>CADWAE010000475.1:14962514-16203142 GCA_902982915.1 Phalloptychus januarius
GAACAGTGTGATTCACCACAACAAAGTGTTGGGGGGGGATAATGATGTCACTGGTGGGGGGCTCTGAGGGAAGGGGATGGGGGAGTCATCGCTGATTCAGAGAGGAAAAGGAGGAGATGGAGGTGGAGGAGGAGGACATGGAAGAGAGGTGGAGTACCTGCTGAGTGTGACCCATGGTAACAAGGCGATGCTGGCCTGTGGATGACTCACCACGGCTTTACCAGCCTCACACGTATGCACACACCGTACTCTGGGATGCTCACTCCATTCTCCACTGTGCACACACAAACATCACGCGTGTGCAAACACATGATGTGAAGCTCATTAAAACCACGTCTGACACGTAGACACACTTACATGTGAAGTGGTAAGATAGAGGGAGAGAAGGGTCAGGATGACTCACACTTCAGTGATAACACTCCTCCCCTCTGCCCCAATCAAACAGCGAACACGGAGAAGGATATATCATTTGGATGCAACCCACATCCTCCCCACATCCTGGGAACCTCCCATCTGAAACTCAGTCTGACAGCATGAGGCTCCAGCTGACGGCTGTTTGTCTCAAGGTGATGGGAGCTCTCTGGCAGGAAGCGCAATCTTGAAATAATCTGAGCACATAGTTTGAAGACAGGAAGTCATAAAGGTGGGGATTTGTCTATTAGTGATAGGAATCAATTGTAATTCTAAAGATCACAGTTCTGAGTGATTATGATCATTTTTGTCCAGAAATGTGTTACAACAGAATTTTTCATCAATCTTTTCTCTTTCTTTTGCCCCCTGGAGCTCCTATCAGCTCTACAACTTTGCTCTGTTTATTACTGTAAACATCACCAAGTCTCCATGATGTTGTCTTAGTCCTTTCTATTGTTTAATGTATGTAATTTATTCTAACTTTTTTTTAATGAGGGGATGCAATGCAAAAAAAGAAAAAAAAGCTGGCACATGTGCATGTTTATCAGACAGTTGCATCACCGATTTTACAACAACTCTTGGTTTGTGTTTGAGAAAGCAGTCGAAACTGTTTGAAAGCAAAAATGTTTTGCCATTCTTGCTCAACACTTGATTTCAGCTGATCAACAGTGCAATGAACATAATGTTCTTGGTCGGTGATGTTATGACGGCCTACAGGAAGTGATGCATCAAATCGCTGTTTATCTTGAAGCAATGTTGTTTGTTTAAATGTAAACATAAATTATTGACTATCTATTCATTATTTGTTCTTTTTGAATTGGTGCTTACATGGTATTTCTCGCAATGTTGAAGTGCTATACCTCTTTAAAGGCCTCATCTTAGCACTACACAACTCTTTTTGACAATTGTTCAACACTGAGTGGAATGTTCTAATATATATATGACAAAAATATCACACCAATAGCAAAACACTTGTTTCTGATAAAGAAGAGGCATCATAACCATGGAAAATATAACCTGCAGGTACGAACAGTTGCACAAAAAGGAGGAGAATTGAATAATACCAAGGGGTGCAACTGTACATCTATGAGCCCCAACAATGGAAACGAAACCTGTTTGTCGACGGTTGATCCAAACAGAGTGACGATACACTGACAGTATGCACCTAAACGCTGCATTTTATGTCTGCAAATCAGGTAGGAAAAAGCTGAGAGTGATTATTGTCGTTAGTCATTTATAAGCAGAGTAATAAAACTGAATGAAGTGGCTTTAAAAAAGCTAATGGATAACACAGCTACTAGCCAGGACAGATTAGAGCGTATTGCCATGTTTCCAAAGAACCAAACAATTGAGTAAGGTGGTAATTTTTCAAATCCAAACCAGAGACTGCACACTCGCCTTTTGGCTACAGAGAGAGAGACAGGTAAGATCTGTTTGGAAAATGTTGCTAACACTGTTGCCACACTGTCATTTCAATGAAAACTGAGCAAGACACAGACAAGTCCTTAAAAACATTGTTTTATGTCTACATTAAAATAAATGAACAGAGTGATATTTCCTAATACCAAGCCAGGTTGGAGATTTCTAGCCTTCGTGTGCAAAACTTACCAGCTTTTTACAGTTATTGGCATTTTAATATTAAACACAAAACTTCATATCAAATCAGAAGACATTAGGCTAAAGTTGTTTCAAATTCCCAGACTTCCCGCTGTCTCGGGCATCAGACTTTTCTTATCATGAACTAAATCTGCATTTTGCACACACACACACACACACAAAAAGTTTAGTTTAAGTTTTTTTAGTTTAAAAGTTTTCTTTTAAACTAAAGCCAGAAAAGTGTAGGACTCCCACTCTCTCTGTAAATCATGAAGACTCTTCTTATCTTCTGATAGCTAAAACATGCAGACATCGCAAGCCTTTGCTGAGCACACATCATTCTGATCAATTACTCCGAGAAAAAACTTCCGTCTGTGGAAATCGATTGCAGCTGAGACACAGACAGGTCTTGGCACAATGTAGTTATTTTATGAATGACATCTGGACAACAAGATCACCTGTACCGAGGGACCCTGCTGGAAATGATGAAGAACAGCGGTCGGATGCAAGGCAAGTAGAGCGGGAATTTTGTTTTTTGTGTGCACTGCAGCGGTCGGCCTGAAGCTCTGTCAACAGTTAGACCCTCTGCACCTGGCAAAGTGAAGCTTGTTTATTCGGGGTCATCTGGTGACGTGGTGATTCATTGGACCAGTGTTGAAGGTCTTTCTGGTGACCTTTGTCTTTTTCCTCTACCCTGCAGGCTATTTGGCCTGCGATAAATTAATGAAAAAGTTCAACCTGCTTCAGCCAGACTTGACTTTGCTGCTGAAGTGAACATTTAAAGAAGAAAGGCAGGAAAGTTAAATATTTCATAAGACCAATAAAAATAGTTTTTTAATCTGGATATGTCAGTGTTTTAAGAGGTATGCATGGTATGCATGCACTGTACAATATGGCCGGACGATATGGATGAAAAACATATAGTTATAAAAGCATTTCATATCGGTCAAAATCGATAATTAGGTTTTAAATATCTGAAAACTGCCAAACTGATTGCATGACCTTTCCTGTTTTATTCACAGTTATCCCTCCACTCCGTTGTTTATTTTTAAACACTGATGTGGCACAGTGGTAAAACCTTAAACTGCTGCTGTGCAACTTACTCAACAGGCTGTTGCTAGGTAACGAAAGAGTTAGTGAGTTAGTTGATGCCACCAACCTTGCTTAGCTCACAGTTGAGCAGCTAAAGCCTTTCCTCTGCCTACATCTCCCAGAATGCAGTGGGGTTCTGGATCTGAGTTTAGTAACTATTATATATATTGAGTATTGAATATTCTATCAAATGTATTATCTATTGATACTGATCACGTGTCTATAATAAATTGATATTGATTTATTGTCCTGCCCGACTGTACAGTATATGCAGTCAATACCTGGTCTGGCTTCTTTTTTCATTAATAATTTAATAATAACAATCAATATGGCATGGAGGTGATCAGCCTGTGGCCTTACTGAGGTGTTTAGGTTGTTTTACTAGCGGCTTTCATCTGCATCGTTAGCTCTGGTGTCTCTTATCTTCCCCTTTACATTTCTTAGTTTTCTTCATGAGATTTAGGTCAGTTTACTGACCAACCAAGCACAGTGGTACCACAGCCATGAAGCAGGTATTATATAAAATAAAATCAGTATCATGATGTAACTTGGCAGCACAGGGAAGTGTTAAGTGCACTAAAATTTCATGGTACACAGCTGCTCTGACTTTGAACTTAATGAAACGCAGCGGACCAACCACCCGTAGACAACATGGCTCCTCAAATCCCGACTGATTGTAGGTATCTCAAACTTTACTTCATGCCTCTCTATTTTGCCATCAGAGTCAGTGACTTTCTCAAATGAAACACTAAACTTACTTCTAACTGAAAAAAGGACTTGGACCCAGGAGCAGCAGTTCAGTTCTTAGCCTAGATGGGACAGTTTGTCATTATGTCTCAAGATGACTTAACATGCGAGGCTTGAAACCCGCATCCTGGAAACATCACTACTGAAACACTGTAAATCTCTTCAAAACTCCTCAATCTTACTTTCACAATCATCTGCAACTATCCAGGTTAACTGTGCATTTTTTCTTTCCATTCAACTTTCATTAAGATACTTGAATACAGCACTAAGAACAGGTGACTTATTCAGCAATCATTGTTACAAGTAATGGCCATAAGACTGCAGATTTTACAAACCTCACTTTTCCCCAAAATGTTCTGTTAAAAGCTTGTTGCAAAGTTAATTGTAAAAGCATTTTGTCCCACTTAACTCCACACACAACACTTTATAATGACTTGAAAACATGTTTTTGAGAGAGATTAGTGAATTTTCCATGAAACTGTACAAATGTTTCAATGATGATCAGTAGAAACAGGATCCTCCAGAGCTGAACTTTGACCTTGTTAGAATTTCTGTAAATGGGATTTCTTATGGGGTTTTTTTATTGATATATCAGCAAAAATCTTTTTTTTTCCATTATTTAATACAGCATAACATAAATTGTGACCTAAGTGAAGCGATGTTAATGCTTTCTGGACGCAGTGAGAATTTGAATTTTCAATTTTCAGAAGCAATAGTGAAAATGAACAAAAAACCTCTTTAAAATATATTACTGTGTGTCTAAAATCTATAAAATGTGTTTTGTCTTTTGAGCTGAATTACATAAATGGACTTTGGCGTCTGTAATTTATTGAGATGCTCATACAAGGCTTTTTAACAAAGTGAAGCAAAGGTTTGATTTTTGTAATGTGCCTCCCCATTTGTTCTATATAATAGAATCAGCCATTTTTACACATTTTATGGCTCATTCTTGTTTCATACTTAACACGTCAGCTTCCATCTGGGGGGAAATCAAAGATGATGTGGCATTAGAGTGACACGAAAAGCTTCCATTTATACCAAACGATTGTTTCAGCTGGTGCAACGTTTCTTCCAGGTGGGCCGACCTTTGCTTCCTGTTCCATCTGCACAGAAAAAACCCAGCTGACATGTGTAATTAGCAGCCACCGGCGGTAAATCATCTCCACTCTGGCAACCACATGTCTCCTGTGTTAAATTTAGCACAAGTACATCTCACGAGAGACAGTTGGATTTAAACCTTTTCTTAAAAGTCTGAGTCAAATATATTACAGATTCTTTTTGTGAAGAAATTCCACACTTTTCTAGTCTTCTTCTAGACTTTTCTAGAAGACTCTAGAAAAGTGAATAATTTTTATACATAGAACACAAAAATTCGCCATTATTTTATGGCAAATATTTCTACAATTATCTGGTTTTATGAAAGGAAGGCAGACAGGAAGGAATGTTCTAGATGAAAAAGGACAAAAGGATAAAAGTCAAAAGCAAAAGAAAGGATGAATACATAAAAACAAAATTAAATGACAAAAGGTTGAAAGAACCCAAGAATAAAGAAAAGACATGAGTGAAGATGGATGAAATGACATCACATAGGATTAAGGATGATGAAAAGACTTAAGAAAGGGAGGAGGACATGAAGGATAAAGGCTGGACACAAGGAAGAAACATATTGTAGGGAAAATAAAGGGAAAAAATGACAGGTATGGAAAGAATAACATATGCACAATATAATTAAGGACATGAAAAAAATTGAAAATAAGTATTTTCATATGAAGAACAGGAAAATACTGAAACTGAAAATACAAATTCTGTAAAGTCATCCATGGTGATTCTGATAAAAACCCAAAAAGGCTTTTGTACTATTTTTAAAAATTGTTTACCAGCAATTGGCCTGATTCTGTTAAGATCTGAACTTTTGAACTAAACTATATATATATATATATATATATATATATATATATATATATATATATTGAACTAAATATATATATATATATATATATATATATATATATATATATATATATATATATATATATATATATATATATATATAAGGAAAAAAAATCACAAAAGGAAATCAAGAAAAAAAGGAGCTGGTTACTTCTGCCTTCAATAACTAGCAGAACTGCAGTGTCTTTAGGAAATTATATTGATCACTTTCTTTTCATAAACTTACTCAGAAAAATCTCACTGGTTGGAGTAATTTATTAGCTTGAAATGTCACATTGCACATCTAAAACCAGAGGACAGTTATAATCATATCCAAAAAGCTTTCTCTGTGATCAACATTTCAGCAGGTAATAAAAAAGAAAAATACACCGACATACATTTGTGAATGCATGAAAAATAACTCTTTATTGTAAAGTGTGACAGCTGGCCCTCTTTGGTCCTCTTAGCAGCTGAACCAAAAGAATAATAATCTTTAAAATATTCCCTTTATAACTACTGCATTGTTTATTATTTCATTAGCAACAAACAGCACTGATTGGAGAAGTTAAAAGCACATTAAGCTGCAGTAAATCTTCTCATGTTGCATAAATCAAACCTGCGAATCACCCACAGAGTCCTGGGTTGTTGATCAGTCTCTTCTGCACTACAGGGCAACAATTTGAGGGGAAAATAACATGTACAATAGCGCCCCCTGGTGGCAAAAGAGATAACCTCTGCAAAAAAACTGAGTAAGGCATTCATTTGGAAACGTCATAATTATAGAGGGCACTTCACAGTTCACCATCAAAAGCTGAAGTGCCATAGAGAGTTCTCTGTATTTACCGTTTAACGCCACAAAAAGAAGGGGACGGGCGGTGACTAAAGTTACTCTGTTCAATTTGTTTCAATGAGAGAAAATACACTCCTCCTTACCCTTTCTCACTGTTTGTCTTGGTAGAAACAAACATGAAACATAAGAAATACTGATTCTTTGTGGGCTTAGTAGATGAATAGGACTCGGGTGCGGGGCAGAGTGGAGAAAGTGTCGGCCATCTTGCGGATCCTGGCATAATTGATGAATCCGCGGAAGAAGAGCAAAAAGCCTGAAGGGAACATAAAGAAGGGGAACCATGAAACTAAACAACCTTTCTTAAGGTCTTTCATAAAGTACTGACAGGACTGATAAATGGAAACACTTTCAGTTCCTGGCTTCACCAGTAAAGCTGTATAAAATGGTTTCTTTGAAATACCTGCACAGTTTATATCACAATTTGGAGGACTCAAAGTTGTCTTTAAAAAAGATTAAGATCCAAACAAGCTGCCACATCCAGAGACACATGTTGTTCTTTAGAATCTTTGGTTTTTTGGCCAAAAATGATAGAGTTAAGAAATGGTAAAAAGTAAACATTTCTAGCATTCCTCCAATATTTTTGTGTTTTTTCATGCTACATCTACATCACATTTGGACAAGACATTGGTAGTAATGATACAAGGAATAATCAGTCTTTTGTTGTTTCACTTTGTGCAAGCTGCAAACTACATGTTCTATTTTGTATTTTCAATACATTTATATAAAATGGTTTTATTGTCTTCTTGTAAATGTTTGGCACCTTTGTTCTAAAATCTAAAATTAGACATTTCTATTTATTTAATTAAACAATAAAAACAAATACTTTACAAAGTATGCCAAACATAAAAATTGATAGGATTTCATTCATGTATTCATCAAAAACAGCTTTTAGCAAACTGTACACAAAGTGTTGTATGCAGTCAATGATTCATAAAAGTGAATCAAAACTTAATATTACAGAAAAGTCAAGATTATTAATACAAAAAGTATGCTTTTAAATAACCTTGAGATTTTCAAAGTGCATAAACAACACTTTTCCCAGAATTCAGTGCCATTTACACAACATGTGATTTCACAGCACCTCTGGGATAAACCTCACAAGGGCCAAAATGCGTCACAATCAGGAGTAATGATTCATCCAAGTGCAGAGGCTTGCTACTTACCCAACACCAGAAACACCCACCACAGCCAGTACTGTCCATCAAAGTAACCCGGGAAGTATGTGGAGAACTAAAGACCCAAGACAGAGTCACAAATAACCGGTTAGAACAAATATGGCCTGCAATGGTTTCACTCAAATGAGATCCGACCTTTAAGAGGCGAATGAAGAAAGGAGTACAGCCTTCAAGAGATCTTTGAGGAAATAGTTCAGCGCAAACAAGCTAACCACTACAGAGAAAGTATTTTAAATACCACTATGGTGTTTGAGGTTTTTTTGATTTTTTTGTGTGTAAATAAAGCCACAGTTTATTGCATTGTGTGTGTGCAGCAAGATGTTGGGTTTTGTTTTCTGTACCCTGACGATGAGAATCCATTTGATGAGGGAGAGTCCGAAGCCAGAGATGGCCCCGTATCTTCCGGCCGCCGAAGTGGTCAGACAGAAAGACAAGAAGAAGCCGATCCAGTTGAACAGAAAGGCCACTGAAAAGGGACAGATGGGAAATCAAAATGGAAAGAGCTAAGCTTGTAGTCACAAACACAAATAATTGAAATAGGTTATTCTGAGCAAAGCAGTGAGTAACTAACTGAAGAAAGTGAGCATGAAGATGCCATCATTTCCTATTCTCAGTTGATCAGCATCATCAAAATCATCTCTGGTGACGAAGTCTTCATCCTGCAACACAAGAGATCGCAAAAAACTTTAAAAGCTGAAAATACATCGTAGCAAAGCTGGACCTCAGCAGAGCTTCCCTACAGAGCCTTATAAAGTGTTCACAACTCCTGAACTATTCGACATTTTGTCATTTATAAAGATTATTTTGAGTTTGATTGCGAGCTTTAATTACATTTTATGACACAGACTGACAAACGAGTTGATCAATGTGAAGTGAAAAAAAAAATGTTACTTTTGGATCTTTATGCAAAATGCTGAGCAAAAAAACCAACAGTACAAATCACTACAGCAGAGGTCTGCAATCTTTATTACTTAGAGTCATTTTGCTCTCAGTTCAGCCAAAGAAAACTTGTCTAGAGCTGCAAATGCCACATGACTTTATATTTTTTTTAAAGTTTTAGGAAAGTTTCTACTCTAGGACATGTCTCGTCATTTTTAAAGAACCAGTGTTTTATTAGCACTTTAAAATAAAGATAAACACAAAAGAGGATCAATATTTTTATAAACATAGATTCCAACTGAATTCTGCACTGAAAAGATAGTAGACCTACAATCATATTACTGGTACTTTTGTGGAAATTCAATGCAAATATTACAAGAAACATTTGAAAAATGATCAAAAACTTGCATTTGTGACTATATCTGTTTTTAAAAACATGAAGCCAAAGTTATGATACTTTCACTAAAATATGAGATAATCCTGGAAGAAAACCAGTTGGAGGCAGCAAAACATTTGAGATCAGTGACCAAATGTCACAATGTTTAGAAGGTGTGAATACTTTTAAAAGCTGCTGTACTTTGAGTAAATTGTTCAAGTCCAGCCGTGATGCTGAATTTCAGACATCTTCTACCTGCATATTGTGAAAACATGGAGTAATCTAAGAAACTATGGGAGACAAATGGAGACATCACAACACGCTAAACCTAAATTAACATGGTCACTATGACTACAACCTTTAACTCCACAGATCCTGTGGGTCTTCTATGGAAATAGAAATAACTAGCACTTTACAAAACACACGGGAGGGGGGGTGTACTGAAAACATAACACAATGTTGGGACATTTCTGTTTTCACAACACAAACTGGGACTAAATAAGCTTCCTTTCATCACACACTACTCCAGGTTACCTCCAGTGAACTGTGAATAATATCATCAAAAGTCTCCAGGCGTTCTCTGTGATGAGGTTGCTGCTGAGCGAAAAGCAATGTGTGGCAGAGAAACACAATGACAATAACCAATCAAAGAAAATTACAAGTTAAAACAGACTGTCGTATTCACAATGAAACCTCTCTGGATCAAACCATCATGTTGGTTTTTGAGAATGCCTCACTAGTGTACGAAAAAATCTCCAAACTCTACTGGGAATTTAACTGGAATTGTGTTTTTTAGTCAGATACGACTAAAGACTAAGTGAAAGATACCAGGAATACTCCAACCTTTTGAAATTTTCCAGATAAAAACGAAGTGCTGTTCTAGGATTTTTCAAAATATAGAGGGCAGGGGGAGCAACAGTTAGCTTCTGAAGGCCGAGTCCTTTCTTTTTAGATTTTTTTTCCCTGCAAAATAAATTAATATACTCAACTTAAAATGTTCAAGAGGCTTCTGTAATAAAAAATGACAGGTTATTTTTACTCATCTTTACCCAGGGAGACAACAATCAGTCAGGTCAGGTTTTCAGGTCAGGTCCAGTTTCAGCAGAGTTAGTCGGTTCTTTTAAATGTTTTGAGGTCTAAAAACTCTTTATGGCATTTTGCTGCTGCACCATTAGACAAATAAAGTCAGACACTTTTTTGATCTGAAAATACATAGTTATGATTATATTTTAGTTACTTTGTCATATTTTACCAATGATGCTTCTTATCCCATCATCACTTCATAAATAATACTGTTTTATAAACGTCTACTTGTGGAGAAATAATGCTTACATATTAGTTTTAAGCACTTCAGTATGCATTAGTTAACCTCCATTTTCCAAAGGCATCACTGTATTTTCTTTCACATGAGTGTAAACCAGTTTTTAGTCTTATGAAACTGTTTTGTTCAAACCACAGATGTAATCAGATAATATAAAAGGAACATAAAAATATCTCAATCTAGGGCGCTGCACATTTCCTGCTTTGCAAACAACTCCGGAAGTCTCTAAGAAAAAGTTACGTTCTCTGACTGTATGTTAAAGTGAGACAAGGTTAACAGCTACCAGGATGACAGAGAAAAGAAAAAGTGAGCCACTCACTCTTCCAGTCACCAGGGCAGCAGAGGTCTCTGCTTTAGTTCGTTCTGCTTCGTCATAGGAAGGGAGCGTCGTTGCTACGTTGTAGGATGGAGGCTTAGGGAAAACCCCATCTTCCTTGTAGTCAAAGTAGGCTGTAGATAAAACAGCACAGTTTCATACACGGAAGAGCAGCACATTTAAAGGAACGTTTTACATGTAACATGCATAGTAAACACTGAGGAGTTAAAAGATACTTCTATATCTCACCATAATTACATTAAAAGAGTACATATTTATGTCCTTATCATATGATAAAAGACTTTTTGTTTGTTTTAGGTAATATGATGCAGAGGTTGTCACTCATGTTTCTCTGGTAAAGTTAATCTAACAGAAGCTTGTTTCCTTAAGGTGCTCCTATGCACACAATAGTGAATATAATTCCCCAGAATGCTTCTGATATAAAAACACCTCAGCATCAGAGAATCCACCCAAAATGAGTCAGTTTTACCAGGACTGTCTGCTGCGATGCTGCTGTATGGAGGAGGAGCATCAGCTGCAGACTGGGGGCTCTCCTCGCTGTTGTCTTCGTTGGGCAGCTGGAGGACGAAGAAGCAAAATGTAAGCTTGCACACTGGATGATCCCTTCTCTTTAAAAGGGAATTTTTAAACATATTAAAAGGATGTCAATTATCATTGTCACACAAAGTCAAGTTGTGAAGTGGAACTTAAAATTATGAGTCAACAAAAATCTTTCAAAAAGGAAGAAAGTCCCAGAAAAAATAAGCATGAATGCATGCCTCATTTCTCTTTTTCATGTTATTTTCTTCGTTAAAAGCAGAAAAAAAACATTACAATTATAACAAAACCACTTAATCAGCTTTTGTCTTGTCATTCAGGCCTTAGTTAAACATATTTTTCTCATGTCAGCAAAAACAACAGCATAAAACCAAACAGATCTGATCACCCAACATTACTTCCAGGCTTTTTTGTAGAGCAACAGAGACAATGAAAACATTCTATCAGATTTTATCAATGCCGAGGAGAAGCAATGAAAAATTAACCCAGCCATAGAAGCAGGAAGGTGGAGTCACACAGAAAGTTCAGGTTTGTTTGAGTGAAACCACTTTTAATGTTTCACCATAAATAACCCTGCAGTCACTCCATGCAGGTTGGATAGACATGAACTCAGGCTGGAAGTTTAAAATGATAATAATGATGAGGACAAATAAATGAAACACATCGCTATTGAGAATCAGTTCCACTGCATCTTCTGTTTATCTACATCAGAATCAGAATGCTTTTGTTCTTATTGTACCAAAGCACAGCAAAATTCATTCCAGTGCAGCCCATCCAAAGAAGACAATAAATAGACAAAAACAAGGAAGACAATAAATAGACAAAAACAAGGAAGACGGAGAGCCTCAGGCTGAAGCCGTTGCCCTTTATTTCTAGAGAAAGATGAAATGACAACATCAGAACAGACAAGGGGGGAAAAGTCAAATCAGAAAAACCTCTGCATCCATAGCAACATTCAGAGACAGCACACATAGAAACATTATGTGTGACAGCGAAGGTAAAATGTGGGTAGCAAGGGAGCTATCGCCGAGAGCGAGAGGAGAAAATGTACATAATAATGAACATGAATCACATATAAATAGAAAGGTATAGAACACCTGTCACTCTCATAAATAATGTGGGTGAAGTACTGGTAAAACATCTGCAGGTTAAGTGACCAAGGAATCAGCTAAATATCAATTATTCAATTATATCTAAAAGAGCAAAACTGCATGTATGCAATTTATGAATATGTATGCATAAAAAAGTAAGATACATATAAAAGTAACAAACATTACATTGCAAATAATTTGTAATAATCAATATGCTTTATGTTTTAGCAGCAATGTTGTTATTTTAAACAGTTTTTCTGTTTAAAAAGCTTATTATTTTTATAAGATTTCTGATTATTACTATATTTTAGTATTTAGTTGTTGCTTAAATAGCTTGTTATAAAACCAGGCAATGTTTACTCAAGTTTATCATTCCTGGAGGATTTCGTTCTAGTCCATGAAATCCTGTTTCGCAACAGAAAAACAGTTTTGCAAACAGTTTTTATTATTCATAAATAAAAACTACCTCCCAATAGGAATGTTCCAGTCCACATTGGACCAGTCTATGTATTGCAGTTTTAAAGCTCAACCCTAATAAAATTAGCTTTTTTTTATATAAGTGGATGTTTTATAGATGATAAATTATGTTTCAAAGTACCCACAGTTTTTGTAGAAAAATCCAGTCCAGGTTTTACTTGTTCAAAAAGAGAACTTTGAAAATCCCATGATGTAAGTTGATGTTGAAGCCAAATTTGAATTAAATCGTATTGTTCTTTCTAATGTAAATACTTCTGGTCATATGAATGTGGGGGGTTTTTTTTCGGTTACAGTAGGTTAGATAACTTTAAGACAGAGGGACAGCTCTTTATTTCTTTGCCGAATCTGATGTTTGGGTGGGCGTCTTAGCTTGTGTGCTGACATTAGCGTCGTTTTAACATGTTTCTATCAAATACAATGATATACACAAAATCTAATGATATCTTTCACTCTGATTTACATTCATTTTCCTATCACAAAACACGGTCGGATTAAAGAAAACGACACAGTACAAACGCGTCTACTTGGGTGGCTAACAGCGAGCAGCTAACGCCAGTTTGAGACGAAGCCGTGTTTTCACCTACCTGCTGATACCTGACGGTCGACTCCGCCATTCCGCTCCAAACGGCAGTTAGTCCAACAAATAATACACCGCCAATACGCCCAATCGAAACCAAATTATATTACTGTGTAAACTAAAACATACGACAGCCAACAAAATGGAAAACTGCTTCTCTTCTATCAAGGGAAACTGGCAACGTCGTAAAGGTAAAACAAAGCAAAACACGCATTACTTCCGGTTAATTTTGACGACTACTGAGCAGTGCTGCCTAAAATAGATCTGTTTGTATATTTTCTACATACTTTTTAGCTTGATTTGATCCATATTCTCTTTTTAACATACATTTAGTTCTATTTTCGACTTCTAATAAATGTATATGTGTTTTAACTTTGAAAAGTAATCACGTCAGCTTCCGTTTCTTCCCTAACTTAACAAACCGTCGTCAAATCATTGACGTCATTTGCCAAAACAAACTCTCTACCGCCCTCTTTTGATGGAAAATGGAGAAAATATTTTCAGCTACTACAATTTTGAAACTTTTTGTAAGATTATGCTGGCATTGACCATAGAAAGTGAAAATAATAATAATAATAATAATAATAATAATAATAATAATAATAATAATAAATAGGCAAGGGAAGTTTATTTGTATACCAAATTTCAGCAACAAAAAAATTTTACCTGTCAATTTAGGCGGATTTTTTTTATTTATTTAACCATTATTTTACAGAAAGTCCCTTGAGAGTAAATCTCTTTTTTGAGGAAGACCTAGATGTGGATCAGGTCTTTAGACATTAGCAGTTTTGCAATCCTTTTACAATTATCAGATTTATTGTATCTGATCAAAAAATACACTAATATTTATGGTTATGGCTTAAAAATATATAAAAAGACAAGTTGAAAGGAAGTGAATACTTTTGCAGGCCTGTAAACGTAGGGACAGAAAGAAAAAAAACAAATGTGGATGGGCCTTGAAACGTTTTATTGTATCTTTGTATAAAAGAAAAAGACAGCAACAGTACCTGTGATACTTTATGATCTCGTGTGTTGGAATGGTTATATGTCGCACTGCTTTCCAGCCAAGTCTTACTGAGGATTCCTGTACCTAAGTAGCACAGGGAAGGTGGTGCCTATGTGCTTCTGGTTGTAATGGTGACAGACAATCTCTACATCATAGAAACTGAACTGCACTTTAACGCGCTCATTTGGTGAGGTGAGAAAACTGAGAGTGTAGAGGGCAAACTCAAACTCAGGACTGACGCCGATGAAGATGCTGCCCTTGGGCTTTATGCCGTTCTTCCAGCTGAACTGTAATGCCAGGATGTGTTTGTTCTCGTCAGGCTACGTTGAAGATTAAAAAAGGGGAACAGGTGAGATTAAGCAAGTTATGTGTACAAATCTAAATAGATAGGAGTCAAATTATCACCAATACTTAAGGGAATGTTATACCTGAGGAGAATTTGCTGTGACACTGTAGCCTTTGTAATCAATGTGACCCAGCTTTTCTTGTATGTACAGCTGGATCCAGTTGTGAAAACCAATGACAGTCCGCCCTCCTCTTGTCTCCCCAACAAACACGTGTTCAAATCCTGAAGAGTCTGGTCTGTGGGCAGAAACAAGAACATAAGACCAGTAACATGTTTTCCTTCATGATACTACAATGATTACTTATTTTGTTCAACAGCAATGAAAAAAACTCATATTGGATCACCTTAGTTATTTTTAATCTGTAGCTAACACGCCTGTGAAACCACTGCTTATGAACATGATGTGCTATATTTGTATTTTATGGCGGCTTCAACGTTTCTGAGACATATTCTCTGAGTGAGGTGGTAGCCAGCGAGGAGAGTCGCCACCTTTTGACAGAGAGACACCCTTTGTAGGGTTTGGAGGAGTTGCATCAAATAAGCTTTTTTCTCTTGTACTTTAAAATAAAAGAGACTTCTGAAATGAAGCAATGATAATTGATATTAATAGTTTTATGTCCTAGTTCTAACATCATGCTGTAGATTCCTTATATGGAGTTATATTTTAAGTGACGTGGTAGTTACCACCCACCTGCTGGATCCTCTTCTTGCATAGAGTTCAAACCAGATTCTGTAGAGCTGCTCCTTGAATTCTGCATCATCTTGAGGAGAGAGCTGCTTCTCCACCAGGTGTTTATGAGCTATCTAAAAGCATTAAGCGCAAGTTTATTTTCAGTATTCTCTTATATTTCATTCACATTGAACCATGCTGATTGATGCCATTCAGTCAGAAACAACCAATCAGAGACAGGAGGAGGGTCTTAGAGCTGTCAGTCACTCTTATTCTCACCCCTACCCACTTTCTCTCAGCTATGCTGCAGCTGGTTCATCACCAAATAGCCTGCCAAGATTGCTAAGCCTAGTAAGTATGGTCACCGATAACAGTGGATAAATGGTTTTCCTGGAACAGTACGCTGTTTCTCCCCCATTAGCACATTGAACAGCATTGATTGACAGTGCTAAGACCCCCCTCCTGTCTCTGATTGGTTGTTTTTGGTTGAGAGTGGTGCATTTTTTGAGATGGCGACACTAGGTCAGAGAGAAGGTGGAGGAAATCAACCTTTTTACAGATTATCTGTCTCATACTATGCTGTCATGACATAATCATAATTTTAATAAACATGTAAAAAGCCTATTTTTTAAGTTACAAACTGCAGTGGTAATAGGTCCCTTTCCAGTACCCAGTTCTAGTACCTTCATAGTGCGAGTTTGAATGATGGCATCCAGGAACCTGTGGTTCTCGGCCACTTCCTCAGGAGTTACAATCTCTGGCTCACCGGTGTCACTTTCATAGTTATCCAAAAGGGAGATAAAAGCTGCAGAATCCAATAAAGTTTTTTTCTCATTATTGTTAGGTCCATGTGTGCTACAGGAAATTATGTAATATTTAAAGCTGTCCAATGCCAGAAACATGAAGATTACAAAGATACAAGTCAGCCAGGCAGAAATCCTCTGAGCAATCCTGTGAGTACTGAATAGTTTCAGAAAATAAAATAAGCAAGAACAAAGAAATTGGCCTGTTTCTGACTCTATTTCACTCTGGAAATAGAGTGAAATAGAATTCTTCAATTCTTATTGAAGAATTTATTTAATTATTCAATAAATCACCACAATTAAATAAAAATATTATCAGATAACCACAATTAAATAAAAATATTATCAGATATGAAAGAAGATAAGCATTTTTCTGCAGACCTATGTATGCTATGTGATTATACATAGCATACATATAATCACATAGCATACACACAGTATACATAGGTCTGCAGCAGACACCAAACCTATACACAATAGGTCTGGTGTAGTTTTTTTTTTTTTTTTTTTTAAAGACCAGCAGATTACAGCATATTTGTGAAGGTGAATTATGCATAGTTTTTATGACTGCCTGGAAAGTTTACAGTATTTAACCTACTTTATTCTGAAACTCATAGCTAATACCCCGCGAAACTTTAAAAACACACCTAAATAAAAAGGGCCCACCTGTGTGTATGTGAAAGAGCTGCCATACTTTTTGATAAAAGAAAGCTTGTTGCAGTCGAGCACTGACCTAAGAATGTCTCCTTTTTGAAAATATTCTCATCCACAAATGTAAACAGAGGAAGTCCTGCCCTGTCGTTGCTCTCATTGTCACCCATGCTGTCTCCAGCTTTGCCCTGCAGCAGAGAGAAATCATCAAATGACCACACTTTATATTTCACTTCAAAAAACCCACAAAGATCCTTAACTACTGTTTTTAACCAATGTTCATTATTAATGTACATTTTAAACTGAGAGTATTTCCGTTTAGAAGATGCAATGTGAGAATGGTACAAATGCATATATAACAGGTTTATCTTAATCTGGATGTCCATGAGCGCGGTGCACCTGCAGAGAAATCCTGTAGTCTTCTCCAGGTTTGAGTCGGTTAATGTCATTGTCCCAAATCTCCTGAACTATAGCAGACAGCTCTCTGTCACTCTCAATCATCATACGGCCACTCCTTGTGCTCCTTGTCCAACGGTTCAGTCTCAGTCTCCTTCTTATCGCAGTGCTGCAGCGTTTAATGTCTCAGAAATCCAGATATTCTAAATTAGTAAAATAAAAAAAAGTATTAGTCTCAAACAGATAATGTATAATTAAAACAAGATGTTTACATACATTAAATACAAAGGCAAAAACTTTATTACATTTGAAAAGGAAAGTCATTATTTTTGGTAATCTTAGTTACATAGAAGAAGAAATTGTCTTAGTTTAATGTTTTACAAGCAGAAAGAAAAGATTATCTAATTTTTCTTATTTTACTAGTTTGTCACAACTAATGCTTCAGTCTTGATAGATGGAAATCTAATCAAACATGTGAAAATCTACTAGAAAAAAATATATGTTAAAAATGTCATGTATTTTACAGGTAAAAAATGTTAAAATTGTGGCAGAATGTCGAGCTCTAAGAGTTCAGCATAAGGTAGCAACTCTGTAAGCATCAAAACTCACTGACCTGCTTCTTCCAGACCCGATCTGCTTCTCTGAACCAACAAGGAACAACTGGTGACTGATGTGTGGAAGTTTCTGCGTAGGCCAGGTGCTCCCAGTACCAGTTCTTTGAGTTTCTGATTGCAGGAGTCTTTCATGGTAAAGGCCCAGCCAGTCAATCAGTCATTCATTGACTATGTAAAAGGACAGGAGGGGGACGAGTCAGGGGATGGGGACAGGACAGGAGAGAGGGGCCGTTAAAAAAGCATTTTCTACAGTCAGCAACTCTGGCCAAAGAGATTACACAATGATGTCTCTTTTCAGGTTCAGCTAAAACGGGGGCTCTTTGTTCCTTTGACGTTTCATTGTTTCCCTCTCTGCCACAGCATCACCTCTGGATTACAGAGTAAATACGGGTCATGTTTCAGGTAACAAGGTGCTGCTGGGAACTTAATCTAATCACCAAAATGCCAACTTTGTAAACAGAAAACTATGACAAAGGTGAAAATTCCTTATTCTCCTTTGCTACTATCTTTGACAGTCATGTTTATTTGTATAGCACATTTCAGTATCAAGGCAGTTCAAGGTGCTTTACATAATAAAAACAGAAAAAACGACTGTGTAATTTCTGTATATATGTGGAGGTGAACTCAAAAATGGTTAGAATGCTTTCATAATATTCACATAATAAGAGTAACAGTGTTATGCAGAAAAGAAAAAGGCCACAAACTGTTTATTGGAATATTTATTATTTTTAGTGCATTGAATGTCATTCTGTGTTCTTACAAGAGAAATGAACAAATTGTTGATGTGAACTTGGGACAAAATTCCATCATATGCTTTTTAAGGCTAAGCATCCAAATTTGATTCTTCTAATCTGAACCAGCTTCAAACCATCACACAAGATGCTAAAACTGTTGTGTTGGGTTCCTTTATAACAGAAATGTAAAATAGACATTTGGTATGTCTTTCTAAGTTTTTGCCTCTTTTTTCTGTATAATTATTTGGCATTATTAAATAAAAAACAAACATAGTCTAGCCAACCACAAACCCTGCATAAAGCACCACAAACTACAGTCATAGTCCAAACTGCAAACTGAAGAAGCCAATGCACTGAACTTTACTACACATTCAAACTGTTCATGATTTCATTGTGCTTTGACTTTGTCATTATAGAGAGACATTTCTGTTTTGGACACAGCTCATATGACGGAAATATTATTAAAATCAATCTTGAATTTGAAAAGAAAGGGCTGTGTTTTACTTTTGACATGTGGAGACAGGTTACAAAGCTAGACTCCTTCAATTTTTAATTAAAACATTCAGTAGGTTCTCCATATTTTGCTGCTTGGTAAAAAGCCTAAATAATAAAGAAATTATTTACTACAAGACAAGACAGGACATTGTCTATTTCATTAATTGTCTCCGAGACAATACAAATTATTTTTTACTTTGCAAATCTTTCACTGACTTGAGATTTAATGTTTATAAAAGTTTCATTATCAGAACTCTCGTTAGACCTTTAACCAACCACTAACCTATATAGCTTATTAGCAAAAAGGAAAGGCTAACAGAAAAGATGCTAAACTTTTCTAAAATCCCTGCAGTTGTTTGCCATCCTTTCAGGAGATTTATATTGTTTATGTAATTTATATTATGAGACCTGTATAATTTAAATACAATGACTGTGACTATAAACACTTTACATAGCTGATTGTCTTCCTGTCCTCTCTATGGCATGACAATGTTCAAAACACTCTATGACTATGTGGCTGTGGTGGTGTTTCAGCTCCAGCGTAGATGAATCCATGGCCATGTGATGAAGGATAAAGTGCATTTAGATGTCCAGCTGGGAGGCGGTACTGGCATCAGTCCTCCTCATCGCTCCAGAATTCATCATCATCCACATCGACACCATGGAAGAGTCTGCAGCGGCGAAGGACAAAACAGTCAGACAGCTTAAGTACAGCACAAACACACTCGCCATCGATCTCGACAAACTCTAGACTTGCTGACATGCAAGTCCAGAGCTTTAAAGTTTTCTTATGGTACAGTGAATTTCATAAGGGTTATTTGTGACAGGTTTAGGCAGCTCCTCCAGTCAGACATGGTTGAACTTCATTTTCACAATGGATAACATACAATAATGTTGCAATTGCAACTTTCTAAAAATCTGTTTTAGAAACTGGTTTATTATTAAAACAGTGACTAGATTTTTTAAAAAGCTGTAAATTGAGGAATATAAATAGAAAATATAATCAAATGAAATATAGAACCTAGTGTATAAAAGTAGTATCTACTGGTATATTTTAGGCTTAATTTTTGTTTTTTAATTTCTTTTAAACATTTTACAACAATTTAAGCTTGCCTTGTTTTCAAATATCGCATAGGCTTTAAAGAGATGTTAAAAAAAGGGCTGCAGCATAATTACACAAAAATGCAGTTATTCCTCAGGAAACAAGATGAATATTTGAAAATGTGCCTTTTGCTCAATGTTAAGGATTATAAGCCAATTATGATGATGTGGGAGTTTTTAAAATACTCTAAGAACCTCGGTAAAGAGCAAGCTATTATGTTACAACAAAAGCAGCATTTATTAGAGCCTTTTTATCCATCCATACTGCAAGTGCCTATAAATGTGGATAAACCTGATAAGAGCATCTTACTGGTTAAAGCAGGGTGAGTGTGGGTTGTTAAAGTGGCTGTATGGGTTGACTTTGCTGAGGGCACCGAGGCACAGCCAGCAGAAGTACTGCTTACAAGATGTACACGTCATCTTGTTACAGCCATCCACTTTCTGAAAGATACAAAGTGCCGCAACATTATGTGAACAGGCATAATTTGGACGGAACCATTTTTAAAGGATCTGACGTCTTAAAGCATTGTAACCACTAGGGGGAGGTAAAGGCCACCTGTATATTGGTTCCGCAGCGGGGGCAGCATTTGCAGTTCTTCTTGAGCCAGTCTCTGCTGAAGGATTCCTCCACCGCTTTCTGGACCACCCTCTTCCCGAAGCGTTGCTCCATGAACTTCTGGCCCTCAGGCGTGGCTGACAGGTACTCATCTCTCAGGCTACGCAGATCATCTGAGGAACAAAGCAGAAGCAGAAACAGTTAGAAAATACATTTTCTGATTTCCAGTGGGGGTTTATTTGCATCCGTGGACATTTTATTTCAGCTCTGGCAAATCTTTTCAATGCAACTCATTTCAGTCTGCCCACAGCTCCAACCCAATTGCTTGTAATGTGCTACTTTTTCTTCTTTAACAAAGTTTCCTGCAAACTATTTTTAACAGGAGTTATCTGTGTGGTTACCTGCTGTTATTTTACAATGTGAGACGCCGTGGTAGCCCAGCTTGCACAGCGTGCAGAAAGCGTACTGACAAGCCGAGCAAATGCCCATGGTTGTGTCTGGTTCCACCATGACAGCCGTCCCGCAGGAGTGACGGGGACAGTAGACAACGTCCGCCATGAGGTCCAAGCTCGACTGAAGGAGCAAGCGGTCATATCGGGCAAACAATTCCTCATCCACAAGCTGTTTCACCTGAATGAAAAAGTCACGATGTGAGAGAACAGCTGCTGTGAACGTAAAACAGAAAGAAAACTAGTTAATCTGCCGCTCTTACCTGTGACGGAGTGGCTAGTGAGGTACATTCGGGTTCAGGGCAGTTAAGGCACTGGACGTTGCCGTCCCGAATTTGAATCTGAAAGTACTCCGTCATGCACACCTTACAGTAAACATGTTGGCACCCCTTGAAGCAGAGACAGCTGGCACCCAGCTTGTCTGAGAAACATATACCACAGCAGAACACCTTTCCATCGAATGCCCTCTGCCGCTGCGCCTCATCAAAGTCCAGGAGCTGAGGTAGGGGGTCACAGTGGGGGTCCATCAGAACCACGGCACGCGTGTCCGACTGAGAAGACGATGAAAAGTGCTGGCCAGAGTCTGCTTTCTTCCCCTCTGGTTTTTCAGACTGGCTCATGCACTGTGTCCCAGCTGGACAGAGAAAGAAATATGTTTTCCCAAATGCCATTAATTGTTTTTTTTTTTATTTTAGCATAGAAGTACAGATGGCTGAGCAAGAACTCTTTCTAATTCGTGGAAGACAAAAACATGTTAACATCTGAAATAAAGCCGAGTCACCATTAATTCTAAGAGGATGCTTCTAATAAAGCTGAAGGTGTAACTTGAAAAACAGCCAAAGCCTAAAAGAGGCAAAGTCATTGTGTCAGAAATAGAAAAAGTAATTTAAACTGATTTATTTCATCGAGTCATCTTTCATACATTATCCATCATTTTCAAACAGGTTAAGCCATTTTTGTCCTCAGACCAAAAATGGCTTAACCTTTTTGGCTCCACAAACCTTTTCATGGCCTTTCATGGCCTTTTCAAAAGACCATGAATACTGTAAATAATTGATGTTATTTTTGGGGAAAAAAACACCATTATGTTTAAAATTTCAAGCTTCAAAACATAGAAAAACATAAAACTTTAGCAAAAGAAGATGAATGCATTGTCTTCAATGAGATATTGTGATTTGTGTTTTTAAGCAAGTAATTTTCAACAAGAAAAGTAGATAAAAATATTACTAGCACTTTTGGGTCATTCAGTTAAATTCAATGGAACTCATTGACTCATGAAAAACTGAAAAAACCTGAATTTCTTATTATATTTTACTCAAAGTTGCAGTTAAATTTAGTTCTTCATCATTTTTACTCAAAGTAAAAATGCAGACTTGCAGACTCCTAACTTTGCAGACTGTTATATTGCAGACTAACGACACAGAAAAACATAAATACCTTTTGCTTCAGGGTCTGTTTTCCTCCGTTCACCGCCGACCTTACTGCTGCTCCTGTTGAGTTCAAGAGGAGACTGGATGCTCAGAAAGTTCAGAGTCTCCTCTTTCAGGAACTGGATCCACATGAAAAGGACCTCAAAACCCTGGCTTTCTTCCCACAACTCATCCAAGCGCTGGCAAAGAGAACTCAGCTGAAATGATCAAATATCAAATATTACACACTATAAACTGTTTCTTTGTAGATTTGAATAAAACTACCAGTCATGTTTCTGGACTATGGGGGGGGAAGCCAAAGTACCCAGAAAGAGCTTGTTTTTGTCATATAAAGAAATATACATGATGAGTCCTACCTGAGCTTTGGTCATCCATTTGGAGCTGAGTGAAAAGATTGGTGGAGATGTAGATGGATAGTCTGCAGGAAGCTCGAAATTGAGCACCAATGGAGGTAAAAAGCAGACATTATATTCAGCTGTCTTCTCTCCTGCAACAAAGAAGGGGGTAATTAGCATTTCTTGTTGTGATATGAATGAACTGCACACCCACACCTTTACTGATGGATGTACCTTTCACCAGCAGCTTGAAATCGGGAGGGAGCTCCAGACACAGTTGTACCTCTCCGCCCTGAGCAGACTCTGCGCGGCGGAACTCCTCTTCATCATAGATACTTGCTAAAGCAAGCAGTTCATTCTCCTGGGCTTCCTTATCCTCAGACATTTACATACCTGCAACAACAACACACGATCAATAGCAGTAGGAGATGTAGTGGCTGTAGCAACGCCTATCATAACATACACACTGTCAAAGATCATCTCATGAATGTGACAATAAACTGTTAATTTATCAACTGGCTTAAACGGTTAAGCATTGAGTCTTAAACTGCAAACCAAAAATAAAGTGAACAATATAAAAAATGAATAAACTACTACGGGCAATCTGACTTTTGACGTAACTTAGCTCTAGCTAAGCTACGTTGTTATACAAAAGTTGAAGGGCGCATTTATAACCCCTTAAAATGTGTGCTAATAATGCAACACCCGCAAACTTAAAGTGTTTTAGAAGGTTGAACTCTGATGACATTATTCAAGTTGTCGATTAGTTTCCGACTTAGCTAACAAACTTGGGGTAGTCTGCATGAGGCTAGCAAGCTCTGTCAGTTAACTGTGGCTTTGTTACTGAAGCTAAATAGCAAAACTAGGCCCTGTGTTATAACCACTGTTATGCAGATCAAAAATATTACATATTATTTCACTGAAAAGTACACTGCAATTAAAATGAAGACGTTAACTACCTTATATGTCCCAAGTGCAAGTGACTTCTGCCCCCTTTGACTAATTCTCGTCATGACGAGTCACTGTAGATTGTTACAGCGCCACCTCCAGGAGCATAGAGGTTAGCGCAATAATGGCTGGACCTGTTCCTTATCAGTCCGCCGGCAAGCAATCCGGCTGACCGCCCAGGAGATGAGCGGCGAAGAACGATTTCACCTTACTCCTTTTTTTATAATGTATGTACTTTTTAGGGGAGGATCAACACTAAAAACTAAATTTTTAGTGAAAAGTTTAGTTTTTCACTAAATTTTACTTAGTGAAAAATATATCTACTTAAAGTTACTTTGTGCATTTATAATTTTGATAAACTGTTATGGCACGATCAACCATAAAGCTTTTCCAAATAGACAAGTATTCAGACATACTTCCTTTTTTAACTGGGCGCACGGCTTTTCAAAAATATATATATTTTTATACCTTTTAATTTCTTTACATTTTAGATTGTTTTTCATTGTGAGTTGTTTATTGCCATTTGGAATTTTGTTCTTCCTTGTTTTCTGGTTAAGTTAGACACTTGACATATTTGTTCCAACTGCCACTATGTTGTGACGCATGGAAGGAGACAGAAAATCTGTGAAAACACCCGGCTAACGACAGAAATAAACAACCAATCACAGCCAAGAGGCAGGTCATAGCGCCGCCTCCAGGAGTATGGAGCTCTCTTAGTTAATATGGCCACCAATCACAGAAGATATGGCATGTAAAAAAAAATATTTTTAAAAAATAAGTTATATATTCCAGTGCTAGTATTTTGTTTATAATCTTTAATCCCTGCCATTGCAGTGTCTAGTACCATGTTGTTTTGCTTTTCTAGTACTTTATCATGTTTACCTGGAAACAAGCCGCAAGACAGGACAAATTGTTAGCGAGATTTCATTCCATCTTCTTGTGCAGGTTTTTAAAGGGGCTTCATTTGCCAGTTTTCTTGAACACTAATAAGTATATCTCAACTCAGTTTTGTTCTAAGGTTTATTTTTGCATTTTTCAGTGATGTGGTAACAACAGCAGCACCCAAAAAGGAGATTTGTTGGACCAGCAATCGCACTGTTGAGTAGAAAAAAAATAAGACAACAAGGCTACCAGACAACAAATGGATCATTTGCTTTTGAATGAGAAAAGCAAAACAGTGAAATACTGCATGACAGTAACTCTTAGTATTTAAATCCAACATACAGTACAAGAGAAGAAAATTTCTTTGAACTAAATACATCATAACCTAGGAGTTACAAGTGTTTGTGGTGAAAAACACCCAAACAAAACAAAACGCCTGCCCCACAAGATGACATTTACAACTTCAAACTATTGATGCCCCCTTCACCAACGCATTGCTACCTTATTAAACAATATTTTACAATTTCAACTTTGCTGACAATTTTAGCTTAAAGGTCTTCAGGGAAAGCTAAACAATCCTCAAAGCAGCACAAACTAAGCTAGCAACCCACACTCGCAACTTCCCCGCCCTCAGGAAGTCAATTCAATATTATTATTATATTTCTGTATTCAAAGAATATAAGAAAGCTCATGCTGTGAAGGCAGTCTGATGAATAGCACTGATAAAGAACAATGTTGTCTGCATCTCCAAAAGAGGCTACCATGTCATTAAGAATTAACTCAGAAGAAAAGGGCAGAACAAGGTGAGAAGCGGTACAAACGGATGGGAAACTCAAAAGTTTGCAGCAGCAAAAGTTTAGTCAATGTCCATTTCAGGGAGCTTGTTGTCTGCCGTTTCCTGCTGTGTGGCTGTTGGTTTTGTTTTATCAGGGTTTCCAGGCTGGCTTTCTGGCTCAGCCTGTCCATTGACTGGACCGTTCTCCGTTTTCTCCTCCTTAGGAGGCTCCACCTTGGGCTTGGGTTTAGTTACCACTGGATTGCAGGATGCATAAAGCTCCTAGGGGATGAAAAGATTAAAGTAAGCAAGTGGATCTTAAGGCTAGCTTTCTATGAAAACACGTCAAAAAATATTTTGTGTAGTTGTTTCCAAGTTTCCAACCTTTGTCTTGGCCTTGATTTCTCCTACTTTGACCACTGGGTCCACTGTGAGGTTCTGGCTGTTCTGCTGGTTCATTTTGGTATTCATCCAGGCCATGGCCTCACTGACCTGCTTATCTACTCGAGTCACCTCCAGCTCATCCAGGTGGCCATACTGTTCATCCTGTAAAATACAGAAACATTTAACAGCTGTTTACACAATTTCAACAAAACTTCCAGACACATTTGTTAATAACGATTCTATTTTTAATGTACAGATTACCTTTGCCTTGTAAGACTCAACGATCTTCATGTACATCTGTATCTGTCTGCCAAGCTCCTCAAATGCTTTTGGTCTCTCTTCAGCTTCCAGGTATCTGTCATGAATGGGCTGACCGATTTTCTGCAAAAAAAGAAGGCCGATCAAAAAAAATATTCCCCCTCTCCAACTCCCTTTTGTACTTTTCTCGTTTTGATTCTTTCAACTTTTTCATGCATGACAGGTTGCTTGCTACAAGACATTTCATCCTGAGCAGCAAGTGAAGTCAAACAGGCAGGTGGAAAATTTTGTACACACTTTGCTATCCAATGCATTCATTTTATGTGATTTAATTTAGTTTATTTATATGATGCAAAATTGCTCTAAACGTCATCACAACATATTTTATGAACGGGGTCTGATTGATATGCCGTAAAGGAGAATCAACTTAATTTCTCATAACTTTAATGCAAATAAGCACTAAGCATTCGAAAGTACATCCACAAGTAATTCTGGCACCAAACAAAGTTTTATTGTTACCATAAACTGCAGAATGTCAGACAAACAGCGTTTCACCTAAACCAGCTATTGAGGAAAATAGCTAGTGAGGAAAAATGTTTGTTTCAGTCACTATTACCCGTTAACCAGAGAACAGGCTTCATTTTGTATGTGATTAACCCATTCAGTACCTTTTGACGTTTTAAGAATTTCAAAAGACTCACCTTTAGTTCCGCTAGTTTGTCAATGTAAACTTGTTTCTGTTGGTCCTCTCCATCTTCATACAACCAGGTTTCTGTGTCCTCCAGTTTTAATGAGAACGCATCACGATCCTAAAATATCACAACAAAACAATCCAGAAAAACATGAGCACAACACAGAATATTACATTTATACCCAGATGTCAAAAATAAACACAGCTGAGAGGCTAACTGATTCCAATGGTGAATCTCTTTTGTACTTACAGCCTCATTCACAAACTTCTCCAGTGATCCGTGGAGTTTGTCCCTCATTTCATACACGTATTCTTCAACGTTGTTTTTTGCATCGTTTCTCTCCTTCTCAAGCTTGTCCTGCATGATCATTTTTCCCTATACAAGGCACAGCAAAGGTCAGATCACTTTACTTAAAAACAGTGGTAAATGGTTAAGCACCAGATTAGATAATATGGAGCTCTACTGTAATTTATAGTCATCAAGTGAACATGGGTTTTCAATCTTAATCAAATACAGTAACAGAAAACACATCTGAGACTCTGTTTGTGTGCATGCCGAACATTCCTGATGATTTTTTAGGACATTACCTCATTCTCCACAAATGTATTAAGTTCTTCAACAGGCAGCTGCCACTGCAGTTTGCCCTCTATGGGCAGATCTACAGTCTTTGTTTTTACTTTGGCTTTCTTGGCTTGAGGAGGCTGGTCGTTCTTCTTCCCCTCCTTGACATCCTCCGGTGATGTCTGGAAAAATAAAGTCTGTTAAGTATATTTTAAAAAATCTAATTCTTAATGTTTAAACAATCACATAAAACTCAAGTGAGTAACCTCATCGTTTTTAATGTTATGTGGAAACTTAAAAGCAAACTTTCCATATCCGCTGTCATTTTATGAAATAATGTGATACTTGAACATTTTAACTGCAAAGAAACAATAAAATTACTATTGTAATGTGTTCCCTGGACAAAGGGAACACATTTCAATATTGTAACTTCAAGTACAAAATTGTAGCTAGAAAATTAGAAAAGAATAAACAAAGCTGATGCGCCTTCTCCACTAGGTACCTAGTGCTGGGCGATATGAATGGAAAGTTTCCAACAAACTGTCAAGATTTTTAGATTTTATGTCATTTAGGATTAGGCTCTGGAAGTATGATGAAATAAAAACAACAGGACATTTCATTAGCTTCACGTAATATTGCGATTGTGTTTCCACTTGACTTGTATACCAGCGTTGTCTTGAACAATAATATTCTATTTACAATAGGTTTCTAAGGGTGTGTGACTTCATACAGCTATAAACTCCCACCTAGCAATATTTTCATATGGAGTCAAGGATTATCTGACAGAACGGAAGCAGCCAATATAGTTTCTCTTTTATTTTACTTGTCATCATAAAGGATAACAACACTTAGACTCTGACCCAGGTTCATTTAAGCAACAAAATAATGTGCATAAGCTGCAATTACATTTAGCAAATGTTGATCATGAACACTGGTGCTGCCAGGGACATAAAATCACAGACTTTCCTTCAGCAACAGGGATTAAGAGTTTAGTTTAATTAGAGGTTCTGATGCAGATTATTTAGAAATGCCTTGAATGGGTCATTTATTTTTGTTTACTACAAGTTTCTATTATTTCTAAATAATCAGTTCTAGTTTTTAAAAACTAGAAAGATGTGTTTCATATACTCTAGCAACATAGGACATTTGTTTTAGTACTGTACAAGTGCTTTTAGTTTATTATTAATATCTTGGCAAAGAGATATTTTTCTTTTATAAAAAGCATTAGATCTAATGCACACTTGAATTTGTCCATCTTTTCTTGTCTTTTGTAATTTGCATTCCTTACAAAAACATTAGGAGCAGCTACACTTACAGAGGACCAATCTGTAAGTGTGTTTCTGCTTCATACACAACAGAGCAGCATGAATACCGTCCTATCGCCCAGCACAAGGTTACCTCCATTTCTTCCGCCTCTGATTTCTTGTCATCGTTGTCTCCAGCCTGGGGTTTCTGATCTTCATGGTCCACTTGCATTTTGTTCTATTGCATGGTAGCAAAAGAAAGCATATACAGAAAAAGTATTAAGACAACACCTTGTAGATGTTTTTTTCAGAACATCTCCACAAATTAATTTGTTTCAGCTTTACTAATTTAGACCAATTCATGCAGGTTTTCGCTTCTTCGAAGTTTGAGATTTGTCAGCAAAGGTTGCTTTTCCAAAGATACAATACGGATTTATTATAAATCAACTTTCTTTTTAATTCACAACAGTTTTCAGAGGGAGTAAGAACTGAAGTGGAAATTAAAAAAATGCAAAAACAATTTAGTAAAAACTGAAAAATATCTCAAAATTGTTCCATTTATAACCCTAGTTTTGTCCATCTATTATCAAAAAAGCTTCCCTTTCTCCCTTACTCACCTCTGCCTGACTGCTACGTTTTGTTTCTTGCATCCAAAGCAGATACGTACCTCCTCTTCCTTCACCACTTGGTCCGTCTCCATCGGCTCCTCTCCTTCCACGTCTTTTATGACTTCTACGAGAGCCGCGCTCGAGACACTGAACACACCGTGAACATTGATGCGCACTTTCACCTTCACCTTGGAGCTCTCGCCTGATGCCCGAGGAACCACATTCTGGACCAGAAACTGACCTGAAAGACAGAGGGATGATGTCACAACGCCCAAGTATGGTAAAAAAAAAAAAAAAAAAACTCAAAATAAAAATTGCATGAAAGTTGATCTAATGGGCATCCTGTAGTACCTATCGTTGCTTTAGGGTAGTTTAGCTCCTTCATATTATTGTAATAGGCTTCCAGCATGAAGGGCTCTTTACGGTAGAAAGTCAGGACTTTGGAGAAGGGAGCTGCATGGTTCTTTGGGAAAACCTCACAGTCACTAGAATAAAGGTAGAGAGACAAACTTAAGCTTAATAACTAGCAGAAGCTTAGCTCAGAACACTGTTTTATCTTATGATCATGAATGTATTCTGACCTCAGTCCGTCCTCTGCAGCTGAATTCCACTTCAGGGAAATGGAGTACGAGACAACATCCGTGATGGAGAACTCTCTGACTTTGAAAGCAGGTGACAAAATGGCACACTAAAAAAAACAACAAGAAATCAATAATTACTAATTAATGTCAATAACCTGAATTTAGTTCTTTATTTGTTTGTATCCCTTCTTTTGTGCTCATCACATTCACTTAACTTCTGGTTTATGTGTAATGCTTTTATTTTGAAGTGACCACTTCCAGTTTGCATGTTAACAAAATGCAACTTAACAAAAGATAAAAGACAGTTGTTTATACGATGTACCTTGTTATTAAGTAACCCCCTTGACAGAGGCATGAGGTATGTTTATTTTGTAAATAAGTATGTTTTCAATATTGAGTAACTGAATCTGTGCATATGTTTTATTGTATAGTAAACGTAGAGTTGTCTTTAGATCACAGGCAGTATGCTAAGCTTCTGTAAATGTTATTTTTAAGATGTGAATGTTAACGGTTGTAATAATGTGGTTTTAGCTGACGCTGTTTTTTTTGTGGATGTATTTCCAGCTCTTATGGTAAAACTCAGGGTGTGTTCCCACTACACCTGAATGTTCATCAGTAAAGCCTCAACCTTCAATCAGGAGGGTATGCTACAACTAAAGTAGGCTTCAGTGCATCAGACACTCATTGTAAATAGCAAACTAAAATGATAAGACTTAATTCATAACAGGTCCTTTTATTTCTGGATATTAAAGAATAACAAAGCATCATATTCCCCAGAACCAACTGCCAGTTAATCTGCTGTGTGTGACACTAAACTGTGGAGAACTTAAGTGTCTGAGCCGAACCTGCAGAGCACAGCCCCGGGCCACCGCCTCATCTGCATTGAGGGTAGTGCTCAGCTCTTTGCCGAAGAATTTGGAGATCCGCTCCTTGATAGTTGGAATCCTGGTGGCTCCGCCCACAATCTCCACGGCGTAGATGTCTTCCTTTTTCAGCTCTGGAAGTAGAGCGAGGCGATCAATTAATCTCTACTTGTTAGGGTTACAACGTCACAACTTGCCTATCAAACGCTGTCGGATTTAAAACAGCCATAAGTGTTGCGCTTAGCTTTGTGTAAACTGTTCATGGTTCAGTCAGGTGAGGCAGGAGCCATAAGATATTAATAGATAAGGGGAAATTACTAGAAGAATCCTTTGCCTCAAATTACACGCTCATACTGACTTTATGTGTTTACACATGTTGGTGAGGATAGACCAGCAGTTATTAAAGTCATGTGTACTCACTGGTCTGTTCCATGACACTGCGCAGGGGACCCTCAACTTTGGCCAGCAGCCCAGCACACATTTCTTCAAACTGACCTCTGTGAACATGGTCATAAATTATTAATAGATATAGCTTAGCAACACAAACATACGCACTTTTAAAAAAAAGAAAAAAGGCACAGCACTGGCAGACTGATGCAAGTCTTTAAAAGTATAGGGGTTTTTTTTTAGATACATTTTGTAATGTTAGATCTGCAGACTTCATTGCATTTCATTTGTAGGGCACAAAAATTACCTGAACAATAACAATAAGCTGACTTGTGAAAGCATTTTTAAGTTTACCAGTCTAGTAGGGGCTGAATATTAATGCCTTCCAAATTTTGCAGATTTTTATTCATAGAAAAGGTTAAAAACTGTCAATCATTTTATGGGTTAATTTATCACAAAAAAATCTAATAAAACACATTAAAGTTTTTAATATTTGAATTATGTATAAACATAAATCTCACCTGTTCAATTTACTGGAAACATCAATGTCGTTCATGAAGCATTCAATGTTGAGGGGCAGGTCAGAGGAGTTGGCACTCATCAGCTTCTTCAGCTTCTCACACTCCTGGTAAAGACGCACTAAAGCTCGAGGTTTGGACCTGACGTCCAGTTTGTACTTCTTCGCAAACTCTTCGCAGAAGTGGTTCACCAGGATGTCGTCAAAGTCCTTCCCCCCGAGATCAGAATCAAAAGCTGTAGCCAGAATCTTACAGAGAGAAGAAAAAGGTCAATATCAAAAGTAATCAACAGTAAAATAACTAGTAGGAGTTTATTTTCCTCTAATCTACGTAATTTGTCTGTGTCTTATCAAGGTGTGAAGTTATTGAGTTAGTGGTACAAAAGTTGAAGCAGCAACACACAACGACTAACATTAGTATCTATACAAAACCACATAAAGGTTCTCAATAGCTTACCTTGAGCTTTCCTTTGTTAAAGGCACAAACGGATACCTGGTAACCAGAGTGGCCCAGATCCACAAACACCACTATCCTGGGCTTCTCCTCTGGAGCTGGAAGATCCTGCTTATAGATGCCATAAGCCAGAGACACTGGAACACAACAAACAAATGGAATAAATACACAGAAAAAATACATTGGAATTTTATCAGGTTATTGAAGATATTTTTCTCCGCATAAAAAGTTAAATAAGTTTGATTGACACACTGACCCTGCTGAAAAAAATTGTTTTGAATCAAATTTCACAGATATTGTAGCATGTTGCAGTATAAGCAGCTAAAATGGAGAGAAAAACAGTTTCAGATGCCATGTGTACCTGCTGTGGTCTCATTCATTAATCGTAGACAGTTGAGGCCTGCGATCTGAGCTGCATCCATGACAGACCTCCTCTCAGGGTCAGTGTAATAGCTTGGGACCTGAGATGAGGAACAGAAAATATTTAGTTTACACATATATTCACATCCAGAAATGTGGCATGAAAGTTTATAAATTAAAGACCAAAAAAATACTTTTATTCATCTTTTGATACTGGGATCAAAATATTATCCCAATATCATCTTTTTGATGATCCCCTTTTTGCTTTTCTCAAAAAGGTGTCTGGATATTGTCATTATTTTAGCAAGTTAAGATGCCAAAACAAAACGTCCCAATGTGGAAAGGTTCAAGGGCTAAATTTAGAGACAGGCCACAGCACAAGTAACATGTTCTCTATTGCCAGGAGCTGATGTCACCTATAAATTTAGCTTTGGTACAAGTCACAGTCCCTCTGTGCTAGATCTATAACATTACTTAATGGCTGCTATTTGTGCTCTCTCATGCTGAGCTCAACACACACTTCCCACTCTTTACCGACTGGGTGCAAGAGAGGAAATGCAGCTTTCAGACACAGACATCTGGTGAGGAGACTAACGCTCTAATGTCACATGAACAGGTGACAACCCACTTATACACCAGACATTTTTTATGTATATGTACACATGCATAAATGAACCCAAACCACATGTCAATGCAAGAGACATGATGGTAACAGCCATAAATGATGAGTTCAGGTTTAATAAGCAATTTAAAACGCTGAAAATAAAAATAATAATATTTTTTTTAAAAAAGACGTCACGTTAGAACTCATTAACAAATTATCAAAAAAGACTGTAATACAAAGTCCTAAAATCTCCTGAAATGCAGAGATCTTGATACCGAGATGACGCAGTCGACAACTGGCTTCTTCAGTGCACTTTCAGCCGTCTCCTTCAGCTTGGTCAGCAGCATCCCAGTTATCTGCTCCACGCTGAATACTCTCTCTTCCTCCATGTACAGCACCTGAAACAGAATATTCCCAATGAATGACCCTTTTCTAGACAGAAAAGTCAGCAAACTTGCAATTGATTTGTAAAATTTGTTCATATTCTTTTTTTTCTTTTTTTTATAAAAATGTGATTTTAAGGCAAAAATAGGGCCATGCACTTTTCAGGGGTGACGTCCTGCTATATATATATATATATATATATATATAGCTGGACTAGTTCATTTACAAACTCAGAGGAACTTGTGTAATTCAACAACTTTTAAAACTGTTAAGTAAAACAGAATCAGAACAAAGACTTTATCCAACAATAAGATGTCAGTTTATTTTACAAAAATAAACCCTCATGCTTTGAATAAATTCAGAATAGGAACGGACTATATGTAAAACATATTTAACAGACAATTGCTATGCCAGCATTTTTTTTATAAATCAAACATTGACCAATGACAAAAAAGGACACTTTACAAAGAAAGACTCCAGAGGACAACATAAAATAAGCAAATCATCTTTTTGGGTTGTTAAATATTGGCACACACCACAAATAAGATCCAACATCAGTTGACCTTTAACCCTCACTATTAGAACAGCACAATAGGGGCTAACCTCACCTTTATACCAGTTGCTCCGGAAGGCGTCTGTGCCAAGTCGTACACCAGGTTGGACTTGGCTGCCTGAACAATTGGGTCTGAGAACGCCCTGCCATGGAAGCGCTTGAAGCCTTGCACTGTGTTCTTACAGTTGGTCACCACCTGGAGAAGATTATCAAGCAGGAAAAAAAAGAAGCTTGAAACTTTTTAAAATACAGTTTGGTATTTTTAGGTGAAAGATTAAAAATCTAATGCATATAATATGGAAGAATCGATATATACCTGGCTTTTTGCAGCTGCTCCAATCGATCGATTTCTTGGACCAAATGATACAAATGACCTGAGAGAAAATGAATAAAATGTGAATTTGATTATTATAATCAATCAATTGGAGTTTATCTAAGTAGACATTCAGTTTGTAACTACAAGTAAAACAAAGGTAAGGTTAGTTGCCAGAGGTTACTATGCGATATCCTGACATGAGCCAAGGCTCAACCCACACACACAACAATCATTTTCATCTAATAACACCAAATTTTCCTTTAGTTTAAGCCGACTTTCATTCTTTTTAGGGTACATTTACAGCCATTTATCATATCAAGTACTGCCTCTAAATTTCAAAAAGTGGGACTAAGAAATGACATAGTATACAAATAGATTTTGGGTAAACATGTTTATATTCACAATATGTAATCAAAAAAGAGAAAAATTTTGGTTTAGGCGTATGTGCCATGTGTTTCACAAAGACACTTAATGGTTTATCATGGTTTTAAACAATAACAGTCTCAAAAGGGTAACTTAAACTTTAAATCATGCCAATCGTACAGTTTAAGGTTTCTTTTTAATTGTACTGAGGAGGAAGTAAAGCAGCGGTGCCTTAATCCCACCTTCTCTGCCTGCAGAGACAAAATCAGCAAAATGTATATTTTGAACAAGATGCAATATAAATTTCCAAATAATAGAAAATAAGAAAATTATTATAAATGTAATAATGTGTCATGTAATTTGAACATAACTATAAACTATTAATTAATCAAAATGAGGTATGGTTTCTCCTGTTTCAGATAAATGCATTGAATTGCATCATATACATCTTAGTATTGTTTTTTGTTTACAAGTAATAAACTATTTTTACTCTTTGTATAGATCTTTATGTATTATTAATAATGAGTCACGTATAGCTTTTTGGCAGCACATACACAAATTCAGGCAAAACAACAACTTCTTTAATATCTCAAAACATACAAAAGAACTGTAATAATTGCATGAAAAAAATAAGCAGAAGCACTACAACACGAACCGTTTAACGGTTTGTGTTTTAGACTGTTTAGCACACTAAAAAGTAAACTCATCGAGAAAATACTTAAGAAAAGTTAACGAATGTGCAATAATTTTATCCTTTATAATTAATCTCTACATTTTCGGTGGACATAATTATTGCTAGAATATTCCACCAAAAGCTCGACTGATGTCGTCATCGAACGAAACCTTTCACGCAAGACGCACGTTTTGTCACACGGGACACACCGGGGTTGAGGCCTCCCGTGCTTGTAAGACAATTAGAACTACAGAAGGAAGCACCGCCTGCGCGGGGTCATCAGGCAACTAAAACACGTTTTCCAACAGTCAGTGCCCGTTAATAAAACTGATGTGTTTAGCGGGTTGCTTACAATTGTAGCTCCTGTGGTAAATGTTTTTAATATATATTCGTTGAATATAAAATCAAAACAGCCCTTTGGTCCCGACTCAAGCACACAAACAAATATGCCCTACAATAACACACAGTGAAATTAAGTTTGATTGATCACACACGAACGTGTATGAAAGTTCGGCAAATGGGTTTAAAATCCTACTTAATTGTGAAGACAACACACAGAAAATGTTAAGACATCCAACAAGGTTACTATTCCAGAATTTTTACGTGTAAAATGTGCTGTTTAATACTTACGGCGTACATCTGTCGCTGTATTCGTTAGCAACTGTCTCGATTCCTCCAGCTCGGGCTACAGCTACATAGCAGCTCTGAAAACCCAAGTCAAATCCCACCACTGACATCTTCTACAATATGCCCGTCTCTTGGCTGTAAGGTTGTCTGCAGCGGAACTTAAAGTAAGCTTAATGTTTATTTAAACCTTAAAGAGTACAACAATTCTAATAGAGTTGTTGTGTTTCTCTCTGTTAAAAAGAGATAGTACTCTTCGGAATCCACAATGCTGTTACCGGTGTCCCTGATCTGCACTGGCAACCCTCAGCAGCAAGGTGGTTTAACAGCCTTCTCGCGCTCTCGCCGGTAATTCTCGCGAGATTTGAGTTATCCAGACGTCTCTGGATTTTTCTATAACCATGTGAGAGACGTTTCTCCAACTCTCTAGCTTTTTTGAGATAGATCCTGAGACTTTTGCGCAGTTTTTACATAATTTCTAAATGTAGTATATGCCTAAAATTACAACAATAGAATTATGAGATGTGAAAATGATTATTTATTATTTTACATTTAGTGTAAATTAAGTTTTTTTATAGTTTCTTTTATACAATCAGATAGATCCAGGCAATTAAAAAAAGCAAACAAGCATAATTCATAATTCAGTTCTTGGTAGAATTTTAACTCAAAATTGTAATCAGAAATAAATCAATTTAATTCCCCAGCAATTCAAACATAAGATCCACTTTCATCATATGGAAACAGTGAGGTTGTTTTAATTCTTGTTAGAACATTTAATGTTAGTCTATGTGGACTTATGATTCTAAAAAGTTGAAATTATTGAAATTAGCATTATTATTAGCAGTACAATGGATAGAAGAAATAAGACCTTAAAAACAATAATTTGTTTAGAGTCCAGTTCAGCACTAGCCAGTTTAAAATATAGCCATTCAAATAATAAACCAGATATTTTATAAGAAATACGATAATCATTATTTAGGATACAGATGATGTGATATTTATTTAAGTTCCAGCACATATTTGGATTAAGGCAACCAAAACATCAGATAGGGAAGCAAAAAAGGCAACAACAGGACTAACAGCTCATTATTCAAAGTACAGCAACATAATACAAGAAAATTCCAACTTTGTGGAAGAAATTAGACAATGTAGCATAATATTCAAGTTTGTAGAAGACATGAGATAAGAATGATATTAATATTGGAAAAATTAGAAAAAAATGTTTTAATTTATTAAGTATATTACAGAGAAATTCTGACTCTTTTAAAGAGATCAAAAGGAGGAATATTGGAAATATTAATTCAATTATGCTAGTTTTAACTTTAAGCACGTTTAAAATTAGACAGATCAACACTGCCTTGAGTAGGCCTCAATTTTAAGTTAGATTTATATTCATGGCTCAATCAACATAATCTGATCAGTAGAAGATAATTGTGCCAGTTCTTATATCCAAATCGGCCTTTTTGATATTCTGGGTGAGAGCATAACTCTGAACCAACAGCCTCCTGTTATTCTTGGTTTACAGCAAAGATCTGTTTATTTACAGGAGTCGCTCACTAGGCAACAAGAGGGGGTCTGCGTAGATATAACCTTTCCCTGAACCTATATAAGAGTTGGGGTCCTTTGTCATGTGTTTGCGTAGGAGGACACCTGGAGAGATTCTTGGATCTCACACAGATGTGTGAAATGCTGCTTTTTCTCAGGACCCCACCAGGCCCTGCAACAATAGTTATAAAATTATTTAGAGCATCTTCCCTTTGAAATCTGAAACTCCTTGTAGTCAGGCGAGCAGGGACCCTCCCAGATTGCATACATTAGAGAAGAGAACACACCTTCCTATAAAAGTTGTGGCGCTAAAACAATTGATCAGATCGCTGGGGTGTGTTGGAAATGATAATTAAATTATGCTAGTTTTAACTTTAAGCACACGTTTAAAATTAGACAGATCAACATTGCCTTGAGTAGGACTCAATTTTAAGTTAGATTTAGATTCGTGGCTTAATCAATATAATCTGATCAGTGGAGGATGGCTGCGCCAGTTCTTGCATCCAGGTCGGCCTTTTTGATGTTCTGGGTGAGAGGACAACTCTGAACCATCAGCCTCCTGTTGTTCTTGGTTTGCAGCGAGCATCTATTCTGGGACAGCAGGAGGGGGGCTGCGTAGAGATGGCCGTTTTCTGGGCGCATATAAGGGTTGGGGCCCTTTGTTATGTGCTTGTGAAGAGGACACCTGGAGAGATTCTAGGATGTCACACAGAGGTGTGAAGTGCTGCTTTTCTCAGGACCCCACCAGGCCCAGCAGCGACAGTCATAAAATCATTTAGAGCATTTTCTCTTTGAAATTTAAAACTCCTTGTAGTCAGGGGAGCAGGGACCCTCCCAGACTGCATAAATTAGAGAAGAGAACACACCTTCCTTTAAAAGTTTCGGAGCTAAAATAATTAATCAGATCGTTGGGGTGCGGCGGCACCGGCGCTGTCCGGAGACTGGTCTTTGTATTTGTCAATTTTTCAGCTTCTTTCAGGTGATTGAGGTCTGTCTTGTGGTTTTGAGTTTCTGATGATTCTGGTATGTTATTGGTGTGATTTGATGCATTTGCTTGTCTGAATAAACTCTGGAAATGTTTAAAGTGGAACCGTGAATGGTGTGAACTGCCCTTACGCTCAGGGAAACCCTCAACCCGGGGAACGAGAGAGGAGACAACGAGCTAAAGGTTTCAATAATTATCCTCTCAACAGGTCGGAACTGCAGCTCGGAGTTCTGGTCGGAGTTCTGGTCGGATTTACGGTCGGAGTTGCGGTCGAGCTGCGGTTCCAGTTCCAGTTGATTTTTCCGAATGTGAAGCTGGAATTTTCCAGTTAAAAGTAAAACTGGAAGGCAGCATTGAATGACTTCAATTAGTCAGATGAAATCCTGATTGAGTTTATTAAGAGTATCCTGTACATTAATGTGAGGAGGAAACACTTTGCTCAACTCAGCGATCGCCACCTGATTACATCACAATAAGCAACATCTGGAAACCCGGACCAGATGTTGTCCAGTTGCGGTCGGAGTTGCGGTCGAAGCTGCAGCTCCGAGTTCTGGTCGGAGTTGCGGTTGGCAGTTGTATTACTGCCACAACTTTGTATTACTGCCAAGGTTGTGGCAGTAATACAACCTTCAACATATTTTGGCAACCGCCAATAAAAAACATCAAGAAGAAGGTGGAGGTGTCATGATGATATTGGGACTCCAGTAGGCGCTGTTGCTGTTCTAGACTTTAACAGTAAAAACGAAGAAGAAGCTAAAAGTTGGCAACATGGCGACTCCCATGCACAGAATAATTGCGAGGAGACAAGCGTACGTATATAATGTATATTTGAAAGTAACAGTGAAATTGTTGTACAGTTTGTAAGCTTAGCTTTCTGGTTTTTAACACTAACAAAATTTAGGTCGTTAGACACCATCTTACACGCAGAAAGTCAATACTGACTGCCGCAGAGAAAACGGGGGGCGCAGATCCTTTGCTGCTTCTGTTTACAAGAATTTTTTTATTTTCCGTTCTTCTATTATTTGTGCTGAGGTGTTTACTTAGTCTTATAGGTCAGATGTAGAAGTTGTATCGGGAGTGGCATGAAGTAACTATGACAAAGAAATAATTTTCATGGAATTTTATCGTATAGCTTTCCAAACCAGTACATTGATGTGAAAAAAATATATATATTTAAAACATGAAGGTCTACAGACTTCATTCCCCTTTTCAGTATCGGTCAGTCAATCAAGCAAGAATCTTTAGTCATGTTTTATTAAAGAACAATGAAATTAGAAGGGTACAGTTTAGTCAGTGTGCGGTATAGATGTTAAAAAGACCAGAATTAAAATATAGATGATACTGATTATACAAAAAGGCCACTGATACAAATAAGATGATGCACACTGGGAAATTTTATGAATTTAGCCATGATTGCTCTTGGATAAAAACTGTTACTAAAATATATATAAATGTTTCATAAAAATAAAAAAAATATAAAAATTACTAACTTAAATTAAAAGAATGCAAATGTTCTAGTCACTTACTGTCTTTTTTCCTCTGTCTACAGGGAGGCAAACAAACAACACGTGCGCTGCCAGAAGTGCTTGGAGATGGGACATTGGACATATGAGTGCACTGGGAAACGAAAATATTTGCACAGACCATCAAGAACAGTTGAGATGAAGAAGAAGCTGAAGGAAAATGAAAACAAACCTCTCAGCATCACAGGGTAAGGACTCTTCATCCCATCATGCTACATGATATTCTTCTTTTGTGCATCCACTTGTGCACTAAAAGCCTGACTGCAGAACTTTGCAGTGACCATTCTCTGTGATAATTTAATAAAAGTATATACTATCCAACCAAAGTCAGTGTTTATTTTAGACCAGTATAAGCTTTTAATATTTGGATTTGATTACCATTTATTGATCTGTTACAATTCCAATTTAATTGTTTTATAAAATGACACAGGTGCAAACAAATATATTTTTTATGCATTCATTGTCATTTTCTTGTTAACAGACCAGGAGGAGAAAGCACTATTGAAAAGAAAATCAAAAAGAAGTAAGTCTATTTATTTTTATTTTAACTTTATTAAATTTAAGCCTATTACATGTTTGAAAAAGCATATGTACTCATGGATTTCATTTTTATTTCTTTCCTTAAATCATTTATCTTATAGACAAACATAAGGTAGATGCAGACATCTCAATTTGCATGTAAAAGAAATACTTCAGGTTCAAATTGTCAACTCTAAGCAAGAGGGAGGAGTAAATTTGTAATTATTTTTTTGGGTGAAATATTTTAGTGACACTTGTGTCATTTATGTACAGTAATCATACAGGAAATGAGCAAAGAAAGAAGGGGGAAGACATGCATCAAACATTTAAAGATCAGGGATTGAACCCCAGGACTGCTGTGTAGAGCTCTAAAGCCTTTGTATTTGGGGGAACCCACTGCACCTCTACATCAGAGATGTCCCATTTGTAATTAATGCTTCATCTTTTGATGATAAAATATGTGAATGCTCATGGTCATCAGCTGGCAGGATAATTTGAACAAATAATGTACAAATCTTAAATCAAATTTGAAATTTACACTTGCTTTATTCTATTGAAACACGTACTCCTTCTAACCTTAAATTGAAATCAAATCAACTGTTTAAAAAAATTATGACTCAACAGCTCACTCTAGTGGAGAATCGTGATGATGACAAGGCTATAAAGTTTTGGTCTGTAGGAATCAAGATTGTGATTTCTTTTCCTGCTTTCAGGAATACCAGTAGAAGAGGTCTTTCATGTTCCATTGTTTGCAACCTTGTTTTTTAATACATGTTTATGGATAAAGCAAACAAAACTTTTTCTCTTAAGGATTTACATTATTTTTATTTTATTTTTTTCTTCAGCTCATTTAGACCTAAATGTGAATTAGTTGAAAATAGTTATTCTATAATGTCTTATTTAGAAATAGAGCAATTAAACTGGGCTAGTTAAATGAAACATGCTGTAATTTCCTCTCCAACATTTATGTGTTCTGTATTTTTAAAGTTTTGCTTTATGCAGACCTATGGTCCAAAACAGCCTACTCAATATCTGCAGAATGTCACACTGTTCAACATTTTTAAATACGAAACAATGACCGCTTTCTTCACTTCACTGATTGTCTTTGTTTTACCTCAGTGATCTATTTTGTTTTTTCTTTGCTCTTGCTGCTCATTGTGTCTCCAAACGCAAAAATCATAACATATTGTTTAAGAAAGCTGTAAAATAATTTTCTTATATGGTTACTTGAAAGAAGCAACACATTTTTGTGCAGGATGGTTGGTCCTGATTTTATTTCTTTGACATATACTGTCAGATGTGTGTTCATCATCAAAACATACATCTGACCATCAAAATGGCTGAAATAAGTCATATTTGTATATTAGACTATTTCCTAAAGACAAAATACACAATTTGAATATATAACAGTTTTTGTTTTATATTTTTAAAGTGATTGTAGACTACTGGTTGTCAACTACAACATTTAGAAAGGTTAAAGTTTGTCGCCTCTGTCCAGCTCTTTTTAATTTAATATGAGAATGATAAGACCATTCCAGTGAATGTAACAGGTACATTTCCTTCTCACTTTGCACCTCTTGCTCTCAGGGCAAAAGACTTGAGCGACAACAGCAGCAACGACTCAGACGACTCGTCCAGTGACTCATCAGACAGCAGCGACTCCTCCAGCTCCTCTTCCGACAGCGACAGCTCTTCCTCCTCTTCTTCCTCCTCCTCCTCATCCCCTTCATCAGAGAGCTCAGACTCAGAAAGCAGCAGTGATTCTGATGAGGGACCTCCAAAAAAGAAGAAAAAGAAGAAATAAACATGTTGGGAATTAAGGATAGATTTGACAATATTCAGTGTTTCAAATAAATGTTCTTTTTTTAAAAGCAAATCACAGCTGGTAGAAAATTACAGCGGTGTGCTAAAGAGGGCGGGCTAGTCTTGACCTTTGTTTCCTCTTGAGTTTTAAATGATTTTCTGCTGTTACTTCTGCAGCTCAGACATTTTCTAATGTTTGTATTTCTATCAAAAAAAAATAAACTTCAAAACCTGTTAAGAGGAATACACATTTATTCGAGTTAATTTTTGTTGTTTTTGTACTTGGTGTTTCCAGATGAGCAGGTTCTGTACAACCTGTCAATCTGTTTGAATAAATTTTAAGATTATAAAGTACGGTGAACAAAATAAATATTCTTACTGTAAAAATATTTTTCTTACTAATTAAACTTTGCTTATTATTGTTTGTGCTTACAAATGGTGTCTGGCAAAATTATTCCTGCCCCTTTAACCTATTTTTTTTTTCTCATTATAACCACAAATGTCAACAAATTGTATCAAGTTTCTCCAACAAAATGCAGTCTGTAACTGTGAACATAGGGAAAATCACACTCTATTTTGTATTATTCTAAATCAGAAAATTTCTACAAAATCAATGGAAGCTTATGATTGTGACCAGGCTAAATGTGAAAAGGTTCAAAGAATATAGCATGGACCTGTAATTGACACTTTTTTATGTTAAAACATTTTCTTCCAACTGAAGCAGAAAGCCCTTTGGGTATGTAAATGAAGCATACAAATATATTCCCTTTTTGTCTTGATTTGGTCTGGTCACAAGCTGTGTTTCATGTTGCAGGCAAATCTTTAAAGCATGTTTGGTGTGGAGGAGGTCAGCCTTTAAGGCTTTAGAATCATTTGGGGGCCAAGAGGTCAACAGCAGTGAATGACCTCCAGTGAACTGGTCTCCTATTCAGAGCTGAGACACCCCTTAGAAAGGTACAAAACCTCTTGGTTGTTCACCACCCTCGGGGAATGTTCACTGATTAAAAGATAAAATTCCCATGTGAATGATTATTTTTATATTAATTTAAAGCTGATTTGAATAAACAAAACTACTGATTTGACTGTAGTTGTTTTTCTTGTCATCAAAATGTATTTCTTATGTAATCAGAGGTAGAGATATAAATAGGTTTGTGAAAAGTATTCATAGATATTGCTTTGCTGCTTTCAAAGACTTTAGAATTACCCACAAAGCTAACATAAACTCACTAGGTTCTTGCAAAATCAACATCCATATTATGTAACTATATGCAGAGCGGAATGATTCATATAGAAGCGCATTTGTGTTTATTTATTTATCCTTTCATTTATTTCACAAAAGTGCGCAACAATCGGAATAGGTCATTCACCTTTATGGTTAAATAACAAGCTCTCAAATGACCAGCAGGGAACAGTGAGACGTGCGTGATTCCCTTCTGTACGTCAAAACACGGGCAACCTTTACGTCACTAAAATGCTGCGTTCAAATACAACTGGAATTATCAAGAATAGCTGGCCTCCATCTCAGTGTAAACAAAACAAGCTTATTTAATTCTTTCAACTACAACGGTAATTTTTCAATGTAGCCATTGAGCACATTATTAGTCATAAAATTAGGGAAAACGTGCAATGATTTATTAAAATGCGCAGAAATAATTGTAAATAAAAAGAAACCAATTACAAGGAAACCTCTATTGCATAATCCTTAGACATTAAAAGCGTCATTTGGAAATACCTTTTAAAATAAATTAAACAGTCTTTTCACATGTACGCTATTATAGCTTACATACATTTAATCATTTTTGACAATTTTTCTTATTTCTTGATTTCGTCCTTTCTAAATACTTTTTGTCTGCTGAAGTTTGGATTTATTAATTTTTTATTCTTATTTTGCCCATCAAGTGCCTGTTTTTAAAAATATTTTTTTCTTTAAATGACAACTGTGTTTAAGCTGTTCAATATTTTTCAAAGGATGGTTGTGTTTGACATATTTCTGACGGATAGTGAATGCAACACTGGCTGCTGCCATCCACTCCTGTCTGTTGTACCTGCTAGGCTGCTTAACTTAGCTATCAGTCACTTTTATTTAGATATAAGAACATGAACGACAGAAAAAATGATCCCGTTTTGTTTCCCATTTGGCGTGCAGTTGCGGTTTGAGAAAACCATGGGAACCGTCCGTTCGGTTTCAGCAATTTAGCTTTTTAGCTGAATCCATTTTGCGTCTAACTGGAAGTGGAAAAAGACAAAGAGAAAAGAGCTTTCCAACAGCTAGAATGGTTTGGGCCTAAAAAGAAGACAAGAGGTAAGGGTTGTCAATTTCGGGAAAGGGATCGTTTCTCAAATAGCGCTGCTGTGTAATTTTATTACGTTTGACGTGATTGTTAACTTTAATTTCCGTAAAAAATAAAATGTTTTAAACGGGCTAGCCGCTAGCTTAGCAGCCAAACGCCGCTAGCTAGCAAACGTTCTGCTTAAAGACGCAGGTAGTCCTGCAGGTTAGCCTCTTTTTAAACCTAAATTGGGTCTTCTTTTGATTCCTGCTCCTGGGAAACTTTCTTTATTTTACAGCTAAAGTGTAGAGAGTACTTTTGTACGTGTTTTGGGGATTTTGTTGTGGCAAACATTAAGGTAGAAGCTATGTTGTTTTTGTTTCTATAATGTAAGTCTAATAGCCTCAGATTTATGTTTTCTTTATTAACAATGCCTTTAATTACTTGGGAAAATAAATATACACTTTGAAGTAAAGTCTCATTGTTAACAGTTAAGCTCAGAATCCGCTGTTGATGTACGTATAATATAAAAGATTATATAAGAGCCGCACTCTGGATACTCCCAAAGTCGGTAAGAGGAATTTGCAAGTTGTTTATTTTACACACAGATTTGTTTCGTTTCTCCAGTTGTTCTCTGTGCAACCAATTTAAATTCATACTGATGCAAAAGTATAATTTGTTTTTGGAAGGAAAGCTGACTTCAGTTTCTAGGAAGCCTTTTTAAAACGACACACTGGGGGAAGGGCCAGAGCATGCACTGCAAGTCTAAAGTTCCCTTTTGCCAGTTAAATACATAAGTCAGTAACTTGATGCAGTCATCTCAGTTTCCTTAGACAAAGCAACCTTTGTCATTTGGCTACAGTTGCCTTACTCAATCACCCAAAGATTGAAATCAGACAATTTATTTGAATGTTCACCAAAAACTGAATTTTGTCAGTTCCACTGGAAACCTGTATTGACAGAGAAAAGATCTCCAGAAATCAGCTGAGTTTCACTGTTCCAGTTGAATTAGACTTTTTGTCTCTATATAGCTGGATTACATTGGCATAAGATAGATTAGTGTAACTATATATTTCCGAATAGCAACTGTATTCAAATTTGTCTTCTAAAGTGCTTTAAGATGTAAAGTTTTGAAATGACATGTTAATAGAAAACAATGTAGATGTTTAAAACAAGCATAATTGACTTCAATACATAACCTCTGTTAAACAATTGACTATTTTTAATCAACAGCTTATCCAACTTTAAAGTATGTGTTAAATATTGTTGACATATTTGTCAAAGATCTAATTTATAAATACTTTTACAAGGGTCAATTAATCAGTCGAAGAGCTTCAATTTTGTTTTAGAGTAGTATAAAACGAAGCAAACTTTCAAAGTTTGGCAACAATATGTTGCTGCTCAACAAGTGTAATAAAATGCCATTGACCTGGCAAGTAATTAGCTTTCTTTGCCAAATCATGGTGTTGAAAAACATAAAAATGAAGGGAGAACTGTTGCTAATTTTTGCCTTCGTACAAACATGCAATAATAGAAAGTTAAACACTGACAACAGGAACATTTCTACTATCATACTATCACAAACTGGGAATCTAATCATTTCAGGTGGTATAAAATGGATTTAGAGAAAAACTGATCATACAGATTTAATTTCACTCCACCAAAGATCTCACCTCCTGATTTTGAGAACTTTAATGTGTAAAAAAGTAAATAATGTGCTCAATATTCTTTGATAGAGGTAGTAGTTTTAAAAGAAAGTGGAAAAAAAATAAGATTATCCCTTTCAAGCATATACCCCTTAACTGGCTTTTTTTGTAAGTTCAGATTTTTTTTAGTAGTTGACCTATAGATTACAGATTAGATCAAATAAAAAAGGACAACTTTATAATCTCTGGTTGATTATTCTTACTTTTACCAGTCAAATTTCTGAACAGAGTAATGTTTAATCCACTTAATAAGGCACCAGAGTTCGGCACGGGACTGTTTATCATCCAAATGGCTTATGTCTAAGCTCTGTCTTGATTAAATCTGAGGGTTCAAATCTACCTGCCATAACAGTCCCTGACCTTAAAATGACCTAACCAGGGAGGCGTCAACCAAAATCAACAGGTAAGGAACTTTTGCTCATGTGGCATACCTGTTCTTTTTATCATCCACCTATAAATGGTTAGGTTTCCATGCAGTTATGAATCCTGGGGGAAATAGTTTGTATTCGCTTGCACTGAAGACAAATGATGCAAAAACAAAGTAAGATTAATGCCAGATGTTAACTTCGCCAGATGATTTGAATGATACTAACAAAAACGAGCAGCTAAAGCAAACAACACATTAGTAATGTGTAGCTGTGCTCCCAGTGACACGGCTCGCACTGAATTTGCATCCTGTTTAAATTTTGCCTGGGGGCGTCTGTCAAGCTGTTTCCCCTGTTGCCACGGCAAAGGGCACATGCTCTGTGAAGATGTTTCAGTGATTTGTTCGTCCAGTCCAGACGGCGCACAGATTATGTGTTTTCTTTGGCTTTGAAGCAGCTAGTGTACACTATAATGCAGTTTTCCTGACTGAATGTTTTGGAAATAAGAGATGCCTGGTTCTAAAAGACAGGATAGATTACCTTTTTGTTAAAAGTTGGATTCAGTTTAGAGGTTAAAATCATATTGTTTTCATAATGCAAAGACAGCTGATACTTTTGAGCATCGGCTGTCAGAATGTAATTAAATGTTGGTAAGGTTATGTATTTAGGTCTATAATCGAATAATATTTCTTTAGCTTGACAGGGGTAAGTTGCTTGAGTTGCTCTTCCAGAGTCTGCTAACTCAATTAGTCCAAATCTTATCAGCATCAGTAACTGTATTTTTTTTTCAGTCTCCAGAGTCTCTTGCTCACACAGCAGAAAAATCTGCAGTTCTCTGTGTCCTGACCTCGTGCATCTGTTCTTCTGCTTTTGTTCTGTAGGATGAGAGTGAAGCTCTCATGTGGCTATGCAGTGCTGTGAAGGTGAAACTCATTAAGGCCATTCTGCTTTCTGTGATCTGGTGCAGACATGGACTGTGAAATACTTTGTTCTTGCCTCAAAAATATTACAATACCAGCCTTTGTGTTGTGTTGCGTTGCGGGAGTCAGATGTCTCATAAACACTAATGGAATTCATTGGGCACAATGTCCTTTGTAAGCAGGTTAAGTGCTTTGTGGGAAATAGTAAAAAAAAGATGGATCCGTGTAACAAACTGTAAAAGTCTCAAAGTAGGATGCTCTACAAAGAGTCGTTTGCTGAAATGATCAGATGAATGGATACAATTTCTGTGCGCTATGTTGCTATTTTACAAAGTTATATATTTAAATGTTGGGGTTTCATCATGTCATTCTTTCTGCAGCTGCTGATTAGTTATAGACAAGCACCTTGTTGTTACTGAGAAAAAGAAAATGTAACAAAGGTCTTCTGTGATAATGAAGTCCATCTAACAAGGTCAGAATGTCTTAATAAGCAATTAAGTAAATGTGCAAGAGTTATCTAAAGGCTACTTTGTGCTTCTCCTGAACAGGTGTTATCTTAAAAACAAAATAAAAACAAAAGTAAGTAGAAAATACAATTTCTCTAAAAATAAATTCTTTTTAAAGACGTGGATTACTAAAATGGGACAAACAAAATAAAAAAAGTTGCTGTGCTGTCAAATGCGACACTGGTTTTTGCAAACTTCATTGTGTTAAGATTAAGATTCCTCTTTTTGCTGTTTTAAATAGTTTTTTCACGGTTGGTTACAAAAAGTTATCAACAAGTGCTGTGTTCACATGTTAAAATATGGCAGTTCTGTTCCTGTTTTGATATTGCAACTTCTCTATTAACATCGTATTTATAAGGCAGATTTCTAGTTGGACAGATAGTGATGTACTTTTCAATTGTCTTTCTCACCATTTTAATGAAGACAACAAAATATTGTGACTTAGAGTTATAACTCCATTGCCAGTCTTCAAGGCTTATATTGTTTCTATAATTAGTTTAATAAAGTCTCCATATGTTAAAAAGCTGTAGCAGTAATGTTTGGATTTTGTACAGCTTTAAACTGCCAGTATGCATTTTGTGAAATTATTTACATATTTATAATATTTTACTATAAAAGTGTAAACGTATTTTTCTCATCTTTTGTTTCATAAGTAGACATTATGTATTTAAAACAGGATGAGAGGCAACATCATTCTACTTTTGAGAGAATAGTTTTACTAACATTTTCAGAATAATGTAAATATTTCAGAGTTTACATTTTCAGCAATTTTTTGTATCTTCTGTTAGTGATTAGTGCAGTTAGGAGTACTAACTACTATAGAAAGTGACACTTGTTTTTATGTGTAATCCCTGTAAATTGTTGATTTAACTGAGATTGTGCTTTCTAACCAAGCACTTTCCATCTCAGACGGGCAGAAGCAGAACTCGGATCATCATCTTCTTATTTACTCCGATTTGTTTTTTCTCACAATCTGAATGAAGTGCAAACATGTAGCAACACGTGGAAAATATAGATTTCTTTTCATTAGCTTGTCAGATGAAAAACGTTAAACTCTCACATCAGTTTAAAACGCCTTTCAGAAACACAAAATTAGTAACTTTGATTCCTCTGTAGTCCTTTCTCAACATGTCTTGTGGTCAGCATGACAGTATAATAGTATAATTTCCATAAAACTGCTGTTTTCACAATTACTCAATGCAAATGTGGTGTTTTGAATTCCTATTTCAATTCAAAACACCACATCTGGATTAATGTGGTGTTACTCCAAGTCTTAGTTTTCTTGGAGTAAGATGAATCTTGGAATTTATTTTAAAAACTGACCAAACTTAATCAAAGGTATGGAAAAAAAGTTGAAAAGTTTTTGAAAAGTAGATTGGTTTGAATGACGCATTCCTTCAGCAAAGTAGCAGGAAGATGTGTGTCATGTTCCAGTTGCAGTTTGGCAGAAAGTACACACAGATAACAGTGTGTTGTCTGTGTTGGAGCTCAGAATTGGAACATAGATTGATTGAGATGGGCTATAAGCAAACATAATCCAGGGTGATATCAAAGTTTGCTTTCCCCTCTAATGAATTCATTCTCTAACTAAAAGATGGGGTAAGAGGCTGCTGGACATGAACTATTCATTTTTTTAATTTCAGTCCTAGTTTTCACTTTTTTACATTGGGGGCAATCCTCCTACCTAATCAAACTAAAAAAGCTCCAAAGACTCTATAAAAGAATAATTTGTAAACTTATTTTAGACTTGGGTCTGCTGAAGGCATTTGACTGCTAAGGGAAGACATTGAAGTAGGAGAACGTTTTACAAAGCTTTTTTTCTTTTAAGAAGAAAGAAAAAGACTTAAACAGTTCTGAAATTCTGAGTCTTAAAAATAATTTAATTTAATTTGATCATTTGTACAAGTATAAAAAAACTAAAATGTAGTGTGAGGAGAAGGTTGTTTGTGGACTTTTTAATTTTGCTCCATTAACTAATAGATAAAAAATGTAACTTATGGAAAAATATAGTGCAAGATCTTTACATTCTTATCACATCTTTAGCTTTTTATTCCCAATTAGTTCATCATATAGGTCCTAGACTTTCTAGTAGCAAAGAAGAGTCACATTTCTTTTTTGTTCCTTTTGCCTCGAAATCCTTTTACTTTTAGGTTTTAAACCGGACCAAATATTCCTGAGCTAGGTTCAGTTCAAATACCAAACCAAGCATTGAAATTACTGCTAGGAATTTTGTAAGCCCTGACTATTATTGATGACAAACTATGAGTTAAAGGCAGCTGTAGTTTATCTAGAAACGAAGAGACTTTAATTTGCTACTGAGAGGTTCACATCTTGAAAACCATTACTTCAGGACAGTTTCTAATTTTTTTGTGCTTTGATTATAACAGCAACCCTCAGGATTCCTCCCTAAACAGCTGCTTACAGAGGAAAGGTTCAGCTGAATTGATGCTCTCTCTGGAATTTCTGCTGTCAGCAGGTTCACTTCAAAAGCACCCGGAGGGGGGGGTGGCTCTCACTCCCCGTCTATACCATTACTTCCCCGTACGTTTCAACTGAGGTGCATTGGCTGTTTCTTTGGTGGCTGTATCAACATGGCTGTGAAAACATTTCTTTTTTTAACCACATGTAAAACTTGGAGTGATATAATTCAGCCTTGTAAACATTTATTATGCTTTTAATAAATATTCATGTGGACTCTGTTTCAAAGATAGCTGCAACTTGTGCAGTACATCATTCACCATAGTACACCACAGTATTTCTGGAGTCAGCTTTTTTCATTCTGTAAAACATACCAGAGGTAGATTGGATCTGCTGAGGGTAAAAAGCTTTCTATAAGTATGAGTTTAATAAGCACTGTTTTCTGAGGAAATCTTACTTTCAAGAGCAGAATACTGTGCAACCTGAGCAATTGTTGCTTGTTGTAATAGGATCTTCTTGGCTGGGCTTCTGTTGCTTTTAGTGATTTGCATTTTGCTGGGATCAATGAGGACAGATGATTTGAATTGGCACCTTCAACGATAAGTAGAAATTTGGATGTGCTTTGCTTGAGGGGATTGTTTTGAATAGGTGTGTGCTGATAAATTGGCACGATGTCCTTAATTTTGGGTAATGGGCAATCATCTGATACTTACATTGAAACCAGTCTTATCCACTGATCTTATCTATGTCTGCAAAGGTCTGAAAATCAGCTTCTGACCCCTTTTGCTCTGCCGTGACGGAGGGCTGACCAATGGATCCCCCACCAGGTCATGGCTGCATGTGTGCAGTTAACAATGGTCACCCCTCTGTTGCCAATCCATCATGTTTGTCTCTATTGAGCAACTTTTGAGACAAAGCAAATTGGCATCGGAATAAATTGGAATCAGCAGATCAAGCTTTTTATAGTCTGATTGGCCAAAATACTACAATCAGTACAGAAGACTTGAAGAAGACTTGTAGTGCATTAGGTAGGATTGCTACAACTTTAGTGAATCTTGTTTGTTGGCCTGCCATGATTCATTATTTCTCTCAGTCTTATTAAGCAATAATAATAAGTGATGGGGCTTTCCAGTGTGTTGGCAGACTGATGACATTCAGATATCACCAGAGAGGAAAACCTGAAGGCTCAACAATTTTGTCAAAACCTGCAGTGCAGCAGTAATATTTCTTCATCTGGTCTTTGGTCCAAACTGTGGGATTTCCTTTAGTTTTCAAGAACCCATACATACTGCAGGTGATGGTTTTTAAATGAGACTACTCCAATTCTGAGTCACCATGTTGAAACAGGTTATAACAAACTATTGATATTTGTCATCTTTTAAGCTGTCAGCCACCAGCTGACATTTTCAGAAATCCTGGCTGATACCCTAACAGACTCCAAACATGGTTGTTCTCTCCATGTTGCAGGAGTATTACTGATAACAAAAAATGTTTGTCATTGATCTGCAAATCAAGTACTGAAAAATCATTTTCCCCAATTCCCTAAGTAAAAGCTCTGATCATTTAAAATTCTTACTGCTGGTACTTTGATGGGCTCATTTTGAGTTTCTCCTACTTAATTTTCTACTGGATTTAAAAATACTGACTTGACCAATGAACTTTTTGTGCTATGATCTTTAGAAAAAAAATTTAATTGTAATTGGAAGCTCATAAACCAAAGAAAAAAATTGGTAATCATTATAGGTTGGGAAAAGCTGATCAGTTCATCTAAATTACACCCTTAAAACATGAATAACTTGTTACTTTTAATGTCTTACTGAAAGGCTTTAGAGAATCAAAAAAGTGCCCCTCACAGAGGATTTATCTTAAGACCAGCTTGTATATAGATGACTCAAGATTAAGTAGTTTTATATTTTCACAACATGTACTCGATGGAAATTCTTGCAACATGCGGTGATGCCACATGTGCACGGTTATTTCATCAGTGTGCGTGGCTGATGAAAATGTGTCATGTTTGTTAGTGAGCAGCAGCAGGGTAGAAACCTGTGCACTGTCTCTTTAACAGACTCCATGGGTGCTTTGCCTTGTGCCTGGGGCTTAGTGGTGAGGAGGGAGGGAGTTTGTAGATTGAAAGATGGATTCTGATTGGCTGATTCAGTGACATCACGCAGACACAGGGCCCTTGGTGTAAAATAACATCTCCTTTTATGGGAGGAGGTGGACAGTGCCACTCTCTGAAAGAGGTGAGATTTATTTCTCTCTTAATGATCCCCTTTTGCTCTTTTTGAAATATTATTTATTTTATTTAAGCTTATTGTCAGACTTGTCTTATGTTTTCATACTTTTATTTACTCTTCTTAATTTTGATTTTGTAACATGTATTTCACTCCAGCATATTTTCACCAGTTTCTGTAATAACTTAATCACATTCAGTTAAAAACAGGCTGATATTTAATAACAGTTCATTCATGATGTTGCATATGACTAATGATCTGAATCTGTTCCCCAGACAGTTAGTCATTTCCACTGTTTGTTTTTATTTATTTATTTTTTCTTTTTTTTAAAAGCTTTAACTTCCTACTAAATTTATATATTTACAATTAAAATGTTTGGACAAAGTTGCACCAAAGTCAAATTCCTTGTTTGTGTGCACAAACTTTGCCAATAAAGCTGATTCTGATTATTCGAACAGCCTTCCACATAGATTTGCACCCCCCAGGCTCTATTCAGCTCTCCAGGTTTCCATTCATGCTTTAACATCAGAACAACAGAAGGAAACAAAAGCAGCCCCAGCCTCTAGACTTTACCTTACATGTGACTCCCTCCGCTGTTTGCAGACTTGGTATCTACCAAGAGCAGGCAGTCCCCTCCCCTCTCTGAGTCAGATTTGTCTCCACTCCAAGGAAATGCACTGTACCTTCGAGTCGAGTAAAGAAATTGGAGTTGCAGTCTTACAGCTGGACGCTAAAAGATAACATTTATTGGAAAAGGGACTTCAGAGGAGGTGGTCTGTGCTCAGGTCAAGGTTGAGAAGTTATAACGAGAGAACTTCTGAATCCCTAGGAGATCCTTTGAACCCTTCCTCTTCCAATGTTTCAGTGGTTGAGGCCATGGCCTCTCAGTCAGGGTAAGACACACAAGTTATTGCTTAGTTGCTCTTTTTTTTAATCTCGTGTCCATCGAGAATAAAATCCTCCAATGTTTTATGCCCAACTTGGATTTCTTTTCTCTGTTTGCTTGAGCTTGCATTATGGCTGTGTGACATAGGCCCTGTCCTGTATTCATGGTGATCAGATAACCATCGGCTCTCCCTTTTTCTTGAATATAACACAAGGCCTGGCTGCTATGTTGTGAGTTGCAGAGAGACAGATGAGCTGATTAATTTAGGTGCAACGTGACTGGAGTTCTCAACTCTAGAAACTTTGACCTTTTAAGTTTGGCAGACTATTGATTTCACTACAGTTACACATGGATAATAATAGTATTTAAACTTAACTGAGAGTTAGACAGCAATGAGAGCATTTTAATAAACTTTGCAGCAGTCTAGAAACGCTAACTTTTTTGTTAGATTAGTGTAGAAGGGCTTGGACTTCAGATGTGGGCTTGGCCAAGTATGCAAGTCAAAGTTGACCTGACTGTAACTTTAAACAATTATGTGACAACATAATTACCACCTCTTTGATATTGATGTTTCCAAAACAAGCTAGACCTTGTAAAGATATTTTTGGGGGGAACTTTGCAGAATTGAGGTAAATGGTGTGTAACATGTGATTCAAGTTACAGGTTGTATATTTTGGAGGTTTATGACAAAATAGTAAGCTTGTATATACTAACCAAACTTACAGGAACAGTTTTAATCTGTCAATTACTGTGAAAAGGTAAATTAAGAACGTGCAAATGCTACGTTGTATTCTGAGGAATTATGAGTAAGACATGAAACACACCTTCTACATTCATGTAGTGTTGACTCATTAAATAGCTGTGCATTTTATTAATAAACTTATTTTTTATGTAGTGTGTAGATTGTTCAACTAACCACTTTGGTCACATTCGTGTATAGTTGTTTTTGTATATTGTGGTCCATTGGGTATAGTAGTTTTAATTTTAGTAGGTTGAAAGTTGTAAAAAATTGTGTAGTGCAAACAAACACATCAGAAATGACCTTTCACTTACAAGAACTGTTTTTCTCCAGGTCAGTTTAAAATGCCCCCTCTAACCTTTTATGTTTAGCAACAACATCCCCCGATCCTGAGAGTTTTTTTTTTTTTTAAATATTGAGGTTTCATCATGTCATGGCTGCTGATCATTTAAACCCATTAGTCTTGGGATACCTTTTGAAATGTTGCTTGTTTTGTAGCCAGCCTTAAAGGCCACTAACTGGTGCTGTTTTTACAACATTTCATACCGACCATACGTTAGCTGTTACCTGGCAGGAAGACATTTTATATTTGCTCGGGTAATCAATGATTTGATCAATGATTTTATTCTGTATTTTCTAGGCACATAGTGCCATTTTATAGCACAATCAAGTAACTGCTACTTTCTGTTGTTATAAAAGTAACCTAAAAGAAATGTGACTTTGCAATTATGTCTGTCTCTTTAAGAAGCGCATACTCGTTGTGACACTCCCCCTTCAGCACATAATGGCAACAGTGCTCCTCCATGATACCATTTACAACTGCTGTCTGGAGAAATGAGAAGCATTTTGTATGATATGCTCAGCAGCCACGCAGTTCCACCAGGTGTTTGCTAATTGATGCTGCCACTAGTCTGGTGGAGTTGAGTGGAGGAGGGGTAAGCTTCAAGGCAGACCTCTAGGTAAATAGGTGGCATTTTGTGAGCAAACGTGTAGGTGCCCTGAATCAGAGATTTATTTAAACATGCATTAAAGGATCAAAGCAACACTCCAGGTGTCTTTGACAAGGGGATGACATTATAACATGATATATATGTTAGCATAGTAGAGTAAATTCATGACAATTTTTTATATTGTCGTGAACAAATACTTGTTTAAGATGGAAATTTAGCTGAAACATTATCATTTAGGTACCCTGGCACAGTTACCTTTTTGTATGGTATAGAATAAGTCTACCATACAAGTCTGAATAAGTCTGGTTTTTGTAGATTGAAACAGTTTTCTTCCCATCCACCATCAGTTTATTTCCATGTAGAATGGCAATTAAAGTGCTTAAATTTCACATACCTGTTCTAATTATATATTTTCTGAAAACTTAACATCAAACCCTTTATCTGGTTGTTTGAGTTCTGATCCCCATTTGGACCAGTTGACTTTTATTTGTTTGACGCCAGATCAATCCAGAATAAGTCTGGTCTACCTCCTGCTTATAGATCATTTTCATTTAATCCATAAAACCACGATACACCAAAAAAGTTTTTTTTTATCATCTGTTGAATTTGCCAGAGGGAACGAATTCCAGTTTTTATGAGTTGAGGCTTAGTCTGTACAAAATGTCCCGAGACAAATGACTCCATCTTGTACCCCAAAAAGTCCAACATTAAGCGGCCAAAACTACAAAGTTTCAAAGTGGTGAAAGGGTGGAATGCTCTGCTTTCTTTGTCCTCAGTGCAAATGCTTGACTAAGCTTCAACTTATCCAAAATGTACGCTTTGCTGCTCATTGTTGTTCAGCCCAAGTTTCATTAAAACTTATTTTTCTCCACTGATGACTTCCCTCTTTTTCCACTATTTTTGTTTTCTGGTTTTGGAAAGGGCTCAAAACTAAAACCGACTGCTGCTTCATGCGTTTCTCCACGTCTCTGCTTCAGCTTGCTAAAACCAGCAACAGTCAGTTGAGCCTTGCGTGTGACGATTTCCTGTAGAGGTCTACCACAGTGCGACTGTCTCTCACTCCTGCTTACAAACATCAACAGATCAGGTCAGTTCATGGTCTGAATGGACGCGAGCTTTGTTTACAAAATTGTGGTAATGGCGGACCATTCACACATGCAAACCCGCTCCCTGCTACCATCAACGAGCTCGTTTGCATTTTCAATCCCTATCACTTTGGAACACAAAAGACACCATAGCTTGGCATCAGTTTCTGTCTGAGCAGCCAAAAAGTATGGAGCATTATTTCTCCAATGCTTTTTCTGAAACCACGGGCAACATTTATAGCTTGAAAGACCCTCAAATGAAAGCTTGTTCCTGTATGTTGTGAGGTAAAGGAGACCAAATAACTATCATTAAGCACAGTTTACTCAAATGTGGCTTTAGTAAATCATCCGCACAGTGAGCTGTTGTAGACACTCGATGTCTGAAGGCGGTAATCAGCGGTCGGGCCAGTTGTAGTAAGTTTGTCATCATGAAAACTATTTTGTTACTTTTTTTGTGCTGTCCTAATTCATCGCTGTGCTGTAAATCAAATGAAGTACAGAAATGATGCATGTTTTACATGTTTACTGATTAAAGCCAGGTTGAATTTAATAGTTATGATTTCAGTCACTTTACTTTCTATGGATATTTCTCATCTATGAGGGAATCTAATACTAACATGTATTTGGGAGTGGCTGATGATGTGAAACACGTTTGTTTTAGAAATGTAGAACCTCTGAACAAATGGTCTCCTTTAAACTCTGTTCTGATTCGGTTTTAGCTGCTGGTTCTAATGACACATTTCATCTACAACTCGTTTCCTACTGGAAGCTCATGATTTCAGATGGACTCTTCCCCCAGTCTTGTATTTTAATGCTGGATTATGCATCATGCTTTGTAATAGCACCTGTATGCGGTGTGTTTAGTAATCTAGGAGGAGGCTGGGCGGTTGCTGTACAGTCACACTTTGTCAACAGGCTTAAAGTTATTGTTTTCACTGACGGATTTAGAGGCTGTCTGTTTAAAGTGGCAGGTAACAAGCTGAACTGAAATGAGCTCGTTCCTTTTTTTAAATTCTGCGGCTGCTTTCTGGTAAACATTGAGCACAGAAGGGAAAATACTCATTGGTCCTCTGTCAGATTGGAATTAAGCAGTGCTTATGTTGTGTCTAAGAACATGTTTTCATCAAATTGATTATAATATCAGATGAGAGGTTTTCATATATGTAAATATAAACTGTTGCTTGCACTGTCATGTTGTAAAACTGGCTCGAATGTGGTGCATTATGGGTGTGTGTTCACTGAAAACATAAAAGCTACAGTAAAAGGAAACTGATTAATGACACTTTGGTTTATATTTTGATTTTTTTTTATGTTGCTGGTGTCTAAAAGTACAAACTTCAGATAAGATTATTATTAGTTTGTCTGATTCCTGAGGGTTGGAATGTTCAAGTTTTAAGAATTTTTTTTTATTCTGGAACAAGAATGCACCTAAATTTGATTTAATGACATTCCCAGATCCAGGATCCAATTTCAGACGTGAATGAACGTGGTCTAAGTAGTGACTAGCACTTGTCCGGGTACAGCATTCTGTTTTAAAATGTCTTTGGTGGAGACAAAATCCCCGCACCTTTCTGCCTCTTGATTCCTTGTAGATTGCTTTGTGTATGTTTACAATAATAGTTTTGTCAAAATTCTCTCTGAGTACCACAAAAGGCAGCTGAAGTATGACATTTGGTATTTGCACCACGCCTTGAAAACCTGAATGAGTTTTTTTTTGCTTCTTAGTTGGATCAACATTGATGTTCAAATAGAAAACAAAGAGCAGAGTCTTTTTAAACTGGTTTTAGTGGAAACTGATCTTTGATTGAACTTTTTTGTTTGTTTTTGTCAGTTTTGTTCATCATGTCAATGGTTTTAATACTTTTTGTGCCAGGAGGATAGAAAAAAAACCCCAGTAAGACAAATATGGAGAAAATAATCTTTGCCTATGTTTTTTGAGAAGATAAAACATTGTTCTTAGAATATTCCATCAGTGCTGTTGGTTGCTGTGTGAAATGACATTGACAATCTGCTTAAGAGGATTATTTACAGTAGAAGTCGGAAACTGAATTGTGTGACGAGTCTAAGCTTATTAGAGGCTACTTTCTCCGCTGGTCATCTCTATTGTCTCAGTGTGTTCTCTTGATGTTATATATGATGGCAGATGAAAATGTGGTAATGTTTTATAAAATGTTGTGGGATCAACCAGGGAGCTTTCTGCATACTTCTGTTTCCTGTGCGACCTAAACTTGCACGTAGCAATGGCGTAACATGTTTTTATGTTAACTCGATGCTATGTTTTGTGTTGACAGCAACATGAACCGTGAGGACCGGAATGTGCTCCGAATGAAAGAAAGAGAAAGGAGAAATCAAGAAATCCAACAGGGAGGAGGAGGAGAGGCTTTTCCAGCAAATTCCCCCCTCTTCCCTGAACCTTACAAAGTGGTACGTTTTTCTTTTTTCTTTTTTTCTTCTCGTATGTATCTGATCAGTTAACAGATCAACATAGGCAGGAAATGAAAACTTCATCAAGAGCTTTCACAGTGGTGCAGTTGGCATTGTTGCGTCATCGGCTCAATGCAGCTGAAAAAAACACAAGATACATTGTTATGTTCCAACATGTCTGAAAAGTCTCATAGTGATGCTTCACCTTGTTTTATCCAGATAATCTCAGAGATTAAAGTGTGTTATCATAATGATTTATTTCAAAGAATATTAGGTGATTAATGAAGCCAACTTTCAAATCAGAAAACAGTCTGGTGACAACTCAAGTCTGACAGCTGTTAAAAGTAAACAAAGCAGCTCACTACGTCGGTGTTGCACTTCCTCCCATGTCTTCCGCGTTATATCTGCATGCGCAAATGTAGGCCAGCCAGCTCCTGTCTGCCAGTTTAATTGTAAAGAGGATTTTAAGTTCTCTGAACCAGTTCTAATCTTTGCCACTAACCAGATTTGAACAGATGTAAGTGGCTCCTCTCTCTTAGCTGGAGCTAGCCATCAAACAAGCAGGAAAGAATGTGTTCTGACAGGTTGTTCTGATGGGAAAGCCACCAGAGGTGAGTGAGTGTTAGGGTGTGTGTGTGCGTGGGGGTGTGTGTGGGTGTGTGTGTGTGTGTGTGTTTTGGACCACAACAAAGTGAAAGATGAAAGCTGACATTAAAGACAGAAGACTCCTTGACCTTTATCAATAAAATACTGTTTTTACTGTGCAGATTTTCTCACGTTTTCTTAGAAAGTTGCTTTTAAAATGAAGTTGACTTTAATGGTAAAGTTATGCAGACTAAGAATGACAAAAGAAACTCTTAAAGTCTAATTTTTTCCGTACTTTGTGTGTCTTGTCAAATGCTTGTGCGACCCTTATATAAGCTTTAGTTTGACTTTCTGACTGTCATGCTTCACTAAGTGGAAGTTTACAGCGTTATGCTTAAAAGGCCGTGTGCACACACAGCTGCAGCTGTGGCCTCCCGGATCTAGACCAGTGCAGGAGGAACCTTTTTATGGGGCAGAGTTTATATGCTTGCTCATTCGCGCAGAGTGAGGAGTATTTAACTTTCTATAAACGCTGTTGCATGTAGCGCATTTTATTCTAATTTAAAACAGACGACCTATACGGAACACCACTCAAATCAGTCTCTTTACTAAATTGTGCCTCAATTTGATGAGAGCTGAAGAGGATAAAAAGCATGTTGAGTGTTCTTGTTTCTGTTTACACTGCATCTACTCTAAAAAGTTCCATACAGGTAAGCACAAGTAGACATTAGGTTAAAAAAATATTTGAATTTACTTTGTCTTTTGTATCTGGGACTAAACAATGAATTTAAAACGGAGTTCATTTTTAAGTTTTTTTTTTCCTTGCAGTTTGAAAAAAAAACCTCCACTTTGTTTCAGTAAGTTTTGACTCTGCTATGACCCCTGAACGGTTATGGTTTGTTACAAAAGCGCAATACAATCAGTTTTGCACAATGGACTCATTGTTTAATATGTTCTCACAATATTTATATCGCTGCACAGCTCTAGTACTCTGCAAACGCAGTGAGAAGTGGTGCAACCAAGCATCTTTACAAACTAAGACAATAATGAAGCTGTAATGTTTACAGTTTTAAAACATAACCCTTTGTGTGAACTTCTCTCAAATTTACCCAATATTTTATTTATCTGTCATAAGTTTAATTTGGTCATTTGGTAATTTCTCATTGTTGTAAGCAACATCGACTGAAACCAACAAAGTAAAAGCCAAAGAGGTGCTAATACTCTTCCTCCAGCTGTGCTAATGAGACCCAGGCTTCATGCTAGCAGGAGTATGACCAAGCCGCTAACATTTCCTGCTGCAGATAACGGTTTGTGTTTCCTCACCCTTGGTGTGAATCTGTCAAACAAAACAGAGGTGTGGGACTGCATGTGAAACTGGAGACTTTGCACAGTCTGCAAACAAATCAACTGGAACCTGTGGCCCTCAGAGTGATTGATTAACCTCGGTGCCAAGGCTGACCCTTATCTCAGTTCAGAAGGGCTGTTCAGAGCTCAGAATAAACAAACTGGATTGGTGAGGCTCTTGGACTAGTTGTGTTCTGGAAATGTTTTTTTTAAATCCATCACTAGTGGTATAAATCTTGATTTCTTTTGTTCAATGAAAGTTTGGAATGTTGTTATTGTTTAGGGTCAGTTTAAAGACTCATCCAGTATCTTGTGTGGCTGATTTTCTGGTTTTAAAAGCTGTGATCTGCTCATACCAATCTTACCAGATTCTGATTTCTCTTAAAGAAAAATAATTGCACATTTAAAACTAGCGTTGAAAATATTTCTTTCTAGTGCCTCTGGTGTTGGAGCAGAGGTGCCGTCATACAATGTGAGTCTGAGGGCAGTTTCTGTAAAAGGGGGTTTCACCATGACTTTCAAATAATGACAAAAGTATTGAACAGGTTTTTTAAAGCATTTTATTAATGATCTATATTGTTAGCATTGATAACTGTAAATATTTGAATTAATATCAAATTCTGAGGCTTTTTTTTAAAGGCTGTTAGAATTTTCAATATGCTTTTTCATTTTGGCACATTTAACAAAAATGAAAAAGCTCCATAGTCATATTTGAATGTGCTTCATGCAGTAACCACCAGAGTGGTCTTGTCAACACACCAGGCTAGAAATTTTTACATTAGATTTTTACATTTCACACCAGGTAGTTAATGGTCAGGGCTGATCATGTTTCAAACCTTTGATTATTTTTCAGTGTATGACCTCAGAAGCAAAAACTACACAAATACATCTTTTATTTTAACTTTCTCATTCATTGTTACCACAGCTTCCTGTTTTTATTTATTTCTGATATCTGCATCACTCATTCTTTGCTTGTTGTTAATCATCACTCCATCATCTGCTTCTTTTCTCAGGCCAGCAAGGCAGATTTACTGTCCAACCGTATCCAGAGCATGTTGGGCAATTACGACGAGATGAAAGAGCCGATTGGTGACACTCTTCCAAAGCTTCCGGGTAAACCTTCGAACAGCTCGTCTTCCTCCGAGGAGAAGTCCGGCCCGCCTTTGTTTGGCGGAGACCAGCGAGGTGTGGGTAGTGGAGGTGGTAGCCAGAGCAGTAAGTGGACTCCTGTAGGCCCACCACCGGGTGGATCTTCCTCTCAGTCACAGAAGCGTTCCGGACTCTCAGGCGGACACGGCAGCCAGAGGAACAGTGGCAGCAGTAGCGGCGGCGGCAGCAGTAGCCAAAGAGGGGAAGTGCGGGAAAAGAAATCTAGTAAGCACAGCGGAGGCTCGGAGCACTCGAAGTCTCACACTTCAAGTCCGGCGAAGGGTTCGTTAAGTTCTTCCAGCAGCCACTCGCGGAGCTCCTTGTCTGCTGAACAGCATCACCCCAAGTACCGCAACAAGTCTCCCAGAGACAGAGAGGCTAACTGGGATTCCCCCTCACGGGTTCACACGTCTTTCCCCAGCGGGCAGCATTCGAGTCAAGCCTTCCCCCCGTCGCTCGTCTCCAAGTCCAGCTCCATGCTGCAAAAGCCCACGGCTTACGTGCGGCCTATGGATGGCCAGGAAACAGCCGAACCCAAAAGCTCACAGGCCGAAAGCTACGGCGGCCAGTCACACAGCAGCACCATGGGAGAGGTGAAGACCATGGGCAAAGCTTCGCTTACAAAACTCAAGATCCCGTCACAGCCTGTTGAGGTAAGACTTTGTCTAGAAAACTTATCAAGCTAGAAAAGGATTTCTTAATGACTATTAAGAGAATAAACAGAACATATTTCTGCTTTCCCAACACCATTCAAACTTGTGGTGATGTATAAAAACAAAATGTCTGAAGGATGACTCATTGTGCTCTGTGAAAGCCTCCTCACCTGTTCTATTGAAGCTTATGCTTATGAAAACATCAGCCAATCATTAAAGTAGTACTTTTTTTCAACAGGGATCCGGCGATGCCAACTGTGTCGATGAAATCCTGAAGGTATGGAAAAACTGGTCTTTTTCTTTTAAATTGTTCATTAATCATTAGAATACAGAGGGAAGCAATATTAACTGAAATAATTCAGCGTTACCCTGGTCCTAATCTTGTGTCTATGTATGTGTGTGTGTGTTTTCTGAATTCTTTTTTTCTTTCAGGAAATGACTCAGTCATGGCCTCCTCCACTTACAGCCATCCACACTCCCTGTAAAACAGAACCCTCCAAGTTTCCATTCCCCACCAAGGTCAGCATTGTGCCAGCAGTTTAACTCATTTAAGTGATTCTCTGATTGTTCCAGAAGGGCAGTCAGGCTTTTTTTTTTTTTTTTTTTTTGCTTTTATGAGGAGGAAACAACCAAACCTTATTTTGTAAAACGATAATGATAATTACTATTTTAAATTGTGGATTTAAATATGCCAATCAGACTAACTTCAAAGTGAAAGAAATTAAATGTTTTTTTGTTTTGTTTTTTCTTGCTTACCTTAGGATGCACACCCTTTTCCAGGCGGACATAGTAAGTTTTGCAATTCAAATTTATATTTGTATTTTGTATATTCATATATAAATATATGTTTGTATATTTATGTTGACAATTAATTATGTACATACTATGTATTCTGTAAAGTTTCACTTTAATTTTCCTTGTCTTAGAGCGTGGTAGTTCATCAAAGAGCTCCAGCAGCCACCAGCCTAAAGATAGCACGTAAGTGTGTGGCTTGTCAGAAGTGCATGGTTTTTTTTCTGCATTGATTCACATTAAGATTTAAATAACTACATTTGTTATCTTGTAAAAACTAGACAAAGCTCAAGCCCTTTAAGCAGCAGTTGTAGCACTTAAAGCTTAATGAAATTTTGTTTGCTCAGCATGCTGAAGGAAGATCTGATAGTAAGCAGCAGCGAGGACAGCGATGGAGAACAAGAATCCAAGAATGCCTCCAGGAACACATCAGCAAGGTGAGGCTGGTAGCATGAAGAAGTCAGTCTTGTTTGAGTCCATTTGACTCAAATGGCCTTTTACATTTTATTAAAAGCAGGTTATTGCAGTTTGCATATTTTGGGATACCACGTTTTCTAAAACTGGCGCTGTAGTGTTAGTTATATTGTCTAAGTTTTTAAAATAAAATGTCTACTTAGAGCCAGCATGATGTCTGGTTAGCAGTATGAATCCAGTCTTTAAACATATTTCACTTTTCGGCACTACGAAGCTCGTCTTTGTTTTTTTTTTTTAATGAAGCTAGTCAGAAAATGTCACAAACAAACCTTTCACAATTATTACATTTCTTTTGTTTGAAACAGAAAAGATAAGATATAGATCTGTTTACTTAGTATTTTAATGTTGACATAAATCTCAGCAATAATCTTATGCAGTGAATCAACACCCGCTTCGTTTAGCACCATAATGCTAACTTACTTAGCATTGTAAAAAATAAAATGCTAAATTTAACAAAGATCAAGATGGTACATGTTTAAAAACATTTCAAATTAATATTTTAATTGACTGTTTCATCAGATGACTTCTTGTCAAATTTTGTTTTAAATCTTAAAAACCCCTTGGGGTGCTGCGGTGGTGCAGGGGCAAAGCACAACCCACATTAGAGGCCTTAGTCCTCATGCCGGTGGTCGCAGGCTCGATTCCTGGCCTGGTGACATTTTCTGCATGTCTTCCCCCTCTCTCATTTCCCCATTTCCTGTCTAGCTACTTTCAATAAAGGCCACTAGAGCCAAAAAATCCTTTAAAGAAAAAAAAAACCAACATAAACGTGTGAATGTAAATGTTTTATGTCCTCATGTAAATGTGAGAGAATTACATTTACCTGTTGCTGTTTGTAAGATCTAAGCACTTCCTGTTTGTGTCCATCGACAGCAATAACAGTGAAGCTGCCGAGCCGTCCAGGGACGACTCAAGCAGCCACAGCGGCTCCGAGAGCAGCTCGGGTTCCGACAGCGAGAGTGAGAGCAGCACGACGGACAGCGAGGCCAACGAGCGCCCACGGACCGCCTCTCCTGAAGTAATGACTCACTCAACATCGTACTAAACTATGGGGCCGCAAAAAACACTGAGACTACTTAGGGGTGTCTCAATAGGTTACAAGAGGAACAAAATGAAACCCATATATAGATTTACACATTGTCAAATATTTGAAGTTTTGTTTTTCTTTTACTTGGATAATTATGGCTAAGGAAAACAGACAAAAAAAATCTGCTCACCATTTTACACAACCATTATGGACCAAAGATTTAGTCCATTAATTTTGGAAACTGGATTTTATTTAAAATAGGGTGGGACAATAGTTCAATAACAATATGTATTGTGGTAGATATATGATCAATATCAATAGATTATGGTACTCTTAGAATATTCAATATGTCAAATATTCATTGAACTGTTATCCAGAAACACACAGCGTTCTGGGAGATTTAGGATGCTTTATCTAATCACACTGGGAAAGTTAAGTGGAAGGAAAATGTGGCATGAAAAGGTCTGCAAGTGAACAGACTTATCAGTGATATTTTAAGTTCCCGAGATGCATCAATAGAATGTGGAACAGTGTTTGAATTTCTGAGTACCTCTCTTAATTCTGCATTCTGCTTTTTCCGCTTCAGCTTGAACAGCCTGTGACCAACAAGTGGCAGCTGGACAACTGGTTCCCCAAATGTAAAAAAGAAGTCAGAGACTACAGCTCCAAAGACTCGGCCCCACCACCACCTAGCAGGGACAAGGGTACAGAGGGTGGCCGGGGGCGACAGAAGTCCCCCGCCCAGAGCGAAGGTGGAACAAATCCCAGAATACGAGTCGGTAAAAAGCAGCCTAAGAAGTCTGAGAAGCCCCCAGTGGTGGAGGAACCCAAGGGAGGTCTGAAAGTGGAGACTGAACCGGCTCCAGAGATTCCTCCTCTCCGGCCTATTGCTGCCACAAAAGGTTCACGCAAACCAAGCATCAAAAAAGAACCCAAGTCTTCTCCACGGCCGTCGGCAGCTTCTGTCACCACAACTACAGATAAGAGGAAGACCAAGGCGCCCACCAAGTCTCGTGAAATTCTTTCTACAGACTCTTCTTCGTCTGATTCTGAGGGAAACGACAGCATTCCGTCCTCGTCGCAGACTCCCAAGTATACGGAGAGCATCCGGACCCCTGTGTGCGTTTTCTCTCCCATGTTGTCTCCGCTCAGCGACCCAGAGGAGCGCTACCCCACAAGACAACCTCAGCAGCAAGTTTTACTCGTCAAGATTGGTTAGTCAAAACTTTTTATACTTCTTATGCCTTACAGCCACATGAAAAAAAATTCCTCTGTTTGGCGCGATGTATGTTTATTTTAGCCGAGGTGTTCCTTTTATTTTGGACGAAACAAACCCATTCCCTTCCCTTTCCTTCCTATTTCCCATAGATCTCAGCTTGCTGTCGAGGATCCCAGGGCGGCCCTACAAGGAGCCTGCAGAGATTAAAGTGGAGAGGGAAGATTCTCAAGATCGAGAAAGCAGTAAGCAGAGCAAGTCCAAGAGGAAACACAAGGTAGGGTTTTTTATTACCAAGTTTTTAACGTCTATACTAATATGTCAGCTAGAGCTCCACAATGTATTCAATAGCAATAGAGTACATAGCATTAAAACACCTGGAATATAACTAATATATTCCAGGTGTTCAAGTATTTTCTAATATCATTCAGTGTAAAAGGAATAATTTCTGGATTTTATGGCCATGTGGATACGCCACAAATTGAATTTTTACCACAACAAGTGTCTCCCAAGGCTTTGAATGTGGATCAGAGAGGGGGAAAAGAAGCAGAAAATGTCCACAGGGCTTTAAAAATGCCATAAAAATAAAAGTAATTCAAATAAAAAAGAGAGATTTATCTTTCACTATTGCAAAATACGGGAATACGTAACACATAATACAAGTTTATAGGTTGGTAAATTAAAAAAAAAAGACACAACCCACTTATAAGTCAAAGTTTTCCTGAGATTTTTTTTTCTTTTTTTCAGGCCGATGAGGAAGGCACGAAGCCAGAGAGCAAGCGATTCAAGCCAGATGATAAAACTCAGTCTCCTCATAAAACCAGCAGTAAGGAGTGAGTATTCTGTCTCTTTGTCCTTATAATGATTCACTCCACTCTGGCCCACTTGCAGCACTGCCTCATTTTGTAAGGAAAAGCCTTTCTATCCACAAGCATTTTCACTCCTCTTACAATTCAGAAAACGAACCCATTAACATTAAGCTTAAACCAGAAATTCACATGATGTGTTTGTTGATTACATCTTGGTCATGAAGTACCTCTAATGTTAACACGTCATCCTCTCCTGTTTTCACTCTAAGAAGTTTATAGCTGCAAAATACGTCTGTATTTCCAGCTTTATCAGAGCACTGCTTTGTATTCCACCAGGTCAAAGAGACCTTTGGAGAAGAAAGAGGAGCCGGTACCCTCTCCCTCCATATCGGGTCCTCAGCGGACACCCAAGTCGGACCATCCAAGTCGAAAGGGGACAGTAAACCAATCATCCACGCTGCCATCGAGCGGCAGCACAAGTAAAAAAGCAGGTAGCCATGGCAACAGGGGTAGCTTCACTTCCAAACACAAAAAAGGAGACGACAAGGGACGTAGCACACGCGAAGGCAAAGTTGATGTGAGGAAGAAGTTTTCTGTTTTCATATGTCCAAATTTACAGAATCACGTTTTCTGCCATTACTCTGTTTTTCTAATGTAACAAAACATTTGCCTTGTTTTTCTGCAGGAGAAAATATCTACTAATCAGCTGGCTGTGCCTCCTCTTTCCACGGATGGCTCTAGGTCTCAGAGATCCAAGATGGTGTTTGAGGACAGGTAGGAGGATCTGTGTCCTCTGTGGGACAGAGAGATTGCTGTGGGTCTTTTGCATCGCCTATGTGTGAAGCTGCTGGAGGTCAGGGAGGTCGTTTATAGATCTGCTGGATAAATCCATTTTGAAAGACCAGCTAATAGAACTCTGTGTTATTTTTAGCCTGTTTAGGGAAGAGATGTGGCTTTAAAAACTAGTTGTTTTTTTGGAAATGATGAGGTTTTTAGTCAGTTATACATATTAGTAATTTGTTTGACCTGCTTATAATTTTGTTTCAGGGCTCATTCAGCTGATCACTACTTGCAAGAGGCGAAGACACTCAAGCACAATGCAGATGCACTGGTAAGAACAATGTTTACTGCTAGAATCTGGGGTAATTCTAGCAGTAGGAATCTTATTGGCATAACATGAGCCAATAAAAAAATCTGTGTCTCCTGGTACTGATTAACTAAAATGAGAGGAAAGGAAAACAAAACTTAATCTAAAGACTGCTTTTAAATGCAACTTAATCACAAAAGTTAGTTGATTATGAACCTAAAAGTTATCAAAGCACAGTTTTGACTCAGTAATAGTGGTTTTTAAATTCATAAAACAGTACAATAAAAAATGAAAACATTTCATTTGGAAAAGCCATTTTCCATTGTACTTTTAATATGTTCGGTTTCAGCATCTAAACGAATGGTTTATCTTACCTAAATCATAAAATGAAGTGAGGCCAGCTGCATTAGGTAGGTGAGCAATGAATCTGTGTACTTAAAAGGTCCAAATTAATATTATTTACACAAAATTAGTCCTATGCAAGATGTTGGATCTCAATCCTTATTGCAGTGTCTACGCTTGTTACATTTGATTTGAAAGGGACGCTCTGTTTGGTTAGGTACTACGTCTCGTCATTCATTCACATTCTGCTCTCCAACAAAAAAGTTTAATAGGTGAATAGATTGTAACGTTACCTGCTGTAACGTGTCAGGTCTACTTTATAATATGATTTTGTTTCATTCTTCTGTTTCCAATTCATGAGTCATAATCTCGCTGCTACAGAACCAACATCTTTTAGCTGCACACCCTCACATACAGATTTACAGACTTAAAAATGTTTCAGTTTTGTACAGTTATTTTTTGTGTCCTGTTGCTGGAGTCAAAGGGCAACACAAAAACTCCCAATGCAAAATCAACAAACGTATGCTGTTAGTGTGAAAACTGCAGTTTGTCAAATGAATAAAATGTTAACATTTAGTTCTACATTTAGAGAAACAATAAAAGTATTTGCACTATAATTTATTAGTGTTTTGATCACACTCTTTGACAGACAAACCGTTTTGAGAAGGCAGTGTACTACCTGGATGCCGTGGTCTCGTTCATCGAATGTGGCAAGGCTCTGGAGAAGAGCGCGCAAGAAGCCAAGTCGCCCTTCCCGATGTACGCTGAAACAGTGGAACTCATCAGGTTAGCAAAAAACAATCAAAATCATTGACAGCTTGCATGTGTTTTGTATGAAACTTTTAGTGGCACTAAAATGTAACGAAGATTGTTAAGTTCTGCTGCTGCTGTGAAGTTGAAAATGTTTTTTATGTTTTATGTAAATCTCTTGCGACCCCTTTTAACTAAAATGTCTGTGTTATTAACCCACAACTCCTTCCTGCCTATGCACTCAGATACACTATGAAGTTAAAAAGCTACATGGCCCCAGATGCCACTTCAGCAGACAAGAGGCTAGCTGTCCTTTGGTAAGTGCATTTACTGACACCACATGATGATGCTTCAATTCACGTGGTTGAAGTGTCCTAAGCCCTCAAAACTACTTAGGGATGGTTGTTAGTTTATGGAAATGTGTTCATAAATAGACTCTTTACAAATCAACGGTCACTCTATTTTTGAGTTCTAAAAGTCTTTATCCACATTTTTCTCTCCAGTCTCAAATGCCAGTCTCTTCTCTATCTGCGGTTGTTCAAGCTGAGGAAGGACAGCGCTCTGAAATACTCCAAAACCCTCACAGAACATTTGAAGGTATTCCAGCTTTTTTAAGCTCCAATAAAGTTTTCTTTGGAAAGCTTCCAAATGTCATAAAATATTCCATGCATGATGTTTTCATCTGTAAAAATGCATTTTTCTTTGCACATAATGTTCTTTGGCTTTTTTTCTTGGGACAGAATTCTCTGAGTACCACCCAGGCTCCCTCTCCTGGAATGGGAAAGTAAGTCATCTCCTTCTGTTTATTTGGAAATTTTATCTTATTGTGTAGGAAAAATGTTTCTTGCAGATTTTGTACAAACGTGTCTGGTAGCTTTTCAGAAAAAACGTGGTCCCCTTTATCTTTGCATTTAAATATTTACTTTTCATACCTTGCCAATTCTTATAGAAGCTAACTTTATTATTGTATGTTAATTTAAATATTCTGCTACATGCATTTCATGTAAATGCATGTAGCAGAATATTTGCTATGCAAAAGCATTAACAACCATCATATTTGTGATTTTCTCATGTCTGCTACAACTTCCAAATCTGAATTCATGAGAAGGAGAGGTTTGGTGAGGCAGTGCATGTGTATCTCAAAAAACAGCCATTAAACTTGTTTTTTTTCTGTTTCTGTCCACAGTAAGGCAGCAGGAATGCCCTCTCCAGTGTCGCCCAAACTCTCACCAGGCACACCAGGAAGCTACTCATCAGTCAGCAGCAACAGCAGTGCCAGCTCATCTGTAACTATACCTCAGCGTATCCACCAGATGGCTGCAAGCTACGTCCAGGTCACCTCCAACTTCCTGTACGCCACAGAGATCTGGGACCAGGCGGAGCAGGTTTCCAAGGAACAGAAAGGTAAAAGGGCAGGTTTTATAGTTTGTTATTCCAAACTTATCTGTTGTAAGATGTACTTACGTTGGCTCCAGATGTCATGACTCTTGCATGATGTCATGACTCTTGCATTCACATTTTAATTATTAAAAAAATTTAAATAAAGTCAGTGCTGATTTTGAAATGCAGACAGGATTTATTAGATGAGGTCTTATAAAAGCCAAAATTCCCAAAGAAATGTCAAAACTCCAAAAGCAAGAGATAGAAATTGGGTTTCTAATTTTATAGAAAACAGTGGATCCGTTATTAAAATGACTGATTCACGTATTGATAAACTGGATTCAGGATCATTCAAATAACTTCATTTATATTATTAGCATCCCTTGAACTTTTTCAACCACAAACTTTGAAGTTTGAAGATTTGAAGAAATCTATGATCAACTAAAATAAAGTAGGACATCCTTGTGAAGTGGAAGGAAAAAGATGCATAGTTTTAAAATGTTTTCCAAATGAAAACCAGAACAGCCTGATGTGTATATTTATTCAGTCTTCTTTTCTGTACAGGTCCTAAAAATAATTAACAAATTACTTTTCAGAAGTTTCCTAAGTAGGAAATAGTCCTCCTGGGTCTGATTTAATCTCAGTATAGATGTTCTGTAAAGACCATCTCCACTACTGCACATGGTGATTTCTTCAACAGGGAAGTTATGGAAGAAAACCTGTTAGACTGGAAAACACTTGAGACATATCATATGAATTTTGATATGTCTGCTGCTGTGCGACTTTTAATGTCACAATCTTCTGGCTTGATTAGCTGTTACCTGGTGTTTAGTTTTTGTTTGTTTTCTCTTGCTTTTCCAGACTTTTTCTCTGAGTTGGACAAAGTGATGGGTCCTCTGATCTTCAACACCAGCAGCATGACAGAACTGGTGCGTTACACTCGGCAGGGTATCCATTGGCTGCGATTGGACGCTAATCTTAGCCACTAGCGAGGACTTGATCGCTGCAATCTGCTTCCTCAAACAAACAAACACACACATACACTCACACCTCTGCCTGTCATACTTAGCAGCCCGTGCTCAAAGACCCAACACGGATGCATCTCTACAAACACAGCCCACCTCTGGCCCTCCATGTATTCTTACATGCTGTTAACCTCTGAGACATATCTCCAACACTGTGTCCATTTTTCTGCACCAGCTTGCCAAAACAAAACTGAGCAATTTAGAACATCTCATACCTTCAGCAGCACCGCATCAAATATCCCAAGAGCTTCTGGCTTTGCTTCACATTTTGACGTTCCTATTAAAATCTTCAAGGTCTTTTTTTTTATCTCTTCTGCTGAAAGTGCTGTGGGGATTATTTCATATGAGTACACTAAACCTGTGATTTTTTTTTCTTTGGCTTTTTAGGCTACTTTGGCTTTTAACTTTGTTTTTAAACTTTATTTCACCAAAGTACCTCCCAGAAACACCAAAGGTGCTTTAAAACGAAGGTTTCTCTTTATCATTTTTGTGCCTTGTAAATGAGCTACAGGAAAAGTCACCAATAAGATTTCTTTTTTAATATGTTTTTCCTCACTTGATGGCATTTTAATAATCTTTTAGTAGCAAAGTAGGGCTGGCAGTTATACTTTTTTAAAACAATTTTAAATCTTTTTAAGAGGATTACAAAGATAGTTAGTTTCAGCTCTCTGGAGGAAAGTCTAGGGAGGATTCTGACCAAATTTAAAAAATACCAGAATGGGCTTCAGGTGATACAGTCTCATTCAGAACTTATTTTTTAAAAAGGTGTAACTTTATTCGTCAGAGACAGTCTGTCAGTAATTTAGGTTCTTATCAAACTGCAGGAGATATTTAGCTTAATAATTTAAACCTATTCTATCAACAGCTCCTGAGAGACACTTTTATCGCTACATTGTTTTAGAAATTTCCTCAAGGAGGGGCCACTCCCACATGGTGTTATTCCCTTGTTTTTGATCCCTTTGTTAACAGTGTATTTTTCTAAGGAACTGCAGGGATTGTCAAAAGTATTGCAGATTGTGTCCACATACAATGCAAATGCAGTTATTTATTCTGTAGTTTTTAAAACAAACCAAGGTTTTTCTGATTCGTCAGGGCTAAGACAAATTAAACGTAAAGATGAGATTTTTTTTCTTGTAAGAGGGACAAATCTTATCATTGACAGAGATTAGCAGTGTTGTATTTATGTGATAAAGATTTTGTATATCTCAGAAAAGAAATATAACGACAACTATAGATTCTATTTATATGCCAAGCAGATCATTTGTCTTCTAGCTAGAGCAAAATGCAAGACTCATTGGGGGGGGGAGTGTATATGAACACACGTTTGTACTGTTGTTCCTAAGCAAAGACATTTTTAAAATTTAAATTATACTTTTATTACAAGAAAATTTGAGACGCATTGAGTAAATATAGCTGGTTGTTCTCCAGATCTGTTAAATTACTAGTGCTAATAAAGCTTATAGTTAAAGATGCACCAATCAGGCTTCCTATTTTCTCTTAAATCAGACCCACACGTTAATGATTTTGTCCAATTTTGGGTATTTTTTTCCCTTTTTTAAAGAACGTAACATGGAAGATGGGAAATGTTTTCTGCAGGCTCTTTGATAAATCCATGAATCAAACCATATGTTTCAATCATTCAGCTGTTAAACTCAAAAAAGTTCTAATTCAATTGGTTGACTCTTTTATATACTGAAAATAGAGGACTTTCAGCATTTTCTCTATTTGAGCTGCAGATTGAGGTGAAAATTGTGATTCTGATCTCTGACTGATTGGCGCATCTGCAGTTATAATGCTGATGGGTTTTTAGATGCCACTGTCACTACTTGGAGAAACTTTTATTTTTATTCCTAAGACAACATGCTGGAAATCCCAAGCTTGGGTCAAATAGTACTTGTGCTAAAATTATTGGTTGATTTTTTTTTTTTTGTGATAAAATGAGAAAGTGCCACAAAGTTTAGGAGATTTATTTAGCTTCTTTTTTAAATTCTCATTTTTTCTTTAGAACCTAAATACTGCTTACTGTTTGGCCCAGCTTGGACCATTTTTCTTGTTGCTTGTATATTTTAGATTTTTCCACTGGCTCCCTGGACTTCTATCACTAGAGGGAATACTGTTATTTTCTCTTATAATTAAAGAGGAAAAAGTCAGAGGAGGTATTATTTTTGATCTATGCAGGATTTTTACAAAAACAAACAAAAAAAATCTTTAAGGGAATAGAAATCATTTTTATGCGTCGGATTTTTCTTCCTTCTTTTTTCCACCTGTTCAACTCAAGCGGCCAATGCCTTTAGCTTTTGCAATTTTCTGTAATGTTGTACAATATTTGTGTATATAATAATTATTTTTTTTTATAACCAAACACAAAAGCTGGAGTTGTCTTTTCGTCAGTGGGTTTCGCCGACCCGATCACTGTCTTCATACACTGGTACACTTTGTAAGTTAAGATCTGCGCCTTGTGCTCCTTACACTATCTGGTAGTGAAATTTAAAAACATAAAATAGCATCAGAATGATCTCTCGCAGTTTTGCTACTCACGCTTATTTATTTTTTGCCTGTTTGTTTTTTTCTGTTTCACCTTTTTAACAGTTATTTTATGAAATAGGAAGATGTAAATGTTTTTGATGAGATTTCTTTGTAAGTAGTAATTAATCTAACTTGAACGAATCCAGGGTAAGATGAAGTTATTGCTTTTTTTTCTTCTGTTTGGACGTTCGTTAGGAAGATGTTAACACTTGCATGTTTCTATTTAAATACAGTTGTATAAATTGTAAATATAACATGTCTTTAAGGGTAACCTTTTACTCCAGGTTGGCATTTTTTAATTAAATTGAAAGGTAAAAAAAAATGCTGTAAATATATTGTGAGAGACTTTATGCACATATTTTTTTTCCCTTCTCTTCCCCCAAGTTGTTACAGATGAAATCCCAGTGTGTTAACACTGTAAATCAAATTGATTTCTCCATCTTTCTTCTAACGTGCTCGTATACTTTGTCTTCTTCTTCACTGTCTCATAGTATCACAATCACCACATAATCGGTAACGTCTCTTAAATCCAAATGCGGATATTTTTTGTCTTCTCTGTATTTGATATGGAGCTGTGTATTTCATTACGTGTATATTGTTGAGCTCACGTGTTGGATGGATGACATGTACAGTCTGTTGTCTGCTTCCTCATGAGAAAGAGAGACATGAATTTACCGTGTCCAACATGTGTTTTGAAACTGAGGGATTTCGCCTCACCTCAGAGCAGTTGTAGCAGTTTCTACAGTATGTTGTAGAAGAACTTTTCTAAAAAATAAAAAAGCCGTCTCCGTAGTGAGACCAGCAGCATACACAATGTACAATAATCTGAATTTGGCTACTTTTAAGAGAACTGATAGAGATACTATATATGATGGATGCAATATGTTTTAAAGGTACCTGTTGAGTTTGATCTTCAAACTTAGGTTATGTAATTTAAAAGCATTCTTGTGAAGTGAGTATTAATTGTGACTAATGGGAGTCTGTCCTAAATATTCTTTGTATTTTGCCGTATTGAGAATAAAATATATATATATGGATATGTTTAAGCGAATGTTGATTGGTTTATGTGCAAATGACAAATGCTGTGAATTGACTTGAAAGCAATGAAATCCCACATCCTTAGCCCAGAAAACAGTGCAGTGCTTTGTAGACCTTTAGTACTGACTCAAAAAACAAAACCTCTCAGGGCTGCAGAAACTTTTTTACCTTCCACTTTCAGCTGATAACTGAGCATATATAAGTCTTTACTGCTGTTGTTTTGCTGATTCAGAAGCAGAAACCTTGGGAACCATTCACCTGAACACTTCTAATCAACAAGAAGAGAGGAAGATAAAGATTTTCTGTCTGCACAGGATACAACTTTCAGTAGTCAACTGAGCAGTGTTTCATTTAAATGGTGGTAATTAATAAATATAGAGAACAAATAGAAAAGTTTTAGCTGCTTTAATATATGTTCATGCAGTGTCAGCATAAATATATCAACAAAAACAATAGAAAAATTGCACAAGGCATCCTTTTCCTTTTTTCTTTTGTCTTTTTAATCATGAGGTTGAAAATTAGCTTTAAAAAATTAGAAAGGAAACAAATGCTCTTATTGTAATAGACATATTTTTCATTGTTATAAAACCCCAAAATAAAATTATGGTTTGTAATTCACACAACAAAAAAATTGTAGAACTTCATAAGTTGTCCTTTTTTCTCATGATTTTAGTTTTCGCCACTTTAAGGAAAAAAAAAGTATTTACTAAGAGTGTTGCCAAAAAATAAGTTTAAGGGACATAACTTAAATGATGGTGACCTCACACAATAAATGAGATTCAAACACACAATAGAAGAGCAATGAGAATGCCATTGTTGAAGAAAACATCTATCAAGTCTGCCAACAGGTTTGTGGGAGACTCAATGGTCAATTTGAAGAAAAATCTTTATTCTCTGTAGTCTGAGAATAAAATAAAGTTTTTTGGCCATCAGACAAGTTGCTGTTTATCAGATGTTAAGCACTTCACATCACTAAAACTACATCTCCCCTGTCCATCAGACATTCAAAAATGTTCTAAATGTCTGATGTTCACTGCTTGTACGGCTGCTGTGGAAAGACGGGGGCAACATTAATACCATGTTTTCATTCGCTACCTTCATTCCTGCTTTGTTATGGCTACATTCTTGCTTTTATTAGCAGGATTATTAACAGGAGAGGAGTTGAGCAGCATTGCATTGCAATAACCACAGCTTGGATTGAAACGGTCCAAGGCACAAATGAATGAAGCGGCTGCTTGGTACCTCCACACCTGCAGGGGTCCTCCAAGAGCTCCAGGACTGTCACAGAGGTAACACTGATACATTTTGACTGTGGACTAACTTTCATTTTCTGCTTACCCAGTATTGACTTGTGTGCTCTATAAAATCCTGTTGGGACCTTTTCTCAACCAACAAATATTTAACATTAAACATTCAATTGTACAGTCAGCTAATGCACTACATAGTTGGCTAACTTTGTGCCTAGTTTAATGCAAAAATTCAATTGTAGATATTAATTGAACTTTGATGTACTAAAGGAGGTGAAAATGCCTGAATCAAATTCTGTTTCTCTCCCTATTAAACTTTATCAGGTTTATTAAGTGGTTTTAGACTTGAAATGAGTGCTAATAACTCTAAATAATTTTTAGCTATTTTATCTTAGATTGTCACATTTAATGTGGTTTAAATGTCCATGGTAAATATTTATCAAGCTGTTCTTTTGCAAATGTACAAGTTGTTCAGTTCCTAACATTGAAAACAATCCAAATGTTTCAGTCTTTCTTGTCTAGTCTATTTCCAAAGAAAGATTTGTGCTGGGTTAATCTTCTTGTGCATGTAACCACAAAACTATTCAAAGTAGTTTATATAGCTTTGCATTGCAGAGCTTCTTATGAATGATTAGCTCAGTTCACAGTGTGCTGACCTCAAAACTTTAACTCTTAATATGAACTCTAATTGTTTATAGCTTTTACTTTTTCCCCGTTTTGTTTTCCTGCTTGGATTTTACTTTATTTATTTTGGAATATGCACATTTTCTTTTAAATGTAACCAATGACATTTTTATGTCTTAGTCATACTCATCTCATTTTCCTCAACAAGCATAGCACTCTTTTATGTTACCATTTTGTTTTCTAACCTTGAAATCAATGACTTGGTTTCCAGCACTTCCTATTGCATAAGTACTGAAAAGAGTTGTCTGTTTTTTTTCCTTCTTTTGATACATATGGCATTTTTATGACAACTGAATGTAACATAACATAACTACTTGATTGTGCTATAAAACGGCACTTTATGTGCCTGGAAAATATATAATACCGTCAATTTGAAACTTTCTCTTTTGCTGCATAAATTTGGTAATCTTTTTTTGTTGCCAAATCCACCATTTATTTAAAGATTCAAGACTAACTTTACTATAATTGTCAGATAATTAATAATAAAAAGAAAGCAGTGACACTTTTAACCAATGCATTGTAATATATACTAAACCAGAAACAACAGTCTGCTAAATATGTATGGTTATCTATTTAAGGATAATTTGATGTTTGTCTCTAGATATTTAATCATATGTCTTTTAATGTTAGACAATGCATGCATTAAGAGTTTACTTTCCCTACTGGTTTATTGTTAGTTTGATTAAAGAAAACCTAGATGCGACATTGTATCTCGTGTTATTGAAATTTATTTTGTTGGTCTTGTTGATCATTAAAGATGATCCTGCCTCATTAAAACAAGACAGGAAACATTTTTTTCGTCCATAAATTATCAACTGACCAATGCCGTTTCCTGCTTTCCAAAGATCCGCCCACCACGGCATCTGATTGGTCTAATCGCTTCTCCGTTACCTTTCAGCCTATTCTCTCCCCAGGGACGGGAATAAGGTAAGCTCACTGCGAGTAGAGGAAAAGGAAAGCTCATTACCAGCCACCCGCTCATGGCGCAGTGAAAGGACTTGCTCCCGTGAGCTCATGCTGTTATAGTTTCGCTGTTTCTATCTCTGGGATAGGCGACAAGAAAAGTTCTAACAGCCCAAAGTGAGCGGGAATGTTGTCAGGTAGGTGAAATGGCTCGGCAGCAGCAGGTGCATATCGGTATCGCCCTTCTCAGTTTCGGTTGTCAGCAGTTGGCTTTTTGTTTAATAATTCATTTATTAAGGGATATTTATGTAAATAAATATTATTTACCTTAAACATATTTTTGTAGTTGTAGTTATTAAAGTTGTTGGGAAATTGCGTGTCCTTGAAGTGGATCTATAGTCGCTCTGTTTTATCGAATGTGGCAAAACAAATCAATATATATTTATCAAAGATTATTACTCTTCCTTTACAGCTTCAGTTTTTATGGCCTTTTCTCTCGAAACCTGCTGTGATGACCTAGTCGGGCTGCGTTGATTAACTGATTAGAAAACAGATAAGAAGCAGGCAAAACATCTCCACCTATCGTGATTCACTGTTTTCAAACAACGTGTGCTGTAGATATCTGATGCAATAAAAACAGCTCTAAATACTGTTAGAACACTTCTAACTGCTGTGCAGTCTGTGTAGCAGAGGTTGCTACTTTACAAGACAGAAAGAAAGAAAAAACTTCCCTTAATCTGATACGTGTCTCTTGAATTATGCACAAGGGGATCCTTTTTACCAAATGAGTGGGCTATGTTTTATTTAAAGTGGGAAAAAAGGGCAGCAGTGCTTTGGCCAGGGCTGCTGAGAGGAAACCAGACACTGGGGTTTTGTGCAGCAGCAGAAATTGATGGACTCATGCTGATGGTGCTTTGGTCAGATGGTGTGTGAAGGTGGAGCACTCTGAGCTCCCTCAGCTGGGATGTGATGCTCAGTCCGCTGGCTGCTGTGATACCAGGCCTTCACAGAGACCCTTTTTATTGCATCTTGGATGTGAAATGCATGTACAGTGTCTTGCAAAAGTATAATTACATCTTGAACTTTTGCAGCATGTTGTGGAGATAGAACAGTAGATTTGTATGTAATTTATTTGGATTTACTGTTGTAAACCAATATAAAGCAACACATAATGAGGTGGAAGGGAAAACTGAAAAGTGTGCAGCGCGTTTGTATTCTGCCTCCTTCAGACAATACTTTAGAACCACATTTTTGTCAGAGCTAGAACTGCAAGTCTTGCACATCTAGAGGCTGATTGTTTCACAAGATCTTCCTTGCAAAATGGCCCAAACTGAGTCACACTTGTTGAAAAACTTATTGGTATTGCAGAAGATTCTCAGTTGGATTATTTCCTGAACTTTGGCACACATAACTTCTTGCATGCGGGTCAAAAGGTTTCATTTTGGTTTAATGTGGACAGGCCACCTGTCTTGACCTATTTGCTGTGCCTCTTACACAGCCAGCTGCAAAATGACTTTTTATGACTTCCTTTGAAATATTGCATATACTTGCAACTGTTCAAAAAAAGTAAGATTTATGGAGTACACAACTCATCATAACTTGGTCTTCGTGATGCTGTCTGCTCACTAATGTCCTCTAACATATCTTTGAAGCCTTTTTGTAAAAGCTATATTTTTTCTGTGATTAAATTAAGCAGATTTTAGCTTTATTAGCTAATTGCTCCAGAAGACAGCTTATTGAGCTGGATTCCTGTTTCTTTTCAGATTTCTGAGGTATTTTAAAAAAAATAAAAGACACTGTATATTCAACAGAATTCCAGCCAATGCTTACCACAGAAGCACCTGTTGATCCAAGTCTGTTCCACAGTTAAAACAACTGATTGCCCAGTAATGCAAATCCAGTTTGTGGAAGTGTATGCACATGTTTCGTAATGTCCCGTCATTGGCGGAGGTGATCAATCTAAGCCTAAGTTGATGTTCTGTTGTGTTTGCTGTAAGATTAGAGAAGAAAGAGGCGAAAACAAAAGGTGGAAGTAAATAGAAGGCGACGGCTATAGTAAAATAACAGAAGTCTCGTAAACGTAGCCACTGGGGTGAAACTCAACCTCTTTCGTCAGCCTTGTTTTTAACCGTCTCTCTTTACTAAGGAAAGAAAAAGACAAAAAAAATAGAAAAAATATTTGTTCTGTGTAGCCATGGTGCTAGCTTTAGGCTGAGAGGAAGGGGGACTGTGGTGTGTTTTTCAAGCAGTGGAAAATTACTCTTTGTGCGTTTGAGTATGTGGTAGAGGCTCGGATGTTTACATTCTTTATGTGACCTTTTGCTCAGCCCACCTCTGCAGGGATGGCCTGGTCTGGTAATGAGGGATCAGTGGAGATCTGCTGAAATGTTCCCTGATATTTGTTAGGAGCTCATCACAATGACAGCTATGGCCGTTGTGTTACTCTGAGCTCAGTAGGATGTAGCAGGAAGGTGTCGTAGCTTTAAATCAGTTAACAGTTCGTTAGTTTTTGTTATTCCAACCCTTATGTTGTTCACACCTTCCTGTAAAAGAATCCTCTTCTTTTGTACCTGCATGAAGTTTTCAGGAAATAAACACATTTTTAAGGTGCTAAGGAAGCAGTGCACGACTCAAACTGCCTGCTGTCATTCAGAATAAATGAATCATTGATCATATTAAATGTAAACTGCTGCTGTTAATGCTAGAACCTGGAAACAGGATACACTGAAATAATACAATAAGATTTAGTTAGTTTGATCATGTTAAAAGTGAAGAGGTCTTGGCTGATCAAAGTCCTCCAGACACATTATCAGCAGCAGGAAACATACAAGACGTTTTGCCTGCTCATTCTGGGAGATTATGTCATGCAGAGTTACTCGTTTAGAGCTTGTGATGCCATGGTGATACTGTCACCAAATAATTAAACAGAAGAGAGCAAGGAGGTTAGTCATCAGCTTTGACAGCCGTTCATCAGCTGATAGTTTGATGATAACGTCCTTGGAAAAGGCAGATAAAAAGATTGATGCTTGTTGTAGAAGTTAATGAATGCATACGTGCCGTTGCTACAATGTGAGGTGACATCACTGAAGTAACTACTGCAAAGGTCGTGTCAAACACTGACAAGAAGAATAAGAGCAGCTTATTTGATTCTGTTGAGTGAGGCCAGAATCCTCTGTTGGCTGGCATATTCAGGGTGCAGTTTCTCTGCAGGATGAATAAATGATTAAAATACCACAGAAAAGGTTAACCAGCTGGGACGAATGGAAACCGGTGTCTTTTTAATTTTCATAGGGTTTATTGTTGTGCACTTTGCCCACCCTGTTCTGAGTAGGTTTAAGTTTCCCCTTACTTCCTTCTTCTGCCCATTCCTGTCACTAACACATGAACTCTCTCTTCTATACATTCCATTTTTTGTCCTTTTTTCCTACATTTCAGAGTTTGTGAAACCAGAGTTTTGTTCACTCGCTTTCCTGTAATTGTGAACTATTATGAGACCCCCCCTCTTTTGAGCAGACAGGCTCCTTAAACCCATAAGTAGCACAAGAATGAGAAACATAAAGACGAAAAATGGCTGCCAGAGGTTATTTTTGGATGATACAAGAACTCCTCTGGATATTGAGTTTGGTTATGTGTCAGTGCTGCCTTGGGCCTCTCCTTCCCTGTTGTATGGTTATTTTAGACCCTCATTGTGGTTTGGCAGGATCGTATAACACAGTAGTGCAAGAATGGGTTAAAAACCACACAATTATTGATCATTTTGCCTTCTTTTAGATTTATATGATCTATTTTATATGGAACATTTCCATTTTTATCCATTTGAGTTTGTTTACATTTATTTTTATTTGGATTTTTTTCCATGTATTGGAATTTTGGTTCTGTTTTTATTAGTCTAATTACAATTTATTGAAAATTACTTTGCATGCCAATTTCCATTATATTTTTAATTTAATTTATTTATTTATTTGCTCTATAAGTAATGGTTGACATATTTATGGACATTTTTAGTAAAAATTCTTCAACACTCAAAACTCAAGAACAGTAATTTTAGTATTGTGAACCTAAAGTAGTGATAACAGGTATGGACATAGATTAATGTTAGTTTTTTGATCCTGTAATAAGGAGTAAATAAAAACACTGCTGCCTGCAACACATCGCAGAGACTGACTGACAGGTTGGAGCATCGTCACCACATTGTTGTGTTATCACATTACATCAAGGTGCTGATTAATGAGAAGGAAGAAAAAAAATCCAGTATCTTATCAGAATACTGTTTTAGTTTTGAATACTTTTGATTCTGGTCTTTGCTGCTGCAACAAGCTGAGATACAAAAAACATTTTTAATATAACATTTTTAAAAGCTCCACTGCAGTCAGAAGAGTGTTTTTTTAATCCTGTCTAATTGTAGCAAACAAAACATTCCTTTATATTGGAATTTTTCATATGCCAGTTTATTAGCTAGACAATGTCTTCTTCTTTTCTTTCGTCTGTTTTTTGCTCCACCTGAATTCAAAATGGTGATGTAACGTCAGCAGGGAATTGTAATCAATTATGACTGTTCTTCGTAATTGTTCAAAACCAGGAGATGAACAAAACAGATATTAGATTCCTGTGGTATCATAACCATAATTTGAAATATAGTTTTTTTTTGTGAAAATGTTGTCAATGGGTATTTATTGTTATTTTAGTTATAATGCACAGACTCAAGCAGAAATGTAACATATCTACAAAGTTTTGTAGTAATTATAATACACACAAAAAAATATGGATTTTTTTCTAGGTTAACAAAATTAGTCTGCTGCTGATCAGACATGGTTAGAGCATACATATAAGGTTAAGACAGTGCTACATTAATAAGAGTGATGGATAACTCTTCTTTATTCATACCCGACTCTCCAGTCATTTTGAAACCATAAAGGTTTTTTTCCCTTCGTATAACTTTTCTATTAATCACATGGTTTTCTTGTATTGAACACACTGTAAGGAAAAAGACCAGCAGTATCTGGAGTCCAGCATTGTTTGCACACTGATGCTTCATGCCAGCAGGGTCTGTTAAAGGTTCCTCTCAGGTTTCACAGATGAAAAGACGAATGTGAGGAGTTATCACTGAAACCTGAACCAGCAGCAGGCTCATTAATATGGTTATGTCAGGGTAACAAAAAGGCATTTACAGCTGTTGGACATGGCTGGACGTACCAGCTGCAGGTCTGACTGTGCAAGTCGAAGCTGGGCAGTGAGTCAGTTAAATTTGAGCTTTGGTTGCTTATTTTGATATGTTGTAATGCCACACTATATATAGTTAGCATTTTTGTTGTTTTCCAACCAAAGTTTATGTGATGATTTTGACTCCAGCCCTTGAAAATTCTTATAGTATTTCTTTTTCTGTAACTATAAAGAAATTAGTAAAGACTGCTACTGAATAGGATACAAAGCAAAGTCAGTTTATACACCAGAAACCAAAAGGTTTGTTCCTTCCCAAGTTTTGCAAAGCCTAGGTTTTGCTTTCTAGTGACGTTTCATCTTTTGATTAATTGTTTTACAATCTTGGACCCCCTCTTCACCAACATTGCCCTTCCTCCTCCTCCTCTGCCTTCGTCTCTCCACAGAGGTGGGAAACCTTCAGTGGCAGCAGTAAAATGACTCCATTGTGATCCGGTCTCCCAAAATTAAACACGGTGGCAGATGAGGTTCTGCACAATGAAGATTAGAAATCACTTGACTCCTGAGTGTGATTATCGGTGCTATTAGGTTGCTGTATTAGTTTCAAAAGCAAGACTGCTAAGACAGAGCACCAGGTACTTTAGGTGTCATTTCATCAGACCCAATAGATTTGTAACAATGGGTGTGGGTGGATTTAGCAATTATTGGCCCATTAGACACACATTTGTTCTTTCTCTCCAATGTCTGTTTTATAACATGATCTAGATAGAAGTGGGCTGAATAGGAAAAAGTCCATGCTGCAAAATATGAAAGAATGCAAGTATTCCTTATGAAAAAATTTCTTCTTTGCTATTTTTACTTTGCACAGAATAAACTTTTGACCAGGTTTTGAGCAGGTTCAGAGAACACTATCTGGAACTGCTATGACTTTTGTTTTCCTAAATAATAAAATCATTTCTGCTTGGTGCCAAGAATGTTAATGATTCCCTTCACTTGTGACAAAGTTGAAGAAAGTGGGCCGAAGGATAAAGGTTATTATTTTAACTCGTCAATATGTGAGCTTTAACTATCACACCCTCCGAGAGCTAAAATCTCTGCTTGTGACACGTAGCGTGAAAGCCAGCAAATACCTTTTTGGCAGAGGCATAAGCACTTAGGCATGAGGTAATCCTTGGGTTGTACCCTATAATTAATTTCAGATTCTGATGCTAACCTTAAGGTAAAACATTCCCACTTAAGGGAGGATTTTCTAAATCTTTTCACACAAACCTAAAAGCTCAGGCCTTAGAAAAAGAGTGAAATGAGATACATAGAGATTTTATCAGGCCACATTTTATTTTAATTGGTCTGCATTTTTCTCATCTCATATTACACTTTTAACGAGAACAGCTGCTGCCTTGCTTAAAAAAATGCAGTCAGCAATTATAACATAGTGACTAGGATAAACTCCACTTAGACAGCCGTCACTGTTTACTTTGATTGCTGTGACGTTTCACAACCTTTTAGAAACTGCAGAAGCAGATGTGCTGCAACATCTTTTTACCCACTGGGGAAACTTTAAGAAAACACTGGGTACTCCTCTGAAAGGAGGAGTCAGAGGAGTAACTGATCCTCCTCAGAGGAATGAGTGGGAGACGGTGGAGATAAGGAGGAAACAGGCTCAGAAAAGTCAGATGATTGAACCTGGAAGAATAATAGGTGGACACACTTATTTGCTTTAGATCTACTCTGGGAGTAATTGCTCATTTCTGACAATTTCTATTTTTTCATGATTTATCCATCCTTCAGTCAGAACACTAGAAAATGTCACCACAAATTCATTTGGATCTTTTGTATTTCTTCCTCCATAAATGGGTTTAAAAAGAACTTAAGGTTCAAGAAATTTGAGTCTGAAAAGTATGGAGACCTTATTTGAAAAATGTATTGGAATCCTGACAAGTTGCTCAAAACTAAATGGAAAATTTGCTTATTTGTCGCTCACATTTGGAATTTTTCAAACTTCCTGGGAACATCTCAGAAGCTAAGCAATCTCTGATCAAATCAGACACACATCTGACACGCCTGTTCTCCAGTAGGCTGCTGGAGAACAGGTCAGCCATGTCAGTGGGGTGTGGGAAATGCGAGTGCTAATTGTTAGCTCTTACACTATCTCTATGTCTGTCTGGTGGATTGGTTTGCAAGTCAAATCTCCCATCCAACTCTGGGCAAACATTTCCTTGTTGTCCTGAAGGTGCAACCCTATTGGCCAACCCATTCTATGTCTGGACTCTTCACTTCCTGCTTCCTAAAGTATCCTGGCTTTAGGAGAGCATTAGGTGGTGAGAGCATTACAGAAATGTCTGATACTTACATCGCACCATATTATAGAGAACTGTGATTTTTCAGAGCTTATGTTCGTTTCATTTTTTGGTTTTTCTCCTATTTGGGCTTTTGTCTGCAAAATACTTAGTTTTGAATGCTTCATAGTCTGATGGATAGCAAAAAAATAGGAAACTTTGCCAAGTATACCTGCATTTACAGACAATAAGTGCATGCTGTGTTTACAGTAAAGATGTTGGGATCTGTACTCAACAACTATCCTTTTTTTTAACCATAAATACCCAATATTAGACCAGTCAGGCCGTGCAAGGAATGTGATTGGACCCCACTTCTACATCTTGTTTTGTTCTGCAAACTGAATTTAACTCCCCCAGGAGATCCAACAGTTCGAGAGGGGAAAACGCCTACTTTCAATAATATAGAGTCTCTATTGGCTTGAGTGTTGATGTTGAGATTTTATAATTGGTTCTCTAGAAATAAAAAGAGTAAGGTTTCATGTTGGCATTCTGATTAACTCAAGCCTCCCAGTGAAATTGTTTTCCTGAAAGGTTTTAATTTAGGGCAGTTGCTTACAATTGCAAGTCATGTGGTCATAATTGGTGCTTAGGCATCTGCAAAAATCGCCTGTGGCACGTCATTAGGTTGGCACCTCTTCCCTGGCATATTCTTCTCACTTTGGGATTAAAGATGTAATGTCATTATGTAAGAGGTATGGACTCTAAATCTTTGTCCTTATGATATAACAACTTCAAGATTGGCTTATTTTTCCAGTCTGGTTGTGGGAGAACTATTTGATGACAAAACAGAACTGAGCTGTGTTCAAATATGTGTGGGGAAAAGGTGGTTTAGAGCAGCAGCACTCTCGGGTAGCATTAGAGCTGAGTGGGAATTATTCACTGTTATTTAATGCTGTGACTTCATATAGCTGGATTTGTGTTGCATGCAAATTTTTGTTACATTTGGAAGAGTCCCAGTCATTGTTCATTCACTAGATATCAATGTAGACTAACAGCAGGTGAGTGGTGAGAGCATTGCACAGGTATTTGTGTGGGAACAGTGGTGTACACTGCAAAGGTTATTATAGTTAACTAAAACGAACGAAAAATTATAGTGAGAAAATATTTTCGTTAACTGAAATAAATGAAAACGGTAATTCACAGGGAAAACGAACTAACTGGAACTATTTTTTAGCATTTATAAAACTAAATAAAACATGTACATTTATGAATATGTTAAGTAGCCTTTCAAACTAACGTGAAATTAATTATTAATTATTTTCTCCCATCAGCTGTTGGCAAATTACGGCACTCTATAATTCTCCTGGCATAATTAAAATGGTTTCATTACTCAATTGATGTACACATAATCACAATACTATGCTTTGACCGTTTTGGATTCTATATCTAAAAATTACTCAAAGTAAGAAAAAAAAACTAAAACCACTTCAACAACTTATAAAAACTAAACTCAAAACTGAGCAATATCGATCTAATAAGTAATAAACACTAGCAAACACTATTTAAAATTACAAACAAAAAGTTACAATGAAATAAAACTGAACTAGAATGAAAACCCCAAAACTATTAAAACCTTGGATCCTATACAGTACTTTTTATCTGATAAATCATCATATCCTAAGATGAATGTGTCATGTAGCTCTTGAAATAGAAAGTACCAGTTTATCAAATCTAGAAAAACACGGCCGTCCACCTAAAAGTGGCAAACCTGGCGAGGGGAGCTTTGTTAAGAAAAGCAGACAAGAGACACAAAGTAGCTCTGGAGGAGCTGCAGAGATGTTACTGGGGACATGACCAACATGTGGAAGAAGATACTTTATTTAGAAAAAACAAGCAAAGAAGAAGCTTTTGCTTACATGCAAAACACTTAAACATACAGTCGGAGCTACAAGATAATGATTTAGATCAGAGGCCAGACAGGAGCTGAATACACAGGCTGGGCACACTTCTATTCAAAATCCCAACAAAATACATGACGTTATGGTTTTATTGTAACAAATTATGAGCTACATCAGTGTTTATGAAAACCATTGTAGGGCACTGTATGTGAGAACACGTTGTCCGACTGAGTGGGGCCATTGTGTAACTGCTAACTGCCCAAAGCTCGGCTGTGTTAGCTAAACAGCAAACACAAGTATGCGGATGGGGGAGGAGGGTTAATCTTTGAATAATATTTGCATATTTGGTTTTTACCAGTCAAATGTAGGCCTGTGTCCTGATTATGAAAACCTGTTTACGTTGCCTAACTTACCTGCTCACCTGCTTATCCAGCACATTCTTTTCAGTGTGCTTCTGCCAAGCCCCCAAACTTTCAGAGATAACACACTAGTCACCATGTTGCCATAAAGTGTTATGTGTCTGGCCTGCAGATAGATTTTGTCACTCTGTTTGCTTAGCCAGCAAAGATAGTACATTGTTTGCCTTTATAGTGCTTATTGTGTCAGATTTTGAAATTGTCTGGCAAACTTATCACAGTTTATCATGGACAATTGTGAAAATGAAACAAAAAAGGTTTTGTAATGGACATTTTTGGGAAACAAGGTGATTTCCACTGGGGCACCAGGTGGCTCAGTGGTAGAGGATGAGCACCATTTAATGGGCTCCGTCCATTTACTGCATGTCCTAAATATTTAGGACATTGTCTGCTTATTTTTAGTAGCTTTCTTCTAAAGCTTTCTTCAAGTTTCATAAACATGACATAACACCTGTTAGGAATGTTTATAATTGTTGTCATGAAGTCTAATTTGGTAAAGAATAACACTTTAAATGCAAAGTTACACTAAAACATTCATTAAAAGGGCTTGATAAGTGTCAACTTTGCATTTAAAGTGTTATTATCTGTTCATTACTTAAATCTATAGTTGGATTAATCTGTGTTTCACTCATCTTTTAAATCAGTTGGAACTTTTCTTGTATGAAAAGCCTTGCATGGATCCTGCAGAGTCACTGCTGTCATAGAGGGAGCACAGGGGCCTCTGTGGGTGAGTTTCTTTGTGTCACTGGTCAGCTGGTCTGAGGACAGTTCATTATGCAGCAGGAGAGAGATGGCTACTGTAGCCTGAGCTAACTGCTGCAGCTCTCTGACATGCAGAATCCTCACTAGACATCTCAGATGATCAGCTTTTAAACTTTAAACAGGTTAATTAATTAATTAACCAGACAAGTTTAAAGTGTAAAAAACGACTTTCATATTTTTAGTATGCTCTAACCTCATCACCTTTTATTTCTTAATAAAAATGGTTTAATGGTAAAAATTATAGTTTCAACATCAGATATCTGAATGAAATACAAATATTCACTCAAAGAATTTATATGTTTAAAAAGGATTAGACTCATCAAAAAGAAAAATAAATGAATCTACACCCCAAATGTTTAAGGATGAAGTAAGCATATCAACTTCCCTGTTTCTTCATCAGACAAAAGTGCATTCAGGGGCAGCTGATAGGTCAAGGCTAACTAAAGAAAGCACTTGAAACTCTGAATTAACAGGGCTTTTCCAGAAGGATCAACTTTTTTCTCAATGATGGAGACTTGCCCATTTTTAAACAGGAAGTGGGTCAGTTGTTATTATGCTTGCTGTCTCCTGGGCTTCCCTCTTTGCTCTCACTCTTCTTTGTCCAATATATTTTCCATGTACAAGCACCAACCAGGCTTTTCTTGATTTCCAAATCAGAGTCTTATTTATTTTAAATTGAAAACGGTGCGTTAAGGACATGTTATGTGGTATTTAAATGGTGGAGAAAAGAGAGCTTCTTAGCTTTGATGCATTGGACTTGTTGGGAAAACCCCCAGTTTTTTCAGTGCACTGCTAACTGAGGCTAATTCCGGTTTCTGGCCAATAAAAGACACATTTCTAATGTGTTGTTGTCATTAATTTAATTCTCTACATTGTTATAATGTAATTTGTTGTCATGATTTTGAAACATGAACCAAATGTATTTAATGTCACCTGCTAATTAGTATTAGATCTTTTTTTTTACTCCAAAAGGCAGGCACGTTTACATCAAATGCCCATCTAAAATAAAACCTGGCATCCTGCAGCTGTGAGCTATTCCAGTACTGAGGAATTTCTGCAGTATCCAGTTAAACTTGCTGTGGTTGGATCAGGTTGCAAACCCCTGGGGGACCTTAATACAAAAGTAATTGTGTTCGCAGAGGCCGGATGAATGTAATAAGTTTGTCATTCACCGAGCCTTGTGCTCATTTCTCAGCAAGGGATAATGTAGTTCCTGGTTAATGTTTGAACAAAGATGATACAGAAAAACGCTATTTATACACTTTTTATTACCCCGTTGTATCATGATTGTGATGTTATGTAACCATGCTGATGGCACTTTGCGTCGCTGCAAAGACAAAAAAAAAACAACATATTGTCACAGTTAAAAGTTCATGCATTCTGATAAGTTTTGTAAATATCACTTTGTCCAGCAACCTGCAGCGACTAAATAAAGTAGAGTAAAGGTCTCTGTTGCTATTTGGGCCAGATCAGGCCAGGAATGCAGAGCTTATTAGACTGTGACAGCTTGTCTTGGTCAGCTAGAGATTTTAGACACTGATGTGAGCACTGCCCAGCAACTGGCAGCCATGGTTTCCCTCTGAAGCATACATGATGCCAACATAATTAAATCATTTTTTCTGTATTGACACTGACTTTGGAGGGTAAACTGTTGCAGGTGTTGGTGCCTTTCCCTTTCCATGCTGCCAGAGACTTTGCTCTGTGAGCGCTCAACGTCCCACAACTTCCTGCTTTGCTTCACCAGCTTCCTCTGTTTCTGTTGGATTAGGAAAAGGATTTATGTCTTTCAGGTTTATTGGAAACTTGTTGTCAGAAGTAATGTTATAGTTGGACATTTTTAAATTTAAACTGGGTGTTCTTTTTAGTAGGTAAAAGTTTATGTGAGCTCTTAACTGCCAACAGTCATATAATGTTATTTAAAATTCTTCTTTGTTGCTCATCCTGCTATGGTTGTCATCTCCAGAAACTCACGAGTCACAATGACATGATGAGGAGTGCAGGTTTAGGTTTACACTCAGTTTCTCCAGTTTGTTTCCTCTGCTACGACTGGCTCCTATTTTCCTTCATGTTGTACAATCAAGTATCTCCTTTCAGGAGATCCTGAAGGAACTCCAATCCACTCAACGGATGAAATTTATCAGTGAAAAAGAGGTAAAAGTTTCCAACAGTGAATATGACTTTTCTATATTTCTGTCCCCTGTCACTCAGAAATCTGATGGGATGGGGATAATGTTAATGCTTAAGCTAATAACATCATTCTGCCTATTATTTTGTTCCTCCTTCCTTACATCAACTTTCTCTTTTTATCTTTTTTCATGGATTCATTTAGTTAAATTACTCTTCTAACTGGAAACATTTCTTTGCAATATATAGTGCTAATGACATTAAAACATAGCTGCAGGTTTTAAAATTTAAATATTCTCATACAGAAGACCTCTGTTTCACAAAACCCTTTCTAGATGCTGCTAGTATTAATTTATTCAATGACATAAAGTTTAAAGATTCCCTCCTACTTGTATTTTATTTGTACCTTTTAGGAAAGTTTATGGTGGAAACAAAAAGTGTGTTTACAGTGAGAGAAAAGAATACCATAAAGCATGACTTAATAATGCTAAAAGTTTGCATCTGATTCCTTCCAGCCGCCTGTCTGTGGTTTAGATGTAAGATCATAGCTGACTGATGTTGCATCATATTTATTGCCTTGGGAAACAGAAAGTCATGGATTACTAATTAACAATTCTCCTTACTTCATTTCAAGTTAATTCCTTAAAGCATAAATATAAAAAAGATTCAGTTATTTTATTGAAATTGTTCGGGGCACTGCTAGTTGTGGCCCCAGTGGTGTTTAAAAATACAATTATTAGATATTATTAGCTTTGATCGTTTTTTCTTTTATAAATATTGTGAAAATCTCGTCTCATTTTCATGAACTGTGTCACATTCAGTCTTGCACCATGAGCTGAATGTCTTATCTTGACTCTTTAAGCTTCTCTCTCCTCCATGCACCATGACGCATCACTTAGCTTGGTGATGTAGTTTCTGCTCTTCTCGCCTCTTCCAAACACATTCAGCTTTCATAAATAAGCATTATGCTGGAGCGAGCCAGAGCCACAAGCAGGACGTGAAAGCAGCTGGTTGTTGACACTGTCCTCACAGTAACAAAACCTCTGCATAGCTGAGCACCAGCTTCAATAGCAAACAACAGGGAAGGCAACAAGAGTCTTTGTTGAACGCTGAACGGACACACAGGAGTTCAGAAAGCTCATATTGTTATAGAGAGTGGGTTCGAACCACATAACAGACTGATCATGAAGGCAGTGGTTCACGGGACGGCTTAGCTCTGAGTGTAAGTAATTCATGACATTAATAGGCTAGCTAGTGTTTGTTTCAAATGTGTCTCAAGTCTGGAGGAGGCGAGGAATATTGGTATTGTTGTATTATTAATTTAAAGGGTTTTTAAGAGCAACAAACATCTTTAAATATTATACATCAGGGATTTAATGAGCTCAGTATTTCTTGTCAAATTGGAATTTGTCTTGGGAAGAGCTGTGTAATTTGTGACAGTCCTACTTTATTTGTTGAACTAAGTCTAAATTAATATTAGAGAATGTTAAGGTGGTGATATTTGCTTGATGCTATTATTGTATGTTGACATTTTTATTTTGAAGTATGAAAAAAGGCAGTTCTTGACTTTGGCTGATTAGTTAGCATTGATCATCCTTATTTTAAGCTCTTAAATATATTTAGACTGGTCAAACCCAAACTAGGTAAATATAGCCTTAACAGAGATCTAAAACACTTGACTATAGTAGACAATATTTGAAACTTTGTAAAAGAATTTTCAAACTTTTTATTGTCTGTCCAGTAAGGGTGCACCAGTAAAACTGATAAATAAATTTGGGCTGTCAGTTTAGTTTTTCTTTCTGCACATGCATGATTAACAATGGTTACCCCACTGTTGCTGACTCATCATCTTTGTCACTGTATTTTATGACTTTTCATACAAAATAATCGGTATTGGCAGGTCAAACCTTTTAAAGGCAAATGATCAGCTAGAAAACTGCAATTTGTGCTGCTATTCAGTACTCTAAAAAATCAATTTATTCATTCACATCCATGCAGATATACATTTATATACATTTAAAGCATGTCTGCTTTTATGGGTTTGTTTTCAACTATTGCAATTTGAAGAGTTAAGACTGGAAAAGTACAGAATCTTAACGTGAAGTGTGCATTCAAGTGAAACGCATTTCTTTGGAATTTGAAGCACTTTATAATTAAATAGGTGCAATACTGGAATGATTTATTAGAATCTGATTAGGGCTTTTAAAAGACAAATTGAGATCTTTGAAATATTTACTGTATTTATGAAAACTCAATATTGTTTTCCATGAAATGTTGCTGAAATCTCCCCCCTCTCATTTATGTGAACCCATTGCATTTACACATATTTAGTTTAGATTACTAGGTTATGTAAAAATACAGCAGGTTTTGGAACTTTCGAGACACTGACATGAATTGTACAGGAAAATAACTAACCCAGAGGAACAGAAGAAAATCAGGATCATTTTGAGGGATAACTAGTTTTATGAAATTTTTTCCCTATGTGGGGAGGAGACTGAGAGGTCACCCATACACCCACTCGTTATCCCCCTCCTCCCTTTCTCAGTCCTCCCTCTTGCCTTGGCTAGTCTCCATGCGCCAGGCTCAGGGCCTTGGGAATGAGTGGTGCCCCGGCTCTGCTCCGTCTTTGAAGCCAGCCAGGAATGCGAGGCCTCTCTTTTTTCACCCCTTTCTCTCTCTCTCTGTTGTTCGGGCAGCCGGCAGCACTAGCAGCTATCAGCAGCAGTGAAATATTCCCTCTGCTGCGCTCATTGTGCGTCTGAGAGCTGGACGTCATCGGCTGGCCAATCAGTGGCTCCCACTAGGCAGCCTCAGGTCTCTGTGGGGGGAGAAGGGACCCACTTAGAAGTCTTCCCTCTCACACTTGCCTCTCCTGGTAACTTGCTCCGGTCGTACTTTGGAAGAAGGCGGAAATAATTTGGCTCATCTGTATGCAGGAACACAACAAAAGAAATCTTTCCTTTTCAGACGGGAATGAGGGAAGTCAGTAACTTAGCCTTAAAGTTTTGGTGAGTTTTTGTGTCTTGTTTCCATCTTTAATTGCAGCCTATTGTGCACAAACTTTTTATCAAGTTCATTTTGCAAACTGTTGAAATCGCAGCAGTTCCCGGTACTTTTAGCAGTTTGCGTCTGTCTGTCCAGGCTCCCGACTTATCTCTGCTCTCTGGCTGTCATTGTTCACTTCTCCTGTCTCTTGTTGTGGTTTGCGTGTGAGAGTATTTGTCTGGGCTGGTCACCCTTTGCCTCACCCTCCCTCCCCCACTTTGCTCCCCTCTGTACATTTCATTTTGTCAGTGCCTGTCCCCTCCATCACTTCCACTTGAGCGCTCCTCTGTTTGGTCGCCTCTCTGTTCTCAGAGAGGAGAGAGAAAGGCTGGAAACTACACTCAATCAGAGACACTGCAGATCAGAAGCCTCTTCATAAATCCTTCCAGTTCCCTTTAACACTTTTTGTGGAAGACTCTCATTATGTGAGTTTTGTGTGTAAGCAAATTGACCACCTTGCATCATGTTTAATACAGGTTTGCAGCCTCCCACGCAGACTTGGCAGATCTTGAAGGAAATACTGCTTTTGAAATGCCTCACAAGAGTTTTCAGTCATCAGTTTAGTTAAACCATAACAGGGAAAACATTTATTTATCATAAACCAGAAAACAAACTAATTCAACTGATTCAGGATGTGAATAAGATGTCTTGTTCCCACCACTGACATAATAATATTGATTCTGCTCAGTCTCTGTTTGATAACTAGTTGGTGTCTTTTTGTTTTACCAGCAACATTTACTTTTGTACATGCTTGACAAAAGTAAGCATCAAGCATCAGGTTTCAAACGTTTAAACAGCAAAGTCATGGAAAGGCATTTGGGTCATGAGAGAGTCCTGTTATTAGAGTCTTAACCCCATCATTAGCTTGCTGGAGCTCATCTCAGTACCAACAATGAGTTCTTTGGATATCTGGTAATAAAGAAAGTTTTCATTTGGTGCAAAATTGCTTAAATATTGGCAACGTTTTAACCAACTGTATTTTTATTTGCAAAAACAAAAACTTACTATAGATTTTATACACAAAAAAGTAGGGTTGTCTTTTGTTGCTTTTATATTACTTGTTCCAGATTAAATGAATTTAGTGTTGCAATAGATCCACTGAAAGGATTCGGTAGCAACCTGAGCTTCTTAAGCCACGTCAACAAACTGCTGCTTAGACAATTTTGGGTTTTAGTTTTTAAAATTAAAGATTCATTTTGTACAACTGTTGCACTGTTACACTTCAGCAACTACAGTATGAGTAATTCTACATCCATCCTTTCCACTTTTGTTTTTGCGGCTTCCATATTTGAAGTTTGTTGTTGAAATATGAACCACAAAATCTTGTTTACCTACATTTTTTAAATTGACTCCTTAAGCAATAAAAACTTCAGAAATTTTATTGTGTAAAGTTTTGACAAGAAGTTTTTCATTGAAATTGTGTCAGGGTTTCATGTAAATCAGTGAAAAGTTTTTTGTGTTCACTAATAAGGTGCCTTACTTCCAAAGTTCAACTAGCGACTAAAACAGGGGGTTAGCATCATGTAGTCAAAAAAATTAACATTGTATTTATAATTATTGTTGCAAATATATTTTGATCAGGCTATTAGACATAGAAGTTTTAAAAAGCAACAATGTAGTACTTCTTGAGAAATTAGTAAGTTCAGAAGTGTTTTTCAAGCCACATTGCTGTGTTATATCTGTCATCTGACTAATCCCCCAGATATTTCATGTGGGATTCCTGACATTTTCTCATGTTTGTTCTGCAATGTGCTCAACCAGCCTCAGAGCCCTTAATGAGAATGAGAGGCTTTAATGATGCTAAATAGCACATGCCTCCTTTAGCAGGTGGTTAAACCCTTCTGATCCTCAGATCTACATTGGAGACTCAAATATAAATTGCATATCTTTGGAAAAACTCTCAAAAATGTATTTCAATCTAATTGAAATAACTTTAATGTAGACCAATGTTTAACAAAAAAAAACAGAAACAATGGTAAAGTGTGATAACTGTAACTAGCTCATGCGTTGTGGTAATCTGATTCATATTATATTAGTCAATTTTATGTCTTTTTTTCCTCTGGCAGTTTGAGAACCCATATTTTGCCAAACTATTCCACCCTTGATCTGTGTTTTTTAAAGCGTATATTTGCCTGAACTGTTTTCTGAGTGAAGATTTTAGACTAATATGTTTTGTTTGTGTTTATGTTCTCTCCACCAGAAGAAGACTTTTTCAAGAGGCTTTAACTCAACAGAGTGAGAAACATGACCTAATTTGAGATTAATAAGACAACTGGGTGCAGTCACGTTAGTGGTAGTTCCCCACGTTCCCCCCTCCACCCACAAGACGGACAGATGCATCACTGTTCATTCTTATACGCATGATTTACAAGCCCTGCCTTTCCCTTCCTGCCTTCTTCCCCAACCCTTCATGGATTCTTACAGCTTGCAGTTTGAGAGAATGAGCAACGTGGACCTGCATCCTCTTAGCCTGTCTGTAAGCCGGCTTTCGCCAGCCAAGTCCAACAGCAGTATTGCTGACCATCTAAGCCACCACCAGCACGGCAAAGGAGATTCTGCATACAGCTCCTTCTCTGGTGGGTCCACTGCCCCAGACTACCCATCTCCCTTCCTCCCTGATGACCTACAGTCCAGCTCCTTTAGTCACTATGCTGACCTTAAATATGTAAAGTCTATTTACCATCCAACCCAGTTTCTACAGTCTGACTCAAAGACCATGGACCAGCTCTACCGCTCTGTTGAAGCCATCTCACAGCAGTATCACAAAAACCCTGATTTGAACTACCATAGCCTCAATGGCAGCGAGAGTTTACACACCAACAATGCACACCCTAAAAAAGAGGTGCAGTCGAGGACTCCATCCCAAAGTGGTCAGGCCCCACCGGTACCAGTACGCCTTGATAGTTTTATAGCCACTAAAAACTTGGAGAACAGCAGGGCTCACCTCCATGGTACTGAATTTAAACCCCTGTCCCAACAACCTCAACAACAGATTCGAGTCCATGGCCAACCACAATCTCAGAGTCTGAATTCCCCGAGGTCAGAGACAGTGATCCTAGATAAGGGCAGCTCAAACCTGAGTTCTGAACCATTGTACTCTGTTTGGAGAGGCGCTCACGAGATGCAGCAGGTCCAGCATCCACCAAGCTACCGGCTGCACCTCCAACTTCACAACCAGACAAGGTTGAACCCAGAACACCCTTCCACTGTGGACAGCAGTGCTGCCCCTGAGCTCCACAGCCAATCACCAGCTCACGGTAGAAACCAGCCTGAACATCTGACACCCAAACAGACTTCTAGCATGATTGGTTGTAATGGAGACCATCAGATTAAATCTGGTCGACATTTTCGAAGCGAGCGCAAAAGGGCACACTCAGCTCAGGAAATGCGTGGTTCTTCAGCACTGCACCGAGCTGACAGACCCCGGAACGGCAGCCAGAATTGTCTAAGCAGCAGCATTCAACACAAGGGCCAGTTCTACTTTGTCACAGGGGTGTACAAACCATCTGAACCTGGTTTGAGGACACATTCTGCAACCATAAGTGGTACAGAAGCCGTAAGGGAGGTTTCAGCTGCATTAGAAACCCATCAACGAGACAAACCGCGATCCCACAGCACTATGGATAATTTTTTGAGAACTTCCTATGAGAGTTCGCACTCGTCCAGTGGTATGATTCCAGAAGACGAGGAGGTTTTCACTTCTGTGGATCAGGGAATGGTCCAGATGTCCAAGAGCCTGGACCAGGAGAATTACACTCCACCCCACATTTTAAATGTCTTGGACGAAAGTCGTGAGATCGGCCGCCACACAGCAAGCAACCCAATATTCTACTGCGGACCTGACAGAAAGAGCCCACCACAGTCAGTCACTCATCAAAATGACGTCAATTTGGTGATGGGCAACAAATCGCCAAACTACAACAGAAGAGAAGATCAAACCAACAGAGGGAAGTGGCAGCCTTTGGAAGATGTTGCTAGTGAGAGGATAAACAAAGAGACCACACCACTGCTGTATCACCTAACTGGAGCCAGTCGAACAGCAATGCAGCCCAAGGCAGATCCTGGATTCAGTGGAAGGAAGGAAGGTGTCCTTAATAAATCCATCCAGGAAGAGGTAGTAGTAAATAATAATGAGACACAAGCTGACACTAGCAGGAACCACAGGGGAGATGTTCTGTCTGCTACTTGCGGCACCCTGGATGATTCTTTTAAAAAGTACTACAAAGAGAAACTTAAGGATGCCCAGTGCAAAGTCTTGAGTGAGACGTCATTTAAGAGGCGAGACCTGCAGCTGCCACATTGTTTGACCCAAAACTCTGAATGCAGGCCTGCAGTGATTCACTCATTTTCCTCATCACAGGACTCTGAGATATCAACAGACACACTCACTCCATCTTTGACATCCGAGGACACAGAGAAAGGCAGCGTAACAGAGGTTGGGGACATTCAGAAGGAAATTGAAAAATCGTTTGAGAGGAAAAACATGCGGTTGGCAAATGTGGCTCAGCCTCAAGTGGCACGTATTGGAGGCAGAAAAAGACTGACCTCGGAGCAGAAGAAGATGTGCTTCTCCGAGCCAGAGAAACTCAACGAGCTCGGCAGCACGCCCAAACACTCGGTTTGCCGCTCGTTTGGGAATGAAAGTGAAGGATTGTTTGCAGCTGAGTTTGAAGGAGTGGGGGCGACGCAGCAAGCGGAGCAGGGACTGGTCGCAGCACGGAGGGAGATGTTTGAGTCAAGAGGTCGAGCTCTGTCTGTCTCAAGTGCGTCAAAGACAAACCTAAAGCATGTTCAGCATCAGGCCCTCGTTGAATACATGGAACGAAAGACGGGCCAGAAAGTGGCTGAGCCACAGCACCCAACATCTCATTTACCAGCTCCATCCAGACAAAGACATTCTCTGGGTGAGAAACCATTTGACTGGAATCCTCGCCCACAATCGTGGAATCATGAGAAACACACGAAGAAGAAGCACCACAGACCCCACTCTGCTGGGCGTATTCTTGATTCGCCCAGCAGCTCCATCAGGTACTAAAGAATCACACATTAGGAGAGCTTGACTGTTTCTATTTTCGAAATGCAAGATACTCAGATAAATTAAAGATTGTGTTTTAATCTCCCAAAACAGGTATGCCCAGTTCTTTTCTGCCCAGTCCTGCTCAGGCCACTATCCTGGCCACCAAAACTCTTCCAGACCGAGGGAGAGTCATGGTCCACCTCAGGGAAAATCTGCATCTGCAGAGAGTCTGTTGGACCAGCGGGAGCCGGCCAGTTTCCTCAGGAACAGATCCATATCCACACCATATACATTTCAGGTACATCACTAATAGATTTATTCATTGCTTTCTTTATTTTGTTTCTACTTTTAAACTAAATGTATCTTGTATGTTTCTGCTGTTTTTTCCATTGGGACTGCAGGCACATGACAAAGAAGAGAATCCAGAACCAGTCAGCACCATGGAAACCCAGAGGTATGTACCAGTGGCAACAAAACGGGACATTTTAATTGGTTTTTAGGTCAGAAGAGTATTAGGTCAATGATGTGTTCACTGAGCATAAATCTCATCTTAATTCATTGTGGCACCTAAAACATTAACACCCACCCACTCCAGTGAACAACATTCTTTTGAAAAGATTTACACAAGCGCCATAGACCAGGAATAAAAGAGCTGGTACACAGAAGAAAACCATTTAGAGGACGCAAAAGATATGAGGCTGGGCTGGTGATTATTCTTTCAGCATGACAACATCAATAAAAACACGGCTACAATGGAACGATTTAGATCACAGGATAATCATGTACTACAATGGCCCAGTTAAAGCCCAGATGTAAATCCTATTGAGAAACTCTGATAACTGAGGACAATTGTTTTTCAGACACTTTGACCGACCGTAAACCATGAAACATTTTTCTTACAATTCACAATGTTCCACTGCTTACCGTTGGGTTTTAAGTTCCCATCAAAATACATTGAAGTTTGTAAAATTTATTCTGAATTTTATCATCAATTTCAGCTGCCAGAAGAATGAAGCAGAACAACCATCGGAGAAGCGAGTTCCTGAAGGCCAGCAGCGTTCTCGGAAGGTGGGGCAGAGGGGGAAGTCCATGGAGGAGCTTGGGGCTTCGAAGATAACTAAAGTATCGACGCTGAGCAAAAGCTCAGAGCACCTGGATCAGCTGCGGAGGAATTCAGCTGAGCCTGCAGGAGGGAGCAGAAATGACAGGAACATTTCAAACTTTCCGGAAGACAGAGATGCTCGACGACAGGAAGCAAGAAAAGAAGCAGAGTTTGTTGGTCAGAATAACTCTCAGGGACAGAACCAACACCAAACCCAGAAACATCCTCCCCAGAAGCAAAGCTCTGAGCAGAGGGAGGACGCAACAGGAGAAACGGGCTCTGCTGGAGCCATCTCTCCAGTCTCCGATGGAGAACCCAGCGAGACATTTTCCAATCCACCTTCCCCCAAAGGTCAAAAGGTCAGCGAATGGGAGATCGAATCCACCTGTTCCACACCCACCCAGACAAAGCGTCCTTGTGAAAGCACACCTGTCTCCAGGTAAGAGGAGACTTTGTCATTCTATTTTCTGGATGCTAACTGAGGTTCCTAAGTTATTCTGTTATGTACTTTCAGTTCTTAATTATGATTCTTTTATTTCTAGTAGAAGTGGGACTTCCCCAAGATTACAGAGGGAGCAAACTGTGGACGAATCAAGTGGCGAGACAAACCATGAAGTGACTCTGAGCTGCGGCGTCACCACTGATCCGTCTCTGTGGATTCTCCCACCAGAAGAAGAGCTCAAAGCGGATCTCCGGAACTCCTTTCAGACAAACAGTGTTTCCGACGAGCGTGGCAGCTCCATCTCCACCAAGCAGACAAGCGACTCCTCTGTGTCTCCCTCTACGTCTGCCTCCAAAGCAGAAGTCAGTCACCAGGCAGACGAGCAGAAAGAACCGGATCTGGAAGCTGAGACAGTGGGACAAGAGGAGGAGTCGGAGATGAGGGAAATACCAGAGGGAGAGACAGACAGCTCAGAAATGTCTGCCAAGAAACCTAAGTGGGAAGAGCTTGTGAAGGCGGTGGTTAAAGCTGACCAGTCACTGGCCAGGGTGCTCTGTCCGCTGGCCAGTCGTAAGACGGCCCTGATGCTGATGGAGCAGCTTCTGTCAGAGGACACCCTGCTGATGGAGGAGCACTACAAGAATAAGCAGGAGCAGAAAGGAGCTGGTGAAAGGTGAATTCAGTGGTAAAACTTGGTTCAAAAGTGGATTCATTTCACACACATTTTGACCCGTCATCCCTCCAAGTGACAAAAACTGCATCTAGCATCAAAAATGACTTTATTCACACATCTGGACAGAGCAGACAAGTTAATCATGACTGCTTCATGAATGTCTCCATTCCACAACTCAGCTTTGGCAGTGTTGCATTACGTTTTGTTACGCCACATGTGCAGACACACCTGCTTATTTGCTTAGACTGGGATGTGTGGCTGGGTAAGCAGATACATGGAGACAGTACTCTTTGTTTTCTGCTTTTTGTAATGCCTCGTGGCCTTTCTCAGCTTTCCTCAAGCCTGACACAGCAAATATGACATTTGTTCCTGTACTGCAAAAACAGCACATATGGATGAATGAAGCTGTATTGACATAAATGTATTTCTGTCTTTAGCAACGAAGAGAGTAAAGAAGCTGAACCGTCTCCATGTCCACCTGATTCAGACAGAGAGAAATCTCAGTGTACGGATGAGCAAAGCCAAGCTGATATCACTGAGACGAAGGTAATTATTAGATTAAAAAAGCAGCTCAGATAATGTAATGAACTCATTATGAAGAATGAAGTATTGGCATGCATAAAAGTATTTTCCTGTAAGATAAACATGTTCATGCTCTAATGTTTTATACTACTTCACTATTTCCTGAATTTGGTGTAAACAGGAAGAAAATTGCACAACTGCAGCTTCCTTTGGGTTTCTACTTTTTAGCCAAATCTGTTGATTTTAAATTGATACCATCTAGTTGCTATTCGGCCTTAAGCGGACCCATTGCACTACAGATAGCCATGTCCATTATCACAGTATGTTCTGTCTGCCTCTTATCAGAGTCTCTGGCTTGTGTAATATCTGGCTTTGCAGCTAATTCTCGTTTTTCTTCCTGGCTGCCTTGCAGACTCTCTCCTGTAACTTCATATCTTCATCCTTAGTCATTTTCTGTGCCTTGGAAAATTATTTATGCATGTTGAACTTTTCCACGTTTTATTCTGTGACAAACACAAACTCCAGTCCATTTGATTGTTGTTTTATTTGATAGACCAACCTGAAATATTACATATTTGTGAAATGGAAGAAAGAAAGACGGCGCACAATTTTAAACTTTTGCAAAAACAGATGCTAGTCTGTTAGGATTTCTCTCTCCCTGGTTTGGACATTACATTTGTGCCCATTTGTTTTTACAAAACACCTCAAGTTGCCAGGCTAGACGAGATGATACTGAAAGCATCTGTGAATTGTGATTAAAGTCTTGTCAGAATGGCCCAGTCAAAGTATATTTGTAGACAAAATAGTTCAGTTTTGGTTTGACTTGGTAAGAGCAGCATCTTCCAGGTCTTTGCTGTGAGAGCCAACCTGTTCATGGCAAACTGCAGATGAAACTTCTGACTTTCTGTGAAATATGATTTTCTTATCGGTGCTTCTGACAGAATTTGGAGTATTGTAAAGAATAATATGTAAATTTTATTTAAGGGCTTCAGAGTAAACGAGGTTAACTACAAATGTTTGCCACACTTTCAGACTTTAATTGCAACTTTAAAAGTCATGGATCTTTTTCCTTCTGGTCCACATTTATGCACTATTTGTTGTTGGTCTACTGCATGAATTCTCTAGTAAATATATTAAACTTTTTGCTTGTGGCCATGGCAACAGTGAAAAGATTCAGAGGTTGTGAATAGTTTGTCAAAGCATATTTTTCTGTTGTGTTTGCAGCATTTGTTAGTTTCTTACATCAACGAGCATCTGCGTTCTCTGGAGGAGTCGCGTGGAGCCCTGAAGACTGAGGTGGAGGAGAACGCGGCCCTGGGGGAGGCGATGAAGCTGCTGGTGCAGGAGCGCTGTCTGCCAGTGGAGCTGGAGAGGTACAACCTGTTCATCGGGGACCTGGAGAGGGTGGTCAACCTGCTGCTGTGCCTTTCTGCCCGGCTGGCCAGGGTGCAAAACGCCCTGAGTGTCGTGGACCAACACACAGACGCCGAGGAGAAGGTAGGAAACCCATTTGTTCTTGTTGCTGTTGGAGTATTGTTGTTTTTAGATTTTCATTTTTGCACTGCTTTGTTGATGGATTATTAGAGCTATGTTAATTCAGTTCAGTTCAATTGAGTTCATTTATGGTGCTAATTCATAACAAATGTCATCTCAAGGTGCTTTGCAAAAATAAATTATAATTTCAGTTTAATCACATGTACGTTCCAACTGATCCTAGTTATTAAACAGTACAGTCTGCTCAATTAATTATTCAAAGTAGATTTAAAGAAGAAAAAAGAAAATTATGATAATAAAGTCATAGTATTGCAAGAATTAAGTTGGAATATTGGCAGAATAATGTTGAAATAATGCAGGAAAAAAGTGCTGATAATAAGAGAATAATGTCATAATCTTTCTAGAATAAAGTTGCAATATTATGATTATTCTAGTAATATCACAACTTTATTCTTGTACTTTTGGCAAAGTACAAGAATATTTCTATTTGGAAATTTCAAAATATTCTTGTAGCTCTTTGAAAATTACAAGAGTTTAAAAAAAGATATTCTTGCACGCTATTTTTCTCAGTGTGGCATTGATACTGCATTATCTTTTTTGTTTTATTTTTATGAATCTCTAACTAGTTTCCTCTTTGGTGTCTGCATAAAATCTAATACACAATAAAGTTAAAAGATAATAAATGAGTTAAAGGTTTGATAATAATCAGCTAATGTCCTCTAAAGCCCTACCATCAGCGCTGCTTATTATGTTTCCTTTTACGCTTCTGCCTGTCCCTCCTAATGATGTTTACACATACACAGCAATGCGTGTGAGTAAAAGCAGACCATCAGCAGGTGCTTCTAAGGACACGTTATTTTATGTAACCATGCAGATTTCTGGATTTACTGCAGCTCATTCAGAGCTCCTGGATAAACAAGCACAAGCGGCTCTGATGCCTTCAGCTTTACGCTGGTTGGGTTTACTTTTGCCAAAGCAAACAGAGCAGCACGCAGAAGTTGAGGGACAGCTCTGATGAAGTCAAGCTTTCTAACTGTGTGGAATGTATAAAATGCTCCTGAGTTTATCTGTATTTAATGGCCAAATTTTCTACCTTATCTGTTTCCAGGACAAACACTTTAATAGACATTGGAGACTCAATTAACAAATATTATATGCAAACATTTTTCCTTTAGGACAATTTTTAAAACATAGAACAAAGACATATTGCTTTTTTTTTTTTATTAAATTGTCAGCCTTGTTGAGAAACATGAAACTTCCTGTCCCTTATTGTCCCTGGTGATGCCATGACACACCCCGACCCCGTTTATTTAAGCTTCAGCTCATGTTTGCATGGATGCATTTGATTTCTAGATTTATTTTTGAAAGCATTCATTGTTCATGTGTTCATAAGCTGGACATGACTGCAGAGCATGCTGCACACAGTGCTTGTCAGAGCCTCATTTGCTCTCTTGCTGTTATCAGCAACAGTGCTATTTACACTGACTCACCGAAACTCTGGTCCAGTTTCGATGACATTTGTATCTACCCTGCCCTCTGTTGACATGAGGACACACTGCAGCTTGTGATGCTGCAACTTCCAGATCACCTAGTTCCATTGAGAAAACTGCCTCCAATATGGGGGCCTTGTCCTGTTATAACTAAAACTTCATCTTAATGTATTTTATGCCAGCAATAATTGATACAAAGGTTTTGAATAAAAGAGAAGCAACCAAGTTTTCATTTTCTTAAATACACAAGAATCATAAAAGTGTTGCATGCAATTGAATTCAAGGTCTGAGTTATTAGTTTGTAAAACTTCTGTGCTGCAATTACAACTGCAAGGATTTGGTTTATGAATATGTAGGATCTGAACATTTTGCTCTTTTGTCTTATCAAAAAAGCCTCCGCCACGTCTTCACCAGAATCGCTGAGTTTATGAGATATGAGATTAAATTACATGAAGTCGGCCTTTCTTTAATGACAACATGACTTCTGGAAGCTTCAGAGGTTTCAAAGTAAAGTGTCCTAAATACAAATGCATGTCACTCTTTTGCTGCACAGTGTTATAAAATCCTGCAGTGGCGATTTATTAGTTGCAATAATTCCATATTTACCCCACTCGTAACTTTTCCATTTATTTTGAGTAAGAAACAGCAAAGGTTGTTTATTCATGTTGTGCCATTGATATATTAATATAAAGAAACATAAAAGCATTTCAAAAATTAAACGTTGAGATGTTATAATACAGACATTAAAAGCAAAAAAGAAAGAAACATTGTAATAATCCCTGTGACCTTTGGCGTCACTAATCTCTGACAGGCGTGGGTCTCTGCTGCAGTGAGACTCCATCCAACATGTAGAATATTACATTTCCATACAAAGTGTGAGCTCATGGCTAGTTACAGGATTCTGCACAGTCCTTTGTGGGATTAATATTGCACACCTTGATATTGCAATAATGTTGTATTTGGAACATATTGTGCAGCCTGAGTTATACTGTCATAGTATAAAATTTTAAATTCCAATAAGGTGACAGGATTTAAAAACATTAAACTACATTAAACATAAACCTGGTCCAGTATAAACCTGGACAAGGTCCTTTAGCGGTATGAAGTCCAATGAGTCTGCTGTGCTCCATGCAGGAGTCTTTGGACAGTCGCCACCGCCTGCTGTGCAAACAGAGGGAGGATGCCAAAGATCTGAAGGATAACCTGGACCGCCGAGAGAACCTGGTCTCCACCTTCCTGTCGCGCCAGCTGTCCGCTGAGCAGCTGCAGGACTACCGGCGCTTCGTCCAGACTAAGGCCTCCCTCCTCATCCGCCAGAAGGACCTGGAGGAGAAGCAGAGGCTGGGAGAGGAGCAGCTGGAGGCGCTTTCTAACAGTCTGAACATGTGAAGGAACAGACACTGTGGCTCTGGTTTTCAGGCTTTTTGGATGTAATCCAATCATGACTCGTTTTTTTCTCTCCCTCCTTTCAAGAGCTTATGGAGGACAGAAATATCTGCTGAGAGTCAAGTGGACTTTTTCCGCCCATCTCCGTTTGCACAAGCAGCAGTGTGGATTAAAACATGTCTTAAAGTTGTACATTTGTTTTCACCTTGAACAGAATTGAACTGTTTCAGTGTGCCTTCATACATATTAGCTGTTGGAACTTCTTAGAGCTGCTGTGCAGAAACTTGTAGTAATTCAGATACTGTCCTTTTGTTGTCCACTGAGATATTAGCCCTGCAGCCCTGAACCTGCACCTGTGGAAACCTACGATAAGCTTTAAGATCGTCTCTGAGCAGCGGCGAGGCTTCAGTAGCCTGTAGGGTGCTGTGCTGTACCATGCCTGGAAAAATGTACTGTAGATGTAGAAGATTAATAATATTCTTTTTGGTTGTCTGTATTTCTAAATGCATTTCAAATTAAGGTTCTAAAAACCAAAAGAAATAATAAGTTCAATGGAAAAAAAGCACTTTGTAAAGATACATGAATGCACATTACATCGAACCGGAGTCTAAATAATTTCAAGTGAAAGCCTTACTCCATCCGTTAAAATGTTCTTTCTTCTACAGTTTAAAGGGCATTGATCATCACTTTTACAACTTTTCCTTTTTAACTTTGCTTGTATTCCATGATAGTTGCATTCATTTTCATGTCCACAATAAATAAGTACATTAAATGCATAGTACAATCTTCACCAAAGGCTAAATTAATGACTGCAAAGTCTCCACAGGAAATATGTTTGTAAAATGGAGATGTATATGATAATGAATCCAGTGGGGAGAAAGAAGAAATCTTGTTTCTGTCGGGTAGCTTGGAGACTTAATATACCGGCACCCATTAAAAACATTCTGTGGTGAACCCAGCCTGATTGTAATTTGTCCCAGTTTATGTCACTTTTGCTCCACTTCCTACCAGCATTATTGATTAGAAGTCCAATTTCTCCCAACTGTCACCAGTAAAATGCATATTAATGAACTGCTTAGTTATTGTTCAAGTCTAACTTTTTTCATATACTCATTCATGTTTTACTTGTGAGCGTTCAAGAACACAATCTCTTACAAACACCCTGGTGTATGGCTGTTGGCTCTCTGCTCAAGCTATTGGTTCCAGCTGTATTATTGACTCTATTATGTCCCTTTGTCTCAGCTCTGTGATTTCTTTTACCCATATTTTCAAGATTTTAATTGCATATAATCCCAGGGAAATTAAGGTTACCATGACATAGATGGGTTAGGTAAAATCCACCCTTCATATCTAAGTTCATCAGGTGATTTTTGTATCAAAAGTTCTTATTTTTTGTGTGTTGCCAATAAGTGACCACATATGCATTCGACATATTTCAATTAAAATGGCCTTTCTGTGTCAGGGAAATAATCCTTTGTTTAAAGATCATTATCCATATCTGGTAGCACCTTCCTGTTACCCAGGCAGTCTTTTTCTGACTACCTGCTGTTCATTGCAGTTCAATAATTTAATAATTTTAGATATCTTGACTATACAACATTAAGAGTCTTGAATATTTCCTTACTTAAATCAATAGATACCAAACTGAAGAAAGCAGTTATCACAGAGTATTTCCTCTTATGTCCTTTTGCAGAAGCAACATCGTATACTTGAAACACTTTTGTTTAATGGGTTTAAAGTTTAAATTACTTCAGGTGTCTTTATTCCCTTTTGGTGCTTGAGTCAAATAACCCATCTATATGCAGCCGTACTGCATTTGGTTCAGCCATATTTGTGTCTTTCAGTGAAAGAGAGCTGTTGGATCATGAGTGTGTTCAGAGACTGATCCCCAGGTTATTTTTCCGTCAGGAAGTTTACCTGCTGGCTGCTTAGCCTCCAGTATCTAGCTAAATTTCTTCCCCACAGAGATTTTTATCTCTGTCCGTCAAAGTTTTCTAAACAAGTTTGTTTTGGTCTTTTTTTTCCTGACACAGCTGAAGAACATAAAGACTTTCTTGCTGTTTTCTGTAGCTGGCTGGAATTCCTGAATTATGCAAACCTCCAACATTTTGAACAACCAAACAAAAAGACTTGAGGAAAGAGACGGGAAAGGAGGAGCAGTTTGTGTCTGTATTTACCAGCTTCCAGGCTCTGATTTAATCAAAACAATGTTTGTTGGGAATATAGTTTAATAACCACAGATTGCTGCCATCAGAATGAAACAAATCTATATAAAAGCCAAGTCAGAAAAACATTTTAACCCCTGGTGAGATTGATCACAGCAAACGATTCAAAATCTGTTTTCTCTGCTTTGTTGCGCTCCCATTTTCTCTTGAGTTGTTTGTGCATGATGGGGTTTTAAAAAATCCATGATATTTGTAATATTGTGAATAAATTAAGCTCTTACTGTTCATCTGTGGGTTTTCATTTTAAACTCCCTTCAGTTAATATATATGCTATGACATCCAAACAGAGCAGATGTTTATTCCAATTATTTCCTAAACCTTTGAGATCATTTTTCTCCAAACACTGTTGATAAGCCTCATTGTACAGTACAAGACATACAGATATATCTGTTATGTGGCAGGTCATGTGGTTAGTCTGGTTGAATTTTGGGGTAGGAGGCAGATTTGCTCCATAGCAAGGGGAAATGAGACACTCTTCCTGTTACACAATTGACTTTATTAAATTAATGGCGCAGCAGGGGTTCAGTCAGTCAGCTGGATAAGACATAGAAAAGAGACAGAGAGGCAAACAACAACTAAAGGTGTTTACTTAATACTGGCAATATTAATAATAAAAACAAACTACATGAATGCAAAGACACCAAATGTTTTCTCTGCAACCAAAACCACATGAGCAGCAAAGAGAGATTTGCTGTATTGTGATGTGTTGTATATATGTGTTTATATGTAACTGTTCATTCATGTATAAGAAAAGGCTGTTTGCAGTAAACTATACTGACTTAAATCAGAGCTCGCTTCTGCCCTCTGCTGGCAGATCAACACACTGATTTTTTTAACAGACAGGTAAAAATTAAAGGTACATGTACCTTTAATTTTCTCATGTACCTTTAAGAATACAGTATTTTATACAATAATGAAAAGAATTAAACAAGTAAAAAGAGAGCAAGAAACTTTAAAAAGTAACAATAAGGAAGATCCAGCTGCTTTCAATATATTCAACTCAAACTTAAGGTAATAGATCAGCACAAAGTTGTGCATAATTGCAAAGTGGAAGAGGGGAATAACTTACGATTTTAAAATGTTTTACAAATATAATCTGAATTATGTGGCAGGCTTTTCAATTCAGGCCCCTTTACCCTCGTTCCACTAAATAAAATCAAATGCAGCTGCTTTCAGAAGTGAAGCTAATAGATTTCTGTGTGATTTAATTTCAGTCACTTGCAGTTTGGCACAAAGAATGTAAGCTGGAAAAATGGATGCAGTCAGTCAACTCTCAAATCTACTTTGTTGCAGTTATTTTCTCCAAAAGGCACGGAAAGTAAATATATTTCTATGACACCATCCATCCATGAGGTAAGAGGTTTCCATGAAAGTAAAAGGTCATTATTGCATCAGGAGGTAAAATGATTAAAGATTTAATAAGTCAAGTCGAGGAAACAGAATGTTTGAAATCCTCAAAGGTGAAAACAAACCATAAAAAACAAGCCAAAGAACGCCTCCATAAACAGCCACCTGGCGGTCTGATACAAAGAGCCGTGAATGAAGGTTAAACAGTGACATGCAGTTAATATTTGAGGCGTGTTGACAGGCATATCATTGAACTTTGAACAGAGCCATGGTAGCAGCTTCCGCCTTTCTCCGGTCTGTAAATAGACTAATTACCTCCAAGCCCAACCTGAGAGATCAGTCTGCAGGTTGCAGATCAAATTTCTCTTTCCTGCTGCTGTTTTTTCTGGCCTCACCAAACTGGCGGCAAAAAGGAAGAGGAAGGAGGATGAACTGCGAAAGCAACAAAACCTGTAATAACAGAAGCAATAGAGACAAGACAAGGAGCTTAACTGATGGGGATTTTAAAAACAAGAAATTTGTTGGAAAATAACAGCAGAGTTACAGCCTTGAAAACAAACCACAGGATGAAACCCTAAAGCTGCAGCAGGAATCAGAGAAATTGGTGAAAACCTGCACATAACATGGTTGGGTTTTTGTTTGTTTGCTGTTAAATAGACAAAATATGCACAGCAGATGATTCAGATACTCAGATCTGCTTCAAGGCTCAGGTTTCAGTGTGAACTCTGAACTCTCCACCCACAGGAATGTCAGCACACCTTGAGTCAGCCTCCCACCCTGATAGTCAGTCATTAGTCGCCACACCCAGGAAGATTAACCAAAGATTGTACTCAGACTAAACACAAATGTAAAGATGTGGATCAGCAGGAGACAAAACAGCCTGAAAATTCTTCTTTATGTTTAGCTCTTGTTCAGCTTTGGTCACATTTTTGCCTTGTTGTTGTACGTTGCATCAACCTTTTGCTATTGTTTGTCTGTCTGGAGGTAATTGTGTCTTCTCATGCTTGCTCTGAGAATTTTAAATGATTTTTTGGTGATGCTGGTTGTTTCTGGCTATCAGGGCCGGCTAAAGATTTAATGGGGGCGAAGGCAGAATGTGATTTGGGGCTCCAATTCTAGTTTAACCTATAAAAAACACTGTATATAAATTGTTCAGAGCAGGTTATTTTTCTGATTGAAAGATCAGTCAGAGTTAGACATTCCCATGTAAAGTTGGTAGAGAAGAGCGAGTTGCTATTTATGAAAGGATTTTGTTCTTTGTGAGAAGTCACACATTGAGCCGGCCTGCTGGTTTCTGTAGGTCTCATGCAGTTTTATTTGACTTCATACTGCTGGAGCCACTTGATATTTATTGTTAACAGGAAACCTTCAGCTTGCTGGGATACTGGAAAAACTGCAAGCATAAGGGTTGCAGTGTTTTTATTTTTATTATGGCATCACATGAGGGCTGCTGCTTTGAGCAAGTATAGACAAAATACTTTGAACCACAAATTCCTTGTCTAAGGCTTTTTCTGGAGAGTTAATGTTCTGGGCTTTCCTGGTAGGATATGTTAAAATTCTGACTTTTTTAAACAATGTGTCCTCTCTAAATTTGGCCTGAAAAAAGACTAACGCAATACATGTTCTTATCTATGCATCTCCAATGAAAGTTTGACCTGGAAATTGATTAAACTCTCTCTATTTTTAAAAACTGCAAAGGAGATAAATGAAACACAAAACAAGAAAACCTACTTTAAAGGAAGAGTATAAAAACACATTAAGAGGGACTGCAATGCTGCTTCCTGTTAGCAAGTCATGAATATCAATGAATATCCAGCAGAAAAATTTGCTGCATTTTGTCGTTTAGTTTATGTTTTGGAGCCAGAAAGTGTGAGCTTCATGAAACATTGATAGTAAAATAAAATAAATATGAACTAAATAAAAATAATATAAACACTAAATATGCAGCTATCACCATTTATATGATTTCTGAGAAAAAGTCATTGTCAAAGTTTAAGTAGGTCTTTTATTACATTTGCTATGAATTGAAGCTATAAAATTTTTTTTACTTAAAATGTCAAAAGAAATGTAAAAACATTTTTAAATCTTTATTCTTGAATGCAAAAATGTGTCATATTTTACTTCCTTTCATCTCTCTGCTCATCCCAGCCTATTTTCCCTCATAGCTGCCCTAGAAAAAGAGAAAAAGAGATTTGCGTAACAAAACCTTCGGGCGAGGAGACGACCCGTCATCTTGGAGGCTGCAGGGGAAGTGACATCATAAGTCAGAAAAGCCAGTAGGGAGGAAGAGGATTTTTCCCCCCTGCAGTCTTCTCCATAGCTTCAGGCTGCTGGTCATAAATACAGTTAGCTCTATAGCTTCCAGCTGCACATAAACACACCAAGCCCCAGTCAGCTGTTATCAGCCTGAATCACTGCTGCCCCAACAAGCCGAGCAATATTTCAGAGAAATCTTGGCACTGAGAAGCATAACAGATTTCAGGAAAACCTGCACAGCTCCTGATAAATTACCTGCTTTAAAGCTTTTAGACAGATTTAATATACTTTACTTACATCAAAATATTTCAACTCAGCGACTTAGAATACCTAAAAACATTATAATTTTGTATTTTTTGTTACAGAAGCAGTGAATATTTTCATGCATTTCACTGACATTTTGATTTATGAATGAGTTTTCTGCTGTTAGAGTTTGATTCACACAATCAAACACACATTTTGATTCTCTCCTTTTGTAATCGCCCCTTTTTGTTCATCTCTGACTAAACTCAAGAGGCGAAACATGTCAAGTCTTGTCTTGCAAATGTTTCCATTGAAAATAGATTCCCAATGGCAAAAACAATTCTTTCTGGAACTGAAATGATTAAAATATCCACAAAAATAATGTGGATATTTTGTAAACGCCACCTTAAAGGTTTCTTATTCAGTTGTCTGTTGAACAGGACATCTGTTTTTCAGGATGTTGCCAAACTTTCTTAATCTCATATCAATAATCTGCTATGGATTGCTGTTTTACAACTGTAGTTGTCAATATGTTTGATTGTTTTAGCAGCAGCAGGCTGCTGAAAAATTAAATAAAGTGATGTTTCCATCATTCATTAACACACAGAAGTGTTAATGAATCGCTCTGTGTCTGAAGCCAGAGGCCTCTTGCTCCTCATTGTCCTCGCTCAGAGAGTAAAGTCCAGACCTCTGACTGGGTTTCTTTTTGTGGCTGATCACCGCTGGCTGGAAGAGACGGCTGAAGGAGTGCAGACCCCTGGAGAGGTCTGGCAGCACGTCCTGCTCCTCTCTCTGGGACAGAGGGTCCGTCGCCTGAGGTTGTGTCGGCGCTTTGGGCTCTGTCAACATCTCCTTGACAGTTTTAGAAATGCCCTTGTGCAGGTAGTGGCAGGGCCTGTTGCCACAGTTGTCCCTGATCCTGACGTTAGCCCCGAACTCGCCCACCAGCATGGCCATGACGTACTCCTGGTCATGCTGGGCAGCTATGTGCAGAGGAGTGTAACCCCCGTGGGATTTAGCATTGATGTCGATGTTGACCTTTCCCTCCCGGACCATGTCCATGACCACAGAGAGCATTTTACTGTTCCCACACTTGGCTGCCCAGTGCAGGACGGTGAACCCCGAGATGAAGTCCTTCTTCTGCGCAAGATGGCAGTCACTGAGCAGCAGGCCGTGAACCTGGGTCCATTGGCCCGCAGCACACTTCACCAGCCACTCGTGCTCCATCTGCTCCAGGGGGAACAAGGAGGAAATCCTTGAGTCTTTGGGTTCCTCCGTCACCTTGGAGCTCCTTGCTGCCCTCCTCAGCTGGGGCGAACAACTCTCCACTGAGGACGGCTTCCTCTTAGTCCTGGGGGGGTCTGCTTTTTGACTGTAGGGAGGTTCTTCTGGGTTGACCCTCAGTTTTTGGATCTCCACCCTGCTAGAAACAGGTATTCTCAGAGGAAGACCAAAGGGTTTGCTCTGGTTCCTGACTTCTTCATTCTCCTTCCTGTTAACATCAAAATTCCTCATCCTTCTAACCTTGACCTCCTCACATTTGCTCCTCTGCAGAGCCAGCTCTATGGGAGATAAAGATGCAGGATTTCCCCCAGAAGCAGCCAACCCTTCTGGGTCCATGTCAGTCTTTTCATCTCGCACATCTGGAATCTGCTCCTGCTCGCCTGACACATCAGTATTTCTATCATCATTATCATCATTACCGTTTTCAGTCGTTTGGCTCCCTTTGACAGAATGCCGTTTTTTTCTGAGGATAACGAACCGGGTCCCATCGATCGCTTTGACGTAGGCGATATCGTTCACCAAAGTCTTGAAGAGCTCTCTGTTCCGATCCTTCTCCGCCGGATCCGCAGAGTCCACTGAGGATTTAAAGTGTGCCTCCAGATCAGATTTCTTCACTTTCCCCCCCTCAGCCACTAGCAAAGAAATGATGGATTCCTTTGTTAAATCCATGAATAAAACTGGTAAAGCCAGAACAAAAAGAAGAAACGTGTTTCTCAGCCGCGCCGTTCAGACACCTGGCTGCTCTGCTCTCCTCCCTCTCTACCTGGGGGAGTTTCTCTATTTTTGTCCCGCGCCGGGTGTGGACGTGGAAATGATTTGAATAATATACCAGCTCCTACCCAGTGAAAACACTCTGCTTTCAAAAGAAAGTGAACCGGCAAGACGTTTAATGCTTCATGAGAAATTAGAAACTTTTACAGAAGCGGAAGACATTAACTAATTTCATGTGAATGAATGTAAAAGGTGGAATTCCTTCTACACAAGAAAGAAACGAATCGGCTAGACTTTTCCGCATGATTGAAGTCTTTTTCCCCCTTTAACAAAAAAATCAACCTACAGTAAAAGTAGAATATGTCACATGTTGGCTTAATTATCCACTGATTGGCTGTAACCAGTTGTAAGCTCAATCTTTGACCGCATTTGTTAATTTAAACGTAACAATGCATTTTTAAAATGAATTATTGCACATCAAGTAGCTTAAACATTTTATTAACCTCACATATTTGTCCTGTGATATCGTATATCAGCTCCTGCCCTGGCTTGCTCTATAATGACATTCCTGAACTGAAAAGGAGGGTCTGATAAGAAGTGGCCATATTGAAACAAATGCTGTGCTGCCCGTAACCGAGTCGACTCTTTGTGCTGATTCAGTCAACGAAATGAGAAAGAACTCTTGGGTTCTTTTCAACACAAACTTAAGTTGTAAATTTAGTTTTACTGAAAATTTTAATATTTCAGACCAATAATAATAATAATAATAATAATAATAATAATAATAAATTCTCATATAGCTATGTCGGCCTAATAAAAAAAGCACATGCATGAACTGTGCAATTCAACTTTATTGGTGCTGTGGCTGCCCCTTTATCTTTTGCGCTGTTGTCTATTTCCTTCCACTCAATATTACTTTCAAATTCACCTTGTGGAAATGCGTGTACAGAGATTACAGAAGGAAACTAGATAAATCTGGTGCAAAGTATCTTTTATTAATGTTTTTATACAAGTTAAATTAAACTATATAATTCATGTAGTTCAAAGAGTGCCAGATTTAAATAGACAGTTTTGGTGACCTATATTTCTTTTACACTTGCAAATTACAGTTGGGTGATGTCCATGAATTCCAACGATTTTAGTCCTTGTCTTAAAATAAATAAATAAAATAATTAATTTAAAAAAAGGAAAGGAAATTTACTAAACAGATCTCGCTCTCTCTAAAAATTATTATAAATATATTAACATACTCTGGAATGTTTTTTCAGTCATTCATCCATCCATTTTCCTACACCCTGTCCCTTATTGGGGTCAGGAGGTGCTGGTGCCTCTCCACCTGTCATTTCAGGTGAGAGGCGGGGTTACCTGGACAGGTCGCCAGTCTGTCGCAGGGCAACACGGAGACACACAAGACAAACAAACATGCACACACACACTCACACCTAGGGAGAATTTAGAGAGACCAATTAACCTGGCAGTCATGTTTTTGGACTGTGGGAGGAAGCCGGAGTACCTGGAGAGAACCCACCATGCACAGGGAGAACATGCAAACTCCATGCAGAAAGACCGGAGTCGGGAATCGAACCCAGAACCTTCATTGCATTTTGTAATTGTGCACAGCCATGAATGAAAGTTAATGCTCTGAGAGTCTCCAGGAGGTCAGACAATCATTAGCTGAAATAATCACATTGTAGGTCATGCAGTCAGTTTCTCTGTCAGTTCTAAATATTCTGCAAAAGGTGTATAAATCTTTATCAGCACAGAATTTACAAGGCAAAACATGAGATTAAGCAATGTTTCTACCACGCCATAGCTTTGACATTTAATGGATTTAAAATATCTCTTACAGATTACTAAATAGTATGGAGATCACAGAGTGCCTTATAAGGATATGGATTTATATATTTTTTGGCTTAGACCATTCAAAAGTCCAATCCTGGTTCAAAGTAATATTGTATAAACTCATAGCAGTCCATTTCTCTCCGGCATTTGGACTCTAAAGGAACATGTCAGTTTTATTTAAAACATAATACAGAATTACTGTGTTCAAAGTAATTTACCAAAGATGGCTTCAACACAAATATCAAAAGTTACAAGAATTAAATATACAGTCATTTCAGTAAATTAGAATGTACACAAGTCTCGTTGTATGTCAAATTAAAAGTAAATTTTTAAATTAACCTTTAAGCAGATATTAAACTTTCATCTAGTCTACATTTCTGTTTTTAAAAGTCGTTTTTTATTAGTCAGATGTAGTATTCTAATTTTAAATTATTTCCTCAGCTGTAAGTGGAAAATTGTCATAATTAATAATTAATTAGAAGATTAATTAAAAGATACCCAACTGTGTGTAATTAATCTACATAATGTATATATACCCCCCAAAATTGGTTTGGGAACCGAAGTAGTCTCTTTTTCAGGAGCGAAGCCAAATGGTCCGGATCTCTGAACGGAACTGAAATTCCCATCACTAATTGAAACGTGTTCGTCACGAACAAAGATGTAAACCATGTCAAGATAGATCACACCCTTTCTGTAAGTTAGGCACTGGTCTTCGTAAACGTTTTAATGCAAAATTAACGATTTGGACGAGTGCGGGGAATTGGACTAGTTGTTATAAAAAACAGGTAAACCTGTAAGCTAATGTAACACATAATAAGCTGTAATATTTGTGACAAGAATATTACTCAATTTCAAATAGGATGGTTTCAACAATTTGCAGACGGTTCAATTCCACCTTTATTTGTCTGAATTTTTTATTTTTTAAATGTTTTAAAACCGCATCTCGGGTAAAGATGAATAAAATGACCGATCGACGGTCAAACAGGGCAGCAGGGAGCCATCTTGCCGCGGTTCGCCTCCGCCTTGTGTCGCTCTGTTCCCATCCCTGTCAGCTCGCCTTCAGTTAGTTCAGCAGGCTAAGTAAGGAGAGAGGAGGGCTGTTCCCTTTCGCCTCTGCTCAGTCTGCTGCTCAGCACGCCGTCAACACACATTCCACACCATGGCTGCCACGGACGTGGACATATTTTCGGTAAGCAAATGTCACTGCGCTTCGTGTTTAGTCCCGTCAGCGGAGCAGAAAACAGTAAAAGTGCAGCGTTTAGCAGGAGCACTTGGTTGGTTGTGGTAAATATGCGTGTGTGTAGCTAAGCCTCCCCCGCTTATGGAGCCTGTTCATCAGCGCCTGACGAGATGGTGGAAGTGATTTCTGCGACGGTGACTCAGTGGGTTTGTCACTGTTAAGTCTAATCAATGTGGCTGCAATTTCTAATTTGCTTATAGTAATATGTTTATTTTCTACCCATGCATGTTTGGTTGGGTGTGTGTTAGTATTATGCTAACATTAATGGCTGGCTTTAAATGAAGTGCCTCCAAACATAACAGCAAGGACAGAGAGACCAACACTGTCAATGTGGAGAATTGCAGATGAAAGTCCTCTCTGTTTTAAATTTGAATTTCTTTGCTGCTTTGAATTGTAGACTCTTTGGAACCAGGTATGTTCAAAATGCTTCCAAACCATTCAGTTTCACCTGGGGGAATTAATATGCACATAACTTACACAGAGAGCATGTATGCAACTTAAAAAAAGACTTCATAAGTACTGGCATTAATCTCATAATGGTCAGATTAAGCGCCACCTTAATAGTCCCATAGCTCATGTTCATTTGTCCTGAACATTGTTTCCTAACCCTGGTCCTCAAGGCGCTCTGCCTTGAATGTTTTAGATGTTTCCCTGCTTTAACACACCTGACTCAGCCGAAATCTCTTAATCAGCCATTATGTGAAATTAAATTATTTTAAACAGCTTTACATAAAGTTTAAAATTAAGTTAATTGTTTTTTTTAAATTAACAACAGACCTTGTTTGGGCTGGAGAAGCATGCAGTCTATCGAGTCACTTGATTTTATTTTGTATGTATGTGTTTGAAAATATGAACACCATTTGAATATAACAATAAACACTATTATAGGAAGAAGTATGAAAAGTTAATAAGTGTGTGTATAAACTTTTTTGTTGAGATCCGTCTGCTGTGGTACGTTTAGTACGGACTTTATTTCAGTTTATTTATTTAAAGCTATTTTCTGTTTCTATTTGGCAATGTTTGCTTTCTGACACATAGGCACACCAACGTTTTAAAGAAGTATAGTTTCCAAACTGCTAACGATCTCCTGTTACACACTGGAGTTACCTTGGACTGTATGGAAGTAGAGCTGCACAGTACAACCCCTCCTCTACTGTGCACTGCTGGTCAGCTGGCTGGCTACAAGAATGGTTTTGTTGCTTACAGGAAAGTCAAATTCAGCTCTTACAAAATATTCTGGTTTGGAAAGTAAAGTAGTCCTTATTAATCAACTAATCCATCTTGTTATGGCTGAGTTACTATACGAGTCGCGTAGCAGCAAAACATGTTCAGACCCGATCCTTTAGAATTGCATAAAGACAATTATAAAAACCACATGTTTAGAGTTGCCTTTGATTAGGAGTAAGTTTAACGTTGATCAGTATTTTTAATGCTTATTAGCTTGATAATTTTGATGATGGCATTTGACAAAATGTAATGTTTATTGCTTGGTTTATAATTGATTAGATGTTTTTATGATGTAAAGCACTTTAAACTGCCTTGTTGCTGAAATGCACCATACAAATAAACTTGTTGGATGCAACACAAAATAGATAGGGTTTATTCTATATTCTTTCTAAGTCATTTTATCAAAACCCAAGCAAATACTTGCTATGGATAAAATAACAATAGCTGTATTTATCGTTATATATTTAGTTACTTATATGTCGTATCTAGTGCAGTTTTCAATCTGATTTGGTGACAATAATTTTGTTAATTTAAATAGAGGTTATATGGTATTACAAATTCAGAATTTTTATAAACAACAGTGTTTGGTTTATTAAAACTCAACCTGTCAGGATTTTAAGGAGTAATTTGTGGTTTTTAATGCAGCTCAATGTAATTTGCATTTAAATTCTAGTTGAATAAAATATGCTGTAGTAGGCATGAAAATGTTTACTGTATAGGTTTTGCATGCACAGCGGCTGCCAGTGTAACCATAGGGACTTAACACGAGTCTGCAGTAACAGATTATAGAATATGTGCAGCGTCTCCCATCGGCTTACAGTAGATTTTATTGAAACTTTTCTTCAGTGACACAAAAGAGAGAGAAAAAATTTATTTCATTCTTCAAATCATTACTTGGTAATTTTGTGTATGTTTAAAGTGTGTAGATATTCTGGTCAGAAGCTGAATCACTCAGACTTTCTCTAGAGAGGACAGCAGCAGCAGGACAGACATGTTTTCATATTGGGTTGGAGTTTGTTTTCTATTACTCACATTGTAATAATGAGTGTTACCAGTCATGTGTGACCCAATGGAAATAGCAGCAGGGTGGGACAATTTATAGAAAACACCAGTAACACTGTGTAATAATAGTAGCAGAGAGAATTTCATATAAGAGTGGCCAGCGCGAACGACCAGGATTCCTAAATCCTGGTCGTTCGCGCTGGTGGGGATTAACTTTTTTTGGCAGATGCTTGAAAAGGTTCTTGAATTGGACAGTAAGCAGCAGAGATCCAGGGATAAAGAGATTAAGTTCACACTCCGGGCCACTCCTACTGCTTAGTGGTGCAACACACCACCAAAGAAGAAAGGAGCCGATCCAACCCGATATTGCTCAATTAGTACTTTTTAATTTATGTCCAGCACTCGTTCCAGGAGATCTTGCACACTGGTGAATTTTATATATATTTTAATGTCTCTCTTGGAATACAAAACTAGAGGATTGATTGGAGGGAAATGCTGAGGAAGCAGCGGAACAGGCCAGAGTTTGCAGCTGCCTGACTGACTTCCTGTCTGACTTTGAACGAAGTGAGACCACATTGAACGAACTGTCATGCCCTCCTGCCTGACTGCGTAAAGCGAGGGCTGTTAATTATGTGCAGCTATTGATAGAGACATGCAGCTTGTCAGACTGCAGGTCCACATCGACCCCATCTGATGGAAATGGCAGCTTTGGGATGAATTTCTGAGCAGGATGCACGGGAGGCCATCGATTGAGCCCGACTGACCAGTAACTTTTACTGTTTTCATTTAGTAGCGGCATCCGATTGTGCGTCGTACAAATGGTTATGTAATAAAATGCCCCACTACGTATCCAGCATGTACAGTGCTTGCTTGCTGACCATGAAGAGTCTTGCCCTGGAGTCTTGCATGCATAAAATACAATTAGGTTCATCGAGCGCTTAAAGCAAAGTGACAAGGAACAAGGAAGTGTTCATATGTGCTCTAGTTTGAGGTCCATTCTGAGAACTCACTAGTTTTATGCAGCAAGACAAGTGGGGAGAAATATTCTGTATATTTCAGGTCTGATTGTACAACAGATTCTGATGTTGGTGGGTTGTTTGTGTTCTTGGCTGCATAGGAAACATAAAATCCAAAGATTTCCTGAGGCAAATTCATCAACCACCATAACACTGATGGAGAGTGGCAGCCCAGATGTAGCGTCTTTAGTGATGATGACTACTTACTTATAAATCTGAAGAAAACTCAGGAAATATGGCCAACATGTGTTTTACTGTGATGTTAGGAAACATTTAGTGTTTCATGATGTTTCTTTACCTCAGAAGTGAGATCCGGTCTGCTCCCATCTGACACATCATCACTCAGCTGTTTGCATTATTGATGCTTTTATTGATTTTGCCTGCCTTTAAGTTGGAATAAAATCCTTTTCCTTGGTTAAATAAATTATTTCTATGCTGCTTTCATTCGTGTGCTTTTAATTATGAAAAAGTAATCTTCAGGTTGATTGCTTAGACTGAATAATGTAACCTGTAGATTATGTTTAATGCTCTTCCTCTTGAACACTTGAAGAGCAGCAGTTTGTGTATTTGCATCAAAGATGTACTTTATGAGGCGTGCAGTGTGATTCAAACTGCAGGAATGAAGGGTGTGTGGACTGTGTATAATAATACATTTATTTGCACTGAATTAGCAGCTCATGGTGATTTGATTGGAATGTTGATACTTTGGATCAAAACCAAATCATAACTTTGAGAAATAAATCTGTTATTATTGAAAAGTGTAATAATAGTTTGTTTTTGAGTAAGTGCAAGAAATTCGAACACATTTGTGACAGTTTTTTAAAATCTTATTAAAAAAATACATTACAATTTTTGATTTATAAGCATATAATTTTGTATAGTGGTTCATATATTTGTTGGATGGACTCAAACTTGAGATGCTAAAACTCCCAGTGTGCTGGATGAAGATGGAGAATGACTTGTTTCTGTCTCTGGTTCCTTCCTGTCTTCCCTGCTTTCTTCATTTCTGTCTTTTCTTTTCTTCTTCCCTTTTGTCCTTACTCCTTTAAACCTCTTGTCTTTTTTTCCTTTCTTTCTGACTTTTTTTTTTCCAGGTTCCATATTAAAAGTCTTTTATTATTCACTGTAAAACATTATGGGAACTCTGTAGTCTGGAAGAGATGGAACTTTTAGGTGGAAGTGTAGGAACACGGAATCATATTTTCCAAAAGCAAAGTACATCCACCTCATGAAATCCTTCCTTTCTGTCTCATCACATCTGTGTATTTCTTCCTGGTGGCCTGAATACGGCGACTCTGTTGATAACAGGTGATGTGCGTGAGTGATAAATGCCATAAAGAAACTAGTTTTCATTCCTTTGTTGTAGTTGAATTCCTGACAGGAAGCATGATGTTGAAATCTCAACCGTCAACATTTTTTGCCGTTGCAACATCACTGCCGGCCCAAGTAGGTACAGGAGGTTGACGCCATGCGAATCTGAGATGGGTAGGTGTGGCTGGAGCTGGCAGCTTGGGAGAAACGTCAGGGCAAATAAAATGTGTTGCTCAATGAATTCATGATAAAAAACCTTCCTCCTGCTGATTGAAACTACCCATCGGTCATCAGACAGGAAAAACCAGTCACTTCATGTAAGGAGTGCAGCCTAAGTGTTGGTTTGTTGTTGAGGTTACCATGTGGTCAGATCCCCTCACAAAACCTAAGTTGATTTATAAACCCAGCACTTAGTTCAAAAACCCTCAAACTGACATTTGCACATTCTCAACTTTCTAGACAAGATTCATTCTTTAGAAACTCTTAAAGGATGTGCAACACAAGTATTTATAGCAATAGAAAGATTAGATGTTCACACTTGAGACCACTGCTTGTCTTTTTTTCACTATCAGGTCAACAGTCAGTGGTGGTTAATGCAGTGACTGTGTGAAATCATGATTTTCTGTCAGACTGCAAGTCAAACACCAGACTTATTTAAACTTGTATTCATATAAGGAAGGATGAAAAAACCTTGAAATAAACTTGCAGTTCAGCAGAGCAAATATTGATATAAGTTTTTGAACATTTAGTAGGAAAACATGATGTTTGAGTTCGAATTGTGCAAAGAACCACCAGCATACTCGATGAGCATCAGCTGCAGTGGAGTGTGACGGGCTGTCACATGGCTCAGAGACTTTGTCTTATCAAAACCAAGACAGTCGAGGCAGGTGTGGACAGAGGCCTGGAGGTGTAACAGATGACCAAAAAAAAGTGACTAAAACAAAAACAAATGGCGTCTGGAGATGCTGATTGATTCACTACTGTTGGTTTATATCACCTTGGCAGCTGGAAAACAAGTCAGTCTTTGTTGAAATATTTGTCACATTTCTCTTTGCTGCTCTACAATGGCTAAATGAGTGTGGGGTAGAGAAGGGTAATAAATCAATATATAGTGATAGACGTGATAAAAATCAATAGATAATATGTCTGATGGACTGATAGACGGGCGATGTAGGCAGAGGAAAGACTTTAGCCGCTCAATCCGTTAGTGACATCATCTAACTCGCTCTTTGGTTACCTGGCAACAACCTGTTGAGCAACTTGTGCAGTAGCAGTTTAGCTTTTCACCACTGTTCCCCAAAACTGCTTAAAAACAAAAAACAGCATAACGTGAAAACTGCGGATAAAACAGAAAAGGCTATCACTTTGGCAGGTTTTCAAATATTGAAAACAAGAACAAATCAATAATAATCTATCAACTGATCTAAAACCCTTATATCTTGATTTCAATGCAGACATATTTAACAGTGACTTTCATGAACATAGGTTGTCCAATGTCGCCATTACACCAGCAGCCACAATGTGAAGCTAAATCATTTCTTTAATGCGTTCTATTCACTCTTCATCAAATACCACTCAGAAGTTTATTCAATACTAATACAAAGACAAACCCAACTGGTCAGGAAGGCCAACAGCAACACGAAAGAGGTGACTTCTATATGTCCCCATGTGTGGACTAATGAGAGGTGTGTGACAGACCTCCTTTCTTAAAAAAATTAAATGCCTGACTAAAATCTCACAAAACCTCAACTTTTGGGATGTAATGCTACATGGCCTGCGACAGACTGGCGACCTGTCCAGGGTGAACCCGCCTCTCACCTGGAGAGGCGGGTGACTGGGTTCTCCAGGTCACCTGGGTTCTCTGGAGATAGCATACTCTCGACCTCACTGAGGGACAAGGGTGTATAAAAAATGGATGGATGCTACATGGCATGTTTGATCCAAAAAAGCCTCACCAGAAGTGTATGATATCCACAGTGAAACAAGGTGGTGGCTGCATCATGATGTAGGTTTAGCAGAGGGATTTTATGGCTCAAAGTGAATCCATGCAAACATCCAAACTTCAAAGCTATGCTAAAAGAATCCCACCAGAGAGGACTGAATGTCAAAGCTGAATCAAAATCTACTTCAAACTAGTTTTAAAAACATTTATTTTCCCTTTTTAACAGTCATTGGTTTTTTGCTGCTGAATTGAACGGGGTAGTTCTCACTCAAAGTTTTGCGATTATTCACATGGTCTGCTCTTGTCCATTTTACCTCTTAGTATCTGTGACCAAAAATATCTTTCTAAAGTCTGTATGTTACAAGCCTACTGTGCTGTAATAACATTGTACTAACTAACCCATAATGTTTGCGCCTCATTTCGCTTTAAAGTGCCTTGGGGCCTCCTCTGTGCATCCTTTTCCTGTTGGCCTGGTGATATGGTGGTCTGGGAGCGTTGTTGTCTCTGGGACCTTTAACCAGAAGCTTTTCATTCCTCTCATGCTCCACGCCGCCTCTCTGCTCTTCCTTTGTCTGTATGAGCTCGGGTTCTTCATAGTAGGTCTAATTGTAACTGATGGGTGAACATCCTGTGTTTTCTGCTGATTCTTCTTGTAGTGTTGAAGTTAAATTTATGCACTAATGTATGCAGAGCTGACAGGCTTGGTGTTTGTTTGAACTTTGTGTACATTTTGTGGCTGCAGCTGGTTCCAACTGAGGGGAAGGATTTTATAGTAGAGCAACAAATAATATACTATATGGAAATACTGGATTTTACCTTTGGAGGAAGAAATTTAGTGTTTTGTTGTTAGTGATGTGAAAAAGTGAAGGATCTGGGACCGTTATGATTTAGTCCAGTCTTGACTGACGTGGTTGAGTCCCAGCTGGACGGCTTTGTGTCCACGTCTGCACTTCTATTCAGTCTGATCCCAAATGATAACACTTTTGGTTTTGGTCAGCAGGCTCAGTTTGCAGCATTCAGTCACAAACCCATCTGCCTGTGTGTGTGTCACCTCTACGCAGACGAGCTCGATATGATTCAGTGTAGGAGGTTAACCCTAAATTATCACCTGAGTCATTTGTTGTTTTCGATTGTACAGTTTCACTGTCGGTCGCACTTTGAGTTTGGAGCAGAAACAAGATTTAAATGGTGGCTCGTCTCCTCATTGCTGATTGTGGCTCCTTTTTGAGCTTTACATATTATGTTACAGCCACATACTTCAATGTATTTTGTTTGGATTTTATGTGATGGACCAATCATGAAATGGTTTCATAACATTCTCTCCAGAAAAGTTGAAGCTCGGTAGCGTACATATGAGCATCAGTTATCAAATCTTGCCTTGTATTCTCAGTTAAGTTTAGGTCTGGATTTTTAAAAATGTTGTAACTTTTAACTTTTTTGTGTTAAAAATTAAGTTACAAAAATTCTAAGGTGTGGAAGAAAGCACCTTAGTTTTTAATTAATAGCCGATGGGCAGGTGCAGGTAAATATAAACGTAGCTTTATCTGTCTTTAATGTTATTGGTGTATAAAACAAATCCTATTCAGGATTCAAAAACATTTAGCCTGATGGGGGCATATCGTCTGGTGGCCCACCAGGCTTATATCACTCTGGGGGAAATCCTGCTGTGGTTCTCTGCGGCCCTTCCAAAGTTATTACTGGCATCCTTAGTAATTCCCCCATCAACTGTTTCCTTTCCTGAGCTGCTGGTTGAAGTGGACAGCCATCTCCTGAGAAACCTCTAGCGTGTTTTCAGATATAATTGTGTGCTTTCCACATCTTTATTCCTCTCTTGTCTGCTGTGTTCCTTGGTCTTCATGATGCCATTTGTTTTCTAATAAACCTTTAAGACCTTCAAAATGGCTGAATTTATTCTGGTTTATATATGGACTAACTAGTGACTTTGGAAAGCAGCTGGCTTTTATTTTGGGGTACCAGAGTAAAGGTACAGAAGAAGTGCAGCGAGTCCCAGTTTCCTTAGATTTATACTTTGAGCCATCCAGACTGAAGATATGAGTGAAGATGAACAAAAAAGGAAGTTTTATAAAATTTTATGTGTACTCTGTTTTTAAACAAATATGCTGATGGAAGCGTCGTGACATCCTTCATAAAGATCATTTCCTCTGTAAATAAAGACTTATGTAACTTCTCCTTTTTAAAACCTTCCTCTCGTGAAGCTTCAGTGTGATTGCACTGGTTTCCTTCCAGGCATGATAGTAGAGCCAGCAGCCTCCGTCTACTCCCTCCTCCTCCTGTAGGAATCTTAGTATCTCTGCAATGTTCAGCTAGCTAAATACCACAGGAAAACATAAAGACTGTAAAACAAGCTCTTAGTTTACAGTGAACAACAAACAAGGGCTCCTCCTCATTCCTGCAGTCTTTTCCTGGGTTTTTTTGTGTTGAACGCTGCAGTTAATTCAATTATGGAGAATTCAATAGCTTCCAGCTGACAAATTTTCCACTTAACAAATAACTGGAAAAGCAGTATAAACTTAATGCCTATGAATAATTTATCAGGGATTTATTAATAAGAAGTTAATTGTTGAAACAAATCTGATGTATTATTGATAAGACTTTGCAGCATAGCAATTTCTTTTGGTAAAAGTAGTGCTATACATTATGTGCTTCTGCTGAAACTTTTTTTTGCTGTGCTCCATTTTTTTTCTTGATTCATCCTAAGACTTGCAGATCCCCATTATCCCACAGTCTGCTCATCGTTCATTGTGAACCTGAGTGAGGTCATTTAGTGGTCTGGTGTGTATTGGAAGCCAGTCTCCACCCCCCAGCTGAATGCTTCGGTTGCATTCAGCTGAGCTCTCCTCTTTAGGCTGCTCGTGTTGAGTGACATCAGCCTTCAAGTATGCAGCCCGTCGTGGCTGAGCCAGACGGGATTGGGTGGCTGTATTCATCTCAAGGTGCAGTCTGCTTCCTCCTTGGCTGCTTCAGTTCAGATAGACGGTTTTGCCTGCCAGGTTTAGTTTGTTCTATATTTGAGATCTTTGTCTGTTATGTTCTGGGATGCTCCTATCGCCAGCAATATACTGGCTGTGGACTCTCATTTGTTAAAAGTAGCATGGGTAACTTAATAGAAATGTTAATAGAACCCATTAGTATGAAACTCTTCATTTTTAAGGGTTTTCATCCATTCTCTCTTCACAAGCCTCTTGTCCCTTCATGTGGGAGATTATTCACGCTCATCCCTGCTGCAGGCGCTGATTAACTAAATCTCTGGGCATATAACTGATGGTTTTTACATCTGCACACTGAGCAGAAAATCTTTGATGTTGTACAGAAAAGTGAACGTGTCTTTTTACTTCCAGTTAATATATTTGCCATGTGTTTTCCTCCTGACATGCACCAGACCTCTAATGTTTTGTCTCATGTCTTCCAGAATGAGGAGAAACGTAACCTCAGCCTGGGCGGCCATGTTGGATTCGACAGCCTCCCTGACCAACTGGTCAGTAAATCGGTCACACAGGGTTTTTGCTTCAACATCCTCTGCGTAGGTGAGTAACAAAATGTGTTTGTGTGATGATAAAGCGTGAATTATTGGATGTGCTGCAGACTTGGTAACCAGTGGTGATCTGGTGATGGAAACAACCTGCTGTTGGAAAAACAATCCAGTGACACAATCATGTCCAAGAGCTTTTTTATGTTAACTTTATTTTAAATGTCTGACAATAACAGTGACTGCAGAGAAGGAAATAAAACAAGGCATTTAGCCAAAACTAAAGCAAAATTTGAAAAATAACTGACTGGACATAATTTAGTTTGAGGGTATAAGTTCTTGGAGTGATGCACCAATCAGAATTTATTGGTTGATTTCCAATCTAAACTTTTTGTGTTGTTTTGAAATAAAACTATTATTTTAAATCAAATGTGGAGTTGAATTTAATGACTTGGTTTTGATTTATCTTTACCATTTTGAATTGGTAATAGCATGGCCGGCATTGCACAACAGTCTGTGTGTATTTTCACCTTAGCTAAGGAAAAGGCTGCCCACATTCCCATGACGACAAGATGAAACAAACTTCATTTCCCAGCATGGTTGGGCTGTAGTCGAGCTGTTGATGTACCGTCATGCATCCTTCACGGTCCTCAACGTAGGGCTGCTTTCTTGCAAAGTGAAGGAACTGCAGACATGTGTTGACATGTTGCAGAAAAGCAGCTTTCTTCTAAATGGTTTCAGTCAACTCTGCTTTCTTTCTTCATCTTTATTTATAAAAATCTCATTTATATTGAAGACTTGCATATGGTGAGCTCATATATCTAGTTTGTGTTTGTGTTTGGACTTTTACTGGTTTTTATTGACTTAATTTCAGGCTGCAAGAAGCTCTGGTTCTTTGAAAGTAAAGTACCAAGAATTCACAGATTACTAGACTTTTGCACAGTGGTCTCTGCATGATCATGTTGACAAGATACCCAAGCTATCACTGAATAATTGAGTCAGCTAACTTTATTTCATCTTTTTTTTGTCTTTCGCAGGAGAAACTGGCATTGGCAAATCAACATTAATGAACACACTGTTTAACACCATGTTTGAAAACGAGGAGGCGAGCCACTACCAGAATGGCGTGTATCTGCGGCCGCGAACCTACGACCTCCAGGAGAGCAACGTCCACCTCAAACTAACGATTGTTGATACCGTTGGGTTTGGTGACCAGATCAACAAGGAGGACAGGTAAATTTGATAAAATAACAGACCACAGCACTGAAAGATCTTAGTAAATATCAAGTTTACTGTAAATCACAAGTGATGTTTTTTTCAAATCCATGCCTCATCTTTAAATTTCCATTTACAAAATGTTGCTATGCAAATGTTGATGTGGATACCAATGAGAGAAACTGAGTATTTCACTCTGGAATTCCACACATATTTCTTGTGTCTTGTGGGACCAAAAGGGGAGGAGGTGGGAAAAAATAAAGAGGAAGTAGTTTATTTTGTTTTAAACATTTAGCTGTGGAATGAAGCACACTCGCTGTGGCTCAGCCAGCAAGCTGCACTCTCACACTCTTTGATAGCAGCGTTCTCCGTGGGCCTTATGAACCAACATGCTGAAGGACAGACCCTGCAGCGAGCTGGAAATGAACACAGGGAGCTTCAAAAGGTCAGAGCATGTGCATACCACAGAGAAGATTGAAGAGAGATGTGAAGGTAGAGGACAGATGACTGTAAACATGGTGCTTACTGAGGAAATGGAAAAGATTTTTAACCTCTGTCTCACTATGAGCAATAAAATGTTAGTGATGTGGGACATCCTGGAGTCGAGTAGGAGCCAAGATGGTTTCATCGTCACAACTGCATGACACAATTAACAACATTCATCTCTATTAGAAGCTTTTCTTGTTAAAATATTTTTTCAATTCAAGATTAAAATGATTGAGCAAACTAAGTAACAAACTAAGAAACTGTGTTGAATTTAAAGGCTGGCTTCATACAGCAGCAGCTCTGCACTTTGGGCTCGTTTCTGTCTAAATGTGCTTCATCTAAAATAAATGTGTAAAAAAAAACTTGCCATACATCACAGGTAGAATTCGAAATGTGGTCAAAGCTGGGAGAAATGAGACAGCAGCAGAAAGGGCTCATGGAAATAAAATATCCAGATGTCAGATGATTTTGTGAAGCTATTGTTACCATTAACAATATGTACTTTTTTTTATTTTTTATGAGAAGCACTGCTAGTCTTGGGCTTCTAAGTTTAGCTGAATTGAGGGATTGACTGTCCTGAACTCCGTGTTCCCTTTATTTTTTCACCACAGTGCTTCAGTGTGTTATTTGAGTCTCTTTCCTGGAGAGACGGCAGCTATTAACTTTTTAAAGTCTTTTTTTTCTTAGAAAGTTCTCCTGGCTTAATTCTTAGTTGTATAGCTGTGTCTCTTTACTGAATAAAGCCACTGGGTAAGTTGTTGCTGTCACTAGCTCTCTGTACAATTAGTTTCTCCCTGCTCATAGAAAATACCCCCAGCCCAGAGTTTATATTTAGCTTTGCCTCTTTTCAGGTTGTTGAACAAACCTTTGGCTGCTATTACTTTTTCTTTGTGTTAGAACGTCCCCTGCCTTCAGGACTTCTGTCCTTCACTGTTTCTCTTCACTGACTGAAGCCATCAGTTTACGTCTTGCTGAACTTTTGCTGTCCCTAACTCTGTGCAGCCTTTTTACAAATTCTTATTTAAATACTGTACTTTTGTTTTTCTTTCCCATAGAAATTATTAATGAGCTTTTCTTGAAGAAGCTGTTAACTAAGCTGTTGCTTCCCTCAAGCCTAGCTACTTTGTGTTTCTTTTTGGTGGAAAAGACTCATTGCTTGAGGCTTCTGTGTTTTGTCCTCATTTGGTTTTTGACCTCTCAGTCCTTAGTCATTCGTGACAGATGCCACTTTTTGCAGAATCTGCTGTTCAGATTATTTGAATTAAACTCTTTGGTAAACATAAACAGGACTTACAAGTCTTTAAAGGGATTTAACTTGACATTTGTTTCAAATAGTTGCTGCATATAAAAATTATAAACTAAGAACTAACATTTTACATATTTACAGGGTGTAGATTTCTGCTGAATGCTCTGTGTTAGAACCAGACTTGGTTTTGGAAAACACAGCCTTTAGTGAGATTTGTATACGGAACAAGATGTCTTGATCCTGACATCCCAAACAAAGATAGCAACAGAACATAAACAGAGAAAACCTTGGGGCTGCAAAAAAAACTCCATCTGGTTTAAAAAGAAATTAACTTTTAATTGTGGGATATATGAATGATGAAAAATTAACCAAACTGTGCATATTATAAGCTGCTGTATTTAAATCACACACATGCTTACTGTAAAGGAAATGACTGTTTCCAGGTCAAGGCAACTGACATTCGATTGCAGATCAATTCTGCAGCTGCACTGATAACTGATTTACCTGTAATTATTATTATTATTTGTCCATGTAATCAAGCAGCTTTGCAAGTTGAAGTGTATTTCAGCCATTCTGTTAGTTTTTCTAGTGCCGTATTTTACATTTCTTAAGATTTCTTTGGTTAGTTAAAGAAACTTCTTGTATGGTGTTAACACCATACAAGAAGTTTCTTTTTTCAGAAGAAGTTTCTTTTGAAGTTTCAGCAACATTATGCTGTTGCTGCCTATTTGTAATAATGTTTGACTTTTAGAAAAACTCTTGGTTTTATCCACATCTTTAAATTTCTCATGAGAAAACATGACCGAACGGAAGTTTTCATGTTTATATCCCACAGAGAACCGGCTGATTTGTAGCGTTTCAGCCAGACGTCAGTAAGATCATTTTGATCATTTTAAGCTGTACGACTCTAAGCTGAGATCTTGGCACTGAATCAGAACACAAACATAATTCTCCTGGTTTGTTTATTCAGTGACAAGTTCATATTTCCTTACATATTCATTATCAACACATGAATGGCAAGAAAAATATTTAGCTTTAGCAAAAAGGCATAAATCCGGCTTGTCTTTGGCTCTGTCCACAGCTACAAGCCAATCGTGGACTACATCGACACCCAGTTTGAAAATTATCTGCAGGAGGAGCTGAAAATTAAACGCTCGCTGTTTAACTACCACGACACCAGGATCCACATCTGCCTTTACTTCATCGCCCCAACAGGACACTCCCTCAAGTCCCTGGACCTGGTCACAATGAAGAAACTGGACAGCAAGGTACACATAGGGGACATGCACACTCTTTTACCCAACGGCCTAGAAACTAGCTCCTGCTTACCCGAAATCCAAACCTCTACTTAACTTTGAACAGAGGGGATTTGAATGAACTGCTGCGATTCCTCATCTGTCTCTGTCAGGGTGTGGGCTCTTTGTTCTGAAAGAAAAAAGACTCACGTTTCCACTTGGAGCTAGGGTTTCAGGGCGAGTTATTTGGAAGTAACACAAGTTGCTTTTGTTCTTTTTTTTTGTTATAAAAATTGACTTTAAAATCCTGGATTGTAAATGATCTGTTTTTTGTGAATACCATCAGCTTGAAAAGACAACATAACAGATATTTACTGGAGATGTAGTTTTATTTTCTTCTTCAGAACTACAGATAACTATTATATTTTCCTACTTTGTTGATACATTAAAACTTGAACTGTCTGAACTGACTCATGATAAAACTAAGTCAGTTTTTATCATGTTTACAATAAAAAATGATTTAGTTTGAGAGTGTGCTGTTCCTAAAGGCACAATGCAGATTCACAAACATACCAATGTTGGAGTTAAACAGAGGATATGCAAATATAATGAACTCCAAGGTTAGCTCACAATTTTTAAAAATGTAATATGCTATCACACATGATAATTTCTACAAATTATTAAAAAACAAAAATTGCTGCCTAAGATGTGAGAGAGGAAGTTTTGATTTGCTAATATAACTTTATGTGAACCATAAGGATGTTTTCTGTCATAAATGATCAATCTTCTTCTTTTTTAATTCAACAAGATGGGTTATTACAGTAGGTGTGTGACAAAGAGTAGTCTGGGTTACTCAGCTCTGCAGTTAAGAAGAATTTCACTATAAATGTAAAATAAAAATTACAATATTGCAAAGCTTTTATACTGTTTAACATCTTATGTTAGCTACTAGCACAGTTAGCTCATCCCAGGGACAAGAATTAATAGATCCTAACTTTAACTAATATTTCCAAGCGATTTCCAACATCTACTAATGCTGCATGTTTCTCGACACAGAAATTAAATTCTGTAAAGGACAAAACAACAACTTTGCTGGAATATGTTGCATGCATTTTTCCCCTATAGCTTCATTTTCTAAAACTTGTAACACATTTTTCCTTCATTATCTCTTTGACAAAACTCTGACAACTGCTGAGACTTTTTGACTCTGCATGGAGTGTTCATTGATGGAGGTTTTTGTCTTCCAGTCAATATAAATCTGCTTCAAGTCACTGCTGTTTTCTCAGTTCGTCTTTCATTCTTTGCTTTCATTTTTTGACTGTAATCCAAAAACATTTTCATAAGAACCTTTAAAAATGGTCCTCTTGGTGGCATGTCTAATACATTTAAGTTTTACTTTGACATACTGTAGCTGCAGCTGACATGTTTTCAGTTCAATAATCAACTGCATTCTCGTCAATAGTCAAACTCAAACGTATCGATTTCTGGCATTTTCATTGCTCTCGTGCAAGTTTTACTACTGACAGTATTGGCTTGCGGCTAATCTGTTTCACTGCATTTCTGCTTAGTGTAGCTGACTAGACATGCAACCCCTGGCATTATTTCAGCCAGAAAATATGATGAAAATGTTCTCCTCAAAATAGAGAGATAATTAATGAATGGGGTGTATTTCATGAAAATCTTTTAAGTAAGAGTAGAGATGGAGGCAATTTTTAAAAAATCATAATGAAAGTCCATTAAATGACTGCAATGCATTGAAGCTATTTTTGATGTTTTTTTTTGTAATTTTATATGATTAACATCAAGTCATAAGACAGTTTCAGTAATCAAACATTTGTTGCGCCATCAATGTGATGCACAGCGTCTTGCTCTGAGATAGTTTGCTTACCACCCCCACAGCGTTTCTTTGTTATGGCTACTGACGGCTCTGCTGCACAAATGACTGAGGCGTTTTTGAGCCGTTTGCTTTTTTTTGCCGGTGCACAAAGAATAAATCCTGAATAAACAGATGGAGATCGTGTAACTAGAACCTGCTGCCTTTACCTCTGCCAACCTTCAATTCATTCTGCCAAATACCTCCTGATGCTATTCATAGCACTTACTACTAGCTTAGCCAAGACTCAAGGAACTGAAATTGGACTGTGTTCAGGGAAATATATAAAATGAATGTGCAATGGCTCAAAAGATAACTTCAGAATTAGTTTAGATTTTTTATTTATTACGACTTAACCCAATTCACAAAACTTTGGCCTGGAGAAGGGAAGCCAGTCTGAGCTAAGACTAAACCTGTTCACACTTCAGATAAAGGGAAGAGATCCAAATATCAGAACTCATGGTGAGTCAGTTGAGCTGACCACTGAGCTTCAGAGCTGTTTAACAGCCAATAGGACGATCAAATCCTGGCACATGACGTTTGCCAGCTGTCTGCTGACACAATCCAAATAATCGCAGCGCCCACAGCCAAGTCTCTCACCTGTTGTTGAGAAAAGAGGATCTCATTTACCTGAACTAACATTTTCTAGATTTTCAAGTTGAAACTGGTGAGCTGTTGATGTTTACAGTTTGAGGCTTTATTCTTGGCTCATAGTGCTTTTTAAAGTAAAGATCCAACTTACGTTTGTGATCAGCGTTTGCCCTGGAGATGATTAGAATGAGAGGTAATGTCTCAATGTATCGTATTCATATTGTCAGCTGTAAGAGCACAGCGGTCAGACACATTACACACCATCCCTACTCCTGTCCAGCCTGCTGCTCTCTCCTCTACATGTTTACAAGATTTATCTACTAGCAGGCGACGCAACACACTGAGCACCTTTGTTTAAGTCACTGTCACTGTGACGGGCTGTAATATTATCATGTTGATGTCAGTTGAGGACATGATGCATGAAACAATTAGTTTTTTTGTTTTTATCTGATTTTATGTTCATGTATTTTGTATAATCTTGCATTGCTTGATATGGATTACCTTTGCTAGATGTTCTTCACTGATTCTAACCTGTTTTTATTTTATCATTTAACTTAAAACGGGAGATTGAGTAAAATAATTTAGTTTTTTTGACAGTGCAGAATAACTTGATAGTAAAATAAATTACCTTCTGTTCTGTGTCAGATAAGGTTTAGTCTGAAAATTAGATAATTGATCTGTGTATTTATGTCTGCCATGTATTCATGTCACAGGAGGAAAAAGAAAACTTATCAAACTTTTTTGTCTTTAAATTTTCATGTCAAACTTGGAATTAAAATGTTATTATATAAGCAGAAAAAAATTATTATTTTACATATAACATTATCATTTGATATGACATTGTATAGTCTGTTAAAAAGTTAAAAACTTCTAATAAAGTTTTCAATTCAAGATTTTTTTCTACAAATATTTCTGATTGTATTACAGTCACAATTGAGTGAATTCTAATTAGTCGTTTTATGCTATTATGACTTATTTCCTGAACAGTTTACAAAATCAACTTTATTATGTTCAGAACTAAACCGACGGCTTGTCCTCTAAAATTATTAATATTTCCCCATGTTGCTTGTTCAGTATTTTGTCCTCTATAGGTTCAGTGCACTGCCATAAATATTCTGCTGGTTTAGGGAGGTCAAAATAGGAAGCCTCACTTAATGTCGGTGAATAAAACACAAAGTGTCACAAATTGCATCCATGGCTGTTTTCTAGTGATTTTTTTCCTACATGTGAACTGAAATGTATTTGCAGCTGGAGGTCCTGGTTGTTCACAGCAAACAGAGCTATTTTGGCTTTCTGGTCAGCTGGGAAAACCCGGCTGTGGGAAGTGAACAAACATCACTGTCCGCTCCTTCCTTAGCCTGCATGTCCAGCCATCTTCCCCTCCACCTCCTTCAGGAGACGTACAATCAGTCCTGGGTAGCGATTAGTGAACACGGTTTGTTAAAAAGGGGTGAGAACATGATGCTGGGGTGCCCAGCTGCAGATTAATGATCCAGCAAAGTGTGATGAGATTGTAATTTGACTCCTAATGAGAGCTAGCTTTTGCTCAGAGGCTCACAGTGGTATTGATTTGAGTGGATCTGTGGGAGTTTTCACATCATTCCAGATAGATTTTCAGCAAAGCAGCTGTATGGAGGAATGCAGACAAATTATATTTATTTCTGCACATCTGTTGCTGATTCTGCGAGGAATGCAGTTTGTTTTCATAATCGCAGCTTGTTCTATGAATGCCTGTAAGTTCTAGCTGAACTTATTTACTGATTCGCTTGCCTGTCACCTGTGGTAAATATTTGTAAAACAAATAACCACTTTTGCTGGAGGCTTGATGACTCCGTCATGGCTCTGTTTTTCTTTTGGCTTTGGAGATATTTTTTTAAACTTTCTGACGATGCAGCTTTTTTGTCATTGTTGCAATTATTTCAGACTTTTCTAAACACGTAACTCACTTTATATATGAAAAGTTTAAATGAGTTGCTATTTTAATCTCAATATTCCTTAGTTAAATTGCATGTTGCTGTTTTGTAGGACAGCTGAGAGCTACAGGACTGTGTTGCATTTTATGTTTTTCCCAAAGATACAGGAAGTCATGAATTATTGAAAAAATTAATTCATAGATATTCTGAGTAAAGTAAAAATATAAATTCAATTCTATTAAAAATTACATGTTGCTGCAACTGGTATCATGCAGCATTAATATAGATGCTGATGGCTGTGTGAATCTCCTGTAGTGCCCTGTGTTACAGCACTTCTGAAGAAGCCTCTGACTGAAGACACTCAAAATGATGTGTTTCACCGTCTACCCTTTTGGTTGTTTTCATCCTCTCTTTAGGTCAATATAATTCCTATCATTGCCAAAGCGGACACAATCTCCAAGAGCGAGCTTCATAAATTCAAAATCAAGATAATGAGTGAACTCGTGAGCAACGGCGTCCAAATCTATCAGTTCCCGACAGACGATGAAGCCGTCAGCGAGATCAATGCCTCCATGAACGTAAGTCATGTTTTGTTTTACTTTACAGAAGTGGACGGTATCATCTGGCAAATTCATAGATTCTTGCAAGACTGGCATGAAATGTTACCTTAGTGGCATCACTTTGCAAGTCAACTGATTTTTATTTATCTGCAGAATGACGAACACAGCAAAATGTTACTAGCTGTTACCATCATTTGAATGTATATTTTTTCTCTACACAAAAGTAGCAGTCTTATTTGTACTAGGATGAATAGAGAAAAAGGAAACAGATTGTATAAAAATATTCCTCTGAGGGCTATACATTCCTTCCTTCCTTCATTTATTTACCTGTTTTCCAAGCTGCCATGTCAACCTTAAATCCATGTTAAAATTTTATATTTTAGAACTGAAATATCTGGAAATGTGAGGCTCGTTCTGTATGTTGCTGCTGCAATGCTTACTGGAGCACCAGTTTCCACATTTAGCTACAAAAATCTTTCAACAGAAACGTTAGCCTTACAGTTTGTATCATCTTGTAAAAGCTGCTATTTTGTTTTTATTCTATAATAAAATAATGCAAGTAAAACTAATCCTTTTACTCCAAAAAACATAATTTTATGAAATACGGCAAAAGTGTTGAAATAAAACTGTAGTGGAGCTGATTTTTCTGGGAAGATTCCCATTTTTACTTTTGTTTCTATATGATGAGATGTTTTCAGTTTACCAACACACACCCACTTATGCTCAGATGCTCAAATGAGAGTGCATTTAATTCAGCGGTTTTATCCTTGTGCACTCTCCTGGTCTATTTATAGTCTGTTACATCAATGCCCACGCCCACCATCTTGTCCCCCTCAGCTGGTTTCAGCTCGCCATCGAACTGTTGAGGAAGCATGTTGGGTCTGTTTTCCACACGGCCCCACGCTGTCAGTCCCACAGAGACGTCGAGTCTAAAGGAACAATTAAAATGCCTTCATCAGAGGCTTGTGTTTGAATTATCACCTCCAGTAAAGCCGATGCAAAAATCATTTCTGTGGTGTAAATGAGGAAAAACAAGGAGCATAAAATTGTAACATGGAAGATGTAGGCCACGTTGGAAGCCCTGGTTGTGTCTCTAGCTGCAGCTGGATCTTTTGATCTTTCTAACATTTCTGGGCCTTTCTGCCTCTGCAGGCCCACCTGCCATTCGCTGTGGTTGGAAGCGTGGAAGAGGTCAAAGTGGGGAACAAAACAGTGAGGGCCAGACAGTATCCTTGGGGAGTGGTGCAAGGTAAGAGCTGCTCACAAAGAGCAAGAAGGGTGTGTTTGTTTCACACAAGCAAACAGGAGTGTGTGTTGAATGTTAGTCGTGTTGGAGATCACACAGACAGAGCACCGAACCAGGGTTGATCTAAATACCAATGAGTTTAATTAACATTTCATTCATAGTTTCTTCTTTCAAATGGTGACTAGATGCCAGTAAACACCCAAAACAACTAAACAAAAACTGGGATTTAAACCTCATTTACAACGTCCACATTTATTTTTATTGTCTAGTTTTGGGTTGTGCATTTCAGGTCAGGTGAGACTTGGTAGCTTTGTTCCTGTAGTTATATCTAGTCATGAAGTTATGAATTACTTGAAAGGAATGTTGTTTTGTCTTTTCCATTAGGAAGAGTAGCCCCAGGTCAAACTGTTATTTTCTAAATATAATAATTGTTTAACATCCTGATCAGCCTTAAAGTGGTAAACCATCATGTGCAGCTTATAGGAATTCCTAAGATTGCAGTTAAACAGTTTTTATTTTCTTTGCTGAGAAAATTAGTCACACTAAATGTTTTTTTGTTTGTGAAAAAGTTTTATTCTGTAATAAGAATCTGATTATTGAGCAGACGGATCAGGACGCTGTAGCTACTTGTAAATATTGTGAAACTGGATGCAAAATATTAGAACAACAGTGACTCATGTGTGTTGAAAAGAAGTAAGTTCAGACATTTTGCAACAGTTTTATTATTATATGTATAATGAGTGTCACCATTTACTTTATGTTTGTGGCATATTGCTGTGGGATTATCGCTTCTTTATGGTAAAAGCAGAACCAAATTTTAAGATTTAGTAAGTACATTCAAAGTTACTGTTTTTGAGTTTACTCTGAGTTTGTCTTTTTTGTTTTTTAAGAGGCTTTTATTATTTTTTATACTGTTTTTGTATATATTTGGCCCATGTAAAAGCTGTAGATTCTTACTGGAACTTAAATAATTTTAGCATTTTTCTTTTTTATTCCTTATTTATTTGCCTGTTTTTCAGAATATCTTTGTCTTAATTTAAAAACAAAAGCTACTTTAACATTGAGTTCTGCTTGAGCTGTGTTTTTTTGTTTTTTTTTTAGTGTTTAACTCTGCAGTTCAGCACATATCTGTGTCAATGGTGATAAACTGCCTGTGGCAAAGTGTGAACTCCACACTTTGTTGGCCGATTTATTTCTACTCACCCTGTTAATGTTCCACGTGTGATTTCCTGTGAGGGAAAACGCAGTGAAAGGGCAGAAGGGTAAATGGCTTCCTTTAAAAAGTTGCTACTACTTGCTGGCATCTGTTAGTTTTTGATCTGTGTGTCTGTGGCTTTTTACCTAGAACATGTTTTTATAGAGATGTCACCTCTAGTGTCTGCTTTCTTGGGAGTTTTCTTTTCCCACCCCTCATTCCTCAGTGTTTGTCAGTGCTGGTAAACAGTTTAATTTAATAACGAGATGCACAGTGGATGTAACTGCTCATGTGGGAGCTCCTCTCAGGAACTGGCTCCCTCCTCCTCTTCTCCTCGGTTTACTGCTCTCTCTGGCTCAACTCCTCTTCCCATTATGCTCTGACCATTCTCATTCTCCAGCCCTCAGAGGATGCTCGCTGCTTATTTATGAAGCTTTTTGTGTGTTTCCTGGGGGACAGATCTTTTTTTTTTTTTGTTCTGAAGCCACAACAAAGCAACAGCTCAGTAACAGATTAACAGCAGTTGAAAACAGCTGACCTTCGCTTCTAAGCTGGACATTTTCTACATTTACTCTGTTGGAAATTATGAATCTCAGTTAAAAGGTGCCTAATAAACCTTTATTTACCCTTAATTTGGCCTTTAACAGTTGTTTAGCTTAGAAACTAAAGACACTTTGTAGAAAGCAATTAGATTAGCTTGGATTTTTTTGTTTTTCTACTATTCATCCATTTCTACTAAGCATAAAAGGCTGAATTCAAAGTGGTATAATGTTCTTGTCTTTTTCTGAAAAATGTATCACATTTATTTAATTATTATTCTTTCAGCACATTTTTAGGTGAATGTAAATCCAGGAGGTGCAGGACAGCAGCCCTGGTTTCTCTCTGTTGGCTGAAATGAGGAGCTGCGTCAGAGAAAACCGTTAGTTCATGCCAGATGTCATATAGATTGGTTATGTAGCCTCTTGAAAAGAGCCATGAGAAATTTCCATCCCCTTGTAGAGAGACAGAGGAAGGACTGTGCTGTGACTAAAGCAGAGTAACTGTAGGGAGCTCAGTGAGTGTGTGCTTGTCTTCCCTCAGGATCTCATGGCTCTGTTATCTCTGTGGTTTCTGACTTATGTGACACAGAGCAGACCTCTGGTATTTCTGCTCTGAAGCCCGATGGTTTGTTATGCTGCAAAAACATTTTCAAGTGCTTTGTGTGAAAATGGATGCAGTGCATGCATGCAAAGAATACATTTCATTCTCAGTCATCATGTTGCAATGCTCTCAGGTTAGGAATGTCAGATCGTTGATATGTGGGTTGTAGACATTTAAAACACATTTAATGACATGAACATTATGTGTATTTAGATGTTTTTGAGTCACCTGAACCCTTTTTATTTATAAACAATAAACTCTCTTATACCATTAGGTTAAAAATTAACATCTACTTTTGAAGATCATACATTTCTTATTCAGTTTTGGGTTTCTAATTATTATTTTAGATCATTCTTTCTCAATTGCATACTTATTATTAAACTGGAATTATTATTCTTGATTATTCAACAATATTTAGGGTGTAAAGTTTAAATTATAAACTCATATAGACCCTCATTAATATGAATGTTCCAAAAGGACCAGAGGCTTTTGTAGCTTTCAGGAAGGTCCTGTCAACTTTCTGACTGGATAGTTGACCTTCTCCTTCTTCCTCTTCTTCTTCTAATAAATGGTAGTGCTCAAATAATATCTCTAGACCTACAGTTTATAGAGATACAGTATTCTTCATTAAAGCCAAACAGCTCAACCTTTACCTCCTCTGATCCAGCAAACTTCATTCAAATGTCAAAATGTTGATTTTAAATTTTTTCTTCCTCTGTCTTGGTGTCGATGTAAAGGTCGCCTCGGTTTGAGGTCTGGCAGTTTTAAGTTCAATGCAGCTTTGAATTTGGTGCTTCCTATGTTATTCCTCATCATCCTAACTAAGATCAGTTGTGGATAAAAATTTTGGTCAGATGGGTAAAAGATTGGACTGAATGGGATGTTTCAACAGAATGTTCCCAAACAGCCCTGAGGCTTTATCCTCTTTTAAACAAAGGATAAAGCAGGAAAATGTAAAGCTTTAGTAATGCTATGACCTCCGTGCTGTTTAAAATCTGAGTCTCTGCCATGAAACCAACCAGTTTAAATGAGCGTTACTAAAGTCATTTTTAAAAAGGCCAGGATTGGATTAGATTATTTCCTGTATTTTGTAGCTTCTGTCTTGTCAGACCACTCACGGTCTTGCAGGACCAGAAAACACCTCAGTTAAAAGTTTTCCCAACTTCTGATTACTTGAATTGTTGAAATGTTACATGATCTAAAAAAATTGGCTTACGTGGTATTTGTAACTCCAGAATTCGAGGTTCACATCGATCAAATTGTTCATAATTTAAGTGTAGTCGTTTCATTTTATTGCTTCTATGTAGTTACTGGGGAAACACTCAGTGACTGCAGGGGAAAAAATCATCCATTTATCAGCTTATTAGTTACGGCGCAATGTGGATTCTCTGTTCAGCCTTTTCCAACTGAATATTAATTAGACCAAATGAAAACAAAATGCAATCAAATATTATTTGCATTTTAAAAATAGATGGTTAAAAATAGATTAGGACAAGATTTTTATTTTACCCCATCAGTCAAAATGACAGACAATAAAAACCGTAGCCCAACCTCTCAGGATGCTTGTTGAGACCAGGATTGAACCTGTCAGCAGATTTCCTTCTGCTGCTCCCTGAGGGCTGAGCTCTGCCGTCAGTCACAGGGTTGGGCTTTCTCTCAGCAGGAGGCCAGAACAGGGAGGTGATTAGCTACCCAATGAGCAGGCAGCTCATGAACTGAATGCGGTGGTTTCTTTTGTGCTTTTCCTGATGGGTTGATTGCCAGTAAAATTTGTACACTCGTACTTAAAGATGTTTTAAAAATAAATGTAGAGTTTCTGGAGTTTTCACAGCAACAGGAATGTGCTGGTAGTTGTTTAGTTGCTCTCTTTTGCCTTGACTAATATGAGCATTTTATTCTGCTGAGCTGTTTGAGCTGTCATGTTTCACCAATCAGGCTGCTTTGAAAGTCACATGGTGGTTTTTACATTTGAAAGTCTTGCAGCCCGTGGTGGCATTTAAGCACTCGCCTCTCCCTTCCCCCCCGCCATGTGTGGGGTCATGACCCTTGTAGACCATGTACTTTCAGTCTGCACATGCCCCTTGGGTAAAGATGGGATTGTACTTTGATTTCAATTCAAGAAAGCTTTGTAGATTTTCCTCCTACTTATGGAGCAAAGAGCGAGTATTTGATGGTCCCAAAAGCCTCAGAAGTTGTTTTTTTCTTGTCCACCTTGTGGGTCTGTTGGGATTCTTTTTATGGACCTTTACAAAAATGGGAACATTAAATTTTATTCCATGACATGTATGAAATGTTTTCCTTTGAAGTCAATGCTTTCTGCCACTTAGCATGTGGTTCCTCTGTTCACGCACAACATCCATGTTTTTCATAAGCTGAGCTCAAACTCTAACAGAAGGAAGTGACTTTTCCAGAACGGTTCGTATTGTTTGGCTTCAGCAGAATAGAAATGATTCCTAGAGCAGCATAAACGCCTTTTTCTCTGTCAGTCAGTCAGGAAACGCGTCCTGCTGTTTTCCCTGAAGTAATCTGACTCAGAGCAACTCACTAAGACATAAAAATTAAACTGTTATTAACTTTGGCTTAAAATCAAAACTTGGTGCTTTATAAAAGATTTTATGTTCCCTGAAATTTTCCACTTTTTTTTGTAAAGCTATAAACAATAAATTCTGAGATGCTCAATAGAAAAGATGTTTTATAAATAAATGTTTTGCGGCTCCATTAGCCTGTTGCCTTCATATAGAATCAACCTGTTTCATTTCACATTATGAAGATCCCTGTTAAAGGTTTTTTGAGCAGGCGTCCAAGAATTGATACAGAGCATTATTACATCAAATCCACTTTGAAACCTGGTGGTGGCAGCATCTTGCACTGGGTTTATGGGAATGTGGTTGGAGTTAAACAAAAGGATGAAAATCTATTAAAACCAGTTCAGCTGGAGCTTTTTGTAGTTTTTTAAAAGAAGAATAGACATGAATTTTAGTATCTTTATCTGCGAAGCTGATGGTGACATACAGCAGCTATGAATGCAGATGTGTCCCAAACTTTGTAGATTTTTATTTGACAAAGTTTGAAAACATTTCTCCTCTTCCCTTCACTTAGCAGTCATTATAACTGAGGCCTGTTAGCCGATGAACACCTCATAAAGTTTGTTGTTCTCACATCAAAGTTTGAACAAGTTCAATGAGTATAAATATTTTTATTGTAGTATTGCGTTGTACCACACTGCATATTTTAGATTTAATTGTAATGCCTGTTTTCTCTTTTAGTTGAGAACGAGAGCCACTGTGACTTTGTAAAACTCAGAGAGATGCTGATCCGGGTCAACATGGAGGATCTGAGGGAGCAGACGCACGCCCGCCACTACGAGCTGTACCGGCGCTGCAAACTGGAGGAAATGGGCTTTAAAGACACGGACCCAGACAGCCAGCCCTTCAGGTAGACCCACAGAACCTCACTCAGAGTCCACCGGGATGGACAGGCTGCAAAATTACAGAACTGCTCAAATGTCAACGCCAGAAAACAATCTCTATTGTTTAGCAACAATAGCTTTCTCTATTTTTAACTCTTTGCCATCTCGTTTCATTCCTGCAGTCTTCAAGAAACATATGAAGCCAAGAGGAAAGAGTTCTTAGGAGACCTGCAACGTAAAGAAGAAGAAATGAGGCAAATGTTCGTAAACAAAGTAAAAGAAACCGAAGCAGAACTCAAAGAAAAGGAACGAGAGGTAAGTGAAAAATAAGTTGCTGTTTCACTCTTTGCTTTACATGTTCTGGGCCTTCAGTTTTGCTTGGGTTCATCTGACGGTTCCCGTTTTTACCATTTTCACCGACCAGCAGCAAAGATAGAAATATAATATCACATGGTGTAGATTATGGTTGCAAATTTTAATTAAGACGGCTAAGAAAACTCAGAGTTGGTCTTGTTAATCAAGAACAGCAGCAGTTCTGGCTGATGGCAGCTCAGCTCAGAACAATTAAGAAATAAAAATATTCTTTAGTTAGTTTCTCATCCATAAGTTTGATTTAGGTGTAAATGTTTTTGAAGTTGGGTTTAGGTTTGTGATCGTTTGCCATTAGGAAGTCTGAACTGACACATCTTCAGTCTCTACCAAGGCAGCATGACTGTTTTAACCCGGAGATAATGATCTGAAACAATCTGTAATGAGTTTTCCTTTTCCCACGCTCCACCTCTTCTCTGGTGTTTCTTTTGATGGAATCAGCCGTGGGTCTTTGCTCGTTGTCTTCTCTGGTGAATGAACATTCATTCATGGATATTGTTTCAGAGTTCACAAACACTTAAACACATCAATTTCTCATGAACTGGAGGCTATATTAGAATAAAAGTTGAAAAGACGAGGGAACGTTTATACAAAGTGCTGCGTTGACATTTTTAGGATCGGATCATTTCATTCATGTCTGACGTGGATTTACATCTAGTTGTACTTACAGATGATGTTTGGAGTTGGATAAACATCTCCAAAATTAAATACCTTTACTTATTGCTAATATTGGTTGCAATCTTACTTGTGCTGTGGCTTATATAAGATGCTATTCTGAACATGATTTGTAAAATTCTGTACACTTTTTTGCATTTCTGTATACAGTAGGATCACATTTGGCAGAGTGTTGATTTAGAAACTTGCAGAGAGTTTTCAAGGTCATGTTGTATATTTCATAAACAATATTTTATTATATTTTTGGTGTGATATGTGAGTGAAAAGAGCTCATATTGTGTCCTGAAAAACAGGAAAGTGGACACAGTTCTCTGTCAGGTTTGGTGGACTGGATTTTATTTTAGAGGAGCTCAACTCGTCAGATGCTTGTGGGATAATTAGCACACCACAGTGAGGGCTTGTCAATTACTAAAAGAAGATGTGAATTTAAAGCATGTAGTCTGTGGATAGTGGCTCCAATTTTATTATTTATTTTTTGAAGATATCCATCCATCCTTGGTCTAGTTGTTAATTCATCTGTTTTGATGCTTGTAGTGATATGACTACTGGACAAATATTTTGCATGAATTCACAATGTTTCATCACTTTTGTTAACAATAAAATTGCATACAAGAGAACTGAGTCTGGAAAGTCAGAACATTTGATACGAAGCTGTAGAAGAATGAACTGATGTAGAGTTGATGAGTTAAATACAGAACTGTAGATAATGCAGAACAGTCACCTGTACGGGCTAAAGCTTTGTCTAGTTGAGTTTTAATATATTTTTTAGCGCATGAACTTCCTCAACAGTGATAAAGAAGCTTTAGTTTCTGAATCTATAATAAGAAAACAAGAACAGAAATCTGAAACTAACTTTTTTTAGAGACAAAAAATATAGCTGCAATTTCTTTCACCTTTAACTTAAAAGTTTTTTATTTCACATCAACTTGTGATCCACATGTGAATATTAAATGTAGCCATGACAGGTAAAAATCCAAGCTTTTGTTCTTGTTTCGGCTCAGCTCCATGAAAAGTTTGAGCAGCTGAAGCGGATGCACCAGGATGAGAAGAGGAAGGTGGAGGAGAAGAGGAGGGAGCTGGAGGACGAGATGAACGCCTTCAACAGGAAGAAGGTGGCATGTGAGACGCTCTCATCTCAACCCCTCAAGAAAGACAAGGACAAGAAAAAGTAAGGCAGTCCTTCCTCTTAATCACCCATTTCCTGTATTCTTCTTCTACTAACAGGACGCTTCGTTTTTGCAAGCCTCCTAATTTCTTTCAGCAATTCTCCTTCCTTCCATTGTGTGCCTCAGAGTTGAATCCCCTGGTTGATGTGCTGCGGTTTTTCTTTCTTATTTTGCTGTTTAAGTCTTTTATTTAGAAGCAGAAAGTGCACATTCTGCCCCGTCCAGCAGCAAACCCTTTCATTAATGACTTTGTAAAGGTCTCAGCTGTTGTGGAATCATCTCCAAAACATAAAACATTCAGCATTTTTTATGGGCCTGGCAAGTGTGAAGGAAACGTCTTCCCTTTTTGTTCTGCCCAAGTTGAACGTTTCCTGTGCTTTCACTCTTTCGTTTCGCTCTAATTATTCAGGATACACGGGGTGGAGGCAGTCGGCGCGCTCAGGCAGCAAAAAGCCCTGAAAACCGATGTAGCATTTAGCCAAGAAACGGCTCCACTCGCTCAAATTACAGATGTGCTAGTGCAGTTCAAGTGCCACACGTTTTTATTTCAAACTACTTTAAGTTTACAATAACTATCGTAAAATGAATTTAAAGTAGCATTTTGTTATGCTAGTAAACATAAATCAGCCTCATAACTTCTAAAAAGTGATTTTTTTTTCCTCAGAGCTGCACAAAACTCTCTAAGTAAATATATAAAATATAATAATTAGCAATAAATTGTGAAATGTTGTTCTCAGGAGATCAAACCGTGTCATACATCATCAGTGAGCTGTCTATGAAGAAGCTCCAGTATTGAATTTTGTATTATTCATCTTTTTTCATAATCAGTTTATCTTGAAAATTTAAACACATGTGTTTAATTTTAATCCAGGCCTTTTCTGATCTGTTCAGTTTTTCCACTTGTTCACACAAAATGTTCTTCTTAAAAGTGCCTGCTTTTAGAAAAAGCATCTTTTTTTTTTTTTTTTGCAAGTTGACCTAAATCAAGGACCAATTATAGCTTCATGTTTACAGTTTTAATGAAATATTTGCACTAAATTTACACTTAAAATGAACTACCAGTAGCTGCATAGCATTTTCACCCTGTTAAAAACTTTTTAGTTACATCAACTGCAGTTTAATGTAGCCAAATATTCAGTTAAACTGTTTTCATTTCCATATTTTTATGGTTTAATTGAGAAAGTAAATTAAGTTTGAAATTTGATGGTTTCGTCTATTTTCACTACGATTTTAGTCGGTTTTAAAGTCTCTATAAGGATGTTTATCCTTTAGTCAAAATTCTGAATTCGTCAGCTAAAATAATCAGTAGTGACATCTCCGCTGGTACTTGACTTTACTTACGATGGTAGGAAAAGTCAAAAGTGACAGAATTGATTTGCGTCGTGCCAAACCTGCCTGTAGGCAGAGAAGAGATTGACGTATCATTTCTGATTGCTGGGGCAAAGTCTTTGGTTCTGATTAAAGGGAGAGGAGCCCAGTTATCAAGAGCAGAAAAACTGCAGAAAAAGTACCATTTGTACTTAACAGCTAAAATTGTGTGCGTGCCCACAACCCTAATCTTTCTTTCACTTCCTGTTTAATGACTTCAGGGAGAGCTGTGCTCAGTTCAGGTTCATCATGTAAAAACAGTCCAAAGTTTTAAAACAATAACCCCGCTCATAAGTGTTCATTTGGAAGTGTCCATGCACAAACTGAATTAATAACAAAGTGTATAAAAACACATCAAATCAGTGGGTTTTTGTCGACTTCTCACCGTTTTGTATATTTTAGTGAATATCTTCAACATTTCTGAGATTATTTACAGTAACAGAAAGTTGCAAGATGTTTGTCTAGCAAATAAATTTGGCTCATTGTTTTGAGAATTAACAAGTTTCAACTAAAAGATAAGACTTTAGCTCTACTCTTTCTTCAGCTGGTTATTGAATTGTGAACGTTTAAAGGTAGACAAGTGGCTCCCTCTAGTGGCTGCTCATGCACGCTGTCTGAAATAACCCAGTCTTCCATTTTGTGGATATGTGAACGTTCTTCCTGAGCTTCTCAAATTAAATTCCTCTAATTAAATGTAGCATTTTATAACACAGGTGATTGAACACCTGTGTCATTTACTTTATTTACTTTACCCCCATCATTAATGCTTGATTTTTTTTTCTTACTTTTTAAATTTTGCTCCAACTTCTATATTTCATTTTTTATTTAAAATTTCAAAAACCTAGTCAGCCATTGATTCACTTTATTTTCTTTATTGTTTCATTGTTTTTCAGTTAATTTTTGAGGCGCAGCACACCCATCCACACACGACCATGGATTTGTCCTCCATCACCATAGCAACGACCACATCTGTGTTTTCTTTTTGTTTGTTTTTCTTTGTCTTGTTTTGACATTCCATCTTGACATTGTGCACATGGACCAAAGACACTGAGGATGATGATGGTGAAGCCACAGGAGAGAAAAAGAGTGAAAGATGGTGAGAGAGAGAAATTCACGTGCATCAGTGGCCATCTCATTGATTCAGGATCTTTCTATGTGATTTTTGGACATTTTTTTAAATAAATATATCTGTTTATTTTAATTTCTTTGTTGTTTTAAATGTTTCTGTATCTTTTCTTTCGTCATTAGCCATCCAAACTGATTAAATCCTGTCAAGCATTATCATTTTGTGGTACTACAATTTTGGAAATATGGGCAAAATGTGTATTTAAATAAATATGAAATATAAGAGGCAGCCAGTTTTTATAGGCTTGACGTTCAAATCGAAGATTAAAAGGTCCTTTTTTAAAAAATGTATGACCCATTTAAAATATTCAGAGGTAATTTGTCTTTTTGCCACCCTGAGGATTTAGTTTAGTATAATCAGTCCCTCATTAGTGAATAATGCATTAAATCTTAGCGTGTCAAGCAATAACTGAGTACCTACATTTAGAGGTACTGACAACTTAACATGTAGTCCTAAGTCTTAAAACCTATGCAATATTCTAGTGCTGTAAGCCAGTTAATGTATGTGAATATTTTCTCGAGCTTACCAAGCTTCCAGTAATATGCAAATATGTACTAGTTTTTAATATGATTAAAGAATATTATGTAAGAAGCCCATAAGAGGGTATACATTATTTGTGAGTGACTTAACTCTATTGTAAACCCTGCGTGATCGTTTTGTTACGCCAGTGGAATCACGACTATGAAGCCAGTAAACATTTAAGCCTCAACTCGCTGTAGGAGAGTTTACACTCAGACATGGAGAAGAGAGCAGCTGTATTTACTGTCTGTTGATGCAAATAAATGCAAACCCTCCCTCCGAAATGTGAAGCCTCTCTGTGCTCTGATTTGTTTGTCTGCGTTTCCTCCGGGGAGATGAGGACGGTGGTGAAACACGGGCAGGTAAAGACGCACTCATCATGTCTGCAACCAAACAGCTGTCAGATGGAGGCGATTTGGAGCTGAAGCAGCTGCACTGTGTTTGCTCAGGGTGTTGCTTTTTCTAACTCAACACTGCGTTGTTGCTCTCTGTGGTTTCTCTGTTTGCTAACGGTGGAGTGCAGTGGTGAAAAGGAGAAGTACTGTGCCTTGACAAACTGAAGCATTTTGTCACTTATTTCACTGTATGTTCTACATTTAGAATCATTTTTTTCAGATGAGTCTAAAATACATGACCTGCATTTGTATTCAGTCAGTAATTTGTGAAACCATCTGCAGGTTTCTGTCAGTGTTGCACATCTAAAGAGTGACACAGATTATTTTACATTTTAGCTTGGACTTTAACTGAACCCTTTTAGCACATCAATGTGCTTTGAATAATCTGGTCCCTTGTTGGTATATTTAAGGACAAAGTCCTTTACCCCATTTTAAGACTTCTAGATTTTCTGTTCAGAAATGCTCTGAGTTCCCATAAACCTTGCCCTGTTTCCTTGTGCTTTTTGACTTGGTGCTTCCACCACCATCTGTCTCATTGACTGCAAAATTATTCTGCAGTTTCAAGATCCCCTCACATTAGGAATAAAATATGACTTGCTATTCATTTTTATCAGCATGATCTGTAAAACCTATGAGTTTGTGCAAAGATTTTTTTCAGTTTTAGGAACTCTTTGCTCGGTTCTGTGTTTCCACCTGGAGAACTTCAGTAGTTCTTTAAAACAGACTGAGGAAGTCACGCCACAGTGATGCAGATTCTCTGTTTATGCGAATCCCTTGCCAAGTCTATTATTATTCTGTGCACCACCTGCAGGGCTGACTGGATCTCTTCCAGCAGCACAATATGTTCGCAGCTCGACGTCGTGTCCTTTAAAGCACCAGGACACTGTGCTAACAAAGCTGAGTGATAATCACTGACGTTCTGCAGCAGCTGCTGCTTTCTGCTGCTGTGACGCGTTTCATGGTTCACTGCAAGATGGAAAGTTGATCTCAGGTGAAGCCACATCCATGTGTGATTCCACAATGTTTTAGACAGCAATTAGCCTGATAACCTGCCTTAAGAAAAGATATGAAACTTTTTGAATACTCTGTAAAGGACAGTTTTTTTAAACTTTCTTTTTGTAAAGGGAATCATAAGAACTTTTTTGATTTTCTTTTTTATGATATAACTGAACTAAGGGGCAGTGGCTAAAAATCCCAGTTAATAATTAATCCAATAACTTTTAAAGCAGCATTAAGTCTAAAAAGAAGAAGCAGGAAAAAAACTAATTAGGTTAAATAGTTTATCACTTACTGCATGTCTATTAATAGTGCAGCCAGTCTGTGTTATTACTGAGTATTGTAATTTAATATGGTTGTACACAGACTTATGATTCATACATTCTGCTGTAAAGGCTGTTTGACAGTTTTTTGTTTAGTGAAATCTGGATTTATTTTCATCATTTCCAGTTTTAAATTTGAATTTACTGAACCTGGTCAGTCCTGAAATTAAATATCTGCAATTAATTTTAAACTATTTAAATTTTCTGAAGAGCAATTAAGCTTTGGCATTAGAACCAACCCACTTCCATTCTTTGAGATTGACAAACCCAACATTTGACGCTTCACGTTTTTTAAAATTGTAGTTTATTTGTGGTAAAAAACCGGATGGTATAGCTGCCTTAGCAAACAAATGAAAATATGAAACATGTTTAAGGTGTAGAAAACAGAAATGAGTTCACATTGCAGACATTATTGCTGTGAATATTCAGTGTCTTTGAGCTTCAGAGCTTTGGCAGTGGAGACACGATGTGCATTCAGAAACAAACCGTTACTCAAATGGCTGCATTTTTCATCATACTTTGATAAAGTAAAGCTCACGGCACTGTCTAATCTCTGCCTGATTAAATCAAAACATCACCTTGATCCCGAACTTCAGTCTCGCATTATTTGTGTTCTCACACTGAATGCACGTACAAAATACTGAAAACAAAATACTGTAAGATCGATCCCCTTTTGTCAATCTAGTGTTGAACTAATCTCCCAAAAGGTGCTCATATTTGATATGCAACAACAGTTGCATGAAGGAAATGCATGTTGCAGCATAAAATACTAAAATAAATTGCATAATTTAGTAAAACAAAGTAAAGCTTATGTATAAAAGATTGCGTTTGTAAATAAGGTCAATAAAACATGTTAAGTAAAAGTAAGTTTTATATATACACATAAAAAAACTAAGGCTGGAAAAATATATTTGCAAAAAGTTTAACTTTGTCTTAAAGTGCTTTGTGGCTCTGGAGAGAAACCTGAGCACCAAGATGCCTCACATTAAAAACCTAAACCAGGATTAAGACAAAACTGAAAATAAAGCTCCTTGCATCTAATGTATTGAAACAGTTTGGCTGATAAGCAAAAACAAACCTGTGAAGAGAAACATTTATGTTTCTTTACATTTAAGCTTATTAAATTCTCTTCAGTTCCCCCCAGTGTCACAGCAAAATAAGAGTTAGCTGGTACACAGATCCACATTCAATGTGGCTGAAGACAAAAGCAGAAGAGGAGCTAAAACTAAATAAGTAGCTTTTTAAATCAGCAACCTGGAATCATGAAGCCTGTTAAAAGCTGGATTGTGATCGACGTTCTGCTATTTGCCAGCAGGGTGCAGCGGCGGGCAGGGAGACACACCTTTCTGCTCAAATTCAAACATTTCCTCCACATCACTGTCCTGGTTATACAAACGCCTGAAACCGTCATAGTAGTCATCCAAATCAACAGGCTCACTGGCGCCATGCCGCCTTCTGGCCGCCATGTGGCGCTGTGAGGGGCTCCAGACCTCCTGCTGCTTCTTCTTCTCCTGGATCTGGGAGCTGTCCAGGATGTACACAGCATTGGCAGGAAGGGAGAACTCCATGCTGTGTAGAAACTCGTCTACAATCTCTTTGCAGTGGATGAACTCAGCACTGTCAACCTGGGAGGAGCAACACAACTGGATCAGGTTGAATGACGGCTCGGAGGTGATTTCTAAAGCGGCATCATGTGTTGGTTTTTATTCTTCAATAATTTAATTGGCCTCAAAGTATAATTAAAATACTATGCTTCTACGCCTCCATTTACATAAACTTAACTATTGTTGTTGTTAATTACAGAGGTTGGCGCTGCAGAGGAGGCTGTTTTAACCAAACATTTCATTTTGTTTTCCTTCAAACAGGAAAGAACACATTTCTTCCATCTGGATGAACCAAATTGTGCCTCCTTATAAAACATAAGCAGCAAACCTGCACATTATTTGACAATAACTCTGTTAAATGCTGCGATAAAAGGCGTGATGTATGGGTCTGGTTTTCTTTTCCTTTCATTACCTGTGATTCCTGCACTCTGGGTCCTTTGGCATTTTGGACAATGTATTTTGTAACCAAGTTTAGCATCGACTAACATGAGACTGTCTGACTGGCTTGACATTAAAAACGCAAATTTATTGTGCAGCCCAGATGAGCAGAAATCTCTGCTATTATTAGCATCTGTGGAAATGAAGTGCAAAAATGCCTTTTATTCTAATAGCATAATTTTACAAAAAATGTTTTAGAAAAATCCAACCTTTAGAATTTATTATGATTTTCTACCAAGTTCCCAGTACATATGACATAAATGATGCCAATCCTTCCTTTAACATGGGAAAGACAAGTGAACATGACATCAAATGAGGAAAATATGCTCATCTTTAAAAGTCAAAGCAAGAAAATAGCAACTTGACTAAACCTTCCTAAATCTACTGCAGTGAAACTCTTCAAAGTAAAGACAATTGTCATTCAATTAAATCGAGGGCGCTCTACTCCCTTCATTTCAATAAAAAATAAAGCCAAAATGTTTCTCAAAACTGAATCTTCTGCAAATTGAAGTGTCAGATTTTGCACTGTTAATTATTTAACCACAAGTTTTTCGCTCAATATTTAAACACATTCCTGAGAGCGGCAACGGTTTACACCTTGGATTAATCTCCCAGTGGGCCTAAGCTGCTCTCTCACCTGCGCTTTTTTCAGTAGGTCGGTGAAGACAGAGAACCAGTCCGGAGTGAGCGCCTCCAGCTCCAAAGTGATGATGGCCAAGGCCAGCGTGGAGCCCTTGAACTGCCAGAGCTGGTGGCAGGCCATACAGTGCTGCACCTGCCTGGTCCACAACGCCGCCTGGAAGCCTGAGGGGGGCGTCTTCTGATGCCCGGGCTTCACAGGGATTGCACCGGCAATCGCCCCGGGGTCCATGCTGGAACCGAGACCAAAGGACGGCGCCAGGTGAGGATGGCCGGAGACGAGAAGGGCATGGAACTAGGAGCAACGAGGAGAAACAAGGCCAAAATGTTAGCATTGGGTCATTTTCAGTCCTTCTTTTGCCACCTTGTTGTGTTTGTTACTTTAAAAACCCTCTGATCCAGTCAGCCTAAACTTAAATCTCCTGTCAGTTTACAGTTGGGGGTTTTGTAGTCCTCCCAAATTGTTTGTAGAGGTTCAGTCCAGAAACTGTTCACCTCGACCCTTTAGAAATCTCATGGCCATCCTGTTTGTTTTGTCTGTGCTGTGCTTCTCTGTGTTTCCATTGTGTGCAGACAGTATAAAACCTAACCTTGTTGGGATCATAGTGTAAAAAAAAAATCTCCATTTGCTCAGTGGGTAACATTTCTTTGAAGCAAAAGGATTTGAAGCTCCTTTTGTTTACAAGAGAGTTTTTGTTTGTTATCTCACATCCTGTCTTTCCTTTATTAATGCATTCATGTTGTGCTTTAGTTTGTCTCTAGCAGAAATAAGCCATGTTTTTAAAAGAAAGTGGAATTGCACTGGGAGGTCAATTCAGTATCGTTGTGCCAAATGAAATGAAGTTGAACTAAAACTATCTGAAAATCCTCCATTTCACTGATTAAATAGAAACATTTTGGTAGATTTGGCTTTAAAGGATTCATCCACTCATGATGGCTGTTCTTCGCCACCATCCAGCTGAATGGACCTCTGATTTTATTTAGATGCACATCAACTTTAATGGCGAATCTGTGGATCCCTGTAAATTTATCCGTATCAACGTGTCATGGTGGAGAGTCTGTGACAAATCGCTGTTTTGTAGATAACAGAAAATAACTGTTCAGTATTTAAAAAGGGAATGCAAAGTAATTTCTTCAGGGCAGATGTTTACAGTATCGATGTGAGATATTTAAAGTAAAAGTTATTTAAAATATATTTATTTAAAGTAAAAGAGAAAAAAAAATCTTTATTTTATTATAGTTTTGTTACATTATGGCTCTTTATTTTAGAAGTCCTGGATTTTATATTATCCACAAGAACTCAAATTCAGATCCTGAAAATGTAACGGAGGGGGTTTGGAGTTTGAGAGATGATTCTGCTTCTCGATGAAATGTTTTACGGTTTGTGGCTTTATGGAAAAATATATCTAAAGTGTTTGCAGACAAATCCAGCGCCAGTGCTAAAGGAAAGGAGGTTTTCCCTGTTGGAGGATGAGACTGAAACTAACTGGGAATGATAAGGTTGATTTTGCAGAAGATGGTAATCAAGATTTTTATCAAAAGGAGTCGTCTCTTGTAGCACAGTGTGGTCAATACTACAAACTGGCCTGTTTTCATAAAGCATTCAGCATTGGGCTCAAAGCTGTTGCACTCTCTGGTGATTTTCAGTGCCTTGCAGAAGTATTCATATTCCTTGAACTTTCTGCATTTCAACCACATACTTTAACACATGTTTCTGGGATTCTATGCGACTGCATGTGAGGAAATGAGTAATTTCAATGTAAAGTCTAATTGTGAAAGGAAAATTATACATGGTTTGCAATTACAGCTCTAACTATGTTATGTATCTACCAACTTTGGAAATCTGATATTTCTGCCTATTCTTCTTTTATAAATAGTCTTAAGACCAGCCAGTTTGGTGTCTAGCTATACATCGTCAGTCAGATTTAGTGCTGGACTGAATTGGCTGTAGTTTAGGATTTATTCAGTTTCAGGTCTGTTGAAGCCTCCAGTTGGTTTTCCCACACACAGCATGATGCTGCCACCTCTATGTTTCCCATGCTGAGGCTGGTGTTCAGGGTTTTAGTGGTTTGCACGTAGATAACAAGTTTGAAAGTATAGACAAATGTACTTCTCAAATTTTTATTAGTTCTTTAGTTATTGATCAATATATGAAATCCAGAAAAACAATATGAAGTTCAAGTAATAAGAACACTTTTGCGAAGCTCTGCCTTTATTTCGAACGCAAAGTTGTGCTCACTGTTAACTATCTTCACATTCATTCTGTTTAACCTTAAAAGCCTTATGAATACAGCAGCAGGCCCAGGTGTGTTTGTCTGTTAATAATTCAATCAGTGGATTCTGCTTTGAGCAATGATTTTTAGATGATGGTGCACAGATCCAAGCTGTAATCCTAAAAAACATACACATGATAAACCTGTTTAACACAGAAAACCAAACTATGTAGTAAACTGCAGCGTTTGTGCTGCTTGAGGTCTGAAAACCCAGATAAAATCAGCTCATCCAACCCGCCATCTGGTGGCGACAGGGTTTACGTTTCCACAATATGGCTGCAGAAAAGTCAGAAGTGCCTTGGCCCAATGCGCAGCATGCATGCTTTGTTGGTAGCTTGCAAATTCACTCTTGAAATTTGGAACAAATTGTTTTGCTGCATCCATTTGGTATTAAAAGAACACACTATTTCTGCAAGAAGCTGTTAGTGTGTCAGAAAACAGATTTATTTGCTGGTTTTTTATACCAACAAATGTCTGCTTTTCCGACTGACGTAATTAAAATCCTTTTTTACTTGAAGTTATAATTCATCAGAAGGTGGGAAATCTAACAATCACCCATCAGATTTTCTGACTTGAAGTTTGCATATCAATCAGAACTAGAAATGTAGTTTGTAATTCTAATCACAGGCACATGAAGTCCAGTTAAATAAATAAATGCACAATGTAACCTAGGACCAACCCTTAAATGTGGAAGAGGATCTTGAAGCATGATGGTTTGCAGTGTCTGCTTTTTGTACTGCTTGTGTTTCACTAACTGATATGTTGAAGTCTAATGGGAAAAAAAGAACTGTTCATTTATCTGCTATACTGTAAACTCACGATGTGAATGAAGTCGACCGGTGTCGCCGTGTACAGATCCCAGTGCAGCTTGTCCAGAATGATCCGCTCCATGCGAAGAATCTCCGCTGTCGAGAAGTTGCATCCACTTTGCACCACCAGGTCTTTAACAGAACTAATAACCTGTTGCAAACAGAAACCAACAGAAGCCAAATAAACATATTGTTTTGAAAACGTGTGAAGTGTTTCTGTGAAAGAGGTTACCTCTTCTTCCTCGTTGATTTTGGCAGCCAGGACCAGGGAGGTAAAAGCGATGCATTTTAGATATTTTCTCTGAGCCTTGGGGAAAAGAAAAGTGTTCACCTGGCTGTAGCTGCTGCCAAATGTGAAAATAATTGGACAAAAACAAAATGTACACCTCCGTTCACAAGGCTGCAGCCACTTACCTTGACAGTGGACAGCAGGCGGTTAAGGACACACACTCCCAGCGCAAAGGTTTCTGGACAGAACTGAAACAGCCGGTTCATTTCTCCAATCCAAACGATCATTTGCTGGTGTTGGGACAAGGAGATGTCAGCACCCTGCCAGATAAAGAAAGGACAAGTGTTGATCATTAACTGACACGAAGGGAAAGATTGGTCGCCATGACAATGGCCAGATCTCATGCATTCTTTCACATGCAGGAAAAAGAAAAAACTAAAAGCATAGCCTTGGTACAGCAAAAGCAGAGGGAATGCTCTTGAAAAGCAGATGGAAAGAAAACAAAGTCAAACCACCCAAACAATGAGTTCTTACAATAGCAGTGACTTTGCTGGCTTTTATTTGTAACTTTATCATTCTTTCACAAATTGTACATGTCCACCTCTGGGTTTCATGTTTGTTCATTTAAATACAATATTGTTAACATTTTTGATTGTTTTAAACTTTAAAAATAGGTAAATCCACGCTGTACATGTACAACAAAAAGAGTCAATTTGATAATTATGTTGTAATTTATTGCAACATAATTAAACAACATAAAGTAAAAATTTTTAATCCACTAGTGTTTGAGCTGAGGTTGTTCACAAATGCATCTTCCTGACTGAACTAAATCTCTATCAACACACTGCTGGTGACGGCTGGAGTTCAATGGGCTTAAAGGACGTGGCCCCCAAATCACATTCTACTTAAGGCCCCTAACATACTTGGGCTGACCTTGCTGACTGGAACTAAAATTCAGTTCTTTGAAATTCTCAACCACAAACAATGGGATCTTTCCCAAATTATTAGCCCACCTGAATGCATCCGTTTTTGAAGAGCGGGACTTTCCACAGACGAGCCTCTCTGTGCAGAGCAGCCTCCAGCAGGCCGAGCAGCCGGCGGCTCTCTGCAGCCACTGGGTTCTTCATGCCCTCCACAGCACAGGCCAGGCTGCACCCAGCGCTCACACACCTGAGACAAACATCCCAGAGGGGTCACATTTACATACAGTGAACACAACCCCATCCAGAGCCCAATAAATACTTAGATTTTTTTTATGGCAACGGTAATTAATGCAATAAATTCATTTTCAAATTGTGTTAGTATTCATGTAAACATGAATAATTTATAAAATAAATACTTAAAATCTGTGAATTACTACATTAAGTTACATTCTAAAATCCTATGTATCTCTTTTAAATATTGGTTGAATAAATCTTCTGCTACAATCAAACAGACTGACAGGCTGCATCATTTTTGGATATGCATATTAAATAAATAAACAGTAAAATTACCAGTCGAGCTTTGCATTTAGGGAAAAATACAAAAATACAAAAATTCATATTCATTTAATTTAATGAATTTGTTATTTTAGCTGTCCATACAAGTAAACTACTATGCAATTTGATTAACATTTTTATAATTTTATGGACGAATGCATTTATTTACTACAATCATTTCCGATTTTATTTAATTGTAAAGATTTATTAACCGGATTATTTATTGTATTTATTTACTTTTGGCCTTCAGTAAATCTCTACAACCTCAAAAGCATTATTAACTGCATTGTCTGAGCTGGACTTTTCTTTCCTCGTAAACGTTGATTTTAATGCAGTTTACAAACGTAAGAACTGAGAGTTAACTCTTTGGAGGAATCGTTGTGTATTTCTGTGTTCCATTATTGTAAAAAAATATGTAAATATAAACTGTTAACTCTTCAAAACATCCGAGTTTGCAGCAGGAAATAAGATGCGCGCTTACTTTGTTAAAAAACAACGCCATTTCAGACTCTCCAGGCAGACCCAAACTTAAGGGTCAAAATTAACCTAAATCTGCACAACACGACTGAATTCTGGCGGAATAATAAAGTGCAGCTGCTGCAGCTTCTTGCACACTGACTTCTGCAAACAAAAGCATTTCGCTTCCTGTTATTTAGCTGCACTCAGACAGTCTTACCTCTTTGATTTCAGAAGCAGGCAGTATCTTGGACGGCGGTTGCATTTATACGGTATTTATTTAATCAATCCATATTCACCAGCAAACAAACCAGCAGTCAACAACAGTGGGATGGATCCGTTCGGGAAAACAATCTCGGAACAAAATGTATCTCGGAAAGCAGCCGCATTCTATCTTTATAATAACAAAAGTGAAACAAGGAGTAAAAGCGCAATAAAGTTCCACAAAAAAGACAATAAAAGAACGATAAAGTAAAAAAGAGCGCAAAAGAGGCAGGAAGCGACCAGGAAGGATTGCGGACAGGCTGTGTTTTGAACGCTGCAGACTCCGCCCCCTTATGACGTCCCGTGAGCAGATCTGTGTTAGTGGGTCAGACGTGCGGGGCTTCACGCACAAAATGGTCGAGCTTTGTCTGGAAATGGAAGATCTCAGCAGTCTGTGCTTTTTCTGAAGCTGTTTGTTCAGATGCTGTTTGCGGATAAACGCTGCTGTGACGCGCAGCGGCTGTTCTTCCTGTCAGAAAACCCAAACACTAAAAGCTTGTTCTTCATCATTTGCAACTGTTTAGGTTGACATGACCTTTTTACAGCCATGGAAACAAAGAATTCAAGAATTTCACCTTAACACAACGTACAAAACAGATCATCTGTTGTAAACAAAGATGATGCCAAACAGTGAAAACATACTGTTCTAATAAAATAATAATAATACTCCTTGAACCTTTTCATATTTTATTCACAATGCAATCAAAATCCTGAAGAATAAACTGGATTCCTTAGAAACTAGAACTCAGTCATTATTTCATGCTGTAGATTTGCTGCTGTGCTTCGGATCATGATCCTGTTGATGACCCAGTTTGCACAAACTTTCTTTTGTCTAATGGATGTTGCTAGATTATATTTGGAACACAAGGGAGTTCATGGTCTATCAAAACTAACTGCAAAATAATCCCAGATCATCAGCCTACCACCACCATGCTCTGTTTTGCTGATCTACTGTGTTTCCATAGTGATAGGCATGTAGTTTTGAGCTGATTGCAATGTGTCCAAGCGTTGCAACATCTGACCTTGTGGTGAATTTGCTGAGATGTGCACTGCACTGAAACTTGTCAGCTGTCCTAACTGTTCGTAGATATTCTGTTACAGTAGAATGATTAACTTTGGATTGTTCAATCAATTAATCAATCAAGCCTATATATATATATAAATATATATATATAGATAGATATAGATATATATCTATATAGGTATATATATATATCTATATCTATATATATAGCACAGTTCAGCAGCAAGGCAGTTCAAAGTGCTTTACATCATAAAGACATAAAAATACAAAGCTGTAAAAATTCTAAATTAAAGTAAAAATAAAATTTAATTAAATAAAAGTCCAGAAGTATTGATGAGATATTCTGTTATATACAAGACTTTTAGTGTCATAATTCTCTCCTGTTTCCCACTTTGCTAATTCATATCCCTGTATCTTAATCACCCATTCCTATTTAATTCCCTCTTATTTTCATTTTATACCTAAAGAAGATTATTTTGCACCTAATGCATTTAACAAGTTTATATTTTTAATGAGTTCCTTCCAAGCGATACATTTAATGTGATTATTTAGAAGTTCGTCTCTACTAGCCTTGCACATCAAGAGACAAAGATTGTTGTCCATTTTTTGCAAAAGTTTTCAAGCTGAGTCAGATTAGATGGAGAGCATTGATTGGCTATACACCGCTACAAGCTACAAGCTGTTTGCCAGTTTAGTGACTTTTCAAGGCAGTTGTGTGCACTTGGTTTTTCTTAATAGTATTTAAGTATAGAGAATTGAACACAAATGGTTTTCTTGTTGTGAGAAATGTTTGAAATCTTCCTTCTTTACTTTAAATTTCTAAATTACTTTGTGTTAAACTTGTTCATAAAAACAAAAATAAATGACGTTTTCAGGTATAACAAAGTAAAAGTTTAAAGGGTATAAATAGAGGAGTTTGTAAGCTTGTGTCTACGTCTGTGTAATTGAATGACAAACCGCATTGGAGCCAAATTGTTGCATTAGGCTTGCTTGTCATGGAGTTTCTTTCATCAACAGATTTTCTGAGTTTTCTGGCGCAACACATCAAACAAACAGAAGAAAAGATTGCTGCTAGATTGGATCGGTTCTGTTGTCAGTAATAAACCTGCTCTTATCCTAAACCCCAATCACATCCCTGCTGCTCTCATCTCTCTGGCTTCATTCAATTTAGCACCAGCTCTAAGAAAAGAGACGACAGATGGTTGATTAGACTTTTTACATATAAAAAATGCAGAAGAAAGACTTTGAAAACAGCACGACTACAAATGGATGCTTGATTAATGCTGGAAAATACAATTTTATATCCTTTGTTATTCAGCCATCAACAAACTTTCTGTGTTTTGTCTCTAGTTTAGCTTTGCAATAAAAGCTGCCAAAGTAGATGACAATGAACATGCCCTTTGGCACAAAATGTTTATAGATGCCTGCATAATTCATGTTTAGAATAAATTAACATTTTTAATCAGAAAACGTATTCATATTTTAAGCAGAATAATAGGACTCAGAGTTTGTCTGTACACAGTGAAACCTCCGATGTGGCCTAACTTTTTGTTTTTCTGCTGCTGTATAATTTCTTTGCCATGCAGGCAATAATAGTTTGCAGTGGCAATCTCAATTGAGCATGCAATTTAAAGCTAAATAGTAAATGACTACATTTTGTTTTTCAGTTCCATTTAAATCCTGTGAATGGCATTGGACATTTACAGTTATTAGCGCTCATAATGTACAACTGAGATTGTGTAGTTTGGGTTGATTGTAGCCCTTTGGATGGGGCTTCCTATAACTCAAATTTATGTTAATATAGATCAATCTCAATAATTAGAATGTCATTGAAAAGCTAATTTTCAATTGAAAGTATTGACTTTTTCTTTTTTTATTACACTTAAGTGTTCCAATCATTATTTACAAATAGGACTCTTTGCAGATATTTTCTTGTGTTATGTAGCAGAACAGGGATCTAAAGCATCCCAGCAAGTTCACCAGGTTCACCTCTGAATGGCTGCATGAACAAAAGCAAAATTATGTTTTTGAGTGGCCTAGTTAAAGATGTCATGACCGTACGCGGGCTGTTCATGCTTGAATAGATTCCATTGTGGCAGAATTAAAATAACTCTGTGAAGAGGGTTGAGCCAAAATTCTTCCACATCGATGTTAAAGACAGACAGTTATTGGAATTGTCAGGGAGTTAATGCCCACAGACAGTTTTTACCCAAACTCAGCATCAGTCTTAAAGTGTCAAAGTTTGACTAATATCTGATGAATTCAAGTTATTCAAATTGAACTCACTTGGTAGAGGAAGACATTAGCATGTTCATTTCCTCACTGTGTGCATCATCATAGATAAATATTCAAAAATGGATCACATTCCAATTATAGTGCTAAAATACATCACCTAATGTGAGAAAGTATTTGCTTCCACTCTCAGCTGAAATTCACTGTAAAAAAGGAAAAAAGAGCTGCAACACATTGTGTGAGCCGAGGTCATGGCAGGAATGTTGATAAGAAATGACGGTCGCAGCAGGCAGCAGCAGATCTGCGTGTTGACAGAGTGCAAAAAGCAGTGGGAAAACACTGATTATGTTTCCGCATGAGGTCAGGGTGTGTTTGACTAAAAGAAAACTTGTTTGTTCTTTACGCTCTGAGTCACTGGGACAGGACAGGTTTGTGTACAGCATTTAGGCTCAAAAGGTTGTACAAACATATGGTGAGAGTTTTCTCCTTCAGTGTGCATATTCTCTCTACTTTTCAATTTTCTGCATCACCTCTGACCCGTACAAGGTTGTATATTAGGTTTTCTCCCTGCTTCTCGTAATTAAAAATGTCAGTACTTTTCGGCACTGTGTGAAAATTAATTGAAAGGAAAACTGTTGGCATTAAAGGACTGAATAGTAAAGCTCATCTTTACTGCCATTTCTTCCCTTGTATTGTAATTATGTTCTCTACAGATTTGAGAAAAAAAATGATGTTCTCATTTCGACTCTCCATGTCTTGGATTTGGATGAAATTGTGTCCAATTCCAAATAATATTTTTTCTTCACATCCTACATAAGAGAGTTGAGTTTAACACTAGAAAATGTGAATAGAAAAATGAGTGACATTTATCTGCTAAAGCTAAACTAAAATTGCAAAAGGACAAAAATCCAAACTTAACATATTCTTAACACTCTATTGATGCATTGTTTTAAATGTGAGAAATCAATGATAAAATGTGGTAATATATCAAACTCATTATCAAATTATTAATTTTCCCACAAGGCCCGTGTGGAAGTCTGTGTGCAGTGAGGTCGGAATATCCGCGAGGCAGCTAAGTCTGAGCTGAGAACACTCACAAAGCCGGAGGGTCTCTCTGCTTTCTCAGTGTGAAGCTCTGAGAAAGAATCTACATGTTGAGCCTTTCTCAGTGAAGGTTGGAGGATCAGTCTGGTCCCATCAGTTTAACAGGAACATACAGAGCATCTGTGGTTCCTCTGCCTCCCTCCGTCTCTTCGTGTGTCCGCTCTCCATCACATTGTAAATTAATGTCAGCCCTTAACCAACTTTGTCCTGTCAGGAGTGCTTTGTGCACTTGGCCGAGCACATTATGTTCCCGAAGTCGCATCTAATCTCTGACTTTGATAACTGCCTGTTGGGCCAATCTGAAATGGATTTTCTTTCCCTTTTTATCTTTTGAGGCCCCTCGGATGGTCCACTGATATTTTAGGGACTCAGTGTTTAGGTAGAATTAGTATCTGTTCATAAAACTGTAATTGCATGTTCTGTAACTACATTTGACAAGACCATGGTCAATGTTATCTACATTTTCAGTCATTATGGCAGTGAAAGTGATTTTATATTTAGGATTTTAATTATTTATATGAACTGCTCTTTTTTATAGTGTGATGTTTAAAGAACCTACAACTTTAATCATTTAAAAAAATAATTCAGTGCACATGTTGGTGTTTATTTTAGTCTTCAAAAAGAGCTTTCCAGAACTTTGGTTAATGTGATTTATCCATTTCACACACTTTTAGTGCGAGTTCCCTTTGCACCCATTTAACTTCATGTTGTTCGATGAAAGGAGCTTAGTTAGGATGTTTTTTTTTAACCTAAAGACACTGCAGTAAGCATGGTGCTGATAGCATCATGCTGAGGTGTTTTTCACTCCCAGAAGTCCAGGTGCTTTGCACAAAACGGGTAGAATAATGAAGATGAAGGATTATATCTAAATATTTTAACTTCGTAACACACTAATGCCTAGATGAATGTTCCTGGAAGACCTTGATCCCAGACACAGATGAAAACATTATAGATTTTAGAATGGATAAAACAAGCTACATTAAGTTTTCTTTATTCAAATGCATTCAATTGCCTTACCAATGCCACCAATTCCTGCTTAAAATAACATAATTTAACATGAAAATTCATTATGAATTCAATCAAACTAAGTAAGTCTATTTAAATCTGACATAATGTTCCTATTTGCAAATCATGACACTGCAGTATGGTATGTTTTAAAAATTCATTATTCCTGCCCAACTAGAAGCATTTACTGCCTATGCAAAGTAAGGAAACATAAACAGATCAGCAGATGCTTCCTGTAATTGTTGCACTTATCCATCAGCCTCCCATAATGCATATAAGAGAGAAGTGACTGGAAAACCGGCCATCAAAATGCTGCTGGAATCACTATCCAGGCTGATTGGTTCATTTCCTGCCCAGCTTACATTTAAATGAACACGAAGATCTGGATGGATCTACTGCCAGCCACTGGAGGGAGACAAAGGCCAGCTCATGCAAATGAACATATCTAAGTCTTCATTAACTTCAGCGGATTTTCTTCATCATTCTTATTGCCTCCTTGATTTGAAACAGCTGAAAAGATGGACTGAACTTCCATTATTTAGTCATTTTAAAAATACATGTTTCTTTTCGTCTTTTTTTTCCTCCTCCCAAGGCAAGCTTTTCCTATTTTGAGCATCACCGATGACAGATTTCACCCTTGCCTGCCTTGAAAAGCACTAGTGCATCATTTCCAGAGGGAAAGACTTCACATTATTGGAGATGAAAGAAAGTGCTGAAGAAGAGGTGGGAACAGGGAAATGCCCCAAGCTTGACCATCATTGCTAAGCCGGCATGAATAGCTCAAAAACATGATGTTCTTTTCTCACCGTTTGCACACTGAAGGTGAAAAACATCAAGATAACAGGATCAAGGCCAACTCAATCAACGTCACAGTGTGTTTTAATTTAGAGGTGACTATATTTTACAGAGCCAAAATGTCTGGATGGAGATGTGACAGTGGGAGGTTACATAAGTCCGTGTCTTATTAAACCCCAAGCAGAGGCTTTAAATTAAAACCAAATCTCATAGGATGTGGTATTTATAAACCTCTTCTGAAGGTGACAGTGCTTCGTGAAAACCTTTTCAGCTTTTGCATGTTTTATCACTTTGCAACCCCAAACGTTAATATTCCCAACACAAATTAGTGCATAATTGTGATATGGAAAGAGAAAAATCTACGTTTATCTGCAACTAAAAATCTTAAAAGTGTGGTGCGCTTTTATATATTTATTTTAATATTTTTTACCAAAATAACTGAAGGAATCTTACCGCAAATCATAAACTATATTTTCATTTGAACTTTGACCTTGCCTTTTAAAAAACAATTTAAGCCATGGTAGCTCTAGTTTACTGAACAATTTGCCAACTTGAGACTGGGGCCATTGTGCCATATGCTTTCTATCTTATATGATTAATTGAACAGCTCTCTGTAAGAAGTTGAAATCCTTTGATGTTATTTTATAATGTTCAGTAATGTTCTTCAACAATCCTCTGAAGTTTTCACTGAATAGCTGCAGTTATACTGTATCATAAAAATATTCACAGGAGGACTCTTTCTGTTTTTCTTTGTAAAAAAATTAAGTGTCAGTGGGTTTTATTGAAGAGTATCGCATTAAAGGTCCCAAAAGCACTCTTCATTTTTTACTCAAAATAATGTATTGTGGAAGTTTTTAATTCTACATTAATGTTATGCTCTGTGTTATATTAGTTTATCACATGTCATCTGTAAAATATGTCAAGGTTTGCAGAATATTGCGAAAAAATCTTGAAAAAGTTAAAAAATTCCATTTTTGTCATTTCTGTCATATGCCAAATAATGCAACAGCTTTTGTGATTCATGACTAGTTTCCCCAGAGGCTTTAAAAAGTGTCTGAATCCAGTTTTAAAATGCTGGGATTGACAACATCTGTGAGTCGGTGCATGATTTTCCACAAAGATTTGTGTAACTTTGCAATTTATCTTTATTGGAGTTTGATATATTTTTTACACTTGTAGAGATTGATGAAATATATCCCACACAAGAGATATATCCCACAATTCGCTCTAAATTCAGAAGACTACAAAGTGTTTTGCTGTTCCCCTCCTACATCAATAGGGGGCAGTGTGATCTCATAGGAGCAGAGTCATTTTTCAGTGAGTAAAGCCTCTAAGTACAAAAGCAAAAAAATATTATATAATGAAATCATCCTGGGAGCAGAGCAGCAGTCGCTGAAACATTTCTGGAAACTCAATAACTTTTATTATCAGAGTTAGAGTTCCAACCTCTGATTCTTGTGTCGCCTTTCAAGCTCATATTAGAGCAATCCTGATGCTGTGAAAACCATTTCATTTTATTTCTGTTTAGTTTTGTGTTTGCTGTCTTTCTCCTGCTATTTGATTCAGTAATCAGACTTGCATTTTTATCCTCTTCCTTTCTGAGTGTGTGCGCCGCTCAATTTGAAAGCAGAATCGATAATTTACTGTGTCGAAACAGTTTATTAATCTAATCACATATATCCAATGTCACAGTCTCTTCTTTTTTCACAGCTCAAGTGGAAATGGATTTATTCTCAGTTCCCTTTCTGATTGACTAAGCCCCCGGAGAAGCCTTTTTTAAAATACCTGTTAACTTTGAAATTAAATTCTAATCATCAGTCTCATGCATAAACTGGAATAAGCAAATTTCCATTTAAATCACTTTTCTCTTCTATAGCACCTCTGGTGGAGAATTGTATTTAAGACTAATCGGTACCGAGTGTGGGTTTACTTCAGGCATTAAACAAATTAAAATTTATGCTATAAGATTGCTTTGCTGGAACCACCCACTGTATAATAATCATTACTGCACAGCTAATCTTCCACTGCTGTACATATTATAGCAGGAGTACCTGCAAGGCTCAGATTAAAAGGGGAAAATCTGCATTTATGGGAACAATTAGCAGTTTTATAATCCACACAGGACAATGCAACTGCGGCCAAAATGAACACAACATATAAAATTTTGCATGCTTGCTTTATTTTGCAAGCTCCCCTTTCAGAAAGCAGCTCTGTTACCACTCTGAAATATCAAAGTGTCTTCTGATCTAATTTAACCTGGGTGAAGGAGGAGATGCAGCTGCTGATTTTTCAAACTGCACACCCAACTCCTCCAACTGTTTCTCGTCGGCTTGCTTTTTTCTAATTATGTTATATAAGAAGCGAACTGCAGTCCTTTGGAAGCCTGGGAATCTAAGACACTGCTCTTTTTGAGGTGGGAATGCAGACGTTTCGGCTAAGTGAGTAGAAACTTCCTGAGTTGCATTGATCAGCGGGTACTGTCCATTTTGCCTCGGACAGTACACATTATATTTTGCGAAGGTATTCATTCTAAAAAATAAATCATCCTTTTTACTTCCAGCGTTGCTAAAGTGTATTGACTTGCTCATTGGAGTTATACCTTTATTTCACCGGGATGAACTGGCAGGCAAAACCTGAATATAGATGACTAATTTATCAAAATTAAATGACAGCTAGAGGTATTTGCAAGACTAGTTTGTCACATTTTGTGACATTAAAACCCCAAACTTGAATGTATTTTATGTAACAGAGAACAAAGTGTTGACTTGAAGGAGGTAAATACAAATGCTTTCTAAATACAACTGGACCTGGAATCTGGACTGACATCAGAAGAAAAGAACATGCAAAAGAGCTTGATAACTATTACGGACACTGAACCATTCGGAATTGAACAAAATGATGACACACCATGGAGTGGCTAACTTTTGTTAAACTGGAATAAGGAGAAATGCTGCCTGAAAACAAAAAAACAGAATAGACATGCATGAACTACTGGATAGTTCATGCATGTCTGGAATGACCTCAAAAAGAGCAGCATCTTAGATTCCCAGGCTTCCAAACGACTGCAGTTTGCTTCTTATATAATTACTTAATCTCATGGTGCAAGAGCTCTGTTTGCATTGAAGACTGGAGTGATAAAAGCGGCAGAAGATTTGTACGTGCTATTTTATGTATTCAGCTAAGAAGTATTTTACAACTTGGACTCTCATAGGCTGTATTGACCAGATATCATTTTTAGCATTTAGACATCAAGTAAAATTTTCGAAAGAGGAACTTGCTCCTTTTGGGAGGACCAGGGTTGTCTTCATTAATTCATTTTGATTGTTATGGTAAATTTAAACCAAAACTACTTAGGAAACTGGATATTTTAAAAAGAAAAATATACCTTCTAGTCACTGCTTGTTTCCTTTAAAGAATCTCAGAGTTCCCATTTGGCATCAAACACATCAGTGGCTAACTAAAAAAACCCAACAACAACAAAAGCCTAATTCAGAGCAGTTAAACAACATTACTGATTGCTTCACAAGAGCTATTGTCTAAAACACACAAACATCCACAATTCTTCGCAGAGATTACAGCTCAGAAGATTTCATCTGAGAATTCTGCCAAAATGTTTCAGAGTATTTCTGTGACAGATTTAATTAACTGCTTCATTTTCTTAGCCACATTCTAAACTGTCATTGGCTGGACTCTCCACTATCTCTGCCTATTTGCTCCAGCCAAGAACGCCCTCCCTATGTACAACACAGAAAAGGAAAAAAACAAGTGAAATGCAGACAAAAAGGATCAAAAATACCAGCATTCATTCCTACTATGTTATGAGACATGATTGAGAAAGATTATTTTGATACAGGTTTTATAATTGCCAGCAGAAAGAAAGAAAATAGTTGTATTGTTGGTTTTGTCCCATCATTATCCCTTTAATCTTACCGTGACCTCAAAAAGTCATCATTTCCACCTGGAGGAGGTTTGCCCTCCAGGTTGAGAACAATAAATCACTAAAATGTTGAAAAGAGTTTTCAATTCTTCTATGAAAACAATGTCCAAATATCCTCCCCCTGCAGTACAGATGGAACAGCACGTTAAAGCCCTGCTGATGGAATCTAAAAACGATCAAAAACCCAGTGGCGGTGTCTCTTCTCGGAGAATGTCTGGGGGGGATATGCATCAGAGAAAGTGACTGTTGTGTAGGTACAAGAGGAGGTGCACAGCTTACAAACCTATCAATGGAGGAAAAAACCCCACCTGAAATACAAAACAAATTTAGAAAAGTTTGACTTTTTATCTTAACAGTGATAAACTAAAAGAGACATGTGAGTTACTGGTTTGTTTATTTTCTAATTAGAAATTTTTGGTTGCCACCATCATTTCCCATCTCTGAGGAAAGGAAAGCACCAGTCCTCATCACATCAACCTGTCTAGAAAATGCTCATTAAAAAAGTGGCAGACACACACACACGAGCAAACAGCACTGTCTGCCTCCATCTGAGGCGAAGAAGAAGAAAAGTTACGTCTGCAGAGGACAGTGATGAAGAGATCCAGCCAGCCGGATCTCTGAAATGTTAACATGCTGAGCAAACAGAGCAGCAGCAGAATTGCTCACCTTCTGCTCTGCTTGGATTGGACCCAGCCTGCAGCAGGATGCCTGTTGCACTGCCGAATCCAGAACCGGGCCTGGGAATCCACAGTCTGCAGAACAAGAAGCAGGCAATCATAAAGCTAAAGAGTTAAAAATGAACAAGAATAATTTGGATAATTACCTTCAAAATTGACTGCTTTTGCTTTTTTTCCCCACTCTTGCATTGAAATCTGTCATGTATGTTGTTATGAATGTTTTTTTGATCTCTTCCATCAACCTGCTGGGGGACTACAGATGACAATTAGCCTCTTTGGCTAAATCTGGTACACTTACATGATGATGTAGTCATGTTAATTAAAATACATTGTCCCCTTCAGGGCTGTTGTAAACATTATTTTAGCAATCAAGTAATATATCAATTATTCTGGCGATTAATCAATACAAATTTGATAAAAAATATATCAAATCAACATCGGAACAATTGCGCACTACTACCTTACTTTGTAGCTTAGAAAATTGACCTGTAACAATAATAGCTCACTTTTTAAGTAAACCTGAACAAAAATTACACAAAAATTCGAAATGTATAATGCGCTGCACTAAATCAATCCTACTGCGGCAGCCCTACTGCCATTTTTTTCCAGATCAAACTGTCTAGTCTTGTGTGTTTTGATTGTTTGTTTATAAAATGAAGAGCTGCTGTTTTTCTTTACAATGACAAATCTATCTAAATAGTATTTTGCCCTCAGCATGCTGTGCGTCAACAATAACATGCAACGTGTCAATATGAAAAACATGTTAAAGATAATTTATAAATAACACGTGCCTGTAATATCCTTAAGCCAAATCTGGATTACAGAAGTAAGTCCCGGATAAAGATGCCATGTGAATGTGTATAAATAAATCGGCAGGTGTAGGACAAACCTGATGTCAGTGAGTGTGTGCGTCAAATCCGTCCATCTGGATCTTCATATGTTTTTGATCCAGGCATCACGTCTCTTGTGGTCATGAGTCAAAATCTTTAAAAATCGCACAACAACGGAGAAAATAGCGGCCCGTGTTTAATAATCGGAACATGCCGAAATCTTCAGCACATGCGCTTTCGAGGTGATGATGTAACTCGTACTTCCGGTTGGAAGACGGGTAGCACGCTGGAAACACGCCGGTAGTTTCCAGGTAGGCAACTGATGCTGTTTACCACTTCCAGGAGCAGAGAGGCAGACAAAAAAAACTTAATTAAAGAAATAAAGAAGAAGCAGTCAACTATCTGAGATCCAAAGTCGAATGACGTGCGACGTAGCTTCACCGAGCTTGATTGAATGCCGCTGATGCAGCTCGAACTAAGCTAGCTAATGCTAGCGGAGAAGGAGATTCTGGATCGAGCTCCTTCAGTGCCAGCCGCTAATGGTAAGCAAGTCCCTGATCCAGTTCTCTAGCCATCTCAGGACCCAAGGTGCGAGCCACCAGGCAATGTATGGATAATTTTTCTAGGCCAACCAATTAGGGTCAAACAGCTAGCTTAGCAGCTAAGGACTGCAGACAACACAGTGCAAGAGTTTGCTCACTGTTCCCGACAACCGCCATTGGTACATCGGTGAAATGTTTTGCTTAACAAAACATTTTATGTGTTTTGTGTAATTTTAAGGTGCTTGGAGGTTTATCCAAACGGTGCGGTGTCCAAGCGGCCGAGGTTGGACAGTTTGTCCAAGCAATGTTTTAATTCACAGTTTGTCCAGGGAATGCTTTAATTCAATGGTCCTATATGGTTTAGCTGATCTCGTTAATGAATATTTTACTTTGTTTTATTGCACTAGGTTACATAAAATTGCCTCATAACTTTCTAAATGTCCGGTTTTCTTGAATGCCAATGCTAGAAAGCTACATGCGGCTACAGGCTATAAAAAATCTTTCCTCGATTAAACGCTGTGCTGATAAACTTTTAATGTTATTTACGGTATGCAGAAGACAAAAAAAGCTTGTTTAACAGGAAAACTGAATTATTTCAGTCTGTTTATGGCATCATTTTGAGTGTGGCATTCTCTCGTTCTGCCATTTTGTGAGTGGCAAAACGCTACCATTTTTCCAAAGAGTTGTTGATTTCTATTTGAGAGGCAGATGGGGAGGAGGCCAAGAGGGGAGCAAAGGGGAGATCCAGGAGAGGCCGAGGAGCCGGATGGGGGAGCCAGGAGAGTCAGACAGGTTTTAGTTTTTTAGCATTAGCGTTGCCGTAATTATTGTGATGATTAGTTACCTAAAATTGCAGTTCTACAGGCAGTGAGTGGCATGTTGCCAGTATTCACATGATAGTAAGACTCAGAAATCTGTAAATAGTTGTGTTCTATTGTAGACATATAAAAAAGCCATCAATTATGTGGCATTGCTTACTTTTTGTCAAGTGACAGCAAAATAAATCAAATAAAATTTTGGGGTAAAATTGTTTCAAGTCATTTTTATAAGCATGTGAGTATGGCAAAATAAATTACATTAATGTCATCTGTTGAAATTGTTCATTTGAACAATGAACTGGAAAAGATGTTTTCCAGCTTTCCAGACAACAGAGAAGTATGTCTGAAATTTCTGCCATGGTTTTGACTAAAAATGTGTTTGCTGCAAGAAAAAAAATCAAATAGATGCAGAAACATTATCTCCCACAGCTACAAATGAAACTAGGGGAAACTTTGATAAATTATTATTGTGTAAACCCAAGAGATGGAGATAAATGAGCAAAAACCCTGAAATTGAAGTTGGACCCTGACTGGGCAGTGCGATTTCTGTCAGTTGACCTTGAAGTGAAAATGTCTCTATTATGAGCCTCCATCTGGTGCAAAAATCTATTGGTGGTCCTGGAGCAAGTTTATCAAAAGAATGCAGAAGACAAAAAATTGCTCTTTTTTCAGCAGGTGGCTGAATGCTTCTGCTAGTGCAAGATAATGCTGGATTTTCCTCCAGGCCAACAAAAAAGCCTTCAATTTTTTCTTTGAAATGAGCAAATTATAATGATTTTTAAAAAATCCACATTGCCCCTGTTGCTTTCTGATTGTCTAGATATTTCCCTCTTTTGTGTATCGCAACTGTAAAAGCATATGTGAGAGAACTGAAGTCAAATCTTTGGATTAGAAAATTATTTTAATATTGTAAATGAGCATAATGAGTAATATAACGTAAACATTCCTGCACATAGTATGAATGGACAGCGCTGGCCACCCACCGCTGCTTTCCTCTGGTAGAATGTGATCCCTGCCTCTCGTTTTTCTCAGCTGCATTGTGACTGCTTCAGGACATATTCGTTGAGGTTCTTCTCAAGTCCCATTTTATCCATCTCTTTTAAATCACTTGCTTCCAGCAGTGACAACATAAATACTATTGTGTGAAAATAAAGCCCACTATTTGTCTGCCAAATGCTCAATACCTGTTTTGTGTATTTGTAGTGAAATTCAATAATGACTGAGCCAATGGTGGGAAGCATTTATCATCTATAATGTCTTAATGGCCTCTTAACCTGAAATTCTATGTGCATTTGCAGTATCCAAAATAAAGAAACCGTATAAACCTCTTCTAACCAGTGGCCAATAAAACTACATGTAAAAATAAGCTCTTATTTATGACTTTGATTAACAACCAAATAAATTGGATCTGTGAACTTTTTTTATGCACACACTTTTACTGATGATATTTGAAGTGTTTTTATTATCAGTGCATTACATTGCTATAGTTTGTAAGCATCCTTTAAGAGTCTCATCATCATCACTGGATAATCAGTGAACATGGATTTCCAGCTCATACAGCAGCAGAGCCCTTTATAATGATGCATTGCACATCAGCAGCACAATAGCTAGTTGATTTTTTTATTGGGATATTTCATACCTGCATTATGTGATCTACAAATTACAATTAACCATAAAGCATAACTTTATTGCAAGCATTTAAATGGTTATTATATAATCATATGTTATGTCCTGTCCTTCCGTCATGATCAGCCAGAACATTTTGATCAATGACGACACTTTGTCTTGAATCAATTATTTATTACTTTCTGATTCTAGTTATTTTAAAACAGCATTCATTTCACCTCTGCAGAAAAGTATTTCTCTCGGCTTTAATTTTGTGGATAGTTTTGAGCCAAACGTCCCTTTCTTCTTTTTAATGTTTTATTAAAGATTGTTGCTGATCAGTTTATTTCTTTCAGCATTTTAACAAAGTTGACAAAATGATACAAACATTGATCAGTCTTGTCATAATAATGAAAGTGTATATATTTCTTTGTCATAAAGTTATGAGTTCTGTTGAAAATATATTGTCAAGCAAAAATAAACAAGCAGGGATTAATAGTCCGATTGTAAAGTTGTTAAAAACTTATTACATCATATTTGTCGTGTTTAATTTGAGTTTGGAGAATGGCGAATTTCCAGCAGCCTGGGGAATAGCTAAGATAATACCATTCCCAAAGATCACAAGTATTCCTTTTCTCGTCCCAATGCTCATCTAAATAGTCTTTTATCCGCAATAAGTAAAATAATGGAAACAGTGGTGTATTAAGAAATACAGTTATTTTTCTGAAAATAATTTTAAGATGATCAATATGCCATAAAGGCCAGGTTGCTCTACTGAAACTGCTTTGATTCAAATAGACGATAACTGATTATTGCGTGTTGTCAGATTTCTCTGCTGCCTTTGATATAATAAACTATACCTTTTAATTGAGGAAATACATGTGTAGTTTCAGTTCACATGCAGTCATTGGTAGAGAGCTGTTTAAAACATTGGAAACAGACGGTGTTCTCTTAGGGTACCTTCTTGTAAATAAAATCTGTTTCTTACGGTCAGGTCCATTACTGTTTCAATGTTTACAAACTATTTTCTGCTTTGATTAAAAAATTCAACAGCTGTTATTTATGCAGATAACTCCATGACATATTACTCAAGTTGTGAAGAACTCTCAAATATCTTAAATCATGATGCTGATGATGGGCAGCTGTAATTAACTACTAACCCATTTAATGACGCATTTAAATTAAACATTCAATATTTTGCTCACTGGCACAGAACTGAGACCATCTTTGGGCTCCAATGCACCTGAAACATAAAGTACATACATGTTCTTATTGTCTGTACAGTTCATCCAATACTGTGTAAGATCTCAATATGATTTCAGACAATGTGAATTTAGTTGCTTGTAAGTTTCATGCAGCTGAAAAGACCCAGCAAAGTAATTTTAATTGTATAAAATAGTTGACAGATAATTGTGCTACAGCAATGTTAGCTATATTCTTTGTTTGATGAGCAATGATGCAGAAAAATACATTCATGAGTTCCTCATGAATGTTAGGACTTAACTGCACACCCTCAGCTGGAGTTTATCTTGTACATGTGATATAATTGTAGCAAAAATAAAACATGAAATATTAACAATTTCAAAATAAGATTTTGAGTGTAATATAAAGCCTGGCTTTTATCTTACCAGATCACCATTATACAGAATACCCAGATTGTTCTCATATTTTGCCTACCATCAAGCTGCAGCATAATTTGTATAGAATTAAAAGACTCCAGCATTACTGTTTAATGGCCCTGAACCAAATTAAACATTTAAAAGGCTCCACCATCAAAGTGATGTAAAGGGAAATAAATATTAATGAATGAACCATCACTTGGTTCAAAGAGCTAGAAGCTGGAGAAATTAAAAAGGGCCTATCTAAGGAGCGATTCTCACAGTACTGTGTTAAAGGGCCACTAAAGGGTCACATTTTTCATGTGACTGCATTTAAACCAATGTATGGGTTCTGCTGTGAGGCAAATACAATAAACAGCATATTTTACCTCTGATGCTGAGATTATTGCAAGTACTAGATCATAAAAACATTTGCATATATGTTGGAAAAAAAATAAATCCCAAACTTTTGGAAGTGAATTTTTAATAGATCATATTTTAGAACATTGATTAAAGATTTTAATGTTGGCACTGAAATTACAAAATTATATTTATTTCCTGTGAGTCAAACTGGATAACTTCATTGCACTAAAAGCTTTTTTTAAATGCTATCAAAAGGGCTCATTTCTAAGTCCTGCAAACTAGTTTGTCAGTATCTTATTGGTGACTTGCAATCTGTGCAGTTTGATAAAGCAAACATTTTATAAAAAACAATAAGTATGCTTAAACTGTGCCTTTGTCTAGATTTCATTTTATCTCACAGGAAACTAGATTTTTATTTAAAAATGTTCAAACTCTCACTGCCTCTGTAGGCAACTACATAAAGAGATTGTTGTATTAATCAGTATATATTTTTTGCAAGTTGTTGTTTTGGTTGCATCTTTTGGAATTAAATGTGAAAAGGACGTTCAGAAGGTCAAAAGAAAAACTAAAGTCCTTGTGTCTCACATGACACTTTTCCAGTGTGCTTTAATCTGGAAATAGCTTTGTTTGAATATCTGCACCGGGAAAATGTTTGACATTGAAAATTACAAGCTGGGATGGATATGGCAACTGAGGCAGGAACACTGCGTGCCCACATCAAACCGCGTGGGCGCATGAGGTTCGTCAGTACGTACAGCTTGAATCATCATTTATAAATGTAGCTAACTTTAAATGTATTTTTTTCCTCCATCTCTAGAGTTGTTATCATTGTCTGTGCCTTTAGGAGCTCTGATCCCTGACCATGTGGTAAGGTAATGGTGAACAGGCTGGATTATTCTCATCTTCGAGATTCTTCAACATTTGTTGCCCATGGAGGTGCAGGCAAAATGGACAACTCATGGTAGAATGACAAGTGTGTGGGTGTAAACTTGACCAAAAGAGCTGAGAAAGTGAAGACTAATGACTCATTTTCTTTCTTCCTTGGGGCAAAAAGCTGCATGTTTATGAGTGAGGATTCCATGTTGCCCACTGGCAGAAATAGTGATGTCCTTCGTAATGCAGTATTGTATTATAATGACCCTGTGTCAGCAAGCCACAGTTTGACATTATTATTATAGTTGGAGAACTATAAACTTGAACCAGTTTAAAAAATATATTTATATAATGAGGACTGTCAAATCAGCTAAATCCTAAGTTTAGTCCTAAAAAGAAAGAAAAATTTGTAATTTTTCATTTTGTGGACAAATCACAATGCAAACAGAAACACAGACAAGACACATATTAAAAATCCTCAATAAACCTGAAATAGTTTTTTATGTTTGCTGTAATTGCGAACAATTGGATACGAGGACTGGTTTAATATAACAGGAGTTGCAGATTTTCTATTCCACTTGAAAGTCGCATTAAGTTCCTCATCAGGAGCAAATTTCTCCATGTTTGGTTTCTTGACAAAATCATTCCTAAGACTGATGTTTTGAGAAAATCTCATCATTATTTTCTCCCTGTTTGTTTTCCTACCAGAACTTGAAAATATCTGCCAACTATCTGGCAAGCCAGTTTCAGCTCCCAGGCTATGTGCTTGCATTTTAAATAGTCCATAACTTTAACTACTTCACCCGCCTGTCTCCAAGGCCCCAGAAAAGTAGCAGAAGAAATGCTGTGCTATTCTAAAAGAAGCATCCAGGGAGTATTTGTGTTTGACGGAACGCTCTGCTGCCATTTAATTAAGGCTTACATGACGAGGTTTCAAGATGAACTGCACTCATTTAGTTTGAGCACAGTCTCTAGTGTGGGCTTGTATAACTTGGTTTCAGACAGTGTGTTTATATTTTTAGATTGTATTTGTGTTTTGCTTTCAGTCAGTATTGAAATAGATTCTTTGAGCTTTTTTTGATGGAAACATTATCTTATTTAACTTATCGCTGTTACAGAATTTCTTTTACTTGCGTAACAAAAGTGGAAAAAATAAAATATGACAAAATGATACTCTGGATAGATGCACAGTGCAAAAAATGAAATAACAATGTGTTTTTGATGCCATTATTTGGCCCCACTATTGAACTCACCATAAAAAGAGGAAAGAAAAGCTCGGTAAGATCTGCCATCTCTCAGAATAATAAACTGCATATGAGCCCATTTGAATGAATAATTCAGAGAGATGAAATGAAGCATGCGCAGGCTGCTAAAATGCATGGATTTTTTTTGCATAGCTTTGAGGCTGTTACTTCTGTGAGTAGGGGTGGTTGCACTGCCTCATTCACCATGATCGATAGTGAATTTTCTAATTTGATTCTCTGCTCCCTCTGATAAAAATGAGTTTACACCACACTGAAGATCTGTTTGAAAGCAAAAAAAAAGAAAAAGAAAGTGGATTCCTGGCTGACAGTCAAGAAATAATAAGGCATAAGGGAAAAGATGTCCTTAGAACATTGTGAATATCTGTATTAAATGGAACAAAAATGTGTCAGGACATTGTGACTTTTGTGTTCCATAATAATTACTGAAGTTTGCCATCATCCAGTTATTGTTGGACTTTGCAAAAAGTATTCAGAACCCCCTACACTGTGTCACATTACAACCAGAAGCTTCAGTGTGTTATTTGGGTATTTCATGTGACAAACATAAAGCAGAGCACAATCTTTAACCTGTGTGTCAGCATTTTGTACAACTACCTACAAACTGAAACGGCTTTTGGAGCGAGTTACTACCAGCTTTCACCCATTTTTTCCTTGCAAATTTGCTCAAGATCTCTCAGATGGGTTGAAGTGTCTTGATCAGTAATATTCAAGGTTTGCCACAGATTCAAAGATTTATTTCTGACATTAACTGGAAGATTGAAATACCTGAAAGCATTCATCTAAGCAATTTTATTGTAGCTCCAAGTGTGTTTTGGCTCGTTGTCATATTGAAACATTAACATTAACCTCTTTTCTCACTATTGAGTTTCTTCAAGGATGGTCCTGTATTTAGCTCTATCCATCTTCCTATCAGTTCTGACCATCTTCTTTATTCCTGCTGAGAAATTGGATTCATATACATTGAATATGGTTTTATAACCTCACTATGCTTTGAAGTTGTCAACAGCTTTTTTCATAGTCTGTCTGGTATGTTCCATTGTTTTCATGATGTTTGCCCACTATTGTTGTCAAATTTCTTAAGAACTTGACAGAAAATTTTTTTCTCATTCTAATTTGACTCTTTTGCTTGGCTACTACTTCTCAGGACTTTGAGAAGTAGTTCTTCTTAAAGGATGGGGACTTCTTTTTTTAGTGTATAAAGTTATCCACAGGGGTGAAATAGGTTAAAATTCTAGTTTTAATTTTATGATCCATATATTACCTTTGGATCATTTTGCCCCAATATTGTGCAATAGTCCCAACCACAGAGTCAATTACTCACCACAAAGATGTGAAAATGTTTCAGTTCTATTTAAGATTCATCAGGAGCAGGCAAACAAATGAAAAGACATGTGATCTTCTGCAGCAGAGTGTGAGGGTGTTTAGAAATGCAGGAACATATAGAATCTCATGATTGAAATTTAACAATATTGCCACCTGCTCAGTATGTGTGCCAGAGGGCAAAAAGAGCGGGAAAGCAGTGTGGGAAAGGTTCTCGTAATTGAAATTTAACAATATTCCCACCTATACAAAAAATAATTCAATAAACAGTGACATAGAAACAAGTGATATCTCCAGAATAATGCAGTCTTCCTGCCATGTCAAGAAGACAATTCAGATATTCACTCAATTCGTGGTGAGTGGCAAGTTGTTCCTTCTGGCAAAATGTATAAAAAAAATCATGCTTAAGATTCAGTTAAGCTATTTATATTGGTGATTTAGTTAAGCCAGGTCATTATGACCCAGAGTGTACACTGGCATTCTGCTCACTGCTACGGGAAGCTTCATGTAGGCCAACTGACAATGAAACAAGTTGTCTCAAAAATGTTTGCGTGGTTGTGTCAAACACAAAATAAGATTGCAAAGATGTCAAAATCATAATCCATTCATTTTCCAACAACAACTCAACCTGTTTGAGCTGAAGCAAGGCACAGCATGTGCCACTGGTCCTCTAGCTGTGACATGACTAGATAAAAAAAATCACAAAACAACATCAACTGTGTACCAAAATGTCAGGCATACATATTTTTAGACCCGTTAAAACTGGAATGCACAGTTTGTGGAGGAGACTGTTCAAACTCCAACCAAGACTCGAACCAGACATGTTTCAGAAATCTGACAGTGCTGAATTTAACATTATTGAGAAGTTGGTAAAAAAAAGTCTTCCATCAAGAGTACATTTTTACTATTTAAGCTTTTTCAAAAGTCAAAATCTTGAAGATTTGAGGCATTTCTCCATATTGTATAGTATAAGTCAGTTTGGTCGCTAAAAACTGAAAACTACTATATTCGAACTCAGTTTGTTGTTACATAGGCAAATGAAAGTCAAAAGTGACTCAATCAAGCTGGACTAAGACAAAGTAGGAAGCTGTACAGCAGACAGACAAATCTAATTGGTTTCTTTTTATCTTTTGTTTGGAAACCTCATCTCCTCTGGGCCAAGACAAGATGGATCATCTGGCTTGTTTGGGGGGCCAATTTCAAAGTGAGCGCTCATGATGGTAATGCCTTTTTACTGAAAATCCCAATAAATGTGAATATAAAAAAGCTTTTTTAGCAAAATATACCATGAATACAAGACCTCGTTTATTGTGCAAGATTAAAAAAACCTTCTGGCCTGACTACAGTTTAGTAATATTTCTCACCGAGTGCTAAATTTATCTGCCTTTATTTATGACCCTACATGTATGGAAATTGGGGACTTTTATAGGGCACTGATGCTTAGTAACTCAGACAGGAGAGGTTGGACGAAACAGCATTGAACACAAACTGAATCGCAACAGTCTCAGTCTGTGATCTGTCCACATTCTTCACAATCATCTGAAAAGGTCCTCGCACAGAATGGGGGCTGGAAGTTGTTGAACTCCTGTCCTGTCTTTGATCCACCTTGGCAGCTGGCAACAGAGCTACAGCAATAAAGAACTGGGACTGAAAGAGAGGCTGGGATGGGATCTTCTGCTTCTACCAGAAGCAACAGATGCACACAGCCTTGTGGATAAACGTCCACAGAATTGCTTCATTGCTGCTGAAATATCTCTCCAGTTAGCTGCACTGTGACACACCTGAGACACGGCTAAGAAGTAAGCCTTGTGGAGCCCCAGAGTCTTGTTTCAAAAAAACAACTACGGTAAAGTTCTTTCCCTTAAGTAACATCAAAACCTGGAAACCACATGACCAAGTTAACCACTGAATCCTGAAGACTGAATTAAATGCCACAGTTTTACAGGGCAGACTTGCATAGCACAGCAAAACGAAGACATAACACCACCAGGCTGAATTGAAGGTAGATAACTGCTCGTCAGTTAATAATGGCTGTGTAGTCTGATGGTGGGTATGAGGCAGTGATCTCCCTAGTGGACTGTCTGGTACTTGTCCTCAGCTACCACTGCTAAATCCATCCCTTTTGATGAGGGCAAGTGACAGCAGGATTCTTTTCTCTCTTGAATTTCTCCCCTGCCAGCCTCTTCTTTTCTTTGTGACATTGAGCTGCAGGTTGTTCAGCCCTCACTGTGCAACAGACCCACATCCCTGCCGGTGCATCCTAGAGTACCAGTCATCCGAGAGTTTACTATTATGTCTGACATCTGAGGTTTTGGAAGAAAATTGTCAGGAAGGCAGGTCTGTCCACTGGGAAGTTGCACTGCTTCCCAGTAAATACCTAACATACATGTGAAGCATCTCCTGGCAGACCTGATGTAAAAAGTGGCATATTTTTTCTACTCTATTTGAAAAAAGTTGGGACCCAAGGTGAGCTGCAGGATTAAATTGCATCTAATTAGGCATGCAGCAACAAATCTCTCTATGCATGTTTGCTGCTATCTTTAAATGTCCAGCTTTCAAAAGGATTTCAAAAAGATATGAGATGTAGCTTTACTGACACAGTTAACACACCTACATCCCACCTGGGTCGTCCGTGTATGTGTTTCTGTCAAATCGCTCTTTGGAGATTTCTAGCTTCTAAATCTGCACAATTTTCCATAAATCAGCGTAATACATTGTGGTCTTGTGTGTGAAATAAGGGGGAGCTTGAGAAAGCTGCCTGAGGGTCATGGTTACTGAGCAAATGAAAAATATGTTAATTGCTATACACACTGCAGAAACACAATTTAGTTTTGAATGAAGCCAAAATGTGAACACCCGGACACACATTATATGAAATAAAGAGTGTTGAAGATACGCGTGCACCTACACGTACTGTAAAAAGTATACAAAAGAACTTTTCATTTTCCCTCGGGCCTTTCCAACCTTCAATGTGTTGCCCTATTGATCTGGTTGTAGTTGCAGTGCATTAAGCATTGCCTTGTGGGATTCTATGCTCTTCGTGCTCTTTAGAGAGCTACTGCAAAGTTTTCCACATTCAATATGGATTCTTCCTCTACTTCCTGTAATGTAGTACTGAAGTATTTTGATTCACATTTAAACTTATTGGATGGAGAATCTTTATGGCAGGAAGTCTCTTTTTTTAAAAGGCACATGCAGTTCTGGATAAAAGTGTATATATACTCCCGTTCGTACAAAGGACATAGTAATGTTTGGCGTTTAATTATTTACAGTGTGCTGAAAAAGCATTTTCCCCTTTACCGATTTCTTCCATCAGTTTGTGACCTTTTTGCTCAAGCTCACTTGGTTTATGAACCATAGTGAAAGTCGTTATTCAAAGATCATTGCTGGCCAAAAACAACACAAAGACCCATTTCACTTCTACCAAACAAGTCTAGAGAAAAACTTTTGAGGTAATATTCTTTGCATTAATAAGATAAAAGTTTAAGTTTTTTGATGGTGTGCATCACGTTGCATTGATCACCTGGTGTAAAACTAACACATTAATCCATTGTTCTTGTCCCTGCAGGATCAAGCAGGGCTGGTTCCTGTCTCTAGTGGTCATTGTGCGATAGGTGAGCAACACACACACCTGATTAGATCAATTAACCTGAAAATCCTATTTTTGACATATGGGAGGAAGCTGAAGCACCTTGAGAGAATCCATGCATGTAGCATGCTAGCTCCATGAGGCTGCTCCACTATGCAGATAAAATAAAGCAATGGATTATATGCAATTCTTTGAAACTTTGCTACAGATATCTATACATACCAGCTGTGACAGATTTCTCTACTGTGATTAATACTCCAGCTGTTCTGAACCTATCATTCCCATCCCTATTTGAAGTTGTATTCATGTGTTAACAGGGGCAGGCCCCATCTCACTGTTGTATGACATGTGTCGACATGAATATCATGACATGGGTTTTAATTTGATGAGTTCCAGTTTATTAGCGTCTGCTGCATAACTGATGTGACTTAAGGAGGGCAGACATTGTGTTAGTTCAACATATTTAACTTGCTAGTTTACATGGCAAAGGACTCTAACTAATGCTCACTTTCTCCAGCTAGTCCCATTAACCCCAGCTGGTTTTAAGCCTTGGCCTCCTCAAGTCTATTCAACCAGTAAAACTGAAACAGTAAGTTTTTGATAAAGTTAGTTAATAAAGGAAGTTTCTCATTTTTTAGAATTAATGTTCACAGTGTGCAGTTCCATAAATAAACTGAGGTCACAATCTGGGTAAACTTGTTGGATGTCCAACACTTAGATGATAGACAATACCACATCTGTTCACAACACATTTTTGTGTCTGATTGTGTTAACAAATATCACATTAACACTTGGAAAGCTATCCGCAATAATGCCTGCTTTCCTAGAAGTGATCATGCATGCAAACATGAAAAGTTGTCTTCTCAATGAAAGCAGGCATTAATCCAGATTATTTGTTCATCAACACCTTACTCTGCATCTTAATGCTCATTATTCTATTGGAAATGATACTGTTCTGTAATTTACTCTGGCTCATGACATTTTGTAATATGATCTTATATTTTTCTAATATTAAGGCCTGGAAACTATTAAATTGTTTATTTCAAAGGTAAGTAGTTCCACTGGCCTACATGTTTTAGATCTCTCCAAAACACACCTGAGTCGGTTTTTGGATTATGTCCAAAGGACATAATCGAAGCTCTGCTGTGTTTACTGCTCTGTCCTGATGTATTTTATGCTCAGGATCTAACCTCAGAACTTTGAGGTTAGATTGCACTTTATGAAAGTTGTTCCTCTCAACCTGGAAGCAGCAGAAGAACATGCTCCCTGTTTTGTATTCGGTCTATTAAAGAACATTGAGATAATGCTTCAATTAACTGTGCAAGTGATCAAATCTATTCTAAGCAATAGCTTGAAGTCCATTTTAATATGATGACAGTTTCTGTGTGCTCAAACTGTGTGAGGCTTCTGAAACCTAAAAGTTTCACTCTTGAGGCAATTAAATAAAAGGTTTAATTCCCCAAGCCAATTTAACCAAATTAGAGGACAAATTACATGAGTAATGAAAAGTAATTGGGCATCCTGTAAATGAAAGAAAGACAAACGGGCCTGTCACCTCCACTTCTACTCAGCATTTTCCCTTATTCAGCTTTTAATTCCCCCATTTCTCAAACGCTGACATCCAATCTACAGTTCCAAATATGTAAAAGCACTAAAGACCTCTGACAACAAAAGGGTTTACAAAGCAAGACAAACTCACTGCTTTGTGCCTACAATTAGTTTTACTTTGCAATGATTTAATACAAAAGATGGTGGAACAAAATGATGTTTTTCTGTTTTGTATTTTATATTTCAGAAAATTTCTGGTCTTGATCTGAGGAATCTTCTCTTAACCTATGATTGGATGGATCACCTTTGAATGGCATGTTTACATCAAAAAGTGATATGGAGGCTTGTGATGCATTTCAACTGCTTCCTCTGGAGATTAAAATCACTGACAGTAACAGAAACCTGATGTGTGACACCTCAACCCATAATGTTTTAAATTAAACATTATTTTATTTTTAAAAATTCCAAATAAACATCACAGACACCTTAGTGGGAAGAGAGGATACATTCTACATTCAGAGCCATCCCTCTTTTTTTAAACTAGCAACTGTCCCATTTGGTTGTCCTGCTTCAAAATTGCCAAAAGTTTGTAATTCGGATTCTCTCTAACAGGTTAGATGGGATTTATTGCTAGGTGTTTTAAGTGTAACACAGCTGTATTTTTATATGACTGTAGGATTGTAATGGTCTGAAAACTGAAAACTTACTGTTGGTTCTCTGTCCCCGTTGAGCTGTTGTGTTTATACCTCCCTTCCTTTTATATTCCCTGCGCACCGATTAGGCTGTACTGAATTGACTGTCTGTTGCTCTTCAATGAAAATGACTCCTAATGGGCCTCACTAAATGGCCAGATCCTAGTCAGTGGAGGAGAAACAAGGGGTTTCTGCACAATACAGTCGACACAGCATCAGTAAAAAGACAGAAAAGTCAGTGTAGATTGAGCGAGAGAGCTGCTTGCTGTACTAAGGGGCTCCAGATGTCGGTGAAATACAGTTAACGAGCCTGACCTGGTGGGGAACCAGAGGGTAGGTGGCTGTCAAGTAGAGCCTGGCATTTTGGGCTTGTTTGAGTGTGCTTGCTGGCCAGTGATTGCCTTGTGCGTTTATTAGTTTGGCTCTGGTACCCAGCAGGCAAAATAATTGAGTTCACATGTCGATAAGGTCTTTAAACATTAACTTTGCCATGGCAGCCACAACTGGGCCATAATAACCTTAATAATTGGTTTTTAGATGTCACTTCTATTCTAAATTGGTTATTAATTGTGATGTTGATTTAGCATGACAAGCATGCCAACAAATATACACCAACTACCTGAAAAATATATTTACTGTTACAAAACCAGTTGACTGCCGTGGATTGCAATTATCCTTCATTTGCACAAACGTAATTTCTGCAGTGTTGCACCTGCAGAAAGTAGAAGATTTTACCATCAAGTCGATGATTTTAAAAGTCAAAACACTTTTTTTTTTTTTGCTCTGGAGTAAACCATCACATGAAAAAAGATGGGTAATTTTTGACTTAAACAAAATATATCCTAATATTTGCTCACACATACTGTTTAGTCTCTAACAATTGTGGTGCCTGCTCAATTACTTTAACATAAAATGAACACAGTGTACTTCAACATATGGCCTTTTATTACTGAACTTACTACTGAACTTTTGAAGTTTACAAGTAAATGTCTAAGCATGTAGCTCAAGATGCTTCAAGAGAAGTTATTGATGGTAAATATAATGTAGTTGTATAATAATAGGATCAGATGACATTATTGTCATCCTTATTATATGTAAATCCAAATTAGTTGATTCTGGAGTCTGGTCTTCTTTATGTGGACATTTTACCCAGGAAGAATATTGATGGCACACAACCTCAATCTGCGCATCAAATTTAAAGGGTGGAATGTAAAACAAATACAGCAGTGATTTATACAAATACTATATTTATTTGATTTTCTCTTTACGCTAAAGCATTTTATGCAATTCCTGGGGGAATATTTTCTCCTATGTTTTCTTCCAGTTTGTTAGCATATTTAAATGAAAGTTTTCCAATCATGAAGATGTACCTGTATACTCACGAAACTGCTGTATCTAACACTGAACATGGCTGAAAATGTTAATGAGATGTGGGAAAACATATGCAGTCCCATTTATTTACAGCACAGCACATATAGTGATAGACATACTCAAACATGTAACAAATGCCCCATGAACAGCCTGCTTACAAGCCTGTTGTATTTGCCCAAGAAAACAATTAACCTTGAGCAGAGCGAATGGATTTTGGAGGCAAAGGATTGAAAGATGAATGCTAAGCAGGCAGTTCCTGCTGCTCAGTGACAGGCACAGAATGTACAGATATGGAGCTATACTATAAAAAATCATTATTTCCAATGTTAAAAAAATGTATGTGCCTATATTCTTGCATGTTTATGTATGAGCGAGATGTTGATGGATGGGAATTTTGCGTCTGCCTGCATGTGTGGACTTTATGTGTCTGCTAGGTTTTTAAAATCCTTAGCTTTAACAAGGATGCAGAGATGAGAGCTGGACACAAACCCCAGTCATTTGAAAAAGAAGGTTGAGTTTGCAGTTATTTTGTGATGATAAATGAATCATTCATATATGAACTGATAACAGTTTGTTTCAACAAATCACACAGGAACGCCAACCTGAAGGTCAACTATCAAGCCAACCAACCAAAGAACAGATTAAAACTACTCCACCCAGTCAACCAACTATAAAACAAAACAATCATCCAACCACAACCAACAGCATATTGGTCAACCAATTGATCAACCAACCAATCAGCAATCAAGAAGCCAACTACTAGAATAGCCAGAAAACCAGAGAGCATCTTCAAATACTAAAACAACAAAAACAACCAACCAGATACTCGATGCCAACCAGTAACAACTAGCCAGCAAATAACCCAAAGCACCTGAATTATAATTTTGGGTATGAAAAGCATTTTGTTTGCTTAGATATTAAAACTAGTCTAAAAAAACAACAGCAGTCTTTCTGAGGGAGGTAGGTGATCATGTAGCATCTATCAAGATTTATAGTCATTTATAAGGTTTAAAAATGTGTTTCTAGTAATTGTTAACAGAATCTGAACATATTGGAAATATATATTTACTGTCATAGTATCTAAGATCAGTCAGAGTCCTGCCCTGAATCGATTAATTGCATTTACACTATGGGCAACTTCTAAAACGTTGCAGTAACATTTTATAACAAAACTTAGCAGTTTTGAAATGTTAGTACCTAAAATACAGACAAATAATTTAGAAAACAATATTACTATTGAGTTTGATCTTTACATCCTATCCTGTGCACCAAATTGTGAATAAAATCAAATCAAAGATATTTCCTCCTTTAGAAATGAGGTGCACCAGATGCACCAACAGTTGTCATCTCATGAGACAGACAGACCTAAAAATGACAGCCGTCTGTTGGAAGGTCACAACCTCTGCACTACAAATCCATTTGAGCTTTTTGGCTTGGCGATCTGCTATTATAAAGGCCACCCAGAGGGGAAGAGCCTGGATGGATGGAGCTTTTTTAATCTCAGAAAAGCAAACCTCTATGACCTTGTCAGGAAGTGTCCCAGGTCCAGGTGACTGACGAGACTCCCTGCTGGCTTGGCACATAGAAGGAAGCAAAACCGCTTGGAAGAGAAAGATGAGATGGGGAGTTTGCAGAACGCTCAAGGCAGACTTGGATAAAAGACAAGTGTTTAGTGGCTGCAGAGAGATGAGAGATAGGGTTGGTATTTATCAGAAAGAAGACAGTAATTATTGGAGCTACTCTTCCATGTGGAGCCTGTTAGAAGTAGAATGTCAATCTGTAGTTGTTTTTTTTACCAACTCTAATTCTTTCTTTGTAAGAGCTGCTTCACTTTGCTGAAATGATTAAACAGGTAGGGATGGTGCAGCAGAAATATTCATCTTTAATCCATTTGTTTAAGAAGCTAAATGGCTTCATGATTCCTTTCCCTGGTTTATTGAAATCAGTTGGTTGGTGAATAACTCTTGACTAAATAACTGAAGAACTTTATAAAGAATCAGGATAACACAAGACAAGAAATTATCATCCCTGTTGTGAGGATATACCCAGGCTTTGAGAGAGGGCAAAAACTCAGGTAGCCAAGAATATGGAAAGAAATTAGCTGCATAAACAAACTCATAATCCAACCATATATATTTTTCATGAAGAAAATATATCTACTAATCTGTTTTAAACCTGCCTGGCCTCTGAATGTTCTGGAAAGCCATGTCAAGTCCTGTACTGGGACCGAATTACAGCCGTGCAGATGCCATCTTACGTTATTTGGCTGCAGGCAAATAAAAAAATTTGTAAGAGTAAGAGTGCAGAATGGATAAAAGCAAAAATCTGACTGACTCTAAAAACAAAAAGTGATTGATAACTGGGATGAGCAAAAGCCAAACAGTTTAACTGTGCAGCAGCTTGTCACATCCCATGACCTACGAGAAATTAATCTTACACAAGTCAGGGATTATAAGCAGTCTCTGTGAAAGTATTTAGACTTTTAATGTCTGTGTTTCTGTTGACTGTTTACAGCGATGGCTTTGTTTTCCTCAGGGAAAGACATGGGGGGGTTGAAGGTGCTGCTTCTGTGCTTTTTATCAGTTTGGCTCAATCCAGTATTTTAAGAAACGTTTCTGCTAATTTAGAATGTTACATAAAAGTTTTTAACCAAGGATGTAGTCTTGTATGACAAAACATCCAGTATTTTCCTGCAAGATTGTTTATTAAAGAGAGATATTCGAATATTATTTTTGTTTACACATGCTTACAGAGTTCAAAAAAATTCAAAACCGCCAACCCAAGAAACAGAGAATTAATGTGGTTTCGATAATGAAATGTGTTAGAATTTCATCTTTACTGATTACAACTGTTTTTCAAAGGAACCAATATGTAAATGTGAACCATACTCATACAGGTGCATCTTGTTTAATTTGAATATTATTAAAACCTACCTTGATGACCTCTAAGCCAGGTCAAACTGAAGCAGTTATGTGTGCAAAGCAAATCTTGACTGCATTCTGGGGTTTTCATTACAGTTCTGTAATAAAATATTTCTCCATTGGATTTTTAATAATTGCAAGGAAAAATGATTGAAATGAGCATAAATAAGCAGTTGACATATTTTGCTCTGTGTGTGATATGATTTGATGAGCTTCACTTTCCTTAATTGAACTTCTGAAATGAATTAACTTTTCAATAATATTGGAGCTTAATAATGGTGCACCTAATAACTGCTGCTTGAACAGAATTGGATTACAGCTTTACCTTTGCCCACATGTATCTTACTCCTGAGGAAACAGAAAAGAGGTTGTCAGTCATCAACTCTTTCAAATCTTCAGGCTTATAAAAGCACAAGGGAAACTGTATAAAAACTCATTTACACTCACTGATGAAATCCAGAGTACTGGGGAATAATCTTGCAGGCCAGTGTTACTTTTATTTATTGACATGTAAACCTTTTTCTCATGTGGTTACCAGCCTAATCACTTCTCAGTCTTGAGTTTGAGCATATTTTTGCATAAACTAAGTGAAAATCAGGGTTTTATCAGGGCCAGGTTTTAGGGGTCAACACATTTACACTCCATTCACACCTATGAGTGATTATGTGTGTTTAATGAATATGACGGTGAAAATACCACCGGGACAAGATTAAGAGACAAAAATGCAAGTAGATGTCCGTCTCTCCTTATGCAAAGTCCCAAGCTAAATAACAATGTAAATGGAAATTAGTTTTATCTTTAAAATCCAATTAAATTTTCTGCTGTTTATCATAAACAGCTAAACATTAACAATTTGTAAATATAACTTAATAAACATAACTTAATAAGTGGAAGAAATAAATAAATGCACAAGGCCTTTTTCATAGCAGGATTTTTGAGCGTTAAAGTAAAAGAAATACATGATGATAAAACTGGTTTATTTTGAAATGCAGAATGTAATAGATCATAATTTAAAATAGCAGGTAGGAAAAGTTTTAATCTAAAACTTTGTTGAATGATGAATTCAGTTATTTTATATTTGACCTATTTAAAGGTGTTTTGCATCTTTTCATAACACTGATCACCGTTAGCTGGTGTTTGGGGGTCTGCAGAATCTATTTTAGCCAGGCCTGCTGCAGTCTAGTTAAGGTATTGATAGCCAAACATTTCATACAAACACAGCTGCCAAAAATGGAATTCAAACCTTATTATATTGCTTGCTGGTGTGTTAGTGAGTTTTGTTCAGCACTTGAGTCGCTGTGGGATTAAGAGGGCAGCCTAGCTAAAGTACCGTGGAGTGCTCCAGCCTTTCTCCAGACATCAATTATTTTGTTCTTAGGTTTAAAACTAAAGTTTGCTTTTTTTTCAAAACTGACAAAATAACAATAATAAGTACTCCACAATTTCCTATGCTGCTTCACTTCATGGCTTCTCCATAAAAATCCTATTTTTCATCAGCCATAAACAATTCAAAGGACAGGCTGCAAGAAACTTATGCTCCAATTTCTAATAAATTTACATAATGTTAAGATGAATTATTAAAAAATAAAGGCAGTTTTGTTTGTCTGTAGAACACTAATAAACCATTTGCAGCAGTGTTACAAAATGTAAAGTTCTCCATACATTTTGGCTTCAAATGCAAACAATTTTTAGAACATTGTGAAAAAGATCTTCCATGCTGAATCAAGATATTTATAAACTCTGGTTGCCATGCTGACATGCAGAGAGGGGAAAATCTGTCTTTTTTCGGAAACGGTTATGCAGACACCCACATGGTGCCTTGTTGGGTCTATCAGTCACTGAATGTGTCAAATCATTGTGAGCTGTGCTTGGATAGAAAGAAATTTTCTCTCTATGTGAGACAAAAACATTTATCACAAAGGAATTGGTCAGTTTTAGTTATTTAATAGATAATCCTAAAGTTATTATTCGGTTAGGGACACAGATACAAGTTAAAAATCTGTTCACTAGTCAATTATTCTTCAACCCAAGCAATTTTCCAATGCAGTTTCCTCTTTAAGTCGTATTTCTCTCCTATTTTATGTCGTCTGTTGCAAATTTACTTTTCATGCATTTACTACGGAGGATTATCCTTTGCTACCTTGAACCTTTCACTATGTCTACCTGCATAAAAGTTTGTTTGATTATATTTAAATCCTTCCTTTAATGCGAGTTTCTTTATATTGTTCAAACCATAAGCAGCACATTGAACTTTTCTCTCCTGTTGCAAAAAATGAAGCCTTAACTAATCACAAAGCTTAAACAATTTTGACAAAGTACTGTCAGAAATACTTTTTATTAGGTTTGTATGCAATACAACAGAAAACGTGAAAGAAAAATCGACATACTTCCAGAGCAAAACAGAAATGGTTTAGATCATATCATGTCAAAATGTTCTAAAGTTCCTGTCAAACCATAAATCCAACTAGACATCTATGACAAGATGAGGAAACTGATGTTAAGATACTTTGCATGACTAAGTCTGAGCTATTTTACAAAGAAGAATGGGCAAAATTTCTATTATGTAAAAAGAAAGCAGATTGAGATACCACAAAAGTACAAATATACTTTACTAAATTGACCAATTCATTTGTTTTCCTTAGTTTTTCTCAAATATATCTTACAACTCCTGTGCACAATTTTCCCAGCCTTTGTTTTTGTCTCTAGAGTTTATACTTAGCTTACATCATATGTTATCTAAGCTGAGGAGGAAAGAAGTTTCCTTAGCTGAAAGGAACTCGGGATTTAATGTGGATTGGACACGAGGAAATTTGACGATCTAATATGCGTGCAATGACAGTGTCATGCCCGTGAGGATATAAACACTGTCAGAAGGGTTGCCAAAGCCCAGACAGCATGTTCCCTCAGGGTTGTTGGACCAAAGCTGGATTTGTTAGGGGGTGAATTGGAGTATGCACACATACACACATTCAAAAACAGGCAGATGCACACAATGCATCTAATTGGCAGAAGACAGCTGCTGCCAACCAGAAAACGCATGTGAAAGTATACTCATCACTCTCTGGCCCGTGGGCAGCCACGCCACGCTTAACAATTTCCCCCCTCTTGTAATGAGCACAAATGTGCAGCGAATTAATTTCCTGTCCAAAGTGTTTTATTTACACATCATGTGGCAGCACAAAGGCTAACAACCTTTGATTGTCATAATCTTCCCATCATAGACGCAAGATAACGTCTGGTCTATAACTCGGCAGCACTAGAGCAGCATTAATTTGATGTGTCTCGTTTTTAAACAGTTTATAGTTTTATTGTGTTCCATTAAAGTTTATAGCATAGTTGTACACACATGTGCACTCTCCTTGCAAAATATCACACACTAAAAGAAGCTTTTTACTTTGCCATACTGAACATACAGGATCTTCATAGTCAGAAAAAAATAAATAAATAAGGAAAACAACAATACAACTAGTTTAAGTTGCTTATCTAAGTGTATTTATTATAAAAATGTATGCTTTAAGAAACCCATGTATATGTTTGTCTGATAAATTCACTACCAAACTCCTTTCATTTGGGTTTTTGTTAGATGTAGTTGTACTTTTATTTAAAGTGATCTTTTTAAAGGAAGATTTCTCGATGGCGGCTAATGCCTTGCAGAATGACACTAAAAACCCAACTTTTTAGATTTATGAACTATAATAAAATGGAACATTGATCAATATATTTGATGTGTATTGATTATTTTCATAATGCAACTTGATTAAATGTATTATTGGCTTCACAATTGTTGGCTGTGTTTTTGTATGTTTTCATGCTGTAAAGCAGTTTGAACTGCCTTGTTGCTGAAATGTGCCATACAAATAGACTTGATTGATTGAGCTTGATTGGTGATGCATGTAATACCTCCGTCAGCTGAAAGTTTTTGTGTTAAAAATTTGACTTGAATTGAAAACTTGAGATATGTTTTCTTCCTCTTATTCAAGGTCGGGTTGAATAAATGGTAAGAAGTCTCAGGAAGTGCCGAAATCTTTCTCTCTAGCAGCACTCATCGGCTGTTTCTGGGAGGATTCTGAGGCTTTCCAAGGGCAGAAGAGTGATTTAGGCCTGCCAGAGTCCAGTATGCCAGAGTACCAGACATGTCCCGGTGCGACATGTCTGGATGATCTTTATCTACAGATGTCCATACATATGCTGAGATGCCCAGCCTATCAACAGAATCTTTTTGAGTCGATGGAGGGTAATAAAATGTGATGGAACTCCTCACTACCTGAAATCAACACTTCATCTGGAGGAGAATAAATTTAGCATAAAGCATATTTGATAAATTAGAATATGCATTCCAGTGAGGCTCGTTCGTCAGATTAAAAATACTGTTTGAGAATGGACAACCTTTAAGCAGGTATTAAACATAGATTTTATCATTTGTATTTAAAATGTTTTTTTATTGGTCTGATGTAATATTACAATTCTAAATGTTATGTTTTTACTAACCATATGCAGAAAATAATGAACAAAATTAAAGGCCGTTTAGTATCCTGTTTAAATAATCTATATTTGTTTCACTTATTTGTAAAATTCCCAAAATAAATATAATTTTTTGAGGGAGTAAGGTATGTATAGTACTCTCTTTTTGTATTTGCAGTTGCTATGCTGACTGTGTTATGCACTTCAGCGAGAACTCTGCTCAGCTGAATGTGTAAAAATAATAGATAACATAAGGGATTCTGTTATGCATCAAACTCTGGCAATCTACCAGCAAATCATTATCTGTCTACTTAGTAGGTTACGAACTGGATTAAAAACCCAGCAATATATAAATACAGCAGGTCAATAACTGTATAATTTCCATAGCTTTTCCTCCTGTATTTCAGACTGTTGCTTCAAAGCAGACCTGTAAGATCAAGAGCTCTGGTTTCCTCTCACAGAGCAGCCTGACTGCCTAACAGGCCTCATGGTCTCTTCCTGTTGACTGACCAGCAGGGAATGAATGAAATGAGCTCAAGACTTCAGTTATATTAAAATATACTGCATGTAGTAGAGAGGCAGATGGTTGTGACAGTACGGGATTGGCTGAATGTAAAATAGAAATGCATATATGTTCTCTGAACATACATAAATAATGATGTATTTCTATTTTTCTAAAATAGTAGTGCTGGTCATTACTCATGCCAAACCAGCTGTTTACTTTCTGAAAAGTGCATGTATAGTGGGATCAAAGGTGTGCTCTTCTGCAATTTTACAAATATGCAACTATATGAATAAGAAATAAATAAGATAACTAATAGCTGATTAAAGCAGTAAGTAGAGCCAGACATTCGTATGGGCTTCATACATCCTGAATCCCAAGGCAAGTAAAGCACAGCATGACGTTGCGTCATTTTGTCATTGCTGTGATATTTTAAGGGTTGCTGTTTCTGTAGCAGCAGTGTGCATGTGGAGAATAGATGCTATTAAGAGCTGATCAATACTTTTTGGTATTCCAAAAGAATCTTTGGCAACCTGGTGATCATACTTTAGATGGTATATTATGTAGATGCGTGGGAACATTATTATCCAACCGTATCATGTATTCCTATACCATCAAAATAAAAAAAAGATGCATTATAATTTGACAGAAGATGGTAAAATATTAAGTTCATTGGGAAAGTAGAAGAAAGTATTTTGTTGTCATTTAAAGCTCTTAAACATAAAATTGACTAAATCTGTGACTGGTAGGTCAGAGCTTTATACAATCTATATTAGGAAAGCGGACACATCATCGACCGTTGCGTCTGTAGTTAGAATTAACATAATAATCTGGATCTTTGGGCCCTTGTTGGCCTTTGTTGTGGAGATGATAGAGGGCATCTATCTGAATGGATGTGAAGTGGCTGAGCAGCTCACATCCCACAATAGGAATCATAGGATTCACATTTACTTTTGTCATATATTGATCTGGTTAGCCAGAATTGTCACAGTGAATGAATTGTAGGAGTATTTATGCCCAGCTATTGAAGAGAGAAGACATCAGTTATATGCTGAGGCAATATTTATGCATTAGGGGAGCCATTTAGGGTGTGTATGAAAGGCTTACATTTAGACGAGGAAACAAATGGTTTGATTGTTAAAGCTAAACAATAGTTGTCACAAGTTATATGCATAGCTGTTTCTTTCTTTTGCGGTTATTTAAATAAATTAGCTAATGCAACAGACGCCCCTCCCTATTCCTTCTCTCATTTCTCTCACTTGCATATCATTGATGCCCTGTAGAGGGAAGCAAAGTCCCATGGACAGAGAGAGAAATTTGGGTTGATGTAAGTTTTTCCACACGATGAGTGGCACACTTGAAGCTTCTCTGGTGGCAGACAGGTCCTTTAAACTCTCTTCAATCAAGTTTCCATAAAGGCAGAAAGTGACCCAGTTCTCCTTACGATGGGGGGGCGTCGCATGAGCATCATTCTGAAGTGACAGATATCGCAGTTTCAGATCCAATCGACCACAAGCCTGACAGGGAGAGCAGGAGTCGGGCAGAAAATAGCCTCGGAGAGAGGGAAAATGAGAAAGAGGGCACTGGTACTGAGAGGCTACAGATTTGATTAGCAAATGCAGTTTACCAGAAACCCTGAGGTCTTGAAAACACAAATGAAATAAAAGCAGATGGTTGACTCAGGCTTTCTGTGCAACTTTCCCCCTCCTGGACTCCTTGATCAAACTGTGAACTTGGAGTTTAATGCCTTAGGTGCATGCGATTCCGGCTCTTTCTTGTTCTCTCCATTGCTCCATCTCCCTCTCTAATTAATGCTTAGCTATGTGAACCCAGGATTAGATCAGGCCAGGGAAATCAATGCCTGACAGCACACAAAAGAAGATGAGGGGAGCCATAGGCATGCTGTCACGTTTTAATCAGGGTGGGTATAGACAGGAGAGGGGTGATAGTTACTCTAAGTGTGTCACGTCAATGCTTATTTGTGTCCACACATGTAAGCGGGCTTTTAGGGACGTTGTCTGTGGGAGAGTTTGGACCCTGAAGTTCCCACTAATCCAGCTGATCCCTGAAAGTCTTGGAGGCGCTCATGGCTGTGGTGGCTAAGCAGGAGTGTGACCTCTGCAGCAGTAGTCGTGGGAATGGTACAAGAATATGTGAATCTAGGACAGCAGCTTCCTCTTTTGATTTATTAACGGTTGTTGCAAAACTGCATGAAGAAAAACATTGAATATGTTTGAGAGACCCTCATTTTTCATCATAAGGTCATTTTCCAGTGTTCCAGTGTTTTACCCTAACTCAGTTTGTTGTAAAGCTAAATGATATCAAAGTCCAATGCTATGAACTATAAGTTCTTATGAAAGTTCTTGAGAGTGACTTTGCTTTGCAAAAGTATGTATAACCCTTAAACTTTTTCATATTTTCATATTCAGACTTGAATGTTGCATAGCCTGATCTTATGCGCTGCAATTTTATGTCATAAAGCAACAGAAAATAAGTCATAAACCTGAAGAGGAAAGACAATGGCACATTATTTTCAAAGTATTTTACAAATAAAATTCTGAAAATTGTGGCATCCATTTGTATGCTGCCTCTGTTACTCTGATTCCCCTAAAGAATCAGAGTAACCTATAGAAGGAGTGAGGTATTTTGTATAGAACATTAGTGGATTAGTGAACAAACAAGGTTATAGAGTTTGAAAACGATGCATCATTTTCTTCCACTTAAGAGTTCTGCACTACTTAGTATTGGTTTATCAAATAAATCCCAAGATTAATTGACAACAAAAAGCAATTAAGTTTGTGGCTGCAATGTGTCAAAATTTTGATGGTAAACTGAAAGAAATTGTAAAAACAGCAAACATTCAAATTCCTACATTTGAGACTGAAAAGAGAAAACAGTGGCTTACAGTCTGAGTAGTGAGTGTGACTCAGACTCTGAGACTGAGTTGAATGTTGAATCTTGAATTAGATGAGACATTATGATAATAAAATAAGGCAACAGATCACTAGCAGGGAACTAGGCAATTCAAACAGGTAAGTTGAAACCTAAATCAAAACCACAAAGAGGTAAAACAAGAAGGGAGGATAATGTAAAGAGTGATGGATATTCTGGGAGGAGGGAAACTGATGGAAGCTAATGAAAGAAAATGTCAGGACTAAAAATAAGGAAAAATAACACAAAACAAAATGGAACATAAACCAACATAAATATTCACCTTGTTAAAAATAACAAAGTGGAACAAAAAATCTAAAAAACAAACCTTTGCAGTCAACACAAAACCCAGGGATTTTATACTATACCTCACCTTCAGTGAAGATGGTTGTAAATAATAAGTTTGGCTTTACTTTGCTTTAAAGAAAAATATTTTCCACATTGTGTTTGCTCCTGCGTTTGACTAAATGTCCTCTGCCTCTTACTGCCAGCACCAACTTTTTAAGAGACCACTCCTGAGAGAAGCAACTGTCTCTACAATTAGCAGTAATGTACAGTCATTTATTGTGTGATTTAATGCCAGCCAATAAATGTAGCAAGGACAACCCTACGGCAGAGCACTACGCTGAAATGGTGGTGCATTTTTACATGAGAGATTTACATTGATTTTGGAAGGAGTTTGCAAAGTGTGTGTGTGGGGGGGTGCGTGCGGGGGGGTGTGTGTTGTTGAGGTGTGTCTGCATGTGTGTGGACCATCAGAGAGATGGAAATTCAAAAACATTTGGCAAAATTTGAAATAAATATCCCCTTTCATTCCTAGAATTGTTCAAGCTTACTTGGGTTTATGTTTTTAAAAATGTACATTATTATGTGATGCAAATCTGAGCTGGAAATGGGTTACTGTTTTTAAACTGAAAATAGAAATGCTGGTCACAAAAGACACACCCAGCCCTCATCCCATCTCTCAAGTCCAAGGGACAAGAAACAGGCAGAGGCAGGATGGAATGAGTTTTTCTCAGTACTTCTGAGTGTTTTGTTTTTCCAGAGCTCCTGAAGAAAAATTCAGAACAAGAGAGCTCACATTGCTTTCATTGGTTTCCACTTCACTGAGACTGAATGTGGCTGTTAGAGGCATGATTCTGCAGTATTTTTTTTTTAAATAAACAGCCCAGCAAGCCTTTATCCAACGATTTGAGACTAATCAGAACTTGCTATCAGTGGACCTGAAGGTACCATCTGCCCCAAATACAACAAGCTTTGACCGGACAGATGTTGGAGGATGTGCATAGCTAATGGATCAGAGAGGAAGACACAGGGGGGAAATGGGAAAAGATCAGGTGTGATAATAAATGAAGAGGGAATATAAATTGGAATTTGCATATAAAATTGAGACTAAAATTAAATAAGATTGAATGGAGAGTAGTACTCACCTGAAAATGAATTTTAATATTTTTAAAATATTAAAATATATTACATGTCTACTGGGAAAAGCTCCTGCTTTGAGCCCATAGTTCTGTGAAGTGAACATACACAGGTCTCTGGCAGTCTTACCAGTACAGTCTTGGAACATGTGTGTCTCTGAGGTGAATAATAATACACAGAAATGAGTATTATTGATGAGGATTCTTACATCACCGTGAATAAAAAAATCCTTCTTCACCTGGTTCAGATTTGATCACATTGATAACTTGACATGTAAAGATTTAAAACTGTGTTTCAGGCATGTCATGTAAACTCTAACAACAATAAATAACTTACTCAATGGAGGGAAACATATGAAAAAGCGAAAAGCTGCAGTTACCTGTTGGTTAAGTCTTATTGAGGTAACTGCTGCCATTATATAAACTTCCTCTGAAACTCAATCACAAATGTGAAATACAATTTGCCTTTACTAATGTTGCCAAGTGAAGATGTAGAAAGCTGACTGACATCCAAAGGAGATTTAATATGGAAACTATGATTGGACTATATTTTTTCAACTGAAAATTATTGTTTAGATTTTATTTGTACTGGACAGGATGCTTATTATTTATGAGAAATATTTCGAAACGATTCAGCACAGACTGTTTCTACATAACAAAAAACAGCCCTGTTACCTGGAGTTGGGACCACGTTGGGGAGTTTCTGTAGAAGCATAACCTGACGATTATTAATCTGGGAACAATTAAATCAATAGCTACTGCTGAAAGAAAACTTGCTGCAACATACTTCCTTCTGCTAAGAAGAAAAAACAAAATCAAAAGGTCAAATGAGATGAAAAGGTTATTAGAGGACACATGCTGCACAAGTTTCTCTTTTTTCTTTAGATCAGATAATCTTAGCCAAGCATCAGTAGCAACTGAGATTTAAAAATAGTTAACCTCAAAGTATCAGTGGGGGTAAATTGGTCCTACATGTTTTTCTGAAATGTTTTATTCTAATTATTGCCTAACTGTCCCATTTGCTGAAAAGCAAATGGGACAGTAGTACACTGCCTTTTAGATGTAGTCCTTTTTTCTGATTTGGTTTAATTATTTGGAGAGCTACAGTTAGTACATAAAGGATGAAGAGGGTTTGTCAAATGTGCAGAAGGCAATTTTGCTATTTGGCTGAGTTTGAGTCATTTTCTTTATCTGCTGAACAGAACCATCTTTTGGTCTGGATCTTCTGTTTAATGCATTAGAAAGTGGAGTAAAAATATGTGAACAGACAAACTGTAACATGGGTGGCACTAGAATATTCAACAAACATGTGGCAAACGTAAAAAGGGGAATTCATGTTCTGTCTCTAATCTGTCTGTCATAGTGTCAGTCTCAATATTCAAAATTCATTCTAAACTGACATATCATTTTATTGGTTTCATTTGAATTTTTTTTATTTATTCAGTAGTTTAATAGTTTCATCATTTTATTTTTTTTATCAGTAGTTGAGTGTTATTAGATTAGTGAGATTGTTGGACAAAGTATTTAAATGTACAATTGATTTCTTATTCAACTTTCATATATTAATTTCTTTATTTATTTCATACTCATCTGAATTACCTTGTTTATCACAGAATGCCAATGATGCACTTATAACTTCATGTATTTTTAATCAGGTAGGCTTTATAGACAGACTGAGCTATTTGACCATTATTTTCCTGATCATTAGGTGCTGCCTCAACTTTGTCATTTTTATCTACATTACTAGTTTTATTAATAATTGCCATAATCCATAGTGAAGACTAGACTCCTACTGTCACAACAATGTTCATTACTATAAATCTCATTGTCAGGTTCTGCTGTATGAGTGTATGTTGCGTGTTCCTGTTTGACAGCTGAGTGTGTCTGGGCTGCTGCCTCCTGCAGGAGATTCCCTCATTTGGCAGAGACACTAAAAGCTACAGTGTCTTCTCTTCGCCTGATGGTTCCTGGTAAAGTTTTGCCAGCATTTCTCTTCGATTCTACCAGAGTTACCTTCACCCCTCTGGTGCTTTTTCTGAAAATGTTTTTGCCATTTTTGTGAAAACCCCTTTTGCTCTGCTGACTTTGTTCCTTCTAATTTGATTACTCAGGTGACTGATCACTTAGAGGTTCCACCTCCATCTGCCCTCAGAGAATCTCCTTGCACTATCTGTCACGAACGCTGACTGCAGTTTCTCGCTCTGTGTCACGGCTTGCCTGCCTGCTCCCCAACACTCCCACGCCCACCTGCTAAATGCTTCCAGCTTCTGGCTCATATAACCTGGGTCCTTCCAGCACACTCACCTTCAGGATCTATAGACTCCTTCAAACAATCCCCTCTGCCATTCATTACCATCTACCTGTGTGACTAGATCTAACTTCATCTCAATCTTAAAGTTGCCAAGGCTTCAATTCATTACCCAATCCAGTTAGGACAAAGTCAGGCTCGATATTCCAGCAGCTACCTCCATAAAGTGACTTCTATGACCTTAGCATCAGCTTTAACTAAGAAAACGCATGAGAACCACAGAGGTCTTGAAGCCCAACTGAGAGTTGACAACTAGATGTGGACCACTCCGAGGAGCTTTGCTTCTGACTTGGCTATTTCCTGGTTACTGTTGGTAAAATTGACAGACCCAAAACCCCCAAAACTCCATAGAAGTTATGAACCTATTAAAGTCAATAAGAGCATCAACACCGCCTCCATAGGACGGTGCTGCACCTCTGCACCACCATCTGACAAAATTAGTACTGAGTCTATCTAAAACAATCACACTGCACTAATATTAAAATGAATGAGCATTTTTAAATGATTCCCAAAAGACAGACGACATCTTCTCAAACATTAGTAAATATAGGGATATATTTAAACATTTGTGCTTTCAAAATTGGTCATTGGAGTAGAGCACAATCACATTCAGTGTAAATCTGCATGTCACATGCAGAGTTTGCAACTTTTAAGTTCTTTTCTTTCTCACATATAACTTTGCCTGAAATTGCTGTCAGGTATTAAAATTCATAATTGGATAATAAAAAGTAATTTGATGCACTTAGATGCTAAAATGAAAGTGCAACATTTGTTTTTATTTGTGCTTTTTTTTTATTTTTACAATGATATCACAGTAATTAGTCAAACCAATATAAATAATCACATATCTTTGCTAATAAATGTCCACTTTTAGCAGCAAGGCTGAAGACCTATGTGAAGACCTTGGTCACATAATGGAACATTTCTTCTAAAATACATTTAAATGTCTTTTAAATGCCATTTGAAGACAAATGACAGAGGACGTTAAGGCATAAAGATAAGTATTGAAAAGAGGGAGTAAGACAGAAAGAGTGGAGGGTGGGGGGATTAAGAGGACAGAATAAAAAAATATTGGAGAGAAGCACCAGCGGAGCATGAGATGAGATGAAGAGTGTGAAAACCTGGCTGAGAGGTGAGAGATACTGTTTAGAGAACTAAAGAAATAACTGAACATGGAGTAAGGATATTCTTTATGGCTGTGTGATATGCTCAGCAAATCTACAGATCAAAACAAACTTGATGACTTACTCACAAAACTCATCTTAAAGTGACAGACATCTTCTCTGGGAATAAATCTGTCCTCATATTTCCTTGAGCTATTTAATAAAAACGTGTTGCTATGAGAACGGCCTCTTGTAAGAAAGTGAAGGATGACACCTTTCAAATAAAATGAATGTTAGTAAAGCATCATCTATGTTGATTTGCATATCTCTTAGTGCTTCTTAAATCTGTTTGTATGTTCATTTACACACAGAAGCTCTTCATCTACTTGTCATTATTTGTCTTGCATATCGTTTGACTTATGCCTCAGGTTTTCATTGCCAAACAGGTTAATATTATGACCAGAACCAGAAGACCTGAGCGATCTGGAGGGTTGGTAGAGCAAAAGCAGGTGTTTAATGTATTTTGGCGCCAAGCCTTTTCAGTGCTTTATAAACATACAGAAATATTTTAAAATCAATTCTCTGAGTTCTTAGTGTCAGGACTTTTGAACTTCCTGGTTTTAGTGAGAATGCGAGCAGGAGAAAGAAAAACCCATAACACGGTTGTTTCTTGCAGAACAGCTACATTATAAGCTCTGTGCTACTCAGCCATTATTGCAGAACATACTGCATTATGAGCATGTTCAATGCAATTTTTAACAACTCTGTAATGTAACAAATGGATTAAATCTCTGAACGGCAAATGGTGGGTTAATAATAATAATACTCAAGGTCACACAATTTTGTCAGAAAGGAAAATCAATAATTTTCTTTTCTACATTTAGTGCACAAAATGCATGGCAAATAACCGGTAACAAGAGTCTTTGAGAATTATTTTCTTTATCCTGAAAAAAAGGCTTTACAAACTTATGGCTGCTTGACCAGAGTTGTTTTGTTTCTAATTAGTCTGACCTTATATATGTTTTTGCTGACATGAAGCTTTGTATTTTACACGGACAATTCATAAGAAAGGCTGCTTTAAATTGCTAAGGCAAACACAAGCTTAAGGTTCAGTTGTGGAGATACAACTATTGCTGTTTTCTTTGAAGAACTTTTTAATAGTCATCTTACAAATGCGTACATAAAGTCTCCAATTATTTTGGAGGTCTAGTATGCCTGTACAAAAAAACTATATAGTTCTTGGAGCAGAGGTCTAACAATGACTGCAGGTTTAATTTAAGCTTTGTGTGTGATTAGAATGTGTAAAATTGTTGGAGCGTGTTAATTACAACCATTTCTGCAGATGTTTCACTGCATATATCAAGTAGAGTCTCAAAGGTCGAAGCTGTAAAAAGGATCACATATTAACCTCCAAAGAAACTGCTCCCCTGTGTAGTGTAAACTTGATGCAATGATTCGAAAATGAGGCTGCCATTTTCTTTTCTGCCTTACCTGCTCAGTTGAGATTGTCTGATTTCAGCCAGCCGTGCTATTACGCAAGATTCTCCAACATCCATATACTGAAGTGCATCTCAGTGCATCCATTATTTTTATGGTCTGTGAAACTAAACTAATAAAGCCCTCATTTAGAGTATTAAAAATGAGTCACCTTATCCTTCTGAGTCTCTGCTGAATCAGCACTGTCGTAATCAGCCGGAGACTCACCTCCTTCTGCATCTCATGCCAAACTGCAATCAATTCTCTCTTTGTCAGAAATCTGACACACATGGTGCCAGTTTTATTCTTAATATTTATAGAAGGAGGAAATTCATATTGTTTAGCTGTCATAGATGCTCTCCAGTTTTTTATAGATATTTTATGCATCAGGCATAAAAAAGCGTTATGATGTTAATGCAATAAAACATATCCATATCATTTAATAAACATAAAATCTGTTTATTGTTTGGTCCATCTATCATATAACTAACATTGAAGAAGTAGCAGAAATTGTCTTTGCTTTCTGACATTTTAAAATGTGATCAATGAATATATTGCTGTTTATACTGCGATACATAATCAATGCAGCTCTAGCAAATATTTTAAGCCGCAGTGAAAGGTGAGAATATAGATGCTTGACATAAATAAAAACACATACGTGTAATTGCTGACAAACATACTCCCTTGAAAAATAAAGGTAAATATAAAATCTGAGCTCATCTTCCCATAACAAGATTTCTTTCTGTAAACAAATAATAGTAAAGACAAAATTAAAATAAAAGTAAAACTAGAGAATGGTGAATAATGATGAATGAATAATCAAAGCGATGATTTAACTCGCTGTTCAAATTGAATAGTGTTTTAATTACTTCATCTTAAAAGGAATCAATCAGTGAAAGATGTTTAGAAAGTCTAATAACTAGAGGAGGGCTACCATCCAAACTCAGGCTGCAATTTAATAAGGAGCAAATAATTCATCACAGAGAGCCAACTGTGGCAGGAATAACCTTCAACAGAAACCAGTTGGTTCCTACAGAAACCTCCAATTTAGTACAGTAAATTACTTTTCCAATTAGGTATTACTTTATTGTCACTTAAAGGTGAAGGGAAATACACTGATTCTATCTTCATCATTATATATTTTAGTATGTGGAATATTAAGAAGCAAGTGAGCATTTTATTCTGAAGGTTGACATGCTAGAAGCAGAAGAAACAGATAAGCAGAAGGATTTGAGAGACGTGATGATGATACCATGGATCAAATTATTCCCAAAGCTGAAACTTTCGTCATGCACCGAATCTGCTGTGGTGAGTATCTACCTGGTATTTTTTTTCTTTTACATGGATGTATGTCTCTCACCTGGGGATCTATTTGGATGTTACATTTACTTATATCCCCTATGTTTTGCAGGTCATGCATACCCTTATGAAAATTGTATTCCCTGAAAACACATAATGCATTCAGAAGCACAGTGCACTCTGCCATAAGGAAAAATAGTTTCAGATTATTTTGAGGTTTCTGCAACAAATGAGAGGTTTTGGCTTGGTATGAACCGGCCCCGGGGTCTACGCTTTGCTCAGAGGGTCTGAATCCTTGGCTATTCAGAACGATTGCTTGCAGGAGGCAAAGACCCAGTTAAAATGTTAAATTTTACCCTATCGCTAATGTTTGACTATAACAAATGTAATTCCTATGTTTGTTCAATGAATGTTCCAGAAAATGGCTGCAGGCAACTGTCCCGCACTGCAGAGAGAAGTACCAAACCAAAACGATGGGTTCAATGTTAAATCAATATTTGGCCAACATGGACTGAATGTCTTTGTCCACTTCCTCAGCTGCCGTTGCTAAACTACAACCAGAGGCAGACTGCAGCTTTAAAACAGCAGGAAATCAACATCATTGTTCACAGATCCCAGATCTGGAGTTCATAGATTCACGGAGAGCCATTCTAACTCTACATCAAGGAGATGCTGCTAACATCTTGGTGCCAGATACCACAACCTGCCTGGTTTAGTCCATAATTTGACAGGTCAGGGTTGCTTTGGCAACAAATGGGAGCAATGCTCTCTTATAAACAGCTCCACTGTTAGATTTCCAGTCTAGTTTGCCATCATGGCAAACCTCCACACACCACTACACACCACTCTACACTACACTACACACCACTTCTGGCACTTTTCTCATAATAACTTTAATTCATTTAAGCTAATGAAATAATTTGCTTCATGTACATTGGTTAGAAAGAAAAGTATTGCTCCTAGTATAATTAGTTTTGTGTGATTATTTGCAGCCCATTTGTTTGGCCCACAGGATCATCTGTGTGATGTGGCCAACAGAAAGTCCCCTCAATCTCCTTGTAAGCCAGCACCACGTCACAGGCTGACATCTCTTAACACCTTTGGCTGACCATCAATCAATAGGTGCTGCTGCTGTTTAAGCAGAGCTGCAGTTTAATTAACAGCTCTGATTTTCATTGGGGTATTTATCTATTGGTCTATAGATGACCTCTATTGGGACTCATTTTGTGTGAAAAGGTTTTCATTCATCTCTTAACGCCCCTGAGGTCTGGTGATATGAAGACAGCAGGACAAAAATAAGGTACAAAAGTCAAACATTTTACCCAACTTAGTGGCCTTCTGAGTTTATGCCTTCGTTTGACAAGAGACTCAACCAGATATAATAAACTTTACTGCAGAGTGGCAAGCATTTGTTTTGCGGCTTTACTCTGCTTCCCTCCTCTGATGCTTTAAATAGTCTGAGCAATCACATCGACAGCCCCGGAGACCACAAACCCACTGCAGAGCCCGAGATTCACAGCATTTAAATAAATAAAAACCAGGCAAACGAAGAAAGCGATGTTTGATAATGCAGGGAGAGGATGAAGAAGTGCAGGAGATTAGCTGGAGATATGCTGTATGCTGATGGGGAAGAAATGTGGTGTGCACAGAGCAAGAGGAATAAATAAGAGAAGAACCACCCCGGGTTTAGAGCTTGATGATGGGCTGGGAGGGGATTTAATGCAGAGAAGGTATTTCCTCTTCTCTGGAGCTAACTAGCACCAAGCTTTATTAGTGTGACGTTTTTATTTTAAATTCCTGTTTAAATCTCTAAAGCTACTGACACACTGCTTACTATCTTTGAACATTTATTAGTTTTTCACTTTGTAGACAGTCAGGCATGTATTTGAAGGCATGTCTTTGAAGTATTTGTGCTGCTTTTAATATTTCCCCCTGTTGCATATGTCTTGGGATGATTAGTGCGGAATCCAGTTTTCAATTGTGCCAGAATGGTGTACATTTTTTATTTTTCCATAACATCTCTGTCTTGGTTCATTTTTTTTTTTTCTCAAAAATTTTGAGATCAATTGATCAAGATCAGGACTGCACAGTGGTGCAGTTGGTAGAGCTGAAGCAAGAAGGTTCTGGGTTCGATTCCCGGCCCGGGGTCTTTCTGCATGGAGTTTGCACGTTCTCCCTGTGCATGCGTGGGTTCTCTCCGGGTACTCCGGCTTCCTGCCACAGTCCAAAAACATGACTGTGGGAGGAGTCATGGTCTCTCTAAATTCTCCCTACGTGTGAGTGTGCATGGTTGTTTGTCCTGTCTGTCTGACCTGCAGCAATTTCTCCTCCTGGATGAGCAAGTCGTAATACTGGACAGTAGGTTGCATCAAATTGTTCACTTTATGGTAATCTATCACTCTAAGCGTGCATGTATTGACAGTAGGAAGGAAACTCCCCTTTAACAAGAAGAAACCTCCAGCAGAACCTGGTGACAAACAGGTCAGGGAGAAAATATTGTAACATGTTAACAATAAGCCAAACGTAAGAAGAAGGTCCAGAGCAGAGCCGGCCCCGACTATATGCAGCACAGGCAGCGGATTTATAGGGGTGCACTCAAGGCAAGTTTTTTTATACTGACAGCCTACAACCAATACTGCTGTATGTACTATTATTTTGTGATATTACCAAAAACCCACTAGAGCATATATGACGCATCATTCAAAAGGAACACCCTTCAGCAGTGCGCAGTCTTCTGCTGGCCAGACAGAGAACACAGCTCAGTTTAACGAGCGGCAGCGGCAGCCAGCCCAACAGACAGTGACGGCTCTGGCTTTAAGCACACACCACCCAGCCGGCCTCGGTCATCAATCTGCAGCATTTAGCGTGTTAGCGTGACATGATGTCAAAATGCCAAAGCTGTCAGCTGCTCAGGAAGAAAGACAAGAAAAGAGGAGGCAAAACAGGGGAAACACACAGATAATTCAGGTGTTTGTTGAATATTAATACTTAATGTTGTATTTCTAGCTAGCTTAACTGAAGCAGAAGGTTGTTACATGCGGCAAGTGGATGATTAGCTAAATATAGTTCACTTTGGAGGATAATGGAGTAAAAATTGCTAATTAAGCAGATAATAGTAACAGATCAACTGTTGATAGCTCCTTAGGGGAAGTTAGAAAGTGTACAAGCCTAGGAACAGCCGACACTTTTCTGTGAGTTATATACATATATATATTTAACACTAAGTCAGATATGAAATGTAGGAACTGATCTAAAGATAAGGATGAATAAAATTGCTTTGCAGGTATATCTACATTAATAAGTAAATTGCCATAAAGCTGTTTAAGTAATTCAGTTCAAAAAGTAAAATTCTTATATCATAAAGATATATTACACATGCTGATATGTCTCAAAGCATTTATTCCTATTCATTTTGATAATTATGGCTCACAGTGAATAAAAGTTATGTTTCCCAGAACACCAGAATATTACACTAAACCAACCAAGAAATACAGAAATATTGTGCAATCATTGAGAATACTTCAGACTTTATATTTGTTCAACAAACAGTTATTGTTACCAGTTGGCTGCTGTCATTTATGCAGTAGTAATCACCTTAATGAAGAGCTGGATGGAAAGAGTAGCAGAAAAAGTACAAAAGAAACAGGAATAGATACAGACTTGAGTGGAGGGAAGGGTGGAGAGGGACACAATCCAAGTTCTTTAATGTTATTACAGTCAGTGATGATTTGGGAGCCCTGTCATCTGCTGGTGTTGGTCCACTGTGTTTTATTAAGTCCAGAGTCAGCACAGCTGTCTACCAGGAAATTTCAGAGCACTTCAAGCTTCCTTCTTCTAAAAAGCTTATTGGAGATTTTAATTAAATTTGACCAACCCTGCCAAAAGTACTAAAACCTGGTTTAATGATCATGAAATCACTGCTTGACTTGTCTGACCAAAACCTTTATAAAGAGAAAGATGAGAGACACCAAACCCAACAATGCATGTGAGCTGGAGGTCGTTATTAAAGGAACATTGACAACATCACCATGCTATGCTGCATTGATGCAGTAAGTTATGCATGAGCAGCCTCTAACCAACCAAATGCACATGGAGGTATTCTAGTTATCTGGGAAACATAATTTCAGGTTTTTGCTATTGAACAGAAATAATAATCAAAATTAATAAAATGGTAGCTTGAAATACTTTATACTATTCTGTACGCCACACTCTGACTTTCTCTTCTTGAAACAATGAAATTAACATATTTCAAAGATAGTCATATTTTAGATGAACCTGTGAAGCAGAAATGTCAATATTTTTTGCAATTACAACAAATAAATACATTAATCTTGCAGTATTTTTCTCTGTACTGCTTGAAAAAAAGATACTTCTCATTCGAAGTCAGAAGGCCTTCTTTATTAACTGGGCTTGTAAAAACTGCCAGTGATCAGACGTCACCACCATTTGAGGCCAGCAGACCTCAACAATGTTCCTCGTAGTGGTAATGAAATCTCCATTAAGGCCACATCGGGGCCGCTCACTCCACAACCGTCTCTTACTCCTGAAATCTAATGGCCATTAGGCTTCAGCGCCGAACAGGCCCTGACAACTGCAGCTGCTCATGACAGTTTAATCAAATGCTGCAAGCAGCTTTGGGGTTTTCACAATGTTCCTTGCATGTAACTGTGTTTACATCAAACGTTGATGAGTGTGTAAGTGCTGTACATTCGCATGCTGACATTGAAACACTGCTGATTCTTGTCTCATTAGAAAACGTCATCTTTTCATTTTCTTGTTGAATACATATAAGCCCATCAATTGATTAATGAACGCATAGAAACAATATGAACAATACTCAACTGTAGAATTCCCATCTGAATGAATTACTTTTTAACAGACATGTTGCTAAAGCTTCAATTTCCAAGTCACTAGTGATATATTCACTGTTTTCAGCATATTGCATTGCTTCAGTTTAGGCACTAAAAATATGCAAATTAGTTTTGTACCTGCAATAATAATGCTTTTGAAGCATCAAAAATTCTAAGCTGTACATATGTACATTTTTATAGGATGTACCTTTCATACGTCATGTTTGGTGTCCATTGCAGCTTTTGTTTTCTGCTACACTTAGTTTTGGCATTTTCCTGGAAAAAGTTCAGTTTAGATGTTGTCAGACTTTGCTGTGTCCCTCAGCTGGTCAAAGCAAACGTACTATATACTTATGTGTGTTCTTTCTATGGTGTATTTTTGCCACTCTTATAACAAGAACAAATTTGTGGAATGCAGTACCAAGAGTTAGTTGTCATGCCAACAGATTCTTCTAGCTTTGAGCTGTTGATGTCTAATGTTTATTTTTGCCCATCTTATCAGTTTAAGTGGGCATGTCTTGGTGCATTTATGTGAAGGCGTTGTGCAAAACTATTCTCAAAGAAAAGGGCATTGTTCAGTAACTTGACCCTAGTTTTCAAACTTCAGTTTTTGTGGTTCTAATATAATAAAATGTGAAAAACTACATCATTATAAAAGTAGAAAATATCCATGTGTACTCCATTTCTGGGCCTGTTTTTTGTTGAATTTTAACACTGGTCTAAAGCAGAACAGTGGACTTAAAGAATGGTCAACTTTGAGTGATAAGAGTTAATCACGTTTTCCTTCTACCTGTAGGGCAGGGAGGTCATGTTTCTGTTTTTTTAAGGGGTAGTTATATATGCGTTGTTTGAGGAAGTGCAAATATCAGTCACTGTTGACAGGCTGCTGATATGGCTGATTTATTGTCTGAATTTGATGAATGCCTAGAGTTAGACATGGTGAAGATGAACCAAGTGTGATAAGAAGAGAGGAGGGACTAGAACCATAACGCCATAACAAAGCTTGGCCTGTTTCTAACTTTGCTGCATCATTTTGACATTTTATTGAAGGGTATATGGGAAGACAATAAAGAAAAAAAGAATATGATTTACAATTTTGAAGACAGTGTTAGAGGATAGCTCTGAGCTCTGCAATTGACCAAATCAGATTTTCTATTTGTCCTGGTGAAAAGAATGCCACATTTATTGAAAAAATAATTTTTTTTCCCAAGGTACTAAATCCTATAGCTTTTTTGTGAAAGCATCATTACATGTTTCAAAACTTCATTTATTAAAAGTAACCATTTTGACCGAAGAGAAAAGGGAAAAATGACTTGACAGGACTAAGAAATTGTTGAATGAGGTGACAAAAGAAGACAAGAGCAGCAGGTGTAGTTGATGAACCAGCTACAGGCCACAGCAGACTGTTGGAAACTTGTCCCAAGTGACGATGTACATGGTCTGCTCTGGGCCATCCATCTGCTCTCCCAGAGTGAGGATGTTGTTTTGTATGTCTAGATTAGTGGTAGGATGGGCACTACTGTGAGAGCCAAAGACGTGCACCCTGATGGAGAATGTGTCAGTGATTTATAGCTCATGATGTTCCTGTTGGCCAGGAACCTGAACAATGGCTGGTGCCAGGCACATTCATTCCCTATGCCTGTAAGAATTAATACAAACTAATGAGATCTGCAGGTGTGAAGCATAAAGTGATGCAATAGAGAGTACTGAAACGATACAGTACTGTCCATTGCTGGCCGTTTTAATATCCACACTAAGATATGCTTTTGTAGCCGTAGAATACCCTTTCACTGAAGACACGGTGTGGGAAGAGTTCAGTGATGTTTGTATGGCTTCCAGCTGATTCTGGTCTCAGGTCTTGTTCACCAAATGGGGACAAAATGGAGCAGAAAAACGGTAGATGAACTGGTGCTATGTCTGCAGTGCCATGGTCTCGATGTTTCAGAATTTTAAAGTGGACCTATTATGCAAAATGTACTTTTTGCACGTTTGTGTACTTCCATCTGGGTCTTAGTGTGTCTAGAAACAGTAATTAAGTGTTTTTTTTATCTCAGGACACGGAGTTGTTTCAAAAACCTGCCGATTACTAAGGTTCTTCTTGAAGCTTAAAATATGCTGAACTAACCAACTGAAATGTTGTAATCTGGGAAAGAGTTTTGCTTAAAAAAAAAGTGACGTAGTTAACATGTTTTTATAGCCCATAGACCTGGTCTAACTTGTTCAAGGAACCGTAATATATCTCCTTTAATGTTGTACTTACTCATCAAGGTTGTTGTCCTTTCCTCAAGTTAAAACGGCTATTTTTTAAATTTTGTTAAATCTTTTTAATTTTTATCATTTCAAATGTGTTACCAGTCAAAACAAGGATTTCTGCTGGAATATGCTACACTGAGAAGAGAAACTCTTGTTTATGTCTGCTCTAAGCTCCATGTCTAAGTGCATAAAAATGTTTTGGGGACAGAGAATCCTGTCTCAACCAGATACAACACGTGTCAAAAATACAAATACATGCTCACATGCATTCTGCTTTGGGTGTGATAAAAAAGCCCAAACATGCAAATGGGAAAATGTTCTGTGTTTCTGTGCAGGATCACTCACTCACTCACACACATAAACAAAGGCAGACCCCCACACACGTGCACTCAGGCAGCCGTGCACACTCACTCTCACGTGAATCTGCACGTGAGTTTGGAGACACTGGGGTAGAGAAATGCAAATGCTCATCTTTTCAAGTCAGCGGCATGGCATCCATTGGGAGACAAATGTGTGTGAGAGAAAGGGGACATATTGAAGAAGAGAGCGAGATGCCGCTGATTCACTGTGTCCCCCCCTTCGCCTTAACGTTCACTGCTGTGAAAAAACACGCTTGTCAGGCAGCGAAAATGCATCACACAGTCTCAGGAGGACGCAGCGTTGCCACAAAGTCTCATTTTATTTTATTTATTCTTCTCACTTCTCTTTTGGTCTATTTCTTTTCACCCAATATAACATGCCTTTCACGTGCTATTCCCGATGACGGCGATCCATGCCCCTGGTTTCTTTGCTCTCAATTCTCACTTTATCCCTCCAACTCCCATCGTCTTTTCCTGGACTGTCAGGTTGCCAGTCGTGTGAATGCAGGATTTCTATAAGCACACACATGCTGGTGAGACGCTGTGACTGACCTGATTTCTAGAAGAAGACACGAGTCTGGGCGATGCAGAGAGATAAATATAGTGACAAGACTGATTTTAGACATTTTAGAGTCTATATCATTTTATTCTGCTGAATAATAACAAAAGTATAATACATTAAAAATGAATTAGGAACCAAAATAGATGTTCTGATAGTGGAAAGTTATTACAATAAACAAGAATAAACAATGAGGAAATATTTTTAAAGAGAAGAGGTAGAGTTGCATTTCCTCTAGAATATGTTTCTATGAAACAAAATTTAAAAATAAATTCCAATAGAAATGTTTGCTTACTCAAATTTGGCCAATAAAGCTGATGGTGATGCTTAAATAGCTGTTTATTGATTTCAACTGTAGTTTGGGTTAAAGTAGAAATCTATTTCTTTTTTGTCACAGTTGCAGAAAATGCATCAAATAAATGTGCCTGGTTTTTATTGTGCAGTGTATTCTAATGGATTTCAATGTGTTCCTCTTTTTATATCATAATAAATGCCTGTACAGAAGAGAACAATAACATAATATTTTTCATATTTATGTTTATTGGAACAGAGATGCATTACCACAGGCGCAGAACCAATTAGCAGAGTTCCTTTAGGGATAAGGGACATGTCTGTATATGCACAACTCTTAAACAATGTTGCAGCTTAGCACGATAACATTCGCTCATGATGTTAAGTTTTAATACAGCAGCTTTATGAGAGTCATTACAAGTACTTTGTTTTTATTCTGTACAATCACACTGCAGCTTGTTTGTTTCTTCATTTTGACTCACTTCCTGTCTCAAACAGTTCCACATTCATAATTTACAGGCAATAATTTGTGTGGCTCCCCGTACTCCATTTCTCCCCAAGCTAGTCGTTGCATTTCTTAGTCAGAAGAATAGAGAGCAGTCCGAGGCCTGTGGCAAAAATTAAAAGAATGTGTTTCGTTTCAGGCCAAATTCATCAGGGACATATTTGTGCCACCAACACAAATATGAACCACCAAGATTGAATATTGTTCAGTCTCCAGGTGCTCACTTTCTACTAACCTGTCAGTTTTCTCAGGACTTGTTCACTTTCTCAATCTAAAACCCACATTACATTTTTACTCCTCTTTTCCACTTGTGCCGGTTTTTTCTGGTTCTAGTGGTAGTAAAGTTACTTTTCCTTTTTTTTCTCATAGTACAATCTAAAAAGTGTCACCTTCCTTTTCTTTCTAAGGACCATTGTCGTCCTACGCAGTTGAGCTTCATTTTCATCACCACGCCGTTCTCCTCCTGGGATTTCTGCCATTGAGCTCAATTTGTCCAGTTGAATTTCAACTGATTTACCTTGATTTCCGTCTGACCTGCCTACGGCTGTAGTTTGACAACAGCAGCAGAGGAAGTGAACTCCAAATGTTAAGCAATTAAAGTTGGAGCAAGGGAAATGTATAGCACATTTTATTTCTGGCCCTACTCTCCATTGGGTTGTTACAGGGGCACCCACTTTCCATAAAACTTCATCAAGCTGGTGCATAATGTGTTTTGAATGATTGGATTTGATTTTACCCAGTTGCTAAAGTTTCTCTCCGTATGAAGCAAAGCTTAGAAGGAGCTGATTTTTACCAGGCTACCAGATAGACACCACTGACTCCAGTCCCTCACTTCTGAGGTTTGTCATGTGATCAGGTGACATAGTTAAGAAAGGATCAATAGACAACTGAAGTAGTATAGCTTCTTTGTTTTGAAATGTTTGCTGAAATAATCTTTTCAGTATTTTCTTTCTTATCATGATCTAACATACCTCAAATTATGTCTTTAAAATCTCTTCTGCAAGTCATTACCTATTGACTGTATTCTTTCAAACAACACAAATGTCATTTGAAAAGGACAACCTTTACCATGTTGGTGTTTTTCTCAATAAAGGTCATGGTCTTTGGAAAGTTGTGTCTTAAACCCTCCATGTCATTTAAGTCATGTATTCTCATCATATTTTTCCTGTTTGCTTCTGAATCACAGTGTGTAGTGAGTGTGTGCTTTGTCCCAGGGTGAATATCTGTGTGTGTTGCTCAGCTGAGCAGTCAGCCTACCTACTCACCTGTGGTGCCATACATCTCAGCTCCTTAATGTGATTTGACTGCATTCCTCCAGCTCCTGCAGCTGCCAACTGCCCTCAGCGTGATTCTGTTGTCTGGCACAAAGTAATGAAAACACATAAAGTTCTCATTACGTGCCAATGGCTGTGGAGTGCAGCACTAGTAGACCTGTACACACTCTCTGTCTCTTTCGTAAACACACACTGTAGAGCAGAGGAATATGTTCTCACATAGCATATATATTGACATGTACACAGCTGCAGACACTGATGCCCAAGCCTGCACCATGCAGCAGTTATATTACACAGCTGTCATCTGACTCTGATTGATGGTTCCTTCTCTTGTGGTTTTTATTATGAGCTGTTATTGGCTGGGTAATTTTTCTCTGGCCATGTTAGGATGGGTGGGTAAACTAATTTGGAGTAATACATGAGCCACCTCACATTCATGCAGATTACACCCACTGTGCTCTTGCAGTGAAATTTGTATTTTGGTATTCCTATATATTTTGTTTCCGTTTGTAGAAGATACATTTGATCATATTGAATTTAAAGGTACAAATGAATTATCATTTTTTAAAGTTTTATCCTTTTCCCTCCTTTTAGACCTTAATAAACCTTGTTAACGGTATTTTAACTGCAGCCATCAAGCAAACCAAAACCAGCCATGAGTCCACTGAAGTCCACTGAAGTCCACTGAAGTGAACTTTGCATGCCTGATTTTCTTTCTTGAGCTACCAGTCTTTTTATCTTCACTTTGTTCAAGTGTGTCATTGCAGGTGCAGGTCATCAATCTTCAACAGAAAATTAAAAAAATATTAGGACAATCATTCAGGAGCAGGTTCATTAAATTTTTTTCACTTGAACCTATTACACTAATTTTCCTGCTGTGTGGCTTCTCTCAGTAATGTGTCCATTGTGGTTTTTGCAAAGGGTTCGAAGCAGGACCAAAGGACAGCTGTGGCTGAACTTTAATCAACTCACAGACAAGATGGAGTGAGGGGGAAAATTGGATTTATTGAAAAGAAATTTAAAAACTAGACTGAGAGAACCAAAGGACATAAAAGAAAAAATCTTAGAGAAAAGTGCTGCCAAAAATAATTTAAATCAATATTCTTTTTGCATCAACCAATCAGTAACTTTATTTTATATACATAAATAAATGCATGTCATTTATTTTTAAATTAGTTATATTTATAGAGTGATGTTGTTATTGAATGAACCTGTTAAACGTTTTTAGGTGGTGTAAAACCTTGTCATTCTTTAGCAGCAGTAACTTTGCTCTGGTGTTTCTTTCAGCCTCAGGCCATCTTCCCCTTCAGGTTTCTCAATCTCAGCTGCATTCGCAGAATGATTGTTAGATTCAACAGAGCTCCACTGTGCTTTGATTTTTACCACTTTATCAAATGGACTTCATAGAAATGATATAGATTTATTTATGGATTGCAACATAATCTGATTTATACTAAAATCTCTCCATGCAGATAGCCATAAGACATTAACCTGGTTGGCCTGTGTGGTTTGTGGAAATGGAACTTTGCTTTCTTTTCATTTGAGGTAAACTTTCAAAGACTAAGAGATAATCCCCCTAAAGCGTTCTGAGACGGTTTTCTTAACAGTTCTTTCAAAAACCATGTGCAGAATGTATATTCTTACAAAATTAGATTATACTTTTTGTTCTCAAATTATTTTGAAATGGCCTGAAGAAGGGACTAATGTTAACCAGTTGAGTTCCACTTTTCTTTTTTGTTTCGAAGAGTTGATTTTGTGAAGACTTCATGTTTCAATTGGCCAGGATGGGGATGCCAATACTAACCTCTGTTTAAAGTGGAGAATATTTTAGCTATAGAAATGTTTTGTGTCGTTCTCAAGCAGCATTTTGAGAACAAGATGCATATGTATGTATCTTATGTAACATTGTATCAATAACTTCCTCTTTCTTTTCTTCTCTTCTCTTCCTTCTTTCTTTCAAGCACCATTTTGGGGAGATGAAATCTTCTCCACTAGGTTGACAAAAAATCTTTACAGGCCTTTAAGGCAGAATTACTTATCCCTAATCCCCTTCCACAGTATTTACACTCCTTGGTTTATTTACTCATTGTTCTATTCTTTTTTTTCCACCTCATGTTACATTGGATGGGTTATAACATGAGGTGTTCATCTATTTTTCATCTATTTTTCTAGTAAGTAAAAAAAAAACTTATGTCAATTTTTTTTAGAGATAATATAGATGCCAATGTGAAGTTATCATATATAGTCTTGATTGCTTGTGTTATATCATCTGCTGGTGTTGGTTCTCTGAAACCCACAAGCAATGCAACCATTTTAAAACATTTTGCACCTGCCAAAGTTACCAAAAACTGGTTCTGTGACCATACGACCATGACCAGAACCCACAAGAGAACCTATCCAACAATGCTGATCTAAAGGCCACTATCAAAGCTACCTGTGCTTCTACCTTCTCAGCAGAACCACAGCCTGATTACCTCCATGCTGCCCTGCACTGATGCAGCAGTTCAAACAAAATGAGGCCCAACCAAGAATTGAATGCATACAAATAAATATACTTTTTGGATATCAGACATTTCTATTTAAAATATACTGTTTTCATTGGAATGTCCTAATTTTCTGAAACATTAATATTGAGCCATAATTTCAGTAAAAAAATAGTTTGAAATATTTTATGTGTCATGAATCTATGTAGCATACAAGTTTAATTTTCTGAGTGAGCAACATGTACATATATTGACATTTACATGATATTATATTTAGAGTTGTACTTGTGTCATTGTAAGATCTAAAACTACCTGATCAGCAGGACAGAAATACAGCCGAGTTTTTACCTTCCCTGCCACATCTTTGTTCCCGAGTGGATAGTTCAGCAACTGCATTTTGTCATTTCCTGTGTCCTACATGCACTGTGGGCCAATGACTGAGGCACTGAGCATGTTCCATTAAAAGAACATTAAAGGAAAATGCTTCTCTGCTGAGTGTGAAGTGAAACATTACAAGGCTGATAAAACAGTGTGTTGTTCGGTTGAGGACAGCAGCACATTTTTTTACCCAGAGTAACTCAAAGAATTTTCACCTTTTCATTTTTTTTCTTAAGTCGTTTTGAGGGATTTCACTAAAAAACTAGTTTTTTGGAGGAGTGAGCTGTTGGTTTGCCACAGCTGGTCAAACCAGCGCAAATTTATTTTATTATTGTCTCCATATTTCACATAACAACTAAGAGAAAGTATGAGAGGAATAAACATGAATTTGTTATGCTATTTAAATCATAGGCAATGTATATTTTTAAAATAATAATAAAAAAAACAACTTTTCCTCAGTATAAAAAATGGAAGTTGTTTTTTTCTAGTTTCTTTCAAATTTATTTGCAGATTAAAGTAACTCCCTGTTACTTTATGTATTCTTGGCATTTCATGTCATAGTTGTGAGGATTTAAAACTCCACTGACTGTCAGTGTATCTCTTTGATCAGGCGTCTTTTCTCTGGATGCCCCCCCCAGGGTTCTTTTAAGTCTTTCAGTGAAAATTTCCCTCCATTTGTCCTTTCAACATTCCCTGCTGCATGTTTGGTTGTCTGACTTTTAATCAACCAGTACTTTCACTGCAGGACTTCAGAACAACATTCAACCGATGGGTGTAGTACTGTAATTCTCAGCCCCTTTTTACCCTTACTTCTTTCTGGCATCCCAGTTCTGTCTATTCTTCTGTTCTTGCTGTGTCTCTGGCACTGAATCCACTGGACATGTTCATTGTCCTTTCTTCACATCCTCATTTTGACTGTCTTTTTGTCACTGTTCTATCTTTTTTCTGCCTTTTCTTTCATCTTAAGTTCATTTTCTCCTGCTGCATGCTGCTTCTCCTTCCCTTTTCAACTTTTCTTCAATTCCCCTAGGATGTCTTTTTATCCTCCAGATACATCCACTCCTAATTCTTCTTCATCGTGTACTTAGCAGCCATTCTTTCCCCTCTCTTTTTAGTTTCTTCTCTCCTTTCAGTGCCATTTTTTGTCATTATTTTTGGACATTTTTTCTCTCTGTCCCCACATAAACTGTACGTGGAGATGAAGAGCTTTTTGTGTGTTTTGTGTATCTAAGCACAGCTGTCATCCCACACAAGCAGACCTCTGTTTCTGTGACAAAAAGGCCATTATCTCAAAGATGTTCATGGACTTGAAGGTAATTGTTACACAACTGACTTTCTGGTACATAGAGTGCTTTTACTGTGAAGAAACTCAAATATCTTTTTCTGTTATTTCAGAAGCCCCACTTTCTGTGTGCAGGATCATTTTAAGCAGATAAATAGTACTTTGAAGATTTCTTGAGGAAAATAACTAAAAGTTGTGTTTGTAAAAAGAGTATTAGTAAAAAATATATAACTGTAATCATAAACCACACTAAGCAGCTACCTTTCTGTTTTCTGAGCCTGAATGATGTTCATGCATTTTAATTGCATTTAAGTTAATTGTTTGTTGAATCTTAAAATTGAATAACTGTTTTCAATCCAGCATGATTTTTCACTAATCAAGTATTCTTTGCATAAAGCCTCTTTACAATTTAGAATGTTGTTTTTTATATGTTCATTTCTGAGGTAATTAGATGTAAATAAAGAATTGTACTCGACTGTGGGACATTTAAAATGTTTTATGGAATATGTCAGCCATATACAGTGAATGAATCTTTCTAATATACATGTTTTATTACAGGTGCTACACAAGCTGACACTCCACCGTCTGTTTTATATATTTGATGAATATGTTGGCTTTAAAATATTTCTGGTTTAGAAAACATAAAGTGTATAATCAAAGTTACGCAGAAAAATGTGTTTTTCCTCTTTTATGTGATCTCATTCTTTAAGGCCAAACATTAACAAACATGACTTTGATACGCATTAAAATTTATCAACAAACTTCACTTCTTCGTGTCACTCAGCCTGAACAATTCATAATCGTTAACAACCGAAAGGTTAATGTTGTGAAATGATTAAAATCAGCCCATGTTGTTGTCGCGTAGTCGGGGCTAATTTACTGACAAATTATTGTGAAAAACAGTAATTACGTTTGCAATCAAAACGTCATATGGTGCATCCGAACACCAGTGCTGTCAAGTTACTGGAAAAAGGAAATCTATATACGTATCTTGACAAGTCATTTACAACATATGACTTCTGAATGGACCATGACAACATGAACAGTGATTATAAAAATTATGGGCCATTGTTAAGCTTGGTTAGACATTCTAATTAATTTCTCCTACAACAAGTTATGTCCAGCCCCCTGCTGACAATGCCTAATTGGTGATGTGCTGTTCTCACATCTGCTAACAAAGAATCTGACAACTCCTGAACCTGATGCTAGCAAATTCTTTGCAGCCAGCTAACAGGCTCCTGCCTGTTTTTCAGTCATAAGTGTTGAGGAAAAACAGGGGATAAAAAAAGAAAATGATGAGTAGATAAACATTGATGAATGCAGTTTAAACAGACAGAAATGTCGATGCCTCATTCAGTGTCTTTCGGTATTTTTCTCTGTCATCCGTTTCTCACTCTTAATAGAATATCCTCGTCTCTCTGGTGCCTTTTGCAAAGCCTGATGCATCACAGATCATTTTTCTAGCTGTTAATGGTTTTTGTCACCACTTGAATTTGGACATCTGTTCTTTTTTCCACAAAGGACAAATTTTCAAAGTGAGGTAAATAGGCAACATTCATACCTCAGGATTTAGTTTTAGTTGTTAGGATGCCTGAAGGAATCAAGCATTCTTATTTTAGAAACTTTCAAATTTTGATGTTACGTTTCTTCTTACCAGAAAAAAACCCTATGGGGGAGTATTGGTGCTGTTGTTTTCAGGAATCTAAAAACGATGCTATCCTTACTGGCAGTTTACTAAACTCAACTGTAAAACATTATAAACATTATTTCAGTGTTTGGGTATCTGAAAACTGAGTTAACAGGAACGGTTAAATGTAAGCAAGGAGATGTTTTAAAAGATTTTCCAAGCTGTGGATGTTATTTCTCTTCCTGTTTGACCTCCTTACTGTCTCATCAGTAGCTCAATCATAGCAGCCAAATGGGTTTGTTGATATTTTCTGGGCATTGTAGCCTCCCTGTCGAAATATCTGAAATAGGTTTGAAGAGGTCATGTGCAAAATACTGTCGCATTTACACACAAACACAGTCCTGCAAACCTCAGAGTACAGTTTCATGTTTTAGGCCTTTAAAAATTAAATCTGTCAGAGTTGAGGTTGAGATGAAAGACTTCAAAAGACAGAAAAGGTCTGAGTTGATAACTGGTGCTTAGATCTGGTCCAAGTTTTTAAAGTTTGAATCCTTCACTTTACATTAAAATTTTAATTCATTCAAAAGCAGAAAATACATTTTGTTTGTGTGTTTTAATCTTACAAGAACAAAAACTATCTTTAAACAATACATTTCAAAAGCTGAGGTCAATTAGTTGGACCTCCAGGGTTTCATTTACTGTACGTCTGTCCCTCCTGGGAAGATGGTGTCTTTCTTGCCAGTTCTCCTGTCACTTTCAAGCATCAGCTTACTTCAGAAGCTCTGTTGAAAGAGTTAAAATGTGATAATTTGTGGCCCCTTGGCAGCCCTTTTAGGAGTTATAAAGGCACTCAATTTATGATGAAACTACTCTGAAATTGAATTAATGTTACTACAGGGGAAATGTGATGATGCAGCTATTTTTACCTGCAAAGCATACATCCTACTTTAAAAACGATATACTTAGTAAAGATATGATACACAGCATCTTGCAAAAGTATTCATACCTCTTGGCCCTTTTCCTTTTTTGTCTGCAGCCCCATACATTCATTTATTTCATAAGGTTTCATGTTATAAAAAACCATGTGCATGTTGTGAAATTAAGAGAAAATCATTCCAGAATTTCAGAAAAACGAAAACCTGAAAATTGTGCCACACATTTGTATTTAATCCTCATTTCTCTCATCCCATAGATTTCTTTCTGAAGTCACTGAGTAGATGTATAAAGCAGGTTTAGGTTATAAAACATTATATCAAGCTTTGAACATCTCACAGACCTGCTCAATCTGTGGAAAGATTGAATTGAAGGGCAGCATAAGTGATCAGAGTGAGATATTCTGTTAAAAAAGGTTTATGACAGCAAGCAGCATTTGACCTTACCAGTGCAAAAGAAACCAACCTTTTCAGATTTAAAGAACTGATGAATATAGATGAAGGGCTTTTGACAAAAATGGATTTTCCTTAGATTAAAGATTGGAGCCTTTTGTAATTGTGATTATGCATGCATTCGCTCCATTCAGCAGAGGCAAGATATCAATCAATGGCACGCATCAGCACTTTTTAAAGTTTTAAAGGCCAGTGACCTGCCCTCTGTTTCTGCTTGTGTGTGCATGTCTTTCTAATGTCTCAGAGTGTTATGAACTGAACAGAAATACCAGATATGAACATCTGTTTGGCAAAGATAAATTGCTGTTCAACCATAAAACACATTTATCGCTTTGTGTGTTCTATCACTTATTTTACAGTCATCGCTCCACTTCTTCCTGAGAACCGTTTGGACGCGTGTGTGTCTGGATTAATATCAGCCGCTGTCAGTCAGCCAGCAGGACTTTAAAAGGTGCTGATCAGCAGGACCACTGATGGGTTAAATACCCCACGTCGTCATGCTTTGATCTCGCTGCTGACAAAGTAAGAGATGGCTGTGTGGGGTGGAGGCTGACAACGTGGGAGATGAAGAGGCGATCAGAGGAAAAGATCCAAGAGGCTGTTTGAAGCACAGGGAAATGGGGTTAAAGTGTAGCACTGCGGGTAAAAGAAAAGCTGCGAGGAGAGAGAGGGATAACACAGGAAAGATGCATTTTGATAAAAAACTGCAACAATAAAATGTTTAAAAAATTATTTTAGATGCTAACATTTTAGCCATTGACCTGTTAAACTGTAGGGAGAACATAAGATTCATAAAAACAACGCATCTGTCTGCAAGACACTAAATCATTTAGACATACTTCATCTACAAAAGTTAAGCTTGATATTGTGTTTGATAACAGGCTCTATACATTAACATATGAATCTTACACCAATTATTTGATGGCATTCATTGTAAGTATTTTTCCAAGTTAGCTCATCATTCCATGTAATTAACAAAATGTAATGATTTCTTGTATATTTTTTTTATTTACATAGATATTTCAATACATTCATTTTTATTGCTTTAACATTACAGAATGAAGTGGAAGAAAACAATGAAACCAACAAGATGCTCCATGTTTTGATAGATTTGTCTTGTGCACTTTACAAATGTTATGTTCTTCAAGCAGACTTTTTAGGTCTTAGAGAAGATTATGTTCTGTGGAGCTGAATAATTCCCTCTTAGTTTGTAACTGTGTGACATTGTAAACCAATATTTGATGAGACAGAAACTTTTCCTGGCTTATGGCAAGTTTTTAAAAGTGCACAAACATTTTGGCTTCACTTAGGAGCTCAGATAGCTTCACAGAACCAGCATTTCTTACACTCTGTTTTCATGTTTATATTTCCCCTCAGCTTTATTTCACGACTTCTGCATCTAGCGAAAGTTTCCACTGTGAATCATTAAAGATTTATCTTATCTTCACAGAGAAAACGTCAGGCTGACAGGGAACAATGCAGACAAAGATATGTGGAAAATGGGACAAGACAAAAAAAAGTGAAAAGATGGTGCAAGCTGAGAAGCAGCCCAGCAGATAGACAGATAAAACAGCCCAGCGAACCGAACCTTTGAAAAGAGAACATGTTTCCTCTCTGTCCTATTTGGCTCTGTCCTCTCCAGCCACCGTCTTCAAAGCCATGGCAGAAGGTGACACTTGCAGCTCTGCTCCCTAGCTGCTTTATAAAACCTCCTCGGGTCTATTTACCTTCTGCAGGGATTACATTCAGCACTCGTCCTTCACTGCGGCTCATTTGGAGAAATCTCTCTTGTGTTTCTCTGGCTCAGCCACTGTATGCTTTAACATATGTGTGTATGTACGAATAGGGACAGACAGGCTGTGCCAAATGGAGAACATTTGTGTTTGTCAGTGTGTGTAATTCTATCAAGGGGAAGTTTCTTTTCTGTCTGAGGTTACTTTCATCCACAAGTCTCTTATTTGGCACAGAGATGATTTTCTGACTGACTGCACTGTTAGTAATTTCCCTGGCAGGCACATCTAAAAGAACAGGCAGGGTGGTTGGTGTTTGTTGTGGAGATCAGAGAGTGTCAGTGGAAGACGTCACATGTCAAGAGGGATGATTTCCTTTTAAAACTCTGGATTGAGGCAAGTTATTATTTATTTAGCTTTGAAAGGTGAAAGGAAGATTCACAATATGTAGATTGTCTGGATATTCTGTCTGCATTTTGAATGAAAAATACTGTCTTTCTTTTCTGAATGACCATGTATCTGAATATGATGAACAAGAAGGACTTAATATATTTTTGTTTTTCAGAAGAACAGCGGAAAAGACACTCAAACATTTTTTTGTGCCCCTTATCTGTTTCTAAATGTCAGTCACAAAGACATATAAATAAAGTTTTGTTCAATGTTTCTATGGAAACATTTCTACATCTCTGACAAAACGGAACATTTTGTTAGAACAGCATGAAAAGCTTTGAAACTTGATTTCGAAGCTCTATTTGCTCAAATCTAATGGCCAAAATATTTAATGTGTGTAAAAGGCTTTGCATTAATCACCATTGTTTGCTTAAAATGAAGCGGTGCCATCAGATCTAACTTCCACGCTTTGAGAAACAGTTCCTGTTTGCTTAATACTCAGCTTCACTGGTTGGAAAATATGTCTCTGGTTGAGAACAGATTCATCCTGATGGAGTGGAAAGTAGCCTTTATGTAGTTAAACCAGGTATACAGAACAAGAAGCACGTAAAGTCAAGACAAATACGTTGAATTTTGTAGTCATGACATGACAATGTCTGAAGTATGAAACTTTTATAAAGAACTGCATTTGGAGACCTGGAAACTCGTACTTCAGTCCCATGTTGTCTTTCAACACAGCTGACCTTTTTGCAGTATTGTTACCATGCAGCAAAAAGGTCCTGGGAACTTACATTTATAAAGAATGTAAGTTCTTTATAAATAAAAAAAACTTACATTCTTTATTTATAACTTCCTCAAATTCTTCTAAAATATGTTTTAGAGCTATTATTACTCATTTTTCTGTCAAGTACCAACCATAAACCAGGGGATACCTGAAGGGTAAGAACGGATTTGACAGGAAAGCCTGTTATTCTTGCTACTTTGTTGACAAAATCTGGGGCTCCTTTGAGGCATCATGGCTGAGGCTCCTACAGCTTAACGTCTTCTTGAAGATGAAAAACACTCACAGCTTCACCACAGTCGTCAAAAGCTCAGTGCTGAACATTCCTGTCCCTGCAGTGACCAACTCAAACAGAAACCTACAGTAAGCACCGCAGCTTTTTTCTGAAACATGGCAGGAATGCTTTGCATTGCTAATACTGTATTAAAGTGGCACAGATGTGCCTCTGGTATTGCCCATGGTAGCTGAAAACCAACAGCGCGCTGCTGCAAGCCGTCGTCTTGCATATGAAGGTTAGGAATTTTATTTTTGTGATGTGTATTTAGGCCAAGACAGTGTTTACATCTGAGTTGACTAAATTTCTCAGTTCATTTTACAGCTATGTGTTGGATGGCAAATCACTCGAAGTTAGGCAAAATCTAAACATTGAATACATTTTGAGATAGTTTTTTTTTACCTGCAGCTTGTCCTGGAGGGTTGCTGGAAGAAAATCATGCAGTAAATTCTGCCTCTTATCAAAGTACCAAACACCTTTCGTTCCCAGTTCTTTGTTAAAAATGTTTTTGGTATGAAAAACTCCTGCTTGATTCAAATTCATCTGAAACAGTGAGGAAACTGTGTGCCCTCACAGTGGATTCTAAAAGTAACATGATAAGAAAGTGAGTGACATGTGCCATCCTGCAAAATCTTATTCTTCAATCCTGAAAACATCAGATAGTCTTTGGTTACTGAGACTAAATCCTTTTATTCAAGTCAGCAGAGTTTTTTCACTGCTCTGTTTGTTGGAATGTGGAGAAAAATAGAATGATTTGCAACAAACGCTTCGCTGTTGTAGTTGGGCTGACATTTTCACCCACATCATCCTCTGAATGTAAATCCTATGGGATTACCATTGAGCCGTTTTACTATAGTTTGAAAAATTTATAGTCAAAAAGCCTGTACACTTTACAATTACTATATGCTTTAAAGATGCCAGAGAAAGTACAGGAGAGAAAAGTAGGTTGACAGTGCTGCCCATTCCCCACATGTTGCTGCACACTGCCAATCAGCTGAAAGCAAGACTAGTTCATTTTTATTATATTTACAGAAAAAATCAAGAGTGGGATGAGTTGAAGTAATCAAATTAATTAGATGATTTGTAATGAATAAATTGCTTAAGGGCTGCGTGTTTGTGCAGTTGGCAGCATTGTTGCCATGCAGCAAAAAGGTCCTGGGTTCTCTCTGGGTACTCTGGCTTCCTTAATTGGTTTCTATAAATTAGGCATGTGTGTGTGTTCAGGTGTTGTCTTACCCAGTGACTATTAGAGATAAGCAGAGGCTCCCCTGCTACCTTGCTATGGCAAACATTTATATGGATGGAAAAAGCAATTAATCAGACATTAAGTTGAATAATAATATAAATCATTAAAAAACAAAAAGGAGGGAGATCACATTATTCATTATGTGTCCTCTCACCCTGTCTTATTCCACATTATTTTTTTAAATGTTGTATAGGAATAATTACCTACAAAGTTTACTCTCAAAAACTGTTCCACTTTTTTTTTTATTATTCAGCACTGTTTAATTATAAAACACCATCATTAAAATGTGCTGCTCTCATCACACACTGTGCTTCCCGCCACCACCAAAACACACAGGAGGAAAAGCGCGCAGATCATTCTGCACTGCATTCTGTTGCTCTGACATTTACTTATTTAAACATTTGTTCACACAGCTTATATGTCCACAATCCAGTGCAGTTGGGTGCAGTATTTCTTCAACCAACTATTTTTTTGGATTAAACATGTTCGTTCTAAATTTTGAAGTTTAGGATATAATTATCACAACCTATATTTCTTTCTGTAAAAAGCAACATTAGAAAAAACATTAATAAGGTCAAATTATCTGGCTAAATACTTTAGATAAATATCTGGGACTTGCAAAACATAGATTTGGTTCTACTGCTGCTATTCAGTGCAATAAAGTCAATTCTGAATACAAGTGGTTTTATTAAATTTTATTCAGAGGTTAAAAAAATAGTAAATGAGACTGATTAACAAATTGATGACCTGCAATGTTTATATGTAAAATAAATATTTTAAACTTTTATTCATCTTGAAATGTTTGCTCTGGCATATTAGGTTTGTTTTCAGAAGTTTGATTCAAATCTCACAGAAGACACATTCAGCCATATTCTTTTGTTTATGCTCAGTGGGATGTGGGGCTCTCTCTCTCTCTATATATATATGTATATATATACCCCCAGCTGCTTATAAAATCCATAACTTTCCACTAAACTCTGGAGGAAAACAGCAACTTACTTTGAGACAGCTGAATGGTTGCTGCAACAAAAGCTAAAAAGTCTTTTATGTTTTGTCATTTGTATTTCTCCTTTGGCAAAAGCAAACATCTACCACCCACTCTGTCAACTGAAACTTTTCAATGTGGAAAAAATATTTTCTATATTTGTTTTACATACAGTGATACTCAGACATGTTTGTTTGAGCAAATGCACTGCAACCCACCACAGTTACTGTCATAAAGTGCTAAAAACACATGAAAGATGTTGCTGCTGATGAATAACCTGCTCTCTTTCTTCAATTAAGCTGACTCACTGCCGGCAGTGGTTTTTATTCCTTTGTAAATATCTGTGTGTGCAAAGTGTAAAGCTGCCAAGGACACGTTCCCTGTGGCGCCGTGCACACTACCCTCTAAGATTATTGTCCTTTTGTCATGAGTGACGCGGGGAGCAACAGAGAACGGGGAAAAGTGAGAACGCCTGACGGCACCAAAACGCATTGAACGTTATAAAACACTTTCATATACAACTTTTAGTCATCTGTTCCTTTCTTTCTAAGCAATCCTTCATCCTTTTGTATCCTGTTCTCTTTCTTCTCACATTTTCTTTATGTTACTGTTTCACCAAGTTTTTCAAATGAACAGAAGGTCATTGTGGTGTTGAGTTCTCCGTTTACTAAAGTGCACTTGTTTCTTTGTGGTGTATTATGCAAGTCGGCGTAATTCTGAGCCTGTTCAGCTGCTGTCCTCTACTTTTATCCACCAGACACCAGCCACTGGTAAACAATGTTATGACAATGTCACAGAAGCAGCTGCATTTCTGGTTCATTATCATATTTTAGAGCCAGAAAACCTGAAAATCTTGAAAGTATGAAATGTAAATGACTTGTAATTTGCTTTTCCATTTGTTTCCAAAGAGGATATAATTTTATGACACACAAGTGCACAATATGTAAAACTATGAGAAAAAGCTGCCATTGCAGGAATCACACTGATGCATAAACTTCTTGCTTAATGTTTGCATTATTATGTACAAATTGCAAAGGAAGAAAAAATGAAGATAAATCAATTTTGTTTCTAATTGTGATCCTAGTGGTAAATTTTTGTCAGGACAGATAAACAGTAAAGTGAGAAATTCTTACAGCAGAACAGTAAATAGTTCGATAGTAATAGTTATGGGTCCCATTAAGATGTAACTTCTTTTCAAAGGCCATCAGTCACTGGCCACTGCAACACTGTAATTAGCCTGTCAAACATTATAATGGGCCTATTGGCAACTAACACAAGTAGTAGACTTTTATTACCTTTGATCAATGAGACATTGCATTTAAAGTACAGAAGGATAAGAGCAGATTTACAAATACCATTATTCAATTTATTGGTCACTAAGCCCAGACAATGCAGCTGCTGAGGGTAAAGTCAGCAACTATAAAGGGCAGCCTGGGATTTGCCTCGACATTTAAACTTGTCATCAGCTTCATTATTTAATTTTGGTGAAATTCTGCTCTGAAGTCTCTCATGTGGGATTTTTTCCCCTTCCACCAAATTTAGTTGAAGTTGCTCGTCCTGTCAAAGACTTACAAGAGAGAAAATCCTGCATCAAAGTGTTTCTCAGCAGCTTTCTTGGCAAACCTTTACTTTTCTTGAAAGCCTTGGTTGAATCAGCAGTATTTGATTCCTAATTTGTTTAGGAGAGTTGTACTTTCAGCATGAAGCTCAGCTAATATTAGCACAGTTTGGTTTTCTTGCAAAATACCCATATTTCTGGCTCCTCATCCTGCATGCCTGCACCCTCAGAAACCAAAGGAATATACTGACTGCCATGAAGCCGAGCGCAGGCTGGAACAGCACTGCGCTGAAATGACAAAATAAACAAAAAATCATAATATTTGAAATGATCCTAGAAATTGGCACCAGTATAACACTTATCCTGTTATGAGTTAATAATTCATATCTTAGTTGAGATCTGTTTTGTTATTAGTGAGGAAATATGTAAGCATCTTCTGTGCAATCCATCACTGCCACAGTGGGATTTGATCTCCTTTCGCCTGGGGAATAACTGTGAGAAATATGAGCAGAGAGTGATAATGTGCTGGCGAATACAGATTGGAAACATTACCGCTAATAGTGCAGAGGCTACTTTTTGGAAGTCAATAATGACACCCTCATCCTTCACTGGCTCAGGTAACTTCCCTGGCTGTCAGATCACCCATGCTAATGCAGAGTGAGAGCAGTGAGGCCCAATCCATGTTCGCCAGGTAAAGCCAGGTAAAATAAAGTTCATCTCCATAAATTAAGAGGGAAAGATGATTTGGACTCAAGCAAAAACATGTCTGTTGGTTGGTCCTCATGTCTCCATGTACCTTATTGCAGAAAACAGATTCTTTAAACATCATAACTTCTTTTAGGTTATGGATCAGAAGCCTTTGATGCATTTTGTTGCTACTTTTTGTCCATTAACTGGCTGATTCTGACTTCAAATCTCTACTACTTCTGTTTGACTGAGTGACATGTCATGCATCATGTGAACCATAAACATCTGTCTTAGCTGAAAATTCTGCATCAGATTCTGAATAAAGTCAGCTGTTCATGGTTGTGTGAAAGGAAACAAATCTCTTTGAGATTCCCTCAATGTGTTTATATACTACTACCATCTGTTCACTTTGGGTTTTCATGACCGACTCTCACATTATTGACTAGTTTATTGTCACTAGAGCCAGCAAAACATAAAAAATTATTAAACAAGTCCCAGGCAGAATTGAACAGGGCAGCCATCCCTAATGAATAATTCATGTGTTGCCTCCAGATGAACAAATAAAACCCTTTTTTTTACTGTTGTGATTCAATTGAAGTCGACCTACTTTGTGGAGAACCTCCTTCTGACTTCCTTTTCTCCCACCAGCAAAATTACAGGAAATTACTGACTATTAAGTGTTCAGCTACTTTCAGCACTGATATTTAGGACTTGTATTATGAAAATGTTACATTTTCCAAAAACAGTAAACTAGTTTCAGTGAGTTTTAAGTCAAAACTCTCAATAGAAATGCTGATGTAGACTCAAAGAAACCTCACCATGAAACACTGGTACAAATTTCATAGACATTTTTGGTTGTTTTAGATATCAGACAAATTATTAACTAGCTGCAGAATTTATTTTTTTTATTGCTTCACAAAAGTGAGAAAAATGTGCATCATATGCTGGGCTGCATCTGCAATTGATTAAAAAAAAGGTTCAGACTCTGCTTACAAGAAACCACGCCTGCTATTTGTTAAATCTTTCCCAATACGTTTGTGAACAGCTTTTACCATTATACACATTACGTTCTTTTGAAAGTTGAGCACAACTACCTTTTTATATTAGCCATATGGGCAACTGCCCAGGGCACCATTAGAGGAGGAGTTGTGCCTTAAACAAGTTTTCTGCTTTATGAATTTACCGTCAGTGGGAAGTTGTCGCCCCTGAGTGTTGAGTAGGAAACCTTTTGCTGTGCAGAATCAGGAGATTGGGTTACATGCTCTGTGTAGGACTCAGCTGCATTTGATCTTGCCCAAGATTCTCTGGCAATTTCCTGTATTTGCAGTGATTGACGGAGTCTGACAGAGGAGCTTACCCAGGCGCCACTGATTGGACATCAAGATGCCATACAGGTTCCCTCCACAGTCACTGTCATGAAAATCAGACAATAACTAATATAACATTACTGCTCCAACTTTTCCACCTTGCAGGTTACTCTTGACAATTAAAGAAGTAATAATAAGCTAAGCTCATTAAACAGATTTACTTATATTATGAAAATATATTTACTACTCCTTTTATAGGTGTTACATAAGCCCTCATCGAATCCCATGTTATTTCATAAACATATTATGTTTATAAAATTATTTCTGGTTCAGAATGATGAGCCACTGACATTGATTTAATGTATTTCTGACATGATGCGCAGCTGCACACATCACTGCAGAGGATCTTTCCTTCGGCTGTTTCCTGGCAACCAGTGCTGTGGTTGATATCTCTGTAATAATGATGCTGAAGAGGTCTTTAGTGTTTTAGCTATTAGGGTCACTCTGACACTGCAGATAATTGTCAGATATCATAGTCTTGTCTAGAAATAAGGAAACTCGGATATCAGACACACACAGTTTCCCAGGACATGGTACAATATGGTTCATGTGCAATTTTATGCTTCTCAATTCTTTGTCATTTACACTCACAACAAGATTTGACCTACTGCTCAACCGATGCTCTGCATTCAATGATTTTATTATCCAATCCCAAACATCATATTTATCAATAAATGTCATTGCATATTCTACTTGAGTCTAGTTTGCAAGAATCTTAGTGTGTGTGGGTAAATTTTCTTTTTCTAAAAATATAAAAGTTTGCATACTTGCATTTATATTATTTCTCATATATACTGAGATGATTGTTAGTTACTAACATGCCAGATTCATGTCTGAATTGTTTTCACTGACTGGATATCTCATTTATATCATTTATGTTGTCTATCATTAGAAAACTTTACCACACAAATTCTGGATTTCATTGTTTTAATGAACCAGTCAAGTTATGCTGTAAACAAGGTAATTACATATTCGGTATTCATTTTTTTATTTTATTTTCTATAGAATTTGTGTTTTTATCGTCAAGGAGAACAAATGTTTCCCAAAAGAACCAAAATTTCATCACTACCCAATAACAATATTCTTTTAGTCATATCCTCATATAATCCTAAATTGTACTAAAACAAGAATATCGAGAAAAAAAAATTATTCATTTGAAAACTTCTTTCTATTTAAGAAAAGATCAAACTTAATTTTATCTTTTTAATATTTTGACAATATTTTGTAAATGCTTGCTACCTTTCAAGCAAAAGATTTCAAGTGACCCTAATAATATGTACTTCAAATTTCTATCTTTATCTTAATTTCCATCCAAAATGTTTAATGCATAGCAACAAAATATGTACAAATATTAAAAAATCAACAACTAAATAAATATTATTGTTTCAGTTGTTTCAGATGTTTTAGCATCAAAAGAGCAGAAATGCTCTTTTGTTTTTGCTTTCATGCAGTGCAGAAACATCCTAAATAAATTGATATTCAGATTGTTTTTATCATTTACACAGTTTACTGTTTGCTCTTCAGATAGACATTTGATTCACTTTCTCCTCCAGTTTTTCATTTATTAATTTGCTTTTTATTTTTTCCCCTTGTGAGATAAATGTTACTTTTATGAGCTGGAACAACTGATCTTTCCCATTATAGCCATGTCACATCTCATTCTTCTGATCGGCTGATGCCCTTTGTTGTCGAGGTGACCAGAATGCTGAGATGATGATAAAAAGGATGAATGACCTACCGACCACTTTGTATAATCCAGAACACATTCATACATTTTCAGAATCCTCCCCAAGATTTTTAAGTTTGGTTTACTTTTGATTTGATTTTCTTATAAAACATGTTCGTCTGTAACTCTGTTACATCATATATGTTAGAAAACACATTGTGATAAGCCTAATTTTATGTAATAAATGTACGTTTTGAAAATCACATGCTTTGAGTTGGTGTTGAACATTTATTAAGCCTATTTCTCTGTTCATTTAACTGGACTGCCACTGCTAACACTCCTCAGCATTTTACTTTCTCTACTTTCAGTCTTTGCAGAATCAATAGATTCTCTCTCTTGCTGGTTTTCCACTCCCTTTTCTTTTTGTGTCAGGTTTTGGATTTTGTTATGCCTTAAATATCATTTTTTGGACTGCTTATTCTTGCTGCTTTTGGATCTAGCAACAAAAAATGACACAGCAAATCTGTGAAGTTCAAGTCTTTCTTATTATCTCCTTACCACCTTAACAGATCCACTGCCTCCATATCACACTGCAAATTCTCATTCTTTGAGAAGCTATTTTTCTATAAGCTTTATTAGCTCTAATCAAAATAAACTAAAATAAGAACTAAATTGATGACTATGAACCAAATCTATGTTTCACTTTGAACTAAGTTACTGAAATTGATTCACTTTTCAGTACTATAAGGTAAGGAAACTTTATTTTCAGAAGGTTTATTAATTAAACAATTATGACACCTATTGTGTTAGCTTACTCCTCTTCCTTATTTCTTCATTTATTATCGTTTCTCTTTTTCCTTGGCATCTTGCCTCACTCTATATATAGGGTAAAAACTATCTACTTCTTCCATATAAACCCATTTATTGGTCAATCCTTCACTATTTTCTATTTGCTCATAAAGTTGCTTTTCTAAAGTGTCAGAAATGCGAGTGAACTTCGCCCGAGGCATCTGTCACACGCCCCAACTGCATCAAGTGGATAGCTTTAAAGTCATTTTAGGATTTTTTTATTTGATTTATTCTAAACAAGTAAAGTGTCAGAGATGCCCTTCTGGAAGATTGTCCTCGGATTGAGAGGTAAAATACTTGAACTTAAGAACAAGGACACACTCTATAGCTGTTGCAAAATGCAGGGGGTGAAAATCCGTTTAACTTCAGACTGTAAAAATAAAAGAGAGCAGACCTCTTGGTAACACCAAAAATAATTGAAAAAAAGCAAAAACAGGCTGTGGACGCTGTGGAGCCGAGATCCCAGAGCAGAGATTCATAAAAGCTTAAAACTGTGGTGGATTATTGCTCAAAAATGATACCTTTAATAAAGGTTAAATATTACTGCAACTCAGTTGTTGTTCAGTTTTGATATTTTCGTTAATCAAGACTTTATTTGAAAATATCTGATGTTAAACAATAAATATGATAATTTTCCAAATAAAATTAATCTGAACATAACTGAACAAATGGAAACCAGATCCACTGCTAAAGCGCTGCTCCTCTGCAGAGATGGAGGATAATGGTTTGATTTAAAGGTGAGGCTGTAAAAAGAGATTTTGTGAATCTTATTGCTGCTGAAGGCATGAATAATTTGGTCTTTCATGTCTCCCCTCCAGAGTTAGAAACTTGAGTTTGAGATTTGAATGTTACTTGGACTCCAGGTCTGAGACTCAAATCTTCTGAACAGTTTTTATCTAAAGAGGAAGCTGGTCTGAAAGCTACAGCCTGCAGCTGCTGCTGCTTTATTGTGAAAGGATGAGGCTGAATTCTGGCCAGTGATGTTGGAAGAATATGCACTGCTAATGGCTTTTAGCAATCTGTTCTTGTTAGATGGAGCTTCACAATAATGGCCACACGAATTTCTCCCCAAATAGGAATTTGGATCTTTATGGAAACAAGATGAAAATAACTTACCTCAGACATGATCTCACCGTTAAGCTAGCTGCGACAGCCAACTGAACAGATAACAATAAAAGCTATTTTTGTTCCATTCATTCAGATATTTAAGTCTTTTTTTTACCCACTACCCTTTGTCTGCTGTATATGTTGTAATCCTTACATTATACTTGAACTTTTACAGTCTCTCCCTGATGCTTTTGTGGCAAATTCCAGAGATATCTCACTTGTGATATTATAAACAAAAAGCATCACTTCACCAGCAGTTTCCTCTTTCTTAAATGTCTCTGTCCTGAGAATAACTTGTTTCCATGGTTTTGTGGTGTTGGCAAGGATTCAAGAACTACCAACCAGGCTTTGCTCTGCGCTGCAAATGGGTTGTTACATTTTTTCTGCCAGAGGTCATGGTGCTCTGTCTCCCTTGTACAGATGTTTCAGTTGGGTGTTCAACTGGGGTTCAATGCTACTCTTGCTGCAGAGTCTGACTCGGAAAAGAAAAACAACAACAAAAAAAAACGATAGTGGAATATGGGTCGCATAAGTAATACATTTTTAATACACTAAACATTTTGCTTCCATGCGCCACTATCATGGCTCCATAGAGGAAAAGAATTGCTGCCTGTTTGTGTAAGCTGCTTTCTTTATGCCAGAGCTGCTGTGACAGTCTGTAGATTCATTCATCTTACTTCCCTAAACATTTCCTCAAATGAATGACAAACAATGTTGTCTTACTCTCAGCTGTTTTCCATATCTACATGGGTTGAATGTCAATTTATTAAACTCTTGCAAAAACTCCTGCAGACAGTCATGCTCAACAGACTGAAGGTTAAAACTCATTGTTAGAATCAGGCTGAATTGAAACAAATGATTAGTTCTGTTAAACAATCTCATTTCATCAGTTTATGAGTTGGGTTAGGAAAGAATATGGAAAATTAAGAAGACCTTCATGTTAACATTGTTTACATCACAGAGCATCACCTCTTGTAACATAATTGAGAATATATTATATCTGGTATGGTATTCATAACTTCCAATGTCTTTACTGTATCAAAGTATACTGTATCTGTATGTGTGTGTGTTGGGGTGGGTGTGTGTGTCTCTCTCTCTGTGTTTGAGTCTGTCTCATTAGGCTGTGTTTCACTGACATTGTTGTGGAAGAGGTCACCTATTAATCCTCTGGGGATTGCTTATAGCTACAAAGAGAACAGATGACACAGCACACAGGTCCATGTTTTCTGCAGAGAGTTGATAATTAGGGTTACTATTAGTGTTAAACAGCCAAACTCTACAGCATTATGGGAAATGTGCAGTGATACATGTGGAAACAAAAGAAGAATCCAGGTATGTTGTGATCAAACTGAACCAAGCTGGTTGTTTAACTCTGAAGCCGTAAACTGGCCTGACAACTACAGTCTTGATTCTAACAAGTCATCAACAAGTCAGCTTGCAACTGACTCAGACGATGTCAGTGACAATATAGCTCACTTATTATAAGCATCAACAATTTTAGACCTTTTTATGCTGATTGAACTGTTCTCTTTACAATAAAACGGTTAGACAATTACAGGTTTGAGTTTTAATAAGTAAAATTGAAGTTAGATTTTGTTTATATACAAAGGAAAAAAACTGCACATTGTAGGAATAAATCCATAAATCCATGTATTAATTGTGCCAGGTTGCACAATAACATATACATGCATATACTTTTTAGCTTCTTGCATTTCAAGCACAAGTCCACAAAATTTCTCTTTGCAGAATTGGTGAAACTCATTTCAATTATTTTCTTTTCTTGACACGAACCCGACTTTTAAATGGAGTCGAAAATGTTAGCATCCTTTACACATAAATTCCAACACCAACTGTGGGAAAAGCCAAATCTCAGTTCCAACCACCTGGTTTAATTTTTCACCCTCAGGGGGAAATAGATTAATTTGAATCATCAAGAACGGTACAAAAACAATTAGGGTGCAAGCACATTTGACGGCTCCAATAAGTCAATGATCCCAAGCACACAGAGCTGATTTTGGATCGGTTAAAGCAGACTAACACTAAGCTTCTGGATTCCCTCAAATCAACCCTATTAAAAAGAAAAAAAAGGATATGGACTGCTTCTCCAGCTGCACGGTGAGAAACCAAATGATTTAGCAGAATATTACAATTCTGTTAGCATCTATCAACATTTATGTGAATTAGGTCTGTAACACCCTGCAGGTGTCACTTTGCAGTTGATCTTAAATTCCAGGATTTTGACATTTACTTTGTTTTTAAATCGTTGGCAAAGTTTTTTCTCCTTTCATGTTTCATCCACCCTGTAGAATCTAATTGGGAAAATAAAGCTGCCACTGTTTGGTTGTTCACAACCTTAAAGTAAAACTTTGTCAAAGCACCTTTTTCATTGCCACCATTCAGTTACCTGTGATTGACATCAAAGAGCAAAAATATTTGATCTGGAATAAAGCAGAGATAAAGTTCAGCTGTCCTTGTAGAATTGTCTTGACATTTGTTCCTCTGAGTGTTTTAGTTAAAGCAAGAAAAAGGACTGAAATCTCTTCGAAGATAAAAACAGAAACAATAGGGATATTGCAAAGGCTGTTTCTCTAAAAGCAATAAACTCACCAGATGGAAAGCAGCGAAGGTGCTCCACCAGTTTCCAAAAAGTGCTGGTTGTATTGTCCATGTGACAACAGTCTTCTGCATTTTCCATATTTCTGGACTAAAAAGTAAGATTACAAGACAGAAGCCTTTCTGCCAAACGAAACCTAGAAGAATGTGTTACGACTTACAGAAACCAGCCATATTAGTGGCATTAACTGCACAGCCTTGGGCTATTCCTTCCAATAAAGCTTTATAGTTAATAGGTCAAAATACAATTTTTTTAAATTAACAAGGAGACGGTTGGCTGCACAGTGGCGCAGTTGGTAGGGCTGTTTCCTTGCAGCAAGAAGGTTCTGGGTTCGATTCCTGGCCCCGGTCTTTCTGCATGGAGTTTGCATGTTCTCCCTGTGCATGGTGCGTTCTCTCCAGGTACTCCGGCTTCCTCCCACAGTCCAAAAACATGACTGTCAGGTTAATTGGCCTCTGTAAATTGTCCCTATGTGTGAGTGTGTGTGTGCATGTTTGTTTGTCCTGTCTGTCTCTGTGTTGCCCTGCGACAGACTGGCGACCTGTCCAGGGTGACCCCGCCTCTCGCCTGAAGTGACAGCTGGAGAGGCGCCAGCAACCCTCCCGACCCCAGTAAAGGGACAAGGGTGTAGGAAAATGGATGGATGGAAGGAGAGAGTTTTGTTGGGTAAGAAAGATCCTCCATCTTCTCGTTAACATGCCTGTTCTGTGAGCTACAATTACAAACGTATGTTTGGAATTGCACATCTTCATAAAAAACAGCATGCTCATTCTAAAACACGGTGGTGGCAGCATAATGCTTTGTGGTTCCTTTTTCAGTTCTGGAATGTCTAGATGGACTCCAGAACTAAATCTGACCCTGAGGTCGCCTGGTGTGTGATGTGGGAAAGAGAATTATGAAAATAGATTAATTTAAAAAGAGATTCAAATTCAGGACATAGGATGCTGACTGAGTTCTACAAGAAAAGATTTAACTGAAAGGCATATCAACAAAATATCCCATGTTAGTATGCATGCTCATGCAAACAGCCCATTGCTGTTTATTAATGTTTCTTTTTTATACAAGTACATCTTTAAAAGTCCAGATTTTCCATCCCGCTGTGAGTGAGCGTCACCATGGGAGAAGCTGACAGGTCGTTTAGATTTATGCATTTTTCATCACTCTTTATGTTTCAGTGCTTTTTTATGAACACTCGCTGGTTCATGGTTGTTACTCCGGGTTTTAATTAGCACATCCAATCAGGAATCAGCACCACTGTTTGGCTTAACTGTCTCCTCACAAAACAAAATGCCACAAAACTCACTCGGTTGTAAAATTCAGATGTTCTTGTGATTTGCTAATGAGTGTGAGTACAAATGCAAATTGCTTATTCACAGAACTTGATCTGGGATGCTTGATACCCGCTGCCACCAGCAAGATTCATGTGGATTTACTAATTGGTAGACTTACTCAGTGTTACATGATGCACATAATATTGCATCTTCATGATGAGTCATCTGACATTCTTGTCTCTGCTCACACCATCAGTCAGAGCCATTAAGATCACAACAGAGAATAAACCACTGCAGTGAATAGGCAGCTAAACTGGTCAAACTCCAAACGATTAAAACCTGCATATTCATCTCATTCTAAACTTTTAGTCTTCATTAACACATTGATATTGTAAGAAACAAAAATGAAGAATTGAAGACATACCACCTTGAAAGGTGAAAACATAATATCAGACAAATATCAGACAAAAAATGAATGATGTGGGCATTAGGGCATCATGGCCACCCAAAAAGAAAAGAAATAATAGAAAGTTTTTGATTTGGTCTATAAGTCGATCTCGGGATGTTAGTAGATGTTTTGTTTTAGAAGAAGGAAGATACTCAGTAAAACTAATTTTCCCACTTATGTTTCTCCATAAGGAGCATGGTGGCTGTGTCCTCTTCCCTCAGTTCTCCATCTTCTTGTTGACAAATCTCACCTTTCTTTCCTGCAGAGCAGAATTTTTGAGGGCGAAGTCACCATTTATTTCTCTATGTTACCAGCCACATATCCTTTTAAGATATCACTATTTTGAAGGTCTTCTTTGATAACAAAATAAGTTTCAATGAAAGAAATTGTCTGCGTTGCTCTACTATTCCATCCACAAGGTCATCCTTCATATATTGCTTAGATGAATGGCACCAAACACTCCTTCTTTTTTTTTTTTAGAAAAGTATGTTTTATAATCACCTAACTGCTTCAAAATATAGTCAAAGTGCAGTAGATCTTTTTATTTGTACTTCATACTTAAAAATATATAAAATATGACGACATCTATTCTGTAGAGTCTATAGAGCATAATGGCACATCCCACTAATGTTAAATGGCTGATAGACTACCGGGTGCTACTGAGAGTGAAGGAGTTTGCTAACTCTGCATGCAGCTCAGACATCTGCCTGAAGTCTGAATTTTAATGACTTGTAGGTGGCCAGGGTTCAGTGTAAAGTATACAGCAGTGGCTTGCGCAGAGGAGCATATGCTAATTCCCATGCAGTGGTAATAGAAAAGCTGGTGTTTTTGATTGCACTGCAGCACTACATAAATAAATGCTTGCAAATAAATATCTTGTCACAATGGTGCCTTCATGAAACTCTCAGAGGTATGTGTTTCCTCACAGCATGAACAACTAAAGATGAACCTTCTTCACATCGTGAGGAAGGACACCCATCTTTTGTTTTGAGTCTTTATTAGATGTCATCACCCTCTGCTGCTTGTGGCTCCCAGACTGGTCAAGGTTTTTAAAACTGTTTACAAATAAAAATCTGAAATGTGCGGCATGCATTTGTAATCAGCTACCCTGAGTTAAGACTTGGTGCAAAAACATTTAGCAGCACTCACTGCTGCAAATATTTTGCACACATCTTCAGGTTGCACATAGAGCAAACGTCTAGTTTTCTTTACAAAGTGGCAAAGACTGAATGGAGAATGTCTGAACAATAATAGATTTAGGTTTGATGTCTGAATGAGCCATCCTTATAAGTATGAATAAGCTTATATCTATTCAAGTCTGGCTGAATGTTTTGTCCTGCTGAAAGATGAACATTTACCCAAGTTTCAAGGTATTTGCAGCCTCTAATGGATCTTCTTCAAGCATCACCCTGCTTGGTTCCCTCCATCTCCCCACCCTCTCTGGACTGCTTCTCACTGCTGAAGAAAAGCACAGGTCAAGTAAAACACTGCCCCCCCATGCCTTACTATGGAGACACAACATAGTGTTTTAAATGTGCTATTCTTTTCCACACAGCATGATGCTGCCACCTCAACGTTTTTCACTACAGTGATGTTTTGTATGAAGCCATAAAGTTCCATTTCACTTCCATCTGATGGAAATGCTTTCTTCCACATCTGTTAAAGTGACTCATTTACAGAGACCATTGGGACATTTTAAGCTTCTCCCCATTATTATTCCTCCATGATGCTGTTTGTTCACTAATGTTCCCTAACAAATGCCCGAGGCTTGAACAGAAGACAGAACAGTTGTATTTACACTGACTAAATTGCACACAGGTGGATTTTTTAAATTTTAGTATTTGCAAATACTTTTTTGTATGTTGACTTGGTTTGCACTGAATTTTACTCATGTTATATTTTTTACAGTGCTTGTAACTTACAAAATGGCAAAATGTAAAAAAAAAAAGCACTGTTAACACTCTTTGGATCAGATATATCTTATGTAGACTTTTTTTAAAACGTTTGCTTTTGAAGTAAAGGTGGCAGAATTACATGTTTCCCAGGCACAGAGTGACATTTTAAAGCACGATCAAGTAATTTTATTACCTTCATTTGTTATAAAAATACTGTATATATCAAATATAATTTAAAGAAAATTTTATTTCCAAATTTAACAGTTATGCTGAGAAGTAGCTGGTATAATGAGCTCAGCAGCTATGCAGTTCCACCAGCTGTCTGCTAATTGCTCCTTGCTAGTCTGAAGGGGCTGAGTCCAGAGTTGGGGCAGGGGTTATTCTATGATGGAGGAGCTCAGATGTTTGGATACTCTAAAGCGGTGCCAGGTCTCTCAAGGCGTTTTGCTAGGCTGAATGGTTGCCATGGAGATTACAGGATTTATCAAACATACAGAAAACAATAAAGGCAACGGCTCAGGTATGCTTTTAATGAGGGAATAACCCTGTAATATGATGTAAAGATCTTACATAATGCTGGCCCTTTAATCTGGGCTCCTCTTTGATCACTCTGAGTGAACAAGTTGATGTTTTTAGATTTCACTTTTCTCTTTTAGAAGACAAGATATGTTGAAATCACATTCTTTAATTGCACTTGCTTTTTCCTGCCGTCACTGATGTTGGCATACAGCTGCAGCTGTTTCCATGCCTGGCCAGTCATTCAGAGAATCAGCATTTTTTTTTTATTAAAGCAGTCTTTAAAGGCAGTAAAAAGTGATGGCTCCACTTCCAATTTATGCGTCTTATTGATTGAAATTCTGCCTTGAGCATATTTTAAGCAAGCGTTGGAACATGCATATCAGTGAAGCATGAGAGAAGACTGCAGAGAGATCCTTAATGTAAAAAGTGCATAAATTAGAGCACAGTTAATGAAAGGAATTCACAAGCTATCCAAGTGGTGTTTCAATTCCCAAATTGTCAAAGTTTTCTTTTTCTGAAGGAACATAAAGGACTGATGCAATAAAACAGTTATATATTGATCAAATAAGATTTTGAGACTGTGGCAGTAAGAATTTCAACAATTTACGACGAACAGAGCCCATGGATGTGTTATTTTTAGTTCACTGCAATAAAAAGCTTCTAAAAGTTAACATTAAGTCTCTGATTTAACCGTTTGCAAAGACTCCTCTTTGTCCAAGTTTTACAGCCTTTAGGGGGCAGTGTTGATTCATATCTTTCCTTGTATTTCATAGCGTTTGGAAGAGCGTACAACTGCTGCATGTAGGAGGGAAAGAGTGAGCAGAGCTGAAGATGAGGAGGCAGGGAAGTGTAGGAGTTTGGAAAAAGAAGGAAATCTAGAAGAAAATAAAAAAGAAAGAAGCAGATGCGTACAAAAAGGTGGGCGGAGAACATGGGAGGAATGCTGAGTGCGAAAAGGCTCCACAATTATTACCATTAGACTATTATACTTCTTAACACAACCAGTTAGAAAGTTAATCATAAATATTTAGCTTTATTTTCTCCCACTGTTGAACATTGTTGCACATACATCTCTTCCCGATTGGACAAATGTAAAGCACACAAGATTATTTGTAGAAAACTCCAAATGAAAATCCATTTTTTGCCATTCAACAAATCCCTCCTTCTCTGCATGAAAGCTGAACATGCAGTGGAGTGTGGCAATCAGACTTCCTGGAAAGAACAGTTTCTTTGCGCCCCTTAGTCGTCCCTTTTCTCATCCACTGCTTCCTTCCTCATCCCTCAGTTTTGTTCCTTCCTGATTCTTCGGCGCCCGTCTCCCTTGATACACTCTCCTCTCCGCTGTCTCTCCAGGTAGATAAGGTCATTGATCAAGTGAAGGCATTTGCGTCAGTGTCAAGCTGTGAAGTTGATGTTGAATTAAGCAAAATTAATTTTCTCAGGAAAAAAATTGAAAGTCAAGCAGCCTTGTCTTGAGAAGTAGGTCAAGGGGAACACATAGAAAATAATTAGAGGGAGACTAATCAACATTGCATTTGTGGAGAGGAGGTAATAACTGGGTAAGTGAATTGAATTTGAAAAGGGGAAGAGCGAAAGGTAAGAAAATAGAAACGTAGTTAAGCAACCAGACCACGTCATGGTGTTGTAGTTAATTCTCAAGATTGTTGCTGTTAACAAATACGTCATGATATTCAAAACCATGTTTTGAGGATACTTATACGTGCTGCCTAAAAATTCCCAAGAAATGAGGAACTGATTCAAATGTTTATGTTGTCTTAATCTCTAACATTTACTCAAAAAGAGAGAATCTCTGTCTGATCAGATTTCAGGTGCTTTAACATTCCCAGAGAGACAGTTTTACTAAAACATGTTAATGCTCACAGCAGAGACCTGGCACAGCCAGTGTTTTGGTTATTGATGCCAAGTTTCACTTGCATGTCAAGGGTTGAAGAAAGAAGACAATGAGAGTATTCAACAACAACAACATTTCCAAGGATGTTCTTTGAATACATTTTCTTGCAAAAGCCCTCATGAACTCATTTTCATATTTTATCACATAACAATCTCAAACTTTGATATATTTTATTAGGATTCTATCCTGTGGAACAAAACAATTTGCTAATAGTATAGTAGAAGAAAAATTATGAATAATTTTCAAAATACTTTAAAACAGTTTGAAAACAGGATCAAGCATTTGTACTCAGCCCACTGAGACAACACTTTGTCTCAGTGGGTCTAGCAGCTAAACATTCATTTAGCTGCTAGACCTTTGAGGAGCGGCCAGTTTTACATAACAGAAATCTTTGTCAGTTTTCTTAAGCAATAACAGCTCAAACTCAGAGTGAACATATTTATATATATATAGATGTCAAATATAAATTCTTGTCACAGATTCTCATTTGTCTTTCAGTCTGGACTTTGACTAAGCCGTTTATTAACATGAATATACTTTGACATAAAACCATTCCTAGGTAGATTTGCCTGTGAGTTTTGTTTTGCTGTCTAACAGGTTTTCTTCCAGCATATGTTCAGCCATTAGCTCCATCCATCTTCTTAGCAACTTTTACGACTTTCACTGTCCCAGCTAAAGAAAAGCATTGACAAAGCACAATGCTGCGACCTCCTTGTTTTACAGAAGGGATAATGTGTTCAGGGTGAAATGCAGTGGTTGATGTCGGCTAGAAGGTTTATTGTTGGGTGAAGGATTTGTGTGAGGCATTATTTTATAACCTAACCATGATTGAACCTAACCACCACTCAGCAAAAATAGCTTATTGCACCACTGATTTTCTATTGATGCATATTGTAAGCATAATAAGGATCATATTGTCACCATCTCAGTAATCTGCCACAGACTACAATAGGGCATTATTATGCATAATAGGGCATAATATTCTCATTATTTGAATACTAAATATCTAAACGTGCCAGCTCTTTTTGTGCTATGTTAAATAGAAAACACTCCACTGACATCAGAAAGAGCTTGCCAACACAAACAAGCCGTTTGAAATGTATATTTTTTCCAAATGCTTGAATTTCTCTTAAACATTATCCCTGACCATGCAGTGTGCTGTTTTCATGTTCACTAATGTTTTCTGACAAACCTCTGAGGCCTTCACAGAACAACTTTATTCATACGAGATTAAAAATTAATATTGTATTGATAAACATATTTTTTACATAACATAATGTAGCTGTTAGGAGTAGTTGAAACCATGACTACTGATTAATTGAGATTCAGCCCTTTTAGGATTTTTTGGATGTAGGAACTTTATGTGGAAAATAAGCCACTGTTTTCATAAGCAAGAGAAATTAAGAACCTTTTCTCATTCCTGCTGCATCATTCACTCCTCCAGCTGTAAAACAACACAGACAAGAGTAGAATAAAAAAAAAAATCTGGTTATTTTCAAGGTGGTTTAAGTCACTCACTATAAAAAAAAAGTCCAGCTCAACATATGCATCATATTTCCTAAGATGGCTCTGAAGATGCTCTGCAACATCAAACATGTTTTCCAGCAAAGGAAGTAACTTTAAATGGGGCCTCCTGACAGCACCAAGTGCTGCATTCGGGCGACTGTAATGAAGCCAATCACTTTTAATTTAGCCTCCCTGCATCAGCTCTGTGATGGTATAATTGGGTTACATAATTAACACTAGCAGGAAAACAAACCACAGCACTTCTATCAGTGTCTTGCAGGAGGATGAAGAGCTAAGAGCTGTTGCAAACACGAGGAGAGGGGGGATAAATAGTGTCAGGATGCTGACAGCTATGATGTGCTGGATCTGGTAAGTAGATAAGGTAAAGGTAGAGAAAGCAAGAGGGGAAAGGAATAAAATTGGCTAAGACTGATGAACAGTCAGAGGGGGGTTTAGATGAAACAAGACTAAAGGAAGAAAAGGGCAAGAGAGAGGACATGTGAGAAAAGAAACTTACTCTTCTCGCTACAATTAGCTTTAAATGCAAATGCATACATGAATGCAAATGCTTTCACTTAAAAGGTCACCAAGCAATCCAGTGGCAATACTAAACCATCACATCTTGATCACAAGTTCTATTCTGGGATTTTTCTCAGTTTTTTGGCTGTTTTTATTAAATCTTAACGATCAACAACACATGAAATAAAATCAAAGCTCTAATTTCTCCTTTTCGTGTCACAGGAACATGACACTCCAAATGAAGCAACACTGGAATGAGTGTACTCATTAGTGAAAAGGATGAGCACATATTAATAATGAAAACACCATATGCAATCTGTAGTGGAGGACTGGTACAGGGAGAAGAAAGAGGTTGATGAAATGGAATGCAAGGCCTTCATTAAGCGCAGTGACAGCAACCTGCTTTCGATACGGAGGGAAGCTGCTGCTGCTCGGGGACCGCCTGTACTCTGAGGCTACAGTGTGAACTCCAGGAGAAGACTGTGGAATTTTGCTTTGAAGCTCTGAGAGCTACAGAGCTGCAGCGGTGACGGACAAACTTTCTGCAAAAACGCCTAGTGAGAGTCAGAAAGGAATCTAGAGGAAGAGAGCAATCAGCCATCATTCTGACTCTGCAGCAGAAAGCAGCCAATCAGAGGCCAATCAAAATCTCCACTCTTGGGACATCAAAAATAACTCGGAGTAATTCAGCTGCACAGGCTGCTGGGAATCAGTTCATGATCACTGGGTCCTTGGCAGAAAAGTTAGTTTGGAGTCATGACTCACATTTAAACTTATAGCGACCCTATAAGCTCCTCTGCACAATGCGGCACATCCAACATGCCACATCATTAGGAAAAGAACGCAGAGGTATTTTAAACATTTAAATAAGTAAAACAGCATGAACACATTTTCCAATCTTTCACTCGGGAGACAATTTTGAGTTAAAAGGCTTGTTTGGTGAAGAATTGAAATTTATTTGACCAGTTTTTGGTTATACATATTCAGATAATTAATATGTATTCATAATTTTTCCCTTCCAGGAGAATAACAGTCTAAAACCAAAAACCAGAGCTACAATAAAATAGCTCAGAATATGGATCAAAGAATATCCATGTGTGTAAGAGTTCAAACCTAAATCTAATTTAAAACATGTAGCAAAGCTTGAAAAATTTGCAAAATGTGAGCTATATTTAAAAGAAAAATAGGCAGAAACTTCAAAGCAATAGCAGATGTAAGGAGTTAGATGAAGAAGTCAAACATCTATAGGACCCAAAATCAAATATCATGACCTGTTTTTCTTAATTTAACCATAAAATCAGGGCAATTTAAGAAAAAAAAAACATTCCAAGACATAATGGAAATTATAAACTGTTTGCTGAAGCTCTACAAAGCATATGAAGCATGTTTTCTTTATTTCTGAATGATGTGGGCCAGTCCAGTCCAGAAATAACAGTTTAGGGGAAAAGAAAACTTGATTTCCTTGCTGGTAAGAATCCTGACAGCTAAACATCTTCATGGAGTAGGAACAGAAAATTGGAAAAAGGAGCTGACATTATATGCTCCTTTTCCTGCTTTTTTGTATATATGGTCCATTAATTATTCAAATTCTTAAGCTATGTATTTTAATGCTAGTCAGTTGAAATAGATGTGAATATTTGATCCTGTGGGCTTTGGTAATCTAGTCATTTTTGTGTGTTTTGTTCCAAATTTGCCAAATTTTTCTGTGTTGTTCATGAATCAGGAGAGGGCCGCTCGCTTGCTGTGGCAAATTGAGTCTATTAAAGTCTATGTTGTGTTTACACCTGTAAAGGAAGCTCAGACTGATAATCTGCTCAGAGACAGCAACGACAGAGGAGAAGGCGGGTGTTTGGAGAGACGGGGAGCGATAAGAGAAAAGGGAGGAAATCGGGAGGATGGATTTAGATACTTCAGGAGAGATTGTTGAGAAGGGACGAAAACAGTCAAGTGGAGGACATGATAAGAATATAGGACACATGAAAGCCAATGACACTGGAATCAGAGTGATGTGCACTTTTTGTTTTCACCCATATATAACATTTTGGATGAATGCTAAAAATATATTTGGACCTCTCATAACTTTCAACAATCACTTTCTTCTTAAAGGTTCTACCTAAGAGGGTTATTGGTGAAATGCACAACAAATAGCCATCAAGTCCAAGGATTCTCCCACTTGAGCTGGTGTTTTCTGCAGCTCCCCTACAGTTATGATCAATCTGTTGGCTTCATCATCAGTCAGTCCCGTCTTTGCCTAGATTGTCTGCTTAGCTGAACTGCCACATCTTTGCAGACTTTCAACTCTGTGTCATTGCTATTATTTTCAGGTGATGGATTTAAGAAGAATGCTCTTTGAGATGTTTTGATATTGTCTTACAATACATTTAGCTGGGACATGATAAACTATGAAAACTGCAATCAAATGTTACAGGAATGTTTTGGCAGCTAAGTGTTACTTTAACTAGATCAATGGATAGCTGTCTGCAGGGGTGTGCGTTGCTGTCTGTGTTGGAGCTTTGTCAGCATGCCTTACATTTTCCCAGGGCTCATTATTGAAAGACAAGGAAACAGGGTTAGTTACAGATGTGGCGGCTGCTGTTGTCTCAGCCTCTGTGTTATGAACTGGAGCAGGATGTCATTAAGTTAGACCTAAAGGGTCCAAGAGAAAGAAAAAACAACTCTTATGAACCCATTAGCTTTGCATTGTAGCCTGTGCCGGGTGTCAGCAGGTCAAAACACGTCTAGCCAGCATGTAGGTGTCTGTGAGTACTTGTGTTTTTCTGCCCTGGAGGCTCAAAATATTCGCTTATCATAATTCATCTTGATGAGGATCCCAGTGGGACTCTTGACAGTTTTAGAGTCCATGTATTTTCTCATGACGGTCCACAGCGATGCATCATTCACTCAAAATAAACTAGCCTTTAACCTTGGAGATAGCAACAGACCATAAAGGGAAAAAGTAATTATGAGCATCACTTTCTTTTACGCTCTGCATTTGTATTTTGGATCACCTTGTGTTAAATGACATGCTGTAATAAGTCTTGTGCTGTCACTCATCTGAAGTTACATGTTCTTCATTTTGAGATCTTGTAAAAGTTTTAAAATCATGTCTGAATGTGAAATAAAATAAATAAAAAGCCACAAAATTCTACATTAACATGAAAGGAGCAAAATAATATAGATGTATATTGAGCGTAATATTTTATTTTGTTGTAGATAAGGAGCATTTTGATTACATTATTAACATCAATGTGCATTAGAAAAACAGGAGGAGTCATGCAGGGATAATCATTTCTGCTTCCACACTCCACCTCTATAATTCTTAAAATTCCTAATCTGTTTGAGATGTGAATACTGTACACTGTCTGCAGCAGTTACTCACACTGACAGAACAACCCCCTTCATGGTTCAGAAGAAATGTCAAGAATCACCACTGGAAAATAAGCATAAAGTCAATGTTAATGAGGGCACTTTTATTAGAGAGCCAGTAGTTTTTTTAGAGAAGACTCCCGACGGGGGAGACGCTGACCGCTGAACCAAGAACATTCATACGAAGTTTAAAGACATGAGTTTGGTTTTTCTACTGAAAGGAGAAACTGCGATCAGCTGCATCATCTTATCTGCATGAGCTCTGGGTGGTGCTTCCTCCTCCAGAGTAATGTTCAGAGTCCAACTTCACTTGCCAGACATCAGAAATATTTCTATTGACCTCATCTTCTGTCACACAATATTCACTGCAATTCTTAAAACAGTTTGGAGGAGATACACTGTGCCTCTATTGAACAAATGCTAACCAAAAAATATGCTTATGACAAAGTTCTATCTTATAAGAGCTACTTTTAGGTATTTTAAAAAAAAGTCTGTAGCATTTTTTTAATAGTTCTTTCGTGTTTATATTCAGCATAACATTTGCTATATAAACATTATATATTATGCTATAAAAATTTTTTAAGCTGCTTTCAGCCTCTAGCATGCTGATCTTCCTGTTTTGCAGAGCATACACTCACACCACGCATATAGTTACAAAAATAGGAATGTGCATAATCAATAAACACAACAGAATAAACTGACTGCTGATGTCTTTCAGGGGAGTAAGGACAGACCCAACAGGTATAAAGTTGTAAGGCTGAAACTGATGGTGAAGGTGCAGAAATCTCCTTTATAAAAAGAAACATTTCCCAGATTGTCTGAGTGCAAATGTGTTCAACAGAAGCAGCATCACCGTTGTTTGATGGTTGGGAAAGCACGAGGGAATAAACTTTTGTGTGACAATAAGCACAGCAGTATTACACTTCCTCTCACACTGAAACGAGGTTCGACACATTTACTGTGACTCAGCAAAGTTTAAACATAGGCAGATCTTAAAGCATATGCAGGTTAAGTGTTTGCACATCTATAAAATTTGTTTGAAGACTGAAGAAGAAAGACAAAATTTTAAATTTCATAAAAACACAACGTAATAATTTTGAAACATAATTGTTAAAACATGAAAAATTAATCACAAGACAGAAACCTAAAGGATGTTGTACCAATACAAAGCTTCTTTTTTTAGTCTGAAATAAGTATGTGATTAACCACAACATCTGAGGTCAAATCATTAATTATATTTTGCACCTACATACAAGACTGTGGGTGGACTGTGGCGTAATGTGACTAATACTTGTGTGGGTTTGGTGAGATTAGACACAACATGGTGACATATTTTTTCTTTTTTGGAGTTAAAAAAATAAGGACTGATCTTAAAGGTTTAGTTTCAACAGATTGGTCTTTTAGCTCGGAGATATCTGAAAGTCACACTCCTCCTCACTCATTGGCTCTCCCCGGTCATGCCTTGAAAACTCTCAAAAGGTAGATAGGCTACACAAGAGCTGAGGCTTATCTTGGATATGAATTTTCACTTCAGTGAATATATCATTACGATATAGGTATTTTCAAGGCTGTATGCACTGGTAGACACACTTTGGCTTCATATTACACGTAAGCTGCATTGCCTGTCGTGGCTTGCAAGATGATGCACATAAGAATCTTGACTTGTGGAAGGGTGCTGACCCAAACAGAAGCAGATACATGTGTGCAGAGTTCACATCGAGATGAACATGCTGTGAACTTTAAATGGGATGCACACCTTTGACTGTGCTCATTCTCCAGAAAGCATTTTCCTTGGAAAGAGACGGCCTCTTTATAGTCAAAGACGTCTTGCTCATTTTTGAAAGCATTTGAGAAAAAAAGTTCAACATAACCTCTAAACTGAATATTATCTGGTTTGTAACAGAAGTCCCCTATGCAGGCCAGAGACATAAAGACTTACACTGTTTGCACATTCATCTTTGCAAAATATCTTAAGCTCAGTCAAACTGGATCAAAAGCTTCTCTAAACATAATTTTTCCAAGTCCTGCTGCAGATTCTGAATTTGATTTAGGTCTGGAATTTGACATGACTAATTTAAAACATGCTTTAATCTAAACTGTTACCAGGATATTTCAGGTTGTTGGTGCTGGAGAGTGAGTTTTTGCTTAATGTCAATCTTTTGCATCCTCTTCCTCTGCCCTCACTCCAGACTCTCTTCTTGTTTTTGTAAAGTTATATAATATTCTACAGTTAAGAAAGAAGTTCAGATTTTACAAGTTGGTTTGATATCTTGGATGCTTCTGAGTAAAATCAAACATAATGCAATTATAACATTTTCTTTTTTCCTTTATAAAGATTGATCAGTGAAAGAATAAAACTACAGATTGTCATCAGTTATTTTGGAGACCAGCAGAATGTGGCAACATTATCTAAGCATAACCTCTAAACTGAATATTATCTGGTTTTCTCACATATGGATTGATGCACAATTGAAAAACACAAACAAGAAAAAAACACATCCAATTTGAATTATCTTTCATTTTAAAAGCTAAAACAAATAAGATTGCTTCTCAGCATATTTATGTCTTAGTTTGCTGCAAACCAGTTCATGAAGGCCGCAAACTGACTGCAAACCCAGGATCTAAAGTTTAAGATGTGGAATGATGAGGGTTTTATGTTCCTGTTTTACTTTATGTTGTTCAAAACTGTTAATTTTGAAGATGAAAGATTCCTCATACCAAGACAGGCATCTGTGTAATGATCAGTATGGCAAGACATCCTGACTAATCTAGAGTAATGATGAGGGGAAAATGGTATAAGCCTGGGAGAAAAATATGAATCATAAAAAATGTAGCATCTATTTCGGGAATGCACTCATTTGTTTAGAGATTACAGCTGTTCAGATGCTTCAGAGGGTCATTCATCTTTAAAGTCCAGGTAATGGAGTGTGTTTAGGTTTCAGTCTGCCTGTCTACTGGACTGTGGTGTTGAGTTTGTGCAGGCCAAACAGTGACATTTGAATTACTCCTTATTCACACTGACTTCATGTAAGGCCTGCAGTAACAAAGTAACAAGTCAATTTGTCCACAGTGGCACTGCCATACAAAATTTATGAATGGTTCACATCACTCTGACACCAGAGAGGAGTATGATTCATTTTCTGAATATACTAACACAAACACACGCGCGCACACACCCTGCTCATATTTACTTCCAGGGTTTGTACTGGTGGCATAAACTGTAACTCAGGATCTCCAATCGTTAATAAAATACCCAACAAACAAACTAAAAAGGTGTGACTGGAAATTCTGAGTTGAATTAAAAGTTATTTTGCAAACAAACAAGGTGTACTGTGATCTCACAAAAGCTGACTGTTGAATTAACACCCACAGTGCTGTGCAAGTTCACACTTTCAAAGATCAGTCAGTGAATATTTAAATTAACTCATAATTTAATATTTGAATGCAAGTCTTACTGCCTTTAAAAAGATTGTTTTACTTTTTATGTGCTTACATCACTGCAACATATCATGCATCATTCTTAAAACATTCACTGCCATCATGTAACATCTGAAATAAGAGGATTGCTTTTTACTTTTAACCATGTTTTTGCTTTTGATCATCATTTGCTCTTGGTTAATAATAGCTGTTAAATCAAAGCCATTTTGACTTCTTAAGCTACAAAGAAGAATTTTTATTCCTAGTGTTTGATGAAGATAACATAAATGCTTGAGAATATTTTAAAATGAAAAGATGGTTTGCTATGGGGGAAACTGCAGGGCCACTAATAGCTGACAGTGTGCTTTCAGACAAGGTCTGGACTCCTGAACTGTTAGTCAGGCGCAGTTTGGAGTTTAGCAGCATAAAACTACACTATTAGCCTTTTTTTGATGTACCAAAAATGAAAAGCTCCTTACAGATTTCTTCTGTTTTAGTATTTTTTTGGTCATACTTAAATGTTGTAGACCATTAAATAACTTTTAATGGACAAAAACACATAAAAATACAAGATTAAATTTATTTTAGAGAAACAATCCCCCTAAACCTGCTAACTGGTTGAGCCATCTTTGGCATAGACATGTTGTGTTGCTGTGTAGGAATAGTGTCCCAGTTTTCTGTAAAGAATCACTTTAATTCACTGTGTTGTTTTAATGAATGATCTGTCTAACTTTATGTCACAAACATCAATCTTATTTAACAAAACAAATTTGCTGATGTGCTTTGCATCACTGTCATAGAAAATCTGCAGAGAAGAGGAAAAGAGTTCTCTAGGTTCTTTCTGAAATCTAAAAAACCCCCATGTTTAGTCAACTGGTGATTCGACAGTAACTGTGAGCTGTTGTCTTGGGTTTCACTGTGCTGGCGCTCCAGTAAACGGGCGATCTATCCAGGGTGTACGTCGCCTCTCGCCCACTGACAACTTACTGCATACAGTGCAAAGACAGATATAAAACATTACCGAAAAGAAAAAATGGCATGCAAAGAGTAAGCTTAATATCATAAATCACATCATCACTGATTTGTAATAACTCTAAATTGTCTTCAGTTCTTTTGCATCAAATAAGATATAAAAGTCAATTGTGAAAAAGTTTACATTGAAATAAACTTTCTCTACAAACAGGTAAGGTCAGGTTTAATCAAGCTTTCTAAAAAAATTTAAATAAATTATCATTTAAAAAACAAAGAGAAAACAACTTTAAACAATAGGCTAAAAAACTTAGGAGTTAGCAACAGAATCAGTATTTCAGTTTGTCTCAAACCCTGTATATGACTATTAATCTAGTCATGTGGTAACAGTGACCTGAATAACTCGAACACTGTCAAATCCAAATTAACTTCAGTGACAAAGATAAAACTGATCTTACAAAAGCCTCCAGTTCAAGCCAGACTCTCTGGCTTTTTCCTGACTAATTACAGAGAGAACAAGGCCCAACATATTTCCATAATCCTTGGCTGTAATGACCGGATCTATTTAGTGATTTCAGACCCATCAAACCGACATGGCTCTGAGCGCAGCGACTCTACTTCATCATTGTAGCATTATCGGTTCCTACAGAAAGTAGGAGAGTGTGAGACAGATACGGATGAAGGGCAAAGGAGTCACATCATCCCTGCATGCTTGTTAAGATGGAAATTGACTTTGAACTTTAATTCAAGCACTTTGGTGGGGAAAAAAAATACAAATATACAACGGTTTGTCAAGTTCTTCACCAGAGTGAATAAAACACTTCATGGTATATCAAAGATCTTCTGGCTATTTCCATAACGGCAGACAGACTACAATCTGTTCTTTCAGTTCCAACCACTTCTCCGTTGTCCAGGACTAACCTGTGATCAATCTAAGGAAGAACTTGGAGGCCATAGACTTGGACGCACCATGTAAGTCAATGCTGATGGCTGCACTGCTATGGAAGCTCCAGAAAATCAAAGTGAATGTCTCCATGACCACTTCGAATGAATCAAAATACTTCCATTGTTCGAACAAGAAGGTGAAAACAAACACAGCAGAATACAGCAGATGATACTTCCCAAAACCTACATATGGTTTACTCCAAATAAGATGTCGGCCATCTTGAATTGATTAAAAAGGGCAGCAGTGGCATAATGCAACCCAAAGAAATCCCTGAATCTAATAGTAGTCAGAAAATGATTTGTATTTTTTTTTTTTTTTTTACCAAATACAGAATAGAAATCCTATAACCACTAAATTCTAAGGCTATTCCATTTTGTGCAACTCGTGAAGACATGAGTGGTCTTCAAATTGTTTCTTTAAAGAGCTCTTGGTGCAATACCACTACAAGCAAGGGGATGAATACGTTTTTGAAAGGTTAGATCATGTGAACACCAGCTGAAAAAGTAACAAATGTTGCAATTTTTGTCCCCAATCAAACCTCCTCTGCTGGAGTAGCTGGTGTGAAAACACCCCTAGTTGACCTCAAATTAAATTTAATATCTAAATCCTAAGTACCTTTGGATGAAAATTTTACATTCAATAGCCACATGTAAGGATCCCACACAATCACCATTCATTTCTCGACTCTTGGTAAATAAAAATTTTGCCCTGAAAGAAAATTCCCGTGGCACCAAATGTTGAAGATTTAATTAGCCACCCAGAACTAATCTTCTTAAAAACCTTTGCCTCTGCCTATACATGTCTGATATGTTTAGTCACAAAACAGCTGCTCATCTGAAAGCCCAAACTGCATGATGCTCCATTTATTATTAATCTATGAAGAAAGAGAAAAATAGGATGTGAGAGCAAAAAAAAGTTTGAAACTTTAAAAAGATAAGGCAAAGTGCTGACTTTTGAAGAGTGAAATCGAGATGAGCACAGATTTTAGTGCAGACAGGTGAAGCAGGTGTTGTGTAGAGAAGTGTGCCAGAGTCCTTTGTGAGCATTAACCTGAAACTGTGGAACAAGGTTTAATTAGCTTGAGAGCCAAGTAAAGAGTTCAAATTATGACGAGACTCTCAGAGAATGATAATCAAAAATAGGAAAGCCAGAGTAAATAAATGTTCACAGGGACTTTCTCTACTGCAGCTGGATGTTCATAGAAAATGTCGGAATTACAGCTCAAAAAGTTAAGTGATTCTAAGGAGCAGAAATAATTTCCTTTTAGAAATAGAAAACTACAAAAGAAATAAAGAAAAGACAGCAAATAACCCCATCATGTTGCATCACTTTCTTACAATTTTACCAAATCATCAAGAAGACTTGTCAAGATATCCAAAAATGGGAGCCCAATTTGTCAAGATTCTTGCTCAGAAAATATAGACCTGGCTGCAGCTCCCTTTCTTTCCCTCCAATACCAGGCAGAAAATAGTTTCTACAGTCTCAAAACTGCTGAGTTACCTTTCTCCCAGATGCTTGGTTTTATACTGATAGCACAAAAATATTTATTTACCATTTGTGGTAAAACTACGTTGCAGTCAATTGGCTGACAGGAGAAACCACATTGATTGTACAGAAATGTTAATGTCAGTGAGTTGCAGTAATAATTTTCCTCCAGAGTTTGGTGACTTAATATACAACATCAGTTTTTTTTTTGACATGATTGAATTTGTGTGTAAATTCAATTGTGTCTAGTAAAATTAGACAATTTAATTGGATCAGACAGAACTGATCTCCCAGTGAATGAAGACTGGAACTGAATTGTTTGACAATCTCTTGGTGAATATTTCTCCAGACTTGCATTAATCATAAGTTTTTTACACACACACACACACACACACACCCCCACACCCCCACACACACCACTTTCTTTCAACTATGTAAATTTGCATGAATGAAACACAAAACAAGAACCCAGAACTTTGAAATGGCCATTTTCTTTTTGCACAACTAGCTGAATAAAAAAACTTCTCCAGACAAACCAGTCGATCAATCAGAATCTAATTGAGACAATACTTATTTTTTTAAATATAAAAATTCCCATAATTCTTTTCTGTAAATAAAAGTAATCTGAAACTTTTAACCATGTCTCCAGTGTCTAGGTATTTGGGTATTACTACACTTGACTAAATACAGGTTTTAGAACTGAAACACTCACCAAGTATTTTTGATTAAAGCCACAGAGCAACCCTGTTTTTATAAATTAACCAACAAGTTGAATTTGTTTTTTTTTATATAGAATAATATTATATTACTAGTTTGACATCTGTGAAATAATTCACTTGTATTAGTGTTAGGCTTCTAAAAAGATATTCTCTCATCTAATGGCATTATTCCCATTAACTCTTATTGCTTATTTGTGTTGGACGTCTTTGTGATTGTGCAAACATTAAGAGGCTGTTGCCTTCATGTCTTCACAACAGTTCACAGCTTTACACTTGTTCTACAACTTTTTGCAATATTTACACCCAAAGTGGTAAAAGAGAAAAGCCAAGAAACGGCAAACATCCCTTTATAAAAACCAATCTATAGTAGTACGATTTGTAATAACGCTTGGAGAAATGCTTTACTAGACAAAGTTTTTGGAGAAGGTTGATGTTGTCATGTTACTGAGAAATCTATAAAAGGTATTTTTTCCTGCATGAACTCTCTGAAAATATTTCACTTATTAATGATCCTATGTTGAAAGGGAGAATACAAGCAGATAAAGAGCCTCAACATCAACCAATGAAAACTTTTACATTAAGCTATTCGGATATCAGCAAAATATGAAGTTTCAGTTCCATCCTGCCTCTTTTCTTTTCTGTATGAATGTGTAAAATATACTCCAAAGTTTCTTTGTCTCTTTGTAAAAAGAAAAGTCCATATCTCTCATTGTGCAGGCGAGCGGACTGATTGGATTTCTCTGTTACAGGGGCCTGTCAATGGAAATAACTTCAAAGAGTGAACAGAAATATGAAAAGGTGCTCCTAAGAGGGCCCCGGCTCAGTGGCTAAGTGGGAAAAGGGCACCCTGTCACAAAGAGAGGAAGAGTGAAGACTGAGAAGTAATGAATCTTACAGTACATGGCAGCTGATTTTTTTCCCAATAGAGGACAAGGTCAGAAGTCATGTTGAAGGAGATGATGTTCATTACTGAGCCGCCAAAGACTCACAGTTCAATATTCTGGACATATTTCACTAAAAATGACTACAAGTAAACAAGTCTTGGTAGTATATTTATGCTTTTAATGACACCTTCATGGCAAAATAAAAAAGTCAGTAACTAAAAGTATTTTGTGCCCTTTGGACAAAGGAAGGAATTTCAATTTATGGCATATTTTGGTGCCCAAAAGAATATAACAGGACTGATTATATATCTAGATACAAAACTATTTTGTTCACATGAATTGCTAAGCACATTTGTAAAATATAATATAATTTGATATGAAATTCTCATGCTTGTCCAGTTTTAAAGTGGTTTGAATAACATTTCTTGAAAATGGAAAATTTATTTAAAAAAAAGAAAAGTGTTTTAAGGAGCATCTGTTCGGTTTCCTGTTCAGTCAGCTCTTCTCATTGTGCTTCATAACTTACCTGCCATTCTATCATTGTTTCTTTGTTCATCTAAGTATCTAAAATGCTGCCAGACATAACTGGTGGGTTCTTCTTCAGTGCTTCTGCAAAGCTGTAAGAACCAGCTTAAGGAGCAACAAGAGCAGACTCAATACAAGAAAGCAAAGCAGGAAGTATTTCTGTTATAACTTCACATGAGCATAAATATATCAGGGTTTCAAGATAAAGTCCCTGTCTTTTACATCCAGTAGTCATATTTCCTTGAACCTACTGCACCAGGCAAACTCATGCAGACAATAACGAGGTAGCACTTAATGAGACAGACATGACTTAGGTTAGTCATTCATGCTGCTAATTAACTGTGACTGCAATGCATGCTCAAAAGATTGTTGACATCACAGCAGCATATGGCTTACAAAAGTAATAATGGATGCCACCTTAAATAGATAATTTAAAAGTTATTCAGCAATGGGAGGCAATAGTATTATCACAAGATCATAACACCAAGGAAGCGAATAAAAGAAAGTACAGCTAACAGCGACGGCCTTTTGTGGAGCATTGAATTCTTTTTGGATGTTCAGAGCCAGTAGTGGCTTGATTGTGGTGTGATGTGAAGTGGTATAAGTTAATCATCTTCCATTTATAATTTACAGCCATTGTGTACGTCTGGTTTCACTGCCTCTGGTGCAGAATTATGATGAATGTCTCACATCAATAAAATAAAAGTTACAACATGATTGTTCAGTCTGCAAACGCTTTGAAAACATTTCTAAAGTAGAACCACATATGGAAGTGGCACAAATTGGATATTTTGGAGCTGAAAAGATCAGAATGGTGTCATTTAGACATCCATGAAAACTTGTTGGATTTGGGTTGCATACATGCAAACAAAGCAGATTTTGCATTTGAATGCTGGTTGAACCCATCCATATTAGTGATATGCAGTTGCCCCAGTTTACCTTCTATACCACTAGCTAATTCATTTACCAACAGATGCTACATAACTCTGTGACCACTTATGTTGGACTGTTTAAACAATGGTCACACCAAGAAAGATGTCTAAAGTAAAGTTTGAATGATGCTCTGTTTCATAAAACTTATTAAACTGAGAACTGTTATCAAACAGTTCAAAAGGTAGGAAGACAATTACTGACAGGAAATGTACTGTACTATAAAATAGAAGTAGTAGTGAGTGATTGGTCTTGGTATCTTCATCAGCAGATGTGTAGATAGCCAGTTCAGGTTTGGTAAATAGAGTAGGTATGTACTTTACTAATCAAACTTTTGCAGAGGTGAGCAAGCTTCCCAGGTGAGTGCTGCAGCAATGAACCAAGAAAATTGAGAAGAAAATCATATAGTGGTACAAAGTAACCTCCAGGCAGGTTATTGCTATCAAGCCAGAGAACCTGGCTGATTCTCATATAGTATGGCTCAAGGAGCTGATGGCTTGCAGGTGGTAGCAGGACCAGTCCAACCCTCAACGAGAAAAGGAACAAATAAAAGTAAAGAACAGAGAGAGAGGAGAGACAAAACACACCCATGCACACACGCACACAAACCACCTTAGAGATTACCAATCGGATTACAGATGGTATTATATGCCAGTAAATGCATAACCGATTTACTTTTAGTTTGGGAAGAATATAGATATATATAGTATAAATTGAAATATAGTCTATTGTCCGTTTGTCAATATCATGGAATATTGGACTGTTGGAGGATCAAACTGCAGACAAGAGTTCAGGAGTCACATGGTAGTGAAACCGAATATATTTAGTTTTTGGGTTAAACCACATATTTATCTAAATCTATGCAACAAACGGTAGGCCAACAGAAATGGCTCAGAATTGCCAACAAACACTATTGCTACATTTTAATTGTTTAACTCCAACTTTCTGCAACTTTCTGCAGCCTCAAAGAAGTCTACAAAAAAAGAGAAAGGAAGAAAAGTCTTAACAGCATTCAGTACAAGAGAAGCCTGACCTCGAACACTTGGCCTGGACAAAGGCCTCGCGGAGAACTTTTTGAATCTGATCAAACTCTTAAATATCTCTGTGAGAAAAGATAGAAGGAATGGAGCTCCTGTCACAGAGTTTTTCTTTTCCCGCAAGTTCTGTCAGATTGCCTGCTTGTCTCCCTTGCTGGAAGTCAAGGTTTGGCAGAATACATCTAAAAGTAATCATGTTCTTGGGTTTTGAATTGCACAACCTATAAGCAATCATTATAATGGAGGCTGATTTGCATCTTTACTCTAGAAATGCATGAATTCACTCTAAACACAAAGCACTGAGTCACTTCCTTCATATACTTAAAAAGATGCATGCGCATAATTTAGGGAAACTGTTGTATCTTCTGCTTACCTAATTCCTTAGCAATTGTTCTGCACTTTATAAACTACTTGTAACAATGAAAGGCAAAGAAAAACAGATGCTGGTAATACTCAAATTCAATTTTCGTCCCTAACTCTGTTTTTTCATGCGTTTCCCTCTCAACTCTTTTCATTCCATAGCAATGGTTTGAAAAGGTTCAGTGCAGTTTGAGCTGTTACATATTCAATAATAGTAATGACAGTAAAGACAGGCAGAGTAATCTTACTTCTGCTTCATTGCCCCAGAGATGTTCATGATTGGTGCTCCACTGCTCTGAGAAAACGATTGGAATTATTTGTCGATTTATTTCCTTTACCCATTTTTACAAATATTCTTTTTCTGTCAGAATGAAAAATGCTTTTTTAAAGGACTAATGTAATTTAAGTTGGTTAGCCTAGTTTTGTTTTAGTTATTTAGCTGCACTATTTAGAATTCCACTTTTTTACTATTTCATCATTTTACTTCATCTTTATGCAACAAAAGTGGCTTTTTAACAAATCAGCAGATGTATGAAGATGTTTAAAAAATAAAAAGTTTAACTTCTAAGGTATTACCACACCTGTTCTACTACGCAAAAAATGTATGATTAGTACAAATTAATGTGAAAAAATGTGTATGAGCACATGTTTAGGCAACCCCAAATGGTTGTCACAGGAGATTACTGGATTCCTCAAACATGCATAAAAGACTCAAAACACCGCAGGTATGTTTTTGATGACAGAATAACTTTATAATATGACATCCATTTCAAATAATGACCCTCACAGTTGCTGGATGTTGCAGGATCTCTATTGGGTCTCCAATAATCTACACAACAGCCAAATTTCAAAATGCAATCAAAAGTCAATCACTGTTAAACAATATTTTTCCTAAACAATTTCAGTTCACCAATTTCTCTTCAGACTGGTGTTTTGAGACAGAATAATTTTCACACAACACCATCTGTCAGAAAGAATGATTGCTGACGTTTATCAATGCAGTCATCTGTGCTTTCACACACTGTCAAGAAAACTGTCCTCAGATTGAAAGTGTCACATTCGTAATGATGGACTAGCTTGAGGAGAGAGCAACTTACATAAATCACAGATGTTTTTCTGTACTCAAATATATTTGACACACACAAATTACTGCTACATAAAAAATGGTGTGATTTATTAAACACACCCCTAACATATTCAAAAGCAAAGCCTGTTATCTACTTTTAACCTATCCTGTATCTACTGCCTAATTGCTCATGTCTGATTGATGGGTTTCACAGACGAGACTATCTCTTTGTCACATAGAACTAAAGACACTGCATATCATTGTCTAGAATGATAAGTCATATCTGCTGGAATTATATTAAACTGTAGATGTCTAAAAGCTAATAATATGCAAACCCCGAGGCCTGGGCTTGTTAGAAGTGATAAGGACATTAATCTTTGTACCAGATCAGTGAAGTTTAACAGCGGGTCTTGCGGGATGGTGCTGCAAATTTGGTTTACACAAAGAAAATAATATTGTACGGATTTCACAGTGAGGTCAGCATTGAAAGTCAGCCATTAAAGAGGCTTTTTGGACAGAATCCCAAAGAGAGAAGGAAGATTGGAGAATGGAGAGATAAAAAGCGCAGCATTGGTAAGTTCTGCTGTCTTTGATGGTGTTAAGGAGAAAATGTTCTGGATAGACGATCCATCCCTCTGGTGACATTCTTCCTTTGTGTTTCTGTTTTAAACTAGAGGCTTCCACATTTTTTCCTTTCTTGTTTTTTTCCCCTTTTCTGTTGCTCTATTCACATTCGCCTCCATTCTCTACATGCCTCATTCCACTTTCTTTCTTTCAGGCCCTCTCCCTGTTATGCCCTGTCTCTTGGTTTCATTTTCATCTATCCCATTCTCCCTGCTTTCTTCATATTTCTCTCCAGTCATTTGCAAATTCTCTTTCTGTCTTTTATGCTCCCATCCTCAACTATTCTGCATACCAACCCCCTTTGCTGTTTTCTTTCCTTTCCTCCTTTTCTCTGGGTGGCTGGTTTGCTGTTCTCATGCATGCAAACCACATCTTCCAATATCTGACCAAGCACCTGGGAGGCGTTAAGCTGCAGAGACCAATCCGTTACCTTAGCTGGCCCTCAAACTGAAGTGCTTTTCAGAGGATCAGAAGAGTCCAAGCAATCCCACTGACATCCAGCAATGCAATTTCTCAAAGGTGTTACATAGTTTTTGTGCAAAAATAAGTAAAAGAATAATTATGCGCAGTATTCATATACATGTAAATGAAATGATACAATCAGCATTTCCAAGTAGCATTCAAGCAGAATGGGGCCAATAGTTGCTTCTTGACGATGGCTAAACATGCTTGCCCTTGAAAAGTAAGACAATGACCCGATTGAGATGCAGTGGCTGAAACGGGTTCTTTCACTGTGAAATTTTTCAGAGCTCGAATAGAGAATAAGCAGATCAAGATAATGGAATCGCTCAGATTGAAAATGGAAGAGGACAGTTTAGCCATAATCACATCTCCTGTTTCAGTTTTTCTCTCTCTGCCTTCTTTTCTCTACTTCTCATTTTGCTTCGTCTTCTCCATCATAAGCATGCAAACACCATTGCTCTTCTCCCTTACTGTTCTTCTCCCTCTGTGCTTTTATTTTTCCCTCCAATTCCTAATGTGGCAGCATGGAACAGAACCTGCATAAAAAGCAGTATCCAATTAGGATTTCTCTTTTCATGTTGAGGCACTGCGCTGAATATAAAAAGGGGTGAATATGCACGCATGCTCAGGCCAGAGTCACTGACAGCATGCAAATTCTCACACTTTCAGGCACTCAAGCAGTGATGCCACAAACACACTTTAACACACATGCATGCGCAACTGTAGAAGCCCAGCTTCCCTCTTCACTTTTAGCTACCATCCAAGGCTATTTGAATATGAAACCTCAGTGTCATTTGCACAGCCAAAAGAAATAAAACACCAAAAGAGCTTTTCTAGACGTGCCTAAGGTGCTTGCATAAGCGTGCAAATTAAAAAGTTTATCTTGGAAAGTGCTCACTGTAAAGTAGCAGCAGAGAGTTTGAGGTGAAATAAATAATTATTCCCACTTCGGTACTTTGCAAATCTTGCCCAAGAACACAATGACAGACATATAAAGCAGAGAGTCGAACCAGCAGCCCACCGGTTACAGGATGAACCTCCTGAGCCACCATTGCCCCATTTTAAAATATATGAATTTGTTTTTAACTTTTTGGTGACAGGATCTTCTGTCACTGGTCTGAGGTGTGTTCAACGTTTAATTAAACCATCATGCGACTTCCACACTTTTGTCTGCATTTTGATCCACCATTCAGATCACAAAGAATGACATAATGATCTGAACAAGATCCAAGACGAAACATTTAATCATCTTCGTTATTTAAAAAAAAGAGCAACAGAGGCTAAAAGCTTTCAGTCTTCGATGAGGCCCATTATCTATATTTTAAATTACCTAAAAACTAGAAAAGTTTTTAAGCAATCTAATAATCTTCAAAATTCATTCAAATTATTTGTGATTGGTTACAGTTTTAATGCTGAAAATCACAGATTTTTATTGTATGATGAGAACATCTCTGTCACTGAGTGAGATCTCAGTCGACTGTTGCAGACACTGTTGCAGTGTTTGCTGATCTCACTGTCCTGCTCCACAGCTGGGATGCTCACAAAAACATTTCAGGAAAATAACATACCAGAGTTTAAAGTAGAGTTATGTTTGAATATTTGGAGTTTTCAATGTCTCACAGAGTACTGTCCTTCCATGATTTGAAAACAGAAAAAGTGTTAAAAGTGTTAAACCTACATCCTATAAATCACCGCAACAAATAAAACATTTTTTACCAAGCAAAAAATGTCAAACTTTAATGGGATATGAAAAGTTTTGCATGGTATTGTAAGAACTGGTGGAGCTTAATTTGGTCTAATGGGATCAAAGTTATGCTGAAGTTTTAAATGGCACTGAAAATAAAAGATCACAAAACCACACAATGTTTTGCTCAACCTCATTATTTTTCCATCTTTTGTAAACTTTAATTCACCAAATTCTCCTTCATATGCTAACTGAGACAGAAACAAGCAGATGCAGAGATGGATTTTTATTTGCTGGCAGATTTTGTTGTTACTGTCATCATGATCACATCTTTTTCGCCTGACATGAGCCATATGCCTAATTTCTGAGTCAGACAAAGTCATCCGTTAAAGCTCTATGGAGCTTTTTATACATGGTTGAAATATATCAGCCAGCAAGACAAAGCAAGTGGGATTTCTGTTCTTAGCCAACGGAGATTTGGGAGAAAAGAGAAAAAAGAGCCAGTCGGGAAAAGACAATAATTCAAAACCTGCCAAAATCATTCTTCCCTCTCTAATTCCCAGCCAAGGAGGTGGACTTGGTCACTAAAGCTCTCTGGTAATGTATTATGGAGGCTCTGGATGAGATGGCCGTTCTGCTGCAACACAAACAGATTTGGATGTCGGCACCAAGCCCTTCACTTCATTGGTGTTTCTTAAAATAAAGCCTTTCTGGCTCCATGATTGTTCTATCACGAGCTGTAAAAACAATTCTCCTAACTGCTGACTTACAAATGAATCTCACCAGATTCTTGGTGCAGACTGATGCAACAGGAAGTATGGACTATGTTATCCACCCACATGCATGTTTGTTTCTGACTTTTGGATGTCTGTACCTACATGTGATGAACCATTGTGTCCTAAATAGAACCCTTTACTCCTGCTTGTCACAGTCAACATCAATTAAGGATAAATAACCTTGATATAATTATTGCTACTCATTTGGATCCATAAGTACAAATGCTGCCCTGACAGTCCCGATAGTCACAATAAACAAAAAAAAAAAGAAAAGTCAGGAAATTATGAACCGTTAGACGAAGGTAATGGTCTTATTGATTGTATAAAAACCTTCCTTTCATTTGAAACAGCTGTTTGTGCTTAAAATTAATCACCTGTATTTACTGGATTTCCACTTTTAAATTAAATTGATATACACAATTCATTCGAAGTATTACTTGCAAAACTGCTGCACCTGTTTTAGTTGAGATTGAGATTTGTGGGGGAAAAACTCATTCAAGGGAATAAATCCTGGCATAACAACAGCACTGTTTCTCTTGTGCCACAAGAGGTGATTGTTTAAATTGAGTGAGACTGACAGGCTTGATAACTGGGTCAGAGCAAGGTAAAAGAAATGAGAGCAAAAAGAATAAAGCTGAGATAAATGTGGATGCAGTACGAAGTTATTTTGGAAGGAGTCTGTATATGTGAGGATAAGAGGTGCACGGGGAACGGCTGATGCGTCTCGGTACATTTGACACATCTCGCAGCCTCTGGCATCAGATAAGTCAGCTCGCGGAGGAGAAGTATTTTAAAAATCTCTGGGATTATGATAACTCCTGTTGAATCTTCTTATAGGTAGACGTGAAAGATTAATGTGGACCTTTAAAAAGTGATGATGGAAGTCATGAAAGTTAACTAAGCTCCTTCATGCTCAACAGATCACTCAAATAGCTTATCTTTCAAACAGTCTCTGTCATTCTGATTCTGTATTAAGTAAATCCTAAAGTTCACTGTAATAGATGGTAAACCTTTGTCAGCCTAATAGTTGGTCAGCTGTGTGATGAAGGTGAGGGAAAGAAGATGAAATACAACAAAGTTATTTCCTATGATGATAGTTCAGATGATTTCTGTTGATTCTTTTAATAACCCTTACAAATGGTATTTCATTTTTTAAGACATACTACGGTATATGTTATTCTCTTTTGTCCATATCAATTGAAACAATGAGGCTTTTTCATTAAACGTGTTTGTGAAATTTAATGGAGATACTGGAGGACACACTGCTGTCTATCTGGCAACTGGAAGCTGCCTCTGCTCCACTTCTGGTGAGATGCCACCTTATCCTTTAATCTGTGCCCAGTCCTTTCAAGTAACCGTGACCTGGCTTTCCATCAAAACCTACTCACCCATGAGACAGTTTCTATGATTTTTTTTTGGTGAGAGGATATGTGTATGGTAGGGGTATAGATGCTTTTCATATAAAACAGACAATGAAGCTTCTGTGTGTGGCAGAAACTGTTCCCCATCCTGCTTGTAAATCTAACATGATGCCAAAAAAACATGAATTCCTTTAAATGTTTTTTTAGACGCCAGTACACAGTGTCTTCCATGAGTAATAATACATCCAGATGTTTTTTCAAATGTCTTTCCTGTTGCAACCTCAACCTACAACATACTGTATTTTATGTGATTAGACCAACAAAAATAATTCAGAAATGTAAAATAAAAATACAAAAAAAAGGGGCATGTATATCTACACTTTGTAGAGCCACTTTTTGTTGCAATTAATCCTGTAAATATTTGGGGCTATTTCAGCTTTACGCATCTGCAGTTTGAAACTTTTGCCCATTCTTCTAGGAAATAAATCACACAAGCTTAGTCAGAATGGGGAGAGTGCTGTAAACATGAATTTTCTATCTTCCCACAGACTTTTAGATGAATGCAAGTCCAAACTTTTATTAGGTCATCTTATCAGATTACCTTGTGTTCATTCATTGTACAACAGGGAAGTCATGTACAGGTAATTAAGCTGAAAGACAGAGAGATGTGTTTGTGGTTGTTCTTTTGCTTTAACAAAGTCAATTATATATATTATTATATTAATGTCTTGATCTCATGAAGGAACTTTGAATAGCAACTGAACTGAAGCACGTCCGCCCACAACACTTAGACAAATACAAGTCTGTCCAAAATAACTAAATGTAATACAAACTAATTTTACCTCGAAGGAGCAGTCTTTTAGCTTGTTCAGGTTCTTTTTTGTTTCTGATTCAGACTCGTTCCACTGCTGTGTCTGAGTCAGCTAGGTCTAGTTCTGCAGACATTCCCCCAGGGTTCACACTCAGCAGTTGCCATGCTGGAGTGAAGACGTGCCGATGGTGGAAAGAGCTACAAACCCTAAAGGACAGGAGGCGCAACATGAGATGGAGTGAGAAACTACTCATTGTCCACCCTTGTCCCACAACCACACCTCTTAAAACAGTCAGGTGTTTCCAAAACAGCATTGTGCATAAGCAAAGTGATATTTAGAATCACTAATAAATAAATGGCCAAGTAAAAGTAATGCAACTTCAGAGCATTATGTTTCTTTTTAAAGGATATGCATAATGATTTGAATGTGAAACCTTGTTTTGTTGCATGTAAACTTTACAGTATGTCAAGACATATAAACAACTGTTCTTAAAAGTGAGAACAGTGTATTGTGACATTTGGATTTAGCAACATTTTTTATGCAGGTATGACTACATTCTGAAGATTTGGCAGTGTTACAAATATAGCACCTGGGAACAAAAGCAGACTCAGGAGATATATGGAAGAGACAAGAGAAGAGGAGATTATATCAGTATTTCCAGTGCTGAACAGCTTTTTGCTCACCTCTGTTATCTCTCATCATTCCTCACATCGGCTTTCGTACTTTAAACTGTAAATCATATTACACGCTGAGTGTCTCTGAAAAATCTTACATTATCTAGGAGGAATGGGCGAGGATTAAACAGAACCTTGGCTGTTCCACTACAGTCCTACTGTAACATTTTGGCGTTGGTTAAAGAAATTACTTAATACACAGCATGACTTTTTTTCACTTCTAACTTATTTTTATTGGATAAGAAACAGGCATCTGCTGGGATGTTGAGGTAAAAGGATAACTTCATGAACTGTATTCTCTATTTACTCATCAGGAAATTTCTGAAGGCAGTTGCTTGCACTCAGAGAAAAGGGGGCTGAATATTTTTGCACTTTTCAGTTTTTTATTTGTAAAAAATATTTGAATCATTTCCAATTTTCTTTCTACTTCACAATTGCGTATGTGATGACTTTCAGGATATTCACAATCTCTGAGATTCACAGAAAACTGTCCAATAGAGAAAATATTCAGTGAGTGACAGTGATGTCCTGTTGATGTCAAAGGTCAGAAGAGGTCAGAAGTGGTTCTACACTGACAAAGTCGACAGCTGCTCCAATAACCACATTGGTTATTAATCCAGAATATGTAATTTAAAGGAGAAAACATCTTAACTGTTTTTCCTATAGCGTCCTCGTCCTTGAATAAACAAATGCTTCTGTTACAAAATGTATTTTTTATGCTCTTGTTTGCATCTTTTGTGCTTTAACTTCAAATTTAAGAACCATCGTGAGACTGAAAATAGCTGGCTTTGAGTCCCACAGTAACAGTTTTCATACAGATTGTTCTGCAGATTCTTGTGTTTAAAACACAAGAAGCTTTAATGCTTTAGTAACACGTATAGTGCAACATAACACAACTAAGCTACAGAACACTGAAAGCCAGCCAGATGAAATAAAAATGTGAATCTGTAGGACTGGTGTTACCCTGTGACATCCCATAACAGTCAGTAATTATGAGCAGTCCTTCAGCTAATTAACCAGCCTGCTGACGCTTAAAAGTATTTTGTGCCTTTTTAATTACTGATTTGGTCACCATGGTAAACAGATTGAAAGCTGGCCCCCAGGTTTGTTTACTTTATGTTTTTTCTGCGGGGCTATGCCTGCCATGTCAGATGGTAATCAGAAATGCATAGTGACAGCCCCTTTAGCAGCTGAAGTAAATAAACATTTCAGATATTGCTTCAAAACCCTTTCTCTTTTCAAAATAGCACAAACACATTTTCCTTGAAACTCATTGCATGTAAGAGATTTTTTATTGAAGATTTTCATATTTGTAAGTATAGCAATGCTTTCAAACTGTTTTCATGGGAAAAATCTGTTTGTTTTTCATTAGTTTTTTTATCCACTTTGTACATTGCAATCTGCTGGAAAAAATCTAGAATCTGAGTAAAGTTATTTTCAGACTAAATTTACATAATTAAAGAAACTTTTTAAAGTTAAATGATTGATCCGAACACAGACATATTAATAGTTAATTTAAATTTTTGTAAAAAATGTACTTGGTATCTTTGCTATGTCTGCATGATAAAGAAATAAATAATCTTTGATCAGTTTTTATTTCCTCAGACGGCACAAAATCAAATGATCAGATGTAAGTTAAATATCCCCAAATAGGTGACTTTTTTCCAGTCTAAAAATATTGTTTGCCATCAGTATTATTTTTCAATATAGAATTCCCAAATGCTTGCTCTCATTCCTATTTTATGCTTGGGGCAAACCCAGCTTTATGAATATTTCAGTGTCCTATTAGGCTCCAGAGTTGTATTCGTCAGGTTCTCTGACTTTTAGTTCAACTATCTGAGTAAGAGTTTTCCGCAGCATTTTCACATTACTCTTCAATGTCCCTAGAGCTCTCAATTCTCCATTTCCTTCTGATTTAAACTATTTTATGCCTGGGCCTTGAAGGCAGCAACGATCCAAGAGGGTAGAAATGACTGACATCATTCTCTCCTCGCTCATCTTCAGTTTTTTTCTTCTAAATATGCTTAATCTTTCAGTCTCTATTTAATAAATTCTCAAGATTTTTCTGCTTCTGTTCTTGTGTCTAAATGTTTCACTGCTCTTTTTACTTTCTACTCCTGATTTCTTTAGTCCCCACTTACTCTCATTCAATCTCCCATTTTCTCTCTATATCTCTTCATCCTGTCCTTCACAGATAATTTACCAAGAGGAAAATTCATTCACCTTTTAACCTTCATGCTTTCAACACCATTTTACACAAAGTAACTCCGTAGGTGAGAAAACAAGTTAAGGACAGCAGTGGGATCGAGAGCTAGAAGGAAGAGCAAATGAAATGATAAAGAAAGAGTTTGGACTCAAGAGTATTTGGATCTGACTTGGCAAAGTGCTCTGCAGCAGAAATTCATCCCCTGGAGTCTAGGAAAAGAGTTAAGAGTTTATAACTTTCAAAGTATGAAGAACAAATTCTTTGTCCTAAATGTCTTATGCTTGTTAAACTTCTGTTTAGTGTTTCTTTAACAAAAAATATTTTTTGCTCCTGTTTGAACTGAGGTTGAGTAGTTTGAGTCAAGCAGCATGTCAAAGGCTTTCCCTTACTTTGATTTGTTTCTGACAGACTGCCAATTTGAACCAGTCTACTGATCTGTCTGACACAGAACTAAGCTAGAATAGCTAGATGCTCTGCCACTGAGCCACATTTCCTAGCCTTCAATAAACATCTGAACCTGTTGTCTACTCAATGCTAAATTAAAGTTTTCAAAGGCAAATGAAGCATTACAGAAAACAATGTTTTTATGTGTATATATCTTAGCCAGTATAAATGTAACCAAATCAAGCAGAAGCTGCAAGACTTAATATTTATCCAGTATGCAGACGTTTCCTGGGCTACTTAATTCATCGTCATGATTGGTGTGATAAATACTTGGCAGAATAAAAAAATTACAGCTCATGGCAACCTGAGGCTTGAAATTAATATTTATGAAAGTACCTGTAGCCCAAGGAGAAACGCATTATACAGACCTATCAGGCTTAGCATTTATTTCCACCTAATATCTGCAAGCCTGAAGGTTTATCTCAAAACTCCTTTGTCATAATAGCTGCTTAATATTTTCTGTACGGAACAATAAAAAGAAAGTGCCATCTGTAACTTAGTAGTAAGTGAAGAAATTGAGGTTACTGCCATTTCCCTTAGACTATGCTAATAAGTTGCTTCAGGTTGTGCCATTTTTTGGATACAGTTAAATTTAAAGTGATACTTGGAGGCTGCAGGGAAGCAGCTGTACAATCAGAGGAAACCGCAACAGAGACAAGATGTAACCAAGTGAGACAGGATAAGTCAAGTCAGCACGAGGCAAAAGAGGGAGACAGAAAAGGGCAGAAGATGGAAGACATGACCAGGAAACATGCATGTCATGCACTTGAGATGGGAATGCAGACATAAACAGAGCAAAATAATAATGAAAAAATCCCTTGATTGCTAGGTTGCTTTTACTTTTATGTGATGAACCATCTGTGCAATCTTAGCAACACTGCAGAGCTACTAGCTGAAGGCCTTAGAGAATGTTGACCACCAGGGTGTTGCAATGTACTTGGAGGGGAAAACTGGAGAATGCCTGCTTTTGATTTCCCTCAGGTCCTTTGTCCAAATCCTTGAAAAAAATGAAGCTCCAGCCTCCAGTGGGCAGCAGATCATGAGCTAAGCTTCAGACGGTAGGAACGACATGCTGAGTCATCAGCATCCTGGTTCTACACTCACTTATTCACTGTGAAAAAAAATATCTCCGGTGGTGACCTTGAATCAGTCACCACCGGATGAGATGCATCAACAGTTGAAATAACAGCAATTAATGTTAGTTGGAGAGCAGTAGAAGAAGAAAGTGAGGTAAAGTGGTCAGTTTGTCCTCTAGCAGCTTTTGCTTACAGCAGTACAACTGCAAAGATGGCTCAGTATACTTAACCTCTTAGATGGAGGAATGAGAGAGTCAGAGCCAGAGAGGTCTGGCTTTGCAAATAAACTTGTCATTTATCAAGATGGCAGACATGACATTGAACAATAAGACTTTACGTTATAAATATGTCTCAGATTAGTTGACACATCAGTTTAGTTGATCTCAGTTAATCTGATGTATGGGTTTTCTTCCACATTCAGGTTAAAACCACCAGAGTCTTATTGCAGATGCTTAAGTTTAAGCAACAGATGATAACAGAGAGAAAAGTCCATCCTCTTATGTTCAACAGTCTTTGAAGCCTCATCAGTTCTGTAAGTGCTTCCTCTCCTTAACACCTGTAAACCATTAACATGGTTAATTTACTCTTACTCTGCACTCTGAACCTTTTTCTACTTGTACTCAACCTCTTCAACAGATTTAACTCTTGACTTCATGGACTTCATGATTATGTTCGAGTTTGTAACTTTACAAAAGGTCTAGTTATGCTTCTTTGTAGAACGTCAATTTATAGAACGTCAATTGTGAATTGATTAAGTCAGTAGGTAGAAGTTTGATCAATCAAGAAACTGCAGGGAGTCATTTAGATGAAGTTACCAATTGTAAACTTTCATCTCCTGCAAAACTGGAAACACCAATCTAAAGAAATGGTTATCAGTAAGCATTGAGTTTTTCACAGCTCTGCTCTGTGACATGAAGTTTTTGTGTTTGCTTTTAATTTGACTGGGATTATGGAATCTTTTTATAGTCTTTATTCAGCCGTTAGAGGGAGACTAACTAAAAGAAATGGGATATTCTATGATAAAATCTATTGGATGAAAGATGGAAAACAGTCATTAGCAGGTACTGTCCCAAATACATTTATTTTTGGTGCAGTCTGATATTTAAATACTTTCTTCATTACTGCTATGCAGATTATATTTAGTTCTATGTCTCAGGAGTACTGAATACATTTCTGAGCAGGATATCTTGCCCAGGTGCATAGATTCCTCTAAGCATGGGGTGGAACTTGAAATGATCACTTTTGCCCTAACAGATTATTGCCTGAGCTCATGGTGCCCAAGTCCAGTCCTACCATGCACCCTTAGTGAGTGTGTGATAGTGGGTTGCTTGCCTTCTTCCTTCTTATTTGCAAAGTAAGGCAAAAAAGTTTTGCAGAGTTTGTTTGCCCAATGGACCTTGCATAAGAGTTCTCCTTAGCAAGTGTGTCCTCCCTTCGGACAGGTAACTTATTTTAGAATATGGGTCAAAATAAATATTCAAGTATGCTTCATTTTGAGGGAGATACTACTAGATCAGCACTTTTCCAACAGGGTGACTAAGTAGTGTTTTTGAAGTTACAGGTTACAGAGCAGTTTCTAGAGTTTTACATAAGCATATTAAAACTGTTAACTATTTAAGCAATTGTAAAATTTTGTTAATCTCTGGAAATGCCACACAGAGCAAAAGTTATACATAGAAAAAATATATGACATGAAGAAATGTGACTTCCAGAAGTATTTTAAGTTAGATATATTTTGCAATTTTGTATGTAATGTATATTCTATATTTTAATCTATTTTTAATACCCAGGAAATGGAATGTTTTGCAGGCTGCAGACTGTATGTGTCAAACTGTCACGGGAAAGTCCTGGCATTACCGTATGATGAAAAGAAGGTAGAGATGAGCTGCAGAATCGAAGGTGTGGGTTCATCATGTCCCCAGAGTTGTGGAGAGTTTAGGTCTGTTCAGCAGCTGCAGGACTACTTCAGAGCAAGAATTTTGACAGTTTTTTTGCGTGTTGTGGACAGAGACACTGAGACTCAAAAAATAAGAAGTAACTTCAGGCTCCCAATCATTCCAGCACAACCTTGAGGGGACAGAGAGTGTTACGGGCAGCACAGATCCTTTCTGCCTTTGCACAAACCATACACATGGATAATTTTGGAAACGAACAGCAGTACTCATAGCATCCTTTTTGAAAGCTTTGTGGATCCTGTTTCTAATCAACCATCTGCTCCTTGTTCAGTAATCAACTCTCCAGTTTAAATATCTGTCACTTCTATCAACCAGGTTATCTTGTTATTCCCACTATTATGTTTTATTTATATATTATTCAGTTTTTGTAAGGTTTTGTAAAAGTAAATTGTTTGTTTTCCATCTGTCTGGTTCTTCCTTGCATTTGCATCTCATTCGTCACCATTACATGACACAGACAATACGATGCTGCCAGGCACAGGTGTAACTATGTGGGTTGAAGGTACTTCAGTCTATATTCTGATCTATGTCCCATAAATCCACACAATGCATGCCAAAATGTTGTCATGCATTGTGTGGATTAAATAAATAGTGTTCAATATGCAGAAGGTCAAAGGGAGAATTGGAGGGTTCATAGTAAGACATTGAAAATCATACTGACTTTGCTGTTTAACAATAATATCATGGCATGAATTTCTAATATACAGGGCTAAACTTTACATATTTCATAATAAAACAAAAGATAACAGCATCATTTTCAATCAATCAATGGATTTTGCTTTGATCTGATGTCACCAGTCTATGACTATCTCTCCTTCACTCACAGGAGCCTTGTTTGCTTTTTCATCTGTTATTTCTGCACATTTGCGTTTCATTTCTTTTCCTCAAACATTTACCTTCTGAGGCAAGATGAGTTTGATTTGTTCCTTAGTCTACCTTTATGTTACCCATTTCTAACTATTCAATTTTATTTATACTTTATTAGACATAGAAGATTGGGACCACTCAACATATTTTGTCACATTCCATACTGAGTCACTTATTTACTGTTTTGGAAGTTTTTGATTACTTTCCATTGTTTAAAGTGACATTTGTTTTGATGGGGCCAAAAACATTCTCATTTAACTGTTTTCTAAATGCTGAATAATTTCATTTTTTATTTTTGCCAACTTGACTTAAGATAACCATGTCATGTCATTTTTTTTAAAGGAGACCTGCAGAAAGGCACATATTTTTCTCTATTAGTTTTTGACTCAATCTTAATGTAATTTATTCATTTGTTACTCTTCAGCTTACCAGCTTTATTTTCTCAAGATTCTTCAGCTTAATCTAAATGTCAAGTTTATCCGGTTTATTTTTTGTACAAGTTCCCAACTTGAAAGGATAGTCCCCACAATTAAGTTTTTAACTGGATTTCACTCAAGAGCCTTCAATTTAGTTGATCCATCTTTATTTTGCAAATGTAGTTTAGCCTTTCACATACATTGGCACATAGATGCTTAGCCCATAGCTCATAGCTCATAGGTGAAAAACCTCAAAAGAAACAGAAACATATAAATTACATTGTGAAATAATCAAACATTCTGACCAATATTTATTTGTTCTTCTTTTTTAGTGTCATTTCTTTCTTAGCTTTAACCCATAAACACCAAGTGTATATACATACATTTTTTTTTTAACTTACTATCTTGATTTTAATTAAATTAACTAGTATACAATAATCAGTTAGAGTCCATGCAACATTCCAGTTTCAGCAGTAATCAGCATTATGAGCTTACCGGCTGTCCTTCACAGTTTGCAGCAGACTTTTGCACAGTTTGGGTTACTGACTGCAACAGCACTGTGTGCTTCACATTGTCAAACAAGACTGACAGTTCAGTCACCTCTAAAGTACCTGCACTCTGATTGCTTGGGGATTGAGTCCACCTGGTCCTCATGACTGGCAGGCAGAGATGAGTTGCAGAAAGGCGCAGCGGCAGAGGGGAGTGGCAGAGGGGAGTCCCTGAGGGGAGTGGCAGAGGGGAGTGGCAGAGGGGAGTGGCAGAGGGGAGTGGCTGAGGGGAGTGGCTGAGGGGAGTGGCTACCTGGCAGTTCACCAGAACACTAAAAGAAACTCATTTTCTGCCTGTAAACGGCCGTTTGTTCAAAGAATTCTTCTGACTTTGTGCTTTTTTTTTTCCTGTAAATACTGTTGACCGTGCCTCATCTGCTCTTTTCATAACCTAACCAGTTATGAAATTAATATATAACGTTCTTTGTTAACAAAAAAAGGGCACAGTTGGTGTTGCAAGAAGATTGTGGGTTTTTTCCAGCTTTTGTCCCACAGTCCAAACACATCTTAGGTCAATTAGTCCCTCTAATTTGTCCTCAGGTATGAGTGTGTGTGCGTGGTTGTTGCCCTACCCTGCCCGAGGTGTGACCCGCCTGTGCCCCAATGAAGGCTGGGAACAGGCACCAGCCCCCCGGCCGGTATCGATAATGAATGGACAGAATTTCAATTCAGTCTGAAAATGCTGACAACCTTTAACAGCTTTTGTCCTTGATCTGCTGATTAAATATCCAAGATGTAACTTATTTTAAATTCAATTTATGCCCTGCTGTTTTTGTAATGTTCAATTTGCCTCCACACTCCATGGTCTTCCTTTCTGCCCTTTTAAATCAAGCTTTTTGTTCATGCACTTTAAACTGATGGTGCTTACAGCCAGCATATCATTACTGCTTTTCTTTACCCCAGAAGTGATTTGGAACATTATTGACCTAGCATACACAAAGCATCCCTCAGTAATGTATTGAAAATATAATTGAATTTCAAAGAGTCTGCAGAGAGATTGAGGGGACCTTACGTTTCCACATGTATGAGGTTAGTCTTCCTCGCATGCCTACAGACACAGAGAAGCTGTCTGTGGTAATGGAGACAATGTACTGGAATCCTGCTGTCTGAGTAGATAATTGTGATGGATTAGCATTAGATTAGATTCGATTACAGAAAACAGAAGTGTACATTATCTGCATGTTTGTGTCCTCTGCATTTCTACAATGTAATGAGTTATATTGACTCTATCTTTTTACCCATAAAGATTAATGAAATTATCCTTTGCTGACTCATCTCTAAGTAAGAGAGTCTCTGTGGAGCCTGATGCTTATCCACATATTATGAACACAAAGGTGTTTTGTAATTGCAGTCTATTGGATGAAAATGCTGCTGGTGAAATTTAAAGAGTTAATTATGTTGCAATACCAAACAAAAAGGTAGTTACACATTAGCATTAATTAAATTAATATTCCAAAATAGATATGTTCTTAATACATGCATCACAATAAGCAAACAGATCAATTGAAAAATATAGATGCCTTGACAACAGTCTCACTTCTATGCATGATAAGATTAGAGCACATGTCAAAGATGGCTCTCTTTTGTCTGGTAGCTGGAAGGGAAATCTGTCCAGAATCAGATGAATATCCACCGGAGGAGACGTTCACAGCAGACTGAGCTGCTTCTGCTCCAGAGGCCATTTGTAGCGTGTTAAAAGTCTTTTTGAGGTCATTTTGCCTGCAGCTTCTTTTAAGATGGGAACTTCAAGCACTTGTATTATTAACCACTGGCTATTTTATATGTTCATGGTCTCCAGAGTCTGTCTTTTCCTTCCATTCTTGCACCCAAATTTAAGGTATATGTTTATGATATTAGATGTTATTTTAGATATTAATTTGATCGCTGCATTTCTTGAAGCAAAGAATAACTGTTATCTTCATGAAAGTTAGAAAGCTTTGCATTTCCAGTAAAAACTTTGTGCCATCTTATTTTACTCACTTTCTGACGGATCCAAAGCAACAAGCCGAAAATAAACCCTGGAGCCTTTGGAAAGTTTTACATTGTTGCTGACTCTACATGAATTAATTTGATTATTTCTTATTTTGAAAATGTTATTCATGTTTCATGAGATTTAGGATTTTAAAAAAATTTGCAAGTATTTCAAAAGTATGTTTGCATTGCAATGTGAATTTGATTTTTAAAAAGTTCAAGGGATATGAAAACTTTGCAATAGTCTGTAGTAGTTATTGCTATGTAATGACACATGCTGCTTTTTCACCCTTCTGCACAGTGAACAGTAGAAGAGTCCATGTTTCCCCTAAACCCAGAAGGTGAGCTGGAGGAGAACTTGACATCAGATGCTGACAGAAGCAGCTCTGATGTTGATGTGAAAGCATGTTTCACTGCTATATGTTTCTCAGTGGACTGGCAGGAAGAAAATGGGAGATAATTTTCAGCACCTGTTTCATGTCTTATCCTTCTGTCTTTGCCTTTATAGTTTTTAGTCTCCCAGGCCCAGCACAGGGTAGTTTCTCTCATTATGTATGCATAATAACATTAATAATTGGGCTGCTGTTAGAGCTGAGAGAAGCAGGTTGTGCTGACAGGAGGAAAACAGCCTGCCAAAAAATTTTACTATTAAATTCATGTTTCCATAGTTACTACTTTTTAACTTTCTACATAAAATAACAGATTTACTTCCTTAATCTTACAATATTTTACATAGTCTCAATATGACTCAAAACTCAAATATGACTCATTTACAATTCAGGTACATGTCAGATAATTTTAAGTTGAATTTGAACTACAGTTTGCACTTTTACAGTTGCTAAGCAGTGTGTGAACTCCAGACATTTACAGGAGAGAGAAACTGTGTATTTAAGCTAATTTACACTCTTATGTACCAATCAAAAGCAATGTTAGTAATTGATAGGCATTGTCAAACAGTTGCTTCATGACTATTTATAATCTCTATCATGCGACAGAAAAATACATACTCCCTGGTGTAAAACCCAGAGAGCTACACATAATTCATAAACAGGAAGCAAAATTATCCAGCTCTGCACTGAAAATGCCAAAGCAGCATTTCCTTCTTGTTTATCCCTGAAGGAGTGGGCAGCCTTTTCACTGAAAATAGATAAGTATTTAGGTGGCAGTGTGCAGGCAAGCTGACTATTTATCATTCAACAATGCAGAAACAGCTGACTAAATGCTAACATGGCCACACTCTGCCAGGTCATTATGCTCATTGTTTCAGGGATCTGCAGAAACCTCTGGCTGCCACCACAACTCTGGGTAAGGTCTCTTTCACTGCAAATATTTTGTCATTGCTGGTAAACAAATGTGGCTAAAATTGGGATATTATTATGAAGAATCTCAGTACATCCTGCCATTGTGATGTGTGACATGCATGACAGTGGATCACAGGTTTGTCTGTAAAATTTAATTCAAAACTAATTGTTTTATTGTCCAAAGTGAAGCTAACTTTATCTAGACTTGTGATCAAATTGTGATGAACTTGATGGAATAATAAATGCAGCTCTCCACTGGAAAATCCTGAACCCAAATATCCACCTGAAAGCTCAAGACTTCAAGGTCAAGTGTGCAATGAAAAGGACAACCATTCAAAAAAGAGCAAGTCCACAGGTGCCTAGTCAAAGTCTAAACTTAGATTCAACATTTTTCACAGCACTTAAGATATGACTTAAAATCTATATTGAGCATAAATTAAAACACGTGAGACCCCTTATGTTTAGTATCTATAGGCTATATAGATAATGTGATAGATTTTTAATTTCATTTTCAGGATTTAATTTTAGTTCTCTAATCTGAGCCGGCTTTGGCTGGTTTTTTATTCATAAAATAACAAGTAACTATCAGCTGTTGGCTGAATATGGCATGCACTTTCCACTTCTTTTAATTTTTTAGACCAGCCTCTGTTATTTTCTTCTAGTTCCAGTTTTGTTTGAGGTCCTGATGAGAAAACACATAAAAATAAAAGTTAATGAAATCAAGTTGCCTTATAATAGACAATAAGAAATTTCATTACTGTCATCCCCCGAAAGTTAGATTAAACATACAGCAAATATTAACTTTAAGTGAGTATTCACTAATGAAGAGGAGGCTGTAACAGATTTAGTGGTCGAGGAAAAACAGTTCAATATTCATTAATGAACATAAAAAAGCTAATTAAATTTTCTCAGTCTGTTTTGCTCATTAACTTATGATTGGCTTCTCTTTTCTTATCGTTGTGGGTGTTCATTTCATTACATGAATGGACATCTCTGCTGCAATGGAAAACAAATATTCACAAATTGGATTTCTTTTTTCTTCATGTGCAAAACAAATTTTGATCATGCCAGCTTGCAGGCTTTTAAGATGCAGGGTCAATTTTTAATAAAGTCCTGGCAAGAGGCAAAAGTCAAAGGTCTAAAGTTCTTATAAAATAAATTTCCAATCAGTTCTCAATTAGACTGAGGTCTAAAATCATCAATAATTTTTCATTATAGATTTTTTGCGTACTTTAATTTAAGCCAGGGTCGGACTTCAATCTATTATTTTCATTTAGTTAAATGCATATATTTTAATGCACTGAAAAATTAAACTCGCTTATTTAATATTCACACGTTTCTGGTACGAAAGCAAATCTGACTCTCAAACAGCAGCTTTCTCTTCATTTTTGTTACAAAGAGATGATCTGATGGAACCTTTCAAAAGACAATCATGTGCAAGTTGTTCGAAAATAAGTTGGCTTATTATAAGAGCTATTCAAGGCTAAAATACCATCTCGATGCAAACCAGGTTGCAGCAGCACAGATGTCCCTAAAGCTGACGTCTGAAACCATATCTAAAGAAATATTTCTTTCAGAAAGGTTACATGAGGGATCAGAGGCTCCTGAAACACTTAAAAGCTGAACAGGAATAATAACAATTCACACCAACCTGATGGTTTAGTAACTAAATAACAGATTAAAAATAAATAATATTTTTGGTGTGTCTACAATGTCTAAGTAATTATTTAGCAGTGAAATGGGTGCTTTCAGTCTTTGAACTGAAAAAGTTGCCCTTCTGGTTGATATGTAGTTTTCGATTAAAACACAATTCATTGTGATTAATTACAGACCCTGCAATGAACTCGATTAAAATTTTTAATCGAGTCCCACCACATCTTGTCAACATGAAATAATGACATTAAGATAATGTGCTGCCTTTTGATACCAAGCATCAACAGAATTCATTCCAGCATACAGAGACGGCCAGCAGGGCTTTCTCAGCTTGACGGCTCCCTCTTTCTCTTCCTGTCCATCTGTTTTTACGAATAAACCCTTCCCTGCCAGACTCAATCACCCCAAGGATTTCATAAAGAGGTGACCCACACATATGGCCATTTCATTTGACGGCCATCATATCAGAGCTGCGGCTAAATAAGTTGTAGGTATTTGCTCATTTTAGTTTACTGATGGTTGTATTTGCTTCTGAAGTGGATCTTTGTCAGCTGATATAAATTACAACTTATTGCTGGACCATTACAAACAAGTAGCTTCCTTGTTTTCTGGCTAAATATAGTAAAACACATGCAATATTAATAAAAGGTTGGTCTACTTGTCATAAAAAAAGTTTACATGAGTTCCCCATCACATTAGTTATGATAAATGTGATGAATTCATACTTCATAGAATATATGAGTTAAATTCTATGAATTAACTGTCCTGTTCATGCAGGTTTTATGCACTGAGGACACACTGAGCAGCCGAGTCTCCAAAAAAGATCAAGGACTCTATTTTTAACTGGGCCGTTGCTGCAACCTTTAATTAGAAAAGTCTTATCCATAGACTTTGTCTGTCCTCAGATAGCCATTTTAAATCACCAAGCAGCAGCATGGAACATTTCTATTAGATTGTCTTATTAGAATTTTAGAGCTAACTATGTTTTGCTTTGCCTTATTTCTTCACCAGCCCAAAGCAACCACTGCAACTTCTTTGCCTCAAAATATTTTCTTTAGTTACATTGACTACAAAACACATTTTGATGGGGTAGATATGCTTTTATTATTTATACACAACTAAAATAGATATATTTATCGCACAAGACTCATGTGCTCAAATGATTGGGAAAATGTGAAACATCATTCAAAAGACCTTTCATAATAAGGACAACATTTTTGAAAACACTGTTCATTTGTGCTTTTAAAAGTTAATTGGATTTAGTTTTCTGATGACGAACCATATATAGTGAAACAGATACAGAGGATAATGGGACAATAAATTACATGTTAGTTGTTGGTTCAAGAACATTCCGAGGTTTCTCACAGAAGACCTTTAACTGATCCAGGTTAATGCAGGTTTTCATACTGTTTTTTTCATACACATTTTAGCATGACATTTGTTGCAAGATTAAGGCTTGCCTTACTGGCAAGGCAAGCCAACATGAGATCTCCAGCTGTGATACATAGATTTTAAGATATTAGTCTAAAATAATGACCACAGGTCAAACTCAAGCCATCCAGTGTACCAGATCACGGTAGTGGATTTGTCAGCCACACTGACTTTTTTTTTTTTTTTAAGAAAACACTTTTTTTTTGTCTTCCAAAGGTTTGATTTTGCTTTGATTTAGGAAAGTAAAGAACACAGCATATGAATATTAAATATATTAAATATATATTTATATATATATGTTAAATATGGCGGGCTGCCCAGTGGCGCAGCTGGTAGAGCTGTTGCCTTGCAGCAAGAAGATTCTGGGTTCGATTCCCGGCCCCGGTCTTTCTGCATGGAGTTTGCAGGTTCTCCCTGTGCATGCGTGGGTTCTCTCCAGGTACTCCGGCTTCCTCCCACAGTCCAAAAACATGACTGTCAGGCTAATTGGCCTCTCTAGGTGTGAGTGTGTGTGTGCATGGTTGTTTGTCCTGTCTGTCTCTGTGTTGCCCTGCGACAGACTGGCGACCTGTCCAGGGTGTACCCTGCCTCTCGCCCGAAATGACAGCTGGAGAGGCACCAGCAACCCTCCCGACCCCAGTAAGGGAAAAGGGTGCAGGAAAATGGATGGATGTTAAATATGGCTGTGTCAGTGATTCAATTAGGTATGCTCATAAAGCACAGCTTATGATTGTTTGATTTATTTAAAGATTTAATTAGAGATTGAAAACTCATTTTTTAAAAAGTCACAGTATTGGCAGCTACTGATCCAGAAGGGCTTTAGTGTCACTAATCTTTTTTTTATTTTTTGGATGTCTCATCTTTTTTTCATGAGCAAAGATTTTTGACACTTTCACCAGTCGCTAGATTTGATTGTCTCAAAATGAAGCAGTTAAACAGAAGAGACAGTGACTAAGCTTAATTTGCATAGAAGTCAGGCTGTGCTAATTGCTGTTTGATTTTAGTTAAGAGAGAAATGTGTCTGACTGGCTCCATCAACACAGTATGCATTCCCAAAAGGGAGGATGGCATGTTAGTGCTATCTGGTGTGTATGACAGTGTGTGCTTAATTATTCCTGAAACAGCTTAGAGACAGAGTATGTCTCTGTCTCTAAGAGACATACTTAGAGACTTATATACTGCACTATATAAGTGCAGTATATGTTTTAAAATAGATGCACAAATTCAAAAGATTTAGTGGACAGCATAGTTTATTTGAAAGGGTGACCCTTTGAAAGTTTAGAAACTGATTTTCTACTTTGCTAAAAAGTCAGAGTAGTTAGAGTAAAAAGATGAACATCAATTTATATATATATTGAGTTACATGAACTGACACTTGGACACTTGCGTTGGAGACCAAAACAATGTTTATAGTGGAGTTCTTTGTCAGCAGACCCACCCACTGACCCACCCACCAAACTTAGGTGAATAACTAAGTTTGGAGTTATTCACCTCGAAACTTTTTTAATCTTTCCTCTGCTGTTTGGCGTTTAAAAGACCAGATAGTTTGCGATATACTAAACAATTTTTGCCTAATTTTTAGATTCTTTCAAGCTCATTATGAGATACTTGTCACATCCAACAAACTTGTTAGTTAGATATTTTTATAACTGTCTTATAAAGCTCTACCATGCAGAGTCTCTGAAACAGTTGCCTTCATTGACTTTTTTACTTCCGGCTCTTCATCTGAAGTCACGATACTGAAACTCGGCTATTAACTCATTTAAAAATGTTAATCGAGTCCCACCACTTTTAAATGCAATTTTGGCAGATTTTGTATTTTACATGTTGCTTTTTTGCTTCAGTTGATCAGGCTGCAGTGTATAATTCCAGTTTGCCACTGATGTCCTCCATGCCGTGTCTTTGCTCAAACCAATTTGAATTGCCAAATTACCTTCTCAGCATGTCTTTACTGTGGGTGGATTTTCCTCTCTATGGGCCCTGAACAGATTCACAAAGGACCTTTAATGTCACATTAAAACCAACCTTGAAGCACCATGCATGGGTCTGCATGGCAGCACACCGCACAGCACACACCAAAGTTAAAGGGCAAGAACTCTGATAACAGATCTAAGCTTAAGTTAGTCCCCAACTAAAATTCAGAAGCTGTTTGTGCACCAATCATGGCAAACAAATCAAAGAAAGGCTCTGTACTTTGAAGTTTATTTTGGTTTTAGTTTCCTTCATGTCTCTTCAGCCTCCATCAAGTTTGAAACAAACATTAAGAAGATATTATTCAGGTGCAACCAGCTGAATAATCAAAACCTTTCCTGGATCGGGTGACACCTGATCTCTTTCCTTCTTCTTCCAATCACTTTCTCTTCTTGGCGGGTTTCATCATTATTGTATAGTTGACCACTATTTTTCTCTGACCAATGAATAAAGGAGATCAACCACAGAAAGGTTGGGCTCTGCAGCCTCTTCGTTGTTATATTAATGTGCTTAAACATTAAAATGTTGTAGCTTCCTCCCTGCCTGTGGTACTACATAAACTTCACCTTGAAAGATATGCCATTCATTTTACCTCTGTGAATTCATAAGGAAATGTTTCATAAATGTTTATGAATGTAATTTCCTTAGTATTATCTTTCAGCTCTTAAGGGAAGAAAATGATCACAAAGAGCTGCTTTCTCTAGATAAAAACAGATCTGAATGTTTTTCTAATCACACCTGAAAGTCTGCTTTCAATTTCTAACAAACATTTTTTTTGTTAATGCAGTCAAATATTTAAAACTTTTACAGTATTAGTAAAAAAAATAAATAAATCAAATGTTAAAACTGTTGGCATCTTTTGAATGGAAAGGTGAATGTCAACCATTAATTTAACTAACAATACTACATTGTAGCGGATCATTTACATTATTTTGCTTTGCATTTTCTTTTCTACATGGCAGAAATGGCAGGAAATGTTTGGAGAACCTTTAAAGTTTTCAGATGAAATGAAAAAACACAGGAAGCCAAGAGTTTGACAGAGCAGGTGTTGGAAGGAGGAAACGAGCTGTTGACCCCCAGGGAGAAGAAAGAGATGAAAACAGAAACGACTTCCTTGTAGGACTGTGAAATCTAATTAAAGGAAAGATATAAACTTGTTTTATATTATTAATCAACAAATAAAGCAAGTTTCACTCCTGCTACACTAACCTGTGAATATATCAACATTTTTCTTTGTCAAAGCTGATGTTATTTCTAAAAATGAGACACTAACACCAAATGTTCAATACAATTCATTCTATAAGACCAGCAGTAAAGTAAATCATGAAAGGAAACAATTATGCAGGTTCTTAGTCTGGTGCTGTCCTGAACAACCAACCTGAAAATAATGTGAACTCATAAGAGCTGAAGTACTTAACGCTATAGTTTGTATTAGCATCCTATTAGAGCCTATAATAACATTTGAAACCTTGAAAACCTAGAAATTTATCTCTCATGATGGTTTCTTTATTCACAATGAGGGCTCATTTAGGTCTTCTAATTAAATTTCATCCGTAAGCCAAAGGCGATGATGTTTCCTGGAGAGGCACAGATATGTGGCTCTCATAATGGAATAAAACATCTCTATGCTTTGTTTAGCTGCGCTTCAAACTAAAATTCTACTGGCACAGTTAAGTTGTTTTTATTTTACAATAAAACTGTCTCCTGGTTACAATAAAATGCCCACCCTTCCACAGAGAATCATTTTAACAGTGTCATTAAATCCTACAGCTCTCCTGCGTCCCTAAATGGGTGCTCTAGCTGGCATTGGCGACAGCAGAGGCTCATCCAAATTACTTCTTGGGACTCTCAAAATAATTGGGAGGCCATTAAATTGCCCTCGTCAGCTGCTGTTAATAAAGCTCAGCTGAACAAAATACCCCAAAGACATTGTCTCATGGATAATTCATACCTCAACTCCAGCACAAACAAGCTACCCTTAAATAAGTAATGGGATCCTAATTATCCTCAGATTGTCTCTTTTTAGCACTGATGTTTGGTTTTAGCCTGATGACACACAACTGTAACAGAACTAAAAACTGAAGGATACAAGAGGATACAGCTCATATGATCCGGTTCATTATTTGACTCTTGATAGTCTGAACTGTATTATTCATTAATCAGGTCACTAAGGATTAATTGGCATCTTTGGTCTTAGGAAGCCTCTGAAGTTGATGATGATGCAGTTTTCATCATAGCAGGGTTTGTTTCCAAGATGTTTGATCTCTAAGATTTCTGCTGTTATGAAAAATTTTTGAAAAACAAAAAAAACTAGAAGTTTTTAACCATAAGTTTTTTCTTTAGATAATAATCTTCAAAGTGTGGCATGCATTTATAATCAGAAAATGAACAAGCTCTTTGTGGTAAAGGAGAGTTTTTGAAAACAGCAGTGTTATAGAATCTTAATTGGATTCAGTCTTAGACTTGGACTGAACCATTTTAATGCATGAATATTTCTTAATTTATCCAGGCATGGAGCACACTGTTGCAACACACACTCTGTTGTTTTTGATTTAAGAAGAAAGAACAAATTTGCCATTTACATGGTTAGATAGAACTATGAAAAAAGGCAATAAAAAAAGGAACAGAGAGCAATATATCTGATAAAGCTTTTGTGTCACACACAGCTGAAAATATCACTTTTCCATGAGTTTAACTTTACTGTTCAATTTTACTGCTGAGGCTTTGATTGATCTGCAGAGCAGAAGCCGCCAGCCTGGGCCTGATTTAGCACACTGAAAAGCTACTAAAAATATTTCCCACAGCTGAGGAGCCTTCTGGTCTTGATGTACTCATGATAGCCGGTGAGCTGGACAGTGTTTGCTGTTTGTGGTATGGGGACTCACTGTATGGTGAGTCAGGGGCTGCACAGTTGCTGAGGTACAGAAGCATTAATGATGCACTGGAGGGAAACTGCAAAGGCATTTCCCCAGGGAGAAAAATACATGACAGGTGGGTGAATGCACCGAGTCAGTTATGGCAGTGATCTTACTGATGGGGAGTAATTAAACCCATCAGCTGTTTGAAACTGTCCACAAAAACAGTCACTCTCTTTTCTTCGGATGTCAGCTCTGGCTGTATATCCACAGTTCCAGCCAGAACCTGCAGATGATGGGGAGTTTCTACTTTCTTGTAGATACATCTGTGTAGCTAAAATTTGTGTCCATCAAGTTTTGTTTATATTTTCGGGAGTGTTTGTATTTCTGACTGGACTTACTGACAGTGCAAAGCTGCAACTTTAAATGATGGTTTTCAGTCTGCAAACAAGGTAAACAGACAAAGAGAAGGGAGAGATTTTCCAGGAGATGGGAGAAAGAACTACAAATCAGAAAAAAAGAGTCAGCAAGAATGAGAAATCTTGGATTTGGTCTAAAGAAAAATTATACAAATCCTTTTATAAGACAGATCTCCATGTAGCACACAGCATTTGTTACTCCTGTTACAATGTTGATCTATTTATGTGGTGCTTTGTACACGCTTGGGTAAAGCTTTGGAGCACATAAATGTCGTCAAAATGAGTAAAACTGAAAATGCCTGTGACTCCAAAATGCCTGATCACTTATAATAAAAGTTCAATGCTGGTTTTGTAAACTAAAATTAGAAACATGATCTTTGGAACCATCAGTTTATCCATTCAGCTCTGATCTTAAACTCTTTTAGGTGACTGGATCTATGCTGCTGAACAATGGAAGGTGTTTCAAAATGTTTCAGTAGAAATGTATCTATCGCATATAACATTAGGAAACTTTCACTTTTAATAGCAGAAACTCAGAATGCCATTAAGATCATTAAAATCAAAGTTAAATCTTGACTGAATCTCTACTTCACATCAAATTAAATAGTTCTACTACAGCTTGCAGTGCAAGTCTTTTTATGTTCTAAGATGGCGTATTATTTATTGAAAGAAAAAGCAGGATTTTGCCTGGGCTGAGAGAAATCCCCACTGAAGTGTTCCAAGAACATCTTGTCACAATAGAGAGCTTAGGCAGGAGGAGACACTGGAAATGTGATAAAAGCCTGAAGTAATGGGTCACAGGCTTTCCTTCTCAGGCCTGTCTGAAGACAATATTTATAGAAGATCTAACAGTGCTTATCTTTTTAGAAGCTGACGTTGACACCGTTTTAAAATTATATTTTTATGAAGACAATATTTGCTTTTAGAAAACTGACAAATGGAAGAAGAAAAAAGTTCACCGACTTACATCAAAATAAAATTATTTGATATATTGATTGATTTCTCAGTTTTAATCCTTCAGTTTTTGCTCTTCTCAGTATATTAAGTAAATGCTTCATTAATTAGATTAATAAGAATATTTAACAAATAAGGTCCAAAGGAAAAATTAGTTTGAGTAATGAACCCCATCAGGAAGAGAGGCGTTTTAAATTCCTTAAATAAAACTTGGAAAGGGAAGTGACGAGAGTAATTGCTTGTCAAGTTTGTGACACGTTGACTTGCTTGCCCAGATGTCTTATAGAAATCCCATTTTTCAAAGTATCTCGCCTTCAAGTTGTTTAAAAGCTTATTTAAAGTTGTAGATCTTTGGAATGTGTATTGATTAAAAGTTAAAACCACTCAACCCTTCAACTCCCAGAAAGTCAATTTCACATTGACCCAAGCAAGTGGATTGTACAAATCCCCACTTTGTCTGTAGGAATTGTGGTTCGTGTGCTTGCTACTCTGGTGCACCTTTAATTGCTCCTTAAAGTCTGTCAAAATCTCAGACCCGGATTCCACTGGTGTCAGTCACCATAATTGGTCTTAAAGAAAACAAACTAATACACATCACCCCCAGAAACTTCTCTCACAAGAGGAGTTAGCAAACTCTGGAGAGATGCTGTGGCTATGCTGACCAATAAATGTGTTGGTGATGTTTTTAAATAATGCATCAAATCTATTTTCTTATGCACTGCTTTGCAGAGAAAGAGCTTTTAATAAGTCTAATGAGAAGAGATCCTTTGATCTACCGAAAACCCTCTAAGGGATACTTTGGATTTACTTCAGGTGCCTTTCTTTGAGAATGCTATTTGTATGCAAGTTTGTAGGACAGTCAATAGATCTTCAAGGCAGTCACATCTGGTTTCAGCTGATTTTATTAACTTAAACTGAAGATATTTGCATCCGGGTTTACTGGAGGTCAATATTGTTGCAATACTAGAGTTAAATTAGTGAGGGTTACCTTGCTGTGTATATGAGGCTGCATGAACCCAAACAGCCTGTTTAATGAAGTGATGTTTCTTCATGCTCACAGAGGTATGGCAAATACTCCTGATAATAACTTAATAGAAACCTTTTTCAGAAAATCTGAGCCATCCCTGTAAGAATACAACAGACAAAATAAGTTGTGTCCCTCTGTTCATGCAGATCTTTGTGTGATGCCTAAAGAAACACTGAAACATTTTGGCAGGTGGGACACTGAAAGCAAGGCAAGTTGGCAGTGAACATCTGCTTAAGCCCTCTCAGGCTCACAAAATGAGGTGACAGAATGTTTGGCAGGGAGCTAGTGGCTTGTAAAGTGATAATCCAGGTGAGCAAGATAAAGTAAATCTCTTTACACAGGTTTTATAAAGATTTGAGCCGTTCTTTTTCAGTTCCACTAAGTTTTCCCAAACATTCAATTTAATTTTCATTGTAGTTCTACTCTCTCAATTTTATGTTAAAACATTTACAGAAAATGAACGTCAGTTTTGATGTTTTATGAAAGCATCGTTTCTTTCCACCTTACTTTATTCCTTCCAATGTTTTCGTTTAGAAAGTGTTTTGTGCAGAAGTGAAACAGCACATATATCCACTGACGCTGATTAATCAAAAGATGGGGAAATGATCATGCATAAAAACCTCAAATATTGGGATTTAGTGATAGAAGAGCAAACATCCATAGCACATTCAAAGTCCCTCAATTACTCTCCCGTGTTTTTCTTTTCTTTTTTTTTTTTTAGTTTAAGCAAATCTGGCTTAACGTTGACTTCTGTTAAAAACCAATAAAAGATTGAACTGGTGAACCTAATGATTTGATGAAACAGTTTTTTTCCAGGACATGAACCTTATGCATCCTACTATCTGGGGCATTTAAACAGAACAGAAATCCTTTGTTTTGATACAAACGAGGAATAATTAAATAAATGAAACATTTAATTTTGTTTATTTATAAAGGCAAAGATTCTCAGCAGATAAAATTTAAGGCACTACAGTAGATAATCTAGAGTCAGGTGCATGTGGATCTGCAGCTGATCAATTAAAAGTTCAAATGCACTGCCCTTACCTTGAGTACCAAGGCTGGTAAAGCGAGATTCTCCATATCTGAACCGGAGCATAAATACCTATGTTCGATGCCAAGTGATTGCTGGAGAATTAAAGAGAAAACGGATGCATTTGTTTTAAGTGAAATCTAATAGATTTAGTGGAATGAAATAAACGAGATGGATTTATTTTAATGTATTTCCTTAAATATGATGCTGGGTGTACATGTGCAAACTGTATGTCTGCATTGCATTATCTTGAGAATATATCTGTGAACATGTTCATAGGTTGCTTACAGTATATGATGATCACCTGGCATCTGGTCAGCTTCATGACAGTCTGACATGCACAGTAAGCATAGAGAGCATATAAGCTGTATTCTATCCTGATAGTGATAAGATGCTCCCATTTTGTTTAAAACTGAAATTATTCTTTGCTAAAATAAGGCTGCAGGTTCAACTATCGAACAAACAATAGCCATAGCTTATATGAGGGAATGTGCACAATGTTACATACTAATTTGAATTTACTGAAGGCAATTGAGCAACTAATGAGATCTATTAGACAAGAAAAGTATTAAAGTGATTTGCTCTTCAGCAGATGTTGAAAACAACCATCATACTTGCTGTTCTCATAAAGTCTGGAAGGGTAAATGCAATATATGATGAAACAGCAGAGAAACGCCTTGTTCTCACCTGGCTGTGACTTTTAGTCCTAGTTTTGATCATGAGTGACAGAAAATACATCGGCTCATATTAGTTTGCTGTGTTATGAAGGGGATTGAGATTTTACATTTAAAAATGTAAAATCTGAAAATAAAATTCAGATTGGTTTTACAATATATCGATTGTATTATGAGTTACATAATTAACCAAGACATTTTAAGATTAGTGTAAAGTGAAAGGAATACCATACTTTTTTTTTTTATCATTTCTTTTTTTGTTGTTTTGAAAAAATAAGCCTGAATTGTTTGGTGAGCAGCTGTAATAATCCCCCAAAGTCAATATTGTGTTTTTCTTTATGTTATTTCTTATTGTAGGCTTCCTATGCTATTCCTAATTATGGTAGAGATTCTGAAATAAAATAAGTGAATATATTTTAATGTTGAAAATTACTTTTATGCAAATAACCAAAGGTACCTGATTGTGTGTTGATGCTGATAGAGAAAAATAACTAGGCATGCCTCAAATCCTTATTTCCACAGAAAAATTTAAACAAAAAAAAAATCCTTATTTTCATTGAAAAACATAAATCCAGAGATAAACATTTATTTCCCCCTTTTCCACTTGTTGAAGATATTCTGTATTCACATAATGCTAAATAACATGCCACCTAGTTTACACACCTATTGAAATATAAGAAAAAAATAACCCAAGTCTGTGATTAATCTCAAGTTCTCACTATTAAAGAACATGTTGAAATGTGACGGTGGGTTGGGGGGAAATACAGGACAGAAACATGCAATAGTGAGACATCCAGACCAGGGTGATTAATCTTGTGAAAGTCCCGGCAGATTGATTAGTTAAAATAGATTGCAGGTGATATGGAACCTAGTTGCTGCAATGAACCATGATGTCTGCATTATTTCATTTAGTTCTGCCTAATGTACCAGGGCTGTGGCACCTTCATGTTACCTGGCATGGAAAATTAATTGAAGGCTCTTTGAGACCAATGCATTAGTCTGGGAGTCTGTTCTGCAATGGGAAGGAATATTTGTTTAGGTAACATTTTGTTTACATATCATTTATTCATTTAAATTATCCACATTGTAATGAACTTTGGAAATAGTTTTTGAAGTTGTGAAAAATGACTTTCTACATGACAAATTGTTTGTAGACAAAAGGAATTACAGACTAAAAATAAATTATATTGTTAAGTTCAGACAATAACAAACATGTTATATCAGTGACAGGGATAATGGGGGATTATGTAGAAAGGATGAGGAATTCAATCGAGCTTCAGATTATTGAAGCAAAAAACGCCATGATGTCTGTGGCTGTGAGGAAGTTGAAACTTGGGCTCCATTGGACCTTCAAACAGGACAGGGAAGGCAAGCATGTCTCCAATAAGGCTTAGTTTCAGAAGAAGTCCTGAAAGACATCAGGGACCCCAAAGGTCAACATGAACTGAACTCAATTAAAAATTTGTGGTGGGATTTGAAAAGGCAGCTGCAGCGCAGAAACTGAAGAATATTACAGAACTGGAGGAGTTGAAAAGTGAGCCAAGATTCCTCACAATGTTTTTGTGGCTTTTAATCACATTTGTAGCATTTAATACACTAAGCATGTTTGTCCTCAGGTGTCATCCTTCCACCTTGATGACCCCAGCCTTTATAGCATTTAAATGAAGCCATTATAGCTTTTCATCCAGCCTCCTCTGCTCTGATCAATAAGTGGTTTGCATAGTCCAGCGTCTTTGCTGAAAGGCCACAATGAGAGTCAGAAAATGTCGTCTCTGTGGTTATTTTTAGTTGTCTGTGGAAAAGATGCCAAGTCAAAACAATAATAGACTGATGTTTGGCAGAAATTACTTTGCCCTTTTGAGTAACAAATGGCATTTTTAACACCAGTTGCCATTTATTAGTAAACAGTGATTGCTTTCACTGTCCTTCCCTGGTTTTTATTGCTATCTAGAAGATTGATGGAGGTGATCAAAGAAAAAAAGTCATTATTTAGAGGAAAGGAATGGGTCTGACTTTGAAATTTGGTATTGATTAAATCTAGTCCTCCTCTGTTCAATCTGCCCTTCTGTATCAACATGATTGCATACAAATGTACGCAAAATATTTAGGTAAAAAACTGTTTTTGGGAGGACTGCCAATCAAAATTCTATTCAAGGAATTAAAGGTTTTGTTCTGCGATTGTGATTTTATTTTTACCTGAGTTGATTGCTTCCTGTTTGGCTGCATCAATCATTGCAAATGGTAGAGCCAGACCTGACATTGACCAAAGCATTGGAGAATATCACAATACATTCAACCTACATCTTAAATGAGTCTTATTTGGGAGCACAGTGGCCAAGCCTATCTAAGCACATATTAAACAAAATATCCATACCTTCATTCCTCTTTCAACCTTTTCTCAACTGTTGTTCACACCTTTTGTTCCGAATGTGTTGTAGTTACCCTTGGAAATGTATCAAAGTGGATGATATTTAATCAGCATTTCACTCAGACATACACTTTTCTTCATGCACCACAGGCTGAGCTTAAACAAGCAACATGTCAAATTGCCAACAAACAACTTTAACTTTTTTTCTGTAGCCTAGAGTCTTATTGTGTTTGACTAAAATAGATGAACAGCAAAGTAAAAGGAAACAAATCACAATTTTATCTCAAGCTCGTTTGTTTCTGATGTGCTGTTAATCTCATTTATGATGCAGGACCAAAAGATTTTAAATAGCAAACAACTTATTTAGAAACCCTAAAATATGTTACAATGAGAGACAGAAAACAGGGAGAACAAATAGAAAAATACATCAATGTCTTAGAAGGAGAAAAACAGAAGTAGTTGATCAGACTCTCCTAATGCAAAATCCCACTGCCAGTCACATAACCAGAACATAACCAGATTTACTGTAAGCAGAGATTCATAAAACAAAACAAAGAAAAAAGAGCAGAGAAAAATAGCTGAAATGGCAGAAATCGACAAGCTTAAGTTTGAAACTCTTTCATGAAGTGTGCAAAGCAAGTTCTCTCAACACAATTACTGTTGAGAGTGAATGCAACTGGATAATGTAACATTTCTGTCCACATCCTGATTGACTTGGATCAGCAAAGGGAAATGTTAAAGTCTAAAACTTCATCTGCCAGGAGGATCTGTTGGATTTCAGCGAAGTGCTTCTACATTCTACTAAATTATTTTGACGTTTATACTGATGTACAGGAAACTGAAAAAGCTCAATGGTATAAATACTTTTTTAAAGTGTTTATGGTTCTTTTTAAAATCTAATTTTTCTCATTCTCCCCATCTTTAATATGGACTTCACGGTTCATCATCATGAAAATAAACTACTCTAAATAGCTATCATGTTTGACTATGTAAAATGAGCTTTTTAGAGGCACCACATTATACAACAACCATACATCAGGAGGAGTGTCAGAGAGAGGGTGGCCTAGAAATGCAAAAGCCAAAGCAGCTCACAATTGCATTTGATCTGCTACACACTCCATGATAGGCCATCAACTTGGCCCAATGTTGCAAGAAAAAGAGAGGGAGGGAAATATTATAAAGGGATTTCCCTGACATGCAATATGGGATTTATGGGAAAGGCAAGGGTTTGTTCATCTTCATTGGATCTTTCAGGAAATGGTAAAGAAACTCAGACCTATACTTCCAACTATCACTGACAGAAGCATAATCCGTATTTGACAAAGGGGCCTTCAGATTTGTTACGCCTCTCAGACATTTGGTGCCCATAAAAGTCAAACACTCTCAAAGCATATTTCAAGGTTTTGCAACTTTCCCATGTTTTGGAAGTGAGGAGGAAAAAGACACGGCATCCGAGCGACTGCCAGCCATTTTCTGTTGATGAGATGTTTCATGCTTCTTTAAGCATAGATTGCAAAATAAGATTCACATTGTGTCCTCCAGTGCTGAGGGAAATGATTATGGCCTTGTGGGCAAAGCTGTCTCAGACTACAGAATGAATATGCCAGTGAAGCATACCACATTAAGATGCTATGGACCAAGGCACTTATTCTGCTGTTGATAATGCCCCTTGGTATTGCCAACTCAAAGAACTTCCCACAGTCAGAGCACAACATGACAGGGATGGGAGGAAAGCTCCTGCACTCTTCCACATGTTTGTCTGCAATAGTCACTTACAGTACATGTATGAATAGTTGCTGTGACTCTTGTCCTTTAAAACCTGTCAGAGCCAAATACAGAGTTCTACAGATATTGATTTGGGGGAGATTGTGTTTTTTTAGGAGGTTGGCTCAGGCAGTTTCTTTCTGAGTGGCTCACAGTGATTGATGTAAGCCCATCACAGGCTCCAATGAGACCTTTTGCAGAGCTCAGACAACAAGTTGCAAATCTCAGGGAGGGAGAACGCTCTCATTTATCACCGATACCTATTTAGCAGCTGTTGCTCAAAGAGCCTCCTGCTGCTCCCTCACAACATTTGCAAGAGATTACATTTTGCCTGCTTTTCTCCACGGTGGAACAATAAAATATATTTTTAATTCCGTTTCTAATTTTAAGCAATTTACTTGTTGCCAGGGAAGCAAAGCATTTTGCCAGAAACTTTACCTAATTAAAGTGTTGTCATGTCTTTAGAACAATGCTTCAACAGCACTGATTGTGTTTTACAAAGGAACAAAAAACCTCCCAATTATGTGGCTGATTTATTGTGGATCTAAACGGAAAAGCTTGGGCTGTCCATCCATCCCTTCATCCCTCCCTCCATCCATCTTACACTCCATCTATCGGGTTGTGAAGGTTACAAGCCATGAAGACACATGCCCGAAAAACTTCCAAAACCTAAACAACAAACAGGAAGGCCCTGTTTTGTTGTTTTGCTGTGAACATGTGCATCTGCTCTGTTTCATGCATACATTCATTGTTTAAGACAGGCTGGAGATTTCTGTGCCAGCAAATATAATTTGTTCACAGCAAATACTTAAGCAGGTCATCACAGCAGAAAGAAGAAGTTAAAAAGCAGCAAACAGAATGAGGTTTACTTCAACATCTTGTCCCAGAATGAGGGACGGCTGGGAGCCGTTGTGATACGATTATCTGGATGCGTTTGGGGCTCTAGGAGTTTCCTCATCTGCTCATGGAGAGACTGAGGGATGCAGGGGTAAAAAAGAAGAGGGTGAAATATGTTGACAGCTGTAGATAAAGTGACGATGAAGGTGAATGAAAAAAGACAGCAAATATACTGAGAAAATCAGCAAATATGGAACTATCCAAACTTTGGCTTTATTCACGTTACTAGAAAATATTCACACTTCACTACCGGTGTGTCAGCAGCATTAGTCATCATTAGTGGTTAAAATTACTCACTCAAAGTGAAGAACTAGATGCTCAGACTCTTTGCAGTTATTCTATACTTTGTTTTTATCCACCAGGTTCCATTCAGGATACTGTGATGAAAGACACACAGTGACAAACAAGATTAAAAGTGAGGATAAAAGGAGACAAAGAGAGCAGAGGAGCCTTGTTGCTGTAGTCAAGGGTGAATGCTGCACTTTTCAACTGTGCCTCCCTATTTATTATTAAAGCACTCAGATGAATCTTTCATGCGCCGGAAATTAAAGAACAGAGTGAGGGAGTACATGGATTAAATTAGTGATAAAAGAAAGCAGCTGAAAGAGTCGGTGAAAGACAGCATTGAATGGAAGGAGGTACCGTCTCTATAAAAGTATCTGTACATTACCATTCTGTTATATCACACCACAAAATTGACCATATTTGGAAATTTTACAAGCCATAATAGTGAATAATTGTGAAGTGTAAGAACAATTACTGAATAATTGTAAGAGTTTTTTAAGTTTTTGTCATAAAAATAAAACACTGAGTCTTGAATTTCTATTCAGCCCCACAAAATAAAATCGACTACAACAAATTTCCTTCAGAACTGGATAAATAAGTCTAGTCCAACTGTCTGTAACTCAATGTCAGTATAAATACTGCAGCCCGTTGAAGGTTCCAAAGATTTCTCAGAGAATATTGTTGAATGAACAGCATCACAAAGGCCAAAGAGCTAGAGAGGCCAGGAAACTGAAATAGAGTTTAATGGAGGTTTAAGATAGAAAACAGTAGAAAACAATAGCCTTAGTGTGTATGGACAATGATCATAAGAAATCCTTTTGATGCTAAAACCTCAGTTCCATTGATCACAATTTAGGTAAAATACAAAACAAAACAAAAAAACATTGCAGCTTTTTAAAGCTTAACCCAGTTGGGGAAATCCAGAATTTACTTCTGATCGAACTTATCTGTGTTCTGTTTTTGGAGTCATCTGGCTCAGTTGTACACAATGTTCTCTGTCTCTGATATTCTCCCAAACAGCCACTGACACAACGTGCAACACACAATTGCCTTTGATATTTTCTTTCTGAAGTTTCATAAGTCATTAAAATCAGGGGTGTATCAACTCAGAATTTGTGATTTTATATGAGTTAATGTCACTTTGAAGGCTGTGGACTTTAATGTGAATATAATATGTACTTCCTAATATCAAAGAATTTTCATAGTTTTGTATAAAAAGTACATCAGGCTTTATGCATCACATTGTGACTCACGAAGTTCACTTCAAGTTCATAAAATAGCCATAAAAGATGGATATTTGACTTTTTTTACATTTTCTTTCCTACAGAAAATTATTGGCAGTTTCATTTCAGGATTTTATACAAACAGTCTTTAAAATTAATGCTAAATTATATCCTGTGGTTCCTATTACTGTATCAAACAACAACTCATTTGGTAAAATCTGACGTGACTAAGTTGTTTATGAGTCAGTTACTAACTATGCAACATCCTTTCAACATCACACCTTGCATAAGACTGTCAGGATGTTGTCAGTCCTTACAATGCGTCTAAAACAGGCAATCTTCTGTCGGCTGCCAGATGTGTGAAAAGGCAACTCTAGACAAAGCCTGGGTCAAAAGTAAAGTTCATATGGGTTAACAGATTTAGAAAGAAGTAAAACTGAGGCCCATGTTCGTGTGAGAAAGGGAATAGGATGGAGAGACAGAGAGAGAGAAGGAGGCAAAGCAAAAAGGTGCAGATGAAAGGAGGCACCCTGCTGCTTTTGGCCTGGATTACACGTCTCATGCAACTAATGTAAAATATGTTTCCTGTACGGTGCTTCTGTCAAATAGTCAGCAATAAAATTGCTCCTGCAGCACTTGTCCTTACCCACTTAACCATTATGTAGCAGTTTAATTTACTACCATTTTAAGTAATTAAGGAAAATAATACTTCCAAAAAACTGCTTTAAAAACTCTAAACTTCTTTTTTCAGATTTTTCCTGATAATTACATAAAGCAACTTCATAAAAAATGAATAATTTACCCTTTTGAATTGTAGCCTAATTACTGTATGTCACTTTGATTAAAGAATAACATTACACATGTTTACTTACCATTTAACATATGTTGCTTTTTGTTTCTAATCAATAGTGGATATGTAGAATATTAACTAAAATAATGACTTTAATACATTATTTATGAGTAGCAAATAAAAATTTCATGGGAGAAAATAAGCTGCTATAAAAATATTTCCAGACGGATTTTTAAAAAGTTTTTCATCTGCACAAATGTTCTAAAGTATTTGTCAGAAATTCAAAACTAAAATGTTGACTTTCAAGACATTGAAAGTCAAAAATAATACAAAAAATAACAAAAATAATAGTTTTCTGTTTTTTATGGTAAAATGTTTTGATCAACTCTAGTCCTGATCAAAATGACTAAATACTAAAACATAAGACAAATGTAACTGATAGCTTAATTAATTAGTTAAATAGTAATTGATGCTTTTATCACTGTCCTATTGCTACTCTGATAGACCTATTATTTAATGGGTAGAAATATAATTTCTATAAAAAATAGTGACTAATTAGTAACACCAGATTGCTATTTTTTTGTAAGTACCTATTTTTATCAGTTTATGACTGCTTGTATACATCTTTATGTTTTTAAAGTCTTGAATAAATTGTATGTTGGCTTGTTTTGCACCTGGATTATTAAATTCACCTCTATTCCACAAAAGTGGAACATAACTATAACTAACATTCAAAACGCTGCATGCAATGCACATTTTAAAGAAACTTATCAGCATCTAATTAAGATGAAAAACCTGCTGTATTTCACTACATATGATGTCTCACAGAAAAAGTTAAATCTAAGTATTAAGTATCAAAGCGTTATCAGCTGTTCACAGCCCTGGTGGCCCATACATGCACATTGCTCTAGAAGCTTTTTCTGTGAGACTCATTCAACTTTATCTGCTGAATAGTGGGAGAACTACTTGGTGACCAGGGTGGAAGTATTGTCTAAGAGACAACAGGCAGGAGTTTATAGTCTTATTTATTTGTAGACATAAAGTCATTTTTGTTGTTTCCTTCTTGTTGTCTCTCTTTGCATGTCTGTGTCTTTAAATAAAACATTAAGGAGGGAAAACGTGTGTGAAACCTTGGACAGGTTACAGCTCAGTAAGCATTCTTTTCAACCTTCCTACTTCAAGCTTTTCACTCTCAGGAATGAGAGATCCAAGACTTATTTCAGTCTCTCCCTCAATATCCTCCTCCTCCCATTGTTTCACACAGTTTAAGTTAATCCATAATAACTCAATTCTTTTAATACTTTCAGCCAAAATGTCTGCAGTCCCTTCCACCCCCTCAAAAAAAAGGTTGGTTTAATCGACACTGGTTAAACATTAAAGCAAGTGTTAAACATTACCATCAATCTAACCAGACTCTGATTAAGCATAGTGCCATTAAGCAGCCTGTCTGTCTGTGACATTTGGTTGGATTATAATTGATTTGGGCATGTTGTGCATTTGTGAGATGGGGCAAACAGAAGGAAATCAGAGCAGCTCTGAGACGGAGCATCTGGCAAGTTGACATTTAGTTGGTTCGCTGTCAAACCACCTGTAAAGGTCTGTTTGTTCACATGCCTGTTTTGGCTTGTCTGCAAAAAGCTGCATTATCTTTTTATTTTTCTCAATAACCATTTCAAAACCTAATCTTGCTTTGGTAAAATAGTCACATGGTACCATTTTTTAAAAAGTCTTTGTAGATCAAGGTTAAGAAACATCTCCCACTCGTAACGTCTTAAGTGAAGAAAAGGCAATAAGCACTTGATTCCTGGTAAGCAGCTCAGTGTTGGCTCTGGTACAAAAACACACCATATAGTTAAAACCAGAAGTTTACATACACAGAAGGAAAAAAACTATTTCTCTCTGCTTGAAGTTAAAGTAGACAAACCTTGTTTTGTTTAAAGTCAGTTAGGTGGACCAAAAATATGACTTTTTACTAAATGCCACAACAATGATAAAGAATCTGTCAGAGATTCATTTATTTATGTTGTCAAAGTCCAAACTTTGCTTTCTATGATTAGTATGTCATTATCCAGGAAAGTTTAATGATAAACTTTGGACACTCACACCAAAATAATCAGCAAACTAACAAATAACTGTGGCTCTGTTCAATGTGAAGGTTGTAGGTTTTACTCCAGTTTCCTCCCTCACATGTCAATGTGCTCTTGAGCAAGACACTCAACTCAATCCTGCCTGCGGATATGAATGTTACTGTAAATATGTCTGCGTGTTTTTTACTTTATAAGAATAAATTATTTTTGTACTTTATTTTTCCTAAATGCAATGTTACATTTGTGTTATCTGGGTTTGACCGATTTAAAGATTTATAATATTTATAATATTTATAGGCAAAGCCACAGCTGCCCACTTTTGAGTCAACTCCTTTTCCATCTCTGTGTCTCTGCTTGGCGTTTCTTCCTGTTACACCCTCAGTTGGTCTACTGATTATTTAAAGAAGAACCTGATTATGGTGGCTTAAATTCTGATAATACTTTTTGACAGTGGATTAGAAAATGACTGTCGCAAATACTGGAACAGTTTACACCATGATAAACTAATAAGCCAGTTTAACTTTCTTTCTGAAAAATATTTTCCTGTAAAAATGATTAGGGACAAAAATACGATGGATTCCAAACACACATTTCCATAAATAGATCTCTCAAATGGTTGTGACCCTTCTCTAGTGGGATTTAGCTTCATGACTCTCCTGCCCAGTGGCTACCTGGGAAGTCTGTCATCCATCAAGGGGAGAGAGAAATTGGAAAGAGGGAGATCTGAGAAGATAACCTCTTTGGTTTCATGTAATTACTGCTGGTTTTAGGCTGTCCCACAGCCCTTTCATTGATCATTGATAGTTAACGCGTGCATGTGTCTGTTTCCAAACCTGTGACTTCCTATTACACAGTTGTTGCTCTTACTGTCCTGAGGTTCCATCAACACAGACCTCCTGTTTGTGTCACCATTCTCTGCTATTTTTCTTTCTGCAGCACACTTTTTTTTTTAACTTCATTTCATCTAACTGTAGCTTTTGTTTGATCCGTTTATGTTCCTTTTATAGGCTTAAGGAGGATTACAGATTTAGGAAAGTTTTGTAAAGTAGATTGTTTTCTAAAGACATTTCAGTCTTCTGAATTAATATCAGAATGAAAACATCAGAGGTTTGTTGAGAGCTTTAGAAAAACAAACAAAACCATAAAGACCAAGGAACACAGCAGAAAGGTCAAAGTGATGGAGAAAATTAAAGTAAGATTATGTTATGTAGGAACACTCCACACTTTGAACATCTCACTGTTCAATTCAACATCCAAAATTTATAAAACATTTGTCAAAACTGCAAACCTAAAAAAATCCCGTACTAATTCACTTAGACCAAAGCTGCTCTTCTCCTGTCTGTCAGACACCAGACACTGCATATCACCCCGAGTGCAGCCTCTCACTGCAACATTGTTGCTAGCATCATGCTGTCAGGAAGGTTTTCCTCACCATGGGGAAGTTGGTCAGAGTTTATTAGACCATAGATGGTGCTGGATGCCGAGAACGAACGCTTAATGCTACAAAAGACTTGGAGCTGGAGGGGAATTGCCTTGCTGCTGGATAATGACCCTACACTGATTTTTAAAAGAAAAATAAGAATAATAAACTGAAGTTGATTATATTGTTTGATAACTAAAGTCAATTGAAATGTAAGAACTTGGTTAATTCAAGCAAAATTTTGGGTCCATTTGTTGCAAAAAGAAAAACATGGACCCAGAATTCCAGGTTAGACAAGCAAGGAGAATTTATCTGTTTTAATGCAGAATGCTAAACAACAGACTCGGCTATTAAGAAATGATTACTTCATGGAGGCATGGGCTCTGTTGAAGTTTGAAACTTTACTCGATCGCTAACATTTGTCCGTGATGCGTGTCATGCCAGTTCTGTGCTAAGAAGTTTACCAGAATCAGCCTGCAAAAAGAAAACCTATATAATTCTTTGTCACATTTAAATTACAAGAATGTAATTAATTATCAATTATTTCCAGTAACTAATTTGTATCCCAGTTTCATTAATGTTTTCCTTTAGAGCTAAACAATATGTGTTAAATCTTAATATTTGTTTGGGCCCTGGGCTGCATAAAAAACTTTTGAAAATCTGTCGCACAACAACACATTAAATGGCATCTGTTCATGAGTGTTGAGGTATTACTAACCTAATTAAGAGCAAACTTGTTGTTTGAACCCATAAAGTTACTGGGGTGAACCATCTCTAAATGAGGCTCCTTTTTAGAACATGTAACTTGTGTAAATTTCAAACAATATCATCTGGAGGAGTTCTGACTGGGTGGTTAAATTTTATATCGATTAGCATTGGCAGGTTCTATTTCCTTTCATATGTTTTCCCCCTTCAGATTAATTATGCTACTATTTTGTTTTGGAATACTGTAAAATCCCAATTTCTCATAAACCCCCAAGAGACGAGCTGGGAGGAAGCTCCAAAGTGACACAATTTCTGGTCGTCTTTCCTTTCTATTCCACCTTCATCTTCAAAGATTTCTCTCCTTTCATGAACATACATCAATACTTTTTTTGTCTTTGTTTTTCAGTCTCACAACCTTACTTTTGCTCCTGGCCTTTGCCTAAATGCTCAAACCCACTCCACGTTTTTCACTCTCAGTATTGCTCCTCCTGGTGCTGTGATGTTTTATTACTCTAGCAGCAGGAGTATATGATATTGACCCCCTTCCACTTTGCAGTACGCCTCAGTTAATAGAGAGAGGGTGCAGAGAAATATAACAAAAACCAGGTTGATTGACCTTGATCGCAGTGCAACAGCAGGGGGCACTCTTAAGCCTCAAGCTGCCATTTGTTGCTGTCACTGCCAGCTTGTGCTTGAATGAAATGGGCAGAAGGGGAACAATGACACTGTACTTTTGTCATGGTTGTTCAGTTTTCTTTTCTTGTTTGTGCATGCATGAGTCTGATCCCAGGCATGGAAAGAGTGTCCTTTGCTGTTCACCCGAAAAGGGCAGAGGCATTGTGGGAGAAAGAAGGCAATGTTGTCAATCTCATTAATATGGATGAGCTACTGCATATGTGTATGTTCACATGTGTGGTTGGTTGCTTTAATGATTCTTTTGCACATGCATTTGCCTCAATGATACTAACGGACACATGTTATGTGTAACATGTTATAGTTTAAAACAGATGTGCACCCAGTTCAAACTTAAGCTTAAAATAATGTGATTTTTCTTCATCTGCCAAATGTCTACATTTCAAGAGTTGCAGGGAAATTTTAAAACATATCCAACTACTTCACCCCTGATTAGCGCTCAAAGTTATTTGTATATCTAGACTTGGTCCAGCGGACAAAACTGACTCAAGCTTTTTCTTTCGGTCAACATTTCTTACTGAATTGGTTTTAGACCAAGTTCAAATTCATATGTTAAAACTGTGACCACCAAACCTATTTTGCTGCTATCTTTGGAAATTGGTCAAGACCATCTCTGGACCTAAAACTTCAAATAACAGAGCAGAAAAGCATACACTTTTCAGATACAGCAGTTCAATTGATTGTGGACGAAAGGGCCTTGGCGATGTAGAAAGTAAGATGAGAAGATTAACATTACCTCAAATAGCTTTATTTCATCCAAGGTATGCCACACACCTTCCCTGAACAAAGTAACATCACATTGAAACATTGAAGTAGAAAGATTACAGAACCAGAGGACCACATATGCCACTACTGATGGCTAATCTTACCACAGGCTGATAAAAACTGACCTCTAACAGACTAGAAAACACTGGTTGAAAAGCGGCTCAATCTCTCGCTTTCAGCTGCAACATGACGTGTCAGAATTTGGGGTAAACAACATGAGTATAATCTGGCTTCCCTTAGCACTAATAAAGCACTATAATAATATTGTCGTCGATCTGGTTCATCCCTTAATGACCACAGTATAGCCATAATCTGATTGCAACTTCAATCAGGATAATAGAAGTAGCAATCTAGGTTTAAAACTTAAACTAGTTTCCTGAATATAGCAACATGTTCTCTGTACTCTAGTGTCTCCTTGCTAAATATTTTTCCATTAACACTTTTATATTTGGAGCAGAGGAAACATTAAGCCACTGTGTGAGTAACCTGCCACTTTAAAATGACAAAATGATTGCAGAGTTGAAATTTTTAAATGGACTTTAATATGTTATATCAGCAATTAGCATCGTTTCCTGTGTTGATCTTTGCCTCAAATTTTCAGAAGACCAACATTTCCAAACTTTTCTTTTATAATCAGAGGGTTTAAAGTCAAAAGATGAAAAAACAGAACAGCTTTTCTGTTCTCTGCTAGGACTGCTTGTTCTCGGTTTTTGCTCTAAAAGAACAGCAACAAACTTTTCAAGCTTTCAAAGATGCAGTTTCTTTTTGTTTTTCTCTAATTTGAATAACAAAAACGAGGATGATCATTGATCATCCTGGTCAAGGATGATCAAACTTCATTTGTTAGTTCTGGTCTTTTTAAAGCATCTCTAGTTTTTTGTTTGGTTCCAATGTGTCACACACAAACCATTTTTTATTTATATTTTCCTCTATCACCTGTGCAGGATTCAACAAGCTGGACAAGTCGCATCATTTGTTGAAATGGTAAAGGCGTTTTACTGTTGCACCATAAACTGAAACAGAGGGACAAACATGTAAGGAACAGAAACAAGGCTGCCGGAAAACTGGAATTATATGAATTATGTGAGCAAATTATTTTCTTTTTACTGTGCTTGCAGTCATTCTTTGATATAAGGCATATTTGAGCCGACTAAAGTCTTTGATGGAAAATTCAAGGTGTTTCATTTGTTGAACTTAGTTTGTTATTAAGGTTAGCTTAAGAACTGATCCAGTGTTGATAGTTTATTGACCCACTGGATAAATGAATATTTAACTAGCTTGTTCTTTGTGAGACTCCAGTGTTAACTGCAACTGAACATTTTCTGTCTTCATCTGTTACAACTAATCAATATATATTGCCAACTTCAGTTTTGATTTGTGTAAGCACTTTTTAGTTTTAGAAAAGTTAAACTTTTTGTCAGCTCTTTCATGCAATGTTTTTGAATGTTGACAATTGAGAAGTCAAGCTAGGTGAGGTACAAAGTTATGCAGAGCTGCATTACAAAGGAAAGTTAACTCTTGAACAACAAGCTTTGGTAAGAAGGTGCCTAAAGTAAAAATGATTTTTTATTTCCATGTCAGCAGGTCTGTGTCAGGATGTCTAAGGTAATAACTCTTACAAAGAAAAATGACTTATCGGTTAATGAGCCATGTTTGGTTAAAATGTAAGTTCTCACCTACCTTATGTAACCTTTATGAGGCCTTAGGTAGCTGTCAACCTGAGCTCATCTTTGCCCCAGAACTGTTCACTAGACGGCGTGTTTAAATGCCAGGCAGTGCTGTGGGCTTTTATACGCATGCATGTGTGAGCACATAAACTCTGGCCCCTGTGTTCGGTAGGTAGGAAGAGAAATACATTATTGATGGTGTTTGAGGTATGCAAAGCAAGGGAAGGAACTGCTTTGATCTCTCACAGACACCATGTCCCCAGCTATCTCCCTCAGATTTAACTATGTGCGCACAACGCCAGCAGGCAAGAAACACAAATTTCTACTTGATCACCTCTCCCTTTTATCTTTGTATTTTTTTATTTGTCTCTTTCTATTTAACCGATGCAGCTCAAGAAACAATTGTTTTGGTATTTGTCTTGCCTTGGTTACTAGAACAAAAAAACAAGAAAGCTATTACAACCCTACTTTAATTTAAAAATACAATTGAAATCTGAACTGAGGAGGTTTCAGATAAATATACAGTCCATGCACAAGGTGTCCTTATCTGCTGAATTAAATTTGCACCCAGGATTGATGCTGCATGGGTTACTTAAAATCCAAATCATGGCCAAGTGAATTATGCAAGTCGGGCTCATTTCCTACAAAATTGAAGTGACTTGCCGACATTTATAAAATGCTTTAATACCTTAAATATAAGGCAGTGCCACAGTAATTACTGTGTAAATCGTCCAGTGCTTATTTTGAAGTAATAGAAATAGATATTCTTGAATTCAAAGCAAGGAACACATAATATAAAAATACAGTCTCAGAACCTTAGGCTTTGCTATTTTTATTTTAACAGACTAAAATGGTTTATTCTGGACTTAATTAGGGTCAAATACATAAATGTTTTAACCTCATGAAGTTTAAAGAGTGTAATCAGTAGTTACAGCTACCAATGGGGCTCCAAAGTGAGATCAGTAAAACAGAATAATCCAGCAGCACCTGAGACCCATTATATCTATTGTGTGAGTGTGAAAGTATTTGCACGTCTTTGTTTCTCAGTGAAAGTTCACATGACAGTGAAGAGATCAGGCTTACTTTTTCTGACTGTCACTTTCAAGTATTTTTTTAAAGCTGGTTGGTTCAATTTACCACTGTTGTCATTCTCTGGCCTATTCCAATTGTTGATGCTCCCACTCCTACACACACACAGCGGATGGGTCACATGTGCTTCTCTGATAGGCTCCTAGACAAGCCATTGACCTTCACTTTGCAATCTCGCAGGTCAATCAGTAGGCCATTCTTCCATGTAATGTTTACATCTCTGTGGGCTATTCGGTCAAAATGGTGAGCTTGCCTTTGTCTACAACTTGTATCTCTAACCATCATTTTCAATGGTGCGGCACAAAGGGGGGGAGCCCATCAAAGGAGCACATTGTTATGGCAATTCCTTTAGACTTACTGAAACTAGTAAAGACATTGATGTTAAAGAAACAAAGTGTTTTTTTGTTGTTGTCTTTTTTTTTGCAGATAGTATATAAGATTTTACGGTTTGCCCTGATGTATATAAATATGCAAGGCATAACAAGCAAGGACTTCATCTACATGAAAAATTATCTTCAAGTTGCAAATAAATAGGATACAAAATAATTGTGTTGTCCAGCAGGGGGAGAGTAAATGTTGATGCGACAGTAGAACATAGAGCACATCTTATAAATAACTCCTTAAACCTCTTGGATACATTTGTTTGATGAATTGAAAATGAAAATACTGTTTCATTTTATTATACAGCTGACACCAGAAGTTTTCCTTTAAGAAAACAATCGCCGCTTTCTGTTTAATTAAATTTATCTTGTTTTAGCTCAGTTAGGATTATAAAAATTATTTATATTTGCTTATTTACTGACAGTAAGTTATTTAATTTATTATCCATATGTTTTATTACTTTTTCAAATTCAAATGTTTACATCAACATTTTATGCCTTTAAACTACTTTTCAAATTTTCAAATCTTCTGAAATTTATTTAGGCTTGAACAAAACATGTTGCATTATATAACAGTCCTCATTCTACCTACTGGTGTTGCCATTTGAGGTGAGTGCACCACTAGTTGTTTGTACACATATTACTGAGTGCTTGGAACAGATGAGCCCTGTTCATTTCCCTCCCGTTAGCAATGCAGTGCGTATTCACATGGAAACTGACCTGCATCTGTGCAATTTCACTTTCACTTATCCACAATTTCAAAGGTTGTCATTGCTGAGATGAACACCATCCTTTCAACCAACACATCTTAAATGTTTAGGATAAATGATAGTTTCAAAGATATTATTTTGAGCAATGAAGGAGAATGAAACTGACTTTTCTCAATCCCACCAATGTATTGAAATCCTCATTCCAAGATTTTAAAAAAAGTAGCAAAACACATTTCAGAACTTTCATTCTAAATTTAAAGTATTTTGCAGAACCTTCTAAAAGTGATCATTCAATTTTAACATTTTTACATCATATTACAAACACACACACCTATGTATGTATGCATGTGATTTTTGAGTATGTGTCCATCAGCTTTGCACAAGTAGCTGTAGAATATCCATTAAGTACATGTGTTGATAGCAGATGGATAGAGCTGTAAAAGGTTTAGGATATCAGAAGATAAAGTTTTGCTTAAAGGTGAAGGATGGCAAACATACATGATTGAGATTTGATGCACCACGAAACTAAGAATGTGTTCAAGGAACTGGGACAGTAGGAAAATACTATTTTTAACTGGTGTTGTATGATACAACCATCACCATGGTGTCCAGATGGTGTGTTCAGGGAGCTGCTCTATGTCAGTTTTGTACAACAACAATAGTTTATTGGTCTGCATTGCATGTAAATTAAAAGGTTCCATTTTGATCTAAACACCTTATACATGTTTGCTGTTTCCACTAAATGACTTGCTGCCTTCATGATGTTGATTGTTCACTCATGTTTTTCTAAATACATTTAAAGTATTGACAAAAGAGCTCCAGTTTCTGGGATTTCAGAAGACACATAGTAGTGCAAAATCAAAGCAAACACATGCCTGTGTATGTAGTAAGACTGTGATGCCGGGGTGAAAGATGACAGTTTTGCCTGAGGATCCACAGGGAACGGTCTAAGAGCAGGTGCACTGCACCATCCCACAGCCCTGCCAGACACACACTGTGCCAGCAATGTCTACTTTTCAACACCCCTGCCCCTCTCCTGATGTCTATGTTTTTCTTTCTCACCCTCCTCTACCTCTTTCCAACCCTCTTTGTACCCAGTTTACCATCTTCCTCTCTCTCCTGCTTCTCCTCTCCTCATCTACTTATTGCTTCCTCTCACATTTCATAAAAATGATCCAAACCTCAACCTATACCTTGGGGATTTCTTTTCCATCTGTCAAGAATGTTATAACATCATGTGTTTACTCCATTTACTATATAGAATTGCAATTATTTATTAAAGTCTAGACAAAAATACGTTCTTGTGATTTTTGTTAATAGGTTGTTGTAAGACCAGTGGCTTTAGAGTTGTAGATTTACATTTCTACCTAAGCGCTGTCCTAATTTCTCATAAAATGACTTTGTATAAAAAAAGCCATGTGAACAACAAACAGAAGGCACATGAACATAAACATGTTTGCAGTAATTTAGAATGGCAGGTGGACTAAGACTATTAAAGTTACAGGGATGTTATAATTTCCCAGCTGGGATATTTCTTGCCCAGACCCAGTCAAGATGCCAAAATGAAATTAAGTGTAATTGATGAAATTCCTTTTGCTATTTTCAGCCAGGCTCTTTTCATCTAGAATTTTTTCACGCATAAAGAACACACATTTTTAAATTTTACTATTTGGCTGAACTAAGAACGTGTTCAAGTAACTGAAAAAGGAAAGATATAAATATATTCCTTTTAGCTGGTCAATTTCAACTCCAGCCACATAGTTTATAGTCTCACTCCATCTTCATCACATGCCATCAATGATGCACACTCTGCACACAGACACACACATACATTTTAGCCACAAAAGTCAGATCTGAGGATCTAATCAAATCTTCCTGCTGCGTTTCAGCTCGTCTGCTTATCTGCATTCAGCAGCCAGTTGCACTCACGCTCTTTCAGGTCTCCCAAGATGTCGCTTGCAGAATTTCCACCTGTTTTTACTTCACATAATTGTCTGTTTTTCCCTGTCATTCTGTTTCTTTGTCCTCATGCTTGGCTGAATTGTGTGACTGTGGTGATACCTAATTATAAAGGACTCCTTTAATAAGCAGTCTGCTATTTCTATTGTTAAAGATCTACACCAGTTAACTCTAAATGTTCATCCTGCTGAATGTTATGATGTGTGACTTATCCAATTATCTGTGGTATTTTACAACTCTATAGATATATAATAAGGGTTTCAAATAAGCCATGGGAAACAACACTTGCAGCATATTTTTAGTCAATTATGCAGAATGCATCAGCAGTCAGTGAGCTTTTATATTGGAAATAATGTATTGAAAGGTTTTTCATTGTAGTGAAACAAAAGTTTGATTTCACAAAAATCTTTCTAAATAAGCTGAAGTTGACCAAACGTTTGGCAATTAATTGTGACTCAATTCATAGTGCTGTCACAAGGCAGCATTTTTACAGTGAGGTTTGTTGAGAAAAATAAAAATAAAAACATTTCCTTTTATGCATCTCTCATAGAGCTTAATTATTGTGGTGTAGATATTTCCCATTTCTGGACCAAAAGAGTTTGATATTATCTTAACATTTCATGTCAATAACATTAAAAATCAATGCCTTTCACCCAATTCATTTCAATTTAATCTTCCAGATATCTGTGGAAGATTCTCCAGCTGCTTTGATGGCTTTTGCTTGTGGACACATCTTGGCTTGTGTGCGTCGAGAGGAGATACGCACATTACACAATGCAACAGGAGAGACGTTGCCAGAGAGGTAATTAAGAACTGAGCTCTGAGGCTTGACTGCTGACCACATAAGGCAGCAGTTTTCAATATTTACACCAATTGTTTCTGCTCACACAGATGCATAAAGAAGGTAACAGTAATTGACCTGTAACTTTGCTTTGGATGACTGATTTGTCGCTGAGCACAGCCTGACAGACTAAAATGTTAAATGTAGCTTGTGCCAGAGGCTTTGAAACACCATGTTCATAGGTTCATTTCTTTTGTGTACACCCCATTGTTAATAAGCAGCCATGTTCATTGGGTTGTTGAACTTGGAATGTGCATTGCCAGTGCTCTTCTCTAATGCTGTTTTGGTTGTTTTTTTGTTTCTTTTGCTTCATGCTTGCTTGCATTTTGTGGTTTCAGAGATGAATAAATGTATGAATGCAGCCCCATGGGCCCTGCTTTATTGCTTTTGGTTCATTGTGAGGCATAAACAGTTTGACAGCTTGATTTCATTTCACTTGTCTTTCCCTGTCCTTATTTGATGTTGGAATGAAAACAATTTCATTTGTTGTTCACACTTGCCAGGCGGCATGTTTATCTTTACTCTTGAATGAAGGGATGGTTCAGATAGCTTGTTTTAATGAATGTATCTGTATGGGAAAACAAGCAGAGCTTCATATTTGAATTGAAATGGCACCATTAAACAACAAAAGACGTGTTTTACCATTTTAGAACAAAAATCCTCCTAGACAAGCACAACCCATCATTTACGGCTACATAGAATAAAAACAAACTTGCACTGGGCTAAAGAGAAACAGCCATGATGGTGGAATGAAAATGGACAAGCAGAAAATGACAGAATGTTTGGTGCCATCATAAAATAACATAACCTGCCTCAAGAAGGAAGGTATCAATTATAATGTACAATTATATAACAGGTCAATTAACTCATACACATCAATTGCATGCACACAAAAACTTTTAAGGTGAGTTTAGAATACAATTCCTTTCCTAGCCTTCATTTATTTTGTGTAATGCCATTTTATCCTTGCTTCTATGTAGGGCCTGAACTCTTAATGCTCCTTCTCTCCGTTTCCTCTTTAGTCCCACAAAAGTTGTATGAGGAGTGAGTGGTAAAGCTGAACAGTCACTTAACTCGTTGTCAGTTCATCAGTACTCCATGGCATCGTGTAAAATGGGCCACAGTAATGCATAAGCAACAATTTCATTCATCTAACTCAGCAGAGTGGAGATAGAAAACATGAGCTGTCCTCACAGAAACATTTGGTCTGATCATTTTCACATGATGAGCGTTACGTGAAGGATTGGCTCTCGCTATGGATGAAATGTAAAATCTTTGCTTGCTCCAAATATTACAATTTTATTACCTTTTCTTTAACTATTCAAAGTGATTATTCCACCATTTAAAATGAAATCCAGCAGTGAGATGCATGTCTAATGAGGATTTTTTCCTGATGTGCTGGATATCACGTGATTCATGGTCTGGATTTTAACCGCAAAAACCAAAAGCGTGTGAAATTAAAATGTCCAGAGAAGAATACAGGCATGGAAGTGCACACATGCTGATGAGCTGCAATGAGCTTAATATCAGAGAGTTTGGGTTGCCTTGGGTTGCTCGTGGAGACAGTTTAATTGAGGTTGTATTAGGGACCTCTAGGAAAGTATTGAACTTGTCAGACTAATCATCATAATGTTTGGCCTCAGGTCAAGGCCCATTTTCTTTCATGCCATCACAGAGACAGGGTCACTTTAGTCAGCTGAGTATTCCTCTGTAGTTGGGGAAGCAATTTGCAGAGAGGCGTGGTTGTGTTGTGCTTTAGATAGTCATTTCACAACTGGATTGTCATTTGGACTAGAGATCCTGTTTTGGGGAATGGAAAAGTAGTGCAGGGGTTACTAAGCATATTTAAAAGGTTTTTACAAGTTTGAATGGTGTGAATTATCTTTATACAAACAGAATTTTGTTGCAGTTTTATAGCTAACTTTTTGAAGGCTGTTTAAAGCCTGAGAGTGTATAAAACTGTGTCTGTGTTGAACTTTGTGCCCAAAACATTTATATTGGAAGAAATAAGTTCTAAACACTCCTATTCAAAAAGAGTCTAAGCAGGCAATCTAGCAATTTAGCACACAGACAAATCGATTAACTCGAAAAGAAAAATGTGTTATTGGCTAACTCAGTGTAACATTTAATTGACAGACCACTTTGGTTATCAACAAGGGCACGTGAATAATGATAGTCAGAATATAGGCATAGGTCAGGAGCCCGGGTAGCATAAATACGTTAAATGGGATTTCTGAATACATTTTTGAGGAAGGAAACAGCAGCAGAATACAAATAGTGACTGTTGCCAAAACAGCATTTAGGGTTGAGATTTATAGTCGTCTGACATATTTTTGATGAACCAGATGAGTACAGAACTGAAACTAAATCATTCAGTGTATTGATTTGACAATTCACTGCTATTGTGTTAGCCATCAATGTTTAGCCTGTCAATAAAACTATTCCAGTTTAGCAGGGAAAATATTACAAAGGTTTTAATTTTTCCACTATATAACAACAACTGCTCAACACTATTCAAATTGAGGGGTTGTGGTTGAGAAGGGCTTTGCTCTTGGTGTCACTTTCTCAAAAGAGGTCAGCATGTCCTCTCTTTCGAAAAAATGTCAGTGGAATGGATATCTGTATTCAAAACGATGCACAACCAATGGGCTGTTCAGTTGTAAAAGGTCACAGGGACTCTAATGAGGTGTCTGCAGGGAAAATAACAAGCCCCTTATGCCTCGGTAGACACCTCTCTCTGTCAGAAGAGGTCAGGTGCATCAGGATGGAAACACTTCACCTCAAATCATATCATGTGAAGTTTCAGACTTTTTATTTTAAAGCATATTTTTTTATTCATATCAAATGCTTTCTTACCAATATCTAAATTCTAACACTATTTGGAATTAATTTCTTCTGAAATTCTTTAATGGGCAACAAATGGCTAAATTTCTAGGTTACAAAAGTCTCAGGTGGAGGAGACAACCTTCCTGTTACTAAATTATCTAAACTGAGGTGTTTGTTATTTTGTGTGCACATTTGTAACAAAACCCTTTGCCCTTGTTAACTCATTCAGGAGTACCTGCTCCATCAGAACTACCTTTTGTTGTTACTTTCAGTTTTTCTAGCACAGGAAGTTTGTAAAGTGCTGAGAGTATACTTCTCTTTGTTTGCCCATGGGTGTTCAACTCAGTTGCCAAGCCTCATCCATTTGACATTCAACTCACCATAGCACACAATGACTGCTGTTGTGACAGCTGACAATGCACACATGGAAGATGTGACAATTCTCTCAGAGTGGATGATACTGTAATTGGTCCAAACATGCTGAAGTCATTGGTTCTTGAATGTGTACTTCCTCTTTCTTTTGACTACATCTAGTGTACTCATGATTACGAATGGAAAGGCAGTCACATGGTGGATAAAGTAAAAAATATTCAGATTGTGTAAAGGTGTGAGGAAACGGGTACATGTTAGCGTGTTGTTGTCTCTGCTGCAGGTTTTGTGATGAATGTGGCAGTTGATATACTATTAGATGTCTCTTTTTCATGAGTGACAGATTGTGGTTGAGTGCAGATTTCTGTTGTTGACACCACACAGCAGCACACAGTAGATCTGATGCCTACTGACAGTTTGTCACGGTGTTGTTTTGATAAACCTTAGGTCTTGGGATGGGGAAAAAAGAAAAGTGTTGAAACAGTAAATATGAGCTCTTGCACATTGTTGCATTATGTGTTCCACCGTTTGAAGGGGTTTGAAGTGTCACTTAAGGATCAAGCAGATCAAAACTGACTTTAGAACATAAATCTTAAACAAAGACAGTTCACTTTAAGCTTCAAAACAATCAATCACTTCTTTTGAAATTTCTTATTCAATGCAGCACAAGATATTTTTGCAACTTCAAGTTAACAGTTGCCTGGAAAGTGAACTAAAGGAGTATTTTCACCTAAGTTTTCTATGTATATTCCAGAAATATAAGTATAATGATGATTCTCCCTAGATTAGACTTTGAAAGGTTTTTTACATTATTTTCAACTTTATGCCATGCATCATGATGAAGTTATTCATAGGCCTCTGACATCACAACCAGCGCTAAGTGCAGTAATGCCTGTAAACATGATCAGTCAATAAATCAAATTTCCTTCTCTGTGGGAGAGCATGGATATTTGAAACCTAATTCACTTTTCACTTCAGTTTGGTGATCAATAGATAACATTTTTTACTGAATTATGGATTCTCTGGAGGGTGCTGTGTGGATTATTTACTGATATTATGTTAAGCAGCATATGCAAATTTTTCCAATTCAATGTAGAAAATGCTTTAAGATGAATTATTAATATGGTTCTATAGACACCAAAGGAAAAGGCTGTCTTTAATCGTCACAGTAAACTTTAGAAACTTTAACTGTATAAGATCTATTCAAGTCAAAGCCAGCTTTGATGCTAATCAAGTTCATAATGAAATTTTGACTTTATCTCACAAAGAAAAGTTAATTGTAAACTAGAGTTTTTTCCTTTCAGTGAAACTGAGAATTGTCTCATTCTAAATTATTACAATATATATTTTTAATCTGTTTGATTTGAATTTACTTTTATAATTGTCTTTTCATTTGATATTGGAAAAACTTTTCTGTAAAATTTAGTTTGAATTTGATCAAACGCCACATTTTGTCTGCTTTCCTGATTTTTTTTCTAACCATGCTGACTCAATCGGCATCAACATCTGATGACCTCTGGACAAATACTAACCTACCTTCACTGCTTCTCCACCATTTTCTCCATCAATACACCCAAACCTCCAGTTCTATGCACCTCTTCCACTTTCCTCCTAATGGTAAACCAACAAACCATACTTCATTCTGCAAAGAATCAAGTATCTAAATGTAACGTGTTCTCTTTAATGCAAATTGCAAGCACCCATGCCTTAGTATGCACAGGTTCTTTACTAAGTTGGTGTTTTTGCCACATGAGCTAAAGCAGCTCTTTAGTCGTATTCACATGTTTTCCCACAACCTCAATCCATTGTCTCATGAAAACGATTAGAGCTGCATGACACCCAGAATTGATTTCCTTTATGTACAGTGTTCTGTGAAGCCCAGGAATGCTGTGACATTTAAAATACCAAAGTGTCAGTTTAAAAGTTCTCAGAGGGGCATTGGAGCAATCAATATTTCTTAGAGATGGTTTCAAGACTGATTAGGTTGATGGGTCTCTGCCAACAATTCCTGATAGATTGCTTGGGTTGTTACTCATTTTTAATTTACGTCCAAAATCTCCCACAAGGCTTTTGCTTCTCTTCTGTTAAAAGAAAATCTTTCAATGTTATGAAATGATGTGGCCTTTGAGTGAGGAGGCGGGTCCCTCATAGCACCAATCGGTCATTGTGTTCCTGTGGCCAGTTGATCTGTTATCTGTTCTCCGCCTCACCTCCCAGTCAAATACAACAGGCTCTCCAAAACAAATAGCCATCTATCCAGTGGGACAACCAGCCTTTCTGGGTCACAGCTCTATTGGAAACGTCCTTGAAACCAACTGGGTTTGCTGAAGCAGGCTCTCAACATGAATTAAACAAAGACTATGAGGAAATTTAAAAAAGGCTTTTCCAGTGTTTTTTTTAAAGCTAAAGACATACACAGTTGACAGAAGAGGTATATTAAAAACATTTGCCATTGAAGGATTTATTGGACAATTTCCTAGCACTTGCAAATTCATCAGTGTGGTGGCTTATTGACAAGACAGTTTATTGCATTTACATGGTCATGTGTGCCATTAATCTTTTACTCTATTTCAAAAGTTTTCACAAGCCAAATATATACTCTATACTGGGTAAATACAAACTTAATTGTTACCTTTATCTTTATCTATAGGGTGAAATAGTTTGAAAATTTGGCAAAGAGGATCTAAAAAATTATATGTAGTTGTTGAGAGATACAAAATTTAGAACGAGCTCAATGTAGTTCTTTCATCCTAGGATTAATAAATAGCCTGAAGTTTTTTTATCCAATATGTGGAGGTGATGTAACAATTACAAGGTTCAGTAGTCATTTTCTCAAACTTGATGCAAGAAAGCACACATAGCACAGACTTATTTTCCAGCAGCATCTAAACATCACTGTAAAATAAGCACAGTATTTAGTTCTGACAACATTCTGATGGAGCGGGATATTGTTTGTGCCTGGACTTCCAAAAGCGACATTAGAAAGTTCTGGTAGAAACTTTACACACTTGATGTTCAACAGGTAAATCAATTTAGAAATTGTTTTCCAACAGGTTAAAAAGATTGTTGCATCAGAAATATTTCATCCCACTGTCCTGCCTTGAGGAGCTCAATTGATCGTGAGCACTGATGTTCAAAAAAGGTTTCATCCATTATTCATTCCCTCTGCTGTTTCTGCAGAACTCAACTTGTCGACATCAAAAGCTTACAAAAATATGCTACTGTATAGAGAAGAATAACAAATGTGTTCAGTGCTGTTTAATATTAAGTCCACATCGGGCTCCTAATATGAAAATCACCAGAACAGTTATTTCTTTGAAGTGAACAATGAAGCTAAAACACATCCATAACAAATCAAAGCATTTAATAAAAAAGAAGTTGTGCATGCAAAAATATGTTTTATTTTCACAGATACATAAAATACCCAACATGCAAGTAATTCAGAAAAAATGGAAAAACTAATGTCATTCAAATAACTTTACTATGTGCAGAAACAGTACAACCAGCAACACTGCACACATACGTATCAGAAACCTGAGATATTCCCTCTGAGAAATATTTTATGCTCATTAAGAACTTGAATTCAAGTCATTTCTAACTATAAACAAACTCTTCCCCTCAGGAATTCGTCACATTAAGAAAACATTTATTTTTTGCTTTTTTAGGTGCTACATAAAAGCTTAACTTTTAAAACCTTCAAAAGCAAACACTTTATGCCTCATAACGAGTAACTATGTTCAGTTGCAGGAATGCAAACCATGTAAGGACACAAAAACAAGAAGAAACTGAAATGCTTAGATGAAACTAAAATGCAAAAGTTTTGCAGGTTCAATGTTGTGTTTGTGGAAGAAAATAACATTACACCCCAAATCTAAATTGTGAGACATGGTGTTGACAATATTAATCTGCAGGAACAGCTTTTTCTGCAGGAAAAGAGAAGATGGGAAAATGGAGAGCAGCAGATAAAGGGGCAGATTTAGAGAAATATCTATCGTTTTATAAAAGGTGGAATCATTTTCTTATGTCTGCCTGCTCTCTTCTCTCTGCTGCAGTCTTTTCCTGATCAGCCACCTGCTTCTCACCCAGTAATCAAACTCCATGCATATAAATTCATCACTGGATGTATTTACATTGACCATATAATTTGAATTAAACTCCTTAAAAAAAAAAAAGCTATTTTGGTGCCAGGATAAGTTTTTATTTTTAGCTGCATCAAAATTTGTGTATTTTGCTAAACTGCAAAGAAAACACATTAAAAGGTCCTTTAGTTTGCTCCAGTGCAGTGGCATCTTAAGGCTGGATTCCTCCATGTTTTAGTTCATTCCCTGATTCAACACACCTGAATCAAATGATGGTTCTTCAACATGCAGAGGAGGTATTAGGACCATTCGTAAGAGGGTTGCAAAATGCCATTTCTATATTAGAATCAGCCACTTGAAATCCCAAATGTCAACCTCGTGGTTCAGCTCATTTAAAATGATGACCAAATTACCACTTCAACATGATGAGCTGCACTCATCTAAAACACTTGTGTACCTTGCAATATTTTTGCTTCAGCAATGTTTACAGTAAATGTATTTGCAGTTCCTCCACAAATTGTTGGTATATATTTTTTGAATAAAGTCATGAGATTTACACACCAAGTCAATGCTTACTGCTGGAGTTAAGAGATATATCCATGATGAGGCAGCAAAGAAGCAATTTATGACACTGAACTGTTAGCAAATGTTGTAGGTTAATTTCTTACATTAATATATTGCATTGTTGATGCCATGTTGCATTAAAATCTCAAAGGAATACGTCAGATGAAAGGGCCACATTTCTCAAATTTATACCTGCATTTTTTGATAAACAGATAAAGGTTTAAGATTTAATCATTCCAGTATTATAACTAAACACTTATAGAGGTAAAAAGTTTGGATCCAAAAGGAACAAGGTCTGACAGGAAATTAGATTTTGTCTGCAGAAAAGCCTCCAGCTTAGGGCTCTATTTTTAACCAATACACATCTATAAAACCGTTTAATCAGAAATTCTCTCACTTGTTTTACATTTCATCTTTTTTAAACAGCCAATTATCTAAAACCATATTCCAAATCTGACACTAATATAGAAACAGAAAGATTATAAACCTGGCATTTCAAGTGCTGTAACGATTTGCAGAAGTATGTACACCCACTCATGCAAACACACAATTTAGAGTGTCATTTCTCTTCCTGTGTTTGACAATTTGCACAAAATTGATTGCCTTGATGAAGATGAGAGGTAGCAATTATTTATAAATCAGAAGTGTCACAGACTCCGATTAAATCTCATGCTCCTGATATGCTTGTGTAAGTGAATGTCTTAAGTAGATTATCAACTGAAAATGTTTTTGTGCCTCATGAAAATGACATCATTAGGAAATAGAGTTTGGATGTGGAGAAAGAGTAAATATCTCCTCTTTTTGAAGATGAAAGGAATAATCTGATCATTTCTGCTAGAACATTTTTACTTTTCCATAGAGCCCATAATTTTCATGGAGTAAGCCGCTTTCAAACACTAATATTTTAAATATTCATCTAGGATCTGCCTACATGAATGTGCCAGTTTTTCTTATATCTTCTTGTTATTTTCCTCTAATTCAAATGATTACATACATAAAGAATACTATTCCTTTCAAACTGTTTAATATAAACATATAATGACAGGGCTTTGCAAACTTCTGACAGGTTAAATCATTATTTAATCATTAGAGGCTTCGTCTGTGGATGCATTGTGACCCTCATACAGTCAGAGGGGGTCCAGTTCACCCTCTGCCATTCTGTCATTTTCTCCTTTTGCTCCATGCTGTTTTTTTTTTTTAAACTTTTAAGCAGTTATAAGGCACAGTGGGGAAACCTGAAACTGCTGCTGTGCAAGTGAGTGAGTAGTTGATGTCACCAACCTTTCTGCTGTGAGAGGTTGAGTCTTCCAAATAATCCATGCATTTATCTTACAAATAATATATTATGATTTTGTAGGCAATCATCATTAGAATAAGGATGCAACATTTTAGTTAAATTAAATAGATTTTTTATATGCAAGGAAGGAATCTGTTGATCATTCTTTTGGGTTCAAGTGAGAAACATACAATATGCAATAACAGGATTTACATCCCTTTATTTCCTGCTTTTTGTTTTTAGCCAAGTGTAATGAACTAATTAAAGGAAGAGTTAGAGGCAGCAAGATCTGCTTTCAGGTAAAAGTCACTCGGTAGATGTGGCCTTGTTAGTTGTGGCTAACATTTTCCTTTGTCAGAAAATAATATTTTCTCCGTAAAAATTTTGCCTTTATTTAAAATAAAAACTACATCTGTCACCTGTGTTGGTGGGCCTGATTTATTGTACTCAGAGATCGCACAAAATTCATCCAGGGGCCACAAATGGCCCTCAGCACTGCACTCTGGACAAATTATAAATAAAAAATTATAAATCTGGATAAATTATTTGTTGTCCCTATGCAAGTAAGTAAATTCAATTCAATCATGGACATGCTCTTCTACTCTGTCCCTTAAATTTAAATATCTTTAGACTCATGTAATTGATTGGTTGGCAGGTTTGATGCTTACGTTTTCGCAAAATAACCAAATCTGTGATTGTTTCTTCTCAGGGTTTTATTATTAACATAACATTAATACAGCAGCTGTTACATCACTGTTGCATTTCAGCAGTAAACGTTTTATCTTCTTAAAGAGCAACCAGACATTTTGAACAGTCCTGCATCTTGGCTTGTTTTGCCTTCTCGATTTTAAATAGCTTGTAATCCACAGTTCTAACTCCTGGCAGGAATTTTCACCAGCAGGGGGCGCTGTTTGGCCTAATGCTATATATATTTTACAATATGAGTAGATGTAAAACATGAAGTCCTGAATAATCTCTGTCTGTACATTTTTTATTAAGCTGACTGTCCAGCCCTCTTTTCCTCCTCTCATTACTCATCTGAATTTTGAAGAGAAGAGGAACAATTCAATCATTTCTGCTCTAACATCTATTTGAATTGTGATGTAACATTGCACCATGTAAATTTTATCAACTGACCTTTTTTCTCTCTCTCAGCTCAGCGTCTCATTTTAAATGATCCTCCAGGCCTGATGGCTTCTTCAAATGTTACTTTCTGGATAAAGCTCTCCGGTTCCTCTGAAAGGCTTATTTTCTTTCTTACTTACGGTGGTAGGAATCAGTTTAAGCTTTGAAGTGGATGATTCCACAAACACACAACCAAACTGTTAATGAAGAGCCTCTCTGCGGCACAATGCTTTTGTTTCATGGGCTTGTTTGTTTTTGTGGATGGGTTGGTGAAATGTCTGCAGGGATATAAAAGATGTGAGGCGTTTTGAAGTTTAATCATTTATTTCTGGGCTGTCAGCTTCCTTTGCCTCCTTCGCTGTCCTTCCAGTTCCCCTGTATGTCCCTCCCTTCTCTCCGCCTCCCTCCCAGACCACCTCTGTCTTAGGAGGAGAATCTGGCTTGCTGCTCCCAAGTGTCCTGGGCTGCAGCATTTATTTAGTCATTACGTAGTTGGGCTTGCTTGCTTTTGTGCATCAATCTACTCTCCGTGCTTTTGGGGCTTCAGTCGAATGTGTTTGAGTGCATGCTGTTCCCACTTGCAAGCATTTCTAAAAGCTGTGTGCGTGTGTTCGTGTGCGTGTCCCTCTGCACTTCGACTTCAAAGTCTGTCTTTTAGAAAGCTTTGCTTTCTCATGCAACTTTTGTAGTTTTAATGAGGTTTCACCCTCCCAAAGACTTTGTGGATAACAAGACACCATTTGAGAAGAAAGGAGATTTTTATATATATATATGTTTGTAGTTCTGCTTTGTTGAAATAAAGCAAGATATAAAAATCACCACATATATAATATTGTTGAAATAAAGCAAGATATAAAAATCACCACATATATAATAAGTTCCTGCAGGTCTGTAGGTTGGATGGATTAATTTTTCCCTGATGTTGCTTCAATTAGTCACTGCTCCTAAATCAATAGAACATTTTGAAATATACTTTGGTTGAAAACTAAAGATTTTGCTTCTATTGCCTCTTTGCTAGCCCTTTCTTCGTCTGGACTCTCGGCTATTGAGAACAGATTGCACAAGTGCAAACTCCTCTGCAAGGACAGCAGACGTTGGCTGTCGTAAAAGTCACTCCAAGTTGCCTGATGACTTATTGATTCATTTGCATATTTGGTCATGTCTGATTTGGACAATAGAAGAAAGGAATATCATTACTGATTAAAGTAATGTATATGTTTACTACTAGAAATTAACTTTGTGAACATTTTTGATAATGTAAGTACTTTGCCCGAACCCAAACAGTGGCTGAGGCTGTGCGGATCCAATGCAGGGATTTATTTTAGTGCCACGAGTTTGGTGGAGAAAAATAAATAAGGCAACATGAAAAATTATACTGACAGTATTTTTATATCCTTTGGAGTCCTGAGTGAATTACAAAGGATATAAATATATTAAGTGATTCTACGGTAATAATTCTATGTTAGAATTGTTCCATATTTCTCTTTCTGAAATATGTTCCAAAAATAGAAATTGAGCATAGAAATCAAATGATGCTTCTCCATGTTTAGTTACCATTAGACCTGAGTGATCTGGAAGGTCGGTCATAAAAGATTTTTGAGGTATTTTGGGTTTATAAACCAAGTATTTTAACGTCTATTGTCAGAGCTATAGGGAGCTGTAAGGACTTCAGGACTAAGGTGAGAATGCAAGACGGATCAACTGCAGCTGACTTTTTAGAAAATCCTTGTCTCAGTTCAAAGATTCGACCAAAGATAAATGCATCAATGAGATTCTCAATATAGAGCCACTTTGTGTCTGGAACTACAGTTAGAAGATTTGGGAGATATGTCTGGTTATTTTTGTACATTTAGAGTACTTGATCTTAACCATTCATCTTTGCAAAGTAACATTTAAGTCTAAAATATAACATTCTAACAAATATATTAACTTTTATCTAAACCAGAGGTGGTCAAGTCCAGTCCTCAAAAAACTACAACTTTTAGATGTTTCCCATCTTCAACATGAACCAAATAAATGGGTCGTTGTTACCAGGCCTTTGCAGAACTGCATCACATCTTGATTAGGGGATCCAGCTATTTGATTCAGGTTGGAGTGGTAGAAGTTGGGTAGTAGTTTTCAGGGAATGAGCTGATCTAAGCCATTCCATTTTAGCTTAGATTTAGCTAAGATTGTTGTCTTGTTTGAAGGTTAACCTGTTTGTTCTGCTTTCAATAATGTAATTAATGGAATAATTCCTTCAGTAAGTAATAATAAAGAAGCCAGAATTGCTATGTACACCGTTGATTTGACCTCTGTGCCTTCAGATAACACACCGATGGGTAAATTCCTGGAGTTTATAAAAAATTTATTGTGGCCACAAGTTTGAAAGTGAATAAATATAAAAGTCAGATTATTTATGTCAACTGTAGAACAGAGATACTTGGGGGGGTTAGTTGAGAAAATGGACACAATAAATGATTAAAGAGAGCAAGTAGGAGAGGCCATCTATAAGCCAAGAACTGCAAAGTAAAGCTCCTTAAAATCCAAGGAAAACTGCTGCAGTTGAAAGACGGGAAACCTTCCTGTATTGGTACAGTCTTTGTTTTAAAATCAGAACTTTTAGCTTAATTGATTGTGTGCTTGACTATAAATAAATACCAAGAGCAACCACCAATTAAGTTAGTAATTTTAGTCAAAATTAACAATCCGGGATTCATGTCAAGACAGCTGTCAGTATGGGTCAGTTATTGCTTTAGAAGGTCAATCTGTACCCCAGCTTTAACTTTCTGGCTGATGTCAGTCCAGTGACATGATGCTGCCATCCCCATGTTACATTTCCTCCTAAAGTAACAATGATCACAATGGCTAAACGGTTCCAGCTTCCGCTTTCCAGAAGGACTCTACAGACCAATTATCTCTCTATTTTCAGAATATTGCTTACAATATACTATGCATCAATTGTATTAGATAAAATATTGGTTTTAACAAAACATGCAAAAAATGTTCAAGTGGTTTGAATGACTTTCATGGGCACTCTGACTTTATTCTTTTTGCTTTAAAGGTGAATTTGAAGGGTCAAAATCCTCTTCAAATTCAAGGTGAATAATAAAGAAAACAGAGAAGCACACAGATTCTAAATAAAAACAGTAATCACAGCTGAGAAAATCAAGGATGCCATCTGTCAAGTAGAAGTCAGATGGGTCTTAATCCGGCTGGTGGACCAAAGAACAGAGAATGAGATGAGCATGTTTCATAATCTGGAGGGAAAACAGGATTTACTTTTCCCGGATATGCGGCTCACACCCTTTTATGCAAATTGATGTTCAAACAAAAAATAAAAAAGCCGTTTTGTTTGAGATGTAGAGTAAGAGTACTTTTTTTTTAAGCTGCCCAATTGCTGCTGTGAAAGGCACCTGAGGGAAGGTCTGTCCTTCCCCAGCTACCTCTTGTTAATATTAAAGCTGAGTCATTCCAAGTGTGCATGTGCTTGCAAATACACACAGAAAACATAGACAGAGACGATGATGTGTGCACAGATACAGAAAAAGCACATTGGGTTGTCACATGGTTACTTAGGTTTAGAAGGCAGACACCCTCTGGTCACAGCCAAATAAAGTTTCCTCACCTGTTTGTGGCCTTTGAGGAAGACTGTGTGTGTCACCTCCCCAGGGATACTGCCATGCTGACTTAAAGCTGCTGGAACAATCAGCCAACTCCACAAGGCCAGGTCAGATAAAATAGCCCCAGCACATCTGACTCCAAAATCAAGGGGGTGTTTTGTTTTTCTATGGAGTCTATGTTGGGTAACTCAAGGCCAAGGAGGATGGCTTTAAAGGTGAGTGTTCTGCTTGAATGAATAGAGCTAGACCCAAGACATGAACCTTAATTCTCAAACTGGTTGGACAGAATGAAATTGTTGGAAAACCTATATTTAACTTCCCACTGATATACCCGTCTACACTTAGTCTACCGTCCCATATGAGTCTGCAGATGGCGTTTATATGACAAGGAGGGTTCTTTATATTTAAACTTATTCCTGAACTTAATGTGCAAAGCAAATTTAAGCAAATGTTGAACACACTGGAAAATCACAGAAAGTTCTTCTAAATATCTGGTTCTAGTAAAGTAGCAGCTTTGAAAAGTATGAATTTCCCTTTAACATGTTCACATTTTACTGTGATTTTATGAGGTATATCAACATTTATACATAATTGTAAAGTGAAGGAGAAAGATTGATAGCTTTCATAGTTTTGTGCAGTATTAAAGCACAATGGTATCATCGAAACTTAAGTCAACTTTTTTGTACGAATAATTTAAAGAGCACAGAGCTGTTACACTAAATATCACTACCTTTTTATTTTCACTGGGTAAAAGTCAGTGGTTTGATACAATTGCATTTTAAGGTGGATTGTTTTAGTTTAATAGTGCAAACTGTACTTGTGTATTTCCTTATTTCTATTTTGACCCCTATTTGAACTATAATTAACCTGTTTTGTAAAGCCTCTCCACATGACCTACATATAAAGATACGGTAATATAGAAATAACATGACTGTGGAGATTAGTGACCTGCAAAACATACAATGCAGCAGTAAAACAGCACTCCTGACAGGACAACTTCAAAAAATACATTGTAATATTTGGTCAATTGGAGCATAATTTATTACCATTTTGAACTGGTTTCCTTCTCTCACCATAATACATGTCCTTTTCTCAAAGCCACTGATGCCAAAATGTAGGACACTACTAAACTAATAAGCGATTTTATTCTAAACTAGCAAACTGCAAAACCTATAAGAAGCTTCTATACAACAGTGTTGCAGTCTTTTTTACTTATAAGCCAACATGTCACTTATGCCAGAAGTCAAGACATTTTTTGGAAAGTTTTTAAAATATTTAATATTCAATTTCACACCATCTCTGAAGGGATTTGTGGAAAGTAAGCTTTTAAATGAGTTTGTTTCTGTGAGAAGAGCAGAACATTTGGAGATTAGCTCATGCCAGAAAGGCAACTTTTGAATTAAACTCTGGGAATTACATGAGGTAAAACAGTGCTGGTAAAATCACTTGGCAGAAATCGAAAAGTTACATAATTGACCATCATATAATTTTTAAATATGGGTCTATGTAAATACAATTTGCTTCAAATACTGAATGCATAATATAAAAGAGTACATTTCATGCTTTTAAATCCTTCCTTTTCACATGCAAGCATTCGCTTATGGTCTATATAAAGTATTACTGCCGTGCTGTGGTCTGAATTCCTCGTTAGCCTCTGTTCTGAGACATGTTTTAGAGCACACTGATCTTTTTAAATATGAGTGAGACATTACATGCCCCACCCCACCTCATTCTGCCAGTTTGGTGCAGAACCCATGTATGCTAAAGTCACAAACAGGTGACCAGATGTTTTCTTCTTTTGGCCAAAGGCAGAATTCATTTTTCCATCAATTAGGGAGAATTGTTCAGGTTCTGAAGCAGCAAAGCAGTCCTGGTACATCACAGTACCAACACTTTGTATGACGGGGAAGATGATCTTATTCTGGTAAAGGTAAAGCAGCTCTTTTGGCCTCGTCTCTTGCTTTTTCTTGAATTGTGAACATTAACGTTAGCTGACACAGTTGAGGCCTAAAGATCTCTAGAAGTTGTTCTGGGTTCTGTTGTAAAACCTTTGATGAGTTCTGTGTGATTTTTTTTTAATTCTTTCATTTTTGAGAACTTGAATACTTGATGTCAAATTCTGATTTTATAATCACAATTTGATATTTGAAAATGTTTTAATCTTTGATATTAAAACTTATTTTCTGAAATATGCCTACTCAGTAGTTTTTACTTCTTTGAACAACAGATGTCAGTTTAGCGATTACATCAGTTGTATATGTTAATGCAGCTCAATCTGTCACAGGGAAGTTCAATTTAACGCACCGTTTCTCTTTTTGACATCGCATACACAATGTATTTAAAATGCTGAGCTGATGTTTTTAAGCAGTATGCGGTTAAAGCATACTCACATGCTTTAACCGCATGGGAGTTTTAAACCTCAAACCTGTGACAAATTCACAAATTTGTGTCGACATGCACAAACAAAAAAGAAGTTAGCTTGTCCAGATGCCTGTGTCACCATTTTGTTGTAAGCATTCGTTGTTCTTTTTAAACATCCCTACCGGTCATGCTCTGCTGATGAAATGGGCTGTTGCAGCATGAAAAAAGAGGATCAAGAAAATACGCCACTGCCCTGGATGTGCGCTGGTGTGTCATCTGATGTTTGATCTTTCTGAGAGAGCAAGCTTGAGATCTTTCCCTCCAGGGCCATTTTCAATATTTCATGACTATGCAATCCATCTTTTGACACTGAAATATGTCTTGAATTAAACATAAGTGGATGCATACTAAAAAAACATTTTTAGTGCAACTACTGGGCAAGCATCTTTAGGTTCGCTGTAATTAAAGAATAAATGACCACAGATTTTATTGAATGTAATGAAGCATAGATTCTCTTGATGCATCTCATGCACTTCAAAGATATTCTCTCTGCTCTTGCAACCTTGGGACCCCCCATAACATTTACACTCTTCATTAGCCATTTTCAACAGTTCCACTAGCTGATGCAGGCATGACAAAGCAATAAAAAAGTGGTTTGTGTATACAAAACTAAATGTGGGGGGAAAAGCCTAAGGGCTTTTATTTTCCTGCAAAAGCACCGTCAAAGGCAGCGCTGATGTTGGTCAGTACTTTTAAGTGCCAACACTGTAGTGGTTTAATAATGAGCTGACACGAGACTGTTTAAGAGTCAGCATTTGAAAATCATAATGGAGGTAACTGGCACTGATACAGAACATCAGTACTTTATGATTATGTAATTTCTTGGAAAAGCTGGGAAAGTTCAACCTTCTCAGTGGAATCCAAACTGTTTTTAAGTGAAGACATTACCTATGCTTTTTGGTGGAGCGATAACAGAAATATCTTAATTTAATAAAAGCCACATTTTACTCATTTTAAATCAAGATAATTCAAGAATAGAAGTTATGAATAAATTATTTGCTGCAGAACATCAAGAGCCACCTCCAGAAAGTGGAAAAGCAGTCCTGTTATAGATCTGTTATGAATGCATTTTCTGATCAAATATTCTACAAAGTGACAGGTGGGAAGACCTCAGTCAGGTTTCTGGCTGTATTTTGGCTAATGTTAATTTTACCCTTACAACTTATGAAAAAATGCAAAAAACTCAAAGGCTGCTTGAGGCCAAATGAACTATGAGGCACAATACAATTTTAATTTATCATTCAGAAAGGAACAATGAGCTTCACTCACAACTATATATTCTGAACATTTGTCATGATGCAAAGGACTGAAAGGACATGGGCATCAAGGGTTTGGAGATTTTAATGATCCTCTGAGGGGTTTATTTCCCACTTTGTCTTTCTCCTCCTCAGCCTTTCACTCACACCAAAGGGAAATTCCAGAAACTTGGATAAGGATTGCTTCACTGAGAATACATGACCTCATTTCCTCATGTCACAGTGAGCTAATGGCTTTGGACACTACAAGTGAAGATCTAAAGTATTTAAAAATATTCTTATTTTAGGCCCATGTCTTTTAGACCAATATAGGTGGGAGTTGACAGGATTCAGAGAAGAAGCAAGCACTTTAAAGTTAAAGTTAAACGTCACCCTTTTTCAAGCTGAAAAGCTAAAGTCAGGCTGTAGAAGGTTATTGTTTCAACTTTTTACTTAAAAAATGTCTCAGTCATTCTTTTTTTGTTACCTGTAGAGTGTTTTATTTCCCTGGGGTCCAGGGAAAGCCGGGGTCTGAGGGAGGTGACTGTCAAACCCATCTGACACCTCAGCTCTGCATGTAACCCCCCCCCGCAACTTTTTTTGCTGTTTTTGGCACACACAAAGAAAATCTGTATCAGCAGGTCAGGCTTTTTAAAGATAGGTTATCGACCAGAAAACTGCATGTCAAGATGGTTTTAAGTTGCTAAATATAGCAACAAAGTGTTTCTTTTGTCCTGACCAGACTTCACATTGCTGAAATTTTTCAAAATTTGCCAGGTATGGAGTTATGCTTTCCCAGCAGGGTTAGTTATACCTTAAACAAAGACTTGCACATCTGTAGCCATTTGCATGCAAGAAATGTAAAATATTTAATTAATTAGCATATAAATGATTGTTCTTGGGCTGCCAGGTTACGACAGGCACATTTAGCTGTGGATTTTGTGACCAACACAACAGAGGAAAGTAAGAGGAACTTACTGGAGCAACTGCAACAACTCAACTTTAACCTCCATGTGACATATCAGAAGGTGATTTTTGTCAATAAGCTGCAGTTTTTTTTAAGTTAACCGTCAATTCATCTCTAGAAACTGGAACATTCTCTTTTATTGTTCCTCTTTAACCTTTTTCTTTATTATATTCAGCTTGCTCTGAATGTGCAAACGATTAAGAGGAACACTTTTAATAAAAGAGTTTGTTGAAATAACACAACCAGATATTTCCATATATGTGTGTCATTTTAAATTACCCTATGTAAGGGCAACTGACAGCACAGGGGTCTTTTGATGCCTCTGTCTGCCCATCACAGTCATCACGATTTGCAAGTCAACCTAGTTTCCATGAACAAAGCTGACATTTTACAGCAAGCCACTTAGACATTTCTCCCACAGCTGTTTATACTTTCACAGAGGGGATGTCATTTGTTGAAACTTTTCAGATAGCACCGATCCCATGGGAAGCTTTTTTCAAACTGACATTTTGAACACATGCAGTCTTTCTAAACTTTTTTCATAAAGACCCACAAATAGATCTCTGCCTGTCTTTAGTTAACATCTTACAGCAATCCCTTACAGCAATCCCCACAACTCCCCTCCCCCTGCATATCACTTATCCAGCATCCCTTTCATTCCTGTAGAATCTTTCCCTGTTACAGCAAGTGAGAGATTTAAATTTAAAACTATGTACCGAATGATTCATGTGTTTTTCTTTCAGTGCTCAATTCTTGGTATTCTTTTAAGCATTTATGTTTCACATAATAGTGTAAAAAGCTAGAAATAAAAGCAAAATGAATAGAAATGCTTTTTTGTTGTTTTCTCTGTAGGTTGACCATGTTTTTGTTTGGAGCAGAAACAGGTTTTATCCACTTCTACTCACACTGATGGTTTTTTTTCTTCTTCTAATCACTAAAAGCAAATGTGATACTGAACACAACAGAAGGAAGGGAGAGGGCCACTTGCCTTTCTTCATCCGTTTTTTTACCAACTGGTTGCTTTTTGTATCTCGGAATAGTAATTATGTTGTTTCTCGCTTTGATGTTTCCTGACTGACTGATGGTGATCAAGTACCTATTTGCATTTATGATACATTTTTTAATTCATAAATTGATTTCCTTCATTAAAAAATAATTCTTACATTGAATGTTTTGACTTCGAGTGAGTTGAGCTTTATTCACATCACAGAACCTTAACTCTTTTTTCAAAAAGAACCCAAAACATTTATTTTGCTAAATTGAAGGATCTAGTTTCAATTCCCAGTTCTTTTTTCATCCTAGCAAAATATGTAAAAATCAAACTATGTAAAGTAAAAACATGTCACAAAAGGCATCATTTCACAACTGATTATACACCATCAGCTGTCAGTCTGTATTATGCAAGAAAACATTAATGAGAGGTAAATAAAATGGATTTCTGTTCCAATTAAACAGAATGTTATCAATACCATTTGTGGCCATATTCAGAAACCAATTGGTATTTTAAGTTAATCAAAATATCACAGGGATGTTGAACCAAACAGGTTTCAACAGAGAAACTTGATTATACTTTTGTTGTTTTGCTTGATGATGTTAGAAATTGTATTTCAAAAGCTTTGGTAAACATTTATTTTTGTATTGGCATTTATACTGAATAATGGAGAATACGATTTTTATTAGAATTTGCATTTTAAAATAATACTTCCAATATGACCAGTGAATTTTGAATGTTGTCAAAAATGCATGAACACACATATACATATATATACACATATATATATGCATATATATATATATATATATGCATATATATATATATATATATATATATATGTGTACATACACATATATATATATGCATATATATATATGTGTATGTATGTGTAAAAGTTACAGTGAATCATTCTACTCATGGTGTAGAGATTTACAGCTACAGCAGTTATTGACATGGAAATACATGACAGATGCAACTAATCATGTTAAACGTGCTTAGAATGACAAGCGGATACGGCCAGGTGCATAATTAGGCAGTAATGGGTATGAAATAAGTTTCCAGTCAAACAGGAGTGAAGCTTGGCACAAGTCCTTCATATTTCCATTCAAATTTAGGGAATCCTGGATTCCCTAAATTCATCAGGTAGGAAAATGATGAAAAGGAGATGATCATCATAAATATTTTAAATAAAGTGACAAAGCAGCAAATCATCACATACACACCACAATCGTTGGTATAAATTCTGCAATCTAATCTTACCAAATGTAAACATGTTTTGTAAAAGCCCTCACTGCACCACCTGAGGCCTCCATTAAGCTCCAAGTAGCTGCATCCACTAAAGCACTGGGATCTTCCCAAGATTGATTTTGGCAGACTTGAGATCAGTTCGGAGACCTCCACACTTTTTGCTTCTGGTCCAAACCCAATCGTCTTTTCTGGGGAGGAGGCTAGGGACCCCTGCACTACACAAAAGCAATATTGTCTGATAAATTGCCTTTCCTGGCACAATCATACACCAGAGTGTTCCCTGTGGTCTTTGGGAACTGCTGCATTGTGGGAGGGTAAAAGTGAGGTAGTCTGTTTTGCAATACAACTTTAAAAGGATAAAATCATGTACTTGGCAGCAAATAAACACTTCAGTAAAAAAAATAAAATAATTCAATATATTATGATGACTGTTATGCAAGTTATTGGTTTATAGTTTTAAGTTGACAAAAAAATAGAATAGAATAGAAAGTCTAAATATTCTTCCACATGCTTTTCACAATAGTTTGTTAAAACTTGTGCCCATTACTTCAAATGGAGCTACTGTAACAGTCAGGTTTGCTCACCTTTTCAGCTCTGCTGAGCCATTGGGCACAACGATATGTGAAAGCAGAGTCAGGAGATGGAAAATGGTCTTGTTTTTTCCATGCAGTGCTTTTATGAACTACCTTCATAAAATTGACCACAATGTAAAACCATCAGTCAATTAATATGTTCTCTTCACTGTCACTGTTAAATGTGTTTTTAATATTGTCCTACAGATACAGAGAATACTCCATTTCTTAAAGTTCCAATTTGTGGCTAAAGTGGTCTTTGCCCTGTGGGTGGTTGGATGAAGGTCTGGAAATGCAACACATTCCCAGAGCTTGCGCTGAATGTGCAAAACTAGCTGGCAATCAGACCTTAGGGAATAATGAGAGCTTTTTCCAAGACATTGGCCTATGCACTGTTTTAGTTGAAAAGTGATGTGACTAAGAGGAGAATGTCTGCCAAAACTGTTGGGCGCACTTTAATTATGGAGAGGGATTGTACAACCCGCCTGACTGGTCTGACATTATTCAAAAGTAATTAGTTGCTTGTTATTTTAATTATGGATGAAAGGACACAAGAACAGAGTTAATCCAGAAATGGCATGGCTGCATTGCTACACAAAGACAGTAAAAAAGGACATAGTGGGGATTTTATTCATTCATAATTTAATCACGAGATGGAAAGCAACATTCCTTTACTCCCAGAGTCCGACTTTAAGTTAAATCATTTAAATGAAAATAATTTCAACCTATTTCTGACCTATTCAAATTATATTTCCTAACATTTTTTAAAATCATTCATCTAAAAATTAGCCAATGGAAATATTTCCATTTATTTAATGGTATGTGGCAATAAACTCCGAAACATTCAAGGATTTGATCTCAACTTTAGGGTTCAGAATTTTTTCAGTGTTTCTCTGTCTTAGAACAATTACAAAACATATTTATTTTAAAAATAAAATTGGTGAGCTCTTTTATCCAGCTAAGAAAATCTGGATCTTAAAAGCATATATATTCATGAAACAGTGAATTCAGATCCAAATACTTCAGTGTCAAACAGATCAACTTAAGCAGCATGCATCTCTAACCACCAAGCAAAGTTTTAAATTCTGTTTTAATCTTCCTTTATATAACATGTTAATATGTTATTTAAGCAAAAATAAACTTATGTTTTGCTTACACAAATTGAAATGTGCCTGTATATACTGTGGTTTATATCCTTCTTGGAGTTAAGCTTTTAGAAAGCAGAGGCAGTAGTGGGTAAAGAATGGCAGTCCCCTAGGGACCCTCACCACATTTCAGCAGAGAGCTCCATGACTACGGATTAGCTCCTATTGCTCTTCTTCTCCGTTGACAGAGGAATCTTGGCCTTCTTCGTGCCCACAACTTGTCTCCCTTGATTCTTCCTTTTTCTCTTTTTTAGTCTTTGCTTTGCCCATATATTCATCTGTCTGGGCTAACCTTTCCACTCAGTGATTTTCTGCTGCAATATATTTTGTCTACAAAATGTAAGAACTTGCATCAATTTGAAGGGTCGTTCTTTTGTGACTTGTCTGAAGTAACAAAAGTTTCCATAATTGATATGCAAAGAGAGACTCTTCCCTTGATGCCAGTCTTGGAAAACTCAGTGTCGCAGATGCCATGTTCTTCCAGGTTGTACTAAGCAAACACAGGAGACATTGTGTGCTTGTCCTATTTTCTGGCAGCTTGCAAAAGTTTATAACAGTTGCCCTCACTCACCTTCACCCCGTTTTCAATTTGGTCTCAGTACAATTTCCGTCTGCAAAAAATAAATCCTTCATTTTGTGCACTTATTTCACAACCAATGACAAAATGAGGAAGACAAACTCGTTTTTTTACATTTTGCTGTTTAGGAGCTTCTAAAAAGTTTGGAGTTAGATAGAATCTATCCCTCAGCATTGTTGTAAGCTTATTGTCAAACGATTTCAGCCATTTTAACATGTTGAATTGGTGAAAACAAAAGAGGCCGTTTGCAACAGAGAGGAAGAAAGGTTCAAATTAAAATGCCAGCAGCTAACAATTAAGATATTTATTAATCAATCACTGAACGATTTTTTTTTACAATCTTTTTGTTTCAAACTGGTTTAAATTACATATTTACATACATTTTATGTAAAGTAAAATTTACATAAAATGAAATGGTTCAGGAATAAATGTTTTATAGATGCTAAAGTCAAGTTATGATTTAAAAATGGTATGAAACCTGGTCACATAAAAAGCTGCAGAAAAGGAAAATTGTTTCATACCGCAGGAAGTGCAAGGTTTCTGTACAATGTACCGAATATGTCTGAGCTGAGTTTTTTTTTTAAATCTCCATTGGTTTAAGGTTTTTAAAATATACAGTTTTAAAATCAGCAACACAAAAAGATCCTGTCACTCTATTTCTGAATTGATTTTGTTTTTTAAACTTTCGAAACTATTAAAAAAAGCAGAAGCTGCTAAGGTTCTGTGCTGTGAAGAGTAACATCCCCCCTCTCAAGTCCAAGCTGTCAGTCTGCAGAGTGTGTTGACCAAAGGAGCTGAAATTACTAACTTTTCCCCATAAAAAGAGAGAAAATAAGGCAGCAGCTGGGCAAGTCGGAGCACAGCAGAGCAAGGGCATGTCCTGTATGTCTGAGAGCCAGGCGGGCTTACCAACGCAGACTCACCCCGATGGGGTTGCTGGGTTATTCTTTGTGGGAGGTCTGCATGTCTGCCCAACTGCCTGGTCATTCTTCCTCTGAATATTTGGCCTTGACGTTCACACAGGGCACATCCCCTGCAAGGTCACCGTCTAAAGACATCGAACTGATCTGTTACTCTGTCTGCTTGACCTTTAGATTGCCTCTTAAAATATTATGGCTGCTGGGTTCTGTTTCTTGACAGGTTGAAATTTTAATGCTCTGTAGTTCAGTAACAGTAATTTACTGAACAAGATTAATAGAAACTAAACTACGTGACACTGTTTACATACTTAATTGTCTCCACATCATATTCAGCTATCCGATGTACAATCAGATAGCTGTACAGTCACTGAACGACTTTATCTCCTCTCCATCTGTCTCCATAGTCAGGGATGTACTTAATCTTTCTTCTATTTTAGAGTATGCTGACTTAGCATTTGATCCCTCAAAGGTAAAGATTCATTACATTCTAACTCCTCTTTTAGTTGTTTGTGCTCCGGTTGTCTTGGAGTATTAATTTAAAACATTGCAAAACCCCACAGAAAATGACTTGATGCCTAAAATAAGCACCTCTGTTTATTTACACAGCACAAATTTATAACAGCACATTTCACTCAAATACTGAAAGATTCAAAGTCTGTTACATACAATTCCAAACTGATCCTTGTTATCAAACAACCCAATCAAGTTCAGTTTATCGTTAACTGAACTAAACTCCTTTCTTCTAAGGAAAGCCAGCAGATTCAATCAAGTCATTGACTTTTAACATTCACTCCTCCTGGACAGGAATGCAGACATAGTATGTTGTAGCTTGTATTGTGTAATTAACTTTGTAGTAATCCCTCATAGTGAGGATGCATGGTGCAACAGCAGAGAGAAAAACTCCTGTTAAACAGTAAGAAACTCCCAGCTGAACCAAGCTGAGTGTGAGCCTCCAACCGACTGGACAGAACACACACAGGAAAGAGCAAAAACAATAGAAACAACACAGAAGCACTGATCTAGTTGTACATTTTATGTTAAAGTGAAATGTTAATGGAAGTAGCACATCTTTAGTGGTGGGCAGCTGGAGCTTTTCAAGGCTTATGCTCTAACTAAACTCTTTTCTTAGCTGAATTCAGGAACAACAGCTAACTTCAGGCACGGCAGGTTTTATGTTTTTTATGTACAGTTAACCTAAGAAATGTCTAAGCTATTGCATATTAGAAAAAAGTGAGAGAAAAGGAAGGGAAATCACCATCCCCAAGTCTTCCTAGTTTCAAGACCTTTTTTACTTTGCTAATGTCATTAAGTGGGAAGACATAACTCCCAAGTGATCAAACTACCAAGATGTTATAACTGCTACAGAAAATACATTTGAACCAGATTAAGAGCTGAGATAGAAATTAACCTTTTTGTCGTACTCATGGTTTTTTTAAGTTCAGTAAGTCGCGTATTTTGTTTTTACTTGAACTGCTGGACATTTGGGTGGAATTTTTTCTTTTTAACATCATTTGTATAATAGTCACCAGTTGACTGCAGTAAAAATAGTAGCTACTCTCCAGATATTTTCCTCAAAATAAAATAATAAAAAACATTTTATTTGCATGCAATGCCTTGTGAAAGTATTTCATGTTTGTACAGTTCTAATACCTTTACTTAATATGTTTTATTAGGATTTTATGTGATCGGACAACTCAAGGAAGTAAATTATTCCTAAGTGGAAGAAAAGGTTATTTTTTCACAAATAAAAAATAATAAATGCATTCCGTTTGCTGACTCATTGATATAAAATGCTGCGCAGTCAATCACTTTAAGAAGTACCAGTAATTATTTAATTTTGTTTTCGACTACATAAATTTTGAGATATCCTTTCACCTTCTCCAACAATTTTTCAACTTGTTTTCCATTTTTCACCGGTTTTATTGGACCTCTGGAAACCAGCTGTTTGCATGGAGTCCATGAGATTATAGTGTACAACAAAGCAAGGGAAAGTGTTCACCACTGAGCAGCATGCAGTTTGGTCTTCAAACATCTTTTGATTCAATCTTAATAACAAAGAAGGAGCAAGAGCTGCTTTGCTGATTCAGCAGTTTTACAATCAGGCAGACACTGCCGTTTATTTCTGCAGGGGCTTCTGCAAATGTTGAAGGGTTACCAGGCAGCTGTGATACTTATGCCTCAAAACACAAAGAGTTCTGGTCACTGCTTGACCCACATTGCCCTAAGTGGAAGTAGAAGTCTTTCTACAGGACCACCCGTCATTGAGGAGGATATTCTCAGAAATCGAAACCTTCTGTAAAGCCAGACAAGCCCCATTAGGGCAGATCAAGCTCCCTGGGAAGCAGAGATCTTTTGTCACACTTCTAAAAGGTTGTCCCACAATAAAAGAGCGGATTTAATGGCTATCCCACAGCCTGGGAAAATACTGAATTGGGTGTTATAAAGCAATTCTGACAAGGGCACAAGAGCCTATTTGAGTGTCAGCAAAAAATGACAAATAGAAAAAGATAAAAAAAAAATAAATAAAATCCTTTTTGGGAAACCTGAGGGCAACATAAGCTGACAGGCCATATTGTAAACTACATTGTGACCAGCAACTTTACTGTTGATTGGATTTATTGTATTATTGTTGCAATTCAATGCATAAATCTTATATTTCAAGTCCAACTCAAGTCTGAAAACTTTAAAGGAGGATTTATGTAATTATATGTACTTAATACAACAATCAATGACCATCAGTTGTTATGATAATGCTGTGTTTATCCAAATCAACATTAAGAAATGTAATTTTGCTTCGTAGCCATATCAGACGCACTGAAGGATCAACTTTTTCCGACATACATCAACACAGCACTACTTCTCCATGCCGTCCATTGATGTTGTTTAATCCATTTGCCACGTTTATTGAACAGCAAGTAGCTCTGAAAATTGTACATGCTCCTGTAAAAATTCCAAGTTTTTAAAACTTAAAATAATTGAGGAAAACAATAAAAACATGTTTTGATCTGGTGGTATAAGAGCGCAACTCAAACTTAAAGTCATATAATCACCTTTTAATTAAATTTCAGCATTCAAAGCCAATCAGCATTCCACATCTTGAAATTGTAATATTTGCCCACTTTGCTTTACAAAAGTATTTCAATCCAACAGACAACAGTGGCAGTTATTTAGATGTTCCTCTTTGACAAAAACATGTTAGAATAATTTATACCTCAAAATTCATATTAAGAATAACTGCAACCACAAAGAATGTTTGTTCCTCCACTTGTGATATGCTGTCAATCTGTTCAGGGTTACCCTGCTTCTCACCTCATCGTGGTCTGGATCGTTTCCAGCCAACTCCCTGAGCAATAAAAAGGTCCTATGGAAGCAAATGAATAAATGCAAAAGAACAGAGAAACTCATTTGGCCTATAAACTACCTGAGGGAGTTTAAGTAGATGTGACGAAAGACAAATGCGTTGCGGGGAAGATTAAAATGTGGTCTCTCAGTATGCACCTGCGGGACCAGAGCTCGTCATTACCACAAACTCTCAGAAGGAACAGAAGACAAGACAAAGAGATAAAAGGGAAAGCAGCGTAACACTTCAATGACTTTTACATCATTTCAACTTGCTCTGGGGAAAGCAGGAAGCCTTTAATAAAGAAGCAATGCAGCGGCAAAAAGTCTTCATATTCACTGAACATTTCTGTGTGAAATAACAGTTAAGAGTAATTAGAACACCTTGCAATGTTAATTTGATTTGTTTTAACTGTAATTCTTATGCAGTTTGAGTGTGTATTCAGCTGACTGTCTTTTTCACAATGCTGTCAAATAGACAACCAGGTGCATAACACAAATGCAGATCTTACAAAATTATTTGAAATGTGCAAATGAAGGACGGAGTACGGAAGTGGCTGAGAGGGATTGGACCAGGAAGTGCAAAGAGGACAGAGGCAAATGAGTTAGGCAGGTGATTTGCAGGACGGAGAAGACGGCGAAGTAATTTCTGTTATCTGGACACGTCAAGAGAGTCCAAAGTGTAGCAGCTCCGTTTCTCTCAGGTAGACTTGAGGTAGAGAGTGGACAGACGGGAGGCTGAAGGTTTTCTCTGGTGAGCGGCTGGAGGACCAGTGAAGAGACGACGGGAGATGGATCAGCAAGCTGCAAACTTGGCAGCACAGTGAGGTAAAAAGTGCACCATTAGATTATCCTGACAGGCCTTCTGTTTAACCAATAGGGTAACAGTTTGTTCTCTGAGGTTTTAATTGTATTGTATTTGATGGTATTTATTTTTGATTGTTATTTTCTTTATTTTGTATCAAATAAAGTGTAGTTCAATTGATACAGAATGTTTATTAAAGCAGTTTTTTGTTGCATCTAACGGAGCTGTATTTACCCTTGTGTGGTGTAATCTACAGCACACAACTAAGGATGTTCCACAGGCTGTAGAACAATATTAGATTATTTATGACCGTTCACTAACACACTTTGCTGTGGACGGGTCGGTAGGGGGAGCCATCGACCCGTCCACTCACCAAAACAAAAGAAAAAGTTAAATCCCATACAAGTTTCTGTCTCACCATAGGCAGATTTTATCTTCTTCTGTTGTTGGTGTTCTAAAGCAAGTCATCACTTGTGATTTATTTGGTGATTTTAAGCCCATAATTGTGCCTAGTATTTCCGTGCCCCCTTTGAGATAGTCCTGTGTTGGACTGGCAGCTCTGACTATATTCTTTCCTATCTCAGCCTCTGTGGGATGGACACATCATCCCTGCTTTATATTCTGCATACATCCAGTGTCCTCACTAACCTCCTACATATATAGCAAAGCTTATTTATTAATACACACACATTTGTTTTTTTGTTTTTTGCAGGAAGGAACAACTTACCATTCACAACAAACTGAGTGTATGTTTAAATTGTCTCTTCACATGGGAGAAAGGCAACATTTATACAAGAGTACCACTTGTTTCTATAACAGTTTATTTTATTTTTCACATAGGATGCAAAATTGTTACATTTTGAGCACAAGAACCTGTAATTTCCTGCTCTTTTCGCCCTCTATGGGATGACATATAAGGTTGGCAAATGCTCCTGCATTTGCAGACACCCTCATCTATGGTGCCATCTTGGCTGCCCTGGCCCCTTATCACCGGGCGCAGGGGGTTTTCTGAGGGAAACCTTGTAGAATCAAAGCATTTTCACAACTTTGCGGTGTGGAATCATCTCTGTGGCTGTGACATTAATGCAACATGATTATTGTATCAAAATGACCAAAAGACAATATTTGTAACTTTTTTGTATGGCCTATATGAAAACGTATCTTTTTATAATGATGGGGTAAATCTAAGAAAACTCATCAAGTTTCAAGTTGAAAAAAATATTTAGATTTTTCTAGCACTGTCTCGGGTCATTATGACCTGAGGGCAATAGCAAGGTTGAAACAAGAGTCATAGTTAGACAATTTTCCCATCTAGCTGTTGCATGAAGTGTCTCATTTTCCACTCACTGGGTGCAGCTGAGCTTCAGTAAGCAGGTGCTGAAGAGCACAAATGGGGACAAATAACCCAACATGAAACAAGTAGGTTAAAAAAATGCCCTTAAGTTAACCTGAACTGCTCTGGCTGGTTTGTCACATCTAAAGTCATAAATGCTAATCTCATTTAGATAGACAGGTTACTCGTTTCAAAGTATAAAAAAGTCACAGTTTCAGAAAGACTGTTGTTGCACAGTATAATTTGATTTGTCTTGGCTATTAAAGCAGTAGAAACAGTTATTCTACTGTAAACCTCATCAGTATAGGTTAATTATTCTGCATGTCAAAAATCCCAAGTATGAACGCACACACTCCGGGGAAATGAAATTTTAGCATCACACCCGTGATCTAAGAAGAGCTTCCAAAGACAACTAAAGACCATAGAGCTTATGGTTAAAGCTAAACTTCTATCCTAATTGTTCCTTTAGAATAGCAGTGGCATTGCAGCAGCTCATGACAAAGGGTGAAGATCAGTTCGCAATTCAGCAAACATAAAACAGAAATTACCACTACATCGACATCAAAGCAGGCTAAAGAAAATGCTAAATACTACAGATCTGTAATCATAATATCTTGATCTTATGATTACAGATCGTAATATCTGCGATAGGAAATTATCACATCGTCATAATTTCCGATGGGCCCATGCCTAACCTTAGAAAATGTGAAATAAATAAAAAAAAGGATCACAAAACACAAACAACAAAACACCAAGCATTACCAACTTCCAGGTGTATGAGGTTTTGCATGAGTTGAAACAGTTTAGCAGACGAGCAAGTGTGCTCAATCAACCCCTCAGTGGTATTTGGTATTCATAATTTTCACTCTCTCATAATATGGGCTTTATTATTCATTTTGCTTGTTTCAGGCAACACAAATATGAGCTCTAGATTAAAGCTTATTCATTGTGCATGACAAAACACACTGTAACAGCTGGCTTGTTCAATTTTCATCAAACTTTTCTGCATTCAGCTGCCTCCTATTTACTTTTTTAATTTCATGCCTACTAAAGCTATATTTTACCATAACTCAGATGTGTTTTGCTTAGTAGGTAAACAAAGAACTGCAGTTGTAGTTTATGATAAAAAAAAAGTAGTATGTTTTTTGGCATACTTTGACTTTTTCTGTTTACACGGCTTTTCACATCAAAGCAAAAAGCAAATAGGCAAACTCCTGCACTAATGTTATTCAATTAAACACAGTTATGCTTGACATCATATTTTCAAAGCAGGGTAAAGCTTGTTAATATCTGGCATTTCATAATTCAGGTATCAGGTGCAAAAGCTGCCTGTGAGATACAGAAAAAAAAAATTGCTTAAACAGTAATGCATCACCTTTAACGCCTTTGTTTTTCCCACATGGGTCATTTGTATCAAAGTGAAAGTTATGCTGTTTGATAATGTGGGTGCTGAGGGTACAGTGCAAGAAAAATATCAGGAAGCAAATCGAACCAAATCTGATTACACTCACATTAGCATCCAGAGAAATTTAATCAATCAAAGCTGCCTTCCTGAGCCAACTTCAAAAGGCCATCCAGCAGGACTGTTGGGGTTTTAAGGTGGAGTAAAAAATTAAATATAAAACTCCTTAAACTAATGACCTTTCCTTACTATCTACAATTTAGCCTTTGATTTGACAGCTATTTGAATTCAATGATTGTTCTTATCTCAACATAAGCTTTGACAAATTAGTCCTAGTTTGAATATAATGCTGGTAAAATGAAAAGGGAACAAAAAAAGATATGTTGACCTTGGTAGCATTGCAGTATAAGTAATAGGTGAAAAGGACAAAGTGAAAAACTTTGTACAAAACAAAATTGTACAAAGAAGTTAGATTAGAATGAAGTACACTGGACGAGGGTCTGGAAACATTTTACAGATCATCGTACTGCAGGTTCACAGGAGATGCAACTTCATATTTATATTGCATTAATACTTTTTTCTCAATCTTCTGAATAAATACTTTGTTTAAGCCACTAAGAATTTAGTTTAGATAAATGCATGCCAAATACACTTAGAAAACAAAACACTTTAAATTCAAACAAGACCCTGATGCAGAATTCAAGTTTAAACAACACTTTAAGTATTCATCACATTAAAAAAAACTGCTTTTCATAGTACTGTCCTTTCAGTTATAGCAGTGGTTCTCAAATAGTGGGCGGTGCGATACCTGGGGGGGCGCGTGTGACCCTGGGGAACAGGCTGCTTTTTTTTTTTTTTAGTTATTATAATTATTAAATATTATTTATTGATTTGATTTAATTTTGCAATGATGCAATTAGTTGGTCAAACACTTAAAACACGATTTAATAAAGTTATCCTTTGTAAGTTTGACCATATGTCTTTCTTTTTTTCTTTTCTTTAATGTTAATAAGGATAAAATGCTATGCAGAGATGGATAGTCACGGTGGGGACTGGGGGGCGCGAATAGTTTTCTTCTTGCTAGGGGGGGCGTAACAGAAAATAATTGAGAAGCACTAAGTTATAGTGACTTGAACCACAATTTCACTCCACACCAAACGTTAATATTTCAGTTAAAACTTCAAACCAATAAATAAACATTCAACCAATAAAAAAACCATTGCAGGCCTGAATCAATACGTGGGTATGTTTTTAGCACTGGAGCTAAAAACAAGCAGCTTGTTTCCTTACAGAGCAAATAAACAAGCTTGGTTCATTGGTTTGGTTTGGTACTCACACATCCTTCAGAGCTGGATTGGAACAGGAAAGGTAGATGTGGAACTTCCTTTAAAAATGGCGCTGAGCGAGGTAAGCAGGCAGGTGACGTCAACTGAGCATCAGATCCTTCATGGCAGCAACCTCACAAACAGGAACCCAAACATGACTCACATTTGTCTCATATTGAGCCATTTAACAAGCCTCTAATGTTAGCATTTCAACATACAAAATGAGCCGCTACATCACAGTAATGGCTGCTACATGGCGCTAGCATCTAAAAACTAGCTTCACTTAGCATGGCTTTCTTCTTCACATTTACCTTTCATATGCTTCCTAAAGTCCTTTACAGACAGCAACTCTCCATTAACCGTTGTAATGGATGGCTTTACTTTGTGTTCGCCCCACATCTGCTGAGCTGTTCCCGCTGCGGCTCCCTACGTTTCCCGGAAGGCAGCATTAATCCCGCCCACTCCCATCTGATTGGCAAAAATAAAACGCTTCTTCCAATGTCAAACAAAACTGAACGAGATTGACATTCAAGTTGTGAATCTGCCACCGCTGCACCAGTTTACAGCTTCAATGTGACATTCAAGGAACATAGTAAAAACCACAACGGCCTGTTCTAGTCTGCTTAAGATAGATTTTCTTGAACAAATATAAACTATTTTTAAATCTGATACATTTTTAAATGATAAGGAATTTAAAAAAAATCTTAAAGAACAGATTGGTTGTATTTTATAAATTTGGCCTTTTTACTCATCAAAACCAAAACAAGATTGTCAAAGTCTTACTATGACTCAGTCTTTATTCATTGTAAGTATCTTAACAAAAAGATTTTTAACAGTTGATCAAATCCTTATGAAAAAAATATTAATGTCAAAATACACCAAAGCTCTCTGTGATGCTCCCAAAAGCACACAGAGCTTTTGGGAGTGTGTAATCTGCACATTAATTTATTTGCATAAAGGTAAGTGAAAAACCAGAAGACATGCAAGTTTCCACAGACTATTCCCACCTTTCCACAGCATAATGCATGGCATAGTGCAGTAAGTCATCCTGCATGTTCTAGTTCTTTCTCTGGTGGTAGTAACAACTTTTTCAGCTTGTCAATGTTCTTCTCAGACCTTTTAATGAGCCATCATTTGATCCAGGTGTGTTAAACCAGGGAGAGAACGAAAACATGCCGGATGCTGGGCCTCGAGGACCCACTTTGGGAACCACTGGCATAGTGTATTCACATATGCTCAAAAGGTTATTTTGTATGTAAATTTGTTATGATTTTCTTCAACTTTACTGTTGGTGCTCACCAACAGTAAAGTGGAACAAAATCATAACACATTTGTCATAACAATATGTTCTATGTTTTGAACACTTCTCTATATTAGGATCCAAGTATTTCACAGATAGTAAAGCTATGTGAAGCTAAAAAGTATTTTTTTATTCAGATGTCTGGACTTAAAACAGAAATGTTAACAGATACTTCACATTCAGTGGCATATGAATGTGAAGGCTGCTGTACACCAAGCAGTCTTTATTCATTGTAAATATAAAAAGTTTGCTAAGTTGTGCTTTTCATTAAAAAAACCATTCACAATCAAAAACTGTCCTAAACAAATGCTATTAAAGGATCTGGTTTAAAAAGAAAAAAATATTTAATCAAACATTTGCTTTAAAAATGTTCAATCTAGGAATTTTTTAAAGACATGTTGATTGAATAGGTTTTCTACAAAAAGTTCTTGGAATACCAGCTGATGAAAAGCGTTCATTTATTTTGCTTAATTTAATCTCTAATCAAGTTTTAACAAGAGTAAAGAAAAATCGCTTTCAGTTTAGAAATGATGGATTATTCTAATTATTACGAAAAAGCTGGAGGGATCCATCTTTCTTTCATCAACTTTGTTGGAATTATGTACATGTAAACTGCATGAAAACCATACATTTTAAATTTTTACTTTGAAAATAAAGAACTAATGGGTGTGGCATTCATATGTATTCAGTATTTAATATGCCCAAATTCTGCATAACTACAGTGCTAAGGCAAAAATTGTACATACTTAGTAAATTAGTGAGACAATGACCTAAAGGTACTGTACGAGTATTAGAGAAAGAATTATGGATTTGTTTTGCTGCAGCTTTAGTACACATAATATCAGATCACAGGAAAGTTCATCAGTATTTTATATCCCAAAAAAACATCTTTATGAAGTGCAAAGTAGCATCTTTTCCAAGGAATGTCTGCAGACTTCTTGGGCTTTTTTTCTTGAAAGTCCACATCAGCCATGCTGTATCATTATAATCAGAGTAACCCAAAGCAACAGAATGTTCCAGTTTTACGTATTTAGTCACAGGAAAGAAGCCACTAAGAGGGAGAGATTAGAGATAGACATCTCTTCACCTCCAGCCTTCTCTCCCTACAGGACCTTATGCAAACAAGGAATAGAGTAAATGCACATGGATCTTGATGTGATGAGGGTTACTTAGGAAGTGGCCATTATTTATATAATGGGAAATTATTGGCTTTTGATTTTCACGGTATAGGCCTGCAAAGTGAATCCATACAGCTTCAGTATGCATTCCTTACAATCCCATTGCTGCTCTGAAAATTTGCATTGTTTCTAGTTTTAGTTTTTTAAAACTTCTTATTGCAGTTGGTTCCGATGTGTTCATGTATTTCTCAAATACAAGTACACTTTGCATTACTCTTTTTGTGAGTAGTCCACTAGATATAAGCACTTTCAGCGTTACAGGGTAAAATGAAAGACATCTTTGATTTACAGAGTAAAATGAAACAAATAGCCTGACTGGATTCCCTCGTGTTGTTTACAATGGAGAACACAAAGTTTGGTCAATGTGACCTTGACCCACAGCAAAGCTACCTTAATATGCCTCAGTTTTATATACCTTTAATGATTGCTTAGGGGTGAATTGTTTATCTGTCTCTCCAAATAGAAACACCTCACTGAAGAGAGAAACTGTACGAAATGTAAGCATGCTGAACAGAGACATGAGTGGTGAAGACCATTTGATCTTCTTGTAAGGAACAATATTATACCTATTAAATGTGCAATTCTGTGTGCCAAAGGAAAAAAGCAGCAGGATTTAATACCTAGGAGAAATTTTAAACAAAACTGAATCAAAGTCCACAGTTTTTCTCAGAAGCAATAAATACTTCTTATGGGAGATACCATTTTTAGGACAGTCAGCTGGTTTTGCAACAATACTAAATCTTTTTTAATAAAACCTTTTACAGTTAGTCCTGGGCATATTTTGACCTGCACACATGCACTACATTATTCTCTTTTAATATAAATTGTATGATCAATTGGTCAGATTTTTTTGTTAACATTTGAGAACATTTTATTTAAAAATGTTGTCATAACATTTTACACAAAGTATAGCTGCATGTCATGTGTGGTAGTTAAACTGGAAGCTGTAGTAAAATATGGCACAGTCAAGTCAGCAAGTTTCCTTACATGAAACACACTTGTGAGAACAAAGTTCAGCTTACTTCTCTACAACTATCTTCATAGGAAACTTTTTTATTCTTATTTAATTGCTTATCAGGAATAACTGCCTACGATTGTGTTGTTTAAGTTCATTCTGCTGTAGGACAATGTGGCCAAATATACAATCACGGCCAGTAAGAACTACCTTCAGTGAAAGGAATAGCCAGAAGTACTGGAAGTGGAAGGTTCTAGTAGAACCCGGAACTGAACATAATCAAGTGTGAATCGGAAAACATGGAAAGAAGGAAGGATTTGAGTAAGCTGACACTCACTGAAGATCTGGAATTAGGTTTTCAAAAACTTTAAAACAACCAATGAGCTGAATTTCCTCAAAACATCTGTCCTAGAAAATTAATGATAGATAGACAGATATAAATACATACACAAAAAATGAATAAGACCAACTCCACGCAGACAAATGCAACCATTTTATTATAAAATTTTACAACTATGTGCTGTTTTATCATGAAAATTAATATTTCTAGAACATTTGTAGTATATTCTCTAGACCCTGTCAGATTTGATCAGTGCCCCTTCAACACAATAATCAGATATAAACACAAAGCAACTAATATTGTATGGATGAGAATTAGATTAGATGCATTTTTCTGTCGGGTCTCTTTTACAAAGCCCTGCATGTCCAGTGCTTTTTATTTTATTTTCTGAAGTTTTATAACATTGATAACACAAAATATCTACATGTGCAGCTCACGTACTTCATGTTTTTCCCATTGGTCCCAAAATAAATAACACGTTAAAACGCTTTGAGCGAATGATGACGTCTGTGGTGACAAAGTATTTATAAGAAGATGAAAGAAGTCCAGTTTTTCCAAACCTTTTTGACTGATAATTTATTCAACGAGCATGCTTGGGAGTGTAAACTTGCCTCAGTACTTTGTGCACACCTTTAAATCTGCATTCACAGGATACCAAACAGATGCATAATAAACATACTAGTAGCAGGCGTCAACCTTTATCCTTATACTGAAAACCCCAAACATTTATCATCAGGCAATCTGAGCTCTCACACTGATTAGATTTTAGAAATGTTGGTTTCATTTTATCTTCTTAGCATTTTGGACTTTGCATTATACCACAAATGACTTGAGGAACTAAACTAGAAGTGTTAGTAAACTTCAAAAACCAGGTGAGTTTATAAAGAAGTCAAAAACGACACCAAAGTATTCAGTAGACTTGTATGTCAGTTTTGGCACTGCAGTTACTGATGATTATGATCTATGATGCTAATGACAATCTCATGTCCCTAACGATGCATATGTAGACACTGAAACAGGTTCAGACTGCTAAGTGAAACACATTTTAGACATATGAGAGAATATAATATAATCTGGATACTGGTAAAAAAAAAAAGCCAATACCACAGCAAACAATTGAATGAATATTGTTGGAAAATGTGGAAAAAAAATGATAGAAGAAAAGCAAATGTTCTTCTTCTTTTGGCTTTGGAACGCTTGCATTTTTTTGTCTTCTAAATAAAATCTACAACGCAGAAGCAGCACGAAATATAATTTTGCAAGTCACTCAACAAATAGAACATTTTGACAGGCCTTTTTGAGAGTAGTGTACATTGATCACAACATAGAAAACACAAGATAAATAGGCTCAAGTTCTATTGACACATTGAACAATAATGTATCTTTGATATAGATGACAGCATTCTGTTTCTTTTAAGGGGTCATATGAGCATAAAATGTCATTTAATAAATTCAAAATAATACCATTAACAATTATATAAATAAATAAATAGCCCCATTGCACAATCCTGCCCACCCCATCAAGTATGTTGCATGGTCAGACCAGCATAAACAATAAATATAGTATAGTGTTGATTGATAGTGTAGCAATGTTACAATTACAAAATATATACCCTTTTAGAAAATGCCAAAGGCTTGACAAGTGTTTTTTTCCATTTATAATTTCTGTACATAGACAATGTTATTTACACCCATTCTGTGTGATTTTACAAATCATTCTGCAACACTGTCAATTGCATACTGGGGTCTAACAAAACTGAACAGTACCGGGTTCCTGTTCAGGTGCGTTGCTTGTTGTCATCCACAGCCTTTGCTGTCGTCACGCATTTAATCCAACCCTAATAGAAATAAAGACCAAGAAATGAAGGCCTTTATTAACACCCCAGAAATATTTTGTATGACTATATGAAGGGACTTACATTCTCAACGTGATTATAAGCAGAGACAAGAGACGCCAGATAACATTTTTTACACATCTGTTTTCAGATAAAACAGTCTTGGGATAATTATGAGTTTCTTTTTAAAGATAATAAATAGAACTGCAGACATTTCTAAATACCTTTAAGCTGCCTGGACTCACAGTTGCACTGACAGGTCGATAAGTTTTGAGTCCTTAATTTCAAAGCAAAAACCAACGTCTGGTTGTACAGCTATCATTCTGATAACACAAATGGCAAAATAATTATTAGCTATTTCAGCCCAGTTTCTCCTGAAAAGCCTGAGTATAAAAGCAGATTATTGTTATGTTAATGAGTTCTGCTGAGGGTAAATAAATGTGGATATGAAGGGTCAAAGTTATTGATGCTGCAGGCTCATTCTTGAAGGGGAAAACAATTAATTGAGATATTTTCGCTTAAATACTGTGCTGATCTTCCCACATATGTGCAAAGGCAATACCTTAACATAGGAAATCTTAAGAACCTTTAATAGGATTTAATTTTCTAGATTTTATAAAAAAAGAAATGTTTATTAAATGAGTTGAAATATGAATTTTTTTATTCTTTTGTTGTCACCATAGCCAACAGTAGAAGACCGTAAAGATATGCTGGGTTTTTTTGGCCTGAAAGGTGCATGCAGTAGAGGCAAACCACTATGTAATAATAAAATATATACAGCATCTGTACAGCTAAGCATTATCCATATAAAGCGTTATCGTACTCTGACCACACATGAAACATTTACTGAAGTTGTTAAACATAGCTCTTTTAAAGTGCCTCAGATTTTATATTTCTGTTAATAAAAAATAAAATGTAAAAAAAAAATGTAAAGGATGTGAATGTGATCATTTCAACATAAAATAATTCATAGTCATAGTCAATACATAATTAGCTACAGAAATGTACTTGAAAATGTAATATTTTTCTGCAATGTTGTTTTTTTACATCCAGTATTTTATAACTTGAATAAAATTCATCAGTGATATATTTTCATTTTCAGTAAAATGCTGATTGTATTTTATGAACGTCTGACAGCAAACAGATTTGATGACAAATTGATTTTAAATAACTATGCATTTTATGACTATATTTCAGAAGAATTGTTTCCAGCTGAAGTAAAAAAAAAGAGAAAAGATTGTAATCCTTTACAGAATCGATGATTTTGCAACACAACTACAGTAAACACCAATAAAATGCAGTGCTACAATATGTGCAATGTTTGTTAGGGTTATCTGAAAAAACTAGCGGAAATTTAAAGGGACTTAAATAAAAATGTGAAATTTCGGGGTATTTCAGTGGTTCTCTTTCTTGTAAAATGTCACTTGCTGGCGCTGAGCATACAGAAAATGGTAATGGACTGTCTGGGAATGCTCCCATGCCTAAAGATATAGATAGGAGACCCAATAGACCAGATTGAAGAGACCAAACGCAGTGGGAAAGAAGATGCGTGCGTACGAGTCTATCTTGGCAATGCGAATGTGCAGCCTTCCATGCCGCCAGGCTCCAGAGCGGCAGTCTTCGAAACAGCAGAAGAAACTGGTGCAGTCTTTTCCATCGAGACACTCATAGCCGTATTCCTCGTCTCGCTCCTGCATGTGTGTGGCGTTGTTCATCTGGATGGCTGTCGCCGAGCGTGGACGGATGTCCACCGTTGGTGTCTGCTTTAAATAAGATAAACCAACAGTTAGCCACAAAAGTCATGTCATGAAATCTCTCCTGAAGGACTCTATTTATAACTAGAACTTCATTTTCGGCTCAAAATTGGGAAAATGTAATTTGCACCTTCAGCTTGCCAGGGTTTCTTCCTCAACACAAAAAATGTAAGGACTCATAACTTACAAGTGGCATAGTCCACACCTGAGTGAACGCCACTTCACTCAGGTGTGGAATCAGGTGTTTATAGGTATATTATCTTGGACTACAGTTGCCACTAAAAATATCTTATATTAATTAGCACTGTGTGCTTTTCAGTGACGTTGTTGTAAGATACGCATATGTTGGGTTAGAAGTTGTGTTTTTCCTCTCCCTTCCATCTCGGTGTCCAATGCATTAGAAACAAACCCAAGCTATTTCTAATGATAGTTATTAGCCCATTTAACCCATTTATTTAGTGGAGCATTTTTGCAAATGCTCCACTTGTGAAAGTAAATTTTCTTCTTGATAATCGACCCATTCTGCTTGCTACACTGCCAGACAATACATGTAAAGAAACAAAACATCTACAACAACAATACAAACCTGGTGCAGTTTGTGAATATTTCAGGTTAACTTATTTTAAACCTGTGATCCACCTTTGGGTACAATGAAGCTGAGAGGCTGTGGTGACTGTTGTTCTTCTGACAGCTAGGATACATTTTTATAGAATTTCTGACTGATCATCCAATAAACCACCTCTGTTCTGTTGTAATCACAATGACAAATGTAACTGAAATCAAGAACCAATAACTGTGTTTGTTGTCTCTTGAGCTGATCTTGTTAAGTTAACATTGGTTGCAAGAATTGCTGCCAGCACCTTTTACCATAAACTAGTGTTAGGGTTTTGCTAGGGTGGTCCAGTTTAACCAACCTGAATATATATGTGTGGTGTTATGGAAGCTGGCTTTTAACTGTGTAAGTAAACCCAGAGATACTGACTCCGAATATGTTCACATTCATGTAAAACAGGAGAAGATTTCATAGGAGCACCAATCACAATGAATAGGCAGGAAAAAGCTGATGGATGGGCAAGATAATGACAATATCGCAGCCAGTTTCATAAAACGTGAATGCATTTTACATCTTCTTTAGACTTTGCAACTGTCGTCTGTTAGACATGAGAAAAAGTCCAAAATTATCTGTTTATAAGCAACAATTCATACTGTTTTAAAATATGCTTTGGTAAATGATCTACAAAGAAACAAAACTATTTATTCCAGCAGGTGAGATACTGATGTGTCAATCTCGAAGTTCATTTTAGTTTTAGTCCTGTCCCTGGTTCAACACACCTGGATCAAATTATGGATTATAAGCAGAACCCTTAACAAACTTTGACATACTAATGAGATAGTTAGACCATTTGAATTAACTGTTGGAGCAGAATCATCTAAAAACCGTCATGACTCGTCTGAAACCGTCAGGACTCAACTAAAACCGTCAGGACTCGTCTGAGGCGTCGGACTCATCGTCCTGAATCTCAGGACTCACCTGAAGTCTGAGCTTGTTGAAATAAGCCTCACAATCCAACATGTCTAACAGTTTCTGTGTCCTACCGGACGACTCCAACAGTCTGCAGAAACTACAGATATTCTGTCTGATTTCTAATGTGCTGCAGTTTTAGTCCAGTACAATGTTTGGATTCTCTTTATAATATAGAAGTCGACAAGCCTTGAGAAGACGTTTTTCTGCTGTTTTAATGTAGATAATACAAATTATTAATTTGAATTTAAAAACACAAAGCACTTGATACTCACTTCTTAATTTACTTTGTAAATAATTACCCTGTCAATTAAGATGTTTACACAGACATGGCTGCATGGCTAGAAATGAAACAAAATTAAAACAGGGCAATGCAGGTTTATATGAAACTATCAGCTGTAGGCATGCATCCTCAAAATCCTAATGTTGATTCCTTGAAACTTCTAATTATGCCCAACATTAGATCACAAACCGGCTCTCCCTTTGAAAACTATACATAACCACAAACATAAGCAAAAAGTAAGAAACAAACATCACATGGGTTAGTTGAGGCATATTTTTCCATATTAAAGAACCATAAAATGTTAAGTTAATAAAAGGCGTAACAGTGGCAGGTTATGACTGAGTTTTCAAAGGGGGTTGCTTAAGGAAAAGTTGTGGAAGCTCAAGCAGGAGGAACAGAAACACTGTCCTGCTGCATGACCCGGTTAAGCTGGGGTAGGCTGATTTGGTGTTTGCAAAATGAAAAAGTAAACAGAACCAGCATCGTGGCACCGGCAGCTTTAACTGGCTGAAAGTCAACAACCCTTTTGAGATAAGAAAGTTATGAACAACCTCAGAAGGAGGAGAATTTTGAATTTCTTCCTTTAAGATATTAAAACTAATATTTGTTTTAATCCTGCAGCAAATATAGACAAGCTTTTGTACTTTAAAATATCCCCCTGTATCGTCGCTGATGTAGAGACAAATGCAACAGAGTAGAATTAGCATATTTTCACTTATTTTATGTCATTTCTTTTATAGCTTGCAAACACTTACTTCTCTAAAATTACCTCCAAATCAAAGTAAAATTTGCACAGCGCCTGGGTTGTCTGTTTCAGTCTGTTAAGGCTCTGCTGACTCTTTAGGAAGCGTCAGGTTAAGCAGCTCAATGAGCACACTGAAAGATTAACTGACAGAAAAAGGAAAAGAGAAAATAGGAAGCTCTTGGTTCGGCTGCTTGTTCGCTGTGGTAACAACAACAAAGAGTGAAACAGGACAGAGGGAGCCAGAATGAGTCCTCACTGGGCTCTTGACTAAAAACATTTTTGACCACAGGATATGTGAGATGCTTATTAGAGTTTCATGAAAAAAAATAAACTGCATAAGTATGTCTAGCTGGCTGCCTCCGCACTGTGCACTGCTTAGCGCCCCTTTCAATGTAATCTTCAGTACCCATTTAGTAATTGAGGAGGTGAACAGTTAGTTAAAATGCAGGTATATAAGTGGTAATAGGAAGAGGCGTATCTGCTGTTGCGCAGAGAGAAAAGCAGTGAGGTGCTGGGGGCCCAAAGAGGCGAAATGCAGCAGACACATGCAGTCAGACACAGGCAATATACCTTGGAGGAAAAGAGCCGGAGGAGCTTTTGTCCAGACGGGAGAAACAAAGCAAAATAAAACAAAGGAATGTATATACACAGAGAGTATATTGTAAACAGAGAGATATAAACAGTAGCCAGAAAAATAAGGGGGCACACAAAGATACTGTATTAAGAAACAGAAGTAAGGTCCGTTTTTGGTATTATGTTATGGCACATACACCGTATAAACACACAAGCATTAGTGGGAGGATTATTCCTGTGCATTTCACATTTTTCTTACATCACCATCACCTCAGGAGAAAAACAACCAACAGAAAGTCTGAAAGGATTTAGTGCATTTCATAAAAAACACAATTCATTCTGGAGATGCACCAACATTAGCAGCGGTTTATAAAGCCTGACCTTCTAATACTGAGTTTAGCTTTTTTTCAATTTCTCTATGATTGAAACTAGGATTAATAGTGTCCAACATATTTCTCCAGCCTTCTGGATCTGAGTTGTCATTAAATATTTATATCAGAAACAGAACAGTCAAAATCACCGTAGAACCCTGACTTACAGAGAAAATTATCAGAGTCAGTCAGACCTACACATTATGCATCATCCTCCCTTTTCTCTCTCTGTCTCTGAAGATGTTGGACAATTTACACAACTTTAAATGCATTAAAAATGCATAGACTCACTCTCTCGTTCTTACCCATCTCTCTCTCTTCTTTCTCATCAGAAAATATCAGTGCACTTACGCAAACACACTGCGTTTATTTTTCGAAGTCTCAAAATTGCTGCTTTGAATGATTATTCCTACTCTTTGAACAGTAACGCTGAAAAGGAGATTTACTTGTGAAATATTTGGAAAGAGCTCACAACCATTATTTGGACTTCCCATGATCTCTTGAAGGATTTAGAGGCCAAATCTTATGTCATGTGACCCTGGTCTAAAAACAACAACTGTAACAGATGTGTGACGGATTATGAAAAGGTTAGAGCTTCACGTCTAACCTACTGAATGCAGCCCTGGGTAAAACACATCCACTGGAAACTATGCAACATAAAGCTTCACAGTTTATTCAACTCTAATATGCAAGGGATAAAAAGCAATGACCAACTCTAATGCAATATTAGGAAGCTCAAATGATCATTTAGAAACTGGCAGATTCTGTTAGCTTTCAGAAGAGGCTCACCGGGTTTTTCTTCTTCTTATCCTTTTTGGCGCTCGGCTTTCTGTTGCTGACAAAGTAGTGTAGCGTGCCATACTCTATGAGTGCGGCAAAGACGAAAATGAAGCAGACAGACACAAACAGGTCCATTGCAGTCACGTAAGACACTTTTGGAAGAGATTTCCTGGCAATGGTACTCAGAGTGGTCATAGTCAGCACAGTGGTGATGCCTGGTGAAGAAATCAAGGGAAAAAAATTACATTTTTGTAAACATGCACCCAACAAAATCTCCAAAAACGCTCTGACCCCAATGCCTTTATTATTGTTACATTCACTTTAATGACATTAGTAAAAACTCTCATGATATGATCACTTGGTATAGATTAGAAACCTATTTTCTCAAAAGAAAATTGTTATTTGAAAACAGCTCGTTGTATTTACTTGGTTCATCTATGTGGGGCTTTAAATTTTGCTTGATGCTATAAAACTAAAGTACGTCAATAAGCAGAACCAACAGAAAACTTCTATTAAGGGGCACATATTTTCCCCAACACTATCCATTTTACCGCTACATTTATATGTATTTCAACTTTTACGAACATTTAATCTCACATGAGGGCAGGAAAATATACATGTGACAGAAAACTGTATGTGACAGTGGCAGAATAATTTAAAGGATCCCTTCAAACATGAATTATTACATTCAGTTCTGTTTTTAACCAAAATGCTTATGTGAGGCCAATTTCCTTTAAAAACAGGAAAACTTGTTGCTTCAGCTGAAAAACAGAGTAAATATAGATGTTAATATGAATGTTGTATTACATGTCCATTTATTCAATACTTTTTATTGAATATGCTGCACAATTCAAACACTAAATCACAATGTTTTACAGTTTATGCCATTTGCTGTTAGTTTTCCTATGAAACATAAGTTTGAAAATAATTTAATACTATAAACAATTTCATGAGCAAAGCAGGAACTTAACATATTAATGCTGGAAAGGTTTTTATTGTGCACATTTCAAGTTACTATTTCTTCTGCCACTGATCACCATTTTGACATAATGCCTTCCTACAGCAGCCATCTTGTAAAACTATTTTGAAACTTTTTCACTTTCCCTGTAAATTCTGATGACATTCGTAGAGGTTCTTCCATGACAAGCAAAATGTAAGTACACAGATGCAACTGATCACCTGACAGCAGGATTACGCTTCGCAACCACCAACAGGCAAGCAGACGACTTCCTCTCTCTTTAATTATTCCCTGTGTACTAGAGGACGCGCTTGATTTCTGTTGAAATTGATTTAAGTATAAATTTAATGTGAGCTTAGTGACGTTCGTCTGCAGTGATATTTTGTGTGAATGATACATTTTTAGGCACTGCAGGATTAGGAATGATGTCATCAATGATAATCCACTTCCTAAATACACTGGCAGCATGAACCTCCTACATCATCTTTTAATAGACAGAATTACACTTGTTTTGTGTTATTATTGGTTTATTAATATAACAACAACTCATCAATGTTGAAATGTTGAAAAGGTGAAAGGAAAAACTAGTTTAGAAATATGTGAAGTAATCATGGAAGCAAGGTAGATTAAAGTCTCTGCTCTAAATTCTAGAATTTTCTTTATAAAAACTCGTTACTTAAATCTTAACAATCCCTAAGGAGCTAAAGGAAGAGCTGACTAAGGGATGTGTTGCAAGTGAATCACAAAGTAGCATCTGAAGACGTCAAGGGCAAGCTCAAAAGCTGACTATTTTCCTTGAATTTCTCACTTTTGCCCCTTTTTTTTCATCCTGCGTCCCCTTTTTGCATTCTGTGAAGAAGACACCTGTATTATTATTGTGCTGAAGTAGCATCTCCACATCTTCCTGCCTGTATTGCATAATTAATGCCTCATTAAGGCACGGATGCAAACATATGTCTGAGGATGGGCTCATCTTCTCAGGATACACAAGATTTCTAAGCAGCTGCCCCGTCTCACAGGGGAAAAGGAGGAGGGGAAGGATGTTGAAATAAAAAAGAAGGCAACAAGGAAAAGAGAGTCGCAGTAATAAGGAGGCTTAAGCTTACTGCTGTAATATAAGGTGGTGTTTTAGCACTGCATGTGGCTCTTGATGTGTTTCACAGGAGGGAATAATTAAAACCAAGGTGGCCTTGCAACTTACATTTGCATTGTGTCTGTGAAGGAGTTAGGTGGACTGATCAGAAAAGAAAGTATTATATTAAGATTATAGTGGAGTTTAAGGTTTATAGCCTGATAGGCACAGAGAAAATTACATGTCATGTAAGCATAAACTGTGCATGTATTGTTGTCACTAGGCCTTAGTCTTTCTTAAATACCTAATGAAGTCCTTGCAGGAACTGCATCTTTGTTGATCCAGAAAGAGACCCAGGAGAGGACAACAATTAGTGTGCAAGGAATGTAGGTCTGGATGGTGAAGTAGCCCATCCTCCTGCTCAGGTCAAAAAAGACAGTCAGCACTACGTAGTCCCCTGAAAAAGAGAAAAGAAAATACAGAGACGCTGGGCATCATTTGAGGCATGGATCATTATAATTTGTAATATAAGAATAAGAAGTATAGACTCATCATTGACATGAGTAGAACCACCATGGTAAGAATCTATTACACAAAGTGGGTGACAGCAAAAGCCACTTTTTTTTCCAAAGAGTTACAGTTTGAAAAAAGAAAAACTGACAAAAATGATGTACATTAAAAATGTACCTCAAAACAAACCTAAAATAAGAGAAAGAAAAAGAAACAGTTCAAGAAAGAAATATTACTGTACGCTACCCATTTACAGAAATGTGCAAGGTAATCATTTCAAGTCCTTGGTTAAATAAGAGCCTCTTAAAAAAACATTTTGTGTGATACGTTATGGTCATTAAAAGGCTGTCAAAACATAAACACCTAACAGATTTAACAAACTGTTAAGTGTTCACTTAATTATGTTGTGCAATCAAAACTCCTTACTGCTTGTTAGCCTGGGGCAACTTCAGACCTAAAATGAAAGCGAGTGATTCAGTGAACTGGAGCTGAACTTGCACGGATGCTCACTCAAACCTTAGTGTCCTGCCAGGAGTTAGCCAGAACATGACCACCAGCAGCCAGCAGATGATGAGCTGTCCAGGCGCTGGCTGGCCAACCCAAGCAGATGTCGGGTGTGCAGAGATTGAGGTTAACTGGGCCGAGAAAGACCTGACCCTGACAATAAGGATCAACTGCCTTGTGTGTTGAAAATGCATGCTAAGCATAAATGCCAAGTGCACAGTAAACATGAACCTGTATGAGTTTCTCCCAGTATGATAGGCTGGAGGAAAACTACAGCAGGTATCATGTCATATAGACAGAGAACTTAAAACAAGTAGAAAAACAACAATTACTGAAGTTTACAGAAATAACCTATATGCATATTGATCTTTAAAGCTGCAACTATGATATGTATGTATTTATTGATTTAAAAATCATGCTTGAGTAACACTTTCAAGAGTGAGAAAAACATTATCACTTTTTGTCATCTCTTTCCAAGTAATGCAGCCATAACAAGCTGACCTCAAATTACTTTGGTTCTCTTCTCTATTGGAGCCTGTAGTTGGTTGTTTTACTGATGCTGTGTGTAGTTTGATAATTATAGTTTTAAAACATGATTAACTTAATAAAAGTGAGAGGTTATTTGGTTTCTACACCATGAATATGGTGATGAAACATGTTGCAAGAGGAAGAATCTTCAAATAGTTTAATTGTTCTCATATGGTAGGAAAACAAATATAGCAGCCTTCTTTTCAGCCAGCTGACTGGCAGGGAGCAGCATCAGATGCTCCATATAATTAGAACAAACTCACTCCAGCACTTTATCTGGTAAGTCATTGAAATAACCTGAAAACATTGAAGCACTGTCAAAACGTTGAGCCAATCTGGTTTTCACTGATACCAGTAACCATCCGATGTAAAGTCCTCAGATGAACTGCAACATTCACCACACACTAAATCAAATGCATTTTTTCATACCTTTCAGAAACACAGAAGTTTCCATTCCATTTCTTCCTAGCTTGACAGTACGACACCGCTTTCCAATAGTTACCGTCCCCTTTACCAGAAAACCTGTCTGTTTCTGTGAGCTTAATGACAGTTTACTCCTGGCCTCCGGCTCATTCAAATGTCTACTAATTGATTAACATCAGACAATTAACAGTGTCAGAAACCTCCGTTGGCTTCCCTCCACAGTCTGTAACCTTCGGGCACAAGCACACTGTTTCTCTGGTATGCATTTGCGTGCCTGTGTGAGAGTGTGCGTGCATTTAGGCACCCATAAGAACGTGAACAAAATGTTCGCAGCTGGGGAATGAGCAGCTGGATTATAATTTTTCTCATGGGAAAGGACAAACTGTATGAAAAAATAGACAACATCTGTCTTTTTGTGTGGGTAAGAAGAGGCACGGAAGGAGATGAGACTGTCAGTACTTGTTTTCTCTTTAACCATGTGAAAGTACATTCACATTTTCTGTACAAGGACCGGAGTGGGGTGATGCTCCCCTCATGCAACCCTTCCATTCAGCGTCAATAGTATCATTAAATAAACCACAAGCAATAACCTCAGCAACCGGAATTATTGCTGTTCATATCACCATGTGTGCTTTCTGCTGATGGCGGCAGGTGCATGGGATATTACAGTGCACTGCCTTGGTGTGTAGGAGTAAAGAAGACACATGAAGGCTTCTCTCAGGGGTCCAGCAGCCCACTATTTTGTGTTTATTAACATATCATTAACCAGCCTCCAAACCAAGACCCCATGACAGCTGAGAAACTGCAGGTGAATACATTTTTTTGACTTGGTCAGCAACATAATGGCTGCTTCACAAACCCTTCGACTCTTAATGATAATGGACTTTCCAGCACAGGGATGAGGTGAGTTAGTAAAAGACTTTCCTGCTGTACCATTCTCAGCCTCTGGCTCAGTTTCACTGTGGTCTATGTCAATTGACATGAAGAAGAAATGAGTAGATTAAAGAATAAGAGGAGTCTCGCAGTTTTCTGTAGAATCATTTACTTAATTTCCTCTTTCATATACATCTTTTGTATAATCAGTGATGCATAAAAGCCATGTCACTTACATGGAAACTGAAGCTACTATCTTAATAAGAACACTGTTAACGCTCATCTGTCAAAGGTCACATAGTACTCCAGTAGGCAGTAACAAAATAAAGGACGGCTGATGCCTCAGTACTGGATGTCATGTTTAATATACCACAGTTCGATGGCTCAGAGGTAAGGATGTCCCATTTTGTTAAGTTTCTGTTGTCTTGACTCGTGTGTCCTTGAATCTCCTTCCCACCTCCTCTGGTTACATCACAGGTGGGAGAAGCAGAGGGGAGGAGGCGAGAAGCATGAACATAAACAACTATAAGGTGGGATAAACAAGACAAAAAGGTAGAATAAACAGCTATGAACAAAGAAAATCCCTTCAAATTCCTTAAATTTAACTTCATTATTTTATGTTTTTTCTTGAGGTTTGCTTTTCTTGTTTGTTTTTGTTTGAATGCTCGAGGCATAACTGTGCAGTCATTTATTCCATCATAAAATAAAAATAGAGAATTCGTAAGTTATGTCGCCTTCTGACTGCCATTCTCATGAACCCAGAAGGGCAAATCCTTCAATGTAAATTCTGATCTATTTGTTTAGTAACAAACCACAAATAACCAGGAAGGGAAGCAATCTCCTTCTATCTCTAACATTACGAGAGAATTTTACATTCAGACAAAAACTCCAACCGTTGTTTGTAAAACATCATGCTCTGAAGTAATTTTTTTTTTATTGAGATGACAAATTTTCTCTGTCAAAGTAATTTGCTGTGAGTTGATGTAATCTACAGAAATCAATAAAAACTTGACAGACAAGATTATTAATCAGAAAACAGTGCAGCTTCTCTGTTGGATATGGGTAAAGACAATATACGTAAAACACAGACAAGAAGGAAGGAGAAGAAGAATAAAATGATTTTAACACCTGCCTTGTATTCACCAATCAGCCAAAACATTGTGACTACTTGCCTCATAGTGTGTTAGTCACCTTTCTCTGTCAAAACAGACCTGACCCATCATGAATAGATGAAATTCAACCACTGAATGTGCTTTGGCATATTTAGATAGCATGGTCAGATAAAATGTCCAACTTCACACTGATACTAAGAGAAGCACTCAATACTCGATACCACAGCAATATATTTCGCAAGAATTATAGTTTTTGAAAAACTCTGAACCAAGGGGTCCTCAACATTCCAGTCCAGTTCCTTTCAGTTCTGGCAAACGAGCCTTATTGGATTTACATCTTTATCTGTTTGAATGTGAAAATACAGAGCTAAAGAGAAAATGTCATTTCAGGAGAGTTGACAAGGGGCAAAAATACCTCTCAGACTAAAGTATCACTGGGCTGGCAGCAAGTCTGCAAACTGCTGTGGATATGCATGGGCAGGCGAGACCTGAGGCACATGCTGGGCATCCATTGAAGGGAGACAAGCAAGACACATTGCAGAGCAGCTGACAGGCTGTCTCATTGAGCTCCTCTCCTGTCCGGGGTCGTGTATATGAGAGGTGACAGTGCCTGTTATTGCACGAATATGTGTGTGCATGCGTGCATATTTGTGTTGGTTACAAATACAGGGAAATTTGCTAATGACTGGTTGCCAGGATCAACAATGCATACACAGAATGCAAGTCACCACTTTTTGAGACATGGCCACAGGCTTCATGTGAGTGATTAACCAGTCACTGAAGCTTTCTATTGTCCCTCCACAGGGCTGCTGGCAGCTATTCCTACCGCACAGTGGTGAGCAAGATAAAGTCACAGAAAAAAAAGAAGAACAGCATTGTCACTGTGAGCAACTGCAGCAACACAGCCACATGATTGAATGGCAAGACGAGTATATAGACTTTGACTGCTTAGTAGTGAGTGTCGTGTTTACCGTGAAGGGGACAGATGATTATCCTGCTTTCATACCCGATGACGCTGCTGAAATTATGAAGAGCAAGGCTGTTAATAGGTTTTATGACAGTAAAAAGCTACCCAGGCTACTGCTTAGTGCAGATTTTCTGAAGTAAATGTGAGTCTGCCAAGGTTTTTCTGTTAGTTACACAAGAAGGATTTGTTTAAATATAAAAAGAGAAATGATAGTGGCAATAAAGGTATAAAGATTTTTAGCTTGATGGTCCTTTTTCTTGTTTTATGTCTTAGGGGATGTGTTTTGCTAGTTATCACTCAATATTATTCAGTTAACACATTTCTAAGACATCTGCCCCCATAAACTTTGTCTAAAAAATTAGATAATTACATCTATGCCTACATTACGCATTTGAATTAATTTCTGCCCCCCAGATCTCAAGGCAAAATAATATTAGGGAAAACATTTCTCAGTTATTCACACACAAGAAGACGTGTGATTCACACCCATTACATAAACTTTTGGTCTTAAAATTAAACTACATTGTTTATAGAACAAATAACATCAATATTCATCACCGTCATTGTTTTCTTCCAATGTTTGATTCATTGTCTCATTTGCATCCTGGCCCTTTGGTGACAGGATTATAATCCTCACTGTTCCTGTCAGGACGACTCTGACAGGAAAATCTGCCAATGTAGAAGTTTTGAAATGGATGTATGGATTTTAAATCACAAATAATCAAACAAAAAAAAGCTAAGGGATGAAACTGGAAAAAAAAACAAGTTGCTACCAGTTATGAAATCAACCCCAACTACTTTGTAAACAGGATCATTTGTGAGCACATTGCACTGCGAAATGCTCTCTTTCTGTCTGGTCTGATCTCACCATTCACTTCATCTCCCAGTGGGCATCACCATCAGCACCTCTACCAAATATATGCACAGATAAATTATTGATAATTTGAACCAAAAACATTTTACACAATTTAAACAGTTAGTATAACTTTTCTACTTGATAGCAGGACATGCATGCCAACTTCTGAATTTAAAGGCCTAAAAATAGTTGCATTATTTTAAGCAAAGAGAAATAATTTCAATAATCTTAACTGAACTAAAACAGTGCAGAAGCTGCATGCTCAAAGTGGCTTAACGAGATGTGAGGAGTGGACTTTACGTTTTGAAAGTCACAGTGCCAGGAAAAGAATAAAAGGCCTGTGAAGCTTAAAAACATGACATAAAATGTAAGGCATTTCATCATAAAAGACAGTACATGCTGCAGTAACCACCTTATGTCTTGAACTTTCAGGGTGACGAAATCTGAGGCTAACTATCGGCACCCAGAGCTGACCTTTCCGCACAAACTGCAGAGATTTTTTTCCATGTGTTTTTAAATTCTTTAATTCATTAACCTCTTGTCCTTTTGCATGAGTTCCTTTTTTGCCTTACAGCATTTCAGTAAGGAAAGGATAACTATGGCAGTGTCACTACTTTACACTTTCTTGTTTTGCCCCAATGATGTAAATTGTATGCATTCAGTTGTCCCAGTTATCACTTCAATGTTCATATATGTTGTAACATCATTTGTGCTGAACCAGGATTTACTGTCATCAAAGACACTTGAAGAACTTTTGGTTACATCTGACAAACTATATTCTATAGATTTTGTTGCATTTCCAACATCTAACATGTAGCATTTCTCAAAATGAATGTCTTATATTTTGCACCCAAACGTCTTACTTTATATGCAGAGAGTGGTGATGAGATGGAAAACAAGAGCTTTGTTAATCCAAAGCACTCTCTTCATCTAGGACGTCTTCCCTGGTTTCAGGTGTTAATTACTGGCTTATTAGGATGTAGCAAAAAAGGACAGGAAAAAGAGAGCAAAACAAAGAGAGACCGAGAAGCTGTGGATGGGGGAGGGAGTGTAAAAAGTAGGACAGGAATATACCAGGCTGAAAATAAAATCCTCTCCTTGCAAGAGAGAGCAGGGGAGAAGGGGAGGGTTGGTTCCACAGAGCAAAACCCTTTGTATATTTACTAGTTTGGGATAAAAAAAAGGACATGAGAATATGAATCCTGTAAGTGTACCAGGATTTTTTGTGAATGCATGTGTACTAAAAAAGAGACAGGGATGAGTATAAATTGGTATTTTATGTTACAAAGGAGAGGTTTGTGCTGAGTCAGATTGTTTCCAGACCACTCCTGTCCATCACAAATCACCCAGAAGCAAAAGGGGAACTCAGAGAGATGGAAAGAGATAGAGGAATGGAGATATTAGAACATTATGCATTACAGCAACACACCATGCTAATGGATTGTCTCTATTCCTCTTAACCTTTAGAAAACTAAACCTCTATAATAAAGTCCATGTAGCAAAATTTCTATTTTCATATTCAAGAAATCACCATGAATAACTTGAGGAATGTTTACCATTCTAGGAAAAGGAAAGAGAAAAGAAAAAGTGACACTGTACAGATGTATTGTAAGTTGCTCAATTACATAAGCATTCATCAGCAAAATGAAGGCAGATATTAACTTCACTCTGACAAGGCAGAAACAGTGAGTCTTGCTGTCTGTTGTGGATAAATAATCAAGAAGCTCTGATGCAACTTGTCGTCATAAACGTGACAGAAATGTTAAAAGTGCAGCCCATATTGTAAACATAGTCTAATTACGTTTATTTCTACAAGTTGTTTGATCAAATATTCTCCTTTGTAAATTTTTCTGAATTGCTCTGAGGATTTTGGACTGAAATGGTTTCAGACAGTGTGCTGGAGTTTGTTCTGGTTATTTGATAAGGGATTCCATGTCTCAGAAACAATAAAAAGCCATTGTCATTTCAGTTTATTGCTTTTTCTCTCGCTTCATCTTTTCATGATTAAAGGAGGCAAACAGCGATAAATACTCCTGTCTCAATGGCACCATTTACTTTGAGAAATGTAATCACATTCTCTCATTAATTTTCCTTGGTCTCTGTTATTGAACTTGTGTTATAGCACAGCTATTATCATACAGTTACTGAAGCATTTAAAATGATCATTCTGACAGTAATGTTAAGACAATAATGCCTCACTTTTCCATTTGAGTTTCCTTCATACATATTTTTATTCTTTTCATTTTGCTTTGTCAAATATACTCTGCCAGAAAAACATTTACTGTATGCTCATTTTGTCTTACTGGTACTTTGCCAGTTTTGTTCATTTCATTTTGCCAACACTGTGACCTGGTTTCAAATCTACTCTAATTGGTGACTGCTTTATTATAAAGATTATGTTTACATTAAAACATGCAAGAAGCTAGTTTTAGTTGAATGAAAGTGAGTTAAAAAATAACTGCATCAGGATGACTAACTTTTGAAGCGCTTGGTTTAATCATGAAAGGATTTGGACAGTTTTCCTGAATGATGCATTTACATCACCTACAAAAGTGCTGTGAATGGGCGTCTTCCAAATTCGTTGTAAAAATGAGTAAGTAGAACTTCATGAAGACGGGCAAGAGGAGAATGATCTTCTCTCATTTCCTTTTGAATTGATGGCCTGATAAGGAATCACAAAAGGGCTCAGACAGACTGTCCTTTTAACAGAGAGCAGATGTACCTCATGTGCATCAATAAGTTGTAGGATTATGCCTGAGTATTTTCAACTGCAAGAGTGCTTTGGTCTGTGCCTTCATCTATGAATTATTGCATGTTTTAATGTCCATTTGCTTGCCTGCACATTTCAACATGTGCTTTTCATCGGATATGAGGCTCGTTTACTTATCGGAAGCTATTCTTAGAGTGACCTTTCAAAAGCCATGCCACGCAGCCCTGTTGTCTGTGTGCGGCCGCCTGTATGATTCAGTTTGAGAGCAGAAAGCCCAGGGACACATCAGTGGTCTTCTTGCGATTAAGGAGCTTCTCAGTCTCCACATGAGTCCTTGATGGGGCAAATCTGGAGGCACTTTGAATGTCTGCTCTGCATGAAAAGTCAAAAACACAACCATGCACACCCATGCTTATAACGTATTTATACAAATGCACATGGCAGGAGCTTAAAGGATTATCCTAACATGATAAATCACGCCCTTGTTTCATCTATGCGTCCTCAGGGGTAATTGCAGGGTCAAAAAAAGATTCTCCAACTGTATAATGATGGTTTCACACAACTAGGCAACTTTGGTAGAAAAAGAATTGGTTTCTAGCCTGCAAAAGGTGAAGTTGGTTTTTGAGACCCGTGAGTCTGAAAAAGCAACAAAAACAAACAGGACACTTTCAACAGCTTTTTAACAAAATTAACAGATGCTACATTCCTGCAAGTCATTTTTTATTATCCTTTCTCAAGAATATTCTATCCTTTTTTACACATCTGTTACACTGTAAATTTGAGATTTAGATGTGAGTCGGAGAGGTTTTGTTGTTAAAACTGAATACAAATGGAGACAAAGGGATTTTGTTGGCCATTTATGCTTTTTTTTTAAAGTGGTATTTGTTCGCTAATCTTGTAATTCCAACATTACCGCAGCTTAATTTAATTTAAGAGGACAAAGCCAAATTAGACAAAACCAAGACTTTACAGAAACCCAAGCAGACCACTGTAAGTAGCAAGCCTTGAATTATTTCTCCAAATAAATTCCTGTTGCCTAAAAATACTGTTATTTTACTGAAGTTTTTATTAAATATGGAAAATAAATACATATTTTTAGTTTTATTTTGCCAAAAGACAAGACAAATCTAGAGCTATTAAAAATATATAATTCTGAAACTAAATATGTGTGTACAGCAAAGATATTTAAAAAGTAATAATATCATCACTAGTATTAGCAATGAATCATTAGTTCTGTCACATTTTAAATAACAATCCAGCTCCTGAAGTTGCAGTCCATTGCACGTTGGGTATCCGGGGTGACAGTAATTATAATGCCCTAACTGACTGCTGTTGGAGACAGATGTTGTGTTCACAAATCTTGAAGCAGGTCAGTTCCCAAACTGACTAGAAAATGAGACAAGAGGTCTCTCAGCCACAGTCAAGGTTCTCTGCTCTGACAAGAGAGCAGATGGCAGTTTGTGAAAATAACAAACCAGATCAAAAGGAGAGAAACTGATGACTGCAGTTTCTCAACACATGCTTATCACTTGTAGATTTCCATTTTATGATCCCACATGAAACATGCTAGAGAACCGTGAAACATAAAAAGTGCAGGACATTTACTTTTTTATCATTTTAAACTATTTACTTGCACACAGAACATGAGAAGCCAGACAAAATTCACAGTGACATTTTTTTTTACCTGTGAGACTAATACTGTGGATTTAAAAACAAAAATACTTTTTGATGCATTTCTGTCACAACAAGCACTAAATCAATAAATGGCATGATAAATCAAAAATGAGCTTGATAATTTTAATTCTTATGATAGTTTTTGAAGGGACATTTTGTTTACAAGGACTTCATGATCCATGTTATTTATGGTGTCAATTGTGGGTGGTTTTTAGTTGTGTTTTATGTTTGACACAGGAGTGTTCTGTACAAAATGAAAGTTTATTAGTCTTTGAGAGGGCAAACTTACATTATTATACATGAATCTCTTATGACTTAAAAATGTTCTCAAAACAATAATATTAATACACAATCATTTTTGGGCCAGAAAAATGTGTTATTTTTGTAAATCTTTTGCACTTTAGTGTGCTAAAGTTAATTTAGTGTGATTTCAGCACACTAAATTAAAATAAGCACAAAAACCAGCATTGAATTTTTAAATACTGATTACAATGAAAACAGTTTTAAAAATGTAACAATGTTATTAAAAAGGTTTTGCAAACAATCAAACCATGTTAAAGCATCTCTTTGTTTATGTCATTCATCACGTAGAAGAAACTCGACTCTGCAGGAACGCTCAACGCTTCAAACTACATCAATTTTCTTTTTAAGCAAAATGTCATTGCTAATAAAAACACAACACTGTATCATATTACTAACCCTTTAAAAAATGGGCACTCCACAAAAGTCAGTGATGGATGCAAAATCATTATCTAGTACATTACTTTGCAACACCTCAAGTTGGTAAATATCAACATATTGCAATAAGAATGCCAGCCTAGTTTTTCCCCATTCTGTCTAGGCAAGTCAGCCGACTTCCTTCCCATCTTTTAATTTTATCCCCACTCCAGTGACACAGTAACTCCTCTCCACACTGTTTTTTTTTTTATTTTAATTCATAGCTGCATTCATTCTCCTGTTTAAACAGACGATGGAATAAGGTCAACTGAAAATAGAAAGAAATGTGGCAGGAAAGACAAAACAGTTGGACCTAAAAGTGGCAACAAATGCCTCTTTTTCAGACACAACTGTAAACCTACTGCTACCTTAACCAACAGGCAGAGCTGGGAGAGCATTGACCCCTCCCCCACCTGCTGCCCAGGGGGTATGAACACTTTTGAAATTCACTATCCAACGGCAATCTGATGCTACAAAAGAGCACATGGATCCATCTTGTTCTTTTGTAATAATGTATGCAGATGCTCGGGTTTTATACCTGAAACTGTCCTGACGGTCTCAGTGGTGTTTCTCAGGCCAACGAAGGAGAATTGGTAAAGCCTCCAAGAGCGAATGTCCCCAACCTCCACAGAGCTCCTTTTCCACCTGTACATAATTTCCTCCTTGGGGTAGCCATCTGAAGACGACAGGTCATTTGCAGTCAGGGAGCTTTTAAAACTTAGAAAACTTCTATTTCTAAAGCTAACTACCAACAGTTTATCTGATGACACAGTTTGATCAGTTTAATTCATATCAACCTTCATGTTGAGAAGATATTTACTCCATGTCTGAGGAAAAAGTGTATTTTCCTTGAAAATACTGAGCTGACTTAGAAGTAAAAATTGCATCATTGATCTCAGGCCATGGGTGAGTGGGCTTTCAGTAATTTCATTCTACACTGCACACCCTGCAGACGCTCTAATGAAAATAGTAATCTTACTTGTCTAAAACAGATTCACTTAACTGAGCAATAGGATTATCATAATCAAGTCTTGTGAGCATCGAATTTCTGTGTGGTTTGGAAAAACAAACTGACCAGAAAAGCCTTGGCTTTTCTCAATGTTCTCCAGCGCAGTGGTGTAACATCTCTGCAGTCGGTCAAAGTCCAGAGATGAGCTGCGGTTTGAATTATGCAGGTGAACTCCTTTAGAGCAAGCCTAAGTGCTCTCAGACATCCAATAATGTTGGTCTTCAAAGTAACACATCATCGCAGACCAAGAAAGCAGTCTGCTGTTTTGCTTCTAATGCATCTGGGAGATATTATACATTCAGTCCCCTTGTTCCAGATACAGAGGCTCAATGACAGTCGTTTAACTTCATTTCAATCCACTGCAGGTAAATATACTGAAATGTATTTTCTTCTCAGTTGAAACAACATTTCTACCAAATAGCCTGATAACATTTGACTTGTCTTAACAATTGCAAAAAGCATGTAATGACTAAGCTTTGCTGCTTTTTGACATGTGATGCGGAAATTTTCCCCATGATAAATAGCTGCACGCTTCTCTGCTTGCAACATCTGAGGCCGAGCTTCTATGGTGTACGTCAAACAGCTTTCAAAGCAATGGAAAAAATCCATACCTCTCATTAAATTTAAATGAATTCACATGCTGCAGTTTTAGCCTTGCTAACATCTTCAGCTTCACTTTCTTCTGCTCTAGAGACATTCAAGTAGGATTCTTCCTGGAGAACATCCCATAGTATCTCACGGTTAGCACTCAACCAATCAACAGTGATGTTGATGGATGAGAAGAAAAACATCATTTTGACAATTTTAAGAATTTGGACACATATTGTGCTACTTTGCACAGAAATATTTCACTACAGTCCATCTCTATGCACATAATGAAGCAGGAAAGAAAAGGAAGCTGTGAAGTAGTAGAGTATTAGCAAACCTACAGCTTGAAAACTCCAGGGGACAGGAGTGCTCATCCATTGGGAAGTTATTTAACTTAAGCTGGCACTCGGCGTCAATGGTTAACCTGCAGAAACAAAACATTTGCATTCACCATTACTTAAGATATACTAGAAAGATTGAACTTAATGTTAATAAACACATAGTCAATTAATTCAACTGACAACAAAATGGCTCTTTTCCTAATGATGCTACATATTAGAGAGCACGATTTTGCTAAATTAAATTAGACAGAACACATCTTTCTCTTTTCTTTCATCCTTGAGGAAGTTTAACAGCAAAGTCATTAAACTTCTTCTTAATGGGAGAATGACCTTAAATTGCTTCACCCATCCATGCATTTGCTATTGTCATGTATCATTGTGCTTGGAATCACAGCAGCCATCCTAATTAACCAGTGCTTAAGTTCTGAGTTCCCTAACAAATTAATGAGGTGGAGGACTAGTGTTCTGCTCAGGAGAACATCCATCATAGCTTGATTGAGTCTGGAAGACTTTGCTTTCTCTCTTTTTATCACAGGTAATGCATTTTTGTGCAAGTGTCTGCAAAAATGACAATATGACAAGGTAAAACCTGTCACTTTGTGAATAGATAATACAAATTATTTTATTTTTTTTACTCTGAAGCTTAATATTCTTCAATATACTTGGATATACTGATAACAAAAACAAAAAGCAATGTGGCTAATACATTATTATTACACTAAATTATTATAAATAATTTAAAAAAGGAGTCAATTATATTTTGCCATAGAGGCAGGCTGGTTTGAATAGTTTTTTCTCAGTGTTGACTCAAGTTATTTTACTGTGATATCTTAGTTGATTATGTAGTGATCTGAAACACAATGTGTGACGCAAATAAACAAACAGAATGACCATGTAAGGGTGTAAATACTTTTTAACAGCACTGCTTTATTCAGCTGCTTAATTTCTTTCTTCAAATAAGTTACCACTGGCCTGGCGATTTGTTAGCGGTGGTACCTTCCTGCCATTAACTTTTTAATTCCTGTTTAGCAGATGGCTCTGCAGATGGCAACTCACACTGAACCAGGTTCTGCTGAAGGTTTTTTTCTTTTAAAAAGGAGAGTTCTCTTCTCCACTAAAGCTATATGCATGCTCAGTATGAGGAATTACTGTAAAATTAATAACTAATAATCAACTATCCAATACCACCACAGCTACTCTTGCAGGAAAATGTATTTTTGTAAAATAAATTGATTCAATTTCCTTTGAAAACCTTTCACCAAATGAAAAGTACTGAACATGATTGCACTGTTTTGAAAAAATAATCAAATTGGAAAGAATGTGATCATAAACGTTTATAATTTTGGAAAGCTCTTTTGGTCTTGAAACAATATTTGATGTGTATTGCCAGTATATAAACAAACTAACGACAACTGAATTATTTTCTCACAGGTATTGAGATTTGGACAATTACATCTCTGCAACTTGAAAATAGTGAAATCAAGAGTAACAATTTCTCATTTCTCAAATAAGTCATTCATTTATCTTGTTTGAGTGAGACATTGTTTTTATCTGGAGAATTGCAGCCAAATCTTCTATTCAGTGTTTCATCGTTACAATGACAATTAAGATTATTTTTTTAAAAATATATTTGTGTTTTTTTTTTCACAATTGTGCTGGAAATATATGCATATATGTTTATATTTATATTTGCATTGCAACTTATTCCTCTACTTGAAACACAAGGCACAAAGTGTCTTTAGCTTTAACTTTAAGTTTTCTAAATTTATTTTATGGTTTTGATGGATTACAAACTGCACTGCTCCATTCATACAATGCATCATAAATCTAAACTTGTTGTGACTATATAATTCATCAATGAGTGGACATTGTGAATGCAACCATGGCAATAAATTTACAGAAAAATAATTGAGGCTGCTATGTGTGACCAGCTTATTAAGAAAAACTGACAGGAGTCCTGCTGAGCAGATAATAACTACAACAATCTCTAATTTGCACAGAGCTATTCTGGACTTTAATAAGCTCCAGCATCATTGTTGGTTTACACGGACTAAGGACTTAAAGTCGGCAACTAAACTTGCAGAACTGTTTGAACAACAGGCCTTTGCAGCTTCAGAGGGATAATTTTAGCCTCCTGTGTCACATGATTTACAACAAACTAAATCAAGCAGACAATAGCAATGTCCTTATGTAGTGTTGGTTATGAAATTATTGAAGAACAAAATGAACTCTTTCCCAGCATGGCTAACTGATTGTGTATTTTCTGACATGCAATTAAACATTAGTTTAAACTCAAACGTTGTTCATTTCAACTCTTCCAATCTTTATTGGGATAAATTGTTAGTCTATGATGAATCTATAAAATCTTAGCATGTCAACACTGTTGCCTTGCCTGAGTGTGTACAGTATTCTTCCGTCATTCCAGATCCTCAGCATACGATTGGGAGTGGTGATCCAGTGGGCATCAGCTTTCTTTGAATTCCGGAAGAAAGTGTCTGGGATCCAGATCTTCCCAACCATGTTGCTGTTGAGACGAAGAACCTTCATCGTGCTGTTGAACTTTAACCTCCTGTCGTACCAGGTCTGAGCAAAAAATATGTCGATGGTGTATTCCTGACATAAACAAAAAAAATACATGCTTAAGCTCCATTTATCAAGTACATTTGCAACGAGGTTTTTTTTATTTGTTCACGTTCTCCAGGCAATCCACATTCAGACAGCAAGAGTGTTGGAGTAGTAAAAAGAAACAAAGGAAAAAAGGGACTAGATGTTCAGAGGGAAGTAGAAAAGGAGTGGAAAAATAGAGATTTGTGTATAAGAGGACATTGGAGTATTAACTTTCTAACAAAGATTTCTAAAATCATAAAGTCAAAGTCCATGCTAAAGGGTAAATTTAAAAATACTAACCAGACAAAATTCTCCTTTTCTTTCACAAAGCACAGACAGACAGCTGGAAACAGTAATGACAGAAAGTCTGAATAAGCCTCAGTATCTTTTTGAGGGCTCAGTCAGGAATGTGGGGATGTTTGAAGGATAATAGTCTAGTTTTATTTCTTCAAACTGTTGGAAATATCCAAGAGCAGTACAGCTCTGCCAAAGTCCCACAGCCATTCAGTGTGAATTCCTGATGCTCAGTCTTCTTCAAACATCAACCTGTTTCTCTTCAATAGTTCAGCCAGTCCCTCCTCCCTTTGATTCCTAGATCAAAATTAACAAATCAAAATTGACCGCCACAGATATGTAAGCCCACACCATCCATCTTCCCTCCTCCTCAGAAAAATGACATACTGCATTTGTCATGTCATTGTGGGAACGTACTTTCCAAGTAGCAGTAACACGTAACTGATTACATGTTAATCACATTCTCCTCACACACACCATGCATTCAGTGCGTTTGTACTGTGACTCCCAAATGCAAAATCAAACACTCATTTTCTAACTGATCATATCAATGTATGGGTAGCTCTTAAAGTTAACATTGAATTAAATGAAACACCTTCAACATCACAAACTACAGATGTGAATCAATTCATTTTCACCCAAAAGAAAATAATTTAGAGTTAGATTTTGTTCAGGACGAACAGCAGAACATTGGACACAACAGTCGTGTGCTTTGCACAGCGCCTGTGACAGACGTCTTTATGAACCAAAAGTTCTAAGACACTTTTCATCTGATGGTGACCGATTTGCACACTATTCCTTTTCCACTTACCATATTGATGGCATTGACTGGGCCGATGCTGTTGACAAACATGTCAGTGTGGATCACTGTGGGCTTGACTGCAGGGAAGGATAGAAAACTAGAGTTCAGGATTTGGCTGCAGTTTAGAAAGTTACTTGAACACATGTATAACAGTTATTCCATCAGTGACATGTCATAAGCATTTCTAGTCACATGAGGCAAATATTTATTCTTTTATATGAATATATGCCGTTTAGGTACAATAGTACCACCAAGGAAGGACTTTAAATCTGCCTAAAAATGGCCAGACAGATAGTTTCATATGCAGATTTTGTTTCTTTTAAACAGAAATTTAAGAAAGTACAGGCTTTATTGAGTTGTAACATTAGTAATTTGTGTCTTTCATAACATCCACATTTTAAATATTCCACCTCTCCACCAGGATTTCCAAAGCCTTTGCGTTATCCTGGGTCAGAGGCTGCATGGCCATAATATATGGATCATGACTGAAAGAACGAGATCTGAGCTTGAAGACCCCATCAGCCAAGAGGATCAGTTTATTTTCTAAAATAACATTATTTTAAATACTGCTATGAATTTATACATTGAATTGAGAATTAGTTTTGATCAAATTTGATCTCTGTCCAAATAACTTCACTTTTCGTCCAAACAGCACTCTCCAGAGACATTGAATCACAATGGACTTCAAAAGAGAAGCACAATTAGCAACTATTCTTAATTTACAGCACTCCATGGAATAGAGGTAAAACTTCTCTGACTAAATATTTCTCGTTAGTATAGCTGCTGGCTCAGACGCCAGTAGAGCTGGCTAATTATTTCCCTTGTGGGAATGTGGAAGTTGTAGCGACTGAGAGAAACCAGCACTGAGAGAAACAGATCATAGCATGTTTTGAAGATGACAGTAAAGACAGTCGCTGCCAGCTGCCCAGTTGGACTGTTCTTCTGGTTGATTCATAGTTGGTACTATATCATATATATACTATATACATCATGCATTAACCAGATGAATGTATGTAATATTTTCTCCAGAGTGACAAATAACACTTACTCTAGTCCCAGTGACTAAGTATGAACAATGAAATTGAACAATTCATCTGCTGTGACTTTTACACAATATTTCACAACTTCCTCCTGGTTCACATGGACCTGAACTGCACACCAGCTTGTGCGTTCATGTTGAGGTTGGATCTGAGGATGGAACTACAAGCACCACTTCAGCCAGAGTTTTGAAGTCAGGGAACATTTATCTAACTGAAGTGATCAGTTTAACTCTGTGTGTGAAGTTAAAAGATGTCTGTATGTCAGCATAAAGTTGTCGAGTCTTTCAAAATCACAAACAAGCTTGTGATAGAAAGCCCAAAACATAGGCAGGTAAGGCAGAGAAATAAAGGTTTCATAGAGCTAGAAAAGGTTGGAAATTATTTTAGTAGAAATGCATAATTTACAGAAAACAACCTTAAAACAGATTGACAGGGCTTTGTCATTACAGGATGGTGTGTGACAGCTTCTGTCTTTAGCCAGATTTCCCAGGAATGCTGCCTCATGAATCAAGCATTCAGGGATACTGAGCATCTCCCAGCTCTGCTCTCACAGATGGATGTGATAGGCACATGCAGACAAGCAAGTCCTCCTCAGCTGTCTGTCAAAGTGAGAGAGAGAGCAACTTGTCTGCAGCCTTAAAGGACCATGATGAGCATCTTCCCTCACCATAACACACACATGAACATAAGCACTGGTAAATGTTTCTATAAATAGCCAGGCTGTCTGTCGCAGCTCAACACACAGTGGCATTGACTACTCAGCATGTGGTAATTATGAATTAGTTCATGTGAATCTGGAATCTTGTTTAATGGAGCTTGAACAAACAGAAGACACCGACAGTGTTTGACCACAGCTGATGAGCAGCTTGTCTGCAGGCTTACAGGACCATGATGTTCATCATGGCTCTGAATTTTAACTTAATTCAAGAACTTCAAGTTTTCAAAACAAAGGTGATTTATTAGGCCACCATATTACGAAAACAAACTGATTGGATGCATCTCAAAGCATTCGTCTGGAATGGTGATGAGAGATCATCATTCCAGACGTCACAATAAGATCCCAACCAACCAGCCTGTCTTTCCCTTGGGGTCACAGGCCTGAAAGGAAGGCACTCAGTCACATGTGGATTAATTTTCTTCCAACCTACTGGGCAGGAAAGAGGACTTTCTAAAACCTTCAAAGGATGAGCTAGAAAGTTTAAGATCAGTTGTGTGCTTAGTCAAAACTGAGATGTGTCAATTCCTCTGTGGTCCAACGCCTCCAGAAACTCACTGAAGCCAATATGGTGAACGTCGATGACTGGTTTCCCTTTGGTCTTTAAAACCTAATGATACCGCTGACTCTGCAGAGCGGGGCAGCTGTGTACCAGCTTGTCTGCTGGACCAGAATTACTTTTTCCAATTCATTGTTTAGCTTTTTGCCAGACCCCCAAGCATTGCCCCACATGTGCCTGGGGTTGTCAGTTACATAAAATTATTTATTTAGCCATTTCTCTTTATGCTTCTCACTGAAGAGCTGCTGACTGTATGCTGTGTGACTGTCGTCACATGTTTGAAGGATTCACTGGTCTCTCTTAGCCTTGAAGCTATTTTTTGGTATTGGAAGTATGTTCATGTGTGCATCTTTTTCTCAGTTAGTGCATAATTATTGTCTTTCAACTGCAAAATTGGGCTCTTTTGTTAATACATTTTCAGATGAGTTTGTGATCATTCTGTCTGTGTGAGGAGTGTTTCCTGTTCAGTGTCATTGAATTCATTCTTTCATGGGTGGCTGGCATCTTTGGCTAATGAGGCAGTAGTCTGGTGGTACCCCAGTTCAACTAAAGTAACTTTAACTTTGGTAATTCTATTAATAATAAATTACGTATCATCATCATTAATAATCGCATAAACAAAATATTGATTCAATTTATGATTTCTAAAAGATTTATCCTTTTTTTCTGCTTATGCTTGATTACAGACTGACTAGTTGCATTAGCTATAAAAACAAGAGAGAACAATCCTCACTCCATACCTCCGATGTCAGGTCTGAGCTTGTTATCGTAGCCATCTAGTAGGCTGTTTAGGATGTGTGTTACATCACTCTCATACACTTTGGGAGTGAGCACCCACGTCTTGTTAGACACCTCATCATCATCATCATTCTGGAGGGAGCTGCAGGGAAGAGAGAAGAAAAAACACATGGAACTGGTGAATGCTTTAAAAAGGCAAGCAAGCAGAAATCTTTCCTGCCAACTGCCATCACCATGTTCAATAACTCTTTAAATTAACGAGTTACAGCCAACATTTAATTTCCTTTTGGGATTAATAAAGTATTTTGGAATTTGAAACTGAAACTCAGAGACAAAATAAAATTCATCATTCAAATCCCTTTATTTTATCCTGTGGAACTAAGTATATAAAATGCTGCAGTCATATTTTGCAGGTAAAGAATAAATGTCTGTTATCTCAATCTTTTAAACAGAAAACTTAGGAGCACAAAGCAGTCACTGCGACACAATGCACATAAACATGAATGTTCTTTATTTTGTATCAGTCTTTAGCAATGCTGCTCATTGTACGTTATGGCTTTCCTATACTTTAACCATTTCCTTTGTTCTTCTGTAACCTTTCAACTCTTTTTGCCTACCACAATTGATACCTTTGTAAAGTAATCAAATTGTAAATTTAATTTGTTTAAGACCGTGAATGGGGTCCCACAGGGTCCCATACCGAGGCCTCAGATGTCTGTGCATCAATAACTTTTGCAATGTGTATTTAAATTCAGTTTATTTATACAGCGACAATTCAAAACAATGTTGTCTCAAGGCACTTTACAAAATAATGCTTTCAATATGTATATAAATAGTAGATTAAGTCAGTTTGAAAGGCTAATGGTTAAAGTGCAAGTAAAAAAAAAGATCTCAGTTTGGGCCTATGTATGATGATTGGATGGTTTTAGTTATGTTCCCATGGTGAAAAGTAACAAAGCACCTTTTATGGAAGACTGATTAAATGTTAACATTGGGTCACAACTCAATATAGTTTGCTAGTTATATACTGCTATATAACTGGGCATTATCTTAGTTTGAAAGTGGCCTGATGGAGGATCTGTTTTCTTCCAAGCAGATGGTCAAAATCATCCACTAAACTATGACATACTTTAGCATCTCCAGGGACAGAAGCATTTTTAGAGCTTCTTTTTTGGCTTGACTTTAAATAACACCAAGCTATTTGATCAGCTTATGTAACCCCCTTTTTACACATCTAAGATCAGGCTGGAATTTTATAAGGAAGGATAACTGTCAGAAAATAAAATAAAAAATTAGAATGTCAACATGTAAACTTTTTTTTTTTTGCAATACCTGCTGTTATTTTAAAAGCTATTACACAATAATGTGCTGTATTAAAAAGGAAAAGTGGCTGCTGTGATGAGGAACATGACATATTTCAGCTGCAGTTAGTTGCATCTACTTACTTCTACTCTTTAAGTCAAAGAAATCTTGTAAGTTTTACATCAGAATTCAGAAAGAAATGTTTAGCCAACTTGTCTCTTGGACTTAAACTTTAATTTCTGAGTTAAAATAAAAACAAACTTCTTGTTGACTTTACTTTGAGAGAGGTAGGTACATTTCTACTCATTGTAGTAGGTTCCATCTGAAGTGGTCAGACCTGACCTATCATTATAAGGTCATAATGATATGACCTAATATCATATCATTAATGAGTCATTAATGAGTCATTAATGAGTCTTAGCAAAAAGCAAAACGTTAACTTTAATAAATTAAATAATTAACACAACTTTTCTACTTCCCACAACAACTCCCAGAGTGGGTTTTAATTTGCAGCCAAAACTTTTGGCAAGGACAAACATTTTTTGTTTTGCAGCTCTAATATTTTTAGATATTTCTACATGTCTCCATGATATGCAAAAAAATATTGAACCGATTTTAAAAAGATTCAAAGGCTGTTATAAGCAAATAAGCATACTTCGTATGAACACTTTATTTTAAAATGTTGAATCTTATTCATATATCTAGTAATTTGTTACAGCATGCTAGAGAATCCATGTACTGCAATAGCATAAGGTTAATTACATTGCTTTTGTTTATTTATCAACCTGCTAAGAATAGATAACATTTTCTTTACAGAGTTAAGATCTCTAAACGCTCCTGACTCAAGTGACTAAATGTCATTCTTTTGATCTATATTCTTCCACATTGTGAAAGAGTGGCTCATCAATACACAAATCATAATCAATCTGTGTCCAGAGTGTTGGAAGGATCTATCCAAAAGAACATATCTGATAACTCCTTATTCATGGCAGAACAGTGAGCGTCAGACTCTGTTAGATAAGAAGCAACCATGCATATGTACTGTATGATGATGCTTTCATGTTCGCAAGACTCAGGGCTGATGGGACCATTCACATTTTTCTCTCTCAATCATTGATTTTCCAATAAATCTGATCTTACTGTATCTTACTGTGGCAAACAGTAAGATACATGATATATCAGATAAAATGAAATGCACCAGTCTTCTGTTGTCCATCTTTAGGTTTCTTTCAGACATTTTACAGAGGAAGCTTTCCTCATTTGCTCTGGTTGGTGTTTATACATCACCACTATGCTGCATATCAGACCTGAAAGCAAATGACAAGAAAAACACCCAGACTCTCTCATCTCCGTTATTGGGAATTTCCACAGAGCAAACATTTCAAATGAATTCCAAAATAAAGACAGCATGTTATCTGTCGCACAAAAGATTTGAGCACACTGAGAATCTGACCACTGTCAAATAGAGCAACAATAAACCACAGTTCACTCTGCATCCGAGGAAAATAAGCACATAGAAAAAGCTAACAGCAGAGGGGCAGCAGTTTGGAGGAGGCAGCCCAACTTCGCTAAGAACAGGAGCCACAAAATCTTAAATTCAATAAATGTCTTTGCATCAGATCACTCTGATCACTCAGAATATAGTTTAAGATGTCAACACAAAAACTGCAAAGTTTAAAAAGTACATTTGTGTCATCTTACATAGTTTTGCATTTGTTTTTTTGTAAATTTGTTCACCATTCACTGTCAGTCTGAGTTTGAATGAAAGCATTTATAACATACAACTGGCAAAAAAAAAAAATCTAAAAAAATAATGATCACATTTCAAGATAACAGTGTTAAGAAACTTGTTTGTGAATATCTCAGGTGCACCATGGCCCCCAAAATGTTGAAAGTGTCCAAACAATTCAGTTTTCCTAATTGGAAAAGATAATGATCTCTCAAGAGCCCAAACAGCGATATCACCAAAACAAAGGCTCAGAGGATTTTCTGCTGCTAGTCAAACAGGAAACATATAATACACAGGCAAAATGACAACTCATAAGAATGTTTGAGGTTGGAGAGCTACATAGCAGATGGAGGAATATTACATATAACCCCCAAAGAGATGAGACTGTTTAAAACAGGTTAAGAAAGGACTGAACCAACGTAAAAGACAAACATGATCTAATCAAAGAAAAGCAACAAAGGAACACATTGAAGGAAATCCTTACAAAATCATTTATACTTAAACAGCTGAAAGAAACACCAGTATTCACAGAAAAGCACAAAAACAGACGGCTTTTTTATGTTCTTAGGTAAGGTATGAAGGACGGTGTGTCATCCAGCAGTCTTCCTTAGACTACATTAAATGCCATTAAGAGCCATCAACTTCCACTGTAACATCAGTGCCTAAAACATTAAATCTTGATTGACTTATTTAGGTGAGCATAAACAGGCAGACAGAGGAGACAGAGGAGCTGCAAGAGGGAAAAAATATGTGCAGTTTTTCAAAGTAGCTGGATTTTTTTACTATTCATGTTGAATGGCATCTCTCAATGGAAATATTCCCAACATAACCAGATCAAAGGACAAACCATCTGTTCTCCACTGCAGACAGAAATGAGAGTCTGCCTACTAATTTGATACCTGAAGTTACACAGAGAAAGAGCCCTGAGCTGTATGAGCGCAGGTTTGAGCTGCATGTGTGTATTTGTGTTTATAAATATGAATGTAACGAATGTAATGTGAGCCACTGACTTCATTTGCTGAGATAAAAATGAGAACAATGTAGTTGGATCTTAACAACAGACGACCACTTCACATTCTGGTTGTCTATATTATTTTAAATATAAAGAAACTAAATCTATCAAAAAAGCACAGCATTCACCAGTTCTGAGTTCACTTTTTCAGGATTTGCTAAACTTTCTTTTAGTAAGCATAACCACACTTAGAAGGAAAGACAACACAAATAGTGTATTAGCCAATCAAATTGTAGCATCAAACTGCATTTTGGCATTTAGACTTGGAAGAAAAGACATACTTGTGATGAAACCGTGTATTAGAATCACAAAACAAAGAGCTTTATGATATCTCAATGCTAGCTTGTAGCTCTGGGTGTGAGATGGGTTGTCCTGATCATTTTAGAAACTTTCATGTTGATCCATCACTCAGGTTTACACATAATGACTCAAAGAAGAGGATTAAAAGAAATCCAGTGAGTGGCAGATGTTTAGTAATAGTAGCTCAAATAGCTACTTGTTACAACCCAGGTATGCAAAATATCCCTGATGAACACAGCAGAAACTTCACTTGGTGTCTCTCCCTTGGGTAAAGAGCAAGATTAGGTTACGGTTGTCACAAACTCACCAAACTTGGACAATAACAAATTGGAATAAAACGTTGTCATGGTTCTAAGAGTCTTGATTTGGGCTGGTATATTCATGGTGGGATCAGAATCTGGAGTAAATAACGTGAAAACATAGCTCTTTCCTGTCTTGTTTCAATAGTTTAGGCTGCTTCTGGTGGTGTAAAGTTGTTAGACATTTTCTTGACACACTTCAGGCCACTTAGTAGCGATTGAATGTTGTTTAAATGCCACAATCTACCTGGGTATCCTAACTGATGATGTAAATCCCTTTAAAACCACAGTACCAATCTTCTATAAGCTATTTTCTACATGATGGTGGATCTTATTACAAAGCTCAAATAATCTCAAATTGGTTTCTTGAACACAGCAATGAGTTCACTGTACTCCAATGGCCTCTACAGTCACAAGATTCCACTCCTAAAGAGACCTTTGAGATGTGGCTTAACAAGGCACATGGATCAATGAGGTGCAGCCAGCAACTGTTCAATGCTATACCGACAAAATGGACCAAAAATGTCCAGGAAATGTGCTTAACAACTTGTTCAATCTCTGATTAGTTAGTTCCCAGTGATAAAAAGATGTGTCTACTTAAATGGCCAGAGTGTGTGTCTCTGTAGCTCTGCTCTATACCAGATATTATTTTTAGAGTTAACATATTTAAAAAAGAACAAATCAAACAAATTTGACATGGAACTGTTCTGTATCGCTGATTAAATATGTGTGACTTTATATTAATCTCTCCCACATCTGCCCTCCATTTCACTTCAGACAACATGGCTACATGATACAGTTTACCAAGCCTAAGCTGCCGTTTAGGGCAACCTGACTCAAATCTGACTTTTCCACCGACAGGTGAAGGAGCTCAACAGCAACACTGAGGCAACATTCACACATCTAAAATCAGTACTGGCAGGTAACAGCTAAAGCAACCTTAAACCAAACAAACACTAATTCTGGTCACCTCTATATTTAAACTTTTGGCTAAGAAAACTATGCTGCCTCTTGTTCAATAATAAAAAATAAATACTGCAGCTGTAACAACAGCTAGAGATTCACTCATGTGATACTTATTTATTAATTTGATCTATTTTTTAATGAATTTCCAGATAGACAACAAAAATAGAGGAAAAAATGCAAAATTGTTCTATAAAAAGGTATTTAGTAAGGTAACCAGCAGTCAGGCCATTCAGTAAATTTTAACAATTTGGTCAGAATTTTAAAAGTCTGTCACAATCATTTGAAGTTCATCTTTATGAACATAGAAATATGTCCTAAGTGTGAAATATTTCCCTATGTTTATTTGAGTTGGACTCATATATTGGTGGTGGGATCAGAATCTTCCTTAGGTTCAGCCAAGTCTCCCAAAGCAACTGCATTTAACTTGGTGCAGGGCTTCATGTCAGGAAAATGAAAAGAGACTGACTAGGTGAATCGTCTTTGGAGAGGTTGCCAGAAGAAAACTTCTTGTCTCTGAAAAGCTGTGAAAGTTCCTGTTGATAACTGACATACATCTGGAATTATGCCAAAACAAGGCAACTTGGGGACTCTGTGGTTTAGCAGACATTTAGTAAATGGAGGCTCTTGTCCTCAATGCAGCTGTTTGGGGTTTGATTCACTGCATGTTTGCTCTTTTTATCTCTTAGGCTAAAAGAGCTGCATTCTTCTTGTCATGCTCTGAATAAACAAAAGCCACAAATGCTGCAAAGTATTCCAAGCCAAACAAAAGAACATCAAGGAAACAAGCTTTGACAAATTAGACCAAGTTTGTGATATGTAGCCATAAGGCACAGCTTGGGCAAAACTCTGTTCAGCATATCAGCACAGATACCTCATACCAACTGCCAAGCAGCGTAGTGAATGGATGACAGTTGACACTTGTTTTGCCACAGAACATAAAAACTTGCAACAGCCGAGTCAAACCAGAAACACTTTGCTGTACCTAAAAATTCTACAGTGTAATGTGAGGCAGTCTGCTTCACAGCTGAAATTTGAAAATGACAATAAAAAAGGCAGTGTAACGCTTCAGGACTAACTTCCCTCCAAGGTCCTATGAACATTTTAACAAACACCCTGATACAATTAATTATGTGCATATCTTAAAAAATGTATAGATGGTTAAAGTGAGAGTTTTTCTCCTTAAGTAAAACTATTATATCATTCTGTTTTTGCACATCTTCAACAACAGCTCAATTTATTGTAGAAGGCACTGTATATATGAACTGCAAACAATTGTCTATGTGAAGGACCTCCTGTTTATGCAACCACTCTGTTTATCTGAAATATAACACAAAAAATATGATTAACCTGCAGATTTATCACCTAAAAATAGCTTTAAATAACTATATTAAAAACATAAACATTTGGATATTTTATTGTAAGTAACATCTTTTCAACCTTGTCAATAACAGCTAGCAGGACAAACTTTTAGACATTTACAACAATATTAGCTTAGAAAAAAGCAGATCATATCAAGCAGATTACCATCAATGAAAGGTGGAGGTAAACCATAATCCTCATATCCAAATTATATCTATGTAGCTATGTTCATCCATCCATCCATCCATCCATCCACACCCTTGTCCCTTACTGGAGTCGGGAGGGTTGCTGGTGCCTCTCCAGCTGTCATTTCGGGCGAGAGGCGGGGTCACCTGGACAGGTCGCCAGTCTGTCGCAGGGCAACACAGAGACAGACAGGACAAACAAACATGCACTCACACACTCACACCTAGGGACAATTTAGAGAGGCCAATTAATCTGACAGTCATGTTTTTGTACTGTGGGAGGAAGCCGGCGTACCCGGAGAGAACCCACGCATGCACAGGGAGAACATGCAGACTCCATGCAGAAAGACCGGGGCCGGGAATCGAACCCAGAACCTTCTTGCTGCAAGGCAACAGCTCTACCAGCCCTAGCTATGTTCACTACGTCACAATTTCCTTCTTCCAAATATGAATGAGTTGAACCATCACACATGAAAATAAAAATTCAGTCACATGACTTCTTCAAAGCTGCGTTACCATGACATCAATGTTTTCATGACCCACATCTCATAATCAATTGCTGATAAGAAAAACAATGTCCAAACACATTTCCTGCATTTTGTTTGTTGGTTTTCTTTTGACCAGGATCACGTAGCAGCTTTCATCCATATCTGGACCTGCACTGAGGTCCATGTATCATAATGCAGTCGGACATCAATGCACATAGCAGATGTTGGTGAGTCACAAAGTGGCATAGATCACACTGAAAGCATGCAGAGACCTTGGGAAATGCCTTATGTAAGAGCTTTCCTACATGAATCATAATTAGCTTTATGAAAAAAAGGTAGGAAACAAACACAACTGCATTGTAATTAAATCATCTGCAGGGCCTTCACTGTCATAATTAAATACATTTGATATAATGTGTGACTTTCATTTAAAACACATCTTTCCCTATATGATTATTTTAGGTAAACTGGTAAAACCTTTGCTATGATTTGCATTAACTATTGGTGATTGGACTCTTCATGCACAATGTCTGAATTTCATAAAAAACCTGAGATGTAAATGTGAAGAGTGTAGTGTTTACCCTGACGCATTATGAACACTAATTACGCACACAATTAGAAATAAACAGGCCTGACAAAGGAAGGTTTGGACAAGGAGCCCTGAGGTTGCGATTAACGTGATGGAGACTGATTTATCTGCCTCCATTTTTCACTCTCCAAGCAGCACAAGAGGAAACGATGGGAGGAAAAAAATATCAGCTGCTTTTTTTCTCTCTGCACATGGGAATGAACTAACTGGCACACAGCTTTTATTTTATAAAAAGAAGAATGACCTACACTTGAAGTGCAGATCAAATTGACACTAAAAATGTTGAGGATCACTCTTACTGTGTCTTTCTCTTATGTTCTGTGTGGTTGTCTGCCATTTTGAATTTTTTTTATTTCAGATAAAAAATACAAAAGCTCTCAATAATGCCCAAGCTCTTAAATTAAGCTGACAGTTGTCCAATATTTCACCTGAGGCTTATCTGACACATGAGTTTATAAAGGAAGCTTTGACTCCTGAAATAGACTTGATCCTTAAGAGAGCTTATGTAGCTTTAGCTTCCCCCAACTTAGCCTGCCACTATGCTATTTCTAACCGGAGACATACTGAGAGAATCTGCAGGAGGCATCTCATCTCACCATAACAGTAACACATCTTACACTCAGCATCTTTATGTGGATGCTTCTGTTTTCAGTAAATAGAAACAATTCAATCTTTGTGTTGATGTGGTTATTAACACTCGGTTAGTTTCAAGCCACAGGTAAATGAAAGTAAACATTAAAATACCCACCGGGTTTATTCCCTGTCAAGATTTTCATCGCTTAGAAATCCGTAAATAGCAGGATGGCATTAAATGGGAGGAGGCATGCCTTGCTATGTGGAGCTAGAGCAAGAAATATGCAGACCCACAGAGCCGACATAGATTCACGATTTGACAGGAAATGTGCATTTTAATAGCTTACCTTTGAGATAGACTAAAGACAATGAACACCCAGAGTAACCGCTTCAGTGGGAGGGAAGGCTTCGCCATTGCTATTGAGCATGTAGAGGTTGCCTTCGGTGAAGCCGTCATCGCCGTCTTCATTTCCTCCTTTCTGCAGATGGACGTCTCCGTCTATTTACTGTTTCCTCTTAGCGATACATTACGTACGCTGACAGTAGAGGCTCTGCGATTTTAAACCCAAGACGGACGGAACGACGCGACTCGAAGTGCGAGCAGGCAGAACTAAATCGATGCGAGTCGGTGCGAGTCGGCGAGCTTGACTTGGTGCAGCTCGTCTGTTTTTTGCGTGTCTGTGTCCCGTACGACAGCCGAGAAGGGGCCTGCGGACCTACCACAGAGGGCGAAGCCTCGAGTAATAAAACACTCAGCGAGCACTGGAGAAAAGCTTGGAACCTCAGAATGAATGCAGATTAACGCCGGGGTCAGAAAGGAGCTGATGCACGTTGCTGCAGCACAGATCAACACATGCGCGGTCAGAGAAAGCGGAGAAAGCGGAAGTACACACACACAAATATATATATATATATATATATAAAATATAGTTTTATTTATTGATTTTAATCGCAGATCAGCACCATGGACAGCTCCACAGACAGCCAGACGGCCAGTTGGGTTTTGTTTACTCATCTGTTCTGGTGATGCGGTGAAATGTATATATGAACTTAAATGGTATCCAATTAAGGTATTGATTAGATAACAGCTTTCACAGTTTTATATTTCTGGAAATTTCTGTTTATTTTTCCAGATTCATAATTGTGAGGTCAGACACTAGTGTTGGACGAGAAGGCCTGGTTTAAAGTCTCTGCTCTAATTTCTCCCACTGGTGTTCTTCCAGAGCTAGATCTGGACTCCCTGCACACCAGTCAAGTTCTTCCACCAGATTTGCTCATCCATGTCTTTGTGATGGTGTCCATTCATGTTAGAAAAGGAAGGGAAATACCAGCAATACTCCCATGTTCATATTTGCATGAACACGGGAGTATAAAATATTATCCAGTCCTTTGCTACTTACTTCAGTTTACTAATAGGATTTACACTAAGTGAGAAAGACGCGGCAAAATGTTTCATGCAATATATTTTTTTCAGTCTTTTTTAAAAAGCATTTTAAGGAGTAGTATCTTAAGTATAGTCGAAATGATCTGATCATAACTGTATGCATAGGACTTGGATATGTGTGCTTTGTAAAGTTCCTTAAGGTAACATCTTGTGAACTGACATTATAGAAATTAACTGAACTGAACTAAAAGAAAACACTTATTCATGGCTGAAGATCTAGTTGGGGTGTCAAATCAAAACTCAAAGGGCCAGTTGTGCCAGGATGAATTAATAAAGTCCAATAAAAAACTGCTAAAATTTTAATAAGGAGCTGTCTCTGCATTCAACAAGTACTTCTTAAAATTACATATTTTTGAACATCTTTTCACATTAATGAAATTTGGCAGAATACAGAAAAAAAAACATTTGATTTGGTTTGATTGATAAAAAAATAATATCTAAGCACACCTTTTATCTTGAAGGTTCTACTTATTTATGTGAGTCTGGGCCACGTTAAGAGCTATGGCGGGCTGGAGTTGGCCCCCGGGCCTTCAATTTGACACATTTCTTTCCTCTCTCTTTCTTACACTGGAAGAATGTTTTGTTTAATTGAATTGTATTCAGTTGCCAGAGAAAAAACATGTATTGATTGGGACATGGTTAGTTCACGGATGGATGTACAAGGTGCTTAGCATGCCAAGCAACAGTGCAACTAAACTAAATTGAATAACTGACTGTTAATAGCATAAAATATAATACAATTTAAACAAACAGCAAAATTTAAATGAAAGCCCATCAAATGTGTTCAGGGTTTTGATAGTCATAATCACATAGATTACATTACAGCCAATAAAGAGTGTGTCTATCAGCGATAGTTTGATGACTATGAGCTCATCTTTATTGGCGCCCATTTCTCTCCACACAAAGTCATATGTGTGAGTTGGGCAGCCATGATATCTTGTGTCATCTTTAGATAATAGCTGGGGGAGGTACAGTCTTCTTTAATGGCAATACTGAATGCACAGATGCCCAGTTCCACTATCATTCCAGCTTTACAACCCACACATATGGCATTACAGCCTCACTCTGTTAGCATCAAGCTGTGGGAGCAGAATGATCTCCTGTATCCGCTATTGGATATGAAGAACAGTCTGGCATTCTGTCCAAAGTGATGTAATGCCAGGAGCAAACGCACAATACATTCCAAGACATTTTAATGTGAACCATCAGAACAAAAATAAATGTGAAAATAACTTTTTAATTATGCAAAATACCCTGGTTGAAGCAATGTGTTTTATTTATTGAACCTGGCAAACACACATCAGATTTTTCTTAAAGCTTTTGGATGTGAACATGAGAAAGCACTCTCTATGGTGTGATATTCTTCAAAAATAAAACTGATATCTAAAATAGAGCCTGACCTGAAAGTGCCTTGTCTATTTTGCTGTAAGTCAACTTTCAAAAGCCTTTTTATGCTGCCAGTTGGTTTGAAGTGCAATTTATCAAACTTCCATAAGAAAGGATTCCTCAACTACTTGAGTATTCAGCTGTCATTTGGTGCTCTCTGATGATAATGAGACTACCATGAAGGGGGGCATGAAGCATTTCTTGTCTTCTTGAAATCTGCTTTTACCATCTTCACTGATGTATTGATGGAGTTCAGGTACAGACACATTTTATCTATTTATTAAAAAAAGGTTTACTACAAATAATATATACAAAACAAATACAAAATAGACTACAAACTTAGAATAGGTATTTTGTGTTTGCTTTTAGTTTCTCTCAGCAAAATAAGTGATTTTTGGACAAATGAAAGCAGTTTCCAACTTCTATGCACCACAAATCTGAAATAAACTCCCATAGCTGCATAACAGCTGAAACACTGAAAGCCTTTAAATCTAGACTTGAAACCCAGTTCCTTTTGAAACATAATCAATGAAACATTCATCAACAATCTGATGTGTAATGACGGCACTTGACAAAATGTAAAGTTGTTGACTGTGTGTTGTACAACTTTGTACTTTTGTATTTTTATGATGTAAAACACTTTGAAATGCCTTGATGCTGAAAAGTGCTATACAAATAAAATTTGATTGATTGATTTTTTTTTTTCAATCAAAAACTTTACTGCTAATATCAACAATAAAACTATTGATGTCCTGAGTACTTCTTATTGTAAGGGAAATCATGTCTAACCTTTTGCCATGAAACTCATTCACATGCTACCTATAAAGTTTCCACACATTTCCCTGGTCTGTGGGTTTGTGAAGTACCTGCCAGTAACTCACTTCTCTGCTGTGATTATGAAAAAATGTAACTGGCTGATTTCATGGCCTCTTTATGTAGTATTTGGAAAGCTTGACGTTAAGCGGGTATAATCTCCTCTCCCGAAGGTAGATCACAGCAAATTTCAGCTTTACGCTCTTGTATTATTTTGAAGGCTTTTATGGTTCCTTTAGGGTTACAGATTTATCAAAACAAAAAATATAAATGAGTCCAAAGTCACCACAGCAGATGCTACAGATTGCAAAAGACAGGCCCAAAGGGGAAAACCGTTGGGGGTTACAGGCAGATTTGTGAAAGGATAGAGCAAAAATGTAATCTGAGATGTTTGTTTCTAAAAAAATATTTATGTTTGACCCCTGACACTTTTAAAGCCAGTACTATAATTACCCAATACTGATAATGCATGATTTCTGATGATAAATGTGACAATTTGTTGGTTATGAAAAATGTTTTAAGAGTTTCCATCAATGAGTCTAAGCTTAAAAATACTTCACACACATTCAAAAGGACAATTAATACATAGATTTTAATGGGATTTAGCACCTCTGTGTGAAATTTATAAATACAAGACTGGTCTGGCTTGATCAAGCATTTTGTCTTCACTTACCTCAATAATTTTCTTTAATTTAAATTCATTTCGTAGGAGAGGGTTTATTACTTTCTTCTGTGTCTCTGCTGGGATTCTTACATAACATCTGTTCAACCCAAGGCCGCAGTACTCCATCTCATTGTGCACATCAGGCACATTGGCCATTCACAGCGGTGCTAGACAATTTACTGAGTGCTGTGCTCATAATGAAGGCTTCACATTTTTTTTTCACTGAAAGGGAACTTTATGTTTAAATGCCACACATCTTTAACTGTGTTGAATATTAGTATCTCTAAATTTAACAGAAGAAAATAAATGTATACTGTTCAACTAAATTAAAATATATTAAAAATGTCTAGTGTTATGAAGCTTAGGGACAAATTGAAGCTGGAAGACTCCTGCCACCCCTGCTCCATCCAATCGCTGTGTCATGCTCATCGCCTCCAACCTCAGCGCCGGACCTCGACCCTCCTCGTCCAATCATCAATCAAGCTTCCACTTATTAGGATCCACATCCACGCCATCAGTCGCTCTCCAGCTGTGCTCAACCCACCCCCTCCCCTTCTCTACCTGCATCCTCCGCCTCTCCAGGATGTCACCTTTTTCCGACCTCCACCACCAGCAGTGTCGGGCCCGGGGGGAAAGCATCCCTAATCAGCATCAGTGGTGCTCATCCGAGTTCACTGCAATTCACAGCTCAAAAGCTTCAGCCCGAGCGCCAAAGAACTGTTTATCATTTTGCCAATAAATCTTTTAATCGCTCGTTTTCTCCGTCTGAGTCTCTCCAGTTTGAATTGGGGGTAAACATATCAGTCATCACAATGAACTTCCAGAACAGAATTAAAGCACACTCATTTTATTTAATTCAATTCGACTTAATAAAGCACCAAATCACAATGCATCATCTTAAGACACTTAAAAAAAGTTATTTCAATCTAAGCATACATCCACTCCAACTGATCTTAGTTATCAACAAGTTTCAACTGAAACCCAGCAGATTGCACTGAGTCATGAACTTGCAGCATTCTTTTCCCCAGGACGAATACACATGTGCATGTGTGTATGTTTCATCACATCTATCATGGACCATCTACCATTTACTTTGTTTAATTTTTTTATATTCTAAACTAGCTAACATTGCAGTATTTATATGTCTGTGTGTCATACTCCTGTCACTCCTGCATCTCTGAGTGAAGGAACAATGAAACTCTGTGAGGTTATTCATTTTATTATATATATATATATATATATATATATATATAATAATGTAATATTTGAGTACAAAATTATAGCTAAAACTATTAAACCTTTGAACATTCTTTTCAAAAGTAATTTTAAAGTTTGATGGAAAATAATTAAGACAGAAAAAAAAGAATCTTTGGCAACCACGAGCAAATAAGCTTTCTGATTCTCTGCTGTGTAAGTGTCTAACAATGACGAAGTGACTATGCACAGTCTACCACCTGACAGGAAAAAATTAAACAAAATGCATATACTCTGAGCAAAAGATTAATACATATATCTGAAACTTTGCCTTAAGCTCCCTGTCAGGCTTCACACAGTTGGCCCATCTTTCACTAATGGAGCCCCTCTAGGGCATTTCGCTTGATAATGTCAAAGTTTAGTTGTCATTTTACTTTTAATAACTTACAGATTCAGTATTTTGCAGCTTTTGGAAATCATATTTAATTTTAGAATTACACTCCTGGACAAAACACAGTATTTATACAACAAAGTGATGCATATGTCTGTGTGAGTTTTTGGTGAGTAAAAGGCACCTCTAATACTAAATATATGAAGGAGAGAGAGTGAACATACTAAAACCTGGAGCTGTTGATGTTCTGCTCTAAAAGGTTAATGAGATTCTGTGTTCATTTATATCTTAAAGATTTTCAATTATCCAGTTTTCTGATTTGATTGGCGTCATGTTAGGGTCAATTTGGACTTCACACATTGAAGGTTTGAGTAATTCATTATGTGCTGCACACTCATTTTTCTTACTTGCAGATGACAAAATGAGGACTAATGTGGTCTGCTTGCAGTACCTCATAAATCCTGATTTGTATCATGTTGTGTTATAAGTATCAGACCATATTATATTTTCTTCACGTAAATTTGAAATCATGCTAAGTAGACTGTTTTTATGTGATTGGACTCCCATATTGAACAGTCGCTAAAGAATTCAGATTTCAGTCTTTAATAGCTTATATTTTATTCTCTCATGTCAAATTACTGGCTGATATGACCAGTGTTATTCCTAGGAAATCACATGTGCATACAAAAATATATCAAAAGTGTCAGTCTTTCCTTATTATTAAACCTATATTTATTCTTTAAATTGGTTTTTATTTGTTACATTCAGCTGCAACAAAAAACTAATGAGCAGTACTACAGAAACTAGTAGTGTCATTTTTTTTTTAAGGATTTTTTGGCTCTAGTGGCCTTTATTGAAAGTAGCTAGACAGAAATGGGGAAATGAGAGAGGGGGAAGACATGCGGCAAATGTCACCAGACTGGGAATCGAACCCGCGACCGCCGGCATGAGGACTAAGGCCTCTAATGTGGGTTGTTCTTTGCCCCTGCGCCACCACAGCACCCCTAGTAGTGTCATTTAAATTTTTATATTTGTTATTTGTAATTTTGTAAAAGTTTGAAATGTTTTCAAACTAGACCAGAAACTCCAAGTATTTCCAGTTACTGTATTCCATAAAAACAACAGATGCATCTGAATGTGTCTGAAAGTGCAATTGACAAACACAGATGCCATTATTGGATTAATTATTTAATCTACTATTAAATTATTTAATCCATTATTGGATGAATAAAAAAAGGAGCAAACTCCATGTGCACAAAGTCTTGTGTGTCTGAGGCCGGGGGATGAGTATCATATGTTAATATAGAGTAAAGTTTAGAGCTGACCATGTCATGCTATTTAGTATATTTGAACATGTTGGTTGTCTGCTTCAACTGGACATGATTACCTGAATTTTTAAGCCTAATAAAAATATAGATATAGATAATCCATAACATCCCAATCACTTAATCTTATATTTGAGTTCCAATCACTTTATCTTGATCAGGACTCTTAAAATAAAGAGGCATCTGATACTACCAAGGAATTGCTATATATATATACATATATATATATATTTTAAAGCATCTCTTGTTTGCATTTTAACCCATCTATGTTTTAATGTAAAAAAAGTTTTTTTCACTACTTTGAGTGTGACAAAATCTGAACCAAAATGCAACAATTTAGAATCGGTGGACATTTAAAATGAACAGTAAAGTCAGTCTGAATATATGACTTAGACAATCTTGCAGAAAATTTAAGTTGTTTTTTTTATAAGAGTGATGTAAAGCTTTGGCTGATTGCATTTTTCTTAATGGACTCCAACATTGAAATATCTTGCTGACTTTGAGAAAAATTTTCTCAGTCGTTTCCCTTTCAGTGTTACCGAGACAAAAAAGTCACATTTATTTTACAGTTGCCATAAAAATGTTTGAACTTCACTGCAGAAACACAGACAACCAATAAATCATGGCTAAATGTTGTCATGTCACTATAAACATCATTGCCCACTGTGCTGCTGTTTGTGTTGTTCCTGCTTTGTTATACTTTATTTCATCACAGAATAAAACCGGTAACTCCCTCTTCTTAGTGTATATTAAATCATCAGAACCCATCATCCAATTCATACTTCATCCTAAGCCTTTCGCATTAACCAATCCCCTCACTCAGACAGATGGGGCAGGGTAAATGAGCATTCTGGGGGTTGGAAGTAGGATGTAGTTTTTCTACTGTGAGAACAATTATCTAGATGCTTGATATGATTTAGAGTTGTGAGGCTGCTGCATCCTGTGAGCCATTATAGATTTATCTAAGTAACTTCTTAATGTCTTTTTTGGATAGCATTCAAAAGCTCTATAGATTTTTATCTTGCTTTGTGTCTTCACACTTTTTACTATAATAACGATCGGTCTTCCTCTATGCACAACAATTGTGTCAGAAATAATTTGAAATGTTCAAAACTCCAATGTATAGGTGGGATATTTTTACAAAATTAAAAATCATGGGTGCAACTGATAATGTTAAAAGGAACATGGTGTCACTTAGTGACATTTATTAGAGAACTAATCATACACCTTATATCATAATCTGCTACATACACACACTGTTTAATCTTTTTTTTGACAAAGTTTTAAAAATAACTGAAGGCATTTACCATCGATGAAAAAAGGTTACTTTTCTCTTAAAAAAAAGAATACAAACATGTTTTTCACAACTTTTTGTGACAATATAGAGGTCAGTCTTTCAGTAAATGTTTTTACTTTTATACTGGACATATTTCTCAGCAGGAAACAAAGTCCACAGTGGGTTTTTTTGTTATCTCCACTTCAACAATGATGTTATGAAAACTTTAAACTGAGTCGCCCCTTGGTGGCTTTGGGGCCCTAAACGACTGCTTAGTTTGCTTATGCCTTGGGCCGGCCCTGCTTTGTAGTGACTAAACTGTCTCTCTACATTGGGACTTATTTACCCGGCACTTGCCTTGTGCTTCCATCAGTATGTTCACAATGTTTAAGATGTTACTTGGTTAATTCCTGTGAGGTTATTGCTGATCTTTTTCTCCAAAAATGTTTTGGTAAAACAGTTGTTACCACAATCATGCCTTCTAAAAACCTTAGATATTACTTAGATATCTAAGTTGTGTCACCAGGGTCAAAGTCTATGGTTTCTCCTAAGAAAGAAATTCATATACATGATGTTATGATTTGGCTTTGACACTTAATTTGGACCAGAGAATGGAGCAGAAGGCTGGAGGGTTGCGTAGCAATGTGGGCAGGAGGATTCTTCAGTGATCAAGAAAGAATGATTTGTATTGAAAAATAAATCAACATCATGCTCTTTATAGTCCAGATGAAAAATAGCTCACTGCCAAAGCACACATTGGGTCAACTGCCTATATCTGAGTTACAAACAATCTTTTGCTTTAAACTACCATATTTTTCGGACTATAAGTCGCTACCTTTTCCTTTTCATTTTCCCAAGCTTTGAACCATGCGGCGTACAGGGCTGCATCCTTCATAGCAGATTTATGAGTCCTTGTGGAAAACCGAGAGCGGCTTTGATACCAGCAGCTTGTAGCCTGGTGCGGCTTATATATGTACGTTTCCAGCTTATTTAAAAAACTTTGTGGTGCGGCTTATAGTGAGGTGCGCTCTATAGTCCGGAAAATACGGCAACTAAAGAAAAAGGCTTTATATTTGTAGTTTTTAAAATTCAGTTTTATTAGTTTTTTTTAACCTTATGTATTTGCCATAACTGCTGAAAACAAAATGAGCAAAAAGATGATAATTTAAAAATGTCCAGTAAGGAGTGAAATAGATAAGTATACAAATACAGAGCTTAAGCTAATGCTGCCTTTAGAAACTGCTGGCACAATTTGAGTTGTTAGTTTATGACTTTTTGCAATATATTACATGAAAAACACACACAAAAGCAAATCGCACAAGTACACAGCAAAGCTCCAACTCAAACTGGTTGCAATTAGAAATAAGAAGGATTTATTTATACTATGAAAAATCAAAAAAGCAAACAAAATTAGAGAGAAAATGCTTATTGTAGATTTTGTGCATAATAGCATAATGATATTATAATAAACCAACATCCTTATTTTTTTTGTTTACCTCAAAATGAAATTGAAATAGTTTTTATGGCCTGAAATTGAGTTGAAGGATAATTTAGCTTTTGAGAACTCTATCATGATGTTATAATAAACTTATTGTTTATCACACTGAGGAGACCTCAGATACAGGAGGAGGAAGTTAATTGTTTTGACTCCATCTGTACATCCCAGCACAATGACAACAAGGCACATGCTTTTCTGCTTGTTCATGTCACAAAATAAATCAATTCAAGATGCATAAATAGGCCTGCAGGAATTTGACATTTGCTGAAAAATACCAAAGTCTCATTATCATGGCAAAGCAAACATAAGGCTAAATTACAACTCTATTTTAAAAGCAAACAAGATAAATTAATACTAAATTAATACTAAAGCAAAGAATTCAAGAACAAACAAATAAATACATGTAAAGTGAAAGGAAGGGATTCAGTGAGACAGTAATAAGTCAAAATCCACCTTTAACCTTTTAAATCCCTCTTTAAATTAAGCAGTTTGTATATAATTCCCTTTTATTTGTGTAAACATTATCTATTAAGATTAAGAATTTGGTTGTGTATGTGTAAGAGGAAGCAGTGAATCTAAACCCCAGATTTCCATATAACCCTCTCTGATCTTCTGTGAATGTGAATGCCTGCGCCCTTCACTTTTGTCAAAACATTTAAAATGTCATCTCCTCCCAAGTGAGGGGAGACGTTTCATGGTTTATAGCAGCTCCCTTTCTGCCTTGTTCCTTATGTACCTTTCCTCCAAGAGTGCCAGACTTGCAGACACACACAAGAGAAGTTACACAGTGAAAATGCAACACAGATTTTAGAAAGCGAACGACACCTTCCTCCTTGCCTTCATGTGACTATCATTGGGATACAGGAGCTTTGTCAACTCTGGATGAGTGATTACACACACAACTACATATAGGTCAATGTGATGCTTAACAAGATACTTTAGTTAAGACAATTGTGTAACACGGAGGCACTCACCCACCAAATATTGCAACACTTCCCCCTGCTGGATCTACTGCAGTGAGATGAGCAGATGAATAATTGGGGCTTTCTGTATCTCTCTGGCACAATCATTCACTCTTCATTCTCTTAACACGTGATGCTCTGTCTATCCATCTCTCCATCTGTCTGTCTGTCTGTTAAGTTCAAATGCCAGACAAAATCTGGAGTATTTTGGGGGACGAAAGACTTGAAGGACAAATTATGCCTCGGGGAAACAAATGTCAGCAATTATCTCCCACATTAATATTAGTATTGTGTGACCCAGACATGTAGTTTATAAAATTGTTGCAAAGTAGCAGCGAATTATTTACACGTTTTATGTAAAAAACGGCCTTTATTGCAAAATGTGTTGTAAGGACATATCGAAACACACAGCAGGCCGCGGAGCATGTGACATTTGCTTCCAGAAAATGGAAACCTGTAATCTTTAAAAAACAAAAGATGAGAGAGCCAAAACGAGAGTGGCTGATCTTTAACGGCCAATGTGAGCTTATGTTGTGGAAAAGGTGGCTGTGTTTCTCCACAGCTTATCGCCATCGTTATATTTTAAATGTCTGAACAGCTTCAAAGGTGCAGCTATTCTGCTGCCTGCATTTGTGAAAAAAATGAAAGCAATGATCTGCATTCACACTACAATAACTGAAATAATCCAGGGTTACTAAAATAATTACATTACTTTAAATACCAAATATTTACAAGATAAATTAACGTAATTATGTAGTGCTTTTACAGTCACACTGATCAGTCGAGGCGCTTTACTCTACCAGCTGCACTCACTAAACTGCATACAGTCATTACTGATACACAGATTGGTAAACAACATGGGGTTACACACCAATATGTGACAAAGAGATGCTGGAATCAAACCCACAACCTTCTGATAACACGATGGATACCCACTGAGCCACAAAGCCCCCATGATTGCTTTTACCTTCTACCATCAATAGTGTGCTAAAAAAAACATTTTGTACATTTTTTTACATAGAGTTTTTCATGAACATATTCTTTATGTATATTTTAACATTTCTTGGTGACTTTGGTGATTTGGCTAATTTTGAATTGTCTTATTTTATTAGTTGTGCTGTATGCATTTATTGCCACTTTGCATTTTTTTGGGGGATTTGTGCATGGCTTTTTTATGATCTGTCTCTAAAGTTGATTAGAAACTTTGTGCACCACTGTATCAACAGTTCAACCTGAGTTTACGTTTTAAAGAATCTGGACTGTTGCACTCAAAACCAGGTGGCAGTTCAAAAACATATTCTTATTGCTGCTCATATACAAGGTATAGGTTTGAGACGTAAAACTTGGCCAAAGCAAGACACAGATGCTGAGAGGGACTACAGGCAGAACCTGACAGACTGCCAGCAGCAAAGTAGGTGGCAGGTTGCATAGCAGTGTGAGCTTTGGCATTGTTATGGAGACTAAACAAGACTTCCACTGAAGGAAAAAAAAGTGTAACACTTTTTTTAAGGATATGAGGCTCTTTTAATCACAGTAAACATATTTTACACCATCAAAAATAAATAAAATGAGATGCTAATGTAAAAAGTAAAAGATTTAATTCAGATTTTTATTTTTATTTTTTAGATATTTAGTGGAAATATTAACAACAAACTGATCCTTCCTCATAAATGTTGTACTGGATGTCTTCAAAAGAGGTCAGCTTCAATCCTGAGCTAAAACATGTTAGAAGGAGACTCATGGAGTTTAAAAGAGCCCCATTTCTCTTTCCAACTGTGAGTAAGCCAAGTCCATAACAAGATAATTAAAGTCTTAAAAAATATGCAAAAATGCAGTATTTAAGTTATTTTATTTATGTGTTTTTTTCTTTATTCTATGATGTTTGGCAATATGCTCCAGATATTCCTAACAATACTAAATCAAAACTTTCTCTCCACCAAATTTCCTTGAAAACCAAGTAACATGTTACAGCAAAGTTTCAAAAGTGTTTCCAGTCTGGCTTAAAACAAAACAAATAGATGATAAACGTCATTTATACTCAAATGTAGTAATATATCTCAGCCTCCCAGAATCCTGAAGAATCCTGCAGGCTGAAGCAAGCATCAGTATCCAAAGTCTGGTTAGGTGAGTAAAATAAATATATTGTTTAGCAGTTCAACTTACTTGGCATTGACTAAAATGTTAGCTGCACTAAACTTCAGGCACTAATCAAACATCTTGATTAAAGTTGGACAGCTGTGAAGTTTTAGTGGAACTAATATGTTTTACAAAGCAGTAAAGTAAATTAGTGTTTTGGAATTTCTTGAAAAAATATCTAAGGGAAAATAAATGCACTAAAGGTTTTCTAAGCTGGAATCAGCTTTAAATATTATTTCCTCTAATAACGAAAAATTATCTTTCTTATTAGCGGATTATTGGAAGTGTGCCCACCTTTGTTTCTTGGCTAGATTTTGTTAGTCAAGAAATAAAATGTCTGATATGAACAATCTCATATCAAGCCTTGATCTTTAACCTTTATTTGTCTCTCATTCGGAGTCAGATTGCAATTAGAGCCAATGGAGTAAACTGACTTTTAAACCGTTATTCAGCAAATATAATGTTTTCAATAACTATTCTGTATTTTGTTAACACATTGGTAATCCTGCTTATTTTGACACATGTAGAAGGTGATATAGCTTCCCGATGGAAAAGAATCCATTTGACTTTACTATTTAATAATTTACATTAATTGACCGATAGATGTTTTAGCATGCTATGGATTCTTTGGGTAATGATGTGAGACGCACTGCAAGTTCAAAGTGCTGCAGCTTGATTTAAGCTAGAGTGGTCTGCAGCAGTTCATGCTCTCCATGCTGAGGCCTCAAATCTAAAATAATGATGCCTTTATCTTAAGATTTGTGCATCAGACTTACAATAAAAAAAACCCCAACATATTTATCTGAAACATACATTCAATTATTGATTCCTATTGTACTTTACTGGTCAAATACAATGTTATTCAGTTGTTCCTTATTGATTTAAAATTTTGCAATTGTAACAGTCCTGCCTCAAAAGGAACTGCATTTTGAGCTCGTACATTTCAAGTCAGTTAAAGTTATATCTGGAAGTTTGTCATTTGTGCAGAGTAATCCATTATGGAAACAGGCCGAATGTCTTTCTACAGATTCAAATGCAGTAATGTGGATGGATGAAATTGGGATGCAGAGCCAAAACAGAAAAAAGAAAAAGTTATGCTTGGTGATTGAATTTGATACTTGTGCCCTTTGAGTGGCTATTTATCTTCCAGAATGGATGGTTTGAAAGGGGCATGCCAGGGTAACAAGACATGATTGAATGGCAATGTTTGGCCGAACAGAAGTGAGGCCTCATGATCTTGAGACAGACAAGCATGCTTTCTGTATATTCTAACAAGGGCCATCTAGAAGGCTTGGTAAAGAGAAGGACAATTTGGATATGGGAGCAGATGGAGAAAAGTAAGGAGAGGAAGGGTAAAAAAATGAAAACTTGTTTGCAAAGAATGAAAACGCAAGGTTCCATCAGAATCGCTGAAGAGTAAAACAGTTCAGATCAAACAAGGCATGAAACAAAGTAAACACTTGGCAAGGTGGGGCTCACACTGACCATGAAGGACTCTGCACTCTTATTTAAGGGTGTAAAAGTGTGACATATATAGCCTAGGCCATGGGACATGAGCCCAGGAATCCACATGAAAGCCATATATCGAGAGCTGTTATTTTCAAGCTGTATAATATTTTTTTTGCAAATTTATCCGTGCACAGTTTGCTTGCTGGGTATGACAGACGAGTTGGACCTTCATCAGGCCAAAATCCTACATGCCTGTTTAAACCCCTTCAAGACAGCTGACAGGAAATGTGTTAAAGAACACAGCACTATAAAAAATAAATCTAATGACAAGAAATCCTAAATAGAACAGCAAGAATAAAACACTGTAGAACTTAATTTATTTAGGCTGATGCTGACGAGAGATCTCACCATAAGCTGCACAAAAAACCTTAGCGCGCACACACACACACACACCCTCCCCCCCTCCCCCCCCCCACACACACACATATATTGTGAGATAGAGTGATAGAACAAAAGAAACCTATTTGATGATGATTAATTGAATCTGTGCAAATGTGAGAAACAGAAACCAAATACATGAGAAAAACAAATAAAAGAGAAAAACAAAGAGACTGAAACCAGAAACAGAACACAACTTAAAAATGAATCAAGATTCCAACCAACAGGAGAAAATAAACAAAGGTTCAGAAGCAACAGGAAACCTGAGGTAAAAACAACAGCAACCTCAAGAAGAGACACATTTCAAAATAAAACCATAACTGAGATTTACAGATCAGTACAAGTGCAGCTAAGCTGTACTGTATAAATGCATCTAAATTACTTAAAGAGCAGAACACATGCACAAGAAATTTCTAAGCAATGAATTTAATATGGAAAGCTAGAAAGGATAAATCCAAAAATAAGACACAAACTTTAAATGTTTCAGGTCAAGTCTGATTGTTGTGGCTACTTTTGCATCATGATAAGGTCCAGAAAACAAAAATGCCAGAGTAGTTTCTCAGGAGGAGGTTTTCACAGAGAAGGAGTGCAAGTCAAGCCTTCTGGGTACAAGACTACATGGAGATTTTTTTTTTATCTTTGCCATTTCATTGCAAGTCAGAGTTTCAAGCTTAAATTGCCATTTCTGTATTTTTATAGGAAATGTTTAAAATATGTAGACAAAATCCGCTGTGGAGGCTTATGCCATTTTGAAGGACAAGATGTAGAGCAATTAGGCATTCTGCACACTTGCATTTTTGTTACTTTCTTCAATTAGTTGTACAAGTTAAGAGTGAGATTAATCACAGATTCTTGCTGCTGGCCAAGCAATCCATGGAGTCTTCTACAATGTAATTGGAAAAGAGACAGGAGGAAATCGGTAGAAGTGAGCTGTTGGAAAAAAGAGACAGAAGAATAAGCAAGAAAGGAGAGGACTAATAGAAATCTCGGGAGATGTGAGTCACTGATATGGTTGCTGCTTAGAATTTATGCCCTGAAGAAAAGACATGACTCAATAAACCTTGGGTGTGAGTGACAAGAGTGAGTGAATTTGAAATCTTGTTGATATGAAGAATCTAATTTGAACATTTGAAATTCTTAATACATCTGAATAATAGAAAAATGTAGGCATAAATAATATTTTTAGAATTATTGTTGCAAAAACTGTGTTGTGTAATGTGTCCACGTCATTTAAGACTTTGTTGGATTTTTGCTTGACATACAATACTTTTAAAAAAATCTAACAATCAAATTTTAAGATATGTAGATATAAAGATAGTCCACTTGTCCTCATGGTTAGGCTCCAGTTTCTCTCTGTTCCTCCAGAGGTGATAACAGTTTGACAAATGCATGGACTGGTCTTTTTATTGGATCTAGGACAGGGGTGTCCAAAGTCAGTCCTCCAGGTCCAGTACCTTGCATGTTTTAGTTCTTTCTTTAGTTTCTTTAACCCAGACCCCTGAACCAGAACATAAAGAAAACCACGTCTTAGCTGTGTATCTGTCAAAACTTATTCAACCAATGTTATGGTGTCTCTTGTCCCAGATCAGAAAGAAAAAGTTTATATGCATGTGAAGCATTAAAGGTTGAAATACAATTTTTATGACACCCTCTTCCCCAATTTCTGTCCCCTGCCCTGTTCTATCGCTTTTGACAAACACACACATCCGCACTGAGACAGATGGGAGATCTTACAAAGAAAATATCCACTGACAGAGGTTAAAGAGGAGAAGAACTAAAAGACTGTTAAAGGAAACTCTCTTTGCTTCTGCCAGGCAGAGGCAGCTGTGTTACATAACACTCGGAGGGTTTGGTAGCTCACATGCTTTTAAGGAAGAAGCACACGTTCCAGTGCACCTGAATTCTCATGTAAGGTAGATGAATCAGGCAAAGCTCATAAGCCAAAGCAGCAAAAGCAGAAGCTGAACAATTACCAAGAACATATGGCTTATTTTCCTTATTTATACGGTCATTTAGAATGTCTTTAACACATTTTACTCCATTTAACAGTGTTGTGAATCGTGTTAAAAGTCATTCATTTGCCTTAGAATTACTAAAGTTTAATATGTGATAATTACACTACTGAACTATAAGCAAACTGCAGTGGCTCCAGATATGTGACTGTTTGCTGACAAAACCCTCTGCTGAGTGGTGGGATGTCCCACCAACAGGTCTGAAGTCAGAGAACCGATGAGTGAGTTGTCTTTGGTTGCTTTGCACAGGCTGTTGCAGCTGTGAGGCTGACACCATCTGGACCTGCAGCCTTGTTCCGGTTCAATCTCTCAAACTGCCTCTTCACCTCACTTCCAGAGACAGACGGCTGACAGAGGAAGCAATGGGCACAGCAGAGTCTCTTGATTTAGTTGAGGACAAACATGTTAAAGCAGAAGGATCCATTGCTGAGGTCGAAGATGAAACATTTTACAAGTGACAGGAAAGACGTGAATCAAAGGATTGTGGGATGTCAGTTTAGCTGGGCCAGGAGAGGAAGATGCTGCGCTTGTTCCTGACCTGAACCTGTTGAAGAAACTTTGTGATCTTCTTCACCTGCCCACACGTTTCTGATATTGCTCTTCTAAATCTAACTCTCCAGATGCATCCTGTACACTTACTTCTTGTACACTCACTGGCATTAATTAACTTGTTCTCAATGATTCCCTGACTCCCTTTCTGAAAGCTTTTACCCCCTTTTAGGTCACTGGAGAAGCGTCTCACTTTTCTGGTGGGGACGGTGTTGTCCACAGAGAAGTTCATGTAGTCAGTCACTCACTGAGTTAATATGGTAATGTCATTAACAAGTCTCTTGGAAAACAGTCCTGCTTTGTTTTACAGCCATTGTCCTCTCAGTTTAGCAAATTTTTCTGTCTCGTTCAAATGGCAGCTCAAATTTTACCTAATGCAAAGGATAAAATAATTGATCGTAAATTTCTATTCTCCACACTCCATAAGGTATTACTTAATTTTTCACCTGATTTATTCGCTGTTGAAATGTTCATCTAAACCACATATGTCAAACTCGAGGCCCAGGGGCCAAATCTGGCCCACCGTAGCTGTTTCTGTGGCCCTCCAGACTCCAAATTACATCAATAATTACCTCCAATTTTTCCCAAATCTGCAAAATTGACACAAAATCAACAATGTTCTGATTTCACTGCAAATCGTTCTCAAATTTGGTCAAAAACATTGAGTTGAGGTCTCAATATAAAGATGCCTCAGCTCTACTTGATGTCAAGTTATAGTAGGTGATTGATACAGCAATAAAAAAAGTCACTAATATTTCTAAATTAGCGCCATTTGTGATTTTAATTGCAAAAAAACACAAAACCAATCACAAAATCCTGGCGAGACTGATCAGTGGGAAAAGATGTTCAATATTATTTAAATTTAATTGAATGCTGAAACAAACAGCTATGTCTTGATACTTTAACAGTTTAATGGTTTTATCGATACATTCTGGCACAACTGTGCCTTTTAACAGCATTTAGATTTTTAATGAAAATGAGTTGGACACCCTGAGCCGTCCAGTAAAACCAATAAACAATTGAATTTTATCTATCATTACAGAAAGCAAGTGTAGATATATTTAAACTATACATTGTGAAGATTTCTTTAAAACTGATCTACTTGATTTTATTGTTTAATATTTCTTTTATGTTTTCCAAGGACCTAACTACTCATGTGTTTATATCAAAATCACGTTGTGTTAATGTAGGAAAACAATGCATGTTATCTCCATGAAATAGAGACTTCCAGAAAAATTAAATATGAAGTTTTTGTTTCAAATATTGACTCAAAATTTATAGTTTATATATTTTCAAAGAAAAATAATTATTTCCACTGATTTTGTTACGGCTCTGATTGGTATCAAATCTCAGTGGCAACAAATATTTGTTACTACTCAGATTAAAATTAAAAATCATTATAATTTTCTTTTTCTGTTAAATTGCTTGTGTGGTAAAGGGTAAGAAAACCATTTTTTCAGTTTAACACTTAAAAAATGAACATGCGGTATTTCATCTTAATAATATATATTTTTACCTCTGTCTGGTGATCCACAGAAGCAGACAAACCAATCATTTGTTTTCTTTTTATTTAAAGACTAATGCAGAGAATCAGGATTTACAGGGCCATATCATAACCAAAAGAAACAAAAAGAGAACATTTACAGAAGGTTACCAAATCATCTACATCAATCACAACCCTCTATCAGTATCACTGAACTACCAGCATATGTACTGCATGTGGATATGTGAGCTTGTGTGCATTTTGTGTGTTTATAATGTCCATACGGATTCAATCTTGTTCTGTTTTCATTCACCCTAATCGACTTTTTGTGCTTTAGAAAATTACTACATTTGAAGTTCTTTTCAGTGAAAATTAGAATATATTATGTTTGATAAAAATACAAGAAAAAATATTCCAGTAGGAATCTAGGAATAACCAAAAGACTCATTGTTGGAAAGCATGTTTGCAATAATGAAAACCGCAATGGACCCGTAAGTGATATTTACATGATGAAATGAGTGAAGGTAATAGGAAGCTCATGACTGTACTGTGTCTTATGTTTCACATTCTGAAATGTAACAAAACCAGACCCGGCAAAAAAAGACAATAATATATACTCAGACATGGTATTTCATCTTTGTTTTCTCCCTCTTTGAATACTATGCTTCTGGTGGAAAACGTTCAAGCTGTAGAAAATTCACATTTATTCTCTCATTTTAACATGTAAGGTCAGAAACTATGTTGGATTTAAAAGTAGTTTTGATTTAGGAAATTAAGTAAATAACATAAGCACTGTTTTATTAAACAAAAAAGGGGAAAGAAAACATGTTTGCCTCCCTATATTTTTGTACAAAAAAGAAATAACTTGAGAACTTGAAAACAAATTTTTAGACAAAGAAATCTTGTTACAGTTTTGCTCCTGACTTTTTCTGTTCAACCCTTTTATTGCACAACTCTGGAGAAAAAGTGCAATTGGCCATAAAAGCCATTTTCCTCTCAACCAAAGACAAATTTGAAGCACAAACAAAAAGATAATCCACTGTGTTCTTCAATGTCACCCTGTATGGCCATTTTTGGAAGAAAAACAAAAAAAAAAACAAGCTAATAGCTGGTATAAAAGCTAAGCTATTTTCTTCATTTTCTTTTCATTATAATTGGTAAATCTAAAGCTTAATGGTTATGGAGAAAAAGGTCAATGAAGCAGTTCAAAGTTGTCCTTGCATAGCACGAAGCCAACTACATAAATGTAATGTTATTGTTCTTTTTAAATGTGCAAAATGCATAACAATAAATTGATAATACAAACAATATTCATCATTTTCTCTTCTAATATCCTCAATACTATAATCAAATGCTGTATGTTTATGTATTTTACATATGTATATCTTTATATATATATATATTTCTTCATGATAATAAACATAAATAATTTTTTTTAATTCTAACATCTTTGTACAACTCTGTATCCTGAACTTTACATCCCTTGACCCTCTGCTTGTAGGTAAAGTGGCCGTTAACAGTGGACTGCCTGCATATGCTTGCTAAAGTGTTCTGTTCCATTCAGGGATAAATTTAGTAGTGATGATAACCGTGATGCAAATATAACAGAGAAAGCACTAATCTCTTCTTCGGATTCCTTCTGGCAGCAATGTGATCTTTTAACAGCACAACACAAAAATGTAATCCCCTGCAAAGTGTTCATACACCTTGAACCTTTCCACAGTTTGTCACATAGCAACCGCACACTTTAATGTATTTCAATAAGACTTCATGGGATAGATGAACACAAGTGACACATTTTTGAAGCGGAATATAACAGTTGTTTGTTACCAAGAAATCTTTTGTGTAATGCAAAAGCATTCAACTCCCTTTACTCTGATTACTTTAAGCACAATCCAACACAGCCAGTTTCTTTTAGGAGCCATCTAATCACCAAACAGACTTCACCTGTGTATTTTAATGTCATTACAAACCAAACTGTTTTTGAAGGCATTGGAGGTTTGGCCTCAGAATATTAGTGAACACAAGGAACGCAACAGGTGGGTCTGGAATAAGGTTGGCGTAAAATCTATGCCGTTGCCATGGTGAAACATGGTTACGGCAGTTACTTCCTTACATACTCACATTGTGATGTGAGGATCTATTTCTGCTGAAAAATGTGGGAAGATGGTCAGAGTAGTTGAGGAAATAAATTGCAGTAGAGGAAGAGAAGCTAATTGAATGCAAAAGTACTCAAGAGTTGGCTGGATGCTCCAAGTATCTGTGGCAAGACTGCAAATAGTTTTTCATAGACACTCATAATCCTTTGTGATTAATCCTGAACTATTTTGGAAAAAGGAGTTGAAAAGAAATTGTATCTATATCCAGATCTCAATCATTTTACAAAATCTTAATTTTGGGGGGGGGGGGGTTGAATACAAATGCATGTCTGACTTTAAATAAAAACATGTCACTTTCTTTTTATTTGAAAATGATGCAACACATTGTGTTGGTCTATCAGGTTAAGTCTCAAGGAATGCCTCAAAGTCTGCTAGCACAAGAAAATGTAAAGATGTTCAAGGTGTATTGATGTTTTCCAAGAGATCGTCCTCCACTGGTCTTATATGTGTGTGTGGCTTAATTCAATCCCATGTAAAATACATTCAGCACAGCACTGAGAATCCACAAAGCAGCGCTGTGGTACTCTACATTTTGTCAAAAAGGTCAGAATTGAAGCCAAAGGCTCCACAAAGCAAGATGGTTACATAAAGCGTCGTATTTTTACCCACATATCAAAAGTATTTAATAAATGTCCATGCCCAGCACAAATGAAACTACAAGCACAGATGGGTCAGTGTAAAGCTACAATGGATATCACCCCCAGACTGAGTGTCAGGTTCAGGTCCTAAGAAAAGCCCTTACTAATAAATATTGCTACATCAACATAATTAAAAATTGGACTGTTTAGAAACCTTTACATGTCAGAGGAGAAGCATTTCCTAAAAGCCTGTCGTTTTTAATTTAAAAGAAGGAAAAGAAGCAAGCAATGTTCAAACCCAAACGAAAACATTCTTCCCACTTTATGTTGTTTGGAAGAGGGATTGACATCATGCTACAAAAATATATTCATCTTCAGCACTATCGTAGAACTACAAGACAAGTCCTCTGCGAAACACAGCGCCGGCTAACCTAAGATTACAGTGCCACTTCAACTCATTGTCTTTTCCCCCCTTTTGTCTCTTTCGTTCTCTGTCCCTGTCTCTCGCTGTTGCTCACCAAACAAGCAGCAACAAAATGACTCCAAACGGGGCATGTGATACTGAAAGGCAGTGTAGCTGGTACTTTCTGAGTATTATGTCTCAATTTTCTTTCCAGTGAATCTGGAAACTGTAGTAAACGTGGTCAGCGTGGGGATTCAGTGGGATGGAAAATAAAGATGTGCCGCCCATCTACAAATCCATCACAGCTTGAATTCTGGAAATGATAAAGGCACTTCTCCTCCATCTCAATGTGCCCCACCACATGCTAACTGAACTTTTCTACAAATGCTGTATTGGCAAAGGAGGCCCCAGCCTACAGACCCCAACTAAGACAAAACATATTATATAAACCCGATGTCATGTTTAATTCAGAGAATTTGCGATGGTTCTAGATTGTTGCCTACAACTTGCCATCATTAGAAAGGATTTTATTGATGCTTTTGGTGTGATCACAAAATACTGTTTAAATTCAGTTAAACCAATTTAGCATGAAATGTAGATTAGGTGAGAAACAGTCACTTAAAAATGAATGAACTCAGTTTATGCTCCATTTGTAAAAAGAATGAACAAAATGAAAATGTTTACCTTTCCGCTGATTCAGTTAAAACCCCGTTAGTTACACTTTGCAAAGCTTAATCATAATAAAGACATCTCTAACACTTGATAGTATTTACAATGCGGTGAAATTAAATCCATATATCTTCAGTTCTGAGCACAGATGATTTAAACTTTGTATGTTTTGTCCTCTAAATAAACTGTGTCCACTGAGACATGTTTTATTGCTATTGCAGAAACAATAAAATATATTTTTTCAAGAATGACACAATCTAATAAACATTCTATCTAGAATGGAAGATATACTTGAAAAAGAATGAGCGTTACACTGGTGACATCAAATAACCCAAGCCATCAGTCAACACGGGTCTAATTTTTGAATAAATAAATAGAAATCATAACATTTCCTGCCCATGCATATTCACAGGTGTCTCTTTACTGTCTGTAATTCCATATTTTAAAATAGGTTAAAGAAAACAAAAAAACAAAAAAAGGGAGATATTTAAGCAAGAAAACAAACAGAAACACTGCCCCAGGAAAAACTTGGGCTATGAAGTGGTAGAATAGCATTCTATCGGCTAGATATTTTTAGTAGCATTTTGTAGTAGCATCTCTTAGACCTGAACGATACCCTTTCAAAACTCTGAATTGATCTTTTTTTTCTATATTGTGTTTCTTTTGAAATCTTCAAAATTTAGGTAAACACAGAAGCAATGCAACAACTGGGTATTCAAACCAGAGTGGACGCAATGTTTATCTCAAAATAACCACTTTTTTGTAAAAGGATTAAGAAAAAAAATCAATCAAAAAGACAAAAACATGAATTAGGTGTGATTGACCCCCTGCAATTTGGGCTTCTTATTCAAGTAGGTTGCCCAGTAGACCAAGTTAAAGGTTCCAAAGAGCAGGGGGAAGGCTATTCTGGCAATCCTGTCTATCTTGCTCACACTGTTAAAGGTCTTCTTGGCCTCAGGGGGTTTGGGTTTGGGCTCCTCTTTGGGCTCGTCTGGGGGTGGAGGAGCGCTTTTGGCGATTGTGGCTAATCCCGGGTTCCTGGCAGGATTGGGTGCGAAGGGGGTAGCAGTGGTGGGCGGGTAGGCCGTCGTGTTGTTCTTCTTCAGGAGAGACTCCTTCTTCTTCTTTTGCTGATTGCGGTTTTTAGAGAAATAATTGGGGGAAAAGCAAAAGCATATCAAGATTTCAATTTACACAAAAATTACATATTTTTTTTATTGGGTATGCAAGTGCAGCTCAATAAATTATAACACTCATTTTTCATTATATAAAACACATTATATATAGTTAAAACACAGAAACCTTTGTTTATAAGCCTCAATTTCTAGTTATAATGACTTTCTTCTTAAAGCTAATTAAAACATATTAAAGAAGATTAGAATATTAGATGAGACCAATAAAGAAACATTGCTAACACAGAAATGAGGGAATATTAAAGGTTATTTTCAGAAGGTAACTTTAATTTGACAAATGAGCCTCATCAGAAAACATACTCCAGTTTACTAAGATCAACCTGTGATTTAGAGGGCGGAAAGTACCACAATCCAACAAATGAATAAATTGTGAAATAAACATTCCAAAAAATGTAAAGGAATAAATTCAAATTAATGTTTATATATTGTGCAATGAGAATGTGTTTCCTCCTTTACTGTTGTTTTTCTCTTTTGTTTCAGAAAATGTTTCAGAATATCAAACTAATGGAATATATCAGCCAACCCAGTAATGAACGGACCAGTAATAGGTAAGGCTGAACATTGTGTGTGAACACTGTGAAGTAGTTAAATAAATACTGAAATAACCATATGTCTTGCTTTCAGCATATAATAGCTTATAATTTTAAGTCATATATTTTAAACAATTATAAGACAATAGAAAAGGATGCATCTTTTGTTTTTGTTCTCTACGAAATAGCTGGAGGTTACAGTATTTGGTGCTGCTAACTACAGCATGCAGACAAGTAGAGCAGAAAGCACAGGATAAACACTAAACTATTAATGTTCATGTCATGTTTCTGAAATAGCATTTTCTATTAGATGATGTGCAGACTGTAACAAAATGTTCTCCGTCTGAACTAACTTGCAAAGCTATTATCAGAAATGATTAGATCTTTAAGAAACATTCCCTAAAATGCTTGTGTGAAGGTTTTTTCAATTTTGACTAACTAGACTGAAGAAGGATATGTTCAGCAGAGCACATACATTTCTTTTTCTATTTGATATAATTATCTCAGTCTAGTCCTCTTAATAACCTTTAAACCATAAGTCAACTCAATTATATGGTTGTACAGTTGTTGTGTTTCCAGATATGGGCAATTTAAATGTAATAATTTTTTAAAAACTGTATAAAGTAAAAGAAGGAAGGTTCAGCTGTGCCAATATTAACAAGTATAATTCAATGAACTAAAAGTGGAGCACAAATGGGTAAAAAAAAAGGAGTAAAATGAATCCTACCTATGGTATAGATGTTAAACTGCTACAAGGTAGAAATATAGTTTTCCAGTAGTCAATATTCTCAATGCAGTCATTTTGACCAAGGGTAAAGATTTATGCAATAGTAGATTTTTAAAATCTTTTATTGCAACATCCCAAGATGAAGTGAAAACACCACGAAATAAAAAAAATAAAAAACATTTGCCAATACTGAAAGACGTTAGCATTGAATAAGTACCTTCTCAGGGACCACACTTTTTCCATCCCAAGCATAGCCCCTCTTGGTGAAGTAGTTGACTGTGGCAAACTCAATAAGGGCAGAGAAGACAAAGGCGTAGCAGACGGCGATGAACCAGTCCATAGCTGTGGCATAGGCCACTTTAGGGAGGGAGTTCCTGGCGCTTATACTGAGAGTAGTCATGGTCAGGACAGTGGTCACTCCTGCAGGAAGGTAAAAAGACGAGAATGATAAAAGTTATATGGATTATAAATGCATGAAGAATGTCAGTTACAAACAGCGTTTAAAAGGAAAGATAAAACAAAACGAGTTTAATTGTAACTTTGATTGTGACATTGTTCATAAAGCAAATGGCTCGTAAAGTATCAACATTTTGGAAGCTGGCACATAAATTTACTTGATCAAATATAATCCTGAAATTAGTGTTTTGGAAAAGTTGAAGTTCATTTAACTATAAATGTCGTTTCTAATTTATAGAAGAGAAAGAACACATGATTCATGGCTAAACTCACTAAGTACCAGAGATGAAAAACACACTCATTCCCATTCCCTCCACCCGAAATGAAGATCTTCAGACAAAATGCATCTAATTATGCAACTACAAAATAAAAGGTAATTAAAAAAATCATGCATTTTGAAATAAAATGGCTTGGCACAATGCAGTGTGTCAAATCTAGAAAATTGCTCTACTAAATCAGCCACACAAAGGTATGATGAGACATTATTAAGCAGTGGAGTAACTGGGTCAGACCGTAGCTAATAGAGCAGTGCTCATTTTAGAACAGCCAACTGCAGATGTTTAGACCCCGAGTAAAATCAGTCCGAACAATCATGAGGAACAGCTGGCTTCAAATGGTACAAAAGATGCTGAAAATGCCGATCCACACATGATGTATGTGGATTACATATTATCTTTAAAAATGACAAATGTGTTTTTCTCTCAAACAATCCTCTATTGCCAGCAAAGAATGATTTGTTTAAACAGAACCATCACCCTGCCGCAAACAGCATGCAGTTCTGATGTGTGACCAGTTAAGTCTTGCATCAAGTAGGTCAATTTATTTATTGTACAGATTTTTTATAGCTACCTTTTTATGTGAGCGAATACTCAAGGCAGTTGTTTATAAAATGATTTGCATCGTTTGAAGGAGACCACCATAAGGAATAACAGGTTGCCTTGATAAAAGCAAGGACATGTGTTCTTATAGGAACATGGTTACTGTATTATGTGTATTAAAATGACTTGGTTACAGAATTCATATACAGGTGTGCTCAGCAAAGCACCGAGTTATGAGCTGTAAGGTGCAATCTTGATTTCATGAAAAATGGAAACATGTAACTAAAATGTTGCTCCTTTCCAGCTCATTAAGCTATAAACACCTAATGCTGGACTTGTGCGGTTCTATGTCGGTTGCTGCTGCTTTTCAGGTTTCTTTGTTAATATAAATTAAATAATCCACAACGTGTGCCGAGAACATCACATTAGGATGTACAATGACAGAAACTTGGGGTAACAGTTGAAATCATTTTAAATATGGAAACAGTGTTTCAATATTTGCTGGCTGACTCGTACAGAGCGGTCATCTGGGCAGCAGAAATTTCTCTTTTGGACAGATGCCAGAGAAAAGGAATACGGCCTCTGTTTCAACCAAAAACAGCTTCACCTACATTTCACTGCATTGGAAATTGGATTAACAGGAATGCATGGAAGTAAATAATTTGAAGGAAACGTTTGCTCACACTCACTAAGTGTGTAAGAGCAATTTGTAGGAAAAAGGGTAAAGACACTTTTTAGAGGCTTTGCAATAACAAGTATCACTAATTAATGCAACAGTTAATATTAAGACACAAATTATTTTGGACAGTAAGAATAAGTGATGTTGCCATCATAGTTATTATGCAATGTTTTTTTATTTGTAAGTGAATTTGCTGAAGCTGGTCGATTTTCTAAGGAGAGATTATTTGATGTTTGCGTTCTTGTGAAAATGCAGTCATTTTTCACAACAGGACCAAACATTTCTCTCCTCTTCATCTATCCCGCCTACATACTTATGTGAAAGTAGGAAAGATGGCGTTGGAGGTAGTTTTTACTCTTGTTTTACTAACTTACTTTTCTCATATAACACAATGGCTTTTGTTCCTGTTTATTTGAACAGTTTGTCTCTTGTGGCTCTACATTTAAATTTAAAGCCAAATACTAATGAAATGTAAGTATTTGACTGACTGAAGATAAAAATATTCTTCCTGAAACATGAACTCTCTTTAACTGGACATTGTGCGTCTATATAGAAGCTGCATGTGACAAATTAGCCGTGAGACCAGACTGCCAACATTTCAGCTTGTTTACCACTGAAACAGAAATTTAATTGGAGAACGATGAAGGCACCACCACTCCACTTGGTATTTTATTATGGCTTTAGAAGCGTTGTCATTCTTAGCATCTCATATACTTTAGTGTGTTTGACAGGCTCAGTCGTCATGGAAACAAGTATCCTATTTTCTGCAATGTTTGCCACAGATGGAAAGGAAAGGAAAAAGAGAAGATTATGATTTAGCTATAAAAATAATATATTCATTTATTACATTAAATAATAAGGGACGGTCTGGGTCTCTGTTTGGACTCTGTGTGTTTGAGGGTTGTGATCACAGTCTTCTGCAAACGTGTAAAAGTGTGTGTGGGTGATTGACCAACAAGTCCAAGGTGTGTTTTTGTTTATTCCCTTCATGTCTGCTCAGAGATGGGTGTAAAGAAGAATCATTTAGAACACGAGCCAATTATAGCATCACAACTCGTCTCAAGAGCTGCTTTTAAATAACGACTTGACATGAACCAAGTAACACAGCGAGACTTTCCAGGTTGATGTCAATGAAATCCACTAATCTAAACCTGGTTAAGTGAGTTTTAATATAGTTGGACTCACAAGAGTTTCTTCCATTAAAATGACATTTTACTAATACACAATGCACATGTAAATACTGAAAGGATGAATAACAATGGAAGGAAAAATATTGTTAGGTTTGAGTGGCAGCATTGTTCCAAACAAGAAAAGGTTTATATGACTACTGAGAGGAAAAGGTGGATTATGTCACAAATAAAAAACATTTTGATCCTCATTTCTTGACAAAATGAGGTGGAACCTTTAGAAATGTAAATGACAGTAATAATAATCAGACTAATGAACCATTATTGCCAAACTGCCTGAAATATGAAAGTACTTTAAATTCATTAAAGTCACCTTGATCACAAATTCTACCTAAGATCAAATGAAATAAGTTTTTCTTTTTTCTTCAAGCAGTTGATTATTTTCTCTTTTAAAACGTTGGGCCATTCATCAAACCCCTATAAATAACATGTTAATCTGACGAATCTCAAGCAAGCAAATAAATGTCCAGACCCCGCATCAGAGAGGAACCACAGGCGAAACCCTGTCAACGAGAGCAAGGCTTCAGGAAAATGTCTTTGTATTTCTGTCACGCTCAGTGGTTCCAAGCAGAAGTGTCTTTCAAACTGTGTTTTGACTGAGAAAACAACCAATCAAACATGACAATCAAAATGTGGGTCAAAAGTACAACAGTAGAGCGGAAAGCCTACTGACTGAAGGCATACCCAATCTTCTTTGTGCAACATAAGTCATGATGCTGGAAAGACCTGACCCAAAACATGGTACAGATGGTGAGATTTAAAAATGAGAATACACACCTGGTTATTCATAAATAATGCAACAGCTTTTACTACCTGGTAGAAGTGGAAGAATGTGAAGAAACAAGGTTTTGTATCTAACCATTGATCAATCGAGATGTCAGATACATAAAATATAAACATGACTTCATAACATCCCAATATGCAGGCATGCCATTTGATTGATCAAAACCCACGCCTGGCAAAAATATGCTCACCTATGAGATGATACTGACCCAAAGTCTCGATGGAGAATCCAAAAACACTGAAACTGTGTAATGTTTTTGTTCGCTATCCTTTTTGCATGCCAAAAACTTATATTAATATGTCTGACATAGCAACTTGAGCAGAACAAGAGAAGAGGGGAACAGCACTCAGTCAATTTAGGTTCTATTCGATTTAAATCTGCAGTAGATAATTTTTATAAACAACATGGTTTATATATACATATATACATATACATATACATATATATATACATATATATACATATACATATTTTTTCTCATAGGAGTATGATGATAATGAGTTTGGACTTATTTTATTACAAAATTAGCACATTAGTGTTAAATTTAATGAAGTGTGTGAATTCAGTTCAATTCAGTTTTATCTGTACAGTACCAATTCACAACAGATGTCTTTATGTAGTACAAAAAAAGTCATACATATATTCCAACTGATCTTTGTTGTCAAACAGTACAGTAAGCTAAATTAATTATTCAAAGTAAAAAGTTTCTATCTATAGAAACCCAGTAGACGGCATCGAGTCATTTAGTTGCCCAGTGGGACTTGTCAAGTTGATTATTTACAATCCCTGAATCAGTCTCAAGAAGGAACTGATCTTTGTTGGATATCTGTCAACATTCTCACTGTGCTGTCGCTACTTCATGCTTTATCAATGACATAAGTGTCAAATAAGATTGTTTCTCAGGTCAATTACATTAAGCATCACTGCATCATCTCTGGTTATGGGAAAGAAAGAAATAAAGTGACATGTTGACTGACAGGTGATTAAATGACTGGGCTGGCACCACAGCTGCAGGATGTAAATAATCCAGAAAGACACAAAGACACAAACATTCATCAGCACTTCTAACAAAGTCAATGACTTACCAAGTGCAACAATGTACATTTAGCCACCATGATGTAGCAAAACAAACATGCCCAGTTCATCACTGTGTGCAGATGCGCAAAAACAGTCAGTACAAACTCTAACACAAAGTACTATTGCTTAATGAGCAGATACATTAAACAGCATAACGGGAAAGTCAATAAATCCCAAGCCAATCGCTTTTACAGCGGAAGAGAAGGAATCAAGCTGATCTTCCAAGCCCTGCCCCCATGGCAGCTCAGACTCAGAGAAACAGAGAGGAAGAAGGAAGGGAGGGAGGGAGTTAGGAGGATGGAGAGCATCGTATCAGCACTATCAATGGCTGTTTGCTTTCTGGTTTCATTTAGACTCCAAGTAAATAAATTGCTAACGGTTTTCCACTACACCAAACTAGCTGCAAACTAATCAGCCTCTTAATCGGCACTGTGATGAATAAGATAACTTTACCCATTGCTGTGTTTTTAAATTGCCTATTCATCTATAGGGCAGGCTTCATAAAAAATGTGCATAGCCTTTGTTTTATAGTAACATAATGCAACTTAAACAGTCATTTCAGTAGTACATTTGTTCATATTATTGCTTTTTCTTTGTCGGACTTGGACAATCACCTCTGTAGTAATAGAAAATCTTACAGCAGGACAGTGGTTATTTATTTGTAGAACTGTCAAACAGAGTAAAAATGTTGATTGTGTGCAGGAATTATAACAAGAAATAAAGTTGTGAATAGGTGGCAGCGAGAAAAAATGACTTGAACAAGTCTTTGCAGTTTAGTATTTTCTCCTACAGTGAGTATAACATAAAACAAAACTATTTGTATTGGTGCAATCTTTATAAAGACAGGATCACACATTGCCCTCTTGTTTCTATTTACCTTCTCCCATTGCTCCCATTGTTTTTGTGTGATTTCCCTGGCTATATCCCAGGACACCTTATGTGGCTAGGCATGGCTCACTGTCCTGATCCTGGTGTATAACACTCTGTATGCCGGTGGCTCAAAAACTAAGACAAAGAAACACTAAGATGATCTTATTTCACCTAAATCTATCTCAAGCAGTACACAATGAAAGGTTTACAAAAAACCTTAAGATGAGCCAAGTTGAATTGAGGATACTTTTGTTATATGTGGTATCTTATAAAATACTTCTAGCTCAATAGCTGTTTTCAGTAAAATGACTCTAAAGGATTATTGGAAAGGTTCCTGGTTGGGATGTTTGCCATTTACACCATGCTGTGGCAGTCTGCAAATACAATACTTGCTGTTGAAAATTGTGGGCAGTCCTTTGATCTTTCCTCTTTCATGCATCTGTTTGATGGTCTAAACTTAGTAATAAACACTGAACACTTGTGACTATATAACATATAGATGCATGATCCTGATGAGGTAAAATACCCTCTGTTATCTTTGGACTCAGCAATACTGCTAATGTGACAAATTATATTTCAGTATGGGTCCCTCTGGCAATATAGACAAGACTGTGCTGAAATAAATTCATAAGACAGAGGAGTCACTTTAGAATAAAGATGTGAATGCATTACGCTTTAGTTGCACTTAACATTATTTATTTCCCACTGAAATGGTGATTTATTGGCAAACTTTAAAATTGTACAGGTAATTGCAATGAAACATTTCCTCACAGGTGGCAACACAGCAATATGATGACGTGCTTTTTAAAACATCTTAAATTACTTTTAATTGACTTCCTTAAAATTCTTTAAAGAGAAGGACTTGCAAGTTTTGTTTGGTTTTTAGATGTGTTTTCACTTATTTTGTTAATCAATATTTAGATCACAGTTAGAGCAAAACAAGTAAAACCAAAATAAATTGAGAGAAAGAAAATCATTTACAAAAATCTGCCGAAAATGTCAGTATTTAAATGATTTAATTCAACATATTACTGGGGTTTTATTTGCTCTTTACCTATGCAGCTCATAATAAAAAAAATCAAGTAAAATGACTGAAAGACCTTATAGGTGTCATTTTTACAGTGATGTTCTGATGTTTTCCAGTTTATCTCTCCTACTAATAGCATATTGTCACCTTCCTAAAATAATGGTCCAAGTCATTTGTTGCCAAAAGATTTTTTTTTTCTTTTGGCAAAAAAGAGGAGGGTTTTTTGTTGGCCAAAACAACACAGGAAATTATTTTAGGAAGATGATAATATAGGACCAAAAGTAACAGGTCTCACCTGACAACAGCACTTTTTTTCCTAGATTTTTTTCCTACATGACTTGTAGTTGTGCACAAACAGGAATGGCTTCCTTTTCACAATGACTGTCTTTTTGTCCCTCTTTCATAAAAGGAAGATTGGTGTTTAATTATCGTATGTACATACTTCCTATTCATTTTCAGATCCTAACACTGTCAAACGTTCAAAAGTTGGGATATTATTTTATAATCTAACCCTGCTATAAATCTTGAATTCAACTGGAAGTATGTTTTATTCATACAGCATTTTTCTCAGATAGCAGTCACACCAACATCTAAGTCCCTCAAAGTATGACTGTATTTATACAAAAATTAAATTAGACTTTACTAATTAGATGCCTTCAAAGGCTGGTGGTCCCCCTGAATTTCATTCAGTAAGTGGTATCAGACTGAAGGGCATGTTAAATACACCATGCATCTAGCATACAACACTCAAGGTTAATCTATTGGATTTTGTGTATGTGGCATGACAAAAGGTGTAAAAAGATCACAGGGTAAGAATATTTAAATATATCTTATCAGTCAATACCTAAAACAACGTGACACTCTCAGAAGAGTGTCACATTGTTTTAATAAGTAACGTGTACATCTGTGTGTACAGCTCAGAGCAGGTATGTTTTTTGTGTTTAGATACATGCATGAACACGTTTTGCATGTAATCCCATGGAGCACAACCAGTCCTGATAGCATGGGGGACACATACATGCCCTACATAGTTTGAATCTAATCTAGGCCATCCTCATTTCCCCTCGACACGTGACAAGCACTGCAGGTAGAAAGCTGTGGCACACATGCAACAAGCAACACACATAAATACACACCTCAACTCATACAAACACATATTAAAACATTGCGAGAAGAATGCCAAACATACAGGAGACGACAGTGCAGCGATATATGGCAGCTCTGAAACAATTCAAGGAGACTCTTCAAGAAGCAGGCCATGGGAGACACGGGCAATAATGAGGAGAATATGAAGAGAGAAAGAGTGAGTAAGGGAGAGGAAGAGGGAAAAAAGTAGAAGGAAGTGCGTAGGGTGAGGTAACCCAAGGACATTCCGGCTGCTGCTGTAGAGCATGCTGCAGACTAGCAAGAGCTTCCATTTGGTTGGTGTTATGTAAGACCTTACTGTGACAGACAGACAAATACACACCACATATCCAAAGAGACTAATTCCATACAAACATCCACATTAACCAAGCAATATGCACACACAAGCAAAAACACACACAGACTGGCAAATTCACATACACACTTGTAATCTTCCATTCAGGGCACGTAATTCTAAATTCATTCTGAGCTCTTCTTAAATTCTACTGCAGCTAGCCACAACTCATTACAACTCTTTTTCACCTCATTGGAGCAAACACAAAGCAGAACACAAGAGGATAGAAATATTGTGTAGTAAGATTGGTGGCAGGGAACAATTGACCTATTAATCTTTTCTATGTCCTTTAACACTTTTTGGTTGTTGTTATGACAGATTTGGATACAAACCTATTAGCTTTTGGGGAGTTGCATTAATAACACGGTTTGTCATTGCTCCAAGAAGTTACTGTGCCCTCTGGAATATCTTTGCGCACAAGATCAGCAAATGAAAAACAGCATGTCATGGTGCATTCAAGGTGTTTATTGTCTCAATGACCATTTTCCCCGGTTTCCTGCCGCCATGCTTGGCTAAGCAAATCCACTCCTGGCTCCGAAAATTTTGGCAAGATAGAAAACATTTTCTAAAGTGATAAAGTTTTTCAATATTTCACAGCTTACTGTCTTTTCAAATCTGTAACCAACAAGGTAATCAAAGTTGATATTATGACGCATCAAAGACTAAAATGGGTCAACTACATTTTTGGAAAAAAATACTCACTTGCAGTAAAATAAAGCCTTGCAAAAGTCTCTAAAAAGGCTTTTCACTCTGCAGCAAATGCTAATGAACAAGCTATGCTGATGAATTCTAATTTATACAAGTGGTGGACATTCATTCACCCCATGACATTGAAGTGTATTTTTCATTTAATGAGACTTTGACTGTAACCAGACCAAAACTAAAGGTTTTTGCAACAAATCACAGAGGGTGGACGAACTCAATGCAACGTTTGAGGTCGACAAAATTAGCAAATCAAACAAAGCAGGAATGGCAGATTCAAACCAGAAACCTTTTTGTTACACAAGGAAATGTCATCCTAATGACACACACACACACACACACGCATGTATATGTATAAACCACTGATGAACATTTTCCAGAAATCTCATAGTTTAAAGTAAATATTTAACTTTAAACATTTATTTTCAGTAAAAAACATTTTAAAAAAATGTATCTGAAACAAATTCGATTTTAATTCAGCTTAGATCAGTTTAATTTATGTCCATCTGAATGATACCAAATTTCAACAAATGCCATTAAATAACTTAACAGGTCAAATTTATATGCAGATATTTAGAACCATATCAAATCCAGTTTGGATCAATTTAATTAGTGACAAAACTCACAGGGTAGTTGGATCCCAATTATTTGATCCAAATTATAATTGAATACAATCAAAATCAGTTGTCATATTTATATAACCTAACTTTTAAAATGTTTGAATGTTTTAAGTCACTGAATTGGCAGCAGTCCTTCCTTATGAGATGTAATGAAGTACAGCATGGCGTTATAACTGGCTCAAGTAGCCTGATTTAAGTCCAAACCTCTTTTAACGATATCCCAGCTGATTCAGTTCAGTGCTCAAACCTGCTGCACTTAAGAGCGAGTGATTGATGAGTCATTATTGTATTATCCACATTGAATTTCCAGGAACAAGTTTGGAACCTTGTGTTGATTGGCTCATTTCTGCAGGTGTTCTGGGATGAGAAAAGAGTCAACAACTCACCAAAGACAGTTCTGGCAGGGACAGACTCTCTGTTGAGCCAGAAGGACACTTGGGAGAGGATCACTGTCATGATGCAGGGTAGATATGTCTGGATCACAAAGTAACCAATTTTCCTCTTCAGGAGGAAGTGGGTCGTCATCACAACATACTCTCCTGTTTTCAGGAAGATAAGAGACAAACGAAAGTTACATTTTCCTGCATCTATTTGTCTTGTACTATAATTTTAGATAAATAGCTGGGTGAACAACTTAAAATGAATGTAAAAATCAGGGATATGGGAGGTCTTTGTAAATCTAGAATATACCTGTGCTTGACTGCACCACACCAGAATCCACACTCTGCCCCATCAGATCGTACTGGTTTAACCTGGAGCCGTCCTCCGCCACCACCACAGACTGAGCAGCGCCTCTGGTCCACACGTACACCACCTCTGCTCTGGTATAGGCATCTAAGGAGTGAAAAGGTTATTTAGTTTACTTCTGTTTTTTTTAAGATATAATATTATTTAACAATCTTCCATTAAAGCATCTATTGACATCCTGTCTATATTTGTTATCATCCAGGATCTTCTTATGTGAGACATCACATTGTGCTGTGCCACAGCCTGTCATTCTTGTCTTGTAACAAAATAAGAAAATAATGTCCCAATAGAGTAACGTGACCTTAAAGCAGCAAAGTCAGTCAGTTTTTTTCCCCTTCTGGCCACCCAACCTGTCAAAGCTGCAGTGTGGCTCGGCCACTGCAGAGGAAAAGATGGCTCAGCTGCAGACTGCAGAGCGAGGAAGAGAGCTCATCACTGAAATATTTAGGAAGTGAGTTCAGTTTAAGGGCGTTTAAGGCTTGGTACTCTCACACATGCTGTGTAGCTGGAATTGCAAAGAGGTAACATGGCTCACGTCTCTGTTGCTTTAGTGTCCTTATGTTGTTTTTGTAATTTTTTTCTTGCCTCCTAACACTCATTTGCCATATCATATTTTCTTATGGATAGGTTCTGTTATTTTTCCATTACATGTTTCTATAATTTTCCATTTCTAAGTCCAGTCTATTTGAATCTGTGTTTATTAAAGAAAGATGCAGGGCAGTTTAAGCTGTCAGCGGTGAGCAGCTGGTGTGATGCTCTGGTAGCATTACAGAAGGTACTGCAGGCTGCATGCCTGCAAGAGTCTTGGAAGGTCTATAAAGGTTGAACACTGCCTTTCCTTTGTATGGAGGCAGTGGCACATCATACAACGCACATATTTAAGTGTGTGTGGGGGATGAGAGGAGATGTGGATCTAGTATGTTCATTAAATGTAGAATTATGTTTGGCTGCAGAGGCTACTTACAGCTGCCAAATTTCAGGGGACAAGCATGGGCATCCATAGGGAAGTCTTCCAGATGCATGGGGCATTCTGCTCTCACTGTCAGCCTTGAAAAAAGCATATAGATCACAGAGTGAATTCCAAGATATAATGGTGGATAGAATAAAGAAACCAAAGCCTTTAGAATGAAGACATGGTGAAGTGTTGTAGCCAAACAGCAGCTAGGAATGTGTTGCAACATACACATATTTTTTTACTGTATCAGCACTGAGTGAGTACTCAAGCTGAACACTTTCCCCCCAAACAGAAATGTTCCAGTTCCATGAGCTTTGAGCTTGTGTTTACTTATGGTTTGGTAGAAAAATAGTGTGTCAGATCACCCGTGGCACACTAATCTCCCATCTAACCCTCATCTCAGTCATCTGTGACACCAATACAGGCTCTGCCTCTGCCTCTTCCCTCCCCCTCTTATTAAACATGTTGAAGCAAATGTTATACAGTACTTGCTTTAGATGACTTACATTAACACAAGTCAGTGGTGTGGATTAGGTTCTGTACTGTCATCAGGGTTTACTCAGCCCTCTTCTTCTAAAGAATGGTGCTAAGATGCCAAGACAAGTTTTGGTTTCAGATCTAGTCTTCTGGTTTACACATGTTTTATTGGAAAAGCCAAACTTCCGATTTGTCATAAATTCTGGATTTGCAAATTGACCAATTTTACACAAAAACAAACATAGTTTGCAGTGTATAGAAAAAAACTATCTTCTTTGGTAATCTACCATTTGATTTTACAGCAAATTAAGCATTTCTGTCTGTTTCTAATAAAATCTAATTTTCAAAAAATAAAATAGATATTAGCCTTAAAGATTCTTTGTGAAAGCAGTGGATTGCATCAGCCTACCTCATGGTGTAAAGCAGCGTGCCTTCCTCTGTAATTCGGAGAAGCTTGTTCGGCATGGTCATGTTGTGGGCCACTGACTTCTTGCCATTGTGGAAGAAAGTATCCGGGGTCCAGATCTTGCTGGCCATCAGGTTGTTGAGACGCAACACGGCCATGGGGCCTTTGAACTTTAACCTTTCATCTTTCCAGCTCTGTCTGAAAAAGACATCAATGGTGTACTCCTGCGAGTGAATGGTGAGTAAGAGAGAGACAAAACACAAAGTGAACAAAAGTGCATACTTGCTGTTCTGGAGCTCTCTTCTATCTGACTTCATCTATAGCTGACAGCTGAAAACGTTGAGTCATGTAACCTTTCTATGACAAACATAGGGAGGATTTAGAAAAGAGAGAGGTATAAACAGTAGTTTTGTGGCTAGTGTGTTTTCTAAAATTAATGCCTCAGCTGTCATTGTTCTACTCCTGGTGCTGTAATATGTGTGGTTATCTTTCCATTTCCTTCATTTTTTGTTTGCAAAGCCGTTGTCAGGACAGTTAATTGCAATTTCATGCATGCAGCGGATATATATACATTTTAATCCAGCTATTTACAATTACATTGTTTGGTAAATGCAAAATTACTCTTTACATTTATCTTAAGGTAATATTTTTCCCTGAGTAAAATAAATAGCACTCATCACAAAAACGAGACACTGGGCACAAAATTAGAAGGACACTTAATTCCCAAGCCAGATAATGACTGCAGCTGAAAGAGATTTTAATGGTTCCACATGGCTGCCCACTAGAATAAGAAAATAATTCACAGCCTTTTTGTGCCGTTTCTCCTTCTTTCACTCTAGTTCTTATAAGATAATTAGAGTGAACTAAAACGGAGCTTGAAGGTAACAGAGAAGGGTATGGGAAGGCTACAGATGGAGAAAATCTTCTTTAATGTTTTTTTCTTGACAGTAAAATACTCCTGGTCTACATGTCAGCCTGTCCAATTAACTGAGATTATGTCAAATCAAGTAGACACATTCCTGTACATAAAAAAGAGCAAATACTTTGAACAAGACTTATTGGTTTCCAGTGTATGATGCAAAGATCAAGACAGTTCTGTTTGAAAATATCCTAAACATTTAACTGTTGAAATGTAAGATATTTTACCTTCTACATTAGGTGACAACAAAACAATCATATTTGTTTGTTTTCAACAAATGAGAAACAAATGTCTGGAAATTTAATTTCATAAACTCAATTCACCACGTAAAACAAATTATGCAGCTTAAATATGCAGACTGATATATTCAAGCTTTTATTTCTGTCAATTATGATGATGTTGGGCTTATAGCTAGATTATTATTTTATCAGTCTAATAAAACTATAAATTTCTTTAATTCAGAAATATGCACATAATGAAAAGCATGTTTATGCTAAAAGGATGTTATTTTCAAAATGTGCTCTTACTGTGACAAACAAATGCTGATTCTAATTTATTAGTAGAACTTAAATGGCTGCTTTGAAAGAAGGTGTAAATAGCAAAGGTGTAGTAGTTTATTCCACAAACTATTTTATTCCACTTAGAGAAAGTCCAGGAATGTAAATAAAATAATTGAAAAAATTAACTTTTTCAACCTGCAACTGAATAAGTAGCACTTGAGAAGAGAGACATGTATCTATAAATGCTCATTACAAGTGACAGCTGTAACAAAACATCATAAGTTAACAATCAATCTTCCTATCAGTGAATATTTTCCAGTTTAGAAAGAAATGTGAATTGAGAGATGAGAAAACAGGTGTGAGGGTCTAAGGAAGGTCACAGGGAAAACAAGTGACATTTACAGAGGTGGAAGGAGCCTTACCATGTCATGGTCCGAAACTGGTCCAATGCTAGTCACAAAAATGTCAGTCTTGACTTCAGTTACACGCTCTGTTGAAGCAGGAAATTGTCAGAGTGAGTGACTATCAGTGGCATTCATTACATCTAAACTGCTTGTTAATCCAATGCCACCTGGCTACACTCTCTTATCTGTTCACACTTGTCAGCAAAATTTTTAGCATACACAAATGCACAACAGATGTACAATTAAAATTACACATATACCAAATTATCAAATGGAAAATACATCTAACCATTACAGAGAACTTTTGCCTTGAATTTTGGTACTAATTTCTGTTTTTATTGGTCTCAGCATCAGCAGTGTTACTGCTGAGTAGATGTTAGGTCTCTAAATGGCATCGTGTATGGTGGAAAACATGCCACTCTCCTCCGATAATGTTGATAGCCAGCTTAGGATCAGTGGGTGGGGAATTCATTTAAAGAGGCTGGCAAAGATGTTTGTGAATGTGTCTTCACATATTTGTGTGTATGTGTTTGACAGAGCTAGCTCCATGTGACTGTCAAATTGAAATGTGACAGCGTGATTTGTAAATGATGCCTGTTGTGATTCATAATTTCTTCCCCCAGACACTTGTACTTTTATGAAGCTTGTTTTTTTCATTGTGTTTGATGCCTATTACATCATGTTACGTTATATTGCATGCTCTTGCTACTTTTGCTTTATTTCTTTATTATTCTCCCTCGTGTTCTTTTTCAAACTCCCAGCATTCCTGCCATGTTGCTTCTCTCTAACAATGTGTGGCTGACAACAAGTGGAACAAAGCCAACAGCAAACGATGGCAGTGTCGGGTTGATAGTGTAAGTCTGGACTTGATGAAAATTTCAGAAAAGCAGCAGCCAAATAATGAGACTCTGGTACTTTTTCTTGCTAAAGGTAACAACAGTCTGGTACTGACAGCAAGCCCATCCACATTATTTAGTCACATGGTTATTATTACATGAGGATAATAAAACTGTTTCAAGGATGACACTTTCCTATTTAAAAATAATGGATTTTTTATGAACAACAAAATGTATTCAATGAGTTGGCCGTACTGACCTCCGAGTCCTGGCCTGAGGCGATTGTCATAGCCATCTAGAAGGCTGTCTAAGATTTTGGTGAACACTGTGGTGTTATCTTTCTGCTCGTCTGTCATGCCATTCTGCCCAGAGCTGCCAAAGCAAAGAACAAGATTTAAAGTTGCAGCTAAAGTCAGAAACCTATGCCAAAACTGCTGGCAGAAAAACAAACAGCAAAACTCTTCATCTGAATCATATATCACATATCAAAGACAGAAGCATTTCATTTGAACTGTGGAGTACACCAGGGGAAATTCTGCTGGCATGCACAATGAACCATGAGTCACAATATGAAAGCATATTCAGGAAACTGGCCATGCTTACTGTGACACTAAATAATATCCCTTTTAACGTACATCCTGCATTGTATAACCATGAGAACAGATCATTTCATCATTAGTTAGAGGACATACTTGTTCTCTAAAGCAGACTACCGAAGCATACATTCAAGTCACAATAATATTTTAAATGCCTGAACACAATACTAAACTAGGCAGGGGATGTTATGCAAAATCAACTTTTTGAAATAAATATTATGTTATAATGTTATTCTCTCATCAAAAACATATCTGGAGTTGCTTTGATTTATTCACACATGTTTGACAAATGCTTGACTCTCCCATGGGAACCCTCCAGGGTACCTCAGTATCTACTCTTACGATGCATCACCTATTTACCCAAAGCTCATCCTAGGAGCTTGAGTCCCCAGCCAATCAGCTGCCCTCCCATGCACCACCCACCTTCCCCACTGAGCTCCCACAGACTAGCAGCAGCAGTCAGCAAACACCTGATAGAATTACTGAGCTTATCATACAAACTACTTGTCAGTCCAATGCTTCTAAGAATGGCTGTAAATGTGATAAAGTGCAGAAGCAGGAGTGGTGGAAAGAGAAACAGCTTCTTGAGGAGACACAGGTCATTTTCAAAGCTTCAAGCATCTTTTAAGTTATTTTTGATATAATACAGAATTTTCATGACAACTGAGGGTAACATAGTTACATGATTGTGCTATAAAATTGCACTATGTGCTTTGAAAATAAACATCTCCCTTTAAGCCATACATTACTAAAATTATAAATACATTTTGCAATTTTAAAATGTGAATCATAAAATGGACATTTCCATCCATCCCTCCATTCATCTTCTTACACCCTTGTCCCAAAATGGACATTTTACAATTGAATAATCCAATAACATATTATTACTTTGACACCAAATCTCTTCAGCTTTTTACTCAGAAATCTATAGTCCATAGTATCATGCTATTGATGAGAATTTTATCTGCAAGTAAGTTTGATTAGGTGAACAAAAAATCTATTTTTTAAAGCATGTTAGTTTGTTTCATTTTTCAAGGGATGTGAAACCGTTTAAAGGCTCAATAAATAGACGGAAGAGTGAGACGGAGAATGAAAAAAGAAAAATCAGAATACATTATTTATACCTTAATATAGTCTTTCAAACGAAAAACACATCAGTGAATGTGCTCTTTGAACAACATGAAACAAAATGCTAAGAGCAATGCTGAAAACGCTCATGATCCCTAATTGTGAGAGCAGGGCTTGAATCTCCCCACATAAATATTTCACCGTTCTCCTAATCAGGGAACCAACCTCTAATTACACAGTGCACCAAAAAGCCAGGATTTGACATGGCTGAGATAGCATGTGCATAAAGTGTGTTAAAACACATGGACCAGTGCATGCACATACCCATATGCTCCCAGATATTTGCATATGTGAACCAACAGTCATGCTCAACAGTATTTTGTATGTGTAATCTTTTTCCTATTTACAAAGCCAGTGGGATTCTGCTTTGATTACTTATGAAATAAACAGCATGTGTTTGAAGGAAGGCTCTACTAGCTGAACATCTCCAAGGAGAAGTGGAGGTCATCAAGATTAGTTAGTAGAGACCTGCAGCTGGAAGGAAGGAAGAGTGTAAAACGCGACACAGCAGCATGTGGAGAATCCTGACAATTAGTCTATAGGAAAACAAAGAAGAGCAAAGATTAAGATAACAGAGATAGAAGAGAAGCAGCTGGGGAAAAAAAAACACTGGGAAAGGTATCAGTTCTGAATCAAATGTATCTGTTCGAAGGGAGAAGCTCATAAGATGCAGAATTAAACTCCGAATATGAGCTTTAAAAATGAGAGATATCATGTGGATTTTAAAGAAAAGGTCCATTCACATATTTCTCTTTGCCCCCAGTTATCCCTCTGTCAATGGGAATTATAAAGTAAAGAAAGAAAATCAAATGAACGTTGTGATGAGCAATTATGGTCTTTGTCAGCTCTGAAGGCGTCTGCCTTAAATCACTCAAAATTCAAAGAATCTTTAGTATCTTGTTTAAAGTCTGGAATAATAATTATGTCTAAAAACACACAATATAAACTGCAGCTTTGGAATGTACAGCGAAGCTAAAATTAAACACAATGTTCTTACTTGTTTGTTTTTTCAGAAGCCCTAACACACTGATGTGTTTTAAAATCACCAAAACTGAGACTGACAAAAAATGATAAAACCGTTGATGCTCATATTGCAATTTATTATTACAGAGAAGATCTGAATATGGCAGAAAAAATACCCTGGTAAGAAATATCTTAAGATTCGTCAGATTGGACTAGGAGCTTCGATGAACAAAAATGTTCAAGTCTTACCACAGAGTCTTACTTCCAGTTAGGCTTCAGTCCTGATCGGGACATTTTCACATGAAAATGTTCTTTGACCTAAATCATGTCACTGTACCTCTGGCTGTGTTTTTAGGGTTGCTGAATGGTGAACCTAAGTCTGTTTCAGCCTCTGACAGGTTTTCTTTACTCTGTATTTAACTCGTCCCATCGACCCTGCAGCAGAAAAGCGTCTCCACTGCATAATGCTGCCATCATAATGCTTTGCGGTGGCAGAAGGGGCGGCAGTCCGTGGTCAAGATGGGACAGACACAAACAGAGTCTTCTTGTATTTCATGTGACTCCTAAAAACATTTAATTTCACTAGATTTTCTATATTTAATTAGCATTTTTCAAATGATCTGAGGACTATTTGTAATTCAGCTTCTACATGTGTTGCTTTTTCACATACATTCCATTCTAATACATTTCTGGCTGCAGTGCGAAAAAATGTGAACATATTTGTATATATTTGCAAGGCATTAAACACTAAACATAATTGATATTTCCAATGATGATGGCCACGATTTAAAATACTGGTTTGTCAAATGGCAAATGTTCTAAAATAAACAATTTTTTAGCAATAATCACACATAATGTTTCTAAATGGATAAGTGAAAAATATAAGGTGGAAATTAGCATTTTTTACATGTATAGGGAGATAATATGCTTTGAAAGATAAACATCTTTATTAGTTTGGGGCTACCTCTCACCAATCACTGTACACCATCCCCATCTACAGGTCATCTGAACAGCAACAGTGTATTCACACTTTCTCTGCCAGTCTCTCTCTGTCCATTTTACTCACTGTTTCTTTCACTTTCCTGTCAGCCAGAAATCTAATTATGAGGCATTTTCTTTGGTAGCCAGATACCGTAGCAAAGCTCTTGGCCTGCTCAATTATCACATCTTACCAAAATCCCCAAAGGTGTATTCGCAAGTCTGTGAGTCTGCGTCTGACTCCGAAAAGGGGGACTGGCTTCTACAGAAAATCTTTGGGGTGATAATTGCTTTGCAGTTTCTGTGCTGTCACTTTACGGCACTTGAATACTAGAATATCTTCTCTAAAGCAGAAAAGATCCTCCATTTCTAGCCCTTACATTTCAAAGAATGCAGCGGCTGTAATTAGTAAGTCAGATTATATCCGTATACAAAAATGAGATACTACAGTGCACTACAACTTTAAAGAATTAAAAGTGTCTTCATAATCCGCTTGGCGGTTTAAGCTAAAATCTATATCACATACAGAATTTACTTTTTGTGGTCCAACTGCTGAGCAAAGCAAGCTGGTGGCACATACATGGTGATATCAACGTATCGTCATTTATGCTCTACTGTTATATTTAGTAGAAATTCCTGATCTGTCCATTCACCAAAGATTTCTCTTGGAGAACCACAAAGAAAGAAAAGTTTGTATATACTCACATACTTAAGAAGGTTGCTGAATTGGACTTTTAGAGTTGCTTTCTTATGTTTGTGTGAGTGTTAAGTGATTTTCTTGTCAAAATTGTTCACATTTATACAATGAGCAATTTTAAATCTGCAGGAAAAGGAATGTCCGCTTAGGCTTAGAATTGTGTAGAAATTAAAGCAGTTGCAATCTCATCACGGCGGATCTCACCCTGCCATTTATAATCCAATTCTCTCTCTCTTTCTCTTTTTTGTCTGTTTAGGTAGCTGACAGGCAGCAGTTCCATGTTGACACTGAGATGGAGAGTCTATACATTGACTCTGCTATCCCTGCAGCTGCTGTCAAAACAAATGTGCAGTAATCTATGGCAAACATCTCAGTGCAATGCGGAACATCTACCCTACGTATAGCCCAGGTCTGAAAACTGACAGAGTGGATGTTGTCCCACGCAGCCAGTGAACCAAAAGAGAAAAGTGCATTTCAACAGTAAAGTGGCTATTTTTTGCTCATCATCTCTTGTCCCTGTGTTGCACTTCTTATTACCTTGGCAATAATAAGCATGCAGGTGTCCTGTGAATGTGCCCTACTTACAAGCACAGTGATTAGATTCTGTAAAAACAAGCACTGAGGTGGATAGTAGAGTATAAAACAGCCAGATGAATCACTATTGGAGGTTTTAGACATTTAGGAGGCGCACATTGAGCAAAAATTGACTTCTCCATTTAAATGTAACTGAAAATATTTTCCACAGTCTCTACTAGTTCTCACAAATACAGAACAAGCTGGGTTAACCAGAAAAAAATAATAATATGTGCACCAATTAGCCACTAAATTGTAATCCAAAATGCATTTCCCTTCACATTTAGGGTGTTTCAACAATGTGCAGATGAACATGCATGTTTCTGTGTTCATACTGATATATCTTCAATCATATTAAAATATGTTCTCACCTTTTCCCACTCAGTACGCTGCTTGTGACCAGTAAACAAGCCCACAGACGCAGAGAGGCCGCCCTGCTCCGTCCACACATAGTTGAAATATGAGGACCTTTCACTGCTGGAGATTAAAGAAAGGGAAAATGAACATCATCGCCATGTCACATGGAGTCTATAAGCCATTGCCTCCAATGTGCCATCACATAAAAGTGTCAACAAATTAGCAAACCTAGACAGAGAAGGTCACTTTCCTCCTTTTGAACACAAATCTAAACCTTTAGGACTAGATTATTTCACAACAAACATACCAAATCCAAAATGTTCTAATATCACTCACACAAACATCAAGTATTTTGCACCATTATCTTTAATCGCATGTCATACTGACTGTGCCCCTGACTATCAGACGGACCAGATCCAACAGATGCTCCTGTGGCTGCATCCATAGCGCAGAATAATTAAGAGGAAATAACAAGGAAACACACCATCGACCACATATACACCCTGTGTGAGGCTGTAGCACCTGTGAACAGCCTCCTCTAGTAATACTCTGCAATGTGAAGCGTAGGCATTAAAACGGGCATCCGACCAAATTCCTCTTCTTTAAGGGAAAAGAACATGTCATTCCTCCCTAAACATTTAAGTATGATGTCAGTCAGTCTGCAAAGTATAGTCAAGCGACACCCGCTATATAATATGCATGCAAATTCAGAATCCATATTGGAAAGCGCAATCAGTGTGTCCACGAGAGGGCCAGTTGCTTATTTATAGAAAAAAGGGCAAGAAATTCACCGAAATTTGCGATGACAGAGACACAGGCAACACTTGCTTGTGGTGCTTCAAGGTGTGCTGCGAGTGGGTGGTGGCCACATACTCTGTTAAAATGTAATAAAAATAAAATAAAATATCCCTTTGTTGACACAGATTAAACGATGGGAAAATGATGAAGCTTATCGGATTTAGTGGGAGGAAAACCCGCACAAGCACCCAAGCACACTTTTTAAGTTATTCAGAAGGGGAGGAATGTCACCTCGTAGAACATTCAACATTTCAGTAAACATAAGCACAATGGAAATTTTGCATGCAACTGACATCCCCTGCAAGGCTTGTCTAAATACAGGCATGACGATCCGTGCGTGGCGGAGTAATTAACTGAATGCGCGTTGATGCTGTTTTATTTGGAGAGCGCTGTCCGCGGTGCTGAAACCAGGCAGCAACCCGGTTAAAGCATCGAGCCGCTCCGGCGTGCCATAAAATACTCGCCCTAAACGGTGCTAATTTCAGCGGCAAACTCATCCACCCCTCTCAATAAAACTCATCTTCTATTGTTGCGCTGTTCACCGATAAGAAAAACCAGCCCGCTGTATCTCTTAGCTCAATAAAAATAACAACATGTTAAAAATATCACTTACAGCAGATGAACCCGGGTGCATTTGATGTCCACTGACTATATCCTGAAACTTTTTGCAAATATCTTTTTTTCTAGGCGGACGGAATGTGAAAAATTTCCTCTGTGATCTCAGATCTGACGAATTTTAGCTGGAGGCTGGAGAAGCGGCTGCTGACGATATGCGCAGGTCTCTCTCACTGTTCATTGGTGGTTGTGTAGTGAGTTCAACTCTCAGTCTGTCGGCAACAGAAATGTTTCACCAAACTAGCATATCTAGTCTAATGAACGCTGAATGGTTGAATGCACTGATTGCGCTTCCCGAACAGCCGACTGAATATCCCCATGTCCAAAGGCAGACTATTTCATTTTAGAATATACCGTGCCAATGTAACAGAATGACAAGCCCGCCCATTTTATATGCAGCACAATTTAACTTCCATTGCTATCCTTCTAATCTAATTCCAGCGGATGCTGGATAGAAAAATCCTCTTACATTTTCAGCTAGATTATCACTCTGTCTCCCTGACTCATACGTGATGATTTGCAACGAGATAAAATTCTACCAAAACACCGTCTAAGACAGCGAAACGAACAGCCTTTATCAGCACATATTTACACGGACGCCAAAATAACACTTAAACCGAAACGGGTTGCGGTTTGGATAGACGCGCACAAGCTTGGAAAAAATCACCTCCAGAATTTTTTAGGAAAACATATTCCCCGCTTTCACCCTGGTTTACACCAGTGCAAGAGGATGTTCTTCTATTCTCTGCAACAACAACGGTAAAAAAAAAAAATCCCCAAGCAGATCACTCACCGTCTCCTAAAAGCCCACGTTTCGCATCTAGACAACTGCTGGTGTCTCTGTTATAAACCAAATATTCTGCTGCTACAGCCGCGCCGCTTCAGACTGAGCCAGAGCACGACGAGCGGCGCTGAGCTGCGTGCATCTGCAAGAGAGAGGGGGAGAAAAAAAAAAAAAGAAAAACTGGGCTTATGATTCGTGGCGTATATTTCTGTAGGCATCGGCGCTTTTCTAAGTTAAGACTACAAATCAGGGGACATTTGCTTCAGCAAGGACCGAAACATAAACACAAACGAGGTGGACAGTGATGTTATTATTGGTAATTTATACAATTTCATTACAATTTCATTGTAATTTGGAAACGCTTATGTTTTCCATAAATCCAAGCTGTTGATGAAGGAACGGCTCTTTTTTGCCCCTAGTTTTGGCGGAGGGTTTATTTTCATGGGGGCAGGCAGAGTGAGCTAGCAGTGGAGTCACGTCAGTCTAGTCTGCAGTGCAACGTTTCCTCTGAGAGCGTGTGCGTTGCCTGCTCACGCGTGGTTCAAGTAATACATGTGCGTGATTAGTTATGAGGGACGTCACAGGTCTGCGCGTCAATATTTTCTAGATTCAATAACTTCTATCTATCTATCTATCTATCTATCTATCTATCTATCTATCTATCTATCTATCTATCTATCTATCTATCTATCTATCTATCTATCTATCTATCTATCTATCTATCTATCTATCTATCTGTCTATCAAACATGCATCCACTTTATTTCAGTCTCCCTCTCTTAACCTGCTGCAGGTGCGTGTGTATATTTAGGTAACAGTGAATCCGTTCCGCGCGGCTGTTTCCGTAGAATTAATGCCACTGTAATACAAGTGGAGCATCGTTTCAAGCTGCATCTCCTTGCCCCTCAAAGCTCAGTCTCCAACCGCTGCATGTGACTCGGTTTTGCCCGTGCGCGCGCGTGCGTGCACGTGCGGGCGCGCACAACCAACACGTGCCGCGGCGTGCTCGTGGGGAAGGGGAGACTCTTGCTTCGAAGAGAAGAGCAACAGCAGACAGCTTCTCTGAGACGCCGTGAAAGAATATCCAGCGATAGCGTTTTTAAAAACACATGCCTTCCCACAGCTCTATCCCTGGGCAGGTGGGTGTGCGTGTGTGTGTGTGTGTGTGTGTGCGTGGGTGCGTGCGTGCGTGGGGTGCGTTGGGGTGTGTGTGTGTGTGCAGGGCTAAGCAGGGGAGAGATGGATGACGGTAATTTAGGTGAGAGATGCGTAGTTTATGGTCAAATAATCACTGGCAGGGAAGAGTTCCTTTGAATTTTGAAGGAAGGTATATTGACTAAAAACGCCCTCTTGCCTATACTTGTTCAGCCATTGATGGTGTTTATGTGGTGATAATTAATTTGATTTATTCACTCTGGGAAATCGGTTATCAAAAGGAGTGTTTTAAATGTTTTAATCATTACCACACTAACAGATATTTTTAAACTTGAGGAATGCTTTTGTAATTTAATACATACATACATACATACATACATACATACATACATACATACATACATACATACACATATACATACATATATGCATAGAGAGAGAGAAAGAGAGAGAGAGAGAGAGAGAGAGAGAATGATCCTTTATTGTGTATTGCTTATTTAGGTTTTTGAAAGTATTTTTTGTACTATTGCACCTGATGCAATCTTCCATATGTGCATTATGTTTTTGTTCATTTTTGTTTTGTTTTTCATTTAAAAAATTGGGTAGCGTCTAACAATTTGTAACATTTCCTGGAGTCCTGTGGGCCGAATGTTAGATCACCAGGTCAGCTTGTTTTCAGAGACATGATACCATTTCTTCACCATAACCTTTTCCGACTCACCTTACCAAACAACTGAGTTCAACAATGACGTGATCTTAACATCTCCGCACTAGACTGCTTTTCCATCAGACAGAATTATATGCTTTGCAGCACATTGAGCCTTAAAATGCTTAAATTAATTTCTTTGAAAAAACATGCCGGCCCTTTGCAGCTTTTCTATATTTTTACAAACAGAAACTTAAATGTATTATATTAGAGTTTATGTGATAGATCAAAACAATGCATGATTATGAAGTGTAAGGAAAAGGCTACACCGTTTGCAAACAGTGTACAAATAAATATATTAAAATAGTTGGATACATATTCAACCACCTTTGTTCTGATGTATATTAATGAAACCCACTGCAACTAATGACCTTCAGAGTCACCTTATGTGTAAATGGAGTCCCCCTGTGTCTCTGATGCCTAGTGAAGCCCTCATAGAGTCTATTGGGCAACTTTAGTGAAAAAACAGCATTATAAAGACCTAGAAACACACCAGATAGATCAGTTATGAAGTTGTACAAACGTTTTCAGCACGGTTAGCTTATGAAACAGTTTTCAAAGTTGTAAATGTCTCACAGAGAAGTATTCAATAATTAATCTAAAATGGACAGAGTATAGTGCAACAATGGAAACTCCAGAGGAGCTGCAGAAATTCACAGCTCAGGTGGAACAATCTGTTAGCATTGCTATTAGTTATGCACTCCACAAATTTGGCCTTTATTAAAGAGTGTCTGTCTTTTCATTCTTTCTTTCTATTAATAAGTCTGTGTTCTACTTTAATTGTCTTTCCTGTTATTTTGGCAGTAGCAGCGCCACACACCTCCAGCTGCACCCAACTGAGCGCTTAGCAGGTCATAAAGAGTGATAAACACAAGTGGTGTACTTCAGTTCAATTACTGCAGCAAAGTTTAATTTGCTTTCACCCTTTTTAACTCTTTGTCTAAGCAGTGTTACAGGGTTGTAACACCTGTGTTGCTCTGTGACTTGAACTTGTTTAGGAGGATTTAATTTTTGCCCTAATGGTTTATGTTTCATCCTCTTAAACAACCTCAATCAATCAAACTGTTTGCTGCCCACAGAACTAAAGAAAGAAAAATGAATGAACAAAACCCGGGAGTTAGCCGGAGTTGTCAGAAGTTAATGGAGTTACATTGCTGCACACCTGTCCTTCCACAGCTTCACTACTGCACACAAAACTACTGTGAAGAAAGTTTGTAGTTGCCATCCAGCAGGGAATTAGGAGTGACTTGCCTCAATCAGTCGTCTTGAAGAATAAATCAGGCTTCTACAGGAGACAAAAGCAGGCTCCCCCTCTGAGCTGCTCACTGCAATCAGCAGAAGTTGGCATGTTCTCTGACTCACTGTTCGAGGTCAAGTCCAGTGTGACGAATGCAAAGGTACGTGCACACACATACACTCACAACTTCCAAAATATATCCATATACCGTATGGCACATTTAAGTGTATGTTCGGCAGAACCTATACTTAAACAACATACAGTACTGAATCAAATTTTAGAAAAATGTAGTGAATTAGCCTGGCCTCGTTGTGCAATTGTGCTTAAATAAAATTCTGGCATCCAGCACAGTCTGGACTTTCTGCCCTGAATTGTGTTTGGTAGATTTTTTACCAGGCCAATGAGTGAACAGAAGGAGAAGTTGTGAACAATGATGTAAATTTTCTGCGCTGTTTTAGAATTATAGTTTTAGCTGAAAGGCAGCAGAGGAAGTGAACAAAGATGTTCAAAGTGGTTTTCTATAAAATGGTTGTTTACAGCGCAGGGCTTTTCTAGTAACTTTCATAGCATTGAACTGGCGCATTAACATGCGTTACGGCCAAACAATAGCAATTAGGTAAAAATGAAAACCTCAACAAGAATTTGTCAGAGTGTATATTAACTGTTTCTTTCAAAATTCTGTGCATTGATAAGAGTTTGCCCCAATGGTGCCACACTTTTATGTTGCAGGTACTAAAATATCTGTTTTCTGCTTTTTGAAGTGTCAAGATTACATACAAATCTTGTAGGTCTATTTGCTGGACACTGGACATTTATGTTTACCACATTATGCATTTCTGTCCTACTGTTGAAAGAAATTAGTGCACAAGAGTTAACAGTAGTTACCATGGTCACTAAAAATGAAATGAGCTGATATTACTAGGAATAATGACAACAGTTACAAAACTTTTAACAGATATGCCTGGAGTTTTCCAGACATCGTGGTGACAGTGGATCAAGGTTGGATTGTCTGTGCCTCCAAATGATGAGCAATTTCATTAAGAACCAGTTATTAAGATGAAGTGCTTCTGCAGCCACCTAAGATTGCAAAAGTATACTGGAGGGCTGGTGTGCATGACTGCAAGTCCTTTTTGAAGAATAGTGCTTGTCCTACATTCCCTTAGAGTACTTTGACTAATGTGCTTGTGGTTGCATGGTTCATAATCTTGCACTGTACAAGGGTAAATTATTTTCAAAATGTTCTTGTAACTCTTCTCAGATAAGGGGGAGGACTATTCATTCACTAAATGTTTCTCTTTTTGGCATTAGGTTTATGCTGACCTGATTACTTCAGTCAAGTGAAGAGCTAATATTTCAGGCTTTTGGATTCTCCCCTAGTCAGTGCATTTTATTATCATCACTATCTATCCTTCATTTCTTGTGAATATATTAGCGTACATTTTTAATCAAACTAATGTGTAGCTACATGTGGTGAGGGAGTCAATATATCTTTTGTTATTTAGAATTCTCATCAGGCTTAACTTTAGCAGCAGAGATTTTTTGACACTATATTTAATAACTTTCCTAAGCTGTCAACTTCTGAGAGGGTTGGTGTTTGTCTGAAATTAATTATAATCTTTTGAATAATATTTTTCATTAGAAAAAGAGAAGTTACATTTTCAGATTTGTTTTAAAACTAGAGTAAAGTTTATCAATGGCTGCACAATAAAATAATTTCCTTTAAAAATCTAAATAATCCAAATTTAAAATCTTTCAATTCACTTGTAAACAAGTGTGCAAACCTATAGTTCTTCTCTTACTTAAATATACTTGCTTAAATATACTTGCAGGGCTGGGGAGCCATGGTGGCTGCATTTATAAGTACCTGGACTGAACGCTGTAAAAATATCTCTTTAATACCATGCCTGAAAACATTTCTATGAAATAAATAACTACATACATAAAACCTAATCAAATTACACCCATGCATGATTCTTTTTACTCATTATGTGTATTTTGAATCACTGAAGAGCCTCAGTTATTATTGCATTAAGATCAGTGAATGACTAAAGCCTTTCCATCTGTTTAATTTAGAGAATTCAGCCAATTTACATTTTATGGCTGCCAGTTAGATTTTTATAAGTTCTTTTTTTGTTACTCAGCTTCTGGCAGCCAGCCTCTTGTGGCCATAACAAGAAGTGCATCTAATAATTTAATGAAGTAATTGCAGCATTCAGTTGTTGGAGCTGCTGATTACTGATATAAACCAACGAAAGGGGAATTCCACAATCTGCGAAATTCTGCGTCTTCTTTCACTGTACTGAATGCGTCTCTGGTTTACTCTAATTTGATTTTGCTTTGTTTCTGTTCGTGCTAACACACATCTTAAATCACTAACAACATATGTGGATGCCTTCAGATGAAAACATACTCTGCATATGCATGGAGACAGTGCAGAAGCAGAGCTGTTGAGTGGAAGCAGACCGCGCAGCAGCAGCTGCACTCTCACTTGTCAGTTTACATAACACTGATTGTGACCCTGAGATTTAGCCAACCACCAGCAACAGTTTAGTTTGGCCTGGGCATTAAAATTTTACTGACCATCTGCTCAACTCTTCAGTTGCTTTCCTTCAAATACTTCTCATTGATGCTGATTTTGCCAAATGAATCTGCATAGTGCTGCCACTCAAGACACGGTTATAGAAAAAAAACAATCTGTTCCAAGGTCATATTCTTAGTCTCTTCCTAATAAGTATTGTTATTCTATTTTACTTCTATAAATTATGTACTTATTGTGATTAAGCTTATGTTTTTTAGGTTTGTGTTTTTATTCCAAAACACTTTAAACTCTTCAATAAATCCAAATAGTTTTTCACATTTTGTTACACTGAATTCTTGCACAGTTCTCTTGTTCCAAAGCAATAATAGTAAAGAAAAATGAATTATTTTTGCAAGAAAAAATATAGTATCAAAATGCAATAAAATTGGAATTAGACTGTTTGCTAAAACGCCGAGTCTTGTAAAAGTGTTCATTGAACTTTACCACATTTCTGTCACTTTACAACCATAAACCTCAAGAGTTGATGTGAAAATAGATGAAGCTAAATACGATATTGCAATAAAAACCTGAGAGGTAGCTAAAGACCAGAGAAGGGATGGATGTTGGTTTTACTTTCAGCAGAACAACACTAAAACTCAGAATGGTTTTCAACAAATCATTTTCATGTGTCTGCCATGAAAATCCTCCCAAAATATGAGGCTTGTGGTTCTGCACTTATCAGCCTTACAGATGCTTTTTCTTTTCCGGATCATCTTTTAGCAAACTTCATTTACTGTTGTTACACTTCTGTTGATTTTTGGTTATCATAAGTCTACATGCAAAAAAAGCAATTGAGCATGTTTTTCTCTGTAACTTTTCAGAAACTCCTCTTTGTTTGTCCTCTGTGTTGGTGTCCTGCCATTCAATATTTCTGCTCAGTGCAGTTTATAATTTAGAGTGGTGATATTAATGGATCATGAACTCTCTTCCCTCTCTAGATATAAGAGTGAAATTATAGTGTGGCACCATTAACTATTGCAATTACATAGAATGGCAGTTCTTCTCAAACATCCCACTGATCCCAGAATAAAGACAGACTGAGGGTGACAAGAACGAAGAAAGAGAGAAACCGCTTGATTGTTAGCACAAGGTAAAGAAACACTGAAGAGGTGACATTCTCAACATGTGGGCTAAGAGATGCAGTGAGGCTGCTCCTGCCTCTATTTCTGAAGGTGTAGGTGTATTTGGGTGCGTGTGCATGTGTGTGTGTGTTTCTGCCTATTGAGAAAGAAACTAAATGAAAACTAAGATGGTGTTGCAGTTTTCAAGTGTGAAAAAGAGAAAGTGACTGAAAAAATCTCTCACATAGAAAAGGAATGAGGAGAGAGGAGGAAAAGTATTTTCACACATCTTCCAAATCATTACAAAGTATCATTCAGTCATCCAGTAAACCTGTGAATTGTGTTCATATGTTATTCTGGGATATAGCCACAAAAACCTTCTCTTGAGAAATTGACATTGTAATTGTACCTTCTTTCTTTGGATTAATTGTCAAGGGGATTTTATAAAGATCTTAGCAGAGGTGTGTTACCTCTTGTACTAATGCCATCGACAAAAACTGGTAAATATCCCACATAAGAAAAAGTTTGGCAGCTCAACTTTAACTCTTTGTCGCAGCAGTGGGACAAAGAGGTGTTGACTCCCAGATGTTCAAAGTCTGCTATTTCAGGAACATTTATAATGGGGAAAAAAAGGACCAACCTTAAGTGTTGTCAACGTTTAACATGTAATTTCAAGGAAAAAAGGAAAATGGTTGCACTAACATCAGGGTTGGTAGCTTTTTCGTTTCTTCTTGCCTTTATGGTGCTGCAACATATGAAAATTAGTAATTTACAAACTTGCTTTTATTATAGCATCCACCTGAGAACTTGTCTCTGAGTCAGAACTGAGAGCTGATAAATTTCTATTGATTGGGCTGAATTATCTAAACATTATCTAGAGTTTGAACATGGTCATGTCAATACAATAGCAGCAGCAGCTTATTTATTAGACGTAACTTGCACATAGGCTAAAGTTTCAGCAGTATTTCTTTACTATCCTGTCTACTTTGAGCCCCTCAGTACTTTAACACTGATGATTAACTATGCTTTATCCAAAATAGAAATTTGTTTCTTAAGATTGTTTTAATCTAATGGTATTGTTTCTTCCTGCCAGTACAGCATTAGGGACAACCTCATCTTTATTCCCTAATGAACTGGTTCTCCAGTGTTATGACTCAGTGCCACTCCTGGTCCTTTTGGATGTTGTGGTTTTTACAACAACCCTTTGATAACCACACTGACATTACGACAGCTTTCAGGGAGTTGTACAACTATAGACAGTGGAAACCATGTGATTAAGATGGTAGTCAAGTCAAAAGAATCCTGTCAGAAAAGACTGTCTTGTTGGTATAATTTAGAACCATTTATACTTCAAACTTGTTGTATTTTCTTCCAAGAGATTTGAAAACCAAATTCCACTCATGAAGAAGAATTTTACTTACTCCAGTTGAAAATAACAGTCTAATAAGATATAATAAATTATTTCCCAAAGGAGAAACTGATTAATTTTCATTGTTAATTGTGAAAAAGAAGAATAACTCCAGGCCTTGTTTTCAATAAATTAGTCATACTCTGTTGTGTCATATATTCTTTTAATCTTCATAGTAATGACTTCATGAGTGTCTTTCCAAACACAATGATCCATAATTATTACTATGTACTATCCTTTTTTCTCTTTGTATTTAACAAAATATGATCAAAACAAAAATAGCTTCAACTTGGCAGAGAGTCTCTGCTACATTGACCTCTGTAGGATGAAAATATGTTTTTTAAACAATAAACATGTCCTCCTCCTTTATGGATCTAGTTAATCTGTCAGTGCAGGACAGTTAAAATGTATTACATTTTACCATTGTTGTAATTCAGTCTCTATGTAGAAAACTTGTACTAGCAATTTATAGATGTACACAAGATAGAACATTGCTGTGGCTCCTTTTTTAAAAGAAAAAAATACAAACTGACATTTTGATTTCAAAAGAATAGACAGTTTTCTGTTAGTGATATAACATAGAGAAACCAGTGGTGAAAATTACTAAGGGTTTTCTCATGAGTTAAGACAATTTCTGTCTTTGTCCATATTTTCCCCTATGTTTCAGCACTAAATTTGGTACACAATTAACACTATTAATTAACACTATTTGAAATTGACCAATGTTTTTTGATGTTTGCTTTTCTTGTGAAGCATATTTTCTCAACTTAAAGTTTTACAAATTGCACTTAATTTCATCAGGTAAGAAGTGTTCAGATAAGACACAGTGTGACAGCAGCTATGGTAAATAATCTATGAGCTGCAGCTTCAGCATCAATCACACCAAAATTCATAAACATGTTGGAAAAATTCCAGACCAGTGGATGTATAATGCCAGAGCCCTGAAAGTTGAAAAATCACAAAGAATATAGAAATAGTAAAATTTAACATATAAAGGTAAAATGAACTTAAGCATGAGATTTAGAAATTCAGATGTGAAATTCATTTTCTTCTTTTTTACATTTTAAATCAGGCACTGTCACTGCCTCCCTTATTGCTGCTTTTCAGGATACATTAACTGGAACTGAGGTGAAAGAATAGACATCTTTTGTGTTCAGACTAAACGGCCTTTCAGACTGCGGCCTGCAAACACAGCAGTTGTTACTTTGCTTAAAAGCAAAGTTGTGCATTGCATAAAAAAGCTGCACAGTAAAAATACATGAGAGCTATTTGCCTGAAAATGCTTTCATCATTTAGCTGTCATTCAGTTTCTGTTTCCACAGGATTTCAACATCCTGTCAGGCACCCAATCTTTGTTTTTGACATTCCCCTAAGGTGGAAGATATTATTGTTACTCTCCAGACCCTCTTGTGACATTTTGGTTGAGTGCGGTCATAGCTGAGAGACTGTTGGTCTGCTTGTTTTGCATCAAGAAAATAAATTTCACTTGCTTTTTTATGTATGAATTGAAGTGTAAGAATCTGAGCCAACATTTAAAATAGCAAGCTGTGTCTCTTACAGAGTAGGGTCTGGTACTTGAACGTGGTGTGTAGAGTGAGTGAATGTAAAAGGTGGGACATATGAACAGAATCACCATACCATAATAGTAAGTTATTTTTTTTGTGGACAGGTAAGTCCTTAACAGGTGGTTGATGTAACAGACAGATCAGATTCACTGCTCTATTGAAATACATTATCATCATAAAAATGTACAAAAGCCTTTATGCACAAAGGAGGTTGATATGAAATATTAAAGGCTCATTTCAAGTAAACTGAATCCCAGAAATGCAAAACCATATAGATGTATTCATTGTTTACTTATCAATAAAAAGTCATGGTTTCTCAAAAACAATTTTCAATATTCAAAATTAACAACAAGTGCTGCAATATTAACAATATGAAACTGCCTAACCAGAGTCCAGATTCTAATTTGATAGAGGATCTTTGACATTGTAGTTATGCTAATTGTGTGTTGGCTTAATTAGATTCTACCAAATGTTTTTCGGACCCCACTGAGCCTCATCTCACCCTCTGCAGCTGGTTGGCTGTTTCTGATTGATGGAGAGCACCAGACCACGTTGTTGCAGAAAATGTGATTATTGGAGCCTAAAGAAATAACAATGTGTTGAGACGACTCCTGTGGATGTATTAATGCCGCGTGCAGTAGACTTTAGCTTCAACTTAGCTTTAGCATCAGTCCTATTTTTAGACAAGACAATCCTGCAAAACAGATACATAAACATTGTTGAGATCACTTGACAGCGCTGCACAACCTTGTCAAAGAACCTATCATTTGAAGTGTAAGCAAAGTGTTGGCAACAAACATGAAAAGGAAAAATGACAGCACATTTAATGTGTACTTAAATTAAGCCTGAAGCAGGTCCACTATAGCTTACTACATATACAATAATTTCTAAAGCATATCTTGCTTATTTATCTTCTTTAAATTTATATGTTTATGGTGTTGCACAGAAGTTATGGCTTCTTTCTTTCTCAACCCATAAACCCTTTCAATTATAATTTGAGCTCAAATTGTTCTGGAAAACAAATATGATTTCTCTGCACTACTACAATTAATTTTTTTTGTTTGTTTTTTCAGGAGTTACATATGTCCTTTTAAAAAAGCTTGTACATTTTTTAAAAGTCAGGGGAGCAAGAGTGTGATTGGCAAATATTAATAAGTAGGTAAGTAATAGTTTATTTCTTTTGTGCCATACACCTTAAAAGAATATGCCCATACACCTTTTATGGGCACATATTCAAATCTGAAGAGAGAGACCAGCATCAACATCCTTCAAACATAAAGTGTTCGCTTTCGAAGGTGCAACAGAGGAAACTGAAACACATTTCACTTAAATGGCTTGTATTTTTATGACATAAAAAAAATCTGGGTAAACATCAATGACTTCACATTAATTTATGTGAAATAAAATAATTTCACATAAATTAATTTATGTGAATAATAAAACATGTTCTGTCAATCTATCTTCCTCTGGGACTGAGTGAAATCATTCAGCTTCTAATGCCAGAGACAAAGTATGAGATCTACATGCACTGATCTCTGGTTTTTAGTTTCATGTCAAATAAATTTCATATTCATTTCATGTCACATAAAGCTCCTTAAAACAGACTTTGTTAAAAAATGTCCTGGTTTTGCTGCACAGCCATATTTTAGTACCAACAAAGTCTCTCCCAGAGACACACAGTAGATACTTTTACCACCTGATGCAGGATTCGTTTCCTTGGCCTATTCCAAGCAAAAAGAAGCAGTATTCCAACAAGCGAAATTTACTGAGATTTTAAACACATGTGATCATTATAGCTCAGAAGGTGAGATAATGAAATTATACTCCCTAACAAAATATCTTATAAAAATCACAAACATTCATAAAAATCAAGAACTGGAACAAAAACTGTCTAAAGCGTTTTTGTAACCACCATTGTTAGAGACGGAACTACGATCAAGCTGCACCACAGCAAACGGTGCAAAACAAATAGCTGGTTGGACACAGTTTGTGACTGGAAGCAACAACACTAATGACAGCGTGACAGAAAACGAAGCAGCCTGAGGAACTTTAGAGAATCTTACTGACTGTCCTAATTCAGCATAACGCAGCAAAGTTAATTGGATGGCTTTTTGCAAAACACATGGACAATGAAAGCAAAACTTAAAAGGGGGAACATTTTCAGTAGAAAGGTCGTCTAAGAATCTGGCCAAGTTGAATGTGATTGTAAAAGATAAAGAGGAATAAAAATGATTAAAATCTTAGAGAAACGTTTATTTTCAATACTTTTGGAGGTGACAGTCTCCACTGTCAACAGTCTCCACTGTCACCTCCAAAAATGGGGGCAGAAACTTTCACTGCTGTAAAATGTCCCATGCTAATCTGAGCTCCAAATTTGTACTTTTCCTCACCTTTCTGCAGCACATTGTGAGCAATAAAGATGCACCGAGCAGTTAGATGCATCTTTGCCAGCAAGCAGTTAGATATTCTTCATGTGAAACATCCCCTGTCTGTCATGTAGGTTTTTGGAGTTATACAGTATTTATTCAACTTTACTCATATTAAATCTGTTAAACTGTATAACTACATTTATCAAGAGTTTTGTAGTAAGTAAGTTCACATTTGTGTCAAATGAATCTGTGAAGTCTGTTCTAACTAGCAGTTGACTGTGGCTGTCATTTATAGCTTCTGGTCTGTTTTCTATCAAAGAGAACAGAAGCTTGATTGAATTAAAGGTGTGAAATCTGTGAATGCTGTGCACCATGGATCACCGTTGGTAAGGATGGGGAGTTATCTGATGTTAAAGAGGGCAGTTTTGGTCCTGATAAGCTCTGATAAGTGACACAAAGTTTTGTCTTGGGTAATAAGGGTCCATCCCATGCTGTTTTATAAAACCACAGAGCATTGTGTCAGTCCTGGTACTCAGAGTCCACCACCCTGCATGTTTGTGTTTTCCTTCTGCCACCTGCCCTGAATAAATGGGTGATTAACTTCTGCAACACTTGATCTGACGCAGCAGCTAATGCTATGATTTGAACCAGGTGTTCAGAGAGACAGATTTAAAATATCATCAGTCTAATTGTATGTGAATTATCAAATTCTAGTCAATGCCTAATTTAATCAGACAGTGATGTGTTTGTGTACAACTTTTTTTTGGTAAAGCTGTTCAGCTAATCAGTTGAAACGTATTTATAAACTGACTCAATTCATATTTTCAAGAAGCCATTGTGTGACATCCATTTTTTAGCCCTCTGCCTGAGTGTCAGGCTTAAAAGATATATGCACACATCAAATATGTCAAGTCAACGTTGGCCTTAAGGCTCTCCTTGAGCAGGTACTAAGCACTGTCAGCATTTTGGACCAAGCTGTAAATTCCCTGATACAGAACGAGCTTGTATAGTTCCAGGGGAGACAGTCTCTCACAAACAGAGCAGGGAAGAAGAATCCTTTAACACGATGAACTGCAAGAGACAAGACATCATAATCACTGTTATATTGCAATAAGATCAACATGAGTTAATATTTTTTTGTCAAATGTTTCTCTTCTCAATACTTCCTACAAATAAATTCATCTATTTTCCGCCGCTGTCATATATCTGCTCAGTTAATCAGCTGCCTCCATTCTCATTTCAATTCTCTGGCCACTCTACTTTCATTCAAAACTTTCATCCATAAATTTAACCATTCAGTCATCATCTACCCATTCATCCATTTGTTCAGTCACAGACATCCCTCCACCCATCCAGCCCTTTCCTTATCTTTCTGCCACAGCATACATTATACATTTGCTGCTCATCCCTTATCCTGTACTCCTCATTTTTACTATTGTATTGCTTTCATCCTTCTACCTCCTTCTACTGTAAATTTATCTTCTTTCAGTTCACTCTATTCTTGCTCCTTCACCAGCTTAAAATCCAGAGGTTCCTTTGTTTGTCACCAACCTGGTTTCATTACAAGTTTTTCCATCTTATGATCATTTTTTTTTCTTTTCCCCATAAAAGTAAAAATATTCCATGTATATTTTACTTTACTCTGATTCCTTCTTATTTTAAAACACCCTCTTCTATCCTTCCTATTTTACCCCAACCTCATTCACTACAGCCTTACCTTTGCCCCATATGATCTCTATTTCCCTCACTCCCTTCCCTCATTCCAAGTTAATTACAACTTTTTCTCCCACCCTTCTCCTACATCTGCTGCTTTTATCTGTCTGCTGTTTTGCCATCAGCTGTCCTCCACCCTTTGCTCCCTTTGGTCTCATGTAATGGGTTCACCTTTAACTTTTGCCAAGAAGGTTTTAGTTATCTTTCTGCATCACTCAATCACTTCTCATTTATCATTTTCCATGACACTTCCGGCCTCTTTCTTATTTTATTTACGACTGTATTTCTCCCTAATTCCTATTCCTTAACTCGCCTTGCCTGTTGCTTAATCTTACATGCCCCCTAGTGTGCATTGAGTTATTTAGTTCAGATTTTAAGTATTTGCTATTTATATAACCCTTTTAAATTGAAAGGGTTATGAATTGCAAATAAATAATATAGCTTCAAACTGGGGAAATCAAATGTCCTTAAGTCGACTATATTCAGTAGCCTGATCACGAAAGCTAATTTAAAATTATTTATTGAAGCTGCAGTAGATGATTAGAGACATACTTTAAAAAGTGTTCAGTTTTTGTTTGTACATAAAGCTACAGTTGAAACCGGATATTTATATGCACTGTATTTAAAGAAACATAACTTCTTTATTTCACTGTCTTAGTTTCGCCAGAACCTCTCTTGTCAGTTCGGATTGCAAAATAATTTATTTTTGCTTAATGCCAAAGTGATAAGGAAGATCATCTTAGTACTAGTTTCTTCAAATTCAAATGTATAAGATTGCTAAGCCTGGAAAAGCCTAGAAGATGATGTTATTCTGTAACTTTGAATATTTTTACTTCAAAAGATGTAAGTTAAATAGAGACACATGTAAAAGTGTTTTTTATTAACAGCTTGAACTCCTGTTTGCTTGTGTAACATCAATGAAAAATCCAGAGAAATAAATGAAGATATCAGGAGGATTGTGAACAAGAAGTTAAAGCTTTGGCCCAACTGCATCTCCAAAGGGACAATTAAATTGACATAGAAATTGTTACAAAAAAAAAGAAAAAAAACAGCTCCACAGAGGGGGCCCCTCAGAGGCCCTGGGGCCCAAAGCAGCAATTAGTTTGCTTTGCTTTGTCCAGGTCCTGATTCCAATAAATGAGTTACAAAATGGTTTTACAATTAGACATTTTGGAGAGGCAATCTCAAAGCTCTGATCTGAGGCTGAGCTGGAAGAATGTTTGTGAGCAATTATAACAATTCTTAAATTGTTATTAACATTTGGATTTTTCCATTGTAGAAGTCTTGAGATGTTTCACCAGCTTAGTGGCTTCAAGAATTAGAAATCATTGCTGCTCATTGAAATGATTCCAAAAGTATTCTATAAACTCTTGATGACATTCATGGTCCCAGTTGACCATTTCTACGATGAAGCAGTCCAACCATACATCGTGTTTAAATCGAGTCATCCATCCACTCATCCAGCTCCCACTCATCCTACCAAGCAGCCAGCCACAGAATGTGTGGCCATCTGGTATTTTCTCAGATTTTTCCTCTGCGCTCTTGTGCTACCTTTTCCATTGTTCTCTCTTTCACAGTACCTCTTCTTGGCCTTCTTTCTCTTTTTCAAAGCTCATCTATGTTATGAACACATGGCTCCAGTGAGTCGAGAGGTTTCCACCATTGTTACCCAGAGACAAACTTGGCAGAAGACGTTGTGTAAGCAGTTCATTGGGTTCTGGACCGCAGACTCACTTGATAATCACAATGGCTGCCATGATGAAAAATAACCAGAAAAGTATCCATCTTATATTCAAAATTCAAATCACTCTAGTTGTAGATGTTGTGCAACCTATTAGAGGCTTGCAAAAAAACAACAACTAATTTTTGATTTAAAGAAGTTCAAGAAAAGCCATGAACTTTAAAACAATGTTTGAAACTGTGGTCAGTTTAAATTTTACAAATTGTGCTCTCTCCATTTAAAGTGGAATTATTTGTGAAGACATTTAATCTATGTATTAAAAAAAGATCAAAGTGCATTTAGCTTTATTTACAATGAAATGAACCAATGTCATTAGAAAAAATGAAAATAAATGATAAAAGTCTTGAGTTTTGAAAAAAATCTTGGAGGACTTTGGGAGGATGTGGGAGTGTCCCAAGAAAACCATGCAAAGATACCAAAAGGCAATTAATGGGCACCAACTTACTGCTGGTGGAGGAAGCAACAGCAAACAAACCAAAACCTTGTAAACTTCACACTTAATGACTTACTCTGCTATTTGTAACGTTACTTTCTTAATTAGCGGTGCCAATGCTAAATATCTGGTCAGCTACAAAGTGATCCCAATCAAAAAGTCTGATTGGAAAAACAACTGCAGTAACAAATGTTCTTTTGCAGTATCTGTTATACAAGAATGCAGCCTTCAGAGTTAAACTCGGGGCAAATTACCCTAACACAATGAGGGTGTTAGGGTAGGGTAGGCAGCAGGATGTTGCTGCCTGAGCGAACACTCAGATCCTGTATAACAGCAGCTGGTATGAGGTGGAAGAAAACCAACTCAAAGTTAGCTAAGGAGCAGATGGACCAGCTGGTCTCTTCTGGTGGGTTACCATGGTAATGAGGACTTGACCTTATTTGTGTGGAATATTTTAGCTGCTCTAAAACCAAATCAGCTAAAAAAAACTTCACTATTAAGGTTCATGCACACACCCACCCACACATGGAAGTGTGATAAACTGTTACCCATTTGAAAACTAAGTATTTCAGTGATTAGATTGTTGCAAAAGTAAATTCTAAATTACTAATCTTTTGAAATCAAGTATGAATACATTTTGTAGTGGAATTCAAAATGAAGTTCACATATTTATAGTTTTTTAAATAAAACAATTTATTTTATGTTGTGTAAATATTATAAAAATAGGTTTCCAATTGCTAAAAACTGATGTACTGTTGAGAATAAATAATTCTGTGTTTTCCTCTATCTCTTTCAGAAATTTGCAAAGCTAAAGATAAAGGAAATGACACGTTAGGAAACAGCCTGAAAGCTAAGGATAAAGGAAATGACACACAGGGAACGCCCTCTTTAGGGCGGAGCTTATAAGGAGGCTAACAAATGGAATTACAAACTGATGTCATTTTGTCCTGCTAGCTCATAAAGGTAGCATGAGAAATGGACCGGCTGTATTTTGGTATCAATAAATTGAATTTATTAATTTTTTAACCTCATACATCAAGAACATAGCATGGAGAAAGGATTGTCCTCCACAGTACACCAACTATATACAGCAAAGAAAAACTTATTGGCAGGTATACACCACTTGACAAATGTGATGAACATTTAATCGGGGATTTGTACAAAGTGTGCTACTGGTGCCTCTAATAGTCAAAACGTAATTCTTCCATGATTTTAATTATGCATTAATATTATGTATTAATATATATTTTATATATATTATATTAATATTAAAAAATGTTTTAGAGCAAAAGTCAATGTGTTCAATAAACCACTGGTGGCTGTAAATCGCTTACACATCCTTCTTTTAATATACCAGCCATGGTACATGGAGACAGATACATGCAAATATATATATATATATATATATATATATCACTGATGATATATATATATATATATATATATATATAATCACAAAATGTATTTTTAACTGAACAATAGATGTGCCTCATGAAACCAGTTACAAAAGCTGCAAAATTATTAAAAATATCAAACTCTATTCTTCAAGTCATGTATGACTTGAGGCTAATTTGTTTCCCATGCAACACAAGTGTTGTACAATACTTTTGATTTAATTAATTGGCATTCAAACTGAATAATCTAATATATGCCTGCTCTTCTTTATAAAATTAAACCAGGGAGTGAAAATTAATTCAGAATGTTCTATTATTTTCAGAAGTAACAAAACTCAGGGATCATAATAATCTGTAAATGAAAACAGTAGCAGTCTCTGTGTTTGGGTTTTCACACACAAAAAATGCATATTTGTGAGAAACATATTGGAGGAAAGAAGAACCTGATACAAAACTTGAGCTGTAACCTCTCACCTATTAGCGTGGGAGGCCCAGCTGTTGGTACACATACTTGGTTGTCTTTTCACAAGCTCTAACTGACCCCTTGCATATGAAGAAAGTTTGTTGCTATGGTATCCAGATTAATTTTAATGATTTGCTTGGAGAAGTTGCTATATAAAGACTTTATGGAAACCACTTTAATGTTTGCAGTGAGCCGTTCATCCCCCCATCTACAAGCATGCAACAGTAATAGGTAATTTGAACTGTTAAAAGGTATTAGAGTGTTCCTTTTTAATCCAAGACTGCATTTGGCCTATGCTTCCTTTTGCATAGCAGCCAACATCCCACCCATTTATCCCTTCATTGAATTAATAAATCAGCAGAGATGTGGGTGTGGAGGTAGAGCAATCTCTTACTGCACTTTTCGCTTTTCACAACTTTGTGTACTTAATGGCAGCAGCTGAAAACAATAAAAAATCTCTGTTATCTGACCAAACAGAACTTTTTGGAATGGATCCTTTTTGTATTATTTTAAACAGCAGTAAAGACTGAGAATGAGCACCTAAAAAGTTTAACAGAAAAAAAGAAGTGTGATTTGTTAGAATTTCAATTTGACTTATTCCCGGCATAGTATTTTAGAGACTTAACACAAATATTAGGCCTCAGGCCTGCCACTGTATATTATTTTCTCTATAAAAGGATAACTTGTATATTTTGAAGTGCTGTGAAGTTATTTTTAGTAAAGCTTCCTTACATGTAGTAGACAGATGACACATGACTAAAAAATCAGTTAGGAAGACCAATTTTAGTTGATTCTAACAAATATAAATGACTAGGATTAACACATTTTCTGTCAGCAGGATACAGATTGTGATAGCAGTAATTATATTTTGTCCAAAATTATGATAACTCCACATGATCAGGTGACCGAGTCCCCAGTTAAAGTCCCATGAGACACCATTGTGTCAACTACAGTATAAACCTAACCGGCCTCCAAGCCTTTTGTTTTGACTGTTAAAAACGTCTCCATCTTCTTGCAGCTCCACTGTGAATTTAACCAGTTATTGGACCGGACGGCACCTATTAGCCGCACATGCAGGCCCCAATTACTATATTTAATCATGTCCACATAATAACCTCACTGCTCTGATGAAGTATGAGCATGAAAACTGGTCATAGCCTCTTTATTTCTTATCTGATTTTAATAAAATATGGTTTACATTACAGCTGAGAAAATTGCTCGTTGTGAAAATGTTAATTTATGTTTTTTCCCTAGATATAAATGTGTAAATAATTAGTTTCGTCTGTTCTGCAAAGATGCAAGAGTATTAAACACATTTCTCTTTTATATTTAATAATTAACTTAACGTTATACAATTTCCTCCATAGAAGCCATAGTTTGATAAATACTTTATAAAATATTTTACTTAATTTGATGTTATGAATATTGTAACATTCTACAAACAATCGAGGCAATTAGTCCAGTTTTAGTCTTTTATTGAGATTACAATGAGTGCAGTAGGCCACAACATGGCAAAATGACGCTGAAAACAACTCAAAACTCGTTTTGTCCTCTTTACTCTCTCTGCTCTAATCCAGAGCCTCATGCAACTCTGCCGTTGCCCCCTGTCTCATAAAATGTGGAATCGTCCTTTATTTAGCAGTTCAATATTGAATTCTGTATTGATTGGAGGTCTGTTTATCATTAAAGCATGAATGAAGGACAAGAATACTAAAGTCGTCCTGCCTCTCACGGCTCCATGCAGCTCATCGTGCCTCTCACTATTTGAGAAGATAAGCCCAGTGCTTTCACTAAGTAGCCAAGCTCTCCTGTGTCATTGCTTATATTATTGTATTGCCTTGTTTGAGCATGTACAAACTATTAAAATATTCTAATTCAATTCAAAAATACTTTATTGATTGAAGTACATTTGAAAGTATAAGCGGATTGGAAGGTTTTGTGGAATAGAAACATCCTTTATTGTCCCACAACAGGAACATTTCTGTGTCAGGTAATCAGAGCAAGAAGACTCACACAAAGATAGAATATATTAAATAAAGAAATAGTTTACTCCACTCCAAAGGAATGTGCAACTGAGTTGGTTCATCTAAAAATGTACAAAATGTGCATTTCAGCATTAAAAAGACAGACTGTTTACAGTTGATGACAATAAAGAAAACTGCTTAACAACAGAGATGTAGACATAACAGCAGAAATGTTATTCAGACTGAGGGAAGTTGAACAGGAAGTGGAACAGATATGAGTCCTTTAATGAACTCCATATAAACACTTAATGAGGGGCTGTTATGATGAGAGAAGCACTGCTGCCAATTTCCCCACTTTGTCTCTGTATTTAGGGACTTTGAAGATATAGTGGTCTAAAGTGATTTTTTGTTTCAATGAAATTGTGAGTTTTTTGTCAGGAACACATATCTGAGCAGTCAAAAAAAAAATTTAAGACAAAAAAATAGTTGTTTCAAGCTCTGGCTCAAGCCTGGGTCAGAATGCATGTGTGTGTGTGCATCAACACCATTTGTAAGGTCAACTTTCTTCTTGTTTTCATACAGCTGTTGCTAATAAAATAAAACTCAGGTGAATCATCACATGTAAATACTCGTAGATATTTGGATCCTGATGTTTTGACTTGAAGCAGTGGCTTGTAAAAATGCATTGACTCCACAATTATTCTCTACAGAAACATTTAAAATAAAGTCACTTTAGTTTTATTTTCTTAAATCTAAATCTTCTATATTCGTTGTAAATATTAATTGTGCTAACTCACAGCGTTTTAATTTTGCATGAATTTTCTGCCTGACTTTTAGTTGTTAAATATTGAGTTTAGCATTTTACAGCAAAAAAAGTCACTTATCTCTGGTGAAGCTAAAAGCAACCAGTTATTTTGAAAAAAGTGACATTTAGATAGTAACTCCTGTTATGATCTGCCTCCATTTAGATTTTGCACACAGCTCATAGCATACAGTAAAATCTCTTAATGATTATTTTAACCTGGGATTAAAGAAAAACAAAGAATAACAGCCATACTACCCTAATGGAAATGTGCTGCACAAGTACTTAACTCCAAAATTGCCATAAATTCTACTATTAAAATGTGATATGCAGGGTTGTGATTTCATTCCAAATGGCATATCCTAAACACTGTTTCACACACTGAACTGCAAGACAATACATTACATCCTCCTGGGAGAAAAACAAGATGGTGCAGAATGTAATAAAATACAGATGACATGTGCAAAGAAAAACTGTTTACATTGTTTCTGCTGCTTGGTATTGGGGGAGAGACAGGAAGATAAAAGAGGTCCAGAGTATCTTGATTTTACAGTATACTGCAAAAGGACTCATACCCTTGAATATTTAAGCCCAAATATGTAATTCAATAACAAATCTGGTCTTATGGAATGACAAGATTGTGGTATTGTTAAAAAAAATGCCACAAGAAATTCCCCTGTGGCAATTTCTTGATTTGATGTTATGAATATTGCAGCTGTTTGATGTGCCATGAGCTCTTGAAGATGGTGTTCTGATCAGAGCAGACAAAAATGTTACTTTTTACTCGAAATTGGAGATGCTGCATGTACAGAAAACACTCTAAACACACCACCTCCAACATGTAAGTATTCTGTTTTTTTATTCATGTTCAGCTGAAATCAGATATTTACATTCACTGAATAAAAAGACACATGCAAACTTTTCTTCTCACTGTCTGAAGCTAAATCCAACACTAAGTTTTCTGACATTTAAAGAAAGTAGAAAGGAAATGAAGCCCTGACCCAGCACTGCAGGTTGGGGAGCCCAGTGGTGTTGGACTGCAGTCGCGGGATACCACCATTCCTCTGTAAGGGCACAGTGAGACACACACACACACACACCACACACCAACACTGTTTCACATACACACTGGAGCAGATGTATCCTAACAGGCCTGCAAGAGCAAAACTCTTTGCAAGAGTGAATCCCTGCAAAAAGAAAGACCCACAACATCCATATCCAGGAGCACATGCCATATATCCATGTGCAGGAAACAGTCCTGAACCCCCCCCCCCCGCCAACTCCCCACACCCAAACGAACAAGGGACAAAAAATCCACAAAGCAAAAAACGAAATACCTGTTTATCTCTGTCATGCTCTCACTAACATCTTGCCTCTTTCTCACATCCTGTCCCTGATTTTGTCTCTCTCATCTCTACTTGTTTGACAGGATGGAAATCGGATGAATCAGACTCACATATCATTCAGGCATTTGAGTAAAGCTTATGTGAATCTGATGTAGTTAATATGGTGGCAGCTGACAGCGCTGTGAAAATGCTACAGTTGAGCAGCACAGAGACACTCCCGCATATTGGCCTAAGTGTGTTCACTCATATTCCTGCAACTGTAAGTGAGGTAAGCTTCTGCCCACCCCACTCATATGTGGATTTTTACAAAACCACTATCCCCCGAATCAATGTTTATCAGATGACAGCGCCTCTCGCTGTCCCTACATGATGCATCTTTGGGTTACCAACTTTTTCTTCAAATGTTTACAATACTGTAGCCATGAAAATAACAGTTTGGTTTGGGACATTTAGGGATGTACAGGTCTCAGTAAAACCTCATGGGTGTGATGATGGACTGATTTGTTAGTTGTTTCCTCAGAAGTGAAGAAAAGAAATATTAATTTCTCACCAGTGCCCTTGTTGTCTTTGGGAGGTAAATTATTCAAATGAGGAAAACAGAAATTCTTCATGCACTATCTTACTTAAAATTCTTACCAAAGTAACAGCTAATACAATCCTTTGGGAAGGAGTGGAGAGAATAATAGGTGGAATTTCTGCCAATGTTTTCAGTTTCCTTCAATCCTCAGTCAGAATCTTTTTTCATCACAACTTGTCTTTTTTTTTAGATGAAGTGGATAAATGTTTCTGTCACACTGTTTAAAATACTACAGAAAAGCTGCTGCAGTCTTCAAAACCAAAATTACCATCTTCCAAAACAGAGCAGAAATACATGGTTTGTATCTGTGAGTCATTTTGAGTTGAAGAAAGAAGTAAATGAGTAATTATTTTTTTCTTTTCACAGTCATGTTCAATTTAGGTACATTTTTGCTTCCTTTGGTGTTTGGCTGAAGTACAAAAAAAGCTTATTATTATTAACATATTAAGCAAAAGCCTTGCTGACACTTCTGCAGTTTTATATTATTCAAATTCTTATAATGGAGAAAGTAAAGAAAGCAAAATATAATTAAAATGAAAATCTTTTTCTTTTTTTTATCATGACCAAACATTACATGCACTTACCATTCAGATTACATAAACAGAAAGTTCAATGTCCAACTGTCATTAACGTGTTGTCTAGTCTAACTTAAAGTACTGCCCAGTGTCAGTTAAATATAAACTTCATTTATTAATATTTTGTTGTCTTTTGCATTTCTTAATTTATGTACATTCTTACGAATTTCTGTTGTGGGTTCCTTTAGATAGGTGTGTATTTGTTCCTATGCCCACATAAAAACAAACCAAGCTATTGTAAGATGTCAGTCTTTGTGTGCTTGCTGCTCAAACTGTGATTTTCTCTTTGCATGTGTAAAAACATATGGTGAGTCAGTGTGTAGGAGTTGAGCGCCAGTGTGTGTGTGGGTGAGGGAGAGCTGGTGGTTATGTGGTTATGAATAAAAGAGAGGCTTTGGGTTATGCACCAATAGATGGCACTCTACCCTTTTGTGATTGGATACACCATGACCTAGACGAGGATCATTCTCAATGCATATGTTTCCAAATGTAAGCTAAATAGCAAAACTGACTTTTCTTTCAATCTGCAACTTTTCTTTTGTTCTGTATGGGAATGCAATAAAATAAAGACAGAAAGCAGGCTATACAGAGAGCGTCTTTTACTCCTATGAGTGGATGGAAAGGAAATTGAGATTTGAAGCTTTTGAAAGGCTATAAGACAAGAATCCTGGAAACACCTTCCTGTTCATATGGACATGCAATGACGCTCAAATGTAAAGCCATGGTTTATTGCTGCCTGTTCTAAAAATAGGGCATACTGAAACGGAGTTACATAAATGTGTGACTCACTGGATAAACTATTTCTTTAGTATTTTTTCATGCGGCTCATATCAAATCAACACACAGGTCTGTGGGTGTGGTAAAGAAGGAAAGTACAGTAATGTTACTTTGTCATATATGAATCTGCAGCTCTGTACAGTGTAAGTGAAAAAATACATCTACAATGTAAATAACAAATGAATGGATTTCAGCCGCTGTATTCCAGTCTTGTTCATGTTTATGCTGACACTGATATCCAAAAATAAATACCTGATGCTTTCACACATGCAGTGCTGGTGAAATATCAACTATCAGTTAATTTGCATTTAGCTCTCATTTAGTGCTGCATTAAAAATTCTAAGGTTTGAGGTTGCAGTGCCAAAAAATGAGACATTGTATAATCTTATTTTTGCAATAGTACATTTCTAAAAAAAAAAGAGAAAGAGGAAAACCTAGATTTACATAATTTGGCTTTATTGAACATAGTAATATATACAATGCTGTGGGACAAGTGAGTGAAGGTTCATTTATTACCAGGCTTTGCAGACCGGAAACTGCATATATTGTTGTCTGTTGCATCAAAAATTGGCCTTGTTTATGACAATAAATTTGTTCAGGAGAAAAATTCTCAAGATAAATAAATGTAAATGGGAAAATGTAAAACCTGCCACTGCTTATTTAAACAAGTAAATTGGTTAATACGACTGATCATCAAGCAGGGTCATAGAATAGGAAGCAAACTTATAGAAATATCTAATTATGCTCACAAAAAATCACAGAAAATAGAGAATTCATTGTCCTCTAAGCAGTGTCCATAATCTTTAGGCAAATAACAGTGTAAAAAATATGAGACATGGATTAACACTGGCAAAGTCAAAGAATTAACAAAGTACATGCCTGATGACTTAAAAAACTAAAGTAAAACTTTAGCTGTGTGGTCAAATTCACCACCATAATATTTTCCCATTACTGAAGTTCACAACCGATCATAGACCACAAGGAAGACATGCAAGTGAAGTTCTTGCAGTGGTGGAGCCGAGCAGCTAGGCTTGGGTCATAGGGCAGATGGTTTGGTCTACTAATAAAAGCAAACATGCTCAGTCATGTGGAAAGAGTACACCCACACACAAAACATATGTCAACTCTTTCTGCTTTTAATTTCTGTTTGGGTCTCTCACTGCAGGTGACTCAACAGCTTGGAGGCCTCATTGGGTCTCAGCCATCAGTCCAGTATAGTCCAGTAGAAAGCTTCTTACTGTACAACCTGATGTATGAGACATAACAGGGCAAAATGCTCTAATTTCCTCACCACCTGCCCCAAACACAGAGTGGAGGATGGTGATAAAGTGATAATAAATAAACAGAAGAAACAAAATTCAAACAGGCTGAGAAAATTGTTTCTTTTGAACTTTTTGTGATAAATTGATGAAAATGATCCAAGCAACTGGAGACCTTATTTTATGCAAATCTATGCAACACAAATATCTATTGTTACACTTACTTTGAGCGTAAAGCTACAGAATAAATATTACAGGAATATATATTTTTTTTTTTTTGCATTTTTGAAGTCAAGGTCATTGAAATTGTAACCAGTCAAAGTCCCCTTAACTATTACCAAAAATGCAATTTAAGAGTTATATTGTAGAAAATGTGGAGAGAGAACAATGGAATGCTAAGAGTTAGTCAGAAGGGCAACCCTGGTTTAGCACTTTAACACAATTCAAATTAAAAATGCTCATCTCGAGGGATACATGGCATGTTAAAGGATATGCACTGCAGTTTTACAAGAGACCATTTTAAAGTTTGCTTGTTTTCTCAGCCACAGAATGTTTGTGTTACAGCATATTGTTTCCTTGGTTGGTTCCCAGCTGTGCCAATCTGCCTGGTCAGCTGAAATTATTTCTCTGAAAAAGCGTAAGAATGTAGCGTCTTTGATCCTGCTGGGCAAAATAGTGCCAAAAGAAAAATCCACCCATTTTCCTGGGTTTGTGGTGGACTGAAAATTCATCAATTTATATATTAACAGAGACTTTATTTGGGTGAGCAAATAAAGTTTCACCCAAGTTGGTGAACTTAACAACTGTCTCTTAGTGAAAGCTAATTAAATAGTTAATATTCACTTCTAACAAGTTGTATCGCATACAATATATTAAATTAATTTGTTTTAAATTACTATAATCTACTTAAACAAGAAGTCACTCTGACTAGACTTAGTCTTCCACCAGTCTAAGGATTTATGTTTTTGCAGCAATATGGCATCTTTTGTCCACAGTTAAGGGAACTATTATTGATAACTCCATAGAACATTTCCACAAAAGAAATATCCAATCAAGTCTAAAGTTTTGGACACGTAAGAAATTAATCTTGGCATTTTTCATTCACAGTCTTTAGTATCTGCTAACTTTCTTAAATGGGCAAATTTTTATTCTTGCCTTGGTCAAAAATATTATATAAAACAGTCTGTAATCCTTGGCAGCTTATGAATTTTTGCATTAAAGAATATGATGTTTGACATGTTTTAGATTCTAGTCTTCCATTTGTTATAAATTTTTAAATTAAAATATTGCAGTGTAGAATCTTGCATACATTTTTTGTTCTGATTGATCATTGTAGAGAATCAAAGTTGAACCCTGCTGGTTTACAAATCAGAAAAAAAATCTCATATAAAATACTTACAAGAAAAATATTCATACAAGTAGAAAAATACCAATCTAAACTTGTTTCTTAAATAAAAATTGCACTGGATTATTATTCAAACCAAATGTGAATAGAGCTCTTGTGATTTTCATGACTGCCATGAAATCCTTTCAAAGTATTATGCTGCTTTGCTTGTTGTTTTTTTATGTTTTTGCATTTGACGGGTGCCCCTGTTAATAAGAGACATGTTTAATGAGAACATATTTCTGGATAATAGATGAAAAGTGTTTGTTTATGTTTATTTTTAGACACCTCATAGCTTTATCATGTCAGCCTCTTTTTAAAAGCAAGCTGTGGAAAATTGTATTCGTATCCATGCAAGGATTATAAATGAATATGTTCTGTATAAATGAAGATGATACATTTAACGTTTTATTTTTTGCAGTCTTTTCATTGAGAATCCCAAGAAATGTTTGTCATCTGGAGAAATAATTGGAAACCAGTGAAAGAATTCATTAACTTTAATTAAAATACGACAATAAATACTAGTGAGCAAAGAGTTGTTGCCAAGCTTCTCAGCATATGAGATGGCAGCTATGAAAATGGTAGTTGAACTTTACTAGATAAACTTTTCTTTTCTCTTTTCTCCAAGGCAAAGGCCCGTTTTGGCAGCTTTATAACAATTAGGGTGTTAGGGAATGATTTAATGAGACCTAAGAAAGACTGTAAAGCGCTAGACAAGTGCAGCACAGTGACACATTCACAGAAAGAAGTGTTAATTAGAGACTGAAGATTAGACTTTTTTCCCAGATCTATAAGATAAAATTCAGATTTTGACTGAAATGTGTTTTTTTAGATTCACAATCATACCTGTGATTTGTTCAATAAATGATAAAGCTGACAGAGAAGGAGGATTGGATATAGATAAAAAATGTGACAAAACTGATTCATGTGCGGCACTATAAGAATAAATGTATTCATATAGATGGCCAAATCAGTCCATCTAAACATCAAATTATTTATCATGTTTATGTTCCCAACAGTAAAGGTTGGGGACATACAGTATGCCTGTTACAGTAAACAGGCATGTTTGCTATAAATAAACTTTTCTGTTTATTTATAGAACTGAAGAGGTGAAAAAAGGTACCTGTTCAAGTTCAGCTGTAGACATTAATGCATGCCTATAAAGTATATCTGTATGTAACAAATATGAGACATGATATACAAAACCTTATAAAACTACCTTTTCAAACTTTGTCATGCTCACATTAATGAATCCATATTTTAATCAAAAACTAAACAAAGCAGTGCAAAAATGTGATGTTAGGGGAATGTGAGATAGTTTCAAGTTATTTTACAAATAGATATCAACAAAAGTGTATTTTACTTATGCACTGGGTATGTTTTACAAAAACTGATTTAAATAGAGTTTCAGTTTATTTTTACAATCAGTCCTCAACCAATCTCAGCAAGTTTAAACTACCTTTTAAAGAATGAGAAATAATTTCACTCTCTACATGTGCAAAGCTTGTGAAGATTCCCAAAAGTCTTGCAGCAGTAATTTCAGTGAAAGGTGGTTCTACAAAACATTGATTTAAGAAGGTTGATACACACACATGCTGCTTACTTATAAAACTACTGAAAACTACTTTTGTTTTCCACCTAACATTTATGCATTTCTTTGTGTTTGTCAATCAGATGACAGTTTGTGGTTGAAACGTGACATAAAGTGAACATGGTCAAGTGGTGTGAATGCTGTTACAAGGCACTATAAAGAAAAGAAAATGTGGGGGAAAAAACGACTTTTTTCAACGTTCATATGTTTTACAGCTCCTAATGTTTTTGTAGAGCAGAAATGTTTTCCACTTGCATCTGCAAGTTGGACTCAATAATTTGCCATGCAAAAAACGTTACTAAACAGATCAAGTACAAACTCTTTGAAGATTTAGCTTTGGATCCTCCTTAGTCTTTGAGCTGAGGGACATTAAACCAACAATCAAAACAAATAGTGTAAAGGGAGAGAATAACAGAAAACAAAGTCTTGACAGAACTGGTAGGAAAAAGGGTTTTGCCAGATACACTGGATTCAGACACAAGTACATGCTTACAATCAATTTCCTTCTAATCAAATTGGAAGGGATTTTTTTAATTAAAAAAAATAAATAAATAAAAGTGGTAAAAAAAGTGCATGGATATTTTACATAGAAAAAACGTAAATGAATACATCCAACAGAGAAACCCCTTGTGGTTGGTTTATGCCTCTTCAGTGTAATTTATTTAATGTTATTTCCTGTCCCATCAACTTTGGCAAAGCATACAAGACAGATCTGCATATTAAAATAGTTTTAACATATAAAATGTCTGTTTTTCTTAACATGAGACAAATGAAATAAAAAAAGAAAAGTGAGAGTAGCTGTTGTTTGAAATGGATCCAGTACTTGTGGCCCCACATGGCTTTGAGCTCCATGGTCAAGTTGGCAGTTGGAATTGGTACATCTGTTCTCAAAAGACTTATGTTCCATGGGAGACTTAAAAGGAAATAGAATGCACTGAGGCTGCATAAAAGAGAGCTTGGCAAGCGTCTGTTACCTATTTTAATGTGTGAAGATACAGAACATTGGTGTGTGGGGGTGTGTGTGGGGGTGTGGGTGTGTGTGTGTGTGTATTGATTGTTCAGGTATTTCTATTCTCCAGGAAGACATAATCTTAGACAGTATCCCTGCAAGACAAAAAGAAGAGGAAGCAAGGTTGAATCAGCGGAAAAAACATCAATCTGCGTGTATTCAGAGGGCAGATAAATTTCAAATTTCATCACATTTAAACATATTGCTTTATGCATAAATACTCCTACTCATGCACACCTACTCCATTTTATATCCATCCACATCTGCCTGTACACAGGAACAAATGCACATGGGTATGATGTAACAGCTTTTTCTGGCTCGCTCTTGCAGGCGAAGGCTTGCACACATTTTAAGTCTGAATTTGAAATCTGATCTTTTTCAGTTTCTAACTTCTTGTTCAGCGTTGTCCAAGTAGACTGTCTGGAACTCACGGGGGAACCTCAGCCACGTATTTCACACCTCCACCTCCTCAACTTAATGTGTTAAAGCTGGAGACACTTTTGACAGCACTGAGAGCCATTTTCAGCTGGAGAGCTCACATGGCCAGTGGCAAAAACAGAAATACTGACAGCTTTCTGCATAGCTTTGGTTGCAAAAGAAGGGAGGGGGTTCTAGTGGGGGATTTGAGAAACCATATGTATTGTAATATAGTTAGTGAATAAACAATTTTAATGTAACACTGCTGTGGTAATTTACTTTCTAGACCCATTATTAGCACTGCAATGCAGGTACAGTTTGGCACAAATATGACTGGAGGTTTTATGTACATAATATCACGATTTTAGCTCAGATACAGCTACAGTAGAAACCAGATACACACAGCGCATCAAAGGACGACATTATTTTCTCATTCCGCCATGTAATCAGATCAAACCTTCATTTTTTAGGTCAGTTAGGATCAAATTATTTATATTTGCTAAATGTCTGAATAATGAGAGCGTTGTAGTTAAACATTCATCAACTTCAGAGATTTTCACACACAGTAGATGTAGGCTCAGATTTCGGGTTGAGTACCAAAAAAATGCACTTAAGTAAGTGTAGCACTACTTCAGCATATTTTTCTGGAATTAAATTATAAAGCAGTCATCCAAGGAGCTGCTTGAGTAAAAATAAAAAAAATTTGGTAAAAAGGCCACTCAGCTAAAAGCAGTCATATGCAAATGTATTCATATTCACACAGAACAGGATCGCTCAATTATGAAACTACGCTTAAGATTTTCAACTGATTTGTTTTGCTCATTATATTATTTCTTTGAGTCTGTTGAATATCCAGACTCAAGTGTTTGTTGCCATAGGCCTCAAGCAGTGCTTTCTGAGGGAACGAATGAAAATCAAAAATAGCACCTGAATCGCAGGAATACTGCATTGATTTCAGCGCTCCTGAAAATTTACCAAAGAAAAGTTTGTTGCTTAGAACAAAGGAAAGAAAACTAAGCTAAGATAGTCTGCTGAAGATAGTCAACAGACTATCTTCTCTCAGCCTGCTCTAACTTCTTAAGTGTTTACATTAAAAACTCACTGTGTGGATTTTAAGGGCATTACATTATGCAAAAAAAATTAAAGAGGCAAAGGAAAATAATGTAAAATTTAAGCTCCTCTGAAATTCCAATCCCTTTACACCAAATATTTGGAAGGAAGAGCCTGTTTTTACTGCAAACAGATGTTCTTTTCATATTGCAAAAATTTTGACTTTACTTAATGTTGGCGTGTGAGTGCCCTGCCGAATGATGATGTTTGTGTTAGCCAAGCATCCTGAGAGCTTTCAGTAACTCAAAACATTTTATCTTCATAGATTTTGAACTTCTGCAAGCCAAGTCATCTAGGTGAGACATGGATAGCATGATAGAAAAGAACATGCTGACAGTAACAGAGATGTAGAATCAAGTGTAAAAAGGAAAACATTTGTGTCATTTTTGTACAGCATCTAGTTTTTAAAAGAAAAGGTGATGCAACATAGCGGTAAACATTTAGTCGTACTCCTTTGCTTTTTTCACATTGAGCTTACATCTCCAAACCAAACATTTATGAAGAGAACTGAACATTTGTCATTTTGTGTCTCAACAATCCTGTATGCTATTGAATGGGTTTTTCCAGATGTAAAGTTAAATATGTGCATTCTTCTTTGCTTCATGTCTCATATAGACACCCAACATATTTTTTTATCCTGTGAAATATGAATTGTTTAAAAGGAAATGATTTCTGCGTTTGTGAAATGTTTGGTCACCCAGCTGACTATAGAAGGAAGAGCTCTATAATATTAAAAGACAAAAAGACTGTTGTACCAACAACATACATTTTACATTGAATAGCATAATATAATTTTTACAATATGTGTATTTATTATGTTATACTAAAACCTTTCAGATTCTTACAATATATATATATATATATATATTATAAAACGTGGAAATTATATTGTCAGAACAGTAACAGCTTTCAATTAAAGCATGACACTTTTTATTGTTAGAACATACGTTTCTCATAAGCCATTTTCAAGTTGATGCAGATAAATACTTCAGAAAATGTCTCATCTACTGGAGCATTGAAGGGACATTTTTATCTCTGTCTAATCTATGTAACATGGTAAAAATAACTCACAAATAAACATGCAGTCCCACATAAATGATGTTTGTATTTGCTTTAGAGGAGCTGAATGGTGAATAATAGGTATTGGGGGAGAGGGGGAGTCTGCTTCGGCTGCTTGAGCTGTCTTGTTTCATGAAAAAGGGAGGCAGAGTACAGACAGTGCTTTGTGATAGAAAAGAGAGGTGAAGGTGGGGGAGTGACAGGTAGAAAGAGTGCGTTTGAAAGAATAATACTTATATTAAGTAAGATATAGAGACAGCAATTTAGTGCAAAGAGTTTCCGAAACAGGCAGCATTTATAAGTGATCAAAGGAAGATAGAAATTGTGTGCCTTACAAAAATGTCTCTGGCGTGAAGGACTCACAGGAAAACATGTAAACACAGGTAGGTGAGAGAAAAATGCATGCATGCAAGAAGAGACAGACCAGGTGAGAATAGTTGCAGCAATTCCCACAAGGTCCAAAAGAGAAACAATATAGATAGAGGGTCACTGCTTCTGTCATTCTTCTTTGCCCTCCATCTACGTGACCTGTAATCGAGTGATTATTACACCAAAGTTATGGCAATGGCCCTGCAGGCAAAAATAGGAATTGAGTTGGAAACAGCATTTAAGGATTTTGATTTATGAGCAACAAAGGGGAAGTTGTTTTTCAAGCCTAGCACTCTGATGGCCAATAAAGAAGAGTAAGGCTTATCGTCCGCTGTTACCACACTCCAGCTAGCCTGCCAGGCAGCAAGCAAACAGTCAGCCAACCAGCTGGGGCCCCTCATGGAAGGAAGCGTTCTCAGCCAATTTGTTTCCTTCATGTCTCGCCCTGAATGGTGCTATTCATTAAAATAGCCCGCAGTCGGTAGACACTGCTGGTATAGCACATTTATACACTTCTGTGCCGTATCCTCCTCAGAAATACTCACAGAAATCCACCTGCACACACACAAAGAGAAAATCTTTTTTTCTGTACCCAGTCATCTATACAGGGGGGTTTAATGGGAGCCCATGCTATTACAAAGGCTAACCATACATAGCTTGACAGGGCTCTGTTGAATGCAGTGCTGTTTTCTCACTTTTTACTCAAAATGTGTGCATGCATTTGAGGACTGAAAATGTCCCTGGAGTTACCAGATGAGATGTGCAGCCATCTCTTGGTAGCTTTGCAGTTGTGCCAGATTTTATTCTTATTCAGTTGATGAATTGAACAATGCTCCTGAATATATGAAATCTAGGGATATTCCTTACAACCTCCTTAAAACTTCATAACTTCACACTTGACCTGCCTGGTTGCTTGTCCAGCTTTCAGAGCAACACACCAGTGATGCTCTTTGGTCACTACAGTTCTCTAGCAAACCTCTGCAGCTTTGCAGTTGTTCACAAAACAAAACTGAAGAGCTTGAAGACATGAGACATCAGGGAAATTCGGAATGGATGCAGCAAACACAAACAGAACCAAACAAGACACAAAGAGGACACCCTAGCCAAGAATTAAAAATGTATGAAATATGAATCTACATCAGAATACACAAAACTCTTCCTACATGTTCTTGTGTTTTGCTCATATGTTCAAGCCTTTACATACTGTAGTATGTTTTTCCTATTTTATGTCTGTTATCAATTTCCACAACAAAAAAAGGTCATCACTCTAATCCTCCAGTCTGTTTGGAACGTCTCTCAGGATTACAATTCCTATCAATTTTTAGAAACATTTAAGAATCCCTAAGAGTGTTAGCCACACAGAGCTATCCTGATGCCTGCCAACACTGTCATGTCCTCTGACTTGTCTCAGCTCTTGCCTTGAGGGCTTTTCCCTTTTTAGAGGAGGAGCAAAGCAGGGAATGAAAGGATTTAAACCCACACAGCTGAAACATCCTGGAGTCGGGAGTGAGGATGCACAACCAGACATACACATCTGTTCAGATTATGAAGTTGAAGCAAATCAAACAAAATTATGCATGCACACATGCACAAACACTCAAGAGTTCATAAACTGAACTTCATCCTTTAACTAGTGTACCGCTCAACTTCTTGTCAAAGTGTCAAACCAAGAAGGAGATGATGTAAGATAGCAACATCCAGCTTTTGTTGCCATCAAGACACTTATAAAAACGCACTATATTTAGGAACAGATGCTAGGAACAGCATCTGTTGGTTATACACATGGAAACCTGTACTCCACAGAGAGCACTTGTGAAAACACTTAAGAACTATTTTTTTCTAAGCCTTTACAAGTTGTTAGGTCACCAGCAGGCAATTTTGAGTCTCAGATTACATGATGTTTTTCATGGTAACCATACATCATATAACCTGTGATATCAAATGGTTCAGTAGAAGCAGAGTTATTATCCTGTTTTAACTAAAGCAGCTCCACCAAGGCTGCCTTTAATCACTGATCATGGACACGATCTCAAGTGTAAGAGTGTTACAAATGTACTTTATTAATTATTATTTCTAATTCATGTTTGATTGAGTATTTGTGAATTTTATCTCATCTAGTCATTTTTATTTGCTGTTTTGTTATTTTTGCCTTTCTGCACTCTGTCTTGTGCCTCCTGGGCTCCTGTAGTTCTTCCCCGCCCTGTAGCTTCCCCCCGCCCGCTCACAGCGTTGTTCTGCGCTGCTGAGTTAAGGGAAAGTTTGTTTGATTTCTGTGTGAAATTAGTCGTTCATGTTGAGGCCTCTGGCACATTTTGTTTATTATTGTTTGTTATGCGTTATGGAGCAGTTTTGAGCTATTTGATTGTTATTGTGGGTTTATTGGACAGTGTAAACCCAGCTCGTTTAGACACTTTTTATTTTTATGTTTGGGGCTGGAGTGCAGGGAGGTGAAGAGAAGATTCATTTGTTATTTTAATCTTGTCCCCAGGTATGTGTTTTTTTATTTTCAACTATACATTTTATTTCTGTTTATTTATTGAACTTATTGACATTGTGGCCACCAGTTGGTGGCTGCAATGTTTTTCCTCTTGTTTTTAGTTTGTTGTGGTTTTTGTGAGGAGATTTATTATTTTTTTGTTTGTTGGCTTTTGTTGAATTTAAGGAACCGTTAATAGGTAGCGTTGCTCTGCGTTGCTGAGGGGCTGGAGTGCAGGGAGGTGAGGAGAAGATTCATTTGCTTTTTTAATTTTCTCCCCAAAATAAAATATCCTGTTGTGAAGCCTGGCTAAATGACTTCAGGAAATTCATTTACACCACCAAGGTCTACTAATTAAGAAATAGGTGACTGGTTTGAGAAACTCTTTGCTTTTTGCACATTGGTCTGATTCTGTTGGACTCCTCAAGCTGCTGACTCTGATCGAATGAGATTCTCCACCTCAAAGCCCAAAGAGGGAGGACTCCATGTCTGGGGTCAGTATGTGCCTCAAGCACCAGAGTTCAGCTGCAGTCATGTGGGCTCTGCTCTGGTGCTGTGGTGAAGAGAGCTGAACCATGAAAAGAAGCTATTGATTTACCAGTGTGCCTTTGTTCCATCCTGCACCACCTATGGTTAGTTATGGATCAAGCCTGAAAAAATGAGATCATAGATAGAAGCAGATAAAATAAGTTTCCTCCATTGGGTATTGAAACTCACCCTTAGAGATCACATGAGGAAATGTATCATAACAGGGAGGTTTGGAGTGGATCATCGAAAGGAATTAGCTGAGGTGATTGAGGCATTTGATAAGATCGATTAACCTTTGACATGCAAACATAAACTCTTTATTGGACTCCTAAAAGATTAGGGCCTCTCTCAGGGTTAGCCGGCTCCATCAATCTGGAATCAATCAGTCTTGACTTGGTGTGAAGGGTAACTAATCAGATGTTGGGATCTGTTGGTAAGCTAGTGACAGTTTTAATTATTTCATTATTAATTTATTAAATGCTCAAATACTTCTAATTCAACTGATGTTTTAATGAATTACTGTCACATATAATCAATTTAAGATGTATTAAAAATTTGTTTTTTTTATTTCAGTTTGAAATGATTTAACTACATATTTAAGTGTTTATTGGTACTTGTAAATAAATTGTAAATTGCCATATCTTGCACTTATTTGTTTATTTTTTTAATTGTGGGCCATTTGTCCTTCAGTAGAAACTACTTAGAGCATTAAATCTGATTTAAGCTGATGATCCATTCTAATTAAAGTTGAAAGCCAGCATTTGATGTGATTATTGATACATCACGCTGCTTATTGTTTTGTTGCTCCGTCTCTCTTTGTTCTCCCCCATCACACTCTTGCACAGATTTATTCATTCTGAAAATGTTTCTCTGGCTTCTGTTTTTATATTTTGGTGTGAACCTACTTGCTTTGGTTCCTCGTCACCTTGCTGCTGTTGCACATGAATTTACCCATTGTGGGGCAATAAAAGATATTTATTTTATGCTCTATTGTTTCTTCTTCTATTCCCGTTACCTCAGCCACTGAGGCATCCTGGGCTCCTTCCATAATTGAGTTGGCTGTATGTTCACTCTAATTAAAAACATTTTACATTGTCTGACTGCTTATATTCATTTCAAATTATTTCATTTTTCTTGAGCTAACACATACTTAAATTACTTGTTAACTGATGCAATATAATTAAAAGCAAATGACTGAAATAAACATTTGTTTTACAGGAGCTCGGTTTTGTCACCAAAAGAAAAGAAAGTCTCCATGATGCGATTGTCCAAATATGTTTGTTAGTGATTTGGTGAGGACTGAAATGGCATCAGGACATCTGCAGATGGATGATGATGGATGGTGGAATGAAAGATTTAATAAAGTAAAACTTAAACACAAAAGAAGCACAAAGAGACTGGGAGTCTTTAAGTCTTTTAAGTCTTTAAGGTTTGCCACAAATCCTGTAGAAGACAGAGTGGACATGTGAAAGAAGGTGGTAAAATGAGACTAAAATATAACTTTTTGGCCCTCATGCATAACATAGACACCAACTCCATCATTAAAACATGGTGGTGACAGCATGATGGTGAGGGGTGAAGCTCATCTAAGTTGACAAGGAAATTGACAGAGCTTAACACATTAAACCTAGAAGAAATGTTAGAAACCACAAAATAATTAAGACTTGAAAAGGTTTACCTTCCAGCAGGTCTAAACTCTAACTATTCCTCCACAGATACAATGGAATGGTTTGGTCAAAACATATCTATGTTAACTGTTAGAATGACCCTGTCACAGTCCAAAGTAAATTCAATTAGGATTCTGTAGCAACATTTGAAAACTGATGTTCATGCATCCGCTCAAGGAAATCTCAGTTAATTTGGGGAAGAAGAGGCAGAAATAGAGGAACAAGTCATAATTCAAAAGACTTGGAGCTTTGCATGCAGCAAAACATGGTGGGTTTTGGTCTCTTGTAAAATACAAAGTGAATAGATGCATTATTTTCTTTCCACTTGATATGTCTAGAGTACGATCACATTGAACTTATTGGTTGAAATATAACAAAACGTAATAATTAAAGCGTATCCATACTTCCTAATTACTGGAGCCATAACTTGATAAGAGCAATCCAATAAAACCAATCCAGAAATTATACCAAAATACTTCCACCTTCACTCATTTTCAGGTGAAATAATTTCCATCTTGTGCTCCAAGTTATTTGTGATCTATTTACCTTGACATCTCCATGGTGTCCTTGGTGAGATAAACGATCCAGTAGACCAGGTTAAAGGCGCCAAACGAAAGGGGGAAAAGAATGCGTGAGTATTTGTCAATGATGCTGGTGCCTGTCAGAACGTTGTTGGCTGGTACTGCGGAGCCTTGCTGGAGGAAAGCTTGGGCATTGACAGGAGGGTTTGGAAAAGTTTTTGCAGGGCGATCAAAAACTGGTGCAGAGTTCATCCTCTTCTTCAATACACTATTGGCATCCACCTTTAAGAGTAAAAGTAAATAAAAACAAGATCTGTAAAAAGAAAATTACAGCAAAGATGCATTGATATGATGCCTTCATGTTAAATTATTATCCTGTTTTACTTGAAGATTTACTGTTCAATAAATCAATTAATCTTTATTTGTATGCCCTTTCTTACAGGCATCATATCATGATGTTTCAAACAACTCAACAACAAAAATGATTGTATGAATTACACATGCTTTTATGTGTCAACATCGTTTATATTGTAGAAAAAAACACTTTCATAAATGTAACTAAAATTAAAATTCCTCTTCCAAGATAATTTCCATGCATTTATATTCTAAATCCAACAGGAGCATATTGTAAATTAAATAGGGTTGTAAAACTACAGAATCTCAAACATATTATTTAAAATCATAGAAACACTCCCACAGTCTTCTTTCTATTTTTGTGTTATTCTTTCAATTCCCAATTCATTTAGTTCCAGGGAACCAAATAATTTTAACTCAGCACATTGACACATGGTTATCCTGTGGCTTATGACATTTCAACTAATTATGATCACAATACACTCTCTGGCAATATTTGTTTTAAATTAGGTACAATATGAGTACAGAAAATATATCTAGGAACTAGGACAGCAAAGCTTCTTGCTGCAAATTAACAGTCTAAAAAAAAAACGTCACATCCTGATGTTCCAGGGCAAATTCAATAAATCAAACAATCCTCTAAATCATTAATATGATGCATAATAAGCAGTTCTGGGGGCGCCAAGAGAAATGATGTTTTTAAATTATGTAACAAATTCAACTCGGTTTCTTACTATGCTCAAATTCTGTAATAAAAATTTTTATGTAAATTCCATCAGTTTTGAGCTGAAGCGAACTTTCAATGTTTTTTGCTGGATTTGTCTAAATATTTCATTTTTCTCTTCGAGTTCAGAAACTGCCTAGTATTAGAAATAATATTTGCAAGCAGTGAATTTAAGAAGCCTGATAAAACTTTCACAACTAAACAAAAAAAGTAATACCTTTTTTTATATTTAACAAAATAAGGAATCTAATATCATCATAATTATAAGCTGATTTTTCGAAGAACTGTTTAGATGGGATTGATGGTGGCCCTGCACACAGTGCAGTATGTGAGGTTAAGTAACCTCACATACTGAGGTTACTTAAAAAAAAGTAAATATACTTAACCTCACATACTGCACTGTGTGCAGGGCCACATTACATCTATGTAATAACTATTTTGAAACAACTATGCCCATGAAATTGCAGCACAGATGATTCAATAAAAGATGATCTTTGAGATCTTTTGGGTTCAGTACTTGTCATTACTTTAGTTTGCATTCTTGACCATGCCTAAACACAGATAAATGATCAGGTGGTGTTTCCATGTGTGTAGGTATTAAAAATGACATGATATTAAAACATTTTTTGGCTCTCAGGTATTAGATGGAGATTCTAACAGAAGCAGATAATTCATAAAAATGTGAGGTATGTCCGAAGTAGAACTTACAAAACTTTTCTTTTTCACAGTCTTACCTGTCACAAAAAAATTGGGAGGTTGGGACAAAAAGATTATTTGGAAAACTTCACAGTCATATCAGGTCTGTTACCTCATGACTGCATGACTTTTTATATTCCTAGGGATTTTTTTTCCTTCTCCATGTCATGAAGAGTCTTCCCTCCTACATATTTGGTGAAAGCAGTCATTTTCTATGATGCATTCCTCCTACTCTCTTTTTTCCTATTCTTTCAGTGTAACTCTATAGCACAAATGCACACACCAACACATACCCAGAACCCACTCTAACCCATCTTTCCATCTTGTTTCATAAAAACGGACTGGGCTTGCTTTCCAAGCCCCCACTCATCTTTACTGTGGTGTCTGCCGCCTTTCCTCTGAGCTTGCAGTGATCTGCTGTATTTTCCTTAATCTACAGCGCTTACATAATCTGCAACAGCATCATTTGCTGAGCCACTGGCTGTCCGCTCATGTCACTCTCTGTGGTTATCACATAGTTACAGAGACAAATAGGAGACTGGGAGCGAGCGAGAGAGAGAGGGTGTGATAAACAAATGAAGTGATGGAGCATACATAGTTTACTGTAGATTGCATGAATTAACGTATATCAGTTTGAGTGCCTTTCGGACATACAGAGTGAAAAACTGCATAAAGTGGAGTTTGTGGTGTTTTTACCAAGAGTTAAAGTTGGAGACAATGGAATGCAATGATGAAAACCTGCATGTGTGCACAAGAAATTAAGTTAAACGTGACAAAGGATTTAAAAACACAGAAATAGTAGAGCCTCTATTACACTTGTGAGCTTCATTAAAACACAATGAAGAAGAAAACCTAATGGCTCCAGCTTTTATTTTAAACACTGACTATTTGTAGCTGTACTTAAATGTCAGCTACAAATGTCCCCATTCAATCAGAGATTGCCTGGCACCAGCAATCATGATGAGAGCAGAGACACTGTGACCAAATGCCCTTAAAATCTGTACAGCTGCATGGACATCAGAAATGAATTTGTGTTGTCCTGTATACTACTCTGCTCTGCTGTGATTGGACATTTCAATAATTAGACAAGTAAGCTGGTGTTCTGGATATGAGCGGTCTCTTATAGATGCAAAAAGTGCATACACTTACAGGTAAAGGTTTATAAATGCATCACTATAACAATATTTTCCATTGCGATCTGGATGAAAGATGTTATTACCTGGTTGAAGTAAGAGTAACCATGAGTAAACCAGGAACACCCAACATAAACTGCACACAAAAAGCTATTTTAAACAGCTTCCACTTAACCACTAACTGCCAGATGCTAAGTGGGGTAGACACACTGTAAGAGCCGACCATTTACCACAAAATGCCGACAGCCAGTTGGCCTTTAAAAGGAACAAACCAATCTCATCCATCAAAACATCCTCAACAATGCTTTAGAGGTATATAATGGGGAGACGCAAGCACAGGCAAAGCTCAGTAGTCTCTACACAGAAAGCAGAATCTCTTACAGGTTGAATGAAGCTATTTCTCAAGAAATACACGAAAGATAAACTGAGTCCAGTTCCAAAACCCCTTGATGTTGTATAACCACAAACGGTAACTGCAAGTCCAGGAAAAACTGCTAACGATGTCTGATGATTTGCAAGAGAAAGGGAAAAAAAAGATTTGTATTCACCAAGAAGTACAACACATCTGTAAAATTAAACCAGCTAAGATTTTGGCACACATTTTATGATTTTTACCATGAGAAGTGACACATTAATACTCACAAGAAAGTTGAAATTATAACCAAGAAAGGTTTTGTTTCTAAGTTACTTGGTTGGAATTGATGCTGTTCTTTATACTGTTTATTCCGTCCCATCAAAAAATGTGTTTTCCGTAAAACAAGCAGAAGTTAGAAAATTACAGAGCTTGAACTATTTTTGCACAAAGAAGAATAGAAACATCCCTGGGCAACTAATGCAAGCATGTTGAAATAAACCAATGATGCAATAGAACCAACTAAATAATGACAAAGTTTGTGAAGAATTCTTGAATCACTTCTCAGGCAAACAACAAGGTATTTAATCATTTTTCAGTGGTCTAACAGTATTTCTTAAGTTTTCAGATATTTTTAAACACTGCTTAGTTATTTTACTGCCCATTTGGAACTATTTGTTTTTTTATTTTAATATGCACTTCTTGTTTGCAAAAACATTTTGCTCTCTTTTTAGTTTTTGAGCATCTTAGTACTGTCAAAAGAATCCTCCTGGCATGAATGTGTCCCCAACTCAACTGGTGACCTAGTGTTGTGTTTACACATCAAACATAATGTTGTGTATTTTTTAAAAAGTATATCCAGAATAAGCCACACATATTTGCACCCAGGTGCAAGGGTGAACATGCTGTTTGCTAAACAATTATTTAACAGTAACTGGGTGCTTTGTAAAGTTTATCATTATGAATATGTGCAGCCATTTTCTCTGTAAATGATTGCAGGTCTAATGGAAGGAGGATTATGTGAAGAATATGGCCAAAGCTAAAGATGGGACATGATCTGCAATGCTGTGGAAGCATTTTTCATTCAAAAGTCAGAGTAACCTTGTTACAGTGCATTTATGCTTTAATTTTTATCATTTTGGCCAAAAAACAGAAACATATTTTTTATTATTATTGTTCAGACTTTTAGCTGTTTTTTTGGAGCAGATGTGTTTTTTGGACACATCTGAAACTTGTTGGACAGAAGCTCTAAAAATGCATTTAAAGATCCCTGCTCTGTGGTAATCTGAGGAGAAAAGACATAATAATAATAATAATAATAATAATAATAATAATAATAATAATAATAATAATAATAATAATAATAATAATAATAACGGAACTTTAGGATTTTTGTGCAAGGACAAAAGCTCCCACTCTAATAGTGATGCAATCATGTAAAATATTAAGAGGAGACATAAAATGTGGCCTCTGTGGGAAAAGGGCTTTTTACAAAGAATTACCAGCAGGAGTACCACTGCATGGCAGCAGTGACTTCATGAAAAACAGTAGTTTCTTAAAATATAACTATTATTCTTGACAGACAAAATCTACTGTGTAATTATTCCTTTAGAAAGGAAGCCACTCCAATAAAGGATTTATTTTAAGAGTTTTAACACTTTCACTTTGTCAGTAGCAAGTTTTAGCTGAAAACATAATTTGTTTCTCGTTATTCATCTTTTTTTCTGCCCATCCTGTTTTTCATGTAATCGTTAGTTTGTGTTGAAACCCTTATTTTTGGCAGTTGACCAACATAGCTTCAAAATTAAAGTCTTACAACATGCATAGTAAGTACAAACACAAGCCATCCTAATTTTTAGGAACTCCCTTCTCATTTACAAGAAGGAAAAAAACCCAGAAATGTTCACATCAGTGGAGATTAATGACGACAGGTACAGGCACGTAATTAGGCAAAGGAAAACCCTATTTTTCACAAAGAACCATCTGCTCTGATCATTATTTATAACAGCAACTCCACCGTTTAGATGAATGTTCATATGTATCCATTTTCCCATACCCTATAAGGTCTGATATTCCCATATGATTCAAAATATATAAGTCCAAATGTAAATAAAATTGCATATGTTTTCAATAACCACAAAAAAGTATTTTGTAGTTGTCAACACAAGGCCATGTGACCCATCCTTATCTGGCACAGTTTAAGCACTAGCTCACATGTCATTGAACATATGTTGACACATGTAAACACCAGTGGGAATCCATATGCCTGACTTACTGATGCAACGTCTCCCTCTGCCCCTGTGCTTGCTGCTGGAGCCACGGCTGCAGCTGCTGCTGCTTCTTGAGCCGCTGCCTTCATGGCTGCTGCCTTTCGCAGCTCTCGGTTGGCTTGGAGTGTTGAAAAGTAGTTGACAGCCGCAAACTCAATGAGGGCAGAGAAGACGAAGGCAAAGCACACAGCAATGAACCAATCCATTGCGGTGGCATACGAAACTTTTGGGAGGGAGTGGCGCGCACTGATGCTTAATGTTGTCATGGTCAGGACAGTGGTGATGCCTGAAAACAAAGATGAGGAGAAGTTCAGAACACGGATCTGCTCAAGGTTTCATATTCATACTTGACACGACATGAAGGGCTGTTGACCATGTCATCTCAGTTTACCTGTATTTTCAATTAAACATTAAATCTTTTCATTGATATATATCCATCTATTTGTTGTCTTGTACTGTTTTGAGATCTGGTTGTTGGAGTCACAAGTCTCGGAGGGAAACCCAGACACTCCTCCCCCTTGCTACTCTTGTCACATGCTTGCCCACAAGAATAAACATCCACAAATATCCTTGATTCTTTCAGCCATTTCTGATTTTGCTCCAGGGCCTCTCTTTCATAATAAGTCTCCAAAAAATCTTTGAAGAGAGGCGTCCATTTGGATGACTGGACAACAAGAGCTAACTCCTTTGGATTAAATGTAGCAGCAGCTCTTTGCTGGATGAAGTAGTTTATTATAAAATTATATATTTATGTCGTGTTCCAAATCAAATTGTTTTAATTCAACCTGTAATGGTGGACAACATTAAAATGCATTGGTTATTACTTTTTCAGTGTGGCCCATTTTTTATATATATAGTCCAGCAGCTGTCGCTTTAAAGTTCTCAGATGTTCGAGCTCAACTGGATCCCATAATGACATATTTTTGTGTTGGACAGGCAGCTTGGTCACTGCTTAGATTAACATGCCAAACTGACACAGTGTGTAGACAAAAACAAATGGACTCCAAGGAATTTTGATGTAATGCAACAAGATAATCCAATTCCTGGAATTTCTTCAGTCTCTGAAACAGGGATGTCACTTTTAGTCACTGTGTTTTATTCCAATATATGAAATAATCTGTTTCGCTTTCGATCAAATAAATAAATGAATAAGTATAAAACATGTTACACTTTGAAGAAGAAAACTGTAACATTAAAAGAAAATTTTGCATCATGTATCCTTTAAATAGTAGTAAGAAAACTTGACTGCAAATGTCTTGATTACATTTCCAGCCTCTTGACATTAAGATATTGTTGTAATTACCATCTTCACTTTGAGTTGTCACTCTGACATTAAGACGTAGGGAACATCAGTCTTTCTCATTTTGTTTTCTCTCCTCTTAAGTAAAAATGTTACAATTCTGAAAGAAAGGCTTTTCAGCAGCTTTGCTAAGCGTTTACATTCTTTTTTGCTAGGTGCTGCATGACATTGTCCGTAAAGCTGCAACATGTAACTTTTATAAACAACATGTTTTCTACATCTTCTATGCTTAGAATTGCATCTTTAGTTGGGAACTAAATATTTAGTTTGCACACATATCATTTAACTTATGAACTAAATATTAAATTTTCAAGCCAGATATTTAGACCATAAATTCAACATTTAGCATTTGAAATAAATATGTAGTCTGTAACAATGACATTTACAAATGTATGAATGACATAATAAAAGAATGACTTTAAAAAAATAAACAAACTTTTTTTTTTCTTTTATGGCAAAATTAAACCAAAAAGTAATTTTTTTTAGTGTGTAACACCATACCTGACCAGCCTCATTCAACCTACCTGTGGATGAGCTACTCTGAGACCCAAAAAGGTGCAAAACATGTTGGAAATAATACAAATATTGTGCTTGTTTGTTTTTCTTTTGGTGTCATGTGATCTTTGAAGATTGGCTCAACATTGCTCTGGCATCTGGCAAAAATAAAACTGATTCCAATTTTGACAGATGGCACGATGTACCACCATGCAAAGGCAGAGTAAACACTATCTTTGACTGTAATGGGTAAGTATTTACTGTGGAGTCCATTGTGTGGCAGAGCGAAGAAGCAGCAGAGAGAGGTCAGCGTCTTGACATTAGCAGCTGGTTCATACCCACAAGAAAACTTCTATTTCTTTGTCTATTTAGAAACCTAAATTTAAAAGCATTGAAAATACCGTGGAAAACAAAAAAATTCCCATTGTAAATTGAAACATGCACTTTCATATATATACATATATATATGAAATATATATATATATATATATATATATATATATATATATGCATCTATACATTGGTTATACATTGTGTTGTATTTCAACTATAGGGAAACAACTTTCCCCTGTCCATTACTTTATTATGTTAATGCTAATAATAAAGGAGTTTTTGAGGGCCATTAGCAAAGTACATATCTAATTCACTTTCATCAAGCTAAAGCAAGCAAGAGAAAAAGGACAATTGAACATTCCTGCCTGCATTTTACCAAATGTGCTTTAGTTGCGTACATTTCATTAACCGCTTTGGGATTCATGTAGGGGTTTAATGCACCTCATAATGTTTTAAAAGCATTCTCTGTAAGCTTAAACAGTAAAGGCTAACAACTCTCAAATGCAGCTTCCTTTAGCAATCAACCAGTGGTGACTGTCTCTATCACAATGAAGGGGGGACATGGGAAGAAAGGCTGTCAGGGTGGGTGGGAGAGGCAACAGAATGGGAACGAAGAAGTGTGGGAGGGGGAAGAAGTAGAGAGACAGGATACAAATTAAACGCTTGGGGCATTTATGTGCTTTTACAGCAAAAAAGTAAGGTACAATTTAGGCCACACTCAATTAAGTCTGTAAAACCTGGGCTCAGGGGACTCTCAGCGCTTGCAGAGGCTGTTGACAAGCAGGCCTCTGCTCTACTCCCTTCCCTTCTTTTATCTTTCCTTCAATGGACCATCATAAATATTAACAAACTACCATAAAAATGATTTTCTTTAGGTATTGCAAATACAAAACCACTGTGTCATCACAGAATTTTAAGAGTGCACAAGGGGAGCTTAGCGTTTGGATATCCAAACACTGAAAAAAATCCATTTATAAATAATCTACAAATAAAAATTGGTTGGGCAAGATTTTGAAGTTCCCCAGCCCTCGTGCCCTAAATGCAGCCCAAGTTAGAGGGCTTGTCAGTTTACTTCCTTTTGTAACCTCTGGCTTGTTAATTAAAGGAAATGGATGACACAAAATATGTTTTAAAATGTGATGTGTGTAAAAGTATATTTTCTTTTCTATTTTTGTTTTTGTTTCATTGGTTTACCAATGGGAACTGAAGTGTGTATATCAACTATTTAGGGATTTTTAATCTCATAAGGAAAGTTTGGTCTAGAGCGCTGACCGCAAACTAGATTCCTCCTTTGGCAGTCAGCCGGTGGTGTGCCGGGGTCCTGCAGCTTTCAGAAGGTTCCTTGTTCTACACATTTGACTTACATGGCAAAACTGCCTCACTAGCTTGCAGTCAAGAGCTACAGAGTTCTGCTAATGAGCTGATCTAGGAGCCAGGAGTGACGAGGCAGAGACATCTAAAGATTGCAGGTCAACGGCCCTTGAGGACAGGAGCTTGAGCCCATGATCTCGGTTGTGGCATTTGTCCAGACAATGGGAACATTTGACTACATCTTTACCATTGCAGCATTCCTGAGAAGGCCGTGGGGATTTTTCAGTTCACTCTACATGGAGTTTGTGGATCTAGGGAGTTTATGACTTGAAGTGCTGTGCAGTGATGCTTTCAAAGGCCAACCCATACATCCAAATCAAAAGCTGTGTCTGCCTTCACACCACTGCCGATTGCAACTTTTCACAGATTCTATTTGTGTCGTTCATGGGGAGGATTTCAAGTACAACCCTCCCCATGAGGAGGATGTGTGGTTTAGGAACCTAAGGGTCTCATAATTACCTCTTGCAGATGATGTGGCATTTTTACCGGGCCCTGAGGCATTTCTCAGCCATTTGTATGAGTCAGCTCCTCTGAATCTGGAGCCATAGTTTTCAAAAAGGTGGATTTCCTCCCCCCAGTTCATTCTTTATCTCAAATGGAAAGTTTAAGTACTGTATCTGGATGGGTTGTTCAGGAGAAATGAGCAAGAGGTACATTCATGGATTTGGATCTCCTTTATGGGCTAAAATGGGTGCCATAGTATGTCATAGTAAAGAAAGACATGAGCCCTGAGCAGAGTTCTCTATTTAAAGCTCTGTTTACCGACAGTAAAAATACCTGGGAAACAGAAATGAGAAGCAGAACATAACTTTCTATTAAAGCTGCAAAATGTTAACCAAGATTTGTTCTGAATTCTCCAAAAAGTTCTTCACCACAAAGAAAATAATAACAATGTATTCCATGTGTTTTTAACAGTTTCATCCAGTTTGTTATAAATCCAGATGCAGGTTTTCTAAGCTTACTTAGGGCTCATCTAGAGAGTAAACAATTTGTCTCATATCCAACAGTAGGAGACCAGAAAACTGCAGGAAGAATGACATCAATGACTTGCCACAGATTGCATTTCTACATGGGGTCTGAACTCCCTTACTGACTCTAATGACTTGGATCTATTCTCCAAAGCAAAAGTGCAGGCTTGTTGAAGCATTGGCTCACTTCTGAAGAAGAGGGTAAAGCTGTGAGCTGCAAGAGGTAGCAGAGTAATTCTACTCAGCTGCTGCTTGTTGAATTTCCCAGAAGTGGAAATGCATTTACAAATGATAGCTCTTCCCATGTACTTTCACACATTTTCTATTCTTCATTGTCTCTTTTCATGCCTGTTATTCCTCTCAGTTTATCTCTGTCTTTGTTTAGTGTCTCTCACCCTCTCAGCTCCTGGGGCTGGAGCTCAGTGGCAACTGTAGCGTAATGTAATGCGAGAAAGTGGAACCTGTGAGTGCTCGGAAGAGAGCCAAGTAAACATCCTCCCCCTCTCAGTCCTGGCATGACCAGATCCAAAACGGATATTTATTCCCAGTTAATTAAGCTGCACCACAGCAGAGTTAGAACTGAGAAATTAAAGTTCAGAATTAGAATTACAATTAAAGTGCAGAAAAGAATATAATGATGCTTCTGTTGCAGGACAAAGTTCTATAAAGAAGACTCAAAGAGCATTTTGAATCAAAAAGTCAAAGATGGAAATATGTATGCTGTCTTAAAATGCTACGGCTTTAATATTGCGCGTTTCAACAATAAAATGTCTATATGTTTTTATTTGTCACTGTAACTAACCAAATCTGCATTCCACTAAAAATTATAAAGATTTGGGGAATTTGAAAACCATGTTAATACCATGGTAATTAAAGTATTTTTTAAAAGATACAATATTTTTAAAAAGATTGGTTTGTTTGGTTTTAAACGTTTGCAAAACTGAATTTGTACATGCTTCTAATTCTGAAAAAAGGCAGAGTTGCACCCATCTTCACCCAGCCATCAGCATTTTTTACATTGACATCATTTAGACTTAAAGTATTTACAGCATTTCACATTTTCCACCTTTTATTATGTTGCAGCCTTATTCCAAGTTCTGTTAAATTAATTTCTTTCTCCAAAATTCTAATAGCAAAGACTCCACTATGGCAATGTCAAAAAAAAAAAAAAGTTTTTTTAGTGCTTCCAAAGTTATTAATAATTTAAAAAGCAAGAAATCAAATTGATGTAAGTATTCACAGACTTTCCTTAATACTTTGTTGATCCATCTTTGGATCAACAGCCTCAAGTCTGTTTGAATCTGATGCCACAAGCTTAGCACACGTTTAGGCAGTTTTATCCATTGTGCTTTGCAGTTCTTCTCCAGCTCCACCAGTTAGGATGGGAGATGTTTGAATGAACACAAACTGACTTTTGACACAAGTACAGTTTTATGATGAACATCTACCAATCTACAAGTTCACGAGAATCTGGGGTTATTCTCTGTCTCACTAATTAACTTCAGTGACCTCACAATGAAAAATAGTAGAGAAATAGAATGAAGAACACATTTTGAAGGGCAACAGCCTCAATTGTTTGAAAGATCATTTGGCTGCAATTTTTGGCAAACATTTTGGGTGTTAAGGTAAGAGAAAAAGAATGCATGATCCTTCATATATTATAGTTTGGTGTAAAACAATTTATATTTTTAATTTGAAATGAAGCTTGAAAAGTAATTTTGTAAATTATACAAAAAATGCAAAACAGACTTAAAGGCAAATTACCAAAGACAGTCCGAGCTGGAACTGATTCCTTGTTAATCCAGAAGGAAACTTGTGCCAGGATGACAGTCATTATGCAGGGAATGTAGGTCTGAATCAGGAAGAAACCCATTTTCCTCTGAAGATGGAAGTGGACAGTCATTATGACATATTCACCTGCAGGAGTTAAACATAAAATCCAAATCATACAAAGAGCTAATTTTCTTAAACCTAGTGAGATACATCTTTTTACAAGTTTCTGAGCGAACAAATCTTAATTCCAACATAAAAATGCAGAACTGTTATAACACCTTCCCATAACTTCAAAATGCTTGGTATATGTAATTATTCTCACTGATCAGTTCCAAATTCATAAATACTTTTGGAAACACATTTCCAAATATCACATTTAGAAAGGCTCTTGTTACACATTGTAAAGAAAAAAAGATCAGTTAAGCTTTTAGATCTAATTAGTGTAATTAGTGAATGAGTTTAGAAGACAAATTTGATGACCTGTGTTGGACTTCAGCCTCTCGCTTGATACAGTCTGGCCAATAAGGTCATACTGCAACAAGCTGGATGATTCCTGTGGGACTTCAACAGAAGATAAAGGTCCTTTCTTCCATGTGTACACAATCTCACTGATGGGGTATGCATCTATGGAGAAGATACCTTTGTTAAAATTTGGTTCTCAAGAATAATATAAATTTAAAAAGTCTAAGAATACATGTTAATGATTAAAAAAGATAAGCGGGTATAGAAACATTCACTATAGGCACTCCTAATGAAACTTAAAAGCATGTGCGCATTGCTTTGCAAAAGTCAATTTTTCTAAGCATTTTGTGACAAACCAAAGAAGTACATTACTAAATCATGAGAAAAATTAGATTCAAAGTTTCAAAGTTTTACAAGCAAAAATCTGAAAATAGCAAAAAAGTATTCAGTTCTCTTTACTGTGATAACCTTAAATAAAATTCAGCACAACCAGCTGGGTTAAACATTTGTGAACAGACAGAATCATGGAGACCAAGAAACACACTGACTGATGACTGAAAAACAGGAGGAAAGTTTAAAACAGGGTTCTAAAATATACAACAATGTTTGAACATCTTCACTTTGTCATCTGAAACTGAAAATAGGATGGCATAATTATGAGGTGAAATAAATTTCTAAAATAATTCCCTAGAAATTCTGTTTGCAGTTTGCAAACATAGCAAGAGCGTTGAAGAACATGTTCTGGTTGAATGAGATCAAAACTGAATTTGCTGGCTTCATGCTGAACACTACATCTGGTGGAAAAGTTGCATTATGGCATAGAAATCAAGAACACTGGAAATGGCAGCATCATGCATTAATAGAGGGAATTACAGGCAACCTCGGAAAAAAAATATTTTAACACTGTATGATAAACATATTTTAATATCTATCATCCAGCCGAACATACCCAACATAGAGAACAAGAGCTACAATAGGATAGTTTGGATCAAATCATGTTCGTGTGTTAGAAATGTGTCCATGTCTGCATATGAATTCAGCTGATAAAATATAGTCTTATCCAGAGATAAATAAATATGCATCCAGTACTTTTAGATTTTTATTCATAAAAGATTTAGATAAAGAATTATATCTATTTTTGCATTTTAGAAATTCATACTCCTTGGTGTTTTATTTCAAGAAATATCTCAAAATTCCTTTAAAGTTCATAGTGATAAAATATGAAAAGTTCAGAGGACATGCATACTTTTGCAAACAAACAGGAAGGAGAAACAGATTTGAGCTCCAACATTTGATGTTTCAAGCTGCAGCCAGAAGACATCTTGTCAAATGGTCAGTTATAATGTGACAGTGTGATCATTTGAGAGTGACACCATCTGTCAAACCACTGAGAAGTAACAAAAACCAAAACTCACAGCTCCCGAATTTGAGTGGGCAGGCATGGCCATCCATCGGGAAGTTCATGAGGCGCATTGGGCACTCTGCATTTATAGTTAATCTGTTAGAACAAGGAAAATCAGTTTTTCATTTGAACCAACACTGGATAATGGCTGCTGCTTTCATCTGGATTTTGCAACATGTTGTGCACATCAGAACACTGAAACAAAGCATAGAACTATTTCAGATGTGGAAATAAATAAATAAAAATACCTGCATCCCTAAATTACATTGCATAATAAATTAATACATGTAATAAACCAAAAATAATGATAGAATAGATGGTCACTAACAAAGGTTGTCTCACAAAGCCCTACTTATGAGAGGAGTATCGATCGCAGGCGCTTATTTTGAATTGTTAGTATTGATGAAGTCTTCATGACTTAAATTGTGGGGTCACAATGACAAATAGGAACATTATTTAAGCATTGAAAGAAAAATGTTGTCATACTGTTTTAGTTGTGAAAACAACAACAAATGTGTCATTAGCTTTCTGATGAATACTGTTAAAACATATTTTTTCAATCTTATGCATCCATCGTCTTATCTCATCAGATAAATGCTATTTGCTAAACAGTAGATTAATGTTTCTATTTTACATAAACAGAAACATAACCTAATGTTTTCAGTGTTTAGTGTTTTTGTTTCTACCAGCCATTCAAATACCAGCAGTGAAGCTGACCTGTCATAATTAGCATTAAGAAAAAATGAAGAAAGAAAACTTAAAAATACAATAGAAAAACATATTGTACATATTTTATTACATCAACTTTCATGCACTATCTTGTTTGATGAGACATGTTGATGGAAAACAGAGAAATACCAAAACGTTCTTGTTTTTCACACAGCAACATGCTTTCCACCACCATCACTACAACAATGAATGTGCAGGAAAAACTGAGCATTTTGCCATTGCTTTGGTTCTATGTTTGTGATGCCTAAAATAATTTAATGAAATAATAACATGCTTGGAATTCACAGGCAACATTTTTCTTCCTGAAAATAAAACCCTTAATCAGTTTAATTATATATATAAGGCAGCGGGAGACAGTTTTAAATTACACTTATGATTGTTTTATTATGAGAGGAAATATATTTAATACAAAGTTTCTAATGTATTTCATTTAAAAAAATACAATTGTTTCAGTTTACCTGCCACACAGAGAGCAGCATGTGGTGTTTCTAAGTAGGTCAAAACTTTGAGGAAATATCTTAAGCACAGAGATATAAAAGCAACTGATACCGAATTAATTAAAAATACAAAACTTACTGGTAAATTATCTACCGAAAAGCAAAATCTTTCAAAAAATGTATGTATTTAAGAAATACTTGTGCCTTGCTCAAACTAAAAGGAACTGAACTGTCACACTATAACTGTTGTTATGCACTTTCTGACATATAACATTTTCATGATGTGTGTATATGTATCAGTTTGTTTCCAGAAAAATGTCTACCACTTGCCGTCTCTGTAATCTGTGTTCATATGGCTTTGAAGCATGCCTCATGGTTTATTGAATGGATTATTTAAATCTTATAAATTGTATCTTAACCTCCATAAGTCAAGTTGGGCCACACAGATAATCTGGTTATCTTTGAAATCAATTTTTTTATACTGTCACTGAGTCTAGCGGGATTCATATGCTGCATATTTACTTTGGAACAAAGCTTGAAGTCATGTTTGTTTGAATTGCTTTCAAGGACTGTTTTGAGTATCAGATGGCACATTTCACATTTTCTGGCACTCTATGATTCTTTTTAATGTTTGTGCATATTCTTGGATGCCTATTCAATTGAATAGCTCTCCAGATCTGTGCTCTATTCCGACTTTGGCTGGGTTTAACTTTGCAGTCCAGCGCCGTTACCTCATGGTGTAGAGGATAGTTCCGTTCTGCATGATGCGGAACAGCTTGTTTGGAGTGGTCATGTTGTGAGAAATTGACCTCTTGCCATTCCGGAAAAATGTGTCGGGGGTCCAGATTTTGCTGACCATAAGGTTGTTTAGCCGCAGGATCTCAATCGGGCCTTCGAATTTGAGCCGCTCATCAATCCACGTCTGTCGAAAGAACACATCCATGGTGTACTCCTGGAAAGGGGTCAAAGTGTATATTATTACAGGTTTAATGATAATAACACCATGCATGCTGCTGATGCTGCTTCCACCATCTACTGTCTTGAGTCATTATTATTTGGTACCCCAGAGAGAAGGACAGATGGGTATGTGAGCAATGGTTTTGATGAAAGCAGCTTGATACTATGCTTCCAGTGCTGAGTTATTTTCCCACCCATGATTATTATTCTTTTTGGGGGAAGGGGACACTAGCTGCTATAGCTGAAGGGTTGAGTTATTTAGGCACTTCCAAAGAAAAGTTATTTCTTTACAGAACACTTTTATTTACCCCCTTGTTAGGTTTTCTTAGCTAGTATTGCATTTGACCTCCTTCGCCTTCAGAAATGCCTTAATTTTTCATGCCATTCATTTAACACAATGTCTCAATCAATCATCAGAGAGTTTGATAGTTTTGCTATGATTGTGCTGCATATTTATGATGTGAATTTCCCATGTCACTGCCAGATGTGGTGACTATGGGAGTCCTTTTAGTACGGTGAACTCACTCCCGTTTTCAGCTAACTAGGTTTAGATGATAGTTTAAGATAACATTGTCAGTTTAAGCATTGCTCCTTAGTACTAAGAAAACCCAAGTTTACCAAGAAACTTTCCCCCAAACAGGATGGATTCACGCTTTCATGTTATGTGTTCCAAATCGCCTAAAGGTCACATCTTAAATCTTGAATCAAGTTTTATGGGACTGTGAAAATTGTAGCAAACGTTTCCTGTTCTTACCTGACGAGAGTTAAAGGTGGAGAAGTCTGTTGCTGATGTAGCCCATCTGCTTCACTGTTTAACATGTGCTATATTTGGAGCTACTGTTCCCTTTCTATCATCTTGAACCAGCCCATTTTCCTATGACTTCTTGTGTCAGCAAAGAATTTTGTCCACCAGATTACTGCTTAAAGGATCGTTTCTCCTTTTATGCAATTTTCTGCAAGCATTCCTAACATATTTAGACCAACTGTTTGGCTCCAACAACCACAACACTTTCTAAATCTCCTTTCTTTCATATTTTGATGCTTGGTTTGAACTTCAGCAAGTTGTCCTCTGCATGCTTACATGCTTAGTTATTATTCAATTGTCTGATTTGCTAAATCTGATTACAAGCAATTACAAGCAAATGAACTGCCCAGAAAGGAAAAAAAAATAAAAATAATAACTTTGATTTCAAAGTTATTATTTTATGTTTTATCAAAGTCAAAGTTTACAAAGAGTTTGTTATGACACATTTTCATAGGACTGATCTTGCTCAGCTTTTAAGAGCTGCTCACATGCTTCACAACACAAATGCCTCCAGCATATTACAGGCTATAGATGCAGTCAACTAGTATCCAAAGCTACAGAGTAGAGCACAAAAGACATATATCAGTCAGCCTATCCCATGCCAGGAGTCGCCAGCCTATCATGTCCCAACATCAGCCACATCACTCTCTCCCTCTCTCTGAAGGATGGAGTAGAGGGTGAGAGGATGGGGGGTAGAGGGATTGCCAACCAGATTAAAATCCTAAGCTGTACTAATGACATCCTGCTCAAATGCCTGAATAATGAAGGATGAGAGAGCTATAAGTTAAGACATATATGTTTTGATTCACTAGGAAAACAGTATATTTGCATACAGCTGTTTAAATCAATATATTTGCAAATTTAAAATTAGTATTTAATCAAGCTTACGTACCATCTCTACATCTGAAACTGGACCAAAGCTGGTGACAAAGATGTCAGTTTTGACCTCCGTGACGGGACCTACAGCAGAAGTATAAGTTGTTGTTCTGACTTTGTATCAAACTATTTAATGTTCCTCAATAGCTAAAAAAAGTTACAATCAAACCTTCATTTTAAACTATATAAATTACAACTTCAAAAATTAGCAGAAATGTCAAACATCAAGCAAAAATACAGTTGAAATCTAGGGATGATGTATCAGCTTTATCAGCACTAAACAGAAAATTAAGTACAGATGCACTGGAGTGAAACTCTGTCCTCCGAGCAAAAAAAATTAATACAAACTGTTAAATGCAAGCAATTGACATACAAGTCAATAATAGAAATCTGTATATACCTCCAAATCCAGGTCGCAGCCTGTTGTCATAGCCATCCAGTAATCTATCCAATATACGCGTGATATTATCCAAATAAATGCTGGTTTCACCGTGTTGCGTCTCACAAACACTACTCGCACTGAAAGTAGATCAACACATACAGATAATTCAATTAGCTATTAAATCACAGCAAGACTGTACAGTATCTTTGTGCACAAAATGACTGCGTTGCCGTGCGTAAAGAAGTCAGCCAACAATGCAGAGAAAGAGTTGCCACACTTACCAAAACAGGAACAAGCTCGTTAAAACGAAAGCCATGCCTCGCAAAGATCCGATCGACATGTTGCATTATTTTAGAAGCATGATTATTTGCGGATTTGAGTCCTTCCTTTTATTTGGAAACAGTGCGAGGAGATCGCGCCAGTCCAGCACGACTTGACTTTCCCTCTAGTGCGGTTGCGCCCGCCTCAGCCTGAATTGCTCAGCTGGAAAAGCCTAAAGAGTTTTCAAGAGAGTGAAGAGGAGGGGGAGTAAGAGGGAAGTGAGAAAGGGGGGTGGATTTTTGAGTTTTTATTATTATTGTTTTATTATTATTATTTTTATAAGAGACGCAGGTTTCGAGTGTTAGTGGAACAGAAATCGGTAGTGCGCACAATTGAAGGAAATAATGGTTATTGCCATTTTGATTAAGAAGGTTGGAAAGAACGAAGCGCTGGGAAGAAACCGAGAGAGAGGAGAGGAATGTGAAGGAGATCTTACACTTCTACTGTAGGAATCTACTGTAGGAACAATTCCAACCGAAGTCATACTGAAGACTCTTTGCTGAACAGTGATTTGTGTACGCATTACTGCTCCCTCCCAGCCTTTATACAGCATGGATGCCCTTTACATGAGCGAGAAGCAAAGACAAAAAAAGACTAGAAAAAAAAACATGAAAATTTAGAAAAGTATGATTCACATGGTGGTTGAGTGGAGTGGGTGGTAGGTACATTTAGTGCACTATGAAACTCCATAGACAGGAGTAAGGGGACACAGCATCCAACCAAACTGAGGAATTACCACAAAGTACATTTTTGTGAGTGTAACCTCAACACAGCTGAATAAATTCCTTTGTGTTCTTTTGAGTTGCTTTCAGCAGAGATCTGGTTGTTGTCTGTTCAGGCACCAGGGCCGTTCTCCAGCTATGTGGGGCCCTAAAGGAAATGTGATTGGGGGCTTTGAAACTCTGATGTCCAGTCAGGGGAAGCCTCACCTGTAATCATGATAAATACTGACAGTGATAAGAGGAAATCAATCTGTCCACTTGACAGGTCTTTGGATTTGTTTTCTGCATCATTTTCAAATGTTAATGGTCCTTTGAGATAGGGTGAGAAGCTCGGTCATCCGGGAGGGACTCAGAGTAGAGCTGCTGCTCCTCCGCATCGAGAGGAGCCAGTTGAGGTGGCTCGGGCATCTGGTCAGGATGCCTCCTGGATGCCTCCCTGGTGAGGTGTTCCGGGCACGTCCCACCGGGAGGAGGCCCCGGGGAAGACCCAGGACACGCTGGATGGACTATGTCTCTCGGCTGGCCTGGGAACGCCTCGGGATTCCCCCGGAGGAGCTGGCCCAAGTGGCTGGGGAGAGGGAAGTCTGGGCCTCCCTCCTTAGGCTGCTACCCCCGCGACCCGACCCCGGATAAGCGGTAGAAGATGGATGGATGGATGGATGGATGGATGGATGGATGGATGGATGGATGGATGGATGGATGGATGGATGGATGATGGATGATGATTGATCATGACGAGTGTGTATGCATGGTGGATTTGGGTTGGCTGTAACAGAATTCATTCACAGCTAAACTTTATCTCCAGCCTAACCTAGCTCTTCTAGAAATTACTTCAAGCTTGCTTTGTCGCCCACTATCTGTTCCCTTTATAACAAGATGGATAAGATCAAAGACAATATTTAAAAAAAACTTGTACCAATGGCCCAGTGTGTGGAAAGAAAGTATGACCTTCACCACCAGCCAGAACCATCTATGCAATGTAGGCTGGATCTGCACGTTAATGTTGTTTAAGTCAACTATGAATGTCACAGCTGAATATTAGACTCATCAAACCAGGCTATGTTTTGTTCTAATCTGTTTGGTGAGCTGGTGTTAATTGAAGTCTTAGCTTTCTTTCTGAGCTAACTGCAGTGGCACCCTGTGTGGTTTAATGCATTGTAGCCCATCTGCTTCAGAGTCTAGTGGCATTGATGTAGCAAGTGATTAAGCTTCTCCAGAACTACATCATCAGCCAGACAACCAATTCTGTTCTGTCCTCTTACATTAGCACAAACGTTTCACTGGATATTTTCTCTGTGTGAGCCATTGTAAAACACAGAGATGGTTATGAGTGGAAATCCCGGCAGATCAGCAGTTTCTAAAATAATAAGCCCAGACTCTCTTGCTGGGCTAATTTTTGGGTCTTCTAAATTGTAATGATCTGTGTGAACTCCAGATAATTCTTTTTATCATGCAGAAATGTCTGAATGCATTGTTGATTCATTTACTTTATTTCAAGGGGAAAATGTACAACTCTAAATTAAGTCAAACTTTGATCTGCTGTTTCACACTATAGTTTTTAGCTAAATTAATATTCATAATAATTTTTTGTGAATTAACAACCAATTAAGCATCTGTACTTTCCTGTTAAATACACAACGCAGTGTAACAGCTTGGTTTAAAACATTTTCAAAGGTTAAAAAACCTAAATAATACTGTGCTGGAGTGACATTTATTGTACTTCCACAAATAATGAGGAAGAAGATTAATCACAACACCTTCAGTAAGCAAAACTTCAACCTGGAGAAGAAAAGAGCAGATTTCCTGAAGCAGAGAAAAGGGGAGCATCAAATGTTCTCTGTGCAATGTTAGCAGGCTTCTGTAGCTTTATGTCTTGAGTGATCAATGACCTAGAATACATTCTGTCTTTTAGCTATGCATTACTTTTTCATTATAAGGGATATCATAGTCATATTATCAATAATTCATACGAGGGAGAGAAAATATAGGATTTTGCTGTGGCAGGATGAAAATGTGAAGACTGATTGCGCAATAAAATCCCTCAACTCTTGTCTTCTTTTCTCCTTAAATCATAAGTTACACAATGACTTTAAAATATTACTTGAATAAAATGCAAACAATGGCAGATTAGATTTGCATACGACAGAATTAGATTAAGCATCATGGGTGGATCTGGTTTAATTATTTAAATTAGGTTTTAAACAATCTTTGGGTTTTCTGCAGTACACATCATAGACATGTGTTCAAAGGAGTTGTGATGAAATAGGCTTATACAGTGTAAACATTGAACTTGCCAGTAGACATATTAGGCATCCCAACAGTTAAAAATGGGAAATGTTTCCTAAATTCATGTCGAACCCACAATCCAAAAGTTATAGTTATTGTCATATAACAGCAATTGCAGTTGAAATTTTTATTAGAAGCAGATCAGTGTCAATTTTTGAATCTCTTTTGGGTGGTTGACATGTCCTCTGACCTTGGTGTTTTTATCGTCTTGATCCCATTGAATCATCTGTCCCATCACAGTGTGCTGCCCATCACAGGCTTCTGGCCTCATTTGTTTTTGTGCCACAGAATGGGATTGTGGATGATCCTTTGGCTTGGAGAAAAACTCATTTTGCCTGTTTCTCATGGATTGAATCTGCTTCATGTGTTTTTGAAATGGGTTTGATAACTGATGGGTTCACATGAATAAGGAAAACACGCAAACACACACAGTGTTGCATGATACCAATTGTTGCTGTAATCCCTTAATCCATAGTAGATGGCTTTATGTTGCTATAGACACACATATCAATGGTGATAAAATGCTTGTTTAGATGTTTAGGTACTTTGCACACATTACTTAAATGAATGGGTTTGTTAGAAGCAAGAACAGTATGCTTGCTCCCACACATGGTACATAATGTACAGCTATCTAACCTACTTGAATGTCCCACTGTAAATTTGCATGTAGAGGAAAGAAACGGACACATCCACTTGTCAGTTTCTTTCCCACACATGCAAATTTACAGTTTCTTGCAAAGGTGTTCATGCACCTTTACATTTTTTACATTTTTTCACATTGCAACCACAGACCTCATTGCATATAATTATCATTATTTTGTGACAGCCCAAAGCCACAAGGTGGAAAGAAACTGACATATGGTTTCAAAATGTTTTTACAAGTTAAAATCAGGAATGTGTTTCATTTGCATATATTTATCTTATTTTGATTCTCCAACATAATATGCAGTGAAACCAACTTGATTCAGTCATATATTGAGCAAGCATAATCCGTTTGTGGGAGAATTAATCTCAGAATAAATACAGATCCTTTGCAAAGGCCCAAGTGATTTTTTTTTGTTTGTTTTTATTTTTTGGTTTTTAGAGAAAAGTGGAAAAAACACTCCATAGTGGTCAAGAATAAAGCTGTAAAGAAGTTTAATATAACTGGCAGAGTTCTGGTCAGTCCATCAACTTAAGATCAAGAGTAAGAGTTTATGATTGTAATGCGACAAAATATAAAAAGTTCAAGGCGTATGACTGTTTTGTAAGTCAGTGTAGTCTGAATGGTTGTTCGGTTGACTGGTATGTTAAGTGGCTGATTTCTAAAAGATTTATAAGTGTTTCCTCTGTGGTAATCTAAAGTACAGACAACTACAAGAATCCAATGCCTGACTTCCTGACTGGATCAATGGCAATCTGGACACTGCATCCTGGACCATGCTCTGCCAGGCATCAAACCTCCACAGTAAGTGGTGCAAGGAAAGGAGAAGTAAATGTTTTGACTGACTGTATTGGGAGGCGGCTAAGTGCAGGTTGTTAGACATTAAGTCTTGAACCTGAAAGCTAGTAGCAGTAACAGTGAGATCTGGCTTCATTGATTATCCTGCTACACCAAGCGCAGTCTTGATATTTCACTACTTCCATTTGGTGCAGTTCAGTTCATTGTAAATGGTCATTAGGTTTTTAAAAACTCAGACCAGTGAATAATATTAAATAATGGGGGGGTCATTACCTCCTGCAGATAATATTTCTGCAAAATATAGAACACTGTAACAATGTGTTGGACTGGAGCTTTGAAGTGAGATGAGAAAAGCCCAGTGATTATGATGGATTGCAATTATGAATGCCCCATTCCATGAGAACAATGCACCACATATGCCAGGGATGTGGGAAGCAATTCAATTATGTCATTTTAAGAAGTACAATTACTTGTAAGATAAGGAAACATACTTCGAAATCCACTGGGTTTTGGAGAAGATAAAAAAACGCATCAGCAGGAGTTTGTTAATGAGTTCATTACTCAACAAAAAACGGTTTTAATTAAATAAGTCATGATATGCTTTTGTGTTTGATTGCAAGACTGCATAGCTTGCAGATGAATGCAAGAAAATTTTCAAAACCTGCTGACCCTTTCAAGGTACCAGACATTGAATTGGCAGGAAAATAAGTGTTGTTAAGCTGCATGCAAAAGCATAGAAAAACAATGAGAAACATATGCCTTGTTCAAGTTATGTTTATTTTTTCCCGCTCAATGGACAAGTTTAATGTCACAGGTTTCTGAATTATTGTGATGTAAATAGTCAAACACAATCCAAAATCACTCTTGACTCGGTATCAATTTTTTACATTGTGCATTTTAGTTCTGTTTGTTACTAAAAAGAAGAGCATTGTCTAAACCCGAGTGTGGCCACACCACAATGCTTCTATAAATACATGATTTCTCCCACATGAGATGGACCCACTGTACTTTATGAGCCTCACCATGTGGTATCTATGGTAACCACTTAGAGTAGAAGAAACTCAGCATGCCTGGTGCAATTTGAGTTTGAGTGTGTTTCAAGACTATTAAGAACCGAGTGTGTTCACAACATTGAGAAATAGAGCAAATGTTCAGGTCACAGCCTGTAAAATGACTTGAACCCAGTGTCAGATAAAATATGAAGTTAGACTCAAGCTAAAAGTTCAGAATGAGCTTCAATAATAAAGACAATAAGTATGTTGACTTGTGAATGGGGTTATGGTCAGGAGACCAATATTGTTTCTTTGTAATTCACACTGTAATAGATAATTCAAGTAATTTGAAGAATTGTCCAGGAATCATTTAAAAATAATTATTAGAAAACGTTAGACTTAATGTCCTCAGCCGCATTTCAACAGCACTGGACACAAACAGCAGTACTGCAGAATCTCAGCCTTTTTCAAATGCTACTCTACACCACCTGCATCTGACATTAGGAACAATCTTACCATGCCAGACCAAGCCAGCCATTATTTCAAAGAATATTTGATTTTTAGAAAATGGTTGACCATTTGAATGTTCAAACCCACATCCATACTCAAACCTTGTCATTTAGAATATTCAGTTGGCCTACCAGTCATGTTTTTGGACAATGAGAGGAATCTGGAGTACCCAGAGAGAACTAATGCTGTACAAGGAGAAGCATGCAAACTCAATGTAGAAGGACCCATGATGACTCCAGAGCCCAGTTGATGCAAGCTAACAGTGCTAAATCAGCCTAATCACAAACAACTCACTGGACACAATAAGCGCAGCAATTTAATCTTAACAGCACTTTCATGTCCAAGTGGCTCAAATCAGACTCCTGTGTAGCAATGTGGAACATCCTACTGATGTTTCAGAACCATTTGCCCAAGTGTGTGTAAGGAGTCCATGTCTACAGGCTCTCTAACAGACCACAAACAAGAAGGGTGATGAAGCCAAATTTTTATGACCTTTTTCCCTCCTCTCACTATCTTCTGTATTTGTCTAGTTGCAGCTTGAAAGGTTGGATTTATTATGGTGCCATAACTGAACTGAATCTTACGGAGCCCCTAAGGGGACATGGAGAAAAAAAAAAAGGAACGAAATCCCGAGAAACTAAGTCGAGATCTCGAGATCCCGACTTATTATCTCGAGATCCCGACTTTTTATCTCGGGATCCCGACTTAGTTTCTCGAGATCCAGCGAAAAAAAAAAAAAAAAGTCGGGATCTCGAGATAATAAGTCGGGATTTCGTTCCTTTTTTTTTTTCTCCATGTCCCCTTAGGGGCTCCGTAGAATCTTTTTGGTCTACCATTTAAAAAAATGTTAGGTCAGAGAAAAAAAGGGTTGAACCTGGATTTTGTTTCTTATCACAGTTAAACAATTCGGATCTCAATGACTATCAAACAAATTATACATGTAAAGAAGCTAGTGGCAGTACAGAAAACCCACTAAAAATATTAGACACCTAAACATTTTGTTTTTCTTCCTAAAATAAAAAAAAAATCCTTCATCCTGTGAAAATAGTGCTGACATTTTAAAACATTGCAGTGCATTTGAATTTCCTCTTTTAGCTCATGTATGAATAGAATGTCACTATCCAGTCTCTATGGTTACCCACTCTGGAAAAAACCCATCAATGTTAACTTAAAGTCAAGGAGCCTGCAGAGGTAGTACTTGGCAGACTAAACAGAACTGTATTTTCACACTGATGTGATCTGATTAAGCAGGTGCTTATTTTCAGGAGTATTGCTTCTTTTGAATTTTATTTTACTTGATAATGCAACATTTGACAAATAGCTGCATAAATAGAGTCTGAAAGCTGATATTTTTGTACTGCCAACATACCATCTATTATAAATGAACAAGTCTCCAGTGTTTATTAAATTGTAATCCCTTCGGATCTCTTTGAATGTCAGCTTCACTGCATCATGGGAGCCCTTGATCTTTGCAATCTGCAGGTGGTTGGGAGGAACAGCAAGACCAGAGGCCAACCACTGTGTTGTCATCCTGTGTCACAGACTAATCACTGCTTTTGATGCCAAGACACCAAAATAGGGTTGTTTGGCAGAAGTTGTCCAATAATCCTTCCTTTCGTTTCCCGTTTCTATCAGTCCCTCCATCTTTCCTTCCATCCAACTGTGGCTAAAGCTGACACTCAACCTGGGCTCAAGTCAGCAGTTCTGGCAGAGCTGGCCAGCGTCTGTCAGGGGCAGGATGAACAACTGAGAGAGGGATGAAAAGAAACAGAGTTGGCCAGCAGTCCATGGTTTTGGTATTAGTCAGATGGGTAAGGACATTGCAACCTTGAAAAAAAAGCAGATGGCGCCTCCTCTGGTAGTAGTAAGGTAATGAGGCATAAAGAAGGTAGTTGATGGAATTTGTTTAACTATGATTAAGAGGTCAAAACTGTTGTCATAAAAACTTACGGGACAGGAGGAAATAAAGGGTTAGTGACAGCTTTCCACTGGATACATGAAGGGTTCTGTACCTCAGTCAGATTGGACTGCAAAAAACGAGGCTCAAGCAGTTTATACAATCACTTAGGCATAATATAATATTCATGATCAGTACTTCAGCAAAATGCTGGTATAAAAAACCCTTTAATCTTCATTTGTTAAGATGTATAGTATAATATGTGTCAGATAATCTGTGAAAAAATGTAGCTCCTGCACTTGCTCCCAGTGCTATTATTAGCATCTACAAAGATGCACCGCTCCCAGTCAAAAACAGCCAGTCAGAAGGAAGAACAACTTACAGCAAAATATAATAATGTATCTTCAGTGGCTATGCTAACTGGCCTTAGCATTTGTGGCAGTCTATGTTTTGGTGAACCAGGTGTAGCTTAGCAAAGAGCAAGTAGGAGGGGGGCAAGCACAAGAGTGATTAACAGCGCTACAACCTTCCTCCTGGCTCTTATTGGTTGTTTCTGCCTGAGGGCTGCATTTTTGTAGCAACTAGTAACAGTTGAACAGGTTTGTGTTGATTTCTTCCACAGATATCAGTGATGCAGAGATTATGGTTTTACTGAACAAAGCTCATATGTCCCAGAAACTACTGAACCAAACAAAAACTTCCTAACTTCACTTTTATGAGCAACAATTCGATTTTTTTCCCCATTAACTTTACAATAAGCATATAGTTTTTTATGGTATTTAAGGTATATTTTTCTTTTATTTGGATATATAAATATAGTTTATTACACCACTCAGACATATTGAGTATGTTTTTGGATGTATATTACCGGTGGCTGACATACAGTACCTAATTTTAGCGAGCCATATAATCAAAGTTTATGCTATAAACACCTAGCAGCATCATGTTCTGGAAAGGCAGTAAAAATCATGCCAGCTGAAAATCTGATGTGGTTGTAGATAACTAAAGCAGAAATCAGATTCTATCAATTCAGTCACACATTTGCTTGCATGTAGTGTTGGGTCAGTCATTAAAAAATAAAAAAATAAAAATAGCAAGTTAATGGAAGGCAGGCCTGTAAATATGAAAGCTCCCCTGCTGAGTGAGGGAGTTTTAATCAGCAGTGTCAATGCTGTAATTACACCATACATAAAAGAGAAATACACAGAGATGTTTTAATTATAGGCAAACGAGAAGGCAAAACCAGTGTTTGATTATTCCCTATATATATATATATATATATATATATATGTACCTAGACACATGGTACTTATTTCGGTGTATGATGCAGATCATTTTAATCTCTTGTACAGATAGGTGAAACAAGGAGGCAATTACAGTACTTTATTTGGGCCATGTGCTCTGGCATACTGCCAGTCTATCAACACAGTCCTGGGCAGATGTCAGCCTGCCAATCCATGGGAGGTGTTACCTGCTGAGAGCAGACCAGGTGCAAGCTCCACAGTAAGACAGCATGAAGTAAAGGTTTATCAAGCACTGCATGGCAATTCACCCTCTTTTCTTAGCACAGTCATTCTGCACACGCTGGTAATGTATCAATAAGTAAAAGCCAATTGCTATTAATTGCTATGGTATTGTTGGCTTACCACTAAATAAATGGCATTTTGTAAAGACTATTGAATGTGTTAAAAAAGTTTTCTTGGTAACCGAACATCTTTCAGGAATCTACACAGATGGTAGAGTTAATAAGGCTATTTGCTTCCATTTGTTGCTAAACTTTGTTTTAAAACACATGCTAAAAAAATAAATAATTTGAATCTTGACAGACTTTTCTGTTCTGAAGAACCGACTTTGGAACTGGGAATGTGTGTCTTTTTAAAAACAAGATGACTTCATGTCTTCCTCTTGCTTAAAAACCAATTTAAACCATCTTAACATTTAATGTCATTCCCATCTAAACAATAGCATGTTTATTATTGGCTCCTTTTATCATGTTTAAGAAAGGTTTTAAAACGACATTTCAGAACAATAAAATAGAAAAAAAACCACAAGTATCTCAGACATCTGTTTCCTGTATATTCAGGCACTTCTCAACAAATTTCTCCATCAATTTATGATGCTGTTTACTACATTTGTTTTGAGTATTAAACATATATATTTATTTAATTTAGCATTGCACTGGGGCTCATAAAACCTGTTATACTCCTCTTCCTGCAAAGATGCAGAAAAACACCACAAATAACAGAACTGGATCCATTTTGGAAATATTAAATAACTAAGTACATAAGTACCTTTTGTTGTATCTGTTCTACCTTACTAGCTAAAATTGAAATGAGATGTTTTGGTACACTTAGCTGTGTCCTGTGGTCGCCCCTCTCCTCTCCATTCCCAGGGTTGTTAGTTTTAATGGAGTGGATATGGGACGTCTCAAGCTGATATGCTGAAGTGAATTTCATTCAGTCATCTCAGTGAACAAAGTCCAATTCAATTGCATGTCACATTTTTTCTTTAAATCTTGTTCCTCTTTTTCTCCCATTTCAAAAGCCAAACGTTAATATAATATATTAGTTTTATTAGTTCAGTTGTATATAAGATGCTAATTTATATTTATTTTTTTAACTCAGTATTTTTGCACTTTTACAAATTAGCTTCCCATTAGGTCAAACTAAGTTCAGAATTGTTCTTGATCATATTGAGAAAAAAAAAACTGGATTTCATATTTATGAGATGAAGAAATCAGGAGCCTAGCGATAAATAAAGTCATTAATTATGCATTTGCAGTTCAGAACACCCTGCACATTATGCTTCGTTCTTTGACTTCATAATGTGCTCATTCCTCTACCTTCCAACTCTGATGATACCATATCCATGACGATTTGTATCCAAGTTCACACAGCGGAGCTCATTCTGCTTAGCAGTGCATGGAGGCAGCCAGCAACGAGCGAGCATGGCTGAGAAAAAAAACAGCTACGGAGGAACCGGCTCATGCTCCATCAACCCCCAGGCTGTGCATGGACACTGCGCTTCCCTGGGCATTAAGGCTCTCCTCTCATCAAAAACCCGGATGAGTTGAGATCGATGCGTGAGCAAATGTTGGTACAGAGAATCATTTGTACCATGAATCCCAGAAGTTTACTGCGTTTCTTTCACAAGGAAAGAGACACCGTGGAGTGTGTGATGAGAAGTGAAGGTCGGAGACTGCATTCAGCACCATGGACAGAGCAACTGGATGGGTTTTAAGATAGATAGATAGATAGATAGATAGATAGATAGATAGATAGATAGATAGATAGATAGATAGATAGATAGATAGATAGATAGATAGATAGATAGATAGATAGATAGATAGATAGATAGATAGATAGTTTAGTCAGGAGGCAAATTCAAATGAAACATAGATAATTTGGCCCTTTTTCAATTTGAGGTATTTTGTCGGGACTCCCCACCCCGATGCTCCAGTAGCTGCTGGAGCCAGCAGGGTTGCAGGACTTGTTCGGTGTCAGCTGAACGTCAGGTTCAGGAACAGCGAATGGAAAGAGAACACCCCACCCACATTTCCTCACTTTTTTTCGAAACTTTTCTCTTACAGTCCCCCACACGTCTCTCCCCCTTTTTTTCTTAAACACTTAAAACCGAACTTAACTATGGGAAGACCCCTTGTCCTTTTGGGTAACACGGAGTCATGATTCTCCTTTAAATTCGTTCTTGTCTGGATCTGCCATTGGCATCAACAGCAGCACCGCTGCTGCTTCTTGATGTTATGATCTGAAATACGCATGCGCCCGGTATTGGAATTACTGCACTGGCGAGAACAACTTAGACCTCGTCAAGTCTTCACCAAAAGAAACAGAAAACCACATAATTTTAAAATTGCAGCCGTAAGCGCAAGAGGGATGAGGACGACGTGTGTCTTGTTGATCTTCTTCATGGCAGCTGTGATGCGCGCTCAAAGGTGAGTGAAAGGGGGTCGGAGGATGCTCCACTCATTTTACGAAGTGTGACTGTCTCACAAGCGGGATGCAAAACAATTGGCATGTATTGCACAGCAGTTCTCCGTCTCTAAAGCTCTGCTCTCTGCTTTCTCTTTCTTTTCTTCCTCCTATAGTGCCAGTGTAAATGACCCTAGCAATATGCCTTTGGTCAAAGAAACGGTGGACAGACTGTTAAAAGGTTATGATATACGACTGAGGCCAGATTTCGGAGGTAATTAGGTCCATTACAAACATTTTGTTCCAGTTTGAGCGTTGCAGGCGGGAGTAGAACAGCGTTATTAGTCCAACTTGGTTTGCAATTCTCGAAACTACTTGTGTCACTAATCTACGAATTTTAATGATAAAAAATTCCTAGACAATCTATATGATACAGTCTGATGATAAGTTGAAACATCCTGCCGTAAATGAGTAATATATCTCAGGCATCAATAACACGAAAAATACTTTAAAACAAGAAAGAAATAAAATGTGTCAGTTTTTAACATCTTAATATTTTAGCGATCAGAAATGCATATTTTTAGGGATTGTGATTTAATGTGGGGAAGACTTTGACTGCAGGTCAGCGCATCTAATCCTAACCTGGCGTGAGAACTGTGAACTAATCATCCGCCTGACAGCAGCTACATTTACAAGTGTTAATCTGTGTTCCCATTACACACCTGTTTTAAACCGTTTCTGCAGATGAAAGTCAATAATTTGATTCCTTTTGGTAATAACTCCTGCTGTTTTCTGATGCTTACTGTGTTTTTCATGTCCCAGGTCCTCCAGTTGGAGTGGGAATGAACATAGACATAGCCAGCATAGACATGGTATCAGAAGTCAACATGGTAAGAAAACCAACAACATTTATAATTTCAAGAAACTGGTGGTTGTAATCACCTCCTGAGGGAGACTCCCTCATCCCTCCCTCATCCCTCCTTTATCCCTCCCTCCTCCCCCACAGCGCAGTTGGGAAACCCTCCTGTGTGGGGAACTTACGTGACACTGACCTGACCACTTTAAGGCTATAAGGGCCATTAAAGCTGCGATGTCATGACTTTATTTTTGCTGATCCTTTAGAACTTCTTGATAAAAACAAATGTTTTACTTTAGGTTTTGCTCTTAAATTTCTGAAGTGGAAAAAATATCATTCCAAGAATCACCATCTTTATAAAATCCATATTTGAAGAGATTAACCCATCTTTTACTATGTCTGAAGGAAAATGTCTTGATCAAGACGCATTTTTTAAAACTTATTTTCTGATGTAGAAGGTTTGTCCTGGTTCTCAAGGAGCGGTGACAGTGGATGAACTGCGTGTATGAGCATCGATTAAGTTTCATACAAGTGCGCCTCTTAGTGTTGAAATTGTAGAACTGCACTTGAATATTATCTCCATTGAGAAGTTCCCTAAAATTCCCTCATGGATTTTGCTCAGCAGGACTCTCGAGAATGCTGCTATTCCTTTTGCTGGTGTATCCTTTCCTACCACACTTTTTTCTTTCACTCAACTTTCTATGAATGTGCTATAACTTTTTAACATTCTAATCTTCTGAGATTAGAAGAATGGAATTTTGGGTTTCCATTCTTTTTCATTATCAAGTATAGGTTCTTCTGATGTATTTTTCAAGTGTCACTAAACCCCCATACTCCTTAGCCTTTTCCTGCCCACATAAGCAGTGAGTTAGACATAACTGTTGCTCTTCTCAAATGTTATCTGCAACATTTGACAAGCGCTAAAACCACAATGTTTAGTTCAGAAAATAAAACAATATTCAAGGAGAATGAGAACTAAACATACGCAAAAGTTTGCCCCAAAACAAGTTAGAGCTGAAGTTTTCAGTATATAAACACACATCCGAACAAAAAAAGTCCAACTCTGCTAACATACAAAGCGAGTGCCGTGCAGCCTCTTTGATCATCCCATTCCTTTGAGAGGGTTTGGCTCGCTCAACACCCTCTAATGTGAAAGAGGAGTCATTACCACCTGACCCATCGCAGCCTCGTAAAAAAGAAAAGGCCACGTGTGTGTGCGTAATGGTCTCATCCTCTTTGATCTGCTCTCCCCACTAATATAAATGTAGCCACTTTTCAGAATAGCAGCTGGTGTAGAAGCACTTTCCTTTCTTCCATTTCCTGTACCCCATCTGCCTCTCTATCCGGCACTTATTTGGTGCATGGGTAGAACCGCCCTATGTTCTGTCTTTTAGTGATCAGATAGGGAACTGAGTTGAGGGTAATGGAAATATGTCACAGAGGGATGCTTCCAACAGTGTCCTTTTTGTCATTATGGCAGAGCAGGACATCAATGCTTTGTTCAGTATGAATGATGCAGAAGGTTATTTCTTGCCTATGCACACTGTTGGAGAATTCACATTAGAAGCAGACACAAAATGAGCCAAAATGTTTTCTCCTAAAACAATCTTATTTTATTCAGTTATTACCAATGTAACAGGGAAGAAGAAACAAAAAGTCTCTTGTTTACTACAGATGAGTTACCATCCAAAAAGCCAGTATGGAAGTTCATCTGATGGTAATTCAGCCTGTTTTTTATTTAGTCAAAAAAGAAAAACAGGAAATAGTTTTCAAATCCACAATACAGACTCAAATATTTTTCCATTTTTACACTCAAAGCTAAAATGCTACTAAAATACAAAGACAGGATAATATTGGAAAACATTTATTGATGTTCGGTGCCATACAGAAGTATCCATAAGTTTTTCACATTCTGTCATAAATTTCAATATCTATATTTGGACTTAGAGCTGAACTTTAACTTATTTGTTTTTACCCATGAATTTGTATTATGTTGTATGTTTGGGGTTCTACTGCTGGAAGTTATACATTCATGTCAGTCTCAAAACGTTTTGCAACTTTTACCATGTTTAACATTAATTATGAGTTTCCCTGTCTATGATAGAAGTGGAGCCTTCACGAACAACAATGCTCCACTACCAGGTTTTACCATCAATGGATGATTTTTCAGGGTTATGTTCAGTTGTAGATTTTATACATTTCTGTGCTGCTGTAAAGGAGAGTTGCCTCAAGTGTTTGTTGGTTTCCTTGAAACTGTTATTTCATAAATGTTTTCCAATAAATCTCTGAAGCCCTTTGTGCCATTGCTAGCACAGATAGCAATGGTATACTGATATTAAATTACACACAGTTAGACTCTTTGCTAATTAGGGACTCCTAATGACTTTTTGTCATACTAGACTTTATGTTTCAGGTTCTGATTAAAAGGGGAACCCGGTATCTACACAGCATCCTTTATGTATATTTATTAAACATTGCATTGCTCCAGATTTATGGTTGTAAAGCTGCAACATGTGTAAAAGTTAAAGAGAGGGATTCTTATGCAAGTATTCATATCTGGACTTCTGCTGCCTTACATACTCATGCATCATGTTGACAACATGAGACCAAAATGTCACTTAGGCCTGGAGCCGGACATGAAATAAGAAGGCTGTTGTTAGTGTTTCTTGCACATCCAGAAAAGGTCAGTGCTTTCTGAGCATCACAGTACACCTCCCAGTCCTGCTAGGGGTAAAACAGATAGGGTGCGATTGTATAAGACCTGAGGGTCAAATTTTCACCCCTGAGTGTGCGATGTAAACAGAAAGAGAAACGGACATAAGATGGAGCTTTATCATTATGAAGTTGCCACATGGAGAAACCAGTGTGCTGTTTGGGGGAAGGTCATGTACCTACTGGTGCTGAGGAATCATTGTGCATAAGTTAGAGGTGGACATACACATAGTCCTACACACACACGTGTCGCATAAGATGTCTGGGCAGACATCTTACGCCCAGACTAACTTTGGCTACTAAAGCCTCCAATTTTTCTCCAGATAAAAAAGGATGGAGAATAAGAGAGCATGGTGTACCACTGCTAGATGTCTCTCTCTCTTTTATCTCCAAGCAATTCCCTTCAGTGATCCTCTGCTGCCATTCTACTCTCAATATTTACTTTTACTTGAGCCCCTGAACACTTGAATTATAAGCCAGGAGCTTTTACAGGGGAGGAATACTCCTGTCTAAGGATGAACTAAAACTCTCATCCTCATCCAAAAGGCAGAAATACTATTATTGATGCACATAAAGGTCGAGAGGAGCTTATTGATTGTTGGAGGAAGGCTATGAAATTCTTCCTCAACTATCCCTCCACTCCACCACAAAGTCAGCATGTTGTGTTTTCCTTCTCTCAACATGTCTACTGTAAATGCATAAACATTGTGCTGCACAAACAGCCCTACTGCTTACATTGTAAAGATGTGATACATAATGATGTACTTTGCAATATTAAAGGGAAGGAAGTTGGATGAAGCACTTATGCGTTATTGTGTTATACATCATCCAGGCCCAACAGCCATTAAATGATATTAATTCTGTATTAGTGTTGTGTCTAAATCTATTTTACAGTCACTTTCAATACTCTGCTTGTTATTTGGACAGATCTCCTAATTCATTGGCACAAGTCATCTAAAGGCTTTAGGATTTTGGAGGAATTTCCATCTCAGGTTCTTAACCTCTAAATCATAAGATGGCTGGAAAAATCTCTCTTTAATTCATGGAAAGTTATATTATTGATCCTGGCTATTTAATTGTGTTTATAGATGTTTAGAACAAAAATCACATATTTTTGTTATCCATTTGGACTTTTGACACCAATTATGCTTCAGCTTATATGGGATGTACCATAAGCAGAAATGGATTTCCATTTTTGTCAGTATGTTTTATAACAACAAAATACTATACCATAATTAAAATGTTTTGAGTAAGTAAAAGATGTGGTGAGTACTTGGATTCAGTCTGATACCCAAGTTACCAGCCAGTCCAGAACCTGGACTGGACTGCTCCATAAGGAGTGAACAGAACCTTTGTGTATCATTTAGTCAAAGTTTTAATTAAAGCTCTGCAACATGTAGAATGAGACATTATTGGAATTTACAATTTAGACCAAAATTATTCATACCTCATCAGATTTAGGTTTCTTTATTTTCCCAACAGGTTTCCTCTGTTTGAAAGTAATTAAAGTGTCCTCCTAACTAATACTAGCAGTAATTTTCTTATACTTGGAGTCATGACTATCTTACTATTCGTGCCAGTGGTATGAATATTTGGCTTAATTGTAATTGTTGAGGATTTTGACCTCTGTTGCTGGATTTTTTGCTGACTGACCACTACAGGGCTTCGGTTAGAAAGCACACTGGTCATCAGATGTTGAAATAAGTTTACTGTTGTAAGTCAACAGTGCAAATAATGTGAAGCAGTTTCTGAAATACAGAAATATTCAATAAATTACTGTTGTATAAATATAAATAGAACAATTCAAAAGTAAATAAAATACATCAACATTAATTCCCTCTGAGATAAGGACTGTTTGTATTCAAAAGATGCAAAACAGAAGCAATCTAGCACCAACTGGTCAAAGCTCAAAACCAACGGTTAAGTGCTAGATAGCTTCAACAATTTCAACCATGCCAAAATAACATTGACATTAACAAAGCTATTGATAAATACCAGCAGTTAAATAAATCTGTCAGTAGTGATGATAATTAACTTCAACCTATTTATGTCAAGTGACTAATACCACTACTTACATCATCAATGACTGCAGCACCGGTCTCAACAGCAAACAGCAAACAGATCAACTGATAAACATCAGAAGAAGAAAACAAATGGAACATACTTCCTTCAAATAAAAGGAAGTACTTCAAAATAAAAGCATAGGCATGAGTTGCCAAAGTACTTGAAGAATTAATAACAGTAATTGTGTGAAATTTAGCAATGGAGTCTTGGGTGCAGTTGTTTTCTGGCATCATCTTACAAGATTTCTTTATTGAACTCTAAAAAAAACTCAAAGCAGCCATTAATGAGCCAAATTTATTAATTTTATAAATGCATTAACTGTATTTTTTATGCTTTATGCAGTCCACTAGAACCATCTGAAGTAGAGAAGCATCTTTTCCACCTGAATATGTTGCCTTTTTTAAATATGCTTTCAAAAACTAAATCCAGTCATGCTAGCATTAGATGTGGCTGAAAACCTATTCATAATGTTAGAACATTTCAAATGGAGAGCTCTTAACCCTTTCCCCAACAGCAGGTGAACAGTAATTAAGGGGAGAAAAACATAGGACTATTTTAAATCCTGAAAAGGACAAGAGAAAAAAGGATTATACAATTAAGAGAGTGCCACTCAAGCCCCAAAATGAAGAAAGAAACCATGAATGGATCAACAGTGAAAAGCCTGACATCAGAGAGGATCATCAACAATGTAAATGATCCTAACCAGAGCGTGCTTTCGAATGAAATCTGCTTTCTGTTTTTATTGCACTTTCTTCCTTGTTTTTTCATTGCTTGTAGTTAAGTTGACCTTTAAGTTTACACTTATTATTCTTAAAAACATCTGCTCAATATTCAGAAAACATTTCATAACTTTGTTCTTTCTATTCACTTATCTACAAAACATGAACAAAGTAACACAACTAATGCATTTTAGGTGAGTAAAGCATTTTGGTCTTTACAGAAAGACATTAAACCAACACCTGTTAGAAACTTGTTTGTGATTGTCTGAGAATGTTGTCTATGCTCACTGAAATACCACACACATTTCAAGCAGATATAACTGGGTCTAGATTTTTATTAAATATGATTTGAAGCCTAATTTTGAGTTATAAAAATGCTATTGCTTTCTTTTCTCAGTGTTATTCACAGTTCCAGTCTAACTTAGAAAATCTGTATTATTGGTTAATGATTACCCTAAACAAGTCAAAAAAATCATTTTGACAACAAAAATAGCAAGAGAACTACAAACAAGCATATTGCCAAATATACAGTACAAGTTCATGAACCCTAAGTGGAAAAATACAATTGCCCAAATTCCTCAGTTTTTTTCTGTAATTTCACTACCTTTTGCATAAAAGGAAGCCATGGCTTCTTGTTTTGAAACTAATAAGGTTAGGAACCACTTAAAAAAAAACACTGAAAACTATGTATAAACTAGAAAATGGAACATCCATGAGCTGAGGAAAGTCTGAAGGGATACGGGGAGAAGGAAGAACACATGGATGTGTTGAGCAAAGTGTTGAATCGACCCACACTCAAACTTGCATTATTGATGTGTGAAGGTTTCAATACCCTTGCTGCTCTACAGAGTTTAAGTAATCCATTTGGATCACTTTCTGGGGCCGCTTTAATGCAATAAAAACATTATTAATACAGTATTCCTTGCTAAAGAAAGGGTTTACATATTTTATTCATATGTATATAAAGAAGGGACAGTGACCATGGATAACACAAACAGTGCAACATGCTGCGATCACAAGGCTGTTGGTTGCATTTTGAATATGATCCAGTAGATAAATGCAACATGGGAGACAACAAAAAGGAGGAGTTTTTTCTAACCCTCCTCACAGGGACACAATAAACATCATGCAGTATTTACAGTATATTTACTGAAACAATTAAACTGATGCACATTCTTTTAGGATGTACATTCAAAGAAAGACAAGTAAACAAGTCTTTTAAGTTGAACATTTTCACCGTCCTTCTTAACAGTTTTATGTTGCTGTAGTTCAAACACAAACTGTCTTTTTTCAAAGAAAGCTTGGGGAATTCAAAGAATCCTGGCCCTTTCCTGTACACTAGCAATGGGAAATATAGTTCACAGTTGTCTTATGTCTCATGTTCGCATTTTGCCCATATTCTTTTTATCTCTGCCTCATGTCTGGTTTTTCTCTGCTTGTTTGATGATGACACCGTACTTGGGTCCTGCTGCAGGGGGATTAGACAGAGTTGCAAATCAAAGTGGGTTAATCGGCTAGAGTACCATTTCAGGAGTCATCTCTCAGCTTACTGGCCACACTGCTCCATTTAAGTGCTGCAGTTGACATTTACACATGTTTCAGGCTTTAGGGAAGCAAAGACTCCTAAAAAAAGTACTTTTCTTTCAACAGAAAGATTAGCAATGTGATCCCATCTTTGTCCAACTTACATATTGATATTCCACTGGGTAGGACATTCATGTGCTGATCACCATAAGATTACCATAGGTAGGACAACGTAATTGTTTTACTAATCACAAGTAATTTTCTTATCTTTCTGGCCAACTTTTGAGTCAAGTCCCAAGTAAAAGCATCCAAGATCCAAGCTGAGCTGAAGTCCTGAACTTTTAATTTCAAATCTCAAAAAGTCATGTGACTCTTTGTGTAATTTAATAAGAATAACTCTGATGATGCGATTTATCAATTATTTTAAACAGCCAGCAGACTGGCTGTTTAAAACAGTAGACTTTAAAATGTCTGATTATGTTACTTCTTATAAATATTAACAGAAATAAAACAAAATACTGAGCACACTGACCCATCATAAAAATAACCGGATTTATGTGCAAATTAAAAAATAATTTTCAACTGCAAAAACACAAACCTGCTTTACAGTATTGAATAATTAAACTCACGTCAATAAAAAGAAAAGCTACAGCTTTATAGAAATGATTTGTGAGTCGGTTCATTTATAGAACATGATTTTGATCCTAATATCAAGGCAGCAGGATCAGCCTGGATGCACTTTGTTTATCGATGAGGCTGAAAGCGGAGACTTGCCATATGTTCACATAATAATCAGAAAGACATTAAGGGAAATATCGTTAAAGTCAATAATTAACATTCACACTATTTCTACTACAACCCCCATGCCATGGTTTGCACCCTGCAGAGCTCTGTTCTTTCCATTTGATTGTCGTTTGGTAAAAACCATCAATTCTTATTTCATCATGAGAGTTTTAGTGCATGATTAAATGAAAGTTCATTACATTTTGACATTGATTCTGAACACGTTCTTTAAAACAGTTTGAAATAAATGGCCTTGGTGGTGGAGTGCATTCTGAGTGCCTTTTAACTCTGACGTGCTAAATGTGAACCATCAGATATTTGCTTTTAAAAGTTCTCTATTTTGTGCCATTTGATGACATGGCTTTAGGCCAGGTGGCTGTTTATGTTAAAAGTGGCAAATTGTGTCTCATTCATAATTTATTGTAAATAGTTTGCTCCCAGGGACAGCTGTTCAGTATGTCATAATGCTTTAGCTCTTTTCAGATCATACTTGTTCTATTATTTATATGTTATATATTTGGTCACATCCATAACTAACTCGAATGTAATGAATGTTTTTTTGTCAGTACACCAATATTACACCGCAGACCCATTTCCAGAGGAAGGTCATCACTAGTTTCACCAGTTTAAATAAAGAAAGGACATTGTAATCTGTAAGAGGTGTATTGTCTTTTTGAAATGGGCGTCTGGATGTAGTGTTACTACAAAAGTGAGTTTGTAATGATCAACAATTAAATTTTACAGAAACACTTAGTGTTTTTATTAATAAATGTCTATTTCACTGACAGAAAAGAAATTCATTTGGTCAGAGTTGATAGTCAGTCTATACATTCGCCTGGTTCTTTTAGCTGTAATCTCACCTGCCTTGTTACTGTTAAAATGGTAATAGAGTGAGTTTGACACAGGATGATTTGTTGCATAATTAACTCCCCTGCAGTGACGGTACAGAGTTCAAAATCATATGTGTAAACATTAAAGCTTCTGAACATTGATGTTATGAAACATTAGGATGTAATATTAATTTTTCTAAATGTCTTTGATCTAAAAGTGATGATTTAGAACCGAGGGTGATTCTTTAAGTTCACTGTATCGGTCATCTGTATTTAGATTTAGAGCCGTGACTCAGACTGTGACATTAATGTGTCATTGACTGTTTCATGAGTTCATTTCTGCTTTCTGTGTCTTTCCCAGTGTTGAGCAACAGTGCTTTCTAATGAGCTTAATGTCTTTCTGTGAACCTCCAGTTTCACTTTAAAATTAACTACAATGAATTAAAGGCACATCCATTAATACGTTGTGTAAACTCCGGTCACACACAGTACCAATTTTGCTCTTCAGATTTAAATGTTTATTAAAATACTATTGAGAGCCTCATCATTATTTCTTTATCTGTACAAACCTCTGTATGAGTTCCTGGTACCAGCATTCTGCATGCAATAACCCGGTAAACAAAAACTTATTTTCAAGTTCACTTTATTAAACAATTGTGTTGAATTGAATCAATACTGCTCAGTCTGTGTGATTCTCAAAGAATAAAAAAATGCAAATGATTTACTGGGATGTGAATTTTTAGACTGAATTTTTGTTAAGATTGAAAACTTGTTTTAAATTGCAAATATCGGTTAATCAATAACCAACTTATTAAGCTGATTAAGTTCATCAGCTTATTCTTTTTCAAAAAGTTATATAAGCCCAACATTTTAGTGAATAACATCATGTATTATCTTTACTGTGAACAAAATATGAGTGAAATTGAACAATATAATACAGGAGCTACTGATTTTAGATGGTGAGCTATAATCATTCATTAATCCAACTTTATAATGTGTTTTGTTATGAACATGTGCAGACATAAACTAAGAAGTTAAAGGTTTCTCTACATGTATTAAATGTATTTTCTGACTACATGTATTAAAATATGTATCTATAAATATATATTTTTTTCTCATTGTTTTTAATATGTGATTTTAAATAGACAGTTGAAGAAACCTGCCACAATGTGGCTTCCAAGGTGTTTGATATATATGAAATGTTTAATGACAGCAACAAAAGGAAAGGAGTGAAACAAATAGAAATGACCATTTGTGTCAGATAATTGGCTGTTTCAGATGTATCGATGTGTGTGTTTTTAGTTGAACATAGCCTTCCACATGATTCCAGCAGCGCTGTTGTTGCAGTCTGATAATTGGACTTGTGGGTTCCGTAATTTGGCTTTTGTCTGGCAACAACACACAGATTTTCACAGTTTGTAGAAACCTTTCACTGTTAGTGGACTGCAGTTTTCAGCTCGGCTTTAACTGTGATGATCAGAATCCACACAGTTGATGTCTGGCTGGACAGATGGCAGGTGTGGATTGGTTTTCACAGCAGCTGAAAATTACACTGAGATGTAATGTGTTAGTATTGAGAGGCAGAGGGCATCGTTTGCTTTAGGTGCATTTTTCCACCACATCTTTAGTGTTTTATAGAACAATCTAACACTATACTTTTTAAAATGTCAATTTTTACAGAGCAAAATCAGACAAACACTCTCATTGTCTCTTATAATAGCACAAATAGGGAAGGAGTGTTGTTGTGAAATTGACATTTCACATTTATTTCCAATAAATCCATCATTAGACTCCAGCAAACCTGGAGAAAGGCTGAAGACGCAACTCAACCATTTCAACCAGATTTATTGTAACACAGAAACTTTGTAGATACTCAAGACATCAGGGCTGAAGATACTCAATTACCCACCACTGATCTATAGCTCAAACTAAGAATAAGTTTAGCAGCTATACAAGTGCATCTCTATTTAGTCCTGTGGATGTCCAATTACTAATGAGAATCTAACATGTTGTCTTGCGTCCGTCCTGGTTTTTTGAGCGTTATTAGTTTTGTTTGCCTTTCCGCCTGGGTTAGGGTTGGCTGGTCAGGGTCTACCCAGCCTCCCATCATAGTAAAGGAATCATTCCCCGTCCTAGACCAGGGAGTCAGAGGAGCCACAGTTTGAATTTCTTACAGACACTTTTAAGCTATTTTAAAGTAAGACTTTTGAGTACCTTTTACATTTACAGTTACAAAAACGTATACCAGCCACTGATTGTTGTTTATGATGTTGAAAAAGTGAAAATACTTTGTATTTTTATTTATTTAAGTGTTAATAATGAATTTGCTAGTTTTCTTGTTCCTCAATTATCTCTAATTTTGTGATTTTGTAGATAGGGAAACAATGAATAAATCTAAAAAGGCATGTTTTTTTATTTTGCTATATTTGTATGTCACCTCCAAGCACACCGGCTCTCATGCCGACACACAAAAGGCATGATGCCCTCAAAGGCCCCCTGTGTCTGGTATAGGTCACTCCTGCTGGGGGACATATTGCTTCTTCAAGGGTGATCTTGCTCAAGGGAATAGTGCATACAAGCCATCAAACCTGCAGTCACAGAACTCTGGACTTCAACAAAAAGCAAAGTTCACTCAGATTCATTCATGAATTGGTTGATAAAAAGTTTTTTCTTCTGTCTAAGGCAATGAAGATGTTTTCACATTTCAGATGCATGTCGACTGTATAGCATTTTCATCTTATGGACAAAGTGATTTGTGCCTTTTGGAATTAGGCAGTAAAACTTTCCCCTACCTCTCCAGACTTCTGTAATGCTTTATTTGTGGCATCATTTCAATGGGATGTTTTCTGCACATCTGACACCAAAACTTCTCAACTAGAAAATAATGCATTTTATTTGACACCTCTGTGTATAAGTGTCAAATTACACCGTTAGATTGCAGTGCACTCTATTAGAAGCTGAAGTGGCAGGCCAACATAAAGTAGCACATTAAGAAAAATCACAGATGGTTTTATTTAAATACATAAAAAGTGAAATCTGAACGCTGTAGCATACCTTTGTATCTAGAACCATCTTTACTCGGATAAGAAAAACAGCATAATTAATTGCCTTCAAAAGTCGCTTTGTTAAGAATTGTAGTTATCTGTGTTTAATCTCACTCATCTTAAAGTTGCTCTCTGAAGGTCTCAGTGGTTTCTAAGAGAACACATTCTGCATGCTGGGACCAAGTAACATGCATGTCAGGTAAAAAGTACAGGTGTGCAGAAGTTTAATGCTGAGTTTGGTTATAAAATTGTCACAATCTTTTCTTTAAATGCTCTTTATCTGAAAGTGGAAACCAAACCTGTAGATCTACGAATGTGCTGCTGTCCACCGAAACAAACTGGCTTTGCAAAGAGAAGAGTTGCAGCCAAGAGACCCACAAGAACTGTGGAAGAGCTGAAAAGAAAAAAAGGACATGGAGCCAACAAACCTGCCTTTTATGGAAGAGCTTCACTAACACAGCTGTGGTGCCATATAATCAATTTAAAACTAATTCTGCATCACATTGAACATACTGTATATCCAAACTGTGGGTGCTGGTTCCCCATAAAATCACAAATTCATAGGAAGTTTGTGGTTTGAAGGTGCCAAATCTGAAAAGGTTCAAGTGCAGTTTCCCAAAAGCCAAACAAGTCATTAATCTGCTCCTCTCATCCACCTCTACACTAAAACACACATGCAATTTATTCCATCAGAAGCACTACACACTCCTCCTAAAACGTATTCAATTTTTAACCCTCATTTCTGTAGCCAGCTAACCTTCCGTTTCATGGAAAGACAGCTGGAATTGGAAATTCCTACAAGCTCTCATTCTGTCTTCCAGTGCAATTCAAATACACCCTAATAATCTGCCTTCTGCTCTGCTGTGTAGCCCCCCACCACCATGAGTCCATGACCTCCCGATCTGAATTGCCACTACACTCAACTCATCTCCAGAGACGGAAAAAGCCTGCAGATGCTCTAATCAACTCTAATAAATTCTATGTAGTCAGTTTAGCTGCACGACTGCCAACTGGCAAAGCTGTGAACTTCTACTTTGGGAGAACTAAAGGATGGGGATGGGGGAGAGGGTCGTTTTCTAAATTTGATTCACCTTCAGTGAGTTCTCTTGAAAGCTGTGTCCAGGCCCAAGTAAATGATAGAGTATGAAGGGGAAATGGGATGTGTACTGAAAGATGGAAGAGACACTGAAAAAGCATGACAGCATCCATGTAATGGAAAAAGAGGTTAGACAAAGTACAAGTAAACAAACAAGAGTCCATGCTTTTTTGTGCTAAAATACATTATCTTGTTTTGAACAAGCCATAAACTAAGGATATGGCTTTCAGAGGAAAAATAACATACTTAGTCTAAAAAGCTTTGGTCAAAGTAATATCCTCTTAGGACCTTAATTTCAAGGCACAGACAGGAAGCCAACACTTTTGCAGACCAACATTTAAATCAAATGTGTCCTAGCTCAGATCTCGCCTGAGCTGGGATGAACGTATGAGCCTAAATGAATGTTAACTAAAACATTCTGTGTTTAGTTTGCAGGCTCTTCCTCTGTCTACACTTTTCTCCAGGATTCAATACACAGTCCAAAATCAAGGATGCTTGGGTAATTGGAGACTGGTGAATCTTAGATGTGGTTATTTTGTGACCGTTACATGTCTAAAGTGGCATCCTTGATGGACTGTGGAATCTGCGCAGAATTCGCTCCAATTTATGCCCACTGACCACTGATAATAAGAAGCAGTCCCCCATAACAATGAAAGAAAGATAGAAACCTTTCATTTTCTGAAGAATTTGAATATGGCATGAGTTCAAAATGTTAAGATTACACGTTCATCTCGAAAACTGGAACATTGCATTAAGTGGAATATTTATTGCTAGTGACCTAAAAGTGAAACTCATTATCTAGAAACACCAACAGGTAATAATATTTTCCAAGCCCTTCATTCTTGTGCGTAATTGTAAATGGACTATTGTGCAATAACTTGGTCAACCGTTTGTGTTCATAATCCATATTCATTAAACTTGCACAAAAAAAAAAACTTGAAATATTTTACTCTTTGTGGTATGGATATGTATAAAATGAAAACTTCACTTCCTGAGACGACAAACAAGAAATATTGCCTTTGATGCAATATTCAGATTTTGCTTAAATGTGCCTGTAGGTTCAGTTTTCACATTGCCTAAAGACATTTTGATTAAAATTTAATTTGAATTTTCTTCTTATGCTTTCACAATTTTAAGGACTGTTCTAGTGAAGAGAAATTCATATTCTGATTTATATTCCACCATTTTGCATTTCAAAACAATCATTTGATTTTTGTATTTATTTATTTGCCATTGATGTTGTAGGTTTTTAGACAATTGAATAAATGTATCTTTTAATTCCAAGTGTCACTATCAGATTGTATTACTGTGTTTTTAATCTCTGCTCGGCACTTTTACACCTATATTCACAGAACAGAAACAAAAGCTAATGGAGAAAAACAGCTGGAAAATAAAATACAAATATATAGCTAGAATGGGAAGGAGAACGAGGGTGTGCACAGGAAGGTCACTGCTGGTCCTGAAATCAGAACCAGAGAATAAAAGCAATTTGCATCACTGCTCCACTGAGCTTTGAAATGTCTTTCATATACCCCCAACTAAGCCTCTGTGGCTCCCATTCCTTTAAGCAAACTTGCCAAACTTCCCCACATCTGTCACAGAAAACAAGATTTAAGGAGAAATGTAAGGATATGTATAACCATAATGTCCTTTTAATCTTTTTTTTTTTTTTTACAACAGAATGACATATTTTTAGGGAATGATAGGTACATAGGTATATATAAAGATAAAGATAAGATACACAATTTTCAAATGAATCAGAAAAATGGTCAAACTTTCCAACTTTGAAAAATATAATTTAACCTGGTTAATGTTCTATTTTTGAATTGTACTGTGGTTTCTGAGCCCATTAGCATAAGATATTCTATACAATAAAATAAAATTGGTTACATTAAACAAGTAATTCTAAACAGTTTGGTAAGAAGTTATCTTAATTAGGAAACCTATTACCTCTGCAGGCAGCGGGAACTGGGCATTATTAAATTTTGATAATGAATTCTGTAACAGTCTTGATGGCACATTGTGCCGTCTTCCTCGGTAGCTGGGGAGCTGCTTTCATAAATTCAACATCTTTATTTCATAATCACCATCTCTTTTCCATTCCTCTCCTAAAATCTCTTTTTACATCTCCATAGTTTATGTACTGATGCTCATTATGACAGTTTTTATGACACCCCCCCCTTGCAGTTTTGTGGAGCCTCATTTTGTCCCAGTTTCCCACAGAGAGGAAACACTAAAGACACAGGAGATGGATGTTCAAAGTAAAATCTCAATACTGGCACATGAGCCACAGTGCAGATATAACGTGCTGCATTTCGTTGACTAGGTATGTCTCATTTCTTGATTCTGTACTGATAGCCTGACATAAAAGCTTCATTATGCATATGTAAGTGAGGCATTTCTACAGTTTCACACGTCAAAGTAAGTGCTAAAAACTGCCGGTATGTTTTAATGACTGTAAAGTAGGGAGGTTTAGAGGATGGCATAGCAACAAGCATATCTTCGCTGCACACGCTGTGGTGCTCAGCATGCCGGAAAGTAGAGTGTGAGCTGTTACATAATCACCAACCTGGGACCGAAGAGTAGAGCAGGCAGCACGTGCAGTCAGAGATGTGCTTGTGCAACCCAAATTGCAAACCTCAGGTTTTCTTCAAAGTTAAAAACAAATTACAGTAAAGATGTTATTCAGTTATCTTCAGGCTTCCTACATTTGATGCATTCTGCCTTTGGGTTGGAGCAAATTATTTCTGCATAAAGTGCCCCTGTATTTCTCTTTAATCAGTTTCTTTCTCAAACGTATTTCACAAATGCCCTCCAATGTAAATAATTGAATAGCACCATGCTGACTTTTAACTGATCTGCTCAGATCAGGATTTTCTTCCTAGACCAATTATTGTCACATGCTACTGTCCCCACTAATGTCTTTAAATAAAACTCTGTTCTCAAACATGGCTGTCAGCACCAGGAGCAAAATATGCTACAAATAACAATAACATGACAGAACCTATTTAAGTCAAACACGAGGAAGGCTGCTCCCATTCCCTGACTCGCCCTAATCAACATCCAGCTTACAGTTCCCAAGGTGCAGTTGGATGTCAGATCCATAGCCAATGGGTGTATTCAAAAATGCATGTTCAGCCCCTTTGTGGGGAAGTAGATGAGCCTGTCATGACAAAAAGTTCTCTGAAACAGCTATTTTATTTAACCTAGTTTTATGGAGGCTTCTTGTTTCTTCGGTTTCAGGAGAATTTTACTCCTGGGTTTGTTTTTGACATCCTAGATTTGCTATCAGGGATTCTTTTGTTATCTGTTAAACAGTTTGTAAATAATTAACTTACAGTTCGGGGTTCAATAGGACTGTATGCTTGTGTGACAGAAAATTTATATTCACAAGTATTGAGCATATGTGTGCTTAAATATGAGATGTTTAGTCAAATGAAGTTGCTCACACAGTTTTAATCTCAACTTTTCTTTTCCAAGTTCATATTCTCTCCACAATTCATAAAGCTCTTTATTATTGATTATTTAACTATTGTTCTTGTTTCTTAATTTCAGTATTTGGTGATAACGGTTATAAGGAAGGATTTTATTCAGAGATGACTTTCTAACAATACCCATCATGCATAAGCTACGGTGTAAATGCATATTTTGGTGTTTCGAAGTGGGTCCAGAATGACTGGTTGTGTTTGCAAGCAGTCACATAAAACTTATAATACTTTAGTGCTACATATCTAGAGAGAATTCTTTGAAATTCATTCATTTGCTTGAGGCTCACATTTTCACCTTTTGATGTTGCTGCAAAGAAAATCTGCCTGTAATTTGCAACTGGGAGCAGAAGAGGGATCTACAACTCTAACTAAATAGTTTGACGTTTTAAATTTGCTGCTCTTCCTGTGAGGGAAACACCAATCAGGATGTTCACATATAGCTAGAAAAATGAGAATATGCACAATTGATCGAATCAGCAGAACCGACATCCTCCTGTCGGTTCTGCTGGAGCAATGACTCATTATTCTTCCATTGTTCCTTTTCTGATGCCAGAAAACATGGATCACCTTCAGGAGTCTAGAGTTCATATCTCAGTGGATCAGAGCTGTCCTGGCATCAAAAGTGGGACCAATACACTAATAATTAGGTGGTCACAATGTTTTGTCAGATATGTTAATTTATCACATACACAATCCCATAAACACTAAACCACAGGGAAGCTGTAAGAAAGTCTTGTACTTTCTTTTTTGTGGCTATATTGCACATTTATGAGCCAGATTTGTTTAAGCAACATAGCAAATAGAAATTTTTATCTTCTATTTGCTATAGAAGATACATGTGCTTCTTATTGTATAGAAGAAGCACATGATCTGGTGCAATCCAGACCGTTGATGCTTCTCACCACCTTTAATCATCCACTGAAGTTTCTGTTGCGCACTGGGCCCGTCTTGGCCCAGCACAGCTGCTCCTCCTCCATTTGCTTGCGTCTGAATTTCATTCAATATTAAAATCTAGTCTTATCTAAACTTAGTTCTTGCCACGAAAAAGTATAACAGTGCATTTTTGTAAAATGCTTGCTTTGTGAAATAACCGTTTCCTCTCTTACTCATCTTTTTTGAATGTCTTTGCCAATTTGACAGCTTATCTCCACTGTTTTTTCTGTTTCTCTGTCCTCCCTTGCCCTTCTGCGTGCACTCACAGGACTACACATTGACAATGTACTTCCAGCAGGCCTGGCGAGACAAGCGGCTGTCCTACTCAGAGATCCCCCTCAATCTGACCTTAGATAACCGGGTGGCTGACCAGCTCTGGGTCCCCGACACCTACTTCCTCAACGACAAGAAGTCGTTTGTTCATGGAGTCACAGTGAAAAATCGAATGATCCGACTGCATCCTGATGGCACCGTATTGTACGGTCTGAGGTCAGATTTTAATCTCTTGAAATGTTACTTGCAACTACATTACAAGACATCTGGGTTGGATTTCATGTTGGTCTTTAAAGCACAAGTAAAGTAAATAATGATGGGAGCTTTCAGTAAGTTAGAAAATTCAATTTAAACCAAATTCATTTTTCTCGTTCAGTAAAGCAGTAAGTCTACACTCAGAGGTAAATCATGGAAATACAATGCATCGTCTGGGTACAGCAGAGATATGCATGACAAATGAATTTTATGTTAGATTATGGGTTTTGCAAAGACCTTAAATTTCAAATTGAAAAACTTCTGTTTTGTAACCAGGGATTAGCATCTCTCTGACCAGTTTGCAGGCTAATCATCTGCTCAGTTCTGGCACTTTGAAATGATTTTTCTCAAATCATCATCTGTAATGGACAGTTCTTTCGCTTCACACAAGTCACATGATCAACACCACTGGACCAAACCATTCAGATGACGACAGGAAGCCGTCTCCTTCACAGTTTGTGGTGTTTGGATGAGAGTGCCGGGGATCTTGGACAATGTGCAGCTGGCTCCTTGAACCAGAGCACTCCGATTGGCTGGTAGTTGAGTGATTGCACCATGGCTAAAGGATGAATAGTTTACTCAAAAATTGTGTATATGGTGAATGAATCTCATTTTAAAAAGAGACATTCCATCATTCATGCCTCTGTGGCTGAACATTTAAAGGATATTAAGGAGTCATAGCATTTTTTAAGTTGTCAGTTGCTCTTTCTGGTCTTCATGTCATCTTAGTTTTATTTCCTCCATTTTTGTTGTTTTCAGCATACTATAATTGGCTTGTAGATTTTCTTTTTTCTTAAGTCCCTTCACACTACAACGGTTGACAGAATAAAACTATCTGTTCCAGTTAACAGCTTTGATTTAAACTGTTAAATGACTTTTCATGTATCCCAGAGTGCAAACTAACAATCCTTTTCTTCATTATTGGTTGAATTTAAAGTTTTCAAACCATCTCTTTTCAGAGAAACTGTTTCTCTGAAAACCATTTCAGGGACTTGAATTTCAACTCTTTTTCAGCTGCTCAAGCTGAAAGCACTGTCACTTAATATGACACGTTGCATTGTGGCGTATTCTCTCTGAATGTGAGGAAATGCTTAACCACAGCGGTAAGGAATCCCTTCTCTCTTTTCGGCTTTCATTAAAAGTTGTTAAAGGAGATGGATGCTAGCGGCGGTGGCAGACTGTGGCATTAAAGGGCATATTTAATCATTTTTATAACGCTTCCTTTTCAGTTATGTTCTAACTTGTAGCTCACAATGGTTACATTAATTCCAATGTCTGAAAGTTAGGAAGATGTTATAAAAGAAAAAAACAAAGGAAAGAACACTAGTGAAGCCAAGGACAGTCACATGATTAAAAAGTGAAGAAGTATGAAAACTGTGTATAAAACATGGGCAACCCAAGACAAACGTGATGGTGCTTTTCTAAAAGTCACTCCTAAGAATAAGAGACAGCAGTAAAAAAAAAAAAAATGAAACATGACATGAAGAGGAAAAACCATATAGGCTACAAGTCTCACTGGACAACAAGTCAGATTTATTTAGAAATTTTGGAGTGAAGGGAAAATCTCATCCATGTTGACAATTCAGTGGCACTTTGTGTTCAGTTATCTACTAACCAATAAATCCAGAAAAACTGTCAACTTTGGCTTGAAAATCTGAAAAATAAAACAAATGCAAATGATTATGAAAACATTTTCTACCCCCTTAAATGTCATGAATCAAAAATACATAAATACCAGGATTCATTATTAAGACACCAGGGAAATTCAGATTCTAAATGGGAACCAACATGTTTGTAGTGCTTTTATTAAAAGATTAAAATCATTAAATCTTTATTACAAGCATCCCCCACAAGGAAAACGTTTCTGAAAGCAAAGAGAGGTCCAAGCTGGTGCAAGTCTGCATGTGTGTGTTACAAAGTGCATGATGTGTTTGTGAACATGATGTTTCTCCTGAATAGACATATTGGGTGTAGGATTACATAAAGTCACTTGCTGAGCTGTTTATCATGCTTCATCATGGCAAAACGAGGGCACATGCAGAGGCAACAGCAAGACATCTAAACTGCACAGCTTTATTGACTATTAAGGATTTAAAAATGCAATAATCAGAGATCAACTAATTAGGCTTTTGCTGTAAAAATGTCAAACAGCAATATTTCCCCTAAGATCCACCACCCTTATGTTTTCATGATAGGCTGTGGGTGGGAAGCAGCTGGCAGTGGGGGCTGACTGCGCTCTGAATGCTGTCATTACCTTAAATATCAAATGATGCATCACTGGTAGTCGGCAAATAGCGCGTTTTTGAATGGAATTGCCATGGTAATGAAGTCTTCAGATCCTACACAGTAAATGTCATCTATGAAGAGAACATTTCAGTATACAGAAAAAAAAAGCGAAAGCAGTTTCAGCCTCTGGCAAAGTGTTGCACTTTCTGATTTGCTCTTTTCTTTCACTTCTTTAATCACACATTATAACCAATTCATGAATCTGCATAGTTAAGATATCATCACACACTAATAACATTACTGGTAACATTATTACTTTACCTGGCAATCTAGTTCTCATACATTCAATTTAAAACTATTTAGTAAATTTAGATCAGTTAAAATGAATGTTTCTGCTAAAGGGAATAAAACTTTTAGTGCATCAAAGTTGAAACATAGCTTTAGACTTAAGTGAAATATAAACACTAAAGAAATTCTCTAAAAGAGTTTAAAATGAAAGTTTTTACTAGATGCATATAGATTCATATTTGTGTTCCAAATGGGCAACTGATGTTACAGCAAGTATAAAAACTAAAAGACAAAGTATCAAGTTAAAAATTAAAAAAGAACAAAACACACCACAAAAGACATCAAATATAAGTCAATACATAGAGTACAATGACATACAGCAGTGTGTCATTGTCGACCAACAGTTACTATGAACAATCGGATGCGAGTCCCTCTATCTTGTCCTGCACTAAAAAGAGAAATTGCTGTGGGAACAAAGGACTGCTTGTACCTGTTACTTTTCATACTAAGAAGAATTTGATCAATTAAAAAAAAAGCAAAGTAGTGATTTAACCAACAGTGACATAACTGCCTTTATTATTTTTTTAAATAGATTACATATATTTGCAATGAGAATAAATATATTTTAAAGCAATTCTCACTTTTCTCAAAAACATGGGTATCTGATGTTAAACATCTTGTTTTGGGACCCAAAAGTACTTTTTGTCCTCTAAAATATAGTCACAGAATATCAATGGTAGGTTTGATTCATCTATAAACTGAATGTTTGCCCATAACTTGGTTCATTGCATGTGACTCTAGGACTGTGGATGTGTTGATATGACTGTAGTTCTTTTTAACTTACTCCCAAGCAATAAAGGACCAAATCAAGGGAGGAATGTTGCTGTGTGTCACTTAATTGAAAGAGCAAGCTTGAAAGGAAGATAATAGTAGGGAGGCATTTTGACTCTCAGATTCACAGCAAGAAACAATGCTTCACTCAAACATTCAGTTCGTTTTCCCCAAACTCTGCCTGAGGCTATTGTACCGAGTTCTACACCACTGACTTCCTCTTGAGACAGAAATCAGAAAGTTGTCTGTAAGTAACCAGCAAATGACTCCTCAGCCAAACACTTTGAAGCCCATTCCCACCAACAAGCCTATTGCATTGCATGGAGGTAAATGCTGACAAAGTCAGGCGACAAGAGGGGAAAAAGGAAATCCATTTAAACTTCCAAATCACACAACTTTCTTATCTATGCAGCTGGAGGAGTCAAAAATCCCAGACATGTGTAATATGAAACAGAACATTCAAATGTGAGCTCTTTCCTTTGAACTTATTCATTTGTTATCGTTTTTATATTTTTTCACCACCTTGTATATCTGTCCTGAAATGTCTTTTATGAGAAATATCTGTTTTTATTTCAGGCTCGTGTATTCATTTTGCCTTCATAACAATTAGAACAAAAAGAAAACACAAGAACTCATGGTGTTTATAAAATATATATACACATGTATTGCAGCAAAAGAAGCAGCTAAACATTTTCTGGTCAGTGTCATTATTGACCAATTACTATTTTTAAATTTACAAGATCAGCAGTTGATTTTGTCAATACAATGTTTGTCAAAAGCCATTTAAAACCTTTTAGGTGATAAGACAAATATGTAACTAGATACACTGTAATCATGAATTGTGGCTGTAGTTTATTTAACAAAATTGTGTAATTAATTAAATAAAACATTTAAAAAATGTAGAGAAGAATCAGTCATTTATTTGGCATCATAACTGTATAAAAATGTAGCGACAAGTTACAATTCACAAACCAAATGTTATCACATGCCACTAAATGTCTCATTGTAGAAAGTGATGCAATCTGCCAGCGGAACTAGAACTTGGTTGCTAGGAGACGGGCTGGGATTGGCAGGCGTTGCTAAGTAACGGCACAGTTCCAGTTGATTGTGAAATAATCAACTTCATAAATAGAACTTCAACTAAACAATAATCTTCACCGCCCTGTATTGTTCGTAAGCCATCTTATTTTTACGACAGGCTGTCAGACTAAAACACCACCACTGATATTTCTAGCTTACAGCGATCCTGCAGAGTTTGATCCCCGCTGTTGCTCACATCTCAGAAGGGGGCAAACAGAGGACCCACAGGATTATCCTGTAAACTGGGACAGAGAGATCAGCTGTGAACCTCTGATCCCTGGTGGAGTCCCTGCCACCTCCACCAGAGCTCAGCACCAGAGCTAGCTGTGATATTTTAAAAAAAAGCTATATTCATTTGAATACCAGATGGTAATCATGTTTAAAGAACAACTCTTGGCTGAATGAGTGTAAACTAAAGGCATGTAAATCAGCTAAGCATAAATTGCAATTGTATTGGAAACCACATGGCAGATTTTAAATATGGTTTTTACTGGCTGCATCACAAGGCAATTTCCTAAAACTCTCCGACCTCCAAGCTCATGCCCACTTAATATTGTGTGATTTTTTTGCAATTTCATTTATTGAAAATGTTTTTTATTTGGTTCTAGAAAGCAGCTTTTTACATGCTTTTGCAATTTTGTGTACTTCACCCTAAAAGGAACCAAAGATTTATAGTTTTCTTCTTTGTGGAAGGATATTTACAGTTGTCTCTACTTCATGAGACAACTGTAAATACAACTATCTATTTACAGTTATGTCTGCAGCGTAATTCATTAAGTTTATTCTCTCTTTTTGTTTTTCAGAATTACGACCACAGCTGCTTGTATGATGGACCTACGAAGGTATCCACTGGATGAGCAAAACTGCACATTGGAGATAGAGAGTTGTAAGTAAAAAAATCTGTTTTGTTAACTAGCAACAAACTAGTCAAGTCACAACTCAAAAGATTTTAATCAAATCTCAGGAGGCTTATAAACTTGACACTGATTGGGGGGATTTATTTTGGCAACTATTCTGCAGGATGACAGCGTAGTTTAACTCTTAAAAATGTCATTTTTGTGTATGGTTACTGCCAAGTTTTGTTCTCCTACTGTAGTACACTGAGTCAATTAGAACCAATTCTAGTAATGTGTAGGTTAACCAACATCAGATTACAACCTGTGGGAAAAGCCGAGTCACTTGACATGGAATTGAACCCAGATTGAGTTATTCCCCTGCTGCACTCATAAGCAGGACAATTAAATATGTGATGAGTGGGAGCAACCTAAGAGCTTCTGCTATTATGTTCCTAGCAATTTGCTGGGAACATGCAGACTCCTTTCCTGACGCACATCAGTGAGATACTCTGGGTATGAATTGAAGTTCATCGAGAATGATCACACTTTTAAAATCATTCTGTTTTTTGCTGTTATGTTTTGAATAATTTGAAATTAGAGAGACTGCTTGAAATGCTAGGACTGCAAGAACATACATAGATAAAAAATAGGATATCTCCAATATGTGTGTACAGTTGTCATTCTACCTCTTTTACAAGCTGTTTATTGATTCCTGCAAGTGTCCAACAAATTATTGGAGTTTTGGTTAGTAGATTAAGCTTCACTCTGTTTTCCCCTCCAGTCTTTTATTCAAGAAACTAAATGATTTTAGTACCATGGTAAGTTTTTTGTGCTTAATTTTGGTTTAAGTTAGCAATTCAGAGGAAGACAAAGAGACACTGAATGGTTACAAATGAAACGTTACACAGCAGGTGATCAAGGTGTGGGCAACAACGTTGCCCCTATGGACTATGTCGGCCATCTGCAGGGTGTGAATTGGCTGCAAAAATGTTTTAATGGGTGTCAAGAATGAATCTAACACCTAAGTTCATGTCAGGATGAATCTTTTTCTAGCCAAATAATAAGAATGTTGTTACACACTTTTGCTGCAATGTCAAGACAGATCATTGTATGAAAAGGTAATGTCCCCCAAAGATAAAAAATACAGACTAAAAAGATCAAAACACACACACACACACTTTCCACTTGTTTAATCTCAGCAGTGGGGTTTTGGGAAACACAGTTTAGTAATACCTGGAGGAAATCAACTACTCTGTGAGGTTTCATATGTTATACTGCCTTCATTGTGTTCAATCATTTGTTGGAAGATTGATTTACATCCTGCTCTCTAAACAAATTTAAAATGTGCATTTTCTTGTTTCTTATTGCTTCTGTTGTCCTACTTTGATACGTTCAGATATATAATTAGCCGTTTCATTTATCATCAGGGTGGTCATTAATTATTGCCTTTGTAACATTTCTGTGTGAAACATAATACCATGAACAGTTGCACTCGACTCTTTTACCCATTTTTTTCTGATTAGATTTTTACTTTTCTGATTGTTTAAAGCAAAAATCTGAATCCATTTTTTACTTCATATATATAAATTCATTCAACATACAGACTGGTGTAATGAAGACTGTACGCTATGCAAAGGGCACAATCTGTGTGAACACATGTACTTTTACATTTATTTCAACCTGATTATCTGGTCACAGACACTCCCAGGAAAGATGTTCTTACTGTTACTGTTTTTGTCATCAGAAATGTATCTGTATAAATAATTTATTATTCTATTCAGATTACAAAATGATTGTGATCTTCAGCATTAATATTCAACAATCGTTTGTTGTTGACAAGAAAAAAAGCTTGGTACCAGAATACATATTTAATGTGAACTTAATTTTAAACTCTTAGGCTAACTAAATGTTAATATAACATTGACATGGTAATCATTAAAAATAATTAATGTAATATATTTATTCCTCTTATAAAAAACTGAACTGAAGCTGAAAGAAAATAAAGTAAAGCTGAGTAAGGTTTCATAGGCCCACAAAGTCTGATGATCTCATTTTGTATTTAGACTCTAGCAAAATAAAACTATGTGTTTGGATTCCAGTAATCCATTTCCACATGCTGAAGAAGTTTGGCATATCAAGTTGTGGGAATTCACTCAATGATGCAGTTTGAGTCATTGTACTACAGTCATTGTAGTTATTGAATTGAATCAGAGAAAAGTAAATGGAAAAAAAGTTAGAGACAAATTATATCAACTGTCGGATATGAATAGGGTTAACATAACCCAGTATATTCTACAGAGCCCCTAACGGGACATGGAGAAAAAAAAAAAGAAATCCCAACTTATTTTCTCGACATTCCAACTTTTTTTTCTCGAGATCCCATGAAATAAAAAAATAATCCAGGATCTCGAGAAAAAAAAGTTGGGATGTCGAGAAAATAAGTCGGGATTTCTTTTTTTTTTCCCATGTCCCCTTAGGAGCTCCATAATATTCAACACATTCAGAAGCAGAATTTTTATTTTTTGGAATGGATATACTCTGGATATTACACAGAAATATGTTTCCTACTGATTAGCAGGTTAAAATGTTTTTCAGTGGCTGAATAAACAGCAGAACAAAGACAAACCTTCAGGGCTCTGTCTGCTCTCATACATGCTACAACAGAAACAACTCATGGAGAGAGGAGGGAAAAGGACATTACTGTTCATCTCTCTTTTAGCTTCTGTAAACTTATAGTGAAAATATAGTGAAACTAATATTTTGTAACGGCATTTCTTCAAAATAGCAGCCATATTATCTGCTCCAGCAATCCACATCTTAAAGATGGATTCATCTTTCCTTTCTATTTCACATCTGCTAGTTGAGCTCAAACTATTTCTAAACTGACATCCTGTTAATGGTTTTCACACTCAGGTTATATGGCTTATTTATTTTTTTCTACCTTCGAATAATTCCTCTGTGTTCAGACAGTGATGAACAGTTTGCAGCACACTGCAAAATCATTTTTAATTACTACACTAGGAATGATATTACAATCACTTTGAACTTACTGAAATTCATTTGAGGAGCATTTATTAGGTCATCCTCGCTCATTGCAAAGGAGAAGGTTTTTGTCAGCAGGAATGTTTTGAAATACTTTATGTTTATGAAGCTTTGTCCTTTGGTAAAATGTGAAAACTGGGTTTATAACCACGCATTTAGCTAATGTGACGAGAAATATTTCAAGAGTTAATCATATACAACCAACAACATTCGTACTGTAATAGAAAATACTAGTCAAAGGTAAGTTTCTGGAATGCTTTTTTTTTTTTTTTTAATTCCAACATGGCTAAAAATATAGTTACATTTCACGTAAATATTTAACTATGCAAAAAAATATGAAAGTGTCACTCTCTAAAAATTACAATACTAAATCTTAACAACAATGAGACAGGCTTCTCTCTGAGGAGAGGTATTTTAAAGTTTTGAGATAACAGCCCTAGTGAAGCCCACAATTTTTGTTTAACAAAAAAATGCCATCTATTTTTGTATTTGTACTAATTTGTCCTTGCAGGGGTACATAGGAGCTAGTGTTAACTAACAGAGGTAATGAGTTAACCTTATCTAACTGAGTTAGTTAACTAAGAATAGTTCTCTCAAGAGTAACTAATTAACCTCACGAGCCATTTTCCTGGATTGTGGGAGGAAGCTGGACTACCCAAAGAGAACGCCAGATTGCATGGCAAGAACACCCAGAAATGCATGCAGAAAGAGCCTGGCATTTGCATACAGGACTTCCCTGCAACCTCTGGTGCAACATCACATGTGCCAGCCCTTTCAATAAAAACGTGATTTTTTTGTTGTTGTTGTTGTTAAAAATAATAGCAAAAGCTTTATTTAATATTTTTAACCCTAAGGCAGATCAAAAATGTTTTTGTTTTTTATCTTCTTCCAAAATCCTTTTCTCTTATTGAAACAAATCAACTGCGACATTATTTCATAACTCTGAAAAAGGAAAAGAGCCTGGAGTCAGATTCGGTAGAGTCCCAGTTAAATAGCTTTAGTATCATATTGTTATTCCATTTGACGTTATCAAAAACTATTTTATTTATTCTGCTCTGTGCAAATGTTTTACCCATGCAACTACAGACTGACTTAACATGTCTATTTGACTTTTGTCTTATAATAATGACTTTTATATTATACTATAAGGGAAATGGTGAGGAAAAGACATTAAATGAATAAAAAATATTTGCACATAATTCATAGACAATTAAGTACAACTATTGCTGGACTCATTCACCACCCCCATCAGCTCCAGAACCTTAAAGAAGAAATGATCAAGCAATTACTAATTAAAGATTAATCATATAAAGTACTTAAACATAGGCTTTAAACCCAAAATGCTATCTTGGTATGACAAAGCACTTTCTAAAATTCTATCCATCTCTTTCTGTTTTGCTTAAAAGTAATTAGAGCAACAGACTAAATTAGGTGATTATGACTGTGCAACATTAACAAACACTGACTTCACTAAAATTGAATAAATATTGTTAAATGCAAAAATGGAAAAAGTTTATAAGACTGTTCACAAAGTAGCATTTAGTATTGTTATTCTACTTACTGTTCAGATGCACTGAGCAAATTCCTATAGGTCACTGTGTATCATTTCTTCAGGAACAACTGAAACTTATTTCAATTGATAGTTTTTCTACCTGATGCAGAATTATTATTTGCTCCTAATAAGATACATAATAAATTTGTCTTATTCAATTTTTTACTCCCTCACTTCCTCCACTGAAACAGCTAACTTTGTCTTATTCATTCAACAGCAACATCTCTAATTTCAGTGGCCCCAATACCAAATGTTGTCCTCTTGACATAATTAAAAATGTTAAAAGTTGCTCACGTTTTAGTGTGAAGTGTCATTTAAATACCTGCACAGGTCATATTTATGAAAACGTTTGTCGATGTATTTCCTCTGTACCAGACGGTTACACCACTGATGACATTGAATTCTACTGGCGAGGAGGAAATAACGCTGTGACAGGGGTGGACAAGATTGAACTGCCCCAGTTCTCTATTGTGGATCATAAACTCATCTCCAAGAATGTTGTCTTCTCCACAGGTAATTTTCATCTGCATACATCACATTAAAATTAAATGTTAATGCTATTAGCTACAACTTTGGTAAGAGAAGAAACTTGCTGTAATGTCTGGGATTGAAATAGTCATGCAAAAGCAGCATACCTCCAGCTGCAGCGTCAGGCTGGGAGATAAAGGAAAACACAACATAATCAGTTATTTAGAAATGATGGAAAACACACACAGAAAAATCAGATACAATAAAGTCATCGTTCCACTTTTGGCATATTTATGAATCTGCTTTGCAGTTTATTATTTACGGAGGACAATGGCTCTTTTGGATATAGTGTAGAGGGGTAGATATTGCACTGTATAATTGTGTAGAGACATTAAAAGAATGAAGAGACTGAATGTTTGTTTTGTTTGCAGAATTTTCAAATTCTGAATTTCTGTAAGAACCTTTCTGTAAGCTAAGAGCAGAATGAACAACGTTTGTAGACCATCAAAATACATCTGGGGCGTCGGGCATGAATGACTTTCATACTGGACTAATTTTACATCTACATGTCACAAAAAACAGAGCAACTGTATCATGTATATTCAATTGAGTTTGATACATTAATGTATGAGGCTAAATGTGGTTCAGTTTCATCACTCAGATTTAAACAATAAAGGATTAAAATCATGGAAAAAAAACATTGAGGTTAATACTTTTTTTGAGGTTTATTGACTGTAGTGGCCTTTATTTAAAAGTGAATCGACAGGAAAATTGGAGGAAGACATGATGCAACAAAGGTCACCAGGCCGGGAATTGAACCTGCGACAGCTGCATTGAGGACTAAGGCCTCCAACATGTGGGTTGTGTTTAACCCCAAGACCACAGCACCGCCAGAGCTTGATACATAATGGAGTCATGCACTCTTAGCCGCATGAAGTGACATTTGGTTATTTGTAGTTTTTATCATCTGTTAAAAAAAGTTTGCATTACTGCCACATTTTCACAGCAGGGCGAACGTATGCTTCGATTGGGTGTGCATTTTAACACAACGTTCATAAATTGTGCATGAAATATTGTGCACACTAATCAGTGGCATTGTTTAAATAAACGCATAAACTGTGTTATAACACTTGATTCAGACCAAATGATGGCTGATGCTCCCTAAACCAATTGTTCAGGATCTGACCCTGACAAATGCTGGCATTGTCATCCCATGTGATGTGATTCTTTAAAGTACTATGTCACATGGTTGGTTTAGAGTTAATATTAAAACAGTAGTTCAAAGCTAAAGAATTAGGAAATGAAAATTACATACTTTATAGTTTTCAGGTTATTTTTTAAATAACTTCCCTGTTTTCTCACCTGACCAGGTTCTTATCCACGTCTTTCTCTGAGTTTCAAGCTAAAGAGGAATATTGGATATTTCATCCTGCAAACATACATGCCGTCTATTCTTATCACCATTCTGTCATGGGTCTCTTTCTGGATCAACTACGATGCCTCTGCAGCCAGGGTGGCTCTAGGTGAGCACATACAGTGAATGTTTGATTAACGTCAGCTTGCATCAAGCTTCCTAATTGTTGCATGTTATGAAGCAGAAATTCATGAAGGTTAAATATTTTCCTGCAGTATCAGTCATATCAGATGGACTTTTAGCAACTCCAATATTCATAACTGTTGTAAATTTAGCATCTTTAAGTACCTTTACATTTTTAACTCCTCCTCTGGTTTGTAAAACCAGCATAGGCTTGTTTCAGATTTTGTGTTTATCAGAAGCTTCATTTTTTTTTTTTTTTTTAAATCAAAAAACTCCATCAAGCTAGCTTCATCCTCAATCCCCAGTTTAGCCCACGGGGCAATTTCACTGATTGACGACTGCACCGCATTTAGTGATCCTGTGGGAAGGCATGCGTGGGATGAAAAAAAAATAAAAACAAAAGGTAATGCTCTGTAATGGAGGCAGGTCAACAGTGTTGGGAAATATTCCGACATGCTCCTTTCCACACTGGATTTGGGAACCACTTAACTCTGACCTACGTTTCTGTTTGCTCTGGAAAAGTAAAGCTAAGCTTCAGGATTAGGCTTCTAATGTAATTTGCAACATTAGAAACAATGATTAGCATCCCTGGTAAAGATATGTGCAAAAACATTGAGTCTCTTACCATCCTGCTTACTGTATGTGGACACGTTTCCAGCCTTGTTTGTAAAAGTTGTAATTGTGCAAAAATTTTAATTGATTGCTCTTACACTAGATATGGGTAGGTTAAGATAACTAGCTACCTTTTTTGCATCCATTGACTTAGAAAGAACACCACCCATCTGCCTTATTTCAATGGCAATTTCTCTTGTAATTTTCCATCTTCTAAGAGGGACCAAGAGAAACTTCCTCCTATGTCCCACAATATTTATATTCTAAGGAAACAGGAAGTAATTTATTACAAATTAAAAGTTCCTACACAAAGTGAAAATGTTAAGTGTAATTTAGAAAAACATTTCGGCCACTGTGTATTTTATCAAAGGCTGGATCTAAAAAAAATCCCTGCCAGATTACGCAACTGTGTTTACTGAATGCTGGCTAGCACTATTGTAAATTAGGATGACACTCAAAATGAGAATATTCAAAGAAACTGCTATGTATAAAAGTTGGCTTATCAAACACTAGAAGCTCTTGACGAGTAAACACAATTAAAGTTGACATATAAATTTTAAACGGCTGCACTACTTCAGGTTTGAGAGCTTTATCTTGTCCCTCAAAGTGTATTAAAATGACTGGAGTGTCATTGATGTTGGCAACTTTAATGAATCAGAAATTGTTACCCTCTTTGGTGTCAATGGGACACTTTGAGTGAGTGAGTTGGTTACAAAGAGTTATATACTTTTGTTTTCTTAGCGGTGATAATTTTATGCAGTGATTTAGTGCTAGCTTATGTCCTTTATTCTGTGAAATTATTCTTCTTTACCAGGTATTACCACGGTGCTCACCATGACAACCATTAACACCCACCTGAGAGAAACCCTTCCCAAAATTCCTTATGTGAAGGCCATAGACATGTACCTCATGGGCTGCTTTGTGTTTGTCTTCCTGGCTCTGCTGGAGTATGCTCTGGTGAACTACATCTTCTTTGGCCAGGGCCCTCAGCGTCAGAAAAAGGCTGCTGAGAGGACAGCAACAGCAAACAATGAAAAGATGAGGATGGATCCAAATAAGGTAAAAGCTTACGAAGAGCCTGTTGTAGGTCTTGTAATGATTTCTTAGCAATGTTTAATACTTTTATCATCTATCAGTCAGCTTTCAGGGGAAGTGGTTTGCAGTCAGGTCTGAGCATGTTGCTTTGACTGTCCACTTGTAGAGTGTTCTCCTTACAGCCGAATTGATTTTCTCAAATTCCTTTGAGATGTCTTTAAATCTCTTACTGGACTTAAAATCTTCTACACCAAAAAAGCGCTTTTGATCTCGCTGTGGTGTTCGCTCTACCTTTAACTGTCAAGACGACATCAAGCCAACTGTACAGGGTTTATGTTGGCCAAACCTTTATTTAGTTTCAGTTTTTGTCACATTTGACAACCAGTTAGAAAAGTTGTTTTGTTCTGTTTTTTAACAGTTAGAAAAGTTAAATCTATTGTGTGGTAGTTTTAATTTTTGGAATGGGTAAAGTTCATACTAAATATAAAATTTCAAACTATGCCATCTCCTCACATAAATTTAGTAAAATTGTACAAGATTAATTTGTGGTAAGTGCATTGATTTGAACATAATATGAACCCAAGTTTGCTTCTATGGCTGCATTTGATTTAGACCCGTTTGCAAAGTGAGCTGAGATGGTAATTGCTGTAATTGTCTAATATTATCTTTTAAGGAAATATGAGATGTTCCAGTCCAGTGAAACCATGTGGTGTGCCTTTTTTTGGAGTGAATTAAGTGTGACATTGAAAACAACAATCAATTGTTGACAATTGTATCATTTAGATATTACATTTCCTCATGTTTTCTTAAAGTTTCTTTGCTACTTGTCTGCAGTGGCTGGTGGGAAACGTGGTTGGCAGAGATGATACTCTGTACGCAAGAATGAAACAAAGAGACCTTGCTGGTCATGATTCAATGTGGGAGCCAATATTTATGGATGACGCAGCAATTGGGCTTGGCGATCAAAAAAACAAGGTATTGCAAAATCCGTTTCTATTCATTCACAGCATACATAGCAGTGACTAACATGCACACCCTTAATACAAACAATATGCATAAGTAACATTATGTACATCTGAACCTTACGCAGTTTAACTTATTGAGTAAATAATACCAACACAGGAAAGTGAAAAGGTATTAAATTTCTCATTTACACTATAGATTTTTTTATTTTTTTGCTATTATACTTGCAACTCTTCTCCCTGGACAGATGGATACACATGAAAACATCCTCTTGGGCACTCTGGATATCAAGAATGACATGGGTGTTACAGAGCTGGCTTTGGGTCTCAATGACCCACGAAATACCATGTTAACATATGACAGCTCAAATCTGCAATATCGCAAATCAGGGCTGACAAGGCACAACTTTGGGCGAAATGCACTGGAGCGTCACATGACTCAAAAGAAAAGCCGACTTCGGAGGCGGGCCTCTCAGTTAAAAATCACCATCCCGGACTTGACTGATGTAAACTCTATCGACAAATGGTCACGGATGATCTTCCCAACCGTTTTTTCCTTCTTTAACATCGTTTACTGGCTCTACTATGTAAATTAAAGACAAACAGGACATAAGTGAAATCAAGCACATCAAAGGTAAATAAGAATTTAACGTTTGTATTTGAGTGACTCCATATTTATGTTCTCTTGTAAAACTAGATGGAATTGCTGTATTTGGGACTGGATCCATGATTTCTTGGAGCACAATCTTTGCTGGCTAACACACGAAAACCTTATGGAAAAGAGATTACATACTTATAAGGTGCCTGTTCCTGAACATGTGTTTATACTGTTGAGCGTTTTCTTTTTATTGAGTATTTTAACATCTCTCGGTCTGTTTGTTTTTAACCATTGAATCAGTTCTGAGTTGATAAAACAATGCTAGACATAAACTTATATAAAACAATTTCAAAAATGTTTACTTTCACTGAGACTGCGTGAAAATGATGAAGCCAACTTAAAGTCTGCAGGGTTATCTCACAATAATCATGTCAAAGACTATAGGCTATCACTGATCTAATTGCATGAACTTGCTGAAAAAAACTGTAAAAAATGCTTACGAATGAAAATATATTGTATGATATAAAGTTAACATTTTTATAACAGTGATTTTTAAAACTTTTTCTAATGTAATAAATTGATGGCACTACAAAACTGCATTTCCCTAACATTTTTGTCAGTTTGTCATCATCTTCTGTAAATTTACAAATAATGCCAACAATGTGTACAAATATCCTTAATATGCTTGTCGATTTAAACAAATAAAAAATAGGATATAACTACTACGACTAAACTATTTAAAACCTTTAGTTTGGTTCACTGTATCAAAATCCAGAAAGACTGGAGAATAGGAATGGTAAAAAAATATCAAAACTCAGTAGTTTTTTTTTTTGTTGTTGTTGTTAAAAGCACATGATTAAATAAAAAAGACCCCATACTTCATTTCAATAAAAGAATGCAAGAAATAGCACAAAATTTTACATTTCCTTTTTTTATGGCACTATTTCAATAGCTCTCTATAGGTTCACTGATTATTAGCTTCTGAAAACAATTTTCTGATTGTTGTAGATTTAATTATTTTTTCAAATCAGGAAAAGGCTCATTGTAATTAAACAAGTTTATCACACACTATGACTCTAAGGAGTGCACAGTTAAAGTATGCTTCTATTTTAGATTGTTTACAAGCCAACAGGCTTCACTCCTTGCACCTGGTGCTTTTGGGCCTCATCTTGAGGCAAACTTAATTATCATTACTTTATTTCAATTGTCAAAATGTACTAGGAATTAAATTGGTTGCAAAATATACTTATATATAGATCTTAGGTACTTTGTGCTTAACTTAACTTAAGCTCTAAGACTTACAAATCATGAACTTTTAAGATCTAAACGACATTAAATTTGTGGCAAACTATCAAGTTAAAAAGTTTGTTCAAAGCTGCATTGTATTGGTATTAATGTTACTCTAGAATGTGGAGTAGTTGTGAATATCTGAATACCTTTAATGTCAGGGATTTACAATGTTTTCTTTTCCCCCAGCTGTTTTGGGGGCTATTTTATGATGCTATATCCACTAAGTTTAAAATTGAGAATTATGTGAAAACATAATGCCAAACTCAGACATCAATGCATATCACAATGGTGACCCAAAACAAGAGCTGACGGCTAAGTCTTCAGTTCCTATTTAGGTTCATAAAGTGAAGGATTAAAAAGGTATTTGTTCAGTGCAGTACCTTTAATACTTAACAAACCAGCACCCTACATGTATCTGAAAGGGCTCTGTGGTAAACTCAATGTGCCTGTAATTCACCACAATGGTAAAAGGCAACTTGTGATAAAAACTATCAAAAGTGAAAAATTAACAACAGTTCAGGTGGAATGTTGAGTTCTGTTCTGTTTTAATCAGGTTTCTGATTAAAACAGCTGCTTTGACCTAGAAAGCGACGTATTCAGTGCGGTCCTAAAACTCTTACGTATATCTTGTGCAATGCTAAAGGCTGCGCCATGCAGAGCATTCTACCATGTGCCATACGGTGAAGTTTAAGTATTTTAACTTGTGCATCAGGCTTTTTGTGATCTCATTACACCCAGTCAGAAGAACTCAGAAGGATCACAGCAGCTAACGCCACTGATTTTAGAAAACCAGGTTATTTTTAGTGCTCTGCTCTCAGTGTCAACTCTTACAATTCAATCATGCTGTTGCTGCTCACATTCCTCTTCCTCTCAAGATCAGTAAATGTCTGTGCATTGGTTTCTCTTTATCATATTGCCACAGACTAGTTTTCACCAAAAAAAACCTCTATTCATAACTAACAACTGAGCCAGCGTGCAGTTTCAACATCCCCTTCAACAACCAGGCCAGAATGCACAGCTGAACACAAAACATGCTACTTCCTGTAAAAACAGCCTTGTTCTGATGCCTACGTGTCAGGTCACCCTTTTTCACCAAAATATGTCACGTGAAAAAGTCAATTTTTGAAAATTGACTTTATCGTTTACAACTTCTCGTTCTGTTTGCTGATTGGCCCATTTGAAATTCTACCAGAGGAATCCAATAAGAGAAAGCCAGATGGAGCACTGAGCTTAGGAAAGATTAGAATCAAGCAGAATCGTGTAGGAAGGAAACAGCCAGGTTATGATGAAAGTAGCCTAAACAAAAACAGCAAAAGAAACTGAAAATAAGTGGTTCAACTTCAAAATGAATACACACAAAGTTCAGGCACAGGTTAGGGCAGTGGTTCTCAAATAGTGGGGCGTGCCCCCTTTGGGGGGCGCGGTGCGATACCTGGGGGGGCGCGTGTGACCCTGGGGAACAGGCTGCTTTTTTTTTTTTTTTTTTAGTTATTATAATTATTAAATATTATTTATTGATTTGATTTAATTTTGCAATGGTGCAATTAGTTGGTAAACATGTTTACAGTTTAAACATGTTTAAAACACGTCTTAAAACAGACTTAAAACACGATTTAATAAAGTTATCCTTTGTAAGTTTGACCATATGTCTTTCTTTTTTCTTTTCTTTAATGTTAATAAGGATAAAATGTTATGCAGAGATGGATAGACACGGTGGGGACTGGGGGGCGCGAATAGTTTTCTTCTTGCTAGGGGGGGCGTAACAGAAAATAATTGAGAAGCACTGGGCTTGGGAAACATCATGAAAAGACAGAAATGTCTCAGATTAAAATGAATATATAAATATAAAAATAGCTTTAAATGAATGGAAGAAATATTAAGTAAATGAATATGAAGAACTGAGGGAAAACATTTTTGCACTAATTCCAAGTGGGGAAGATGTAAGTGAACATATGTAGAAAGACATAATGCAATCAGAAAACTACAACTATGTATATATCAGGACAGATCACTAGTCTTGATTTGGAACATATTGCTGTACATACACAAAATTTGGGAATTAAATCAACATTTCCAGTTTTTTTCTTCAGCTATGTAAAGCAAAAACAGATGGTGATGTGAAACAATGTAAATAGTCTGCTGTGGAGTCACTTCTATCTTGTTTATGAAAGTCCATGTCATTTTTACCAAAGCCTAAAGTTGTATTCATGAATGTAGCTCATGCATTGGCACCATAGATGGACTGACTGCTATTAGCAAAAGTAAAGCGAGTTCTACAGCACATGATTTACTAAAGCAGAAGTTTAACTGACTCTTTATTCAGCTTCCAAAAAACACAATTTCAACTAATACCAGTTGCAGTTCTTGCCCTGGAGGAGCCCCGTCTTCTGTTGCCCCAAACCAACCAAAACCTAGAAAACTAAATTCTAAGTCTAAATTAAATAAGTTGGAATCTCAAACGAAGCACATTTCACTTTTCAACAGCAAGCATCAACTCCGTACAGACAGACAGCACATGAAGCAATAGAAAACCTGTCCAAAATGTAACTAGCAGATGAGTTATATTTTTATTTTGTGCTGGCCTAAAAAAACCAACAAAATAGCACACATCTGTTACTGACCATTTAAAGATTTGTTTAATAATGTATTTGTTGTTCTTAACGGAGAGGGGCTTTGTGAGCTTGTTCCTGATGTTTTCATTTGTTTTGTTGCTTTCTGTGTTATTATACACAGTTAGCTGAAGCAGAATTGTACCTTTGTTCCACTAGACAAAATCTAGCCATGTAACATACTTTGAAGTGTCTTTAACATACTAAGTCCACCTCAGCTATAGTTAGAGCTTTGTAATATCCAGAGTACTGCTGTACATGGTTTGATGTGGTGTATTTAAACGTGAGCGTGCTAGGAGTGAATGCTTTCCAGATACAAGTGTTTTAAAGACACACTGGTAAAAATATACATGTGTAACTCACACTGATTTTTATGTTATTTGGTTTCATATATTTTTATACTTCTATATTCTATGTAAAGAAAATCAAATTTTCATATTTGTAATGAGAAAGATTACATTGCCCTATTGGGCAGAAAATGTTAGGATATTTATTAGAATCAAATCCTTTCATAACTGTGCAAAATTCACAACTACAAGGTCACAAATGGTTTGAAGTTCACTTCTTTTCTTCATTGTGCATTAGCTTGAAAGTTTTGGAAACGGAAGGTTTATTGCAGAGAGTTATATCCTCTGGAGCGTAAAAGGGCAGTACTGTAAACGCCTGCATGACGCATCTCAAAAATGGTGTATGTTTGCACACACTCACAGAAGAAGCCTTAGCCTCCTGCTGCCCTGGACCTCCTGCCAAACTGCTTCAGCCCCCGTTCACCTTCTCAACACCCTCCGGCCTGAAACCAAGAGCTCTTCCCTTTTTGAAGATATGCCCTGTAAAAAGTCAGTTTTTGTCTTTATTATAAAAACAATGGAATTTACTACATTGTTAATAAATATTGTATAAAGCTCTGAATATGAGTGGTTATTTATTATAAATGTATGCTCTGTGCTGCTCTAGTATGGCCATGGGTTACATTTATGTAGCTTATAAAAAGAGAGATTGGGTCCAGCAGCATTTACTTTAGCTACATAAGTAAATGCAGTTTCAAGCAGTTGCAGTCACACAGCAACTGCAACCCAAACCTGTTTTTAATGTGACTTGTGATCTGCATCCGACCTTTCACCTCCGTCTGAGCAACCCAATCCCGATCTTTTCTTTTTCTGTGCCACTTCTGTCTGTGGTTCGAATTTGGATCAAATCGTTTTCAAAAAGTTTGCAGTCATGTCACATTTTATCATAGTTGAAGTGAGACATGCATCATAACTTTGGACCAGAAAAAGCCGGATGGTGTAAATCCGCTGTAAAGCGGACGTGGCCCATGGAACAGCAATAACCAGTCCAGTACTGGCCTGATCTCAGTCCCATGAAGATGTTACGAGTAGTCACAAATGTGTCTGCATTAGGGTAGTTCAGTCTGGAGGAATGGGTCAGAACTCCAGCAAAGTTTTTTAAAAATCCTATGGACGGATTTGACCCATGTCATACAGTTTAAAAGACCATAATTCATGACACCGACCAAATGTTAGTAAACTTCTGAATTCAAAGAAATATAAATCTTTTGCCAAGTTTTCTGGGATTTAGAAATTAATCTACTAATGCTGAACCTAAAACAAGAGAAGTCATGTTTGATTTAACTTCAGACAGAGAAAGAAAATGTGACCTTATAAGTGATGTTTATAGAGATATGGTTTAAATTTTAGTAGCCAGTTAAAAAATGCAGGGAACAAAGATTTATCCAAATTAGCTTAGACTTTAAAGCAAGCAGTCTCAGGCTAAGATTTGAAACAGTACTGCAGCTGTGCAGGAATAAAGCTTTGGTGTCTCTGGATAGGAAGACATGAGTCATGACACAGAACTGTAGGCAGGCCTGGCATTCCAACAAAGACATTACAGCCTAATACAAAATGTTCCTTTTCATCCTTTACCCACAGCTCTGCATTTTTGTCATCACCCTGTGGCTTTAGTTTCACATTACTCTGACAAAGGGGAGCAGTGTTTGTCCAGCCAATGATATCATGCGATTACTGTTGTAAAGCATGAATCACAGATGATGTATAAATGGAATACAAAACATGACAAATACTGCAGAATTTCAATCTTTTTTTTTGTGATGAGGCTAGCTGTTATTTTGTGAGCATGCTTTTTTTTAAAAATGTTTTCCCCTCTTACATGAATCACATTGATCAAGACATATATATTTATTGCACTGCAGCACTGTCGGATTAGGACTGAAGAGAATTCTGCTCTGTATCGGAAATCTAGCAAGAATCACAGATGATGTGACCTTAAGCTCAAACACACTTGGGATTTGCTGCATGACAGCCATCTGGGAGCAAATACATTTTCACAGCATGTTGCATAGTTCAAAGATGTTCACTTTCTGGATAATGCAGAGGATCACATTCCTTGTGTTCTGCTGGAAAAATGTTTGTTCATTATCATTTTGTGTCTTACTTGTCTGCTAATCATCAACTGTCCTCTAACCTTACATTTCCAACAGTCTGGCTATGGCCAGCAAGAAATTAACTTTGCTCATTGCAACACCTTCAGCATTCACAAAAAAAGCTCATTCCCCGTCGATGTGCAGACACTGTACATAAGCACAGAAAGCTTTGAACCGTTTGTCATCAGGACCTTACATTATCCATTGTGTAGTCATTGTACTCCTCCTTCCTGGGAAGTAAAACATTCAAAGAGACCAACTCTTGTGATTTATGTATTGGTTGAGACTCTGGCTCATTGCTTTTAGTTTTTTCAGCCCGATTCTGATTTGAATTGGCTGTATGATGAGACCAAATCAAATATAGATTAATCTAGTAAATATAAGTAGTATCTATTTCCATTTGCTATTGTGCATCCCACCAAATTTGTAAAGCTGACCTGATCCATTTCTCTTAGTTAGGCAGGATAAGGCTGACAGATTAAAGCTTCACATTTGTTTTGTCAATTCATTTCTTGGCTCTTTAAACTTCAAGAAATGTCTGATTCCTTTGTCACTTCCTCTCCTTCCCTGAGTGCGTGTCCCTGGTTAATGTGACGCTGTTAGCACAGTAATTAAGTTCTGATTAGAGTGAAGATACTGTCAGCTAGCACCAATTTATGTGCACATTTGCTTGTGTGTGTTTCAGAATTTCTGGTCTTGAAAGGCCCATTTTTCTAACAAATGCTGTGTTGGGAGGATTTGCTCCTTATGGGGCCCCATAAGAAGTGCTGTTTTGGTGATAGGGTTAGGTTTAGGACTAAAGTATGTATTGAGTTTAGATTACAATCAGGCATGTAATGGTAATAGTTAGGTTCAGGTTATAGAAATGAATGAAAACTGAACCTCTGCTCTACCTGCTACAGTTTAAGCCCGAGTTTTAGATAGAATCACAAATGTAAATATGGCAAAAAATATATCTATTGATGCCAATGGCTACTATTATGTGTTTTTCCTTATTTTACACTTGCATGTGTCTTACAGTCTGTTACAGTGTGCTACTGCACAATTCAACCCTTTCTTTTAAGGCAGAGTATGTTTATCTCATTTCATCTGCCACAAATAACATTAACAGGAGCTAAGATAATTACTCTAAAAATTTAAAAAGGGCATCTGTAGGCCGATCTTTTGTGACTATGGAAATTGTTCCCACCAACAGCGACATAAAATCCCAAAACGGGATAAACATTGATGGTGTAATGAAGTTTGATCTTCCTAGTGTGAAGTGGTTCCTGCCAGAGGTTAACCCCACTGCTTACCCATCAGTTAGAACAACTCCAAAAAAAGACCACAACCAGCTCCCCAAAGCAACACCCTTCATGAATAGGTCACCAAACTCACCAAGGGGACAAACAAGCCCAGGCCACAGTCGACTGCAGCACACCAATGCCAACGCAACCAATGCAACACACAAGCTGTCCCACGAGGCCCAGCGGCACTGAGACTAGTTCCACACCAGGCTGCATACTCTGTTCCTGAGGGGTCAGAGTGAAACAAGCTGTGCCTGTTTAAAGTGCAGGCACACAGGAGCAGCAAAACTAAGGGAAGAACACATGCAGGCACAACTGCATGAAACTCTCAGTTTCTGCTTTTAATATCACACAAAGACAACCTAAATATATCCAACATGCAGTTTTCAAATTATGTTTGCGTAAACTGTTGGTCACGCATCCGACTTGAGAGCTTTCTGATAGAGCATAAAATGAAACACCAAAACAGTTCAAGACGTCACATTAGCAACTCCTGATCATGTCAACTTTCCATGTGATTTTTAAAAGTGAAATGCTGTGATAGTAGTCGACCAGATTTTGTGGGATGCACCTTCCAAACATTTTTCATTTGTCTAAGTTCAATCTTTTCCAAAGAGACTTGAGTGAGCACCTCTGATATTTTAAAAATAAATTTTGAGATTTTAGCCTGAATGACCATCTTGAAGATCAATCAAGTGCATCTGCACAGCACATTTGAGCAACAAGACAGTTTGAAACAGCCTTATTGGAGTCCATCTTTATGCTTTAGTTCAAATTTGGACATTTTCATATAAATCCTTAATTCAGCAATATTTTACATAAAACTATCAGAGCTGGCAGATGCATGTAGTTCAGAACACTTAAAAATGCTTTAATAAATATAAATAGGTAATTCCTATTGAAATAAAGGAGTAAAGGAAAACACATTAAGAAAAAAGAAACCAAGTCCTGATTAGTAGAGTGAGCAGCAAACATTACACTAAGCCATATTTTTTGTTAATTTCTAAAGATTGTCAAAACAACTCCAAAGATTTTAAGAAAATACAAGGAAAAAAACTGAGAATAAGTGTTTTATTCTCACTAGAGCCCAGACCAAATATCTGTTTAGCGTTTAATTTCAAACTCAGGACACAGAAATAATTTTTGCCCACTTATAGCTAGTGAGTGTGTGGAACTGACAGTTTGGTGGTTTTGGTCAGAGGCGTGGTTCACCAAGCCCATCACAAGGTCATTGGAAGGAAAAAACAGCAGCACATTTTATACAGTCAATTTACAACTGTTAATTAACTCGAAATATGTCTTATCACAGTGTGGGAGGAAAGCATGATAGTCAGAGAAACCCCATGCAGCCAGTGGCAAAAAATAAACATTCCTGTTACAAGCACAGCATCTCACCTCAGGGGGTAAAAGCATGGATGTTAAAACATGTCTTATGCAAATAATGTCTAACTTCTTGTTTATAACAATTCTAAGCAATAAGAACAATATTAATTTCCCACTACTACTGGAATCCTAAAAACCATCCTGCTATGCTCTTGAACAATGCGTCTCTTATGATTCCCTCCTACTGTGAATAATGTGCCTCTACTGAACAAAATTCCATCTTTGCTGCATCAACATTAGATACATTAGCTTAATAAGTCCAACAAGACTCCTGGCAATTCAATTTCAAAGTTCAAGGAGTACCCACAAATGGACAGATAGTTGTTAGGCAAAATTAATCTCAAAGTAAGTTATGGCATCAGCTTCATTTTCAGATTAAATAATTCAGCATCTGCAAATTAGTGAAAAGTTTGCCTAATCTCATGCTCGGCTATTTAATGTTCATATTGTGTCTCTATTGCAGAGAGATGAAATTGTGTAGATTCTGACGGTGCATCAGATCTCTAAATAACTGAACAACACATGGCTAGTAGCAGCTACTGCTGGGGAATAATGTGGTAGAAACACAAGACAGATTAACTCTTTCAAATACAAACATACTCAGATTAATTATAAAATATATCAAACATATAGCAAAATACATGAAACAAATCATTTTTGAACATGTAATGTGTTTATGCAGATCTTTTTAACACATTTCTTAAAAATAAATTCTGTAAACATTTTGTTGTATGATGGTTCTGGTTACTGTATTCGTTTTTCACATGCAGAATGTGGCATTTCACTTTAGAAGAGACAGTTATGAGCTTCATACTCACAATGTACAATATTCAGATGTTATTAAAGACATTTCCACAAAGACACTGATGGCACTCTAAGTGCTATGGCAAATGTCTATGCCCACCCCATCTTGAAATAGTTTGAAAACAATCCTGCAGTCAGCTTTCTAAAATAGACATCATTGATGTTATCGCCACTATAGCGAGTTTTATAAAGGCATAAGAAGCATTTGGAGAATGAGGTCATCGTTTAACATGATCACCTCATCCAGGGAGCAGCAAGAGCCAGGAAAAAGAGATGCTGTGAACCCAACACCATGTGCCTCTCATGCCAGGTGGGTCCTGCAGAGTGAGCTGGCTGTGCACAAATGCTGTATAATTACATGTTAATTTGCCTCTGTGAATTGTAGGAACAAGCAAAGAAAAAACATGGAACCTAAATAACTCAGCTGACTGTCAAAGTCAAGGAAATGGCACTTTAGCCAAATTACACAAAATTACATGGCTTAAGATCTCCAAGGAAAGATCCACGTTGACATACCAGCACAAGCATCTTTCTCCACCCAAAGTTACTCAGTGTACAAACTTCTGTTTGGTGAGGTTAGCATACACACACAAAATACAAACAAATCGTAGATTTTGTTCTGAAACCTATTACATGATGTCATCTCGCTCAACCAGGCATGTCAGAAAAGGCAGACAAAGTAGATTAAATAGATTAATTTTAGAAATTATAGCTGGTATTTTATACGACACCGCTCATTGTTTTTATCACCGACTGTTGTGTAATCTGTCATTTCTCACACATGACCTCTAGGCTTCACAGCGGAGATCCATGTAGTGTAAATTAGGGTGGTCACAAATGGTGGCGAAAAGTGTGGCAAAGCATACAAGACGCAGCTGAGAATCAGAACAACCTGACCAATGGAGCGATTGGGACCTTTTTGTTTTTAAAGAAAATATTCACAACAGTGTGCTCACCATTACACAAAAATATGTTCTTTATTAAGAGGTTATAACAAATGTCAGTAACATTCTACTCATTCATACACCTGAGAAAATATATTTATAAATTGCATTATTGCTTTTTTGGTCCATGAGACCTCTGATGTTGGGGCACTTGATGTTTTTTTTCCATCCGAAAAGGTTGCCAAGGTGACACCAATTACATTCTCCACTCTGACTCTTTGTTGCTCTCTGCTTATGTCCTATATGAAGGCTGAACCTGAAGCACTTTACCAATTACTTTGTAAAACTTGATCAGCGGCCACAGAGGCAAGTTCAACAAGAACAACTTTCATGCTCAGCTTTTTCATAATGATGTGTCAGTGCTGGATTTCAGATGGATGGATGAACTAAATTATGTAAGTGGAGAGAGTAGAGTGTATGCCTGTATGACTGACCTTCAGCACAGCTGGTGTTTATGTCTCTCATTCTACTATATATCCCAATAATCCCAAGAGATTTTATGAATTTAGGGCAGACAATCTAAACCCAGGCAGTTGTATCCTGGAGTATCTGACATCTAACATGAACCTAGAAAGTGTTGCTGCTGCCTTCCTTATTTGCTTTGTCAGGCATGTACTGTGCAGTACATTAACACAAAACAGCTTTACCAGAATTTGTATTAACGGGTTGCAGAAAAACGTGTAAAAACCAAAAAGCAAGCAGTTGTTAATAGATAAAAATATTTTATTTGATCAAATGCTGTGGTTGTACAAATACACCCACCTGTGGTTGGCACAACTTTAGAATCATTCGGTCGCTGTCATTTGCCATTTTAGTTGATAATGTGGAAAATATACCACAGCACAGAAGGTGAATGCCAAGTATGTACTTTTAGACAATCATAGGCAACAGGCATTGATCAGTAATGAGACATATGTTCATACACAATGTGCAGATGCTGATCTAACTCAGATCCAGTCTCACACCTGACCTTCTCCAGCTTTTTGCATTTACATAAACTGACCCTGGAAATGGAGTAATTCACGTCAGGCAGACTTTTGAAATGCTAAAGATCTACTCTGGCATCAAAGTGAAAATATTCTACAATTGTCTTTGTATTCAAAGACAAATACTTTTATTAAAAACATTAGTAGTTTTAAACAAAATTATCAAGTGAGGACCCGATTACCAGGAATTAATGATCAAACTCAAATCAATTGATGGTGTGATTTTGCACATTGGTTTTCTCAAACAGCACATAGTACCACGGAGATATTCAGAAAAAAAAAAACTACTTTTTGAAATGCAACAATTTATTTGCAAAATACTTGTAGTTCTAGTTAAATCAAACTTTAACTGAGTTTGTTTGATTCAACAAAACTTAGTAAAATGAAAACAAGGAAACAAAAAAAACTATGGAGAAAAAAATAGTATGAAGGAATACATGAAAAGGTGATGCAGTGATGTCACCGTTTGGTGATGCATGTTTAAGAACCAATTTTTGGTTTGAGACAGAATTTGTTTTAAAACTAATTCTAAGTATTCAAACAACCAATTCACAATTCAAAGCAGAAGGAAAAACTGAAAAAATTTAATATAAAAAAAAAAACCCTTTCTTTAATTAGAAATCAATAATCTTTTGGACAACTGATTCCTAATTGTAAGTGCGGTAAGCTCTCTCTAGTCTAGCCCCTCAAAGCTTTCGTACGCAACACATTACTTCTTAAAAAAAAAAAGAAAAAAAAATGGCCTTGAATCCGACGGTTATCTTTAAGTCTTTTCTGGGCTTAATAAAAAGATTCAAAATTAATAAAAACAACAAACAGATTCAAAACAAATAGAAAGTGACAAAGGTCAAAAGACTGAGCTACTCCCAAGGTGTCAGGCTTCTACAATGAGCAAGCGCTCTCATCTTTCATAAGCTAATTAGTCCATAACCAATCAAAAGGCACTACGTAATAAGCTTCAACAAGATACTATTATAGATGCTTATCTTTTTCAAATGGCAGAGTAACAAATGAAACTCATGTAAACACAAAATAACATTTTGTATCAAGTTCCGAAAAGGTATAAAAGGCTTCTCCGCTAATGTTATATTAACTGGCCATCACAGTGACTGACTGACATATGCTTCTCATCTCATAGCAAGTTTAGGTGCTTTAAATGCAGTTGACAGTCAGCTCAGAAACTGAACATTCACAGATGCAGATGGAGGGACACTATAGGAATTCAAATAATTTTGAAGGATTCTGTGTCCCAAAATAGAAGTAATAATAGCTGTGTTGACTAATCCTTTCATTTTAGAGCATTGTGTGAATATTAATGTCATGCTGGCAAGATTGTGTGCATGCTCTTTGGAGAGTTAGAGGAGACTGAAATGAGACGTTGAGAGAAAAGCTTTCAATAAGACATCTTACAGAGTAAATCCCTTATGTCGATTGTCAGAAAATTGAATTGGAGCCCACATTTGTGGGTTACCACAACTCAAAGGTTTTCAAAGCATTTCATTTCCAGCAACATTTAAAAAACAAAGACAACACGATGGGAATTACTTGAGGGATGCAAAGATTGTTATAGGAGATGTCACATACATCGACTGCATTGTTTTGAAAGCCAGAACAAAACAGCTGCATTCACAGTGACAGAGGAGTGCCTCCTGGTTTATCAGCATGTCTCTATACAGTCACCATGCTTATACACAAGAGGACCAAGGTATAACTCCTGAGCCAAAACATCTACACTAAAGCATTGCTGCTTGCCACTACTACACAGCACAATGTGTTACTATAAGATTAAGTTAGCTTGCATTATGATACATGTGTTTAATAGCATTGTCTAATAGAAGTTCTCTGCTACCCAAAATGTCCCGCCACATTGCTAAAGCCACTGCTCAGATTTTCTCTTCCTGCTAATGGGAATTAGAGCAAAGTAGCAGCAACTTTGGCACATTGTTGCCCCCTACAGGTCTGAAGTACAAATTGAATACTTTTTTTTTTCTGTTCAAATTGTAAGCCTGCCATTGTGGTGTGTGTGCACGCTATTCAAATTCAACCATTTACCTGCATTTGGCCAGTGGTAGATGCCATTTAGTAGCTATTTATTCAAAATAAACTGACTCAGATTTCATCACTAATTATGAAAATGTTTTATTATTGCTATATCACCGTTGCTCTAAAAATGTTCCTTTCTGTTGTGGAACAGGATTTCTTCATGGTGCTTTTCTCTTTAGCTGGTTGCTTCTTCAGCAGCAACATTTGTGGTAAATCATTTTGAAGCGAGTGCTTTATTTTGCTTTGCCTAGTTCTCCTGCCTTTTCTGTTGTTTTCTGTTTGTATCTTGATTAAACAAATAAAGTGTTGCTTTCTGGGTTTTAAATCTGCCTTTTCTTTATACCAGGACCTAAAACTGTTACTTCCCTCCATTTCCTTGACATTTCGTCATCCATCCATTGCCTCCCCCATTGTGTTTGGGGGAGTAATGAATCCAGCAGGGGAAACCCAGCCATCCCTCACTAGTGACACTCTCCAGCTCATTCTAATGGATTTTCCAGGCAGTGCATTCTGGGTTTGTCCAGGTTCTCTTCCCAATTGGACCAAAACATGGAGAGGTCTCCTAATCAGATGCCTGAACCACTTCACCTGATGCTGTTCAGTTTGGAGTAGGTTAAAAACCTTCAACATTTCAACATATATGCCAGGAATTTCATTGATAATTTGAACATTTTGTGCACAAAAGGTGATGAGATGAACAATACATATATAAGTAAGCACAAGTGCAATTAAACTCTGATTATATATATATATAAAAAACTAAAACTTTTCAAGGGCCTTAAATACAATCTACATAATTTGAGTCATCCCTTCTCCCAGTGCAGTCCTGGGTTCATGACTCAGCAACAGGAAATACAGCTTCCATGAGAAAATTGTACAGCAAAAACCACTTCTGACCAAAAACATCACATTTTCCAGAAAAAAAAGTAGACCGCGGAAAAAACAAGAACTTTATGTAAAGTGTGTTTAGAATAATAAACACTTTATATTATTTTTGTGTATGTGTAACTCTAGGAAATTATATTATTCAATACATAAAAGTCATGTAAAAATAATTAATTAAAAAATCTGGCAAGGGTCCATTAAAAAGGCATTGCAACAGTATAAAAAACAAACAAGTCCTATTGTGTACAATTAAGATTCATGCAAATCTCCTGAAAAAGCCTATAACTTTGATTAGTTAGATAATGCCCAAAGTGGGTTCTGGACGCCCGGCATCCTGCATGTTTTAGTTCTCCAGGTTTAACGCACCTGGATCACATGATGGATCATTAGAGGCCAAAGAACATTGACCTGCTGAGAAGGTTGTTACTACCTTAGAGAACTAAAACATGCAGGATACTGGCCCTCGAGGACCGACTTTGGGCACCACTGAGTTAGATATCATCATATTCAATTATTGAGTTGTTAGAATCTCCTCACTGGGAAACATTTCTTACATTAATGAAGGTTCATACAAGCACCACAAAAACATTTGGGAGCACAGTCTTTAGTGTCATTAATCAGGATAAAATGTCACTGACACATTATCAAATGTCAAGTTAATTTTCATTATTTTTTTAGCTACTTTAGTATCATTTAATGTCAGCATTGCACTGAGTTAAACAGAGCAAATAAAACAATAAAATTCTCTCCCCTTTTTAAGTGTGTAGGCTTCTGATCCACATTTAGATTTGTTTCTGCTTGAATCAGTTACAAAGTGTATGATTTATGTCTTACATTTAGCATAAGCGGATTGACAAGAACTATTTTTTTGGGTGGAAGAGGTAGAGCAAAACATTCAACTAGTATGCAAAGTTTATTCTGTCCACTTTATCCTATGTGGCTACATTTTTAAATGTGTGAATATTTTCCACACTACTTTTCTGCTCAGAAGTCCCCAAATCCCTCAAGCAATTTTCAGATACAGACCCTGGTCTTGGTACACCAGTGTCACATCCTCTTCTTTTAAAGCCTTTTTGACTACATCAGTAAATCTATCCTGTTACATTCTCTGAGCAGTACATGTGTCTTCAAGATGCATCTCAGATTAGAGGCATTCTTGTATTTTTTTTCTATTACAATCTAAATCATTTACTAAATTATCACATTAGGTTCTAATGAGCAGTGAAAATATAAAGGCATGTCCTGTTAAGCATACAAAACATGTTTTTTACGTTTTTTTTTGTTTTTTTTTAGTGATGAGAATCTTAATTGAAAATGTCAGTGTTCCTTTATGTCGTCTGTTTCAGGAAATACTTCTGTTAAGATAAAACTGCACAGAGGTGACATTGTTCTCCTCTTACATTACTGGAGTAAAGAAATTGAAATACATTAAAATATTTAGCTAAATATTACTAAATAATATTTCAATAAACTATCAAACTTAGGAGAGAATAAGTTTCAAACAACCCTAACTTAATGTATGACAAGTTTTGTCATTAAGTTATTGAATATTTCAGCCATTGTAGTTTAAAAAATAAAACATTTCTGACGTGGATTTTCATCTGAGAATGTGTGTGAGGGTGAACGACAAGCAATGTAGTGTGAAGCGCTTTGGGGTCCAATGGACTTGATAAAACACAACACCAGTACAGGCCATTTACCTTCTAATCCCAAACTTTAAACATCCGATGGATCTCCATTCAATACATCATCCAAAAATAGTGTGGCAAAACTCCTAACATATCGGTTCCCTCAAACTGATGGGCCTAGCAATGAGGACATTAATCACAGAAGCAGCAAAAAGATCTACTGTAACTCTGGAGGGGAAAAAATCCCATTTGTGGTTTGCCTGAAGCCCTAGTAGACACAAAGAAATGTGGAGGAAGATACTTCATCACAACTGAAGATACATTCAGTTATGACCTCATTTGACATCATAACTGAACTTTTTGGGTAACATAAAAACAGGATATGAAATTATTTTTTTTAAATTGTCAATTAAGTTGGATAATTCTGTTAATTTACCAGATTTACTTTTTTAAAACCTGATGAGCTGCCAGCAATGTTTCACAATCATTCACCAATAAGCTGGAAAGAAAGAAGCAGCACATATAGACCATCTAGATTAATTATATTTACAAAATAAATCAAACACAAGCTTTAGTGTCCTTCAGTAACAGGTCCAAGCCAGAGAATCCTCAGAAGGATGGATTCCAGGTAGAGCTACTATCATTTCACACCTGAACAGTGTTTGAAAAGATGACTGGATGGCTGTCAGCAAAATAAATGCTTCACTTGTTTGAATTCCACTCCTTCCTCTTCTTGCTTCAAATGCCAACTACATGGTACGGTGAAAGTGTTGCAAAGATGTAGGAGGGATGGTAAAAGGCTCACCTTTTTTTGTCCCAAGTGCATCCAGACTGACTGACATCTTTTATGCCCTTACATTCAGTTTGAGACCCGTTTTCACATTTTCTGTCAGTTTGGGATTATTTTATAATTGGCTGTGCACCAAAGCCGTTATAATATTGTGTATCTGCTGTGAGTTTTAATTAGAGTTCCTTCCTATTTTTTTATAACAAATTTTCATGATTTTCACTTTTTGTTGTAGTTTTAATTTTTCATGCAATTTTTATAAAATTCTGGATATTTGAGTAAAGAATTTTATCAATGTTGGACATATAGCGTTTTGTAGCTTTAGAATATGGTTTGGATCAATAGTTTCATTTCCAGATGAAAACATCTAAAACCAGACATCTTAATAATTATTCAGAAGCAAGAATGTTTTTTGGGGGTTTTTTTTTCCCACATGATGAAGCCTCAGTATTTATAATAATGCTACAAGTCGAAACTCTGAACTGGGTTTGCATTCACTCCCAATGCAATAGCTTTCCAGTTCTACTAACCACATTATGCACACAGGAATGTGAGAAACATTGGTTGGAGACTGACCTCTGAAGAGATTCACTGCCTCAAAATAAGAAGCTAGCAGAACATTGAAGCATTTTGTATGCACATATTGAACCTACTGAAAGGCTCTGCAATTATTTAAATTGACAGACTATCCTCACAATTTAAGCCCAGATAGTCTGAGAAACGTCGGGGAGCTAAAGTCTGTCAGCTACATTAACAAATCAAAATCAAAGACAAAAAGCAAACGGGATAAAATAACGCATCCCTCTACTTCATCTCTTTATGTAACAAAGTAGTAGAAACATTTATTTGTACAACTCTTGAAAATGTCCCCAACTTACCATTACAAACTTTATAAATGTACTCATTTTCCTCATCATTCAGCATTCTCTGAAAACAAACTTCTCCTTAGTGCTTGTTTTTGTTTAGAAACCACAAGACCTGAACAACAAAGCAAAGCTGGAGCTTGAAAAGTTGCACTCTTGGGACAGAGAAAGGCAAAGAAGATGAAATATGGATGGGCAGACGTGGCAAGCAACCATGAGGCTCAGAGACTGGAAAGGGGTCAGATATGAGAGGGAAAATGTTATAGAAACATGTTAGGAGGAGTGTAGAGCTAAAACTCCAAGCTGTGAGGGGACACGATGGATGGGTATTTTGAGGAAACCAGCTGGAAGAAAGGAAGAGGTTTGGTTGTCTCAAGCTGTGCCAGCTGGTGCAGCTTTTTCAACTCATAGCTGGAAACAGACTAAAAGTCTGGAAGATGCATTTACATCAAGTGAACTTTAGCCTTGCCAAGCAAATACATGCATACTAGAGGTTCAAGTCAACACATTCAACACCAATATCTGCCTCTAAATATATGAACATATTAGAAGAAACTACTCATACATGAAAGTAGGAAAATATAAAAACAAGTATTTAGTTTCACTACCTTACCTTAAGGTAAAAAACATACAATGACTTAAATGTGTTGATGAAAGGAACTGCACCATGTTACAGTCAAAACAACTTCATAATTGCCAAATAATATAAACTTATATTTTATAGTCTCGATTCTGCTTTCTTCCCAAAATGACTGAGGCTGAACTATTTTGAAACAGGACAAATACTTTAAGCTTTAGACATGCAAACCTGGTAGGACAAAAGTCTATTTTTTTTTTTAAACAGAACTATATCGCTGCTGTTGACAAAGCCTTATATTTGTTACATTGACTTTTCTCTTGTTATGTCTTTTACAGGAATGTCCCTGCAGACTTCACACTTAAACGCAGTTTGAAAAAGGTCATGTTGGGCTGGGACTCTGGAGACTGGGAAAAGCCATTTTGACTTACTTAAAGATTCAAGGCCTACATTTATTCTTAGAAGCCTGATAGGTTCTCAAGTTCTAATTGCTTTTTAAGGAGACACATGACAAGCCACTTGGTGTTTTGCAAGCCATGTTGAGGAGTGACTGTGACAAATGCTTTGCTCCTAATTTTGTTGTCAAATTCTGTGGAAAATGGCAAGGCGTTAAATGTTACAGTGACTTGGGGCCTGACTCACTGCGGTTGGAGCCGTTTCCCCACATTTTGGACAACAGAAATAAACTGCTTGCCATACATTTTATCATCTAATTTAGCTCTGTTCTCATTTATTTTCAGAACATCCACATTATGTTGTGTATTTCTTCAAAATGCTGAAGAAATCAAGCTACTTCATAGAGAAACACAGGGTCTAAAATATAATTGCAAAATTCTGAGATAAAAAAAAACAGATGGGAGTTGGACCGCTCGCTGTGACTGGCAATCGGCTTTGTGCTCGCTGGTTCTTGGCTCTTTCCATCAGCTGTAGCCTAAGCTTTTGACAGAGGCTGAAACAGCACAAAGACTTTGGCTACAATTTTCAACATGACATCAAACTTCTCCAGACTCAGCTTGTTGTAGTTCCTCAAAACTATAAACCAGATTCTAAAATGAGCAAATATGCATAAAGGAAAAATTGCAGAAAGAAAGAACAAACAAAATCCAAGCACGCTGTCAGCTCCTACTTTTCTTGAATTACTCTTAACTTACAAATTTACAGTTGTATCTGAGTATTATGAATTGTTACATTGGGCCTGTAGGACAGCAGCATCTGCCCATGTTTTCTCCACCTTTGTCCTTCAGCTAGTTTCCAAGTGATTATCTATGTGAAATAATGTGACGTCTGCATGATCTTTACTTGCTGAATTGTCACCTCTACAATGAAACTCAACGTATTACCTGCTTTGGCAACTAACTGATGAATATCCTTGTAGATATTCATGTTTGTCTGATAAAATAAATTATTTCTTAATAGGTTTAGTCCTATCAGTTGGTTTATGTAGCCCCGTCACTGATACTGTTTTTATATTGTGCACAGTTTAGATTAGATGTATCCTTGTTGAAGAACTGGCATCCTCCACATGTGAGCAACTGTGATTAAGGAGCTAATGAGTGAAGCGGTCAATGAGCCTGGGAAAAGGACAGATGGAGTGACTGTGAGAGAGAATGGCAGATGGAATCAGATGGAATGACTAGACATTGGGTAAATGAAAAGAGATGAATGATCACCAATGAACGAGCTCAGTGCATGTGATGTGTGTCAGTAGTGGATGGGGGGGGATGTCCTCTCACTGTCTAATTGTCTTTGTCTGAAATTGCACTTCCAGTGGATTCCCAGAGATCCCATCAGGATGACCTTCAGAAGCTAATTGAGGGGGAATGGGAAAAATGGGGAGGAGGCAGGAATAACTCCAGGTTATGTATTTGAATGTGAGAAAGAAATCCATTAAATATTTTTATGTTGGGAAATTCTATTAGAATAAAGGCTGACAGATTGGGTATTATAGGGGAAGGGAACATTTTCAGCTACGGATATCTTGAATGTCACTAGTGAACTTCAGTAGTTTACTGCAGTATTTTAAGTAAAAGTGGAAGAATTTCGTTAAAAGATAATTGTGTTGTGCAGAGAAGCTGATTGTGTTCATTCTGCATGCGTTCGTAGGGCACAATCCACTTAATCAGTTATTCTATAAGATTACACCTCACCAGGCAGGTATTCATAAAACAATTACCGACGGAGACCAAGAGCCTTTTGACTTCATTTCTGGTAATCATTTGCTTCCCAAAATTTAAATTACCACATTTTATGAACATTGCCTTTGGCACTTATTAATGTTTTATTCATAGCTACACTATTATAGCACAACATTTCAGGAGAAGAACATAATGAAAGCAATGCTGCAAGCCAAAGATCTTTACCACTACCTTCTGGTGAATGAGTTAACAAAAAAACATCTGGCAGAACATAAGAAACCTGGTGCTCTGGCAACCTACTTAAACACCCATGAGACAAAAATAATCAGCTTCAACAAACTGCTAATTATTAAAACAAATATGTTTATCTTAACTAACATTAAAGTAGGCTACCTCAAAAACCTTTTAAAACAAGATATTTGGCTGAAGATCTGAGAATTCTGTTAAAACAGGTAATGTTTGGCAACAGGGGACCTTCTATTCCAACATCTCCCCTTCTGTAAGAAACCTCAACAGATTGTTGTCCATCTGTTATTTCCAGTCACTTTTCTGCCTCTAGTTCTGCCTTCATTCAAATTCTGCTGGATCCCAAATCAAGATAAAACTTGAAAATGTTCAGCATGTCAATAGAATAGCAATTTCCCCGTGGGGATCAATAAAGTACATTCTATTCTATGGACTCCTGCTAGTTTTCCCTGACAAGCTGTGGTTACAGTTTCAAAAGTTAAAAAAAGTAATAAAAAATAAAAATGGTGCATAGCCATCAAAACAAATGTGACTCAGAGAGGAGAAATGTTGAAGTAACCCTCCACCAGGCAGAAACGGTTAAAAGGTGGTCAAGCGTTATAATCATCCAATTGCTTTATGTTTAGTTCAGACGGCCAAAATGTATTTTAAATCTGATATCCACTGATTTTTCATATTCCAATCTGTTTTTCTCATCACAAAACACCTCATGAGCACATGCAGTGTGAAACCAATAGTTGTTTGCAGATAACCAGAAATATAATTTACTGATGTGCTTGATATTAAATGCCATCTCAGCTTTTTCCATTATAGTTAGTATGTACCCAATGATTTACTGTTAAATATTTTGCCAACATAGATAAACAAAATAGTTTCGTTTTGTTCCTCGTGCAGTGTGTGTTTACACCACAAGCCTTGCATCATGGAGCTGTGGGGGTGGACAGCCTGTCCTGTGTGTAGCAGGCCAGGAGGCCTTATTCCCAAAGGTCAGCTGTGCTGTGCATAAACAGGCATGAACCACTGGCCCAGATATTTTCAGCAGCTTGTGAGGCAGTTCACAGCTAGATAAGAACAAATCAGACACAGTGGCAGTCAGACCCTTTAAGCGCTTCGGCACCGTCTGGTTTTGAATTCATCCAAGAGTGGAAAAAAGAAAACAATGATAAATAATGAGAGATAAAGGAGCACGTAGACTTATCCAGTGAAAAAGTTAAAGACAAAAGACAGAATTTTCAGTTTCATAATGCATGGTATTAATACATGATGGCCACACAGTAGCTCAGGTTGGGTCCTGAAAGCTTAAGTGAGGAATAGCAATAGTAATTTCAGTAAATTAAGAACAAAAATATTTTACCCCAAAAGGCACCAGATACAAACAGGGGAGGCTCCTTGTTTGCGCAGAAGCTTTTATGTTATTTTCTACCTGCTGAGCATTTTGTGCCATCTGAAAATCAAGAAGATACAGTATATTGTTACTGGAAGTACTTTACCAGTCAGATTAGCCTTTAAAATACCAGAATTTGAACAAATCATTATACTTTCGTCAGTTTGATGGCATTTTTATTACCGTAACAATGAATGTCGTCTATTTCGTTTCAGCAATTCAGGATTTGTGATGTTTAAAATTACTATTGGAAACATTAACAGCAGTTTATGGATATATGTGACATTTTTTATGCTTTCTTGTGCCTATAGGCTGTGCTGCTTCACAACTTGATGAAATGGGCAGTTAAAACAGTGCTATTTTTTCTAAATGTGTGTGTTTGTGTGTCAGGGACAAAAATATAGACCGTCATTTCTTTGCTTGCTGCGTTTGTGAGTAGCCCAGAAATTCAGCGGTACTAACATCCAGAATGTTACATGCAGACATCATGTCATATCAATTTTAGGATTATATTGATGCATTGGAATAATTCTTTTTCCTGGGTAAAAGGATTGTATAACGTGCAGCTCTGAGGATTTCTAAAAAAGAAGAATTGGGTGCAGCAGTTTTCATTTATTGTGGATTTTCTCTCTTTGCATTTTGTGCTGGTGAATCATAACTAGTTTGTAAGTAGAGCTTCAAAATGTAAATAAGAAGAAACAGGGGCTAGAGATAAAAAAGAGATTAGGAAAACTATCGGAAACTGCATTTAACCTGAAATTGGTTGAAAAAGCTAATGAAAAGTAGAAGGCCATCATGCAAATCAGTTAAAATCTCAGCATAAATCTTGTTCTGTTTTTTCTGTCATAAACGCCAAATGGAAAAGGCAAGAAATCTTCTTGTTGCTGAGCATTGTGGGATTGTTAAAAGACAGGACTTTTACAAGGTATCTCCACCGCAATCAGTGTGTCTAGATTCATGAGCTGCATCTTTCAAAGGCCGTATTTGAATGCTGACGATGTCACAGCTGTCCAAAGGCAGCCCAAATTCGAAGGCTCCTCCGAAGTAAATGTACGATGTACATACTCTCTTAAAAATGTCTGGAATGTGCTTAAAAGCTGAATCTGTCAGGAAATTTATGTAAACCAACTTTACCTTTACAGACAAAAAGCTGACCAAATATCCTACCAAAATGAAGCTCAAGCCTTTCTGATGGCTGCAAAAGCACATGTTGCTCCTACAACTTGCAAAAGTTGTAGTTTCTCCAACAAATATGCTGATAGCTTTGATCCTGTGCAGATTAAAAACAGTTTACAATTAATGCAAACATCATTAATGTGTCATAAATATTGTAAACATCATTTATTTTTTGGAATCTTGATAAAAATAGGTTTGCACATGGATATGTGGTTGTGCTTAATTTCTGTGGCTGTTTCCTTTGTGTTAACAGATAAAACAAAAGAGGAAGGCCAATATTTGAAGCTTCTGTATATTTTGGCAGTCACCTGCTTCCCCTCAGCTCACTTTTCAAAATATTTGTCTGAGCAGGCCTGTGACGACTATCTATGTGCATTTCTCTATCTATGTGTGCTCACGCACTTGTAACGATCTGCACTAGCAGTAAACAAGCAGGCTTTCCTCGCCACATCCTTCGTTTGAGCATTAAGGTCAGCTGTCCTTGCAGCCTACCAGCTCCGTCCATGCAGCAAATGAAAGTTGACATTAGAAAGTTGTTCCCTCCAGTGTGCAGGTGGCACTGCAATCAGCTGTCCTCTCTTTTAAATGAGTCTGACTGGTCCTGCACTCTAATAACTTAAAAGGAAACATATTTTAAATTAGTTGTTGCAGCTGGATACAGTTAGGGATAAATTACCTGTTTTAGTTTTCTGTACTTTCAACAAAATGAGTCAAGTAATTATGTTTTATAAAATATGTCAAAAGGTGTTTTTTTTCTGTCTTGCAGACTCCTCCTACCAGCTGCTTATTTTTTTTTATTAGGGGTTATATGCATTTCAGGGAATCTTGTTCATTTATTTCTTCCACGTTGTATTATGAAACAATGCATGTCTTTGGAACACATTCTTAATAAAGTGCCTGAAGATTTGATTTAATATGAATTTGTTTTCTTAAATGTCTGCCAGCTGTAGAGAACAACTCCCTTAATAGCCCATCTTGCAAGGTTCAGTGAATCATAAGTCAGTGTTAGAACAGACTAATTAGAGAATAAAACAAAAAGATAACTGGATTGCTAAAAGATAAATCCTTCGAGCATCTGAAGTAAAAATGCATATTTGTAGAAATGCAAAATTAAAAATCTGTCTAAAACTGTGTTGAATGAAATATATGCTAATCAACTCTGGAGCATTCCTTCTTAGAGATAACTCCTCTGCTGCATGTATGAGGAGCAGCGACTCTTTTTCATATTAATTTTTATTTCTATTTTTATCCAGTAAAACTGCTGACCTACATGCCTGAAGCCGGTGACATAGATATTGTGAGTGGCTGGTTTCTGTCAAGAGGTCACAGAAGCAGGTTTGCGGAAGCAAAAACAAACACGTGATCGCATGAACCTTTTGTTGGGATTCAACGCATTCAACAACCTATTAGATCATTTCCACCTCCAGGCTCTGACTCACCTTCAACATAGCTTTGTAACTACAGTTCACCCTCCAACTGCAGACAACAGCCTGACTGATGTGTGACTAGTTTTGGATGCTCATAAAAAAGGGAGAGAGAATACTGTTTCCATTGTTGATTAACTGTGTTCATTCTGTTTGCATATTCCAGAGAACAGTATCTAAATATGTAAAAAAGAAAAGAAAATAACCCAATTCTCATGACACTCCCACTCAAAACTTCTATTTATATAATGAAAATCACATTCAAAAGATTATATAAATCCAGTTGGAGTAGTGTGGTGGATTATCAAGTTTTTGATTTAATTTTATTTTTTTTTAACTCATAGAATTAGTACTAAAAATAAAACTTAATTGGATCACATCATGCACATCACATATGTGACTGGCCATGGGAAAAGGTAGGAGGAATTTGCCAGAGCACAAACTGAGATAGGCATTTAGTTTGTCGCTATGGTTTCTCTTTTTTTTTTTTTTTTTTTATTCCTGCAGGCGTGGAAACAGACTTCTGACCTATGCTCTCTTCTCCTTTAAACCTTCCCCAGTTCCATTTCTCCTTTTTTCATTACATTTAAATTTGTAGAAGGCATATTTTTTGTGAATATTGCTTCAGAGTGGCTCTTATACTGCATAATAAAGTAACATTCATAGAGAATATTTTTTTCAAAATAAATTATTTTCATACTGAATTTGGAAAAAATACAGTAGTGTTTTTCTTTTCATCTGTGTTCTGAGTATACAAGTGTTCTTGAATTTTGGAATATCTATTTTGCTATTTTGTATTTCCTCTATTCAAAAAGCTCTAATTTTAGTTAATAAGTCTTTGTATTCATATCAGCATCCAGCACATTTCTATCTTATATTTCGTCTTTTATGTCTTGATTTCCACATTTGAGGTTCTACTACTTTAAAGCAGCTTATTTTCTAACTGTTAGCACCTGTTAAAGCTCCAGTTTCCTATATTGGAGCTTTAGTAGAAGAAAAGGCCAATTCTTCAAATTGGCCATTTCCTTTTACTTCTGCATATTTTTTCATGTCTATGCTGCAGCACTCATTGCCTCACTAAGATATGCTCATACCCACTTATCACTATTATGATACATTGTGGCTTAAGGCTACTGTTCAAATTAAAGAAAATACAATTTTAATCAAGCCAAACGTTAGGAAAATCTGTCAAAACCTGTGAGCCCCAACAAAACCTCACCAAAACGTTTACAACTAAAAGATAGAGTTAAACTTCAGTATTTCTATAACAATGTGTTGACATTAAAAAGGCTAATTTTAAAATGTTTTATTTGCTATCCTGCTTTTCTTTTAGCTCTTCAAAACTTTTTGCATGTTCTTTTCCAAGTCAGATGACTTTTGCCACTTTCATCAGTCTATTTGTGCCATCGTTCTTTGAAAATAGTGCAGCATCAGCAGGATATGAAAACCAGGACATGGCTCTCAGGGACCAGATACAAGTAAAGGCAGCAAGGAGCATTATGGATAACTGATGCTTTAGAATCTGCAGAATCTTTGACCTGTAGCAGTACCGCAAGAAAGAGGTCAATTCTCCAACCTTGTTCATCTCTGCCTAGTCTATTAGCAGCTAATCTTGTAGCATCTCCCATCAACATGCATTTATAATGCAAAGTTTTTGAAATATTGAAATATTTTTTCATAGGGCCTTAGTACAACCTAAGAAATCTACATATAAAAGTAATATAGAGGAAGCGAGTCCATTAATTAAATAAAAAATTCAAAATAATGCACATAAACATTTACATTTATATGTTTATGTTTATAAATGTTTATTTTATAAACATTTATAAACAGTCCCACTTTGTTCAAGACTGTTTCGGAGTTCTTTGTGATTTTCTTTGTCTTGGAAGAAAATCCAATCTGGGAAAACATTCAAAAGAGAAAAAAAGAAAAAGGTCCTACCTGCTTGCCATCAGTTCAACTCCATTCTGTTCATTTTTTATTGTAGGTAGAAAAAAAACCCCGACCTGTAAAAAGCCAGAGTAATAATCATCAACAATTCAAATAAAATCATTAATTCAAATGAATTTACCGATAAACATTAATCCCATAAACATTTTAAAAACTAAACAATCAATTCAGAAGAAATAATAGGGGTCTTTCAATGCAGTACTTCTTAGGAAAACACATTAGTTTAAGGGCGCAGTTAAATTAAAAAATGCTACTTCTGGTTAGCATGCAAATCACAAAATGAGTCAAAAGTACAAGAATAAAATCCAAAATCAATTCGGCGTCATAGCCGAATAAAACAACAAATCGCTTCAAATTAATCGATGTTTACATTGCGAGGTGTAATTTAATTATAAAAGTTTAAATTAAACCTCAAATTTGAAAATAACATTTTCTCAAAGGAGTAGCGCCACAACAAAGGATTGTAACAAGCTAAACTAATTCAAAATCTGCCATGAACAGAAAAAATACAAAGCTTACCGCCGAGTAAGGCTGTTGTGTTGTTTCTGTTATATCGCAATGGATTCTGAAGAGCAAGAGATGATATATTCTCCTTAAAACTCCAAGTCTTCATTAAGCAGCCAGCTGGAGTCAAAACAAACGCCAAACAATGGCCACGCCCCCTGGTCAGCTGACCACATTGTTCTCCCGCCAAGCAACGACGGCCAATTTGTGAAGTGTTTATTGGTCATGTGACATTTCTTTTTCTTTTTTTTTTTTTTAATGTATTTTAATAACATGAGTTACAAAATGCAACATGAATATGTGTTGAACATACTTAGAGGAAAGTATTTAATACTTTATAAAAAAGCCTCTTTCAATAATCTTAACTTCAAGAGGTTTACATGTTTGGAGAATATGGGATTTTCAGGAGTGATTTTGAACTATTTTCCCACAAACTGTGTTCAAGTCCTGGAGGTTTGGGGAGTCATCCTTAGCTCCTTCAACTGTTTTTAATTTTAATCTACAGTCATTAAAAAAATAGAAGATTCATCCCATTGTTGATTGTTTGTGAGAATAAAAGTACCTTATGGAAACAATAAACTTTAACCAGGTATTAAACTTACTTTTCATTAAACTCACAATTTTAGAAACATTTTTATTGGTCTTTGTAATATTCTAACTTTAAGTGTTGTGTTTTGTGTGATGTAAGCAGACATTTATTATGATTAAGATAAATATATGAAATATAAACAAATATTGACTTATTATACAATGTGACCTTGCAGCCAGCAAATATTAGTGAAATAAGCCTTGTCAATAGGTTATAGATAACTGAAGTCTAGACAACGCTTTGGAAAGGCGTTTGGTTAGTCGTACATGTAGAAAGGCGTTGGTTAGTCGTCAGCTTGAAAGGCGTTTGGTTATCGCAGTTTAGAAAGCGTTTGGTTATCCGCTGCAGGCTTTAGCTCTTAGAAGGCGTTGGTTAGTCGTCTTATGGAGGTTCATGTGGGGACATGGTAAGTAAGCTGGGGGCACAATGAAATGTGCATGTGTGTTTGCATTTATCAGAGACCAGCACTCCCCCCTGCTGGCTACTCTGCTGATCTGCTCAAATTTAAATGTGACCTTTGAAGATCCTCAGACATTATGACAAGAGAAACATGTACTTAAGCAAGGAGAATAGTTTTATTTCAGTATTTGGTTGGTTCTGTTAAGAAGTCTGAAATGTAGACCCATATGCAAATATTAAAAATACTTAAGTGAAATCCAGCCTTACCTACATAGAGGGCCATTAGTTTCTGAAGTAAAAATGTTTGATTCAAAAATTAGTTTGGAGATATTCATTAACAATTATGACTCCTTTTGCATAACAATAAGAATGGAGCAAAACTCTATTATAATGAGACATTCTTCCTCCATATTGTCATTTCCTGTTTTGAGTCTCATTCAGAGCAGCCTGAAGCTGCACTCCACCTCCAGCTGCACGGCCTTTTTTTCTTTTTATTCACCAATCATACTTCATCTCTGCTTTGATTTCTTCTTTTTCTCTCCTTTCCACTTTACCACCTTCTCTTTTTCTAACCCTCCCTGTCTGCACAATGTCATCATTAGTATGCGAAGAAACCAGCAGCGCCTTAACCTGAACATCAGTCACTCAGACAATCAGTCAGCTGTCTCCCTGTCAGTCAGACAGCTGATCAGTGCCCCAGCGCATCTTCTCAATAACTCAGTCACCTGTCTGGTTGATCACTTGACCACTTTCCCCTTGGTGACTGGTATTTCTGTTTCCAGTCATGCTTCACATATGCTTCCAGCTGTAAAGCTACATTTTTTTTTATCTCTCAGTAAAAATACTGATGATTTTGTTCATTTTTGTTAATTGTGTATTTAAAAAACTAACCTAATTCTCACAACCTGATGGTAAAACCAAAGCCTATGCAGCACAGTATAGACCTACATGCAATAAAATGCATTTTTTTGCATTTGATTTGATTTCAAAAATCAGACATGTATTTGCACAAAACTTGAACCACTGGTGCACCGCAATACCGTTCAGAGCTTCTTACCACTGCAGCAACACTAGACCCCTGCCATCAAAGGAAAAAACTAAATCTTGCCAGTCAGATTGTCATATATTTGCATACTTTATCAGTACTTTAAAGGGAACAATAGCTATAGCTCCATGACTGACCTAGAAAAAAGGTTGTGAATAAAAACGTGGGGTGGTGAAGAAAGAAGACCAATCTCCTGTTTGTGCCGTGATTACATTCTGTTCAGGCCCTGTTGCAGAGAAAAGGAGGAAGATCAGGCTTCAGCCACAGAATATGAATTTTATATCTGCAATGCAGCCGGGAGGTACGTTCATGTAACAACCTGCCTGACACTAGACGCTTAGAAGAGGTTGTCTCTATGTGGCAACTGATTTGTTTATGTTTTCATACTATATTTTATCTCAACAGCATGTCTGGCTGCAGCCTTATGTTTTCATGTTTTATCAGCTGACTTTTACTTTAGGCAGCTGCCACCAGGTACCTGAATACATTTTGTTAAAACAACAGTGACACATGAACCTAGACAGCAGGCTGCTCACAAAAACAGGAAAACATAAACCAGGCGCCATGTGTTAAGTGTATAATCAAGGGACAGTTGGTTGTATTGAAATATTGATAAATTGGTGCATGTTCTAGTGCTGAAAGAAAGGTCATTAAAGGCTAACCAAAGACAATGTGATGGATGAGTAGATAAATGCTGACAGGTATTTTCTATTGCCTAATCCTCAATAAAGGTTGGGTAATATGATGTCAGCACTTTCCGGGGATTAATCAATCCAGTGAGGTTCTCCTAACTTTTGTTTCACAACAAAACAGAAAATGTAATGACTATAGAAAAGGAAGTTATAAGGAACTATGGCTGTGTAATCATATACCTTTATCATTTTAAATTTAGAAGACAAATTTCAGACATTTTAATTCAAAGATTGTAATAATGCTTTTGCAGAAAAGTTTTGAAACTGGGTTTTGTGGAGTAGGCACTAGCACTCAGTCACAGAGTTTGGATAAACAAGAAAAATGAACAAAAAGGACCAACTCTATTTGTCAACCAAGGGGTTCTAATAATTGCTTTGTGTTAGGCAGGCTGAAAAACAGCAGCCTGACCACACATAACTCCACATACAAAATAGACATTGTTTGGATGACTGCAATGAAATAAATGCATGCACCCTGCAACTTAACTGCACAATCAAAACAAGACTTTTGTCAACTTTCTGTACTGTTCTTTCCTGTTCCTGCCAGATTTCATGTTGCTCTGCCCCTCCTGCTTGTTGTCCACTGATTGCTGCTTCATGCTACCTGTGCCACTCCCTCTGGCTCGCATCAGGCTTCAAGGCTCCCATGTCTGAGTTCCTGATCATGTACCAGAGCTGGTGTATATCTGCTGATTTCCTTGCTCCTTGATTGTTTTTCTGCCTGTGGCTCTGACCCCAGCTTCATGTATCCGAACTCTAATTATTCCCTCTGGATCTGTTCTGCCTGCTTTGCCTGTTGCTGACCTGGACTGTTTACTCGACCATTGATCTTTACATTACAAAGTGATTATTTACTTTCCCAGATCATAAAAGTAGCTTACCTTGCCACTGGAGTTCCTTCTCTCCTTGGTTTCACCATTTTTGTTTTTCAGCAGTTTCTTTCTCTGTGCAGTCAAATGGACACTTTCCTCTTTCTCACTATCAAAACTCAAAGGATCCCGTTCTCTCAAGAGGGATTTTGAAGTAAAACCAATCCAGCCATTTGAGTTAAACTGAGCAAAATGGAGAAATTAAAACATTTTATTTTACAGCATTATCTTAACTGTAAAGCATTAAGAAACTAAGTAGAGAAAATTACAATTTCAAAATAAAATCCATTTGGCAACATTGCTCTAAAAACAGCTTACAGACTAGCTTGACAGGGAGACAGCTCAAGGTTATACAACCTTGACAACATGAATGCAACAACCCCACATTCAAACACACAGGCACAATTCGATACCAGCTTTAAAACACACACACATCCATGTTGACAAACATAAACCTACGAGTGTGTTGGGGTTGTAGCATTTCTGTTGGGCTTGTTAACAAATTCACCCATTCTGATGCAAAGCAGAATTTCATTATCACACAGATGAAATCAAGTTGGTGTCAACAGTGCAAATGCAATTCCAGCACTGACAGGATTGGAGAAAATCAAACTGGCATTGCTTGACACGAGGGGGGGAAATCATTATATTACATTTATGCATATTCTTTTTAAACACCCATTCATGCTCAGCATCAGCTACTACAAGCAGAATATAACTGCCTTCATCATGTACCATAGGCTAATATTCAGATCATTTCAACATGCCGCTAACGTGCATCCTGAAAAGCAACACAAAGTAAAATAGGGATGAAAAGGGGTGATGTGGAGTGCTTGGTTCATCACTCACTGATGTACCGACACCATACAATATCTGTAATTTGCATAACAATGTGATTATGATCGGCCTGATTTTTTTTCTTCAGTTTACAGTTTCCATTTCGGTTAACAATTGCATCATCACCACATCTTCAAGTGATAATTTAGGCAAAGGAATGGCTGTTTAATCAGGTGAAGTGACTGACGCCCTTATTGAAGAACTAATCATAAGATAATTAGATTGGAAATTAGACAGACAGTCTTTGTATCCTATTAGTTTGGAGGGGACGTCCCTTCACTCGTTGACAGTGTCTTCCTATGTTTGGATGCTCTGGGGTTACCATTCACCATATTGCTGTTAAGTAATGCAGGCAAAGTTACAAAAAAGTAATAAAATAATTAAAAAGTTAAAGACGGGTTAAAGAAATTCTGGTTTGTTTCACTTCCTTTTCTATAAGATGGGTGTTGTGTTCTTAAAAGGTAAATTGATCCAGTTGCTTTGACTTCATGTGATCAGAAACATATACATGCCAAATAAGACTAAAAACCTTTAAGCATCCAAATATGTCAGAACAAGTTGCTGTGTTCTTTTTTCATACAGTGAAACTTCCTTTAACTGAGATCTTGCTGTTTGTATTATTTTCTTTAGGTTTGTTTCTTTTAAATGGGTTTATTACTTTTATAACATTCTTGTTATTGCAATGCACACTGGAAAATGTTAGTAGATCTCTGAGCTTAAAGGATGTCATGCAGGTTTAGTGTAACAAAATATTTAACAAAATGGAAGCCTGTTGTTTCGCTCATAAATAACCCTGTAATGACATCATTTCCAGCAGAAAGATGTTTTCAGCTCAAATTTCAGTCACCCTAGGTCACAAATGGGTGTTTGTGATTTAAAGCTGTTTTCACAAAATGTGATGCAACACTTGTCTCCTCATCCAAACATTCCCCTCAGCGTCTCACAGATGGGCTGAGAGTTTGGCATCTGGCAGTGTTGATTTTGCCAAGTATGTTTATTATCTTTTAAAATTAACTGGAAATAAAGCAATTAGAACCCAAAATAATTGGCTTATTTACACCTTGCATTTGTTTATATGTTATCCTAAAACATTGCAGTTGAACAAATATAGCACTATAAAAATAAACTAAACACAGGACCCACACAAACAAAATGCTGTACTTCAGTTAAACCAGGGCTGCTTGATTGCTCCATGCTCGGGTTGTGTGGCAGTCTAAAGGGTTAGGATGAAACTGCTTTCCTGAAAGCTGTCAGTAGGATGCAGACTTACTGACAGAGGAGCAATTCTCCTCTGGAGTTGCTCTGTCAGGTGGATTGAATGAGCGAACAGATGCAGACTCCAGTGCACGCAAACCTTAGCTACAACAACAGTGTTTGCTTTGTTTGTTTTTAAATAAGCACACTTTTTGCATTCTCTTTCATTTCATTGTACATTTGGCCACATCCATTCAGTGTCTTACTCAAAAGTAAAATCAGAGAAGACATTTTCAGAGAAAGTGACTCAAAACCTGTTTTATTGCTAAGAAAATAAATGTTCCCTTTTTTTTTATTTTCAATGCTTGCATCTACAATACCAAACATCTTTCCTACAGAGAATCTTACTTGTCTGTTGGTTTATTTTAAAAGTTGTTTGGTTTGTTTATTGTTAAGCGTGTACAAAAAAATCCCAAGATAAATTTTGGTAATTTAAATGTTTTAGAATGAACATTCTTTAGGCCTGCAATTACTGCTGACCTGGTTCCTAGTTCAGCACAGAAGCAAGTAGAAACAGTGGCAAAACATGAAGTGACTTTTCTTTTTTTTAACATGTATAAAGACGTACAGAGCATTCACCACTGGAACAAAACATGGACCTGGCAGGACTGTATTAGACAGAACACTACTTGATTAGACAACAACATTCAAAGGGCCAGTACAAAAACAGACAAGTTTTTTCAGGCAGTAATTTGAGTCTCAAAAGGAAACCAGTTTTACAAAGAGGGGAAATAAGGAAGAAAATCACCACCTTGGACATTTGTAGTTAATTTTGTGCTGCTGCGTTTATGTCACAGTTTACAAGGGTAACATGTCAGACCAGCTTGGCTCACAAATCATTTTGTATTTTATGTTTTTCTTTCCCCAGCTGACATCTTGTTATCTAAACCATTTCTCACTGCTGTCACTTTAAAGCTCCTCTAAAGAACAGAAATTTATTTTCTAACATGTCTTTTGATTTTTTCTTGTTCCAGTTCATATAGTATATCTATAACATGATCGTATCACAAACACACAAAGTTATACAATATTCCACATACTAAGATGTTTTGTAAGCATTCATTAAATATTAAAACATGATTCCTTTTTACTATCATGTTTAAAGCATTTTTATTAAATTAAGTGATGATGTCATGCATTTGTTGATAAATCCTTAGTTTTATCTACAGGTCAAACATTTTCAGTCATGCGTGTGTAGCTCTGCAGCTCATATAAAACTTTGTTCTTGTTTTGGTTGTTTTGATGTCATAAACACATTTTGAAAATATTACTGTGTGTAAGACATGATTACAACAAATTCACTGATTGAATTCAAGCCTATTCCTCAGTGGGAATGAATAAAATGCATCAAATAAATACAATATATTTGTGGCTGCATAGTTTAGCTTCATTGTATCAACGAGGACAGACCATTTAATGCTACTGCCTCAGCGTTATCTTCTCCTGAAAGCTTGATCAATTCAAATAAAAAGATTGGATTTATGCCAAAACCTGATACAAACTATTCAATGATGGATTTCAACTAAAAACAGAAGGAAGATTTATTTTTGTCATGAAGTGTGAAATCACAGTTATGACACTAATATTCTAGTATTGAGTAATAGCAAAGTCACTAACTGACACTTTGTATTCTGAGATTCCAGTTGTTCCAAAACCTCGTGTCTCGCTGTGGGTAAGACGTGTCCAGAACAGGACCGCCCTGAGCTTACCTTCACAACGTGTCTGTCTTTATTCTATATCAGGCAGTTTTAGCAAGGTCTGGGAAAAAAATCTGCCTTAACGCGTCATGATGCTTTGACAAGCCTGCCAACATCTTACGCTGGCAACGACTACCATGCTTACACATCTCACAACCCTCAAACCCTTTCTAAGGTGACATATATGTCCTCTATATAAATACCGGCTGTCTGAGTCTTTTTAAGTCTCTCATTGGAAGTGACGCATGTGCTAAAAAAATGTCACCTATCTGTGACACATGGGACATATGAATCTCCTAGCCCTGTTTAATTATGAATCCTGAATTATACTAGAGTAACTAAGAATAAGTAGACACAAGAAATAAACTGAAATCATTGAATAAGTATTGAGCTAAAGTAAAACAGAAACAAGACTGATCTAATCCAAGAAGCCGATTAAGGAACACAGAATAATCAAAGCTCAAAAACAACTCAGGACACAACAATCGGCGATTCCGTTTATATAAGTAAAATTACTATGGAAAACCAGCAAGACAGGAAGAAGGAAGTGAATGGGAAAACCTGAGATCCCTTAGTCTGATTTTTGACAAACAGAGTTGGAGCTTCACTCTGCTCAGTCCACTAAAATGGGAAAAGTTTCACTCTGGAAACAATAGACAAGGGGAGGAGAAGAAAGCTGGACAGGTGCTCTGATAGAGATTAATGTTTAAGTGGACTAATGGATCCATGTCTTTGCACTAACGGTGGACTAAGTCTTTTTGCTTTAACCTCATATAAACTGCTTGGCTTTGCAGGGTAACGCCGGGCTGCAGTGAGGTTGGACAGAGAATTTATTAGTGTGTCTTGGCAAAACGCCAGATTTCCCAAAGCCTCGCTATCCTGTGATCTGCATTTTAATTGTTTCTGTATTTATGTTATGATCTGGTGCATAGTTATCTAATTGAGACATTGCGACCTTGATGGTGCTTGTTTACTCATGTTAGCTCTCATCTTGGATTGTGACAGTGAGAGTTTTCCTCCAATTGACATTCAGTTTGTGACAGTTTTTTCTGATTTTATTTAACTATGAACAAGTTGCTGTAAGATAAGATTTGTCTGATCATATTTTGTTTTGAAAGTCTTTTGTAATCACTGAATGGAATCATAGAAAATGGCTGCAATAAATATAATTTTTGTTTACATAAAACAGATGCTTTGCAAACATGCAGGAAATTAATGTCCCTACCTCAGAATTTCTTAATTTTTTGAGGAACAAAAAGAAAAGTTTCAAATAATAACACTTACTTTCCTCCTGCAGACGATCAAAATCTTAACACAACCAATCACCCAATCGTATGGGTGCAATGATTTATGATTTAAAAAATATTCAACTAAAATGCCTTTACATGGTTTGTCCTGGGGCTTCTACATTTAATGAACAAAAAGAGACATTTACAATTTAGGCAGTGTAATTTATTTTACAATAAAAATTATTCAAACTTATTATCTGAGATCGTGATTTTGTAAGCAGTATTTGCTCCTTCTAAAAATGCTCCAATAACTAAATCTTGATGTAAACTAAGACACTGGAGACTAAAAGAAAATGTTTTGAATGAGTATTTCTCATCATCGTCTTGTCACATGCATGTCACAGCCTCTCAGGAATCATGGCCAGGCTCCCCGGGGCCTGTCAGGTAAGGAAACGTCCTGAGTAGAAACATGGGGTGTGTGTCCTGAATGCAAACTCTCCTGCATCACTTTCAACCTATCAAGTTGTCTCTGAATCAGTGGTAGGCAGCGATCCATCAGCCGTCAGAGTAAATAATAAGGCATCTCCTAAAGTTGCAGAGATGGCATTAAGGTGGCATTAAGGTGGCGTTCGGATCGAACTGATTGCTGTGCCAGACTCAGATGTGAGCCTAACAAAATCTCTTAGGAATTAAGCACAGAATACAAGATACTTTTTTTCAGTAGCTTATAATTTGTGATCTATTAACCTAAATTACTTCCATGTTCGAAACATTTCTTTTCTGATTACAGTTCAGTTCTACTATATATACTGTATGGAAAACACAGAGCTTACAGTTATGAGTAATGAATTGTGTCAAAGACTGTGACACAATGTCGATACCACAACAAATGGTGATGACATTATGAAATGAGATTTGGTCAGAGGTTTCAGCTGAGCAGACTTTGTTTAATTACAAAAGTACAACAATATGTTTTTATCATTTTGCATGTGCACTAGAATTTTTGTCTCTTAGATAAAGACTGAAAACTCCAACCATTTTGTGTACACCATGTTTTGATTTTTTATATTTCTAGACTTAAGAAATATTAAAATAGGAAATCAAACTGAAAAGCAGATTTAACTCTAACTGATCAAAAACACAGAACTCAAAATGCTAAATTGTTTTTGTGGTTTGTGATGTAAAGATTAAATTAATAACCTTTTTAAGATGTTTGCTTCAATTGCAGTTAGTTATTTTTGTTAATTAATTGAAAATCAGTCAATCGAAATTTCCAGAAGCTCAAAACAACTATTTTCTTGTACCCTGTAATAAACTTTCTCAAACACAAAAGTTTAGAAAGTGTATTGTAAAATCAAGAAAAATTTTATATTAATGTAATTTAGCAGATTATATTTTACTTGAAATTCACTTTTCCATTTCTTCCAATTATTTTTATCAAAGCTTTTTCTTCAGTTCTTATTTTCTCAGCCAACCCACCCAATTTGATATGCTGGGAACCCGAAGACGTTCCCAGCATCCTGATGTCCAGGATGTGAACTGTTACAAATTTATCTTGATTTTAATTTCCACACCAGTTGTGGGCAAACACACTCAAATATGGGAGGCTCTGGAGTATCACACCTTATTTTCTTAAACGAGGCATTTTGTTGAATTACAGGGGGGACAAAGGAAGCAATAGCTGGGAACAGCCAGGTGGAAGTGCTGGGCTCTGACATTGACAAGCAGCTGGTAAAAAGCAAAGGAGCTTTAGAAAAAACTATTTCAACAAATCTGCTTGTTCCTGTGACAACCATCTCATTCATGACCAATGATGGTGTTTACCTACTTGTCTTGATGTGCTTTTTCTTTTTATGTGCTGTTTTTAGCTTCTTGTACAAGCACTTTGAATTGTCTTTGGCTGAAGGTGCTATATAATAAAGTCCCCTTGCCTCGTCTCCTGAGATAAACAACATGGCATTTTGAGTTGTTGACAAGCAGTTCTAATGGTTATGAGCAATGATAAGAAGACAAACACAGCCAGATAAACACAAAGGAAATTCTATATGCACTTCTCCCTACATATGGAATTTATGATGTTTTAAAATATTGTTCTTCATTCCATTGTCTTCTTTCCAGTCACAGAAGCATAAACATGGAAGTATTGCGGATCCAACATAGTGAGAGACAAGTAAACTAAAATTCTTAAAAGAGAACATTTCATCCAATCCAGAAGGATTTTATAACATGCATATAAACTTTTGAGTAAAGGGTTTATTCAGGAGCCAAAAGCAAAAGTCAGAAACAGAGTGGTGACATTCAGTCTTGCATAGTGCTTCCATCTGCCAGCCAGTCTCATGGCTACCTGTCCGATACGCAGGTGGAGTCATTATTTATAAATGCCAGAGTCGTTTATGCACTGCAAAATGACATCCTGAGTGGATCAAAATAAAACCTTTGCTGGTAGTTTGTGATGGGTGCCATATTTTTATTGCAAATACTGAATCCTGAGCTGCCTAGCAAGTAAATAAAATATGAAGTAGGACAAGGTCTGACAGCAGATCGTATTTAACAGCTTTAACAACATTTTCTGTGAATCAAGTCATGTTTTTAATGCTGGTTAGAACTGGGGAAATTAACAAAACAAATATTAAAAATATTTATAAAATTACTTCATGAATTAATTCATGAAGTAATTTTGATAGGTCTACTGCAGTAAATATACCAAATACCAAAAATGACCAGAAAACCACATTTATGCTGTAAATGAAACATCAGTTGCCGATGCCAAATATTCGCTGTTTATGCTGTTAGCATTATCACCAACCTTTGGTTATACCTGCATATTCCAGAAATAACATCATGTAGCTATAGGTATGTGAAAGTTAAAGATAAGTGGTAAGACGACAAAGCGCATTCAGTCATTCACCCATTCAGTCATTCACCCATTCAGTCATTCACCCATTCCCACGCTGATGATGGTCAGCTACATGAAGTGACTGGCAGTCTGACTATCAACAGTAACTTAGTCACTGTCATTTAGCTTTTATGTTAGCAACATCAGTTTTTCACAACCATGAGCTGCATGAAGTTTGACCAGAATGTGAACTCAGAGCAAAACAATTGAGGAGGCCTGCTCATGTGAAAAGTAGATTTATGATTTATATATCAAGGTAAAGCACATTTTTGAACAGAAGAGTGGTGTGCCATGAAGAACTATTTGTAAAAGCTAATTCAGCCATAACACATCCAATAGCAACAGGTCCAATGCTTGGCAATGGTCTGAGTCCTGAAAGAACCCATAGTCTGAAAGTAACATATCTACTGATTCTCATATAAACATATGATGAATACCCATTTGCACACAGACTGTTGCCAGTGCAGCAAAGCTTCTATTTCCTCCAGAGCGGGCTTCCTGTTTATTCAGTCTATTACAGCGGAGCAATTTGGTACCTTTAGACGGGCTTCCTAATGGGCCACTCATTATCATCCAGTATTCTGCTGGCCTGGCTGTCAGCACACAGATTATTGTGGTCTCTTGCTGTTTAGAATGACAATGAAGTCTGCCCTCTCTCTATTGTTTTTCTTTCTCCTTTTTGATAAATGGGCTGTTATGATACACATCGCAGTGCAGAGGTTGACAGCATTTGCCAACCTCTGATGTTATCTGTTCAGTAAATATTGTGGAAGACAACTTCATATTTTACTTTTAAAAAAATCTCAAAAACCAGTTCTCAAGTAACTCTGATGACAATTTAACAATTGAATACAATTGCAATGTATTTCGCACATGATTATCCAAAAATGTTATGCAATACTTTGTGCTACCGGTTGAGAATATTTAGATCCTCTGGAACAGATGACAGTTTTACTGAGTTTGATCAAGAGTAAGTTATGACAGGGACACTTGTTACAGTGTTTATAATGACTCAGATTCCCTGGCGGGTTGCAGGTCAGACCAGCAGTGCAGCTGCAATCTGAAAAACAGCTTGAATTTGGTGCAACTGGAAACATACATTTGATTTAACAAACTGAAAATTGTAACATTTTTATAATTGGCTTTTACTCACTGGTCACCTTAATTATCAACACACTCGTTTGGGGGGAAATGCTTTTAAATACATGGATGGTTATTGTCTTAGTCAAAATGTAACAAGACCATCTCATTAGTTCAGGCTTCATTAGCACTTACCTTTCCTCAAGAAAGAAGAAGTGACCGTTTGTCACCTTTTCTAACTATGGCTCATTTTCCTGAAGGCTTCAAACTATTTTGCTTTAATTAACACAAGCCAGACAAGGAACATGGTGCTGTCTGTATTTTGCATACTCCTGCCTAAAATCAGGGCTGTATCTGCTACCCAGACCGTCAATATGTCCCATATATGTATTATAGTTATTTACATACAAAACAAATAATCAAGACTGGACTTCCTGAAGAAGTGCCTGTGCCTCTTCTTGTCGACGTCTTCACTGCTGTATCTCCGGTTCCGTCTGGGTCCAGGTGAACACTGAGGTATTTATACTTCACCACTTCCACTTCTTCACACTGGACCTAACCCTGTTCCTTTTGAAATCTGCAATGATTTCCTTGGTTTTCTTCAAATAAAGCAGGCAGTTAAAATCATTTTTAGAGGGAGGTCTCAAGAATTCACACACTTTAGCTGTTAGGGCCTGTGGTCTGCAACACAAGCAAATAATAGGAATCTACTGCAGTTTGAACCCCTGAACCCCCGAACCTTTACATTATGCATATTGCAACCACAAACTTTAATGTTCACTACCTGGGCTTATTTATGCCAATTGTTTTCAAATGTAACACATGTACAAAGCACACAAATTAGAGAACATTTAAAGTCAAAATACAGAGTTTGATGTTTGATCTTGATGGTGATTTCAGCTTTGCAGAAAGTCTTTATGCTACTAAAATATTGACAGAGGTCAACTCAGACAGGAGTATATGCTATAATATGTCCATGCTTTAGCACATAGAAACAATACCGACACAAACTGTCGGTATTGTAACAATCAAGTTCAAGCAAACATGCAGCGATATGATGCCTGCAGCTGTTCTTCTTGCAGCAGTCACTGTGTCTAATTAGTGCAATTAGTGAATGTCCTGGCGTACTTTGGATGAGCCCACACTGAGTCTTCTGATAACAGCTGCCGCTAATTGTGATCATAAAAAGAGGCTTGACCGCTCAGTAATCAGCTGCGTTGCTCTGCAGTGCACACCTAGTCACTTTATATGGATGTTGGTTGAGAAAATTAGATACTTAGACCTGAGACAATTAGAGAATCCATATCACCAAGTAATGCCCGAGCGTCTGCTAAAGGATTTAATGCTTCTAACGTAGTTCATTAGTGTAAACTTCAAGGACTAATATCCAATTAAGTCCTTAGCAGGACAAACAGAGCCAATAAGATTTCAATAAGATTAACTTTCCTCCTTCAGTTCAAAGGTTGGAAAGGCTTATGGAAGAATCAATGAGACATCTACAGCAAAACAATCCCAACTGTAAGCCATATTCATCGTGTTTTTGGAGTCAATTAAACTGGACTGAATAAAATAAAATATGATTTGAACTCTGCTTCTTGAGTTGGCGAGTTAAAATTCGTTTAACTTGCCCATTAAGAAGCCCGTCTAAAGGTTCTGTCCATAAATGTTTTCCAATTTTATGGACAGTAAACCACAATAGCCAGTTTAATAGCAACAATAGCCGATTTTATATTTTATTTTAGTTTGTGTTCTTCCATATTGTTTTATATAATCAGTGTCACTCTTAAACATGTGAAGCTAAAGTTACTGAAAGAGAGGACGAATACAGGACTGATTTAGTCAAACTCTGGTTCTTTTTCTGTTAAATTCTGAAGTGTAATACAGATATTATTGTCACCTACTGGTATTGCATCAGATGTTGGACTTTCTAAAATTTGGGTGAAATTATGAGAGGTGAACAAAAATGTTTGGATGATTTCTTTTTTATTTTTTTGGACATTGGGATACTTGACTTTCACATTTCAGTTCCAGCTGGTTCGGATGCATCTTGCCTCCCTCCTAAATGTTGGCTCACTTGCTGTTGGCTCACATGCTTGTCTTCTTGCTGCCTTATTGCTTCACAACAATACTGATGAAATCACACAAATGCTTGCGATGTTTTTTCTTCTAAATAAGACTGCTAACACAATTTGCTTGTGAAAATGCTGCAAGATGACTTAATATTAAGATGCTTTTGGTTCCTGTCTAATGTACCACTGGCACTGTTCTTTGGTGGGTAGAACTGCTGCCTTAAAAGCTTAAGATCCTTACCTTCACTAGAAGATTTATGAAAGATTGTCAACATTTTCAAAGAATGTTCCAGTAGAAAGACAGGTTGAAAGTGCCAAAAAAAATAAGAGTCACTTTGCTGTCATGTGTTCATACTGAATTTGCCTCAGGGTCAATTTGCTCCCTGAGGCAAAACAAAGTGGACTGCACCCTCCAAGGCGCAGCTCTTTGTCCATGCAGTGAATTCTTACGGCTTCTTTACTTCATTTAGCTCAACGTTTAAACACATCACTGATGCTAAGAATAACTAAAATAAAGTTTTACCTGTCAGAAATAACTTTACTCTGATATATTGCCAAGTAACGACCTCAAACTGAGAGCAAGTTGAGAAAACCTTCAGCTTTCAGTTCCCTGGCTATGAGACTGGATGATCTCCTTCCTCACATATAAAACATTCTGATGCATCTGTTTGTGTAGAATATGTCAGCGATGGAGTCTGGTGGCGCCCAAAACTCGCTGCAGATGCCAGAGCTGCTCCTGGCTTTGCTTGCTGTGCTTTGCCAAAAGACCACATTATTTTTAACAGTTTGTAAACAAACTCTCTCTTATTTGCTCATAACAACATATGCAACTGTGTTCACACATATTTATTATCAAAGTTCCCCATCCCAACCCCAAACAGCTGCAACAACAGGAGGTTAGAAAGTAGAATGTATTAACATCTGCTCAGTGCAGATTAATGGGGAAAATCATCTGTAAATTAGGCTTGGAGCTTATTTTACTCATCTGTTCACTCATGCACTGAGGGAAGACAGAGAGAAAAGAGAAAAAGATGCAAAGCCACAGTTTGTCACCAGGAAGTCAGCTCATCTCCTCACATCCTTCATTCTGTACTGTCATTTGTTCTTTCTGCACATCATAATTAATTTGTCTTCCACTGAAGTGAAACATTTCCCTCACAGTCATTTAAATTATGCTTATAATTGATTATTTTTGCCCTATTAATGAATATACAATTTAAATAAATAATGCAATCGGTGTCCCAGTAAACCTGGGGATAACCCTAAACTAAACGCTTTGGACGGTCCTTACTGAGGGTGTTTCAGTAACATTTTGTCAAACTACCATTATTATATGATTAAACAGTAACATAACAATGTATTATTGCATTTTCATATTTGTTATGGAACTTTAAAAAGAAATCTCTTGAAAGTCCTTAGAATAAAATGTAAACTTTTTAAACAAACTTCTTCCAGAGCATTTCCTCTGTCATATACTTGTTGATCCTCCCAGCCTCACCCAAATGTCCTTCTTGTAGCTCCTGAATTATGCCATGCTCTAAAATTTAAATAATCTTTATGAGCTGCAATTATTCTTGTGACCAGCTGTGTTTGGAGTTAACTTAAAATGTCTTTTCACCACAAGCATTATACCAGTCTGACTGGAAAAGGCAGGAAAGAAACTTAGTTTGTATACATTAGTGATATAATGATCATAACATGTCTCCCTGTGTCATTTTATTAATTAAGATAGAAACTTCTATTTGTTTTGAAATATAGTTAGAAAATTAAAAATAATTCTTGGTGTTTCTGGTCTGAATTTGAATTTGTAAATTTTCTTGAAGACAACGTGAGCTTTAAGCTTTTTCAGTTGATTTTGAATTTTTCCAGTCTACTGTATGCTTCATGTAAGAAATTGTATTTGATTAATTTCACTAAATGTGAGGTGAAAAAAAAGGTTTATATTGTAAATATATTCCTGTTCGTATGTAGGTCAATTATACAAAGCCTCCATTTAATAAAACGCAAAAGCAAACTAACTGCGATGTTAAATTTATCTTTATCCTAGCTTTATAATGGGTATTTACTCATTGGACCCGCATTATAATAAGGAAATACAGAAACATGCATGGAAAAATCCCAGCAACCCTGTTTCCCAGAAAGTAAGAGGCAAAGAAACTGTCATTTAAATTGAGCTGGCATAATTGAATGCCGATCTGAACTGTCACCACATGTTATATGTACAAATACTCATCCCTTCCTGCTCACTGTAAACTCCTCCAACTTCTAATTTCTACCTTTTGTGCCCAATTCCAACTTTTCCTCTGTTGAAACCTGTCAACAGAACTGGAGGAAGCAGTGAATCAGCCTCCATTCATACCTTCAGCATGAAGAATCGAGATATGATGTGCAAATTTGACATCATTAAACTCAATGAATATGACTGTTATGCTTATATCAGGAAATTCAGCATTATATGTATGCAAATCCATCGCTACAGCCTAGTTGTTAAAATTGATTGAGGTCACACTGCTCTAAGGTAATGCATATCCACCTGCAGTCATTTGTCCTGTTTTATTGATTCTGCTTCAGAGTCTTTATTAGTTGGCATATAATTTCCCTCGGCCGGCTTGGCCTGTGAAAATGAGCTACAAGCTTATCAATGGCCTGTGGCCAGGAAATACCTTCATGAAGAATAGGCGAGTAGCAAGGGGTGCAGACATTAACTGACACTAAGAATATTTTTTAGTAAGTTTTTAATCATGAGACCCACTCATGATTTCAATCAAGAACCAATTAGATATATGAGTTAATTTGTGATTGTAAGTTGGGCTGCAAAGGTCAACATTATCAGAGAATGTCAATCTGGTCATCAACACATCTCTAATAATATATTTAATTAGATATTATGCTGCCATCATTAAATATACTTCAAAGTCTCTTTTGAAGATGTCCCAAAAGACCCACTCATGTTTTTTATTTCACCTAAAAACCCAGATGAAAAAGGTACAGATTGACCTAATTACATGGACCCTTAGCACATCAATCCAATGGACGATTTGTCTTTAATTTCTGACTTCAGCTTGTGAAGTTTGAACATGTAGGAACTGAAGTCAATCTGGAAATTACATGCTGGCAAATCTGCTGCATTTGCACTGAGAAATTAGGCTTGAAGTTTTTGACAACATCTAAAACTAAAACCTGTGTGACTTTTACAACATAATTGAACAATGCAACATGTAGAAAAACCACAAAATGAAGCAGAAAATGTCTGTCCTCACTGATCACCAAGGAACCAAAAACATTCAAATTCTGAAAAATGTCCCCTTTTCACTGTGCATTGCTAAGTTTTATTAATTTTTCTGTTAAACATTATTCACACCAAAGTTGTTTTTGTCAGTGTGGTGCACCTTTTGAATCAAATTTTTGTTTCTATAAATTGATAGTTACTGATCTGGCAGCACAAGTCTGATGACAAACTTTGAAATTCCTCTGAGAACAAACTATCGTAATTTTCCTCTGCTCCTCATTGTCTCTGCCATCACCACCATGACCCCCAGCTGTTTTCATGCCTCAGAGCCACAACGCCCACTCTGTGCCTCGCAGTTCCTCAGTTTCTCCCTGAAGCTGTGGAGGCTGACCTCCCTGCTGCTGTGACCGCCAGGGCTGCCGTCGTCCTGGCGGTCACAGCAGCTGCTCTTCAGCCGGCAGCAGCACCAGCAGCTCAGCCGTCCGCAGCCATCCCTGCAGCACCGGCAGCCTCTGCAGCTTCTGTAGCATCCACCTGGGGCCCTTAGCTGCAGTTTCTCTATACACTCAAGTCCTGAATTTCCTCAAGGGTCTATGTGTCAGGAAGCTCTCTCTATGAGAGCCTTCTTCAGCTCTGAAGCTTCTTCACTCATGTCATTCTCCGGAGCTCCTTCCTGGGTTCCCGTGAAGATCTTCTCCAGAACTTTTTCTTTGGTCTTCCTCGTCTCCAGGGTCCCTCTGTGGGTCCAGGCCTCAACATTGGTCCCCCAGAGTTACAGCCTGTACATGTGTCCCTCAAGAGGACCGGCGTTCCCTCAAGGGTCCCCTAACGTTTACCACATGACGTTGTGTGACAATGTTTAAAAGATTGAAATATTTTGAAAGTATTGGTTAAAAGAAAAAAAAGTGATTTGAGGCAGACTCTAGTGTCTGCTGCTTTTCCTTTGTCCTAGTCTAAGGTGTTCTGTCCCTTTTCCTTTCCTCTGCTCAATTACCAATACAGTGTGCATGTGAAAGGCTCCAGCTGCAGCTTAAACCTAACAAGCTCAATTTATTCTACTGGTCCCCAGATTCATCGCCTTGCAGGATTCTAGACATTATTACTACCAGCAAAGAGACAGAAACGTCCCTCCTTTTTGCACAGGATGTCTCCAAAACGTTTTCCCTGTTGTCTTCCACCTCTTCCTGGGAAAGACGTTGATTTTTCGCTTTTTCTCAATTGCTTTGGTGCATTTCTCTGATCAGGATTAACATTTTTATAACCTAAACAATATTTAGCCATTTGTTCACATCATAATAGCAGATTCTCATTCTTTCCAACAACTGCATGCTTTTGGACTTCATGCATCAGTTTCTTCCATACAAGTTTGCTTTCTGTATAATATTGTCATGCCAGAAAATGGACCATATGTATAAGAATATTGAACTATTTGTAAGAATCTGTCAAGAAAAATTGATGCATTTCTTTATCATTTTTTTCCTAAAAATGTCCCCCAAGTTCTGTCATTTCTCTTGGGTGAACCTTCCACTGATATTGTTCCCAGTTGCTCAACGTTTTACCCAAAGGGTGTTTGTTATGTTTGCTGCAAGAATGATTGCTATTCTAATTTGTTCACAGTAATGTGCCAAAGCAAAGTTCAAAGAGCATACACAGTAAAATGTCAAGCACATGTATTCAGTCTTGTACTGTGCTGTAAGGCCATGGAAGCAGAGTTCTGTGTAACTAATGAGTGATGTGGTATTAAAAATTAACACTGGACAGGTGGTCACTATTTAATTTAGATTAAGATAAGGTACATGTTTTCTTTTAATATTAAAATATATTTTCATCATAAATGGGTATATTATGTCAGTAACATGTTGCTTACACTATAAAACTAAAAGCAAACATATATTGTTTGTTCCCACCAAGATAAAGATGACAAATGTTTTATCCTGATACCTGAAACATCTGTCCATTTCTAAAAAAAAAATCTACCATGATCAAATTCTATATGGCTCAAGGATTATGCATGTAATCCATAATCTAATCTATCCATTTCATATTGCTTTAACTCCATCCTTTAGAATTAATGGTGCTTCCTTCCATGCTGCCTGCAGCTGTCTGCTTACATGTTTTATCTGTTTGACTGATTGCATACACGACCTTCAAACTCTCGCCTAGTTTGCCTGTGTGAGACGAATGATACGCACTTGTCCATGTCTAAATGGACCCTGGCCTGGTTTGAGCACATCCAGGCTTCAGTGAAGAGTAGCAGTTGTCTTGCTGAGACATTCCAAGTGACAGGGTGGCTCTTCATGTCATATCATTGTTATGCGCCGGTGCTCAGACACCAGTCTTCTGGCTCAGATGCACACACCGAGACCCGGGTAAGCGTCCCCAAAGGAAGGAAGGCGTTCCACGGATAAGAATGAGAACAGTGTAATGGTTCCAGACCTGGGTCATGTTCAATGTGTCTGACCTTGCACTGAGTTGTGCGTGTGTGTGAATTTGCATGCCTGAATGTGGGAACGCTTACGCTGGGATGATCCAGAGAAGAAAGGCATGGGTGCGTATTTCTATATTATCTTCTCCAAGGGCATATTGTTATAATGAATACATCATCCTGTTATCTGAAGTCAGCAGTATTTGCTGATACCTGGTTTCCTGAATAGACTTAAATAGCTCGCAGTAGGGGGGTTCTGTGGTGGCGCAGGCGCGAAGCACAACCCACATATGGAGGCCTTAGTCCTCATGCCGGCAGTCGCAGGTTCGATTCCCGGCCTGGTGACATTTGCCGCACGTCTTCCCCCCTCTCTTGTTTCCCTATTTCCTGTCCAGCTACTTTCAAATAAAAGGCCACTAGAGCCAAAAAATCCTTTAAAAACAAAAAATATATAGCTTGCAGTAAAAACACACACACTTGTCCCAATTGTCCCAAAAGTTGAATATGACTGATCCAGTAGGCATCACTGAAATGATGAGATAATTACAATGTTTTTACAGTCATGTAGAACACATAGCACAGCAAATATAATCATTCACTCTCAAAAACTATTCTCCTCAAAGGCCCTTTAAAGTACGTTTCACTGACTTTTTGAATAATTACCTTCTGTCCTTTACCAAATGTATTTACTTGTCTTGAAATTTGTTATTTTAGATTAATTTCAAATAGGGATTACTGCATACACTATGAAATGTAAATCTGTCCTGGTACTCAGTTTATTCATTATGTTAGAAACTTTGAAAGTAAAACTGGTTCTGCCTTCACAAAGTTTCTCAAACTCCATTTTACTGGGACCAACGTGCTGCAGCTTTTAGAGGCGTCTCTGCTTCAACACACCTGAGTCAAATAATTTGGTCATAAGCAACACTATAGAACTCAAAGCCCACAATTTCAGCTGTTTGATTCAGGTGTTTGAGATCACAGACACATTTAACAGTTACAGGACATCAGCCCTCAAGGACTACAGGAATAGATTAGGATGAAGATTACAAAATTAATTATGCAATTTAAAGCAGCTCATGTTTGCCTCAGTGACTTTTCATTCTTTGTTTGCTGTGGGATAATTTTTTTTCCTACTTTTCAAACTTTTGTCCACTCACAGACTTTATCCTTTAGAACATAATGTCTTTTCCATATAAATTAAAGTTTGTGGAAGGCATTAAAGAGGTGAGTGGGAGAGGAAAGACGGTGAGAAGAGGGCTTAACCTGCTACAATCCTTCCCTATGGGAGAGAGACCACAGACAGTGACACCAGGCAATTCATTAGTGGCAGGAAATGCTGTGATCCGGAGCAGCTGGGAGCATGCTAATGTTCTTGCCTTGACTGGACATGCCACTCTTTGCCTGGCTACCAGTTTACTCTCATGAAGCAGATGTTTGGAAAGGACGTTTAGCATTCCTTGAGGCCCTGATGAGTAATTAATTCTGGCATTCATTTGCACAGAGGGCTTTCATTTTATTTATCCAGTTTAGGCTTGCTGAAGTCACTCTTTTATATCTATTGCAAATTCATAGTATCTCTGGGAGCTCCAACAGTTACCTTGCCTTTCGTCAAAGGAAACCAGTGGATGAAGTGGTTCTAACTGCATGTGGACTAAATCAATCTATTTTCCAGAGGTGCTGGGCTGTTCACGTACCAAGAAGCTTTAAAATTATTAGTCATTTCATAATACAGATTTGCAGAGTTTTATTTGCATTTTGATTATTGCATCCATGAACATGTTAGAAGTTTAGAAACTGAAAGTGTTTGCAGGGTTACAGTAATAGGTTTATGAGTTTGCAGGTTAAAAACCCTTAATGGATGTGATCATCTAACACCACTGAACTATGCTTTATGCTTGTAAGTAAGTGTTTGGCTCTGCAGTTGGGAGATGTGGCTTGAATGTGGACCCAAGGACGCATTCTTAGTTTTGATTTTAGATGTTCTTAAAACGCTTCTGTACAGCAAGAAGCTTGTTTGTATAATAATCACATCACTATTGATTCTGCTTTTGTTCATCTTGACTAGGCCTATAGCACATATAGCAGTTCTTATGTTTATTTTACTAGTGCTGTGTGTGTATGGGGTGGGTGTGTACGTGCATGCGTGTGTGCGTGAGTGTGTGCAGCATTAACAGAAATACTGAGTGATTCCAGCATTGAATGTATAAAAGCATCAGAGTTCTGTGCAGAATACTAATCAGTTGCAAACTATGGAAATAGTCAGAGATGCATTCAGAAGCCTGCATGAAACGAACTTGAGATGGGAAGGATTACTATTTTACAAAAAGGGAATATAAATGTGCAGGGACAAAAAAAACATCCAGAAGCTTAGATGGAATAAATATTTTCAACACTTTGTACAAAAAACAATTCATCCTTCCTCTTGGAAGACTTTGATGTTCAAAAGACTTGAAAAATAAATAACATTCAAGAATACAAATGATCCTGTTATGGTTAAAATGGAAGACTGGAAATGAAGAAAGCAATAAAATGTATGAACGTGTTACAGGTGCAGGTAAGAAAAAGAAACATCAGGTAACTTTGAAACTGTGAGAAAATACTAAAGTCATCACAGGATTGTGGTGGGAATGTAAAAGCAGAGTTCCCAAACTTGCCTTAGCATGACCTGAAAAGACTATTCATGTTTGGTTGGTAGCTAGTAAATGCTAATGGTTGTAGTAGTAATTATAAAAGGCATAGTTAACAGGCATACTTGCTTGATAATGTACCTGACTATTTGTTAAAAGAATGAACATGGCAGTGCAAACGCCAAGTGAAGAGAGTGAGAACATTCAGTCTGTGTGCTGGACTGTTCGGTTGCTGCGGAGCGCGATATGCTAAACTGTGTGAGCTCATTTCCTTGAATGTGCAGTGACTATTGCTACTAAATTAAGTAATGTTCACTCTAAATACTAAGTAGACTGCATTTTTCATATTGGAAGTAAATGTTAAGTACAAGCAATAAGAGCATTTTTTTGTAGTAAAGTAAGTCAGTGGATGTATTGGCTTTGACTGTGCAGTATCAGTGACATAAATGACTGGCTGTGCATCACAGCTCAGTCCTGTTCATGGACTTCGGATGTTGCAGGTCACAGCACTGAATACGAATCAGTTTAGCTCATTTTCCCTTGTGTGCGCCATGCTGCAGGCACTAAGGGAGATAACACTAACTCGCATTGATCCTCCATTCCAGCTCTTTTGTTAGCTGATTACAGAGGAGACTTGTGACCACAGGCTGTTACATTGCAGAGGCCCAATGTCAGGTTTAACTTGGGGCAAGGCATCCTGAATATATTATGTTGAGGGATTCTGATAAATCACTGAGTGTGGCTAATCCAGGATGTTGCTCTCGACTTGAAGGACGCAGAAGGCAAATTGCCTCGAAGGTGACATGAATCATCATTTTGTACAGAACTTTGCATGAGTGTTGTCAGATGCCATGGTCTGTTGTCTTCTGAAAATCCACTGATAAATTGTGATTGTGCACTTAAAATGAAGTGGAACAAAGAAAGCAGACGCATACGCAAAGTAAATATATGTTATAGGCTTAGAGCTTCAGTGAATGATAGAAATATTGCAGCTTAAAAGGTTTGTAAAGCCAGAAGATTTTAGAACTACACGGTTCTTTTGTTGAAAACTGTTATTGTATTGTATTAAAAATATATACAATTTTAAAAATAAAAATTGTTTATTTCATGGAGTCATGTGAGATCTGTGCTCTCTCCATTGAGAACAATAATTCAGTTTCTATGTTTCGTCTCACAGAGACAGAAAAACATTACTATATTACAAAATGTTTGATAATTGGAAGAAAATGTTAATAACTGTAAACCAGTCAAATCAGGATTCCCTCTCCCCAGCCAGATTCAATCTTTTGAGGCCTGATCCTTTTCTACTCTTGTTTGCACAGTCCCAGCATTCAAACCACCATATGTTTTTACAGAATATACTATCCAAATACCAACTCTCTGGTTGCTCATCAGTGTCAGAGAGGTGAGTCTGCACTTGTGGACATTTACCACTATCTCCTTGTTTTTTGCCAATCAGGCGCCACAAAGTCCAGAGTCTACTATCTACACTTTGAGTTGTCCTCGTAGTTGGCACATCTGTTCAAATAATGTTTGGGTCACGCTTATGTTTTAAGCTATGTCGTTGGTGAGATCATAAGCTGTAATGTCTGCAGAAGTTAATGATAGATTGTTGTTTGGTTGTATCCATTGAACTTTGGACTGTAAATCTTAAACTCAAATCTTGGCTATTTTTGGTGAAGGTAGCAAAAGAACTGCTTTGAAAGCATCATAGAATCGATGGGGGTCTGATGATATTGCATTTTTGATGACTGCTACTTGAGAGATATCCTCCTGGCTGTAGCCATAGCAACCCCTAAGTAAAGCCTCTCTATTCTTTTCAGTGCTTTTATAGAGCCGAACCCCCATGAATTCAAACATGAACGCAGAACTCTCACATTTATCTTATCAACAAAGCACTTATTTAAATAAAATCTCTTATGCAAAGTATTTTTTTGGGTTTTGAAAAGTGTTTGCATAATAAACGTACTTCAAATCATTCTCTTTCCATGTCTCTTTGTGGTGTGTTTTAAACAACCTAGTGCCAATTCAGGATGCTCTTATATGATCTCCTCAACCCTGCATCACTACATAGACACAAAAGCAACCAAAGTTTTTATCCCAAAGTCAAACAGATGCAATGTGCTTGTATATTCTCTTTAGGTTACATCTAGCAGCAGTGTCAAACCTATTTTCATTTTCTGTCATGTCAAAATCATGACTGTCCTCAAAGGGCCGGTTGTGACAGAGCGTATTGCAGAACTTATCACTGACTTGATGAGCGCTGCTTTTTACCATGACATAATTTAGAAGCATACAGATAAAATCATATGTGAATGAGAAATTACATTTAAGCACACAACTTTAATGTTCTATGTAGAGTCTAGACGACAACATAAATAGTAATAATAGTAATGCATTGAAAAGCAAAAGCAAATTCAATCCACTTGCTGAAGCTGAAGGAACTGCATTGAGAGATAACAGCCTTTAGATCTTGCATGGCTTTGCTCCAAGAGGTCACTCAGAAGATCTGACACCTGCTCACGTTTTGCATCACTCCAAAGCATGAAAAACATTCTGCACAGCATATTCATGACAAATGAATACGCAAAAATGAGGTTTTGGACCTTCTATGCATTGAATACTTATGTGAACTTATCTTTTCTCAAAGGGAAATTATAGGTCAGAAAAAAAATAACCAAGTAAAGGTCAAAGCCAAGCACCATGACAGACATTTTGAGTGATAAGTACAAGCATGAAATTAAATGGCGGCATTAGCGTAGCCATTTAAAAGTGTGAATTGAAGGTAGAAATAAAAGAAAAGGTGGAAGATCTACACATCTGATGAGAAATAGAGTGGAGTTATCAACAGTGTAGAATGAAAAAAGGTGCTCCAACTAAAAAAATGTAAAAATAAAGTTGTGAATAACCAGAGATTAAGCATAAAACCTTCCCATTAAATTTTCTGTACCAGGGATAAAAATCACTTTGGTTTTACAGCCGGGGTGACACCTGGTTCGGCGTCTCATGTCAAAGTGAACAATGAGGGTTTATCTGTGGACAGTCTGTAACAGCCCTTTGAATATGCAATGTGTGCAACAGAGTTCATATCCCTTTACCTATTTTCACTTTTTATCGAAAGCCCTAGGAGCAGTTCGTTAAAGTTCGACGTGAGTAAAAGTGAAAAATTGCCTTTTTTTCTTGATTCAGGGGGATTGTAAAGTTCTCTTCTTTTCTGTGTAGCTTCCCCACTTGGAAGGGATGGATAAAGTATTTAGATTGTCATGAACAGGGATTTTACTCGAAGGACCAGGCAGATTTTTTCATTTTTGTCTTCCATTTATTTTGTCAAACACATGTGCATTTTGTCCAGTGCAGGTAAAAACCTTTAAATAAACCCAAAAGAAGAAAAATAAACAATTACTAATCTGTATGTGAGTTTACATAAATTAACTTCACTCAAACTACAGGAAATAAAAACTATATAATTAAAGCTAAGCAAATCCCTGTGAATTAAACCCACAAAGTAACTTAAAGTTAACTAAACAAGTAACAAACTTAATTCCCTTAACTTTAACCTACCCTTCAAATTAATTGTTACATTTCTTCACATTATTTAAATATACGGACTTCTGTTTTTTAATATTTACAATAAATATTTATTTTCTAAATATAAATAGTTCAAGTTATCTTAAGCAATTGCTAAATTAATTGCAAGCACATCAATCCATATCAACAACACAAAGATCAGTTAAATCATCAATGAACTAACTTTCACAATCAAACGTCTCAGTTCTTTGCTAACGAGCCGGCAGCGCTGGCGGCTCGGCCGGGGAAAGGGAGGCACCTTGCAGTGTGTTTTTTAAACATTAGTTCGTTCTTACCGGCTGCCTCTTCGCCCATCTACAACTTATCCTGCTCCACACAGGTCGATCAGAACCTCCGACCGACCGAAGAGGGATCTCCACACCCACACTCCTGTTGTGCGTTGTGTTGATGTCCTCTTCCGCCTTGTCCGTCCTTCTTTTAGGTCCGTGTGGAGCGCAAGTTTTTTTTTTTTTCCATTCTCCTGCTTCTTTGACTTCACAGGGATCTACCTACACACTGAGTTTTAGATCTCTACACTGCGGTTTCCCCGACTCACAGACCCGTTCAATAAATGATGATATATTTGAAAGCCCATTTATTGTAGGAACTTTATATAAATATTATAAATATTAAATCAGAACAATACAAAGGCTTTGTTTTAGACAAAAATTTAAGTTTAATGACAAATATATTCAATATATTCCTAAAGGTTATTTTCAAAAGATACTTTTACTCTGACAAACAAGACTCATTTAGATAGAATATGTAATTGCAGTCCATTAAAGATTTACCAGGTGATTAAAGTTTGCAAATTTTCAGATGGTGTAAAATTTCAACATACAAACTTAAAACCAGCTGCAAAGACTGTAGTTTTATAGTAAAAGCACATTTGGCTGCTTTTATTTCCAATGGATTCTGCCTCAGCTTCAGGGATCTGAGGATAAATCCAGGTGATAAAATTCCAGGGTTTACATTAAGAGCAGTTTTTCAAATGTGGAGCAAATCTCTATTAGTTTGACTGTGTATTCAGTCATCTATATACAGTATGTATGTGTATGTGTGTGTGTGTGTATGGTTTTGTACACAGGCATTTCATGGATCACTGAATCACACAAAGGGTCAAAGATCACAGGGATTTCCATTTAGACTGAGACCTTCTCATGTGAAGCAATGCCAGCAGACATGCAGCTGCAGGAGACGTTTTAAGGTGCATGTAAACACACAGACCAACTGTGCACAAACTGTTGGGGGTCACAGGTGTCCACAAAGGATCAATTCAGAAGGATGTCACAGGCTGACACTGAATGTTGACTGACATGGAGTCAAGCTGACATTTTGAAAGGACTTTTCTAAACGTTCCTTGTTTGATTTGCTAGACAAGAAAATACAAGAAAATAAAACACTTGCATACCTGACAAAAGTTTTGGTGAAACCTAAACAATCATCATTTTCTTTCAGGATACAACTGCAGTTATCATCATCTATATTAAAATTTACAACTATATGGAGCAGAAGAAAAGAACATCAAAAATGATTTATTATGTCTTCAGATGTGATTCTATTGCATACAGTAAATGGAAAACCAGAGCTGTCTCATTTCTGTCAGACTCACATTCAGATACTCTCATTATTGCAGTACTTAATAAAGATTAGCTATTTTCACAGATCTCACGCAAAATAAAAAAAGCCCGTATAATTTGATATCCACTTCTTATATTATGTGTACCAATATTTAAAAATGAACCTGCCAGCCACAGCTCCTGACAAGGTGTAACACTGAGCATGGCTCACATCTGAGGGATAGCTCAGCTTGCACCTTGGCTAAAGTCCAGTTTCCTTTTGGCCGAGTAAGCCTTCATCTCTCAAGGTTTGGCTTTGGACTGCAAATGAGCTGTGAAAACCAAGCTTGCAACTGGCCTGAATGGCTTCACACCAATGTTATTTACAGAACAATTACACTAAATGAAACATTTTTAAATAATCTGTCAGTAACAGAATTTAATAGAGTTGTGTTTTAAAGAGTAATAATAACTGTATGAAACTGCCAAACGTCCATCTGTTGTTGTAAGGCTACACAGGATTCTGGGAAGTTTGAATCTGAATACAAATAGTCATATTATTGTTTTAAATGGGCAGTATTATGTATTTCTCAGGTATATAGCACCATTTCATGAAATGTTCCATATATCAAATATGAATTCAAAGATATGTGACTTTGCAAATGAATGCCTTGAAATTGGGCCTCTGTCTCTTTAAGACACTGCCTTCAGCGCGTCATCACAATGTTCCTCCATTAAGCCTTTAACATCGTTCTTATTAATTAGGTCATTATCACAGATGATCACATCCAATTCTACGCAACAAAAGCATTTTAGAACATAGTGAATAGAATGAATGAATCAAAATTTTACAGCACAGTTTGAGTTTTATCTATTATGTATTATATTCCTGATAGGCCATTCACCCAGCTGTGTGTTTCTATATGGGACTGTGTGACCCCCTTTACACGGTGGCAAGAATCTCAAAGGTCAAATAATTACTAGTTACCAATCCTCTAGACACATTAGCTCCTGTGATTGGGGAGAATGGAGAACAAAAGGTCTCAAAGACATTTATGCTACAGTGAGCAATTTACGAGGAAAAAGAACAATTTGCATATAGCTAACCTTTGATTTACCAATCCCCTAGACACATTAGGAAAAAGAAAAAGCCCTCATAAAAATCCCTCACACCTCAGATGAGTGTTGGTTTGTATTCAGTGTCCTCTGCCTTTCAACCCTTTCATCAGTTTTCTGCAGAAATATTGTTGAGGCGCTCACCTATCAAGTAGCTATTATGGCTGTCTGTTTTTGCTGCAAGGTTGCTCTCTTCACGCTGCAAGTACAAACACTATTAAACTTTAAAACTTTAAATAGAACTTGGTGTCCTTTCTCAGTCTCTGACTATTTAAACATATAGAAGGACAAAGAGGGAATTCTGAAAAAATAGCTTATAATAGATGAGACATTCATGTCATTTTTTACTTGATGAATTGAGTTAAATGTCCATCCAGGCTGGACAATACAAATTTGTATGGATTTGGGTCATTGTCTTATAAACTGAAACATAAAGCTTAAACAAAACAAAAAACAAAAAAATAGCTTGGTTTTCAGTATTATATGTTCCCTCTTTCATACTGATTGTTCTTCTTGAGATTTTTACAAAACTAGAATATAGTGTCGTGAAAAAATATGTTTTTGTTTTTCTGCTATCTTAAAATGTTTCATATGATCACATTTTCAAATCAAACAAAGATAAAATGAGTCAATGAAAAAATTGCTGTTTGATTATAATTTCAAAAGCGTAGCCAAACCGACCTACCAATTTGTAAAAATGAAATTGCACCCCATGTTAAATCATAAATTAATTATTAACTGACCAAATCAAAATCCCAACTAGATGGTTATTAAGAGGTTTAGGAAAATATTTTGTGGTCATACAGAGAAAAGCTGAATTTTCTGGACTTGTGCATGACTTCAATAAAAGTGTAAAAGTGTTTTAGAAAAATAACATGTACTGATAGTCAAACGTGTTGGACGGATCTGCCAGTCAGGGGCTAAAGTACTGTTACAGGAACTAGATCATTTGCTTTTAATGTTTGAACCATAAATTTAGTTCTATAGGAAAATGTCCAGCCAGCAGTTGAAATGATTAAACTCAACTGTACTTGTGTTATGCAACAAAACAATGATCAACGCAGCAGACGTAAGAACTTCTTAGAGATAAAGCACTTAGTTTCAAAACACTCTGGAACCTTGTAAATTTTTTTCATGCATGAGACATTTCATAAAACCCACTAATGGCCTTTTCCTGGCAGCTTCTCTCCACTTGCATTCATTTCCAGTACAAAGGATCATTATTCCCTCAGATAAAGATGGGACATTGGCAGAACTCCAGCTAAAGAAAGTAAACAATAGCAGGTCGACTACAGAAAATCTTTCCTATTTCTACTGAAGGAGAAAGAACATGGAAAAAGAAGCAAAAGTCGAAGGGACGTTGCATTTCTGCTGTCTTGAAGTAGGTCATTTACAGAACTTGGCATTTGTCTTATGTGACAATCCTATTAATCATGGAATGAGCAGTGTCAATGCCCAGTGGCTTTGCTCTGCAGGTGGGTTGTCCCACTGGATGCCAGGACTGTTACCTTTGTGTTCTGCCAGCAACTCCTTCTCTGTTTTCACCTTTCCTCTTCATCCCTTGGTACTCTAAAAAGGCTTTCCTTGCATGCCCTTTGTGCACATCTGACACTCACCTCTTCCTCAGATCCTGCTTTTATGTGTCCTTGAAAGTTTTATTAAAATATATATGGATAGATTCCAGCTTCCAGCCACAACAAGAACTTCTTAAGAAAAATGTCCATTTATTTCTCCCATTTGCCTCATTGTTGGGTTGGTCTGTGCTGATGATTCAAACAGGTCAAAAATGTTCCAGCATTGAAGCTAATTACACAATACAGCCTGGTGCTAAGTATTCTCACTAAGGCTGGCAAAATACATCCTAACAAAATGGAGAATGGACAAAAAAAAAATGTAATGCTACATCTCATAACATCTTGTATCTTGGAGATGCTAAAGTAAATAATGTGGTTTTTGATTCCGCTGTACTTTTACATAGAATTTTGCCATTTGGTTAGGTTATTCAAGTCTCACCCTAAAATGTGGAGTTGTTAATAACACTGCAATGCACACATCATAGAGTAGTCAACAATAGGATTAACAGTAAATTTATTTGCTAGTGTTATTTGAATGTTAGATACATTTTGTGAAAATATGAAGTAAATTTTTGAGAGTCACAAAGGAACAATAGTGAATCCATGCAGAAAGAGGAACCAGATCTGGTCAGGCTGTCTCCAGGCAGAAACCTGGCCTGTTAAATATTAGTTGGAGGGAGGATTAGTGACAGTTCGAGCTGGATTAGATCTGTGCCCTCACAGGTGGTGAGGACCTCGCTGTGTGAGAGTGTGTAAGGTTTGCCCTCAACTGCTATTGACAGCGTTACATATTTCAGTCAGACTCTACAGTCAAACGTCTCGGTGCATTTAAGACGAGATAAGAGCGGATTTATGAACGGAGCCTTTTGCTAAGTCAAGGTGAACATCGAAGATATGATAATGTGTGAATAAGTTGGAGTGTGTGCCTAATTCGCCGTTTGTGTTGCTGATCCCACATGTTTGATAAAACACTTCATGGTCTCATGGTTTTTGTTGTTTTTCAAAATGTCAACAATGTTGTATTTTAAAGCTTCTGTGTTCCCACCGAGGGATTCTACGTCTTTCAGTATCTCAGTTTTATTTATCCCATTCATTCGTTACTTTTCCTCCTCCATCATAATCTTTTTTATGCCTACAGAAAGTTGGAGTCTCTGCCAGCAGGTGTTTGGCAGAAGCCAAAATGACTCAGGTGTTTCCACACTTTTCACCTTCTTACAAGCTCATCTGGTGAAGCTTATGATTTCATTCTGCAACTCAAAGCTAGTCAGGCAAATAATCTAATCATGATCACTCTTCTGCTTTCTCAAATTTCTATATATTCATTCTTCTGTAATGAAGCGTGAAAAATGATGGGAACCAGACTGACCCTTCCCAGGTTTTGAGGGAAGTTTAGAAAGACAGATGAACTGCACCAGTGATAACAGCGCATTATGCTGCGCATGCTAAAACACAAGATAAAATTAATAATAGCACAGAGAAACTAACACATACATTTATGACAGCATAACTTGTGCAGCAATTTGCATACATTTGATTCAGGAAGATTTCCGATATTATAAATATCTAATGTTGTTAAAATGTAAAGATTATGGAACATAATTGAATATTACATTTACAAAATTGCATTCTTGATATAAACATCAATTATTTTAATGTGTAGCTTTGACTCCCAGCTTCCGTAGCAGTTAGTTTAAATTGTTTTATTTTTGACTCTCTTATAAAGTTTTTTCATAATGACTAAACTTTGCCATGATACACATGCTTGTACTGCCTGTATGAACTCATGGACAAGCAGTTGCAAATGTTCAAATCTTTACTCCGACACCACAAATGCTATGGAATGATTATGCAGTCAAGGTGTGTTGAATTGTCCATAAATGTGGCACTGTGTATGATACTAGTCTCCATTTCATTACAACTGCAGATGGGAAGACAAAGGAAAGGCTACCTTACCTGATCATGCAGCTCCAATATAAAATTCATTTGAACCTCAAACCATTTTTAGAGAATGACAAAATATTCCTGGGAAAATTTTTTACAGTAAAACAATTGTAAAAAAGGGGTTTGCGAAACACAAAGTCAAAAAACTTCATTTTTCCAGATTTAAACTGTGCAGCATGTAGACCAGAGTTTAGATTAGTAAAAGACGTTGAACCATGGCCAGGAATTGTATGCTGAGTGATGGTTCATTTGATTGAGTTGATTCAGAAAGGAAATAGTCTTTTGGTTTTGGAAACCTTTTAGAATATTTGGATCAGAACAGCGTGCTTTGGGTGAAATACTGGAAGATGCCTCTGCACTGAAGAAAAGTGTTTGGTGATGTATGTCATTCCTTATTCATTGCCTTTTTAGCCTCCACCTATCCACTGTCACAGTTCTAACTGAGGAGGATCAGCCTCCATGGCGGACAGCGACTCCTGCCTCTTGCATTTAGGTGGGGCCTTTTGAAGCGTCTCGCTTTTTCTGTCTCTTCATCATGGCTTTTAGCTTCTTGTTTCTTCTCTGTCACTTAATGTTTTCTTTTTGAGTTTTCCTCTTAAGTCAACTTTCTCAGAAGACAGACACTCATCTTATTACAGGCCTAAAAATCATAGCAAAATTGTCATGGGATTCAAGGTAGCAACTCTGCAGATAAAGGCCAAATTAGAAGTGAACATCCTCAAAGTAAAGCAGTAAAGCAGTTCAAATAGTTTGATTTTATTTTTAATATCTTTGGCTCATGATGCTTTGAGCACAACTTTTAATTTTGGGCATGAAATATAAGTTTATCATCACACAAAGTGATTTTTCAGCATTACAGTTTTCCAACATTGTCACATTGCTATCATGGAAATATGGCATAATTGGGAAACCTTCATACACACACACTGATCCTCACCTACTTTACTTAGCTGGTCAATCCTGAGTGTGTGCTAAGAGGGAAAATGTTACCTCTGAGCCTTTTTTGCACTATTTATGTCTAACAATAGTGACACTAATGACTCCTATTAAAAAGGCCACTCACAGCACATTGCTAAAGTCTCCAGGCCTTTAACACAGAGCAGTCTGTTTCACCGAACACTGGCATTTTCTCTAATCACAAATTAATATGGCTATAAAGCGTCTGTGTATTATCATGTATAGCAATCAGGGGCCCATTTTGTTTATTTACCACATATAATCTCCAGATGGTTTTTGTGTGTCTAGATGAACATGTATGCAATTAATGACAGCAATTTAGAAAGTTTTGTAATGATTAAGTTTAAAGGCAGTTTGTTTCTTTTGGTCTGTTTTGTCGTTGGTGTTTTTTTAAATCTGTTTTCTTAAAGCTTGTCTTCCTTGCACACTTCTTTTTTTCAAATGAGCATGTTAAAAGTATTCTATGCCATTTATGAGCAATGCTTTTCTTGGAAAGAATAAATCAGTTGAGCAATTACGTGGGGGGCATAAATAGGATGTTTTTATATATAACAACAGATGTTTTGTATTCATGAAGTCTCCATCTTGAGCTAAAATCATTTTGCTTTCAAAGGTCATGTGGTGAAGAGAGAGGAGGGGATAGGTTGAGTCTGGGAAGCGGTGCAGCAGCAGTAAAGGTCAAAAACAAGAATCTACCCTTAAAAAATTATTTTTGCCATGTTTGCGTAAACCTTGGATGTTTATTCCTGTTTAATTCTTCGTTTTCACCTTTGTTTTTACTTCTACTTTATAAAAGAGATGTCTGGTAAAGCACTGCCTCTCTGCGTACTAATTATAGATGTTAATGCGAAATTCAGTGTTGTAAACATGAAGTTATTGACTTTGTCTAAATAAAGATCTGGTCCATAAATGAATTTAGTTTGACCACTGTTATGTTAGAATCAAATACGTTTCATGGTATCCAGCACCAGACATGTTTTAATCTTGGTTGTTTTTTCATAAATGTAAAAAATTAAAAATGAATCCTGAATGAAGTTTTTCATGAGTTGCAGGCTGAGTGGAGCTCTGGCCTCTGAACTGCTTCTAACTCTGCTGAAAACTGTTACCTCACCTTCAACATCAAATCACCTTAAGGGAGAAAAAGACACAATTAAACTCTAAAATATAATCTAAAGCTTGGCATGCCAAATTAAAATGGGAAATGTACAACTACGAAATGTTTTGGGTAATTACTTTTCTTGGTAAATGTAATTCCCAAATCAACGGCATTAAATATTGGCAGTGTTCTTGTAATCCACTCATTAGGTTTTCTGCTAACTATTATTTAATAATGACTAAGTATTAATTAACCAAAGGGTTTCATGTTGGATTCCTGGCATTTGAAGGAGATGCTGCTCATCCTGTATGACTTTTGCTTTAAGTCGTTCTTCCTCGGCTGCTATAAATAACAGAGTCCTCACACTTTGCATAGAAACCAACTCTGGACTAACAATAGACAGAAAATGAACTCTATGAACGTGTGAATAAATGTGTGAAAAAGCAAAACATCTCTAGGATTTAAGTTAACATAATTACAGTACCTCCTCTGCATAGCTACAGTGATGTGAAAATGTATTTGTTCCAGATATTTCTTCTCGTTACTTTTTTGTCACACACTGCCAAATAAATTGTTACATCACACAAAGATAAACCGAATAAATACAGAAAAGCAGTTTTCAAATAATAACTTCACTCGTTATTTGTTGGCTTTATATTTTTTGTAAAACTGAGTTCAGCTTCACTAGCCTCCATCAGACCTTTTCACCAGACCTGAAGAATCAAGAATCACATAAACTGAAGCTGTCTGACAGCATGATGCAGACCAAACCATCTCAAACAGATCCAGTCCAAGCCTTCACATTCCCAAAGCAACATCTTTATCATCGACAAACGTTTTTGTGCATCCCATTACATCTGGTGAGAAGCTAAAACAGAGAAACAGCATCGTACCTGCAGTCAAACATGGCCGTAATGTGAAGGTTTGTGCTTCAGCTCCGTCCCAGGCTCTGATCACCAGAGGAGGTCTGGCTTTTTCAGGTGTGGCTCCTGAACGTTAGAACAACCTCTGACAGTAGACGGCCGTCTTCACCGCCAATTTTTAAATCTCTTTTGAAAACATGTTTTAAATACAGTTTGAGTTGTTTCTGATGCTTTTACTCAACTTGAGTTCTGCTTGCTGTTTAATATTTCCATGTTTTCTGTTTATTGTTTTATGTTATAATGGTTGGTGTTGTTTTTAAGTGATTTATAGAAATAAATTTGATATTGACATTGGACAACTGGCTGATGGAAAAATAATGTGTGTACTTTAGCATAAATCTTGATGGACAATATCTGGTCATCAGGTCATGACCTTTAGCTCACACACTCTGGTGTTATCCAGCATGACTGAGATCCAGAGTAAACAAGCAATTCCTCCTGCGAATGGTTCAAAACCAGAGTGAAGGTTATGGGGTGCCCTTGTCAAACTCTTGATTTATGTCCTGAAACATGACCTCAAGCAGGATGTTTATCCTTAAAACCTTTCAACGTGGCTGAATTAAAAACATTTGGGTAAAAACAAGGTGACAGATTTTCACTAGAGCTGTAAATGATTAATTGTCAGTTCCAGCAGTTAACGCTCGACATCAGTTGTTGGATGTCTGGATGTCAACCCTGATAGCTGGATGAAACCAGCTATCAGGGTTTGTGGTTTGCTTGTTTTGTTTTTTCTTAAAAAAAATACAAGTATGCTTTGAAAAGAACTTTCATGTAGGTTATGACATCAAAATTTGTTCTATACTTTAAGTGTGACAGAAAAGCAAAGCTCTGGACATAATAATTTGTCCTGTATTTGTTCATACAAAGCATCAAAAGAGGGAATTTGTTTTCAAATCAAAGTGGTTTTGAGACCTTCCGACATTTTGCAAGTCTATAAAATGTGTATTTTTTTTTCTCATTTTTAAACCAGTCATTGTAGACAGAATGCTTTTTGCTTTATAAGTCCTCTAACTCTGACCTGGGAATCAATCTGGCATAAAAAGACTCAAATCTCGTGGGTTGAACCATTTTTGTGACTTATTACAGATAAGATAGAAAAGAACCAATTGAAGATCATATCTTATTTCTTTTTCTTTTGTTGCTAACAAAATAGGCAACAATAACAGGTTGACTGCCAGAAAATGCAGTTTTGCAAGAAAAGGAACTGATTGGTAAAAGAAAAGGCATCTCACAGGAGAAAATTGATCAAATGTGTCTCCGATTGTTTTCTCCAATTCCTGGGGTAATTTCTTTAATATACCTAATTAGACACTCGTTTGCTTTCAGACTCTGTTCTTGTGCTGCAGAAACTTATAAAGACCTTTAATGTTGTTGTTTCACAATTGTGCAATCCCTTTGACAATAAATGTAATTGAGAATATGTGGCAATACCTGAAAGTTGACAGGGGGAAACAATGCAAGGAATAGTGAAGATTAAAATAAATACCTGCTCCTTGGAGGAAAGGAATAAGAAGTAGACATGCTCGATACTTTTTCCCAGCACGATGGGTCGCTGGGTTCGTTTTATATTGACCTATTAAGATTTACTGGGTGCTTTTTTGTAATCATGCGGTCAGAAACAGAGAGGGAGGTTCTGAATCAGTATCAACATATTGAGTGGAGGTGATTATTAGCAGGCAATCATAGTGACACAATTATCAGCAAGCAAAAAAAAAATGTTCTGTCTCTCTCGCTTGCTTTTGTTGATCTCCCCATCCCTCCCGGTGCCTCCATCCAGTTAGATACTGTTTGAATGATCACGTTCCCTGGCATGAGAGTGCTATGTAATTAACCTATGATATTCTCCATGTTGCAACGTGCCTCCTGCCTGCCTGGGTGGGTCTGCTCTGATGATGGAATATTACTGCCATCTTCTGGTCAAGCATCGATCAGAAGAACTCTTCTGCAAAACGCAGCGCAGTTTTGACCTTCCTAAGGCAAATGGCAGGTCCTGCTAATAGTGTTCAGCGGATGACTGTGTAAAATGTGATTTCTCTACTCTGAACATTTAGAGCCTAAGAAAGTCTCAACAGGTAACTCGGAATTTTACTAGTTTTCTTCTTGATGAAAGCAAATCTAACTGGGAATAACTTGGCATAATGAGAAACTACAGATATAGATAATTAAAAACTATGAACGTTAAAATGGATTTGATGGTTTTGTTTCTGCTGTACTTGCAGGAGAAAAAAAAACATTCTAGGAGCTGTGCTGCATTTCATTTTTTGAAATTGCTTTAATGAAGAGGAACAACAGACACATTTTACTGGTGTTGGTAATGCATTATCTGAGCTGTAGCCTTAAATGTTTTAGAAAAACAAATACATCAATTATTTACTGAAAAGGTATATTATGTGCTTTCTTCATGGATACGGGAACTAAATAAAAACAATATATTTTCAGAAATTTAAAAAAGTAATTTTCTCGGTTTTCCACTCAGTCACTTTCTCAGCATTATTTTCTTTCGGTTTCATTCAGTTCTCCTGTTTGCCTGCTTTAAAGCAAACTAAGGTGGAGTTGACTGGTCAGCCAAAACGGAGCAGAAACCCCGTGGGGGAGCTCTGCAGGCACTCCGCTGCAGCTGTGGGGAGAATATTAAGCATATTCTGCTGTTGCTGTGTTGTAGAGTTAAATCACCTGTTTCTCTAAAATCCTCCTGAGTTCATCCGGAGTTCAAATGATTTCCTGCTTCACTCGTTTATAATGGGTTTGTCTATTTTTAGTTGTCTATATGGGTCAGTTTTAATTGTTTAATTGTCTATCTAATAATGCTGCATTGTAAGATAGAACATTTTATTTTAATTATCTGAACAGTAAAATAAAAGGTTGGGTGTTTATTAGGGGCAAATAAATTGCAGAGATAAATAATTCTACACTAAGATTTTTTCAAAAAAACAAATCCTGAATAAATGAGATTTTGGTTCCTTATGGACATCTTAATAAACTAAATAGAGCATTGCTATTATTATCACATGATCCACATTTGCAGAAACCATTGTCAGTGAAGAAAGTTCAGTGCAACAATAACAGATAAGTTAAAATGATAAGAAGCTACAGTCCTTCTTCACAGGGAATGAGGAAACAGAGAAAGTTGTCTTGTGGTTCAAAAATAAAATGTTAAATCTTTTTATTCATTTAAAACTGTATCTTCCATCAGAATGTAAGGAACCCAAAGCAGCTTCAAAGCTGTTTCAAATAATGCATGCTTTGTAACAGCATCCCCAATTAATGTCTTCATTTTATCTGATTATAACCACAAACTTCAATGTATTTTGTTGTATTCATTATCTTTTTCATGTGACACACCAAAGCAAACGAGTCAAGAGCCTAATTGCAGTTTGCAAAGAGCCATAGAGTGAAAAGAGTAAATAGTGCAAGAACCAACACATTTATTTATCCTACTGCACATCCATCTGACCTAACGTAACACAAGGTGGTGGCAGCATCATAGTGTGGGCAAAAATAAACTGTTAGAAGCTGCATATTCTAGATGTGTCTCTGTTCCAGAACAATTGAAAGGATTGCATGGCCTCCTCTGTATGCCATCAACTCCTGCACAAGTCTGTTAATCATCAGAAAAGAAACACCTAAAACATACAGGGCAGTGATCTGAGAGGACTGGAACTGAGAAGCTCTGCTCCAAACATCCAGCCGAATTTAAGGTGGAATGCTTCAGATGAAAGCATGTTCATGATCAAATGCGAATAACAATTCTGCTAAGCACTGACGCAAATACAATCCACATAAAATGTTCTCATCATTTTTGAAAGCAACTTCTCAACTACTCACCAAATTATGTTTAAGTGGTGAATAATAAATTATTTCGTAAATTCTCTGCAGAGCACATTGCAGTTTGACAAAATATGAACAGATTCAAGAAGTGTGCATTCTCATAAATCTGTAAATCTGTTCATATTTTTGTGAAACCTGCTATGCCTTTTGACATCTAGACCAATCCATAAGATGCTATCACTTTGTCTCTAATTGTGTTCTTCAGTTAGGAGTATGCAAGCGCTAATTATTATACACTGAAGTTGCATTAAAGGAAGTTTTATCTTTGGAAGCATAATGTAAAAATACTGCAATTACAGATAATATGATTATAATTAAGTACTTCTTCACAAGCAGACTTTAAATGAGATGTTGCACAGATGAGGGCAGGAGCAGGAAAGGGGCTCACTTGTGATGCATTGTCCTCACTTACAGAAGTCAATTCCTCCTATATAAGTGTGCAGCGACGTTATTGGGAGTGAAAATCGGGGTCATCTATTTTGTTTGCCCATCAATGCAGCCTCTCAGTGCAGACTAATTGATCCTGTGGCTGACGTGCCTGTGTTCATTTAACCTCCTGCGACATGCATTCTAAATAACAACAGCAAAAAAAAAGATTTTGTGGTAAACATTATAGTGCTGGAGTAGTGGAGGTTTAGAGTTTTCTACTTCTTGCATGTTTTTTCCAGGCGTAGAAAACAGATCACAAGTCTTCTTACATCTCATGAAAGGATAGATGGACCCAAAGTCTCTCTATGTTTAAAAGTGTTATTTTCTTTTTGCCTCCCAGCTGAGATCAGATGAGTCTGCTGTGACTTTGCTCTTTCCTAATTCCTTCTTTCCTGTGCTCCACATCTCCCCTTGCTGCCTTCCACGGCCTTCTTCTTCATCAAAGCAATGGGCTGCGATTTAACTGTCCTCCTCTCTGCGTTTGATATCCTCACTTTACTCTGTGCTGATCTATTGGTCACAAAACCTTGCCTTGATCCATACATGATTGGGCATGACATGAGAGACATTTATCGCCTCGCCCCATCACAGTCTGTGCTCCTGCCATGTCCATTCATGCATACTTCAAAGGCTTTTCCATCTTTAAAGTTTGAGCCCTGACTCTGTCTCCAAAGAGTTTACTTTGTCCTGCATAACTATATGCCGAATCTGTGACACATCCAAGTTGTTGCTTCAAAACTTTAACATTTATAGGAGTGATTTTTTAGAACATTAACTACTCTTCACAGCCAAAGAAAATGACGCCTCCTTTTGTTTCAGGACAAAGATAACAACAAGTGGTGGTTCTTAGATTAAAAGGATCTTGGACAACGCATACCTGATCATGTCATCATGGCCTGGTAAGCTTCTTGAAGTTGATCTGAGGCACATTAGACGATGTATTTTAAGGCATTGTGTCAAACATACTGTTTCCTTTTGTAACTTCCTGGAAGAATCAAAGTTTTTTTAAATGTCAGAAGGGGAACAGTGGGCCTGAACAAGTCTGAATTTCCAAATGTCTGAGAGTGCCAGTTTGATCTCTTTAAATAATTATACCCAAATATAAACTCCACAGGAATGTCCAACAGTTCAGGCAGATGGGTTCTGTGTTCCAGAGCTGAAAGTGTTTTGATGCAAAATGCTTAAATCAACCTCAGAAAAAAAGAAAAGTGACTTTATGAAGACACTTGCTGAAACTGGCAAGGAATTTTATTATCCACATTGACATGTTCTGGACTGAGGGAGGAAGAAGCTATCACCCCCCAACATACATGAAAATCCAGAGTTTAAGAATGTCCATGCGGTCTAATGGAACTACAATTGTGTTACATGCAGTGCAAAAAAGTAAGAAGCTTTGCAGGTTAAGAACATCATCCCAACTGACTTACAGAGTTAACATGATGTTGATGAGGAGTGCTGTAAAATAGATGACATCATGAGGAAAGAACATTTTATGGAAGCAATTCCAAGTGATCAATCAGGAAGTGAAAGCCTGGGCACAAATCTCTGCCAAATGGACAAGCCCAAACCCAAACCACCAAATCAGTTGCAAAGTGGTTTTAGGATTACAAAGTCAATGTTTTGGAGTGGCTGTTACGAAGCCCTGACCTCAATCTCATAGAACATTTGTGGGTTAAAAAAAGTGCGTCTGAGCTACACATACACCACTTCTGTCAGGATGAATGGTCAAAACATCATAATAAACCTTTTCGAATGACATCCAAACATTTAAGCTAAGCTAAATGGTGTAAAGCCAATTTTACTAGATGCTAAGAAGATGTGTGTAAGCTTTTGAATTTGAAGAATAAAAAAAATTCCATGACAAAATGTGTAAAATCTATAGTTTGATTAATGTTGTCACACAAGAAAGAAGTGTGCTGGATGGATCCATATGTCTTTTTAATCTATCCAACTCCAATGAAAAAGGAATTCAGCTATCATAATCATCTGGCATTCCCAGTTTGTTTAGAAGCAGCTTGTTTGAAATTGGGATACGTAAAATTATGAATTTTAAAATTATCCTATTTATTATTCCGGCTTTTAGCAAATACAAATAATTTTGGGCATCCTAGCTGACGTAAAACAGGAAACCTTTGTGTCTAGATGTTGATTAGAGTTGGAGATTTGCAAACGATTAACCGAAACCTATTAGGGCTGCAACATAAAGATGTTATTGGGTGAGGGTCTGGGCCGCCCCCAAACACTATTCCATCCTGGGTAGTGAGACATTTTGCCAACATGGAACTCTGCCTCTTGCCATAACAATCTACTTAATGTTTGGCAAGGCCTCCTCAATGCCAAAACTAGACCTCAAAAATATCATTGTGATGCTAGAGAAGCACATCATGAAACATTAAGATTCAGCTGCATTCTGTCTTGTCCCCTGTTATTTCACAGCTTGTTGCTTGAATTGGCTTTTCATTTGCGCTGGGAATTCCTAAAGAGATTAAGAACATGGATTGACATTTGTATATGTTAAAGGATATTTTCAGCCTAAATGTTTTTTGCTCCCTGCAGAGTTCTGGCAACTCTTCAGTCCAACCAATGATGCCCTTTGAAGGTCCTTCTAGGGCAATCGTTGAATTTTTTTAATGGAGGAAATTATTGAGCATTTGCTGCCCCCTGTCTGCAGCCGACAACACATGAAAGAGATTAAAGTTGATCATGTTTAGTTACATCTTGTCAAACCAAGCCTAAAAATAAAAAGTCTGCTTACAGCCCAGCAGGTGGGACTACTGTGTGTATATTAAGACCCTAAAATAGTTCCAGTCAACAAGCAGAGCTTTGTTTTCCAAGCCTGTTTTGTCCTTTCTCTTAGCTCCAAAAATGAAATGGAAAAATTCAGTTAAAATGAACCGTCTTTGGATATTTTGTCAACCAGTATTTCTCAGTGGCAAAGCTTTCACCCCTCCAAGGACAATAACCTACTTTTACTTTCCACATGACGAGGGCCTGAATGTCATTTGATACAGACCTGAAAGTTTGCTGTGGGGAACAAGAGGGAGAGTCGTGAGAATTAGAATGTATTTCAGGTCTGAAGCGAGTGGTGCATTGCTGCAACTCGTATCTCAGAGAAGGTGGGAGTTTGGAAACGGGTTGGTGGGGGTGGGGTGGGGCTGGGTGGCATGTGGAGGAGACTAGGTAGGAGGAGTGGGAGGCTTTTGCTGCAAACTGTTGCTAGGAAACACTTGTGGCATCTCATCTCTGTCTGCTTGAAATGCCAGAACTAACTGACAAGAAAACAGCTGAGCGAAATGTCACTTCTATCCTCGAAGGAGTTTGAAGAGTGTGGAGCATGTTTCTATTTACGTAGCCATGTTTATCAAAGGTTGCTCCCCCCCCCCCCCTCAGAGTAAAGAGCAGATTTTCTTCTGCTGGAACAGAAACTGTTTTGGATGCAGACAAGCTGGCTGCAGTGTCTGTCACTTCAACCTGCTCTTTTGTTTGCCCGGCCATCTCTCTAATGTCGCCTCATACGCTCTCCTTGAGGATTCTTCTCTTCCAGCTTGTTTTTCTCCCTTTTCTTTTTTACCAGTCACTCCCAATGTGCTTTTTCCACATTTCTCATTAGATTTGCCTTTTCTTTTGCTTTATATTAGTCTCCTGGGATCCTGGATTTCCATTGTCCTGTTGAATGCAGTGTTGAACCCTCTTGATGATGTTTGAATATCAATGTTCACCTTATAGCAGAATCCATACCTCACACAAAGTAAATTGTAATTCAAAGGAGGGCTTAAAATAAATGGCTTGACATTCTGTTTACTGCTTGGCCAAGTAACACTGAAAAAATCCCTTTACCACATATCAATAAGATTGTAATTAAAAATGACCCAAAGGACAAGAAATTGTAATATAAGGAATAGAGTTAAAGTTATGGGATTCCCATAAGGCAGGGGATATTTCCAGGGATGACAGTATATAAGCAGAATGACAGAACCAGACATAGTGGGCACCAAAAGTCTATCTTTGTGAGAAAACACTAGTTTCCCCTTCAGGGAAGGTCCGTCAAATTAGGAGTCACTTTGGTAAAACTACTCAAATTCAAAATGTGTTTTGTAGTTTCAGAAATGTCCATTCACATTATGCCTGAAAAGCTATAATAGAGGGCCCATCTGTGCAAGGCTTGTTTCTATAATGTCTCCTCTTATTGGTTAACTCATTAGTTAAAACGTGCAGACTGCAAGTGAAAGGCTCATTCTGTATTTATGGCAAGCTGAGGAACATTTTATGGTTATGCATTATAGACTTTTAAAACTTAAAAAGCATTGGAACACAGTGCAGGAAAAAAAATCTTTAGACCGTAATGATGACAAAGAGACACCACTGCTAGCAAACTGTTTCTCAAAAAGCACTACATTCACCACACAACTAAATTACCAGGGACGTAAACTTGATACAATTTGATTTGTTGTTTGGCTCTAACAGATGGATGCTCCACAAAGCAGCTGCTTAGTCCAAATGTTTCGTCCCATAATTTATCGCTGATCTTGTGTTTCTTACATCTTAAAATGGAAAATGTACGTCATTGGTTTTCTTCTATTGATTTGTTTGAGATCTATAAAGTAATTAAATCATAGAAAGCTTCTGACTTATGTTTTCAATTTGACAATATTTCTTTTGCTTTTTTACTGCTGTGGAATCATTAAGCTTGACAGCATGCAAAACTGTAACAGCTGATTGTACTGCACAAACAGCTGTACTGCACAGTACTGTATTGGTATATTACAGATGCAGTATACCAATGCATCTAACGGCAGAATATGTAATTGGGGCTTTGCAAACAGCCTCCGTTGCATATCTACTGTAAGTGGTTACATTATCTATAGCAGGGGTGTCAAACTCAATTTCACCGAGGGCCACTTCAGTATATTGACCACCCTCAATGGGCCACATTGATGGTATAATCAGGAGTGCCCAGGTGCAGTCCTCCAGACTGCAACTTTTAGATGCATCCCTGCTAAAACACCCCAGACAAAAGGCTGACTTTCTTCATTAGCAGCAACTCAGTTCTGTAGAGGAATAGTAATGAGTCAATGATCCAGGTGTGTTACAGAAGGAACGCATCTAAAGTCGCAGACTGGTCGCTCTGGAACACTGGACTTGAGCATCCCTAGCATAAATGTATGAAAATGCAATGCTACATATTAATAAACAACACCTCAAATTGTTAAATAACTGATTTTATGTATTCAAGTTTTAAATATTACATTAGAGTTTGCATCTATGTAAAATGACTGCTGAGTTTAAAAATTGCAATACTTAAATCAGTGTTTAAAGATAAGCAAAGAATAAAAACAAGTTAGGATATTAACTCTCAATATCATTCACAAAACTGTTTTTTGTTATTTATTACACAACCAGCATGAATTTCACATAACAGCAAAACAATTGATGTTGCCTTGAACAGCTGATCCGTCTTCACCCTGACAGCAGCTCACACACATCCTCATTCACAGCTCATGTTCTGGAAATAAACACAAAACACGAGCAAAATCAATAACTTATATGCATATTCTAGTATTCTTAGTCTTGGTTTTACATTAATTCCATTTTAATTCAGTTTGTTCGTGCTTACCGATGTTTTCTGATGTCTGGCGCCGGTTCCCCCTGGTCAGTTCGTCGATGTCTGGTTTTAGTTTTTGGGCCAATCCGCAAAACGGCGTGTAGGTTTTGGTCAGTAATGTGCGATCTGTGCCTGGTCTTGTTTAAATTCATTATTGAAAACATCTGATTTTTCTCTTCTTGGACGCTTTGATGTTAGCTTGTCGTTGTCTCAGTTTTCTTCGCTGGAAAATTAAAAAATCAGCGCGAGGTGACTCTGCTGCACTCTAGTGGCGAGAAGCCGTAATGTTGGCTGGTAACAATAGGCATGCATTATGGGAGATGTAGTTGGTAGTAAATTCGTGCTCAATACCTATTTTAAGTCAATAATGGGCCTATAAAACGCTGGGGGGGCCACATAAAATGACGTGGCGGGCCACATGTGGCCCGCGGGCCTTGAGTTTGACACATGTGATCTATAGCAATGTGAATGAAAAACCAATGTGATGTTGTTCTATCAACATTGTTGAATGACGTGTTTCATTTTCACTGAAACACGCCATTATTGATGCCATTCATTGCTTGATCACCATATTCATAATTGTAAAACATGGTTTGCATCCTGACAACATTGGACATGAGAAAACAAGCTCTGCTCTTTGCTAAGAAGTGGCTCCATGTCACTTTCAGTATAAGAACAAGTCGATACGGTTTGCCTTTTCCAGCTTGTACATGTGTGCACTTTTCTAAAGCACAGTATCAACATTGACTGTTGGGAAATGTCCTGTGGCCTGGACCTGGAGCTCTCACAACAGGCTGGCTTTCCAACAGTCCTCGCTTGGCATCTCCTCCCACTGTGCCTGCAGCAGCAGTTCGACCTCTCTGTATGGCTGCTGCGTATACTTTGGTGTTTTGCCAGTGGAAATTCTGAACAATATTTCATCAAGACAGGATGTTTGCTCTCCTGCTGTAAAGCCCTTGAGATTTAAGACAGGTTTTCTGTAAAGAGCAAAAAAAACAGATTCAAAAAAATACATTGCTACTTCACAGAAGAAAGTCTGAATAAAATCCCAATTAGATTTCTGCTTGATTTTATATTAAAAATGACATGGTTGGCATGTTTACCCCTTCTTAAAAATGTATGCGATGGTAAAAAATTTTAACTGTTGATGAGTCTGTCTAATCATAACACTTCCTGTATATGCATCATGCTTTAAAGTATTACCAATTACTGCAAAATTTAGATTGTCATGCATACATAAAACATAAAGCTATGTTGAAAAGAAAATACAACACACACATAAAGTAAACCATTTACCTTTACTATGGTCTATGTTTAAATCAAGTGAACAAAAACACAACAAACTCCACAGTCAATAGAAAACAGCTGTCTGAAGCAGGTGCACCTTTGCTGATTTCATAAAAAGAAACTTTGCAGCAGCAGGTGCTTCAAATCCCATACATGATTAATTGTTCATCATCAAGTGCAACAAGTGAAATTTTCAGACATTGCCTTCAGCAAACAAATGAAGGTTAGCACAATGTCAAGAGGGACAGGCATCAGCAATCACCTTTTATATGTTGCTTCCAATAGTTTAAGGGTTACATTGCCTTTTTCAATTATTTTAAGACAACAAAATATTAAAACAGAAGTGGAAAATCACTGAAGCTCGACAGACTGTGTTACAGGTTACAGATGCTAATGCTTCTTTTATTGAAGTCAGAGTCTGATGACATGAAAAGAAGAATTAAGAAAAGGAGACAGCTCAGGGAGTCTTCATTGTACTGAATACATTAGTACAATTTCCCCTTGTTTCAGATCAAATCCAAGCAACACTCCAGGTTTGTTTTTAAGGAGAGAATAACATTATAACGTGATGTGAAGTTCAAAGATGTTGGTTTTACATCATACCTCCCGTCAAAGAAAATCTCCTTTGGTCAGAAGACGTACAACCCACTGATTCAAGCTCTCCACTACAGAATTTCTTGCAATTCTCCACAATAGGAGATTTCGTCTAAGAAGGCAGATTGCAACACAGTGGGAACTTGTTTTAGGATACCTGCCAGTCTTCCCAGTAGAGAACATCCTGGCAAATTGACTTACAGGTGACACCATGCAGTGTGACACAAAACATTCAAGAGCTAAATCTCAATTAATAAAAGAATAAAACAGAATTTTTTTTCACTTAAAGAAACATGACATCACAAATTAGGTGTCTGATTGAGCCAGCCACATGACATTCTGGAACAATGTCATGTGGATAGAGCAGGGATATTATGTGAAACTCATCACATATCAGCAAAAATACCTTTTGCCAAATGTGAAGCTCATTGGTGGAGCCAATGAGTTTGTTTCAGAGCCACCCTGCAGTAGTACCAGGCACTGAGCACTCAATCAGGAACCCCACCTTGCACCAAAATGCCCAGTTTTGGTGTAAGTTTGATTTTTGTATTGAAACTGTACAATAACCCCAACCCTTAAAATTTAAATACCGTATTTTCCGGACTATAGAGCCACCTCACTATAAGCCGCGCCCACAATGTAAAAAACTGGAAACTTACATATATAAGCCTCACCGTCTATAAGCCGCTGGTGTCTCCCCCGCTCTCGGTTTTCCACAAGGACGCATAAATCTGCTACTAATGCCGCAGCCCTGCGTCTCCAACCATGGATTCACGCAGAGTTTACGTGCAGCGGCTATTGATCCGAACTGCCAGATCGATGGCCTTCAACTTAGAAGCAGCATCACATGAACTTCTTCTGGTGGTTTCCATGATGAGGAGGGATGAGTTTGAAAGCATTTCTCCGTCGTGCTGCTGCTACCATGTGCTAAATGAAAATTAGTGCTTTCTTCTTTGATTTCCAATTTTGACTTCCAATCATTCACTTCCTGCTAGGGAGCCCCCTGGTGGTTGAAGAAAAATCCACAGAAAAGCTGCACCGGGCCATAACCGTCTGATTCAAAACGTGGGAAAAAAGTAAAGGATTATAGTCCGAAAAATACGGCAGTTTCTTATTGTGACTGCATGCAATTTGCTTGTAGTATTTTAATAGTTGCATCAAGTTGGTAATGTAGCTAAATAGACACATGTACATAAAATATCTGGATTCAACCTCTTATTCTGGCCTTATTTGTTTTTCACACACAAACACACTTCAATTTTCCATTTAGCAGTGCACACTGCTAAATGGCATATAAATGTCTGCGTGCCCCAGTAAGTTACCATGAACTGAACCCTATTAGCAGACTGTAAACTCTTTTAAACACAAACCTTAGGGGGTTTGGGTCCATAGCTGAGGAGACTGTGTGCTGGCACAAGGGGATGACACATTTAAAGCATGACTGAGTGCCTAATGCAACATTGCTTTATTGCATCTCACTAAAAAGCTTAAGTCACAATGACTCTTGGGTATTGCTGAAAAACAGTAAGATTGAGAAGTGATTCATTCCACAGTCAGCACAGCTTTGCATGTCTATAGGAGGTCAGCTTAGGAGTTAAGACACCTTATCAACTTTGTTTGAATCTATTTTAATTCTTCATTGTTACTGAAACTCAGAGTTTCCAGTTGACCTTCAATTTAGCACCAACCTTTACATCTTTGTCCTCCTGTTTTATGTGTGATACTGTGAGAAATTGCTTTTCCATGCCACTGCCAATCCAGTCATTATGGCCTTTCAGTGATAAGTAGCCTTCTTCAGTCAGTGAGCCGAGCGTGCGTTCGTGCGCTTGGGCAGCTTGATTGAAATATTTTCTGTACTTCTGAGATTAATGAAGATTGGAGAGCAGGGCGATTAGTATGCTGTCAGAATTAAACACGCTGTTAATAAATGAACCAACAGAGTCTCTTTTTTAAGATACTTTTCTCATCAAGGGTGCCCAAGCAATCATTTATTAGGTCTCAGCATTAAAAACAAAAACATTGTTTGGTTTCTTATTTTCTTGTCAGTAAGGGAATTATTAGATTCTCGTAGTTTAAAAATAAGCAAGCAGCAAGCATAAGAGAGATGCAGACACATCCCCGTGAATTAGGATAGCATCAACGCAATCATTTATTTTTAGTAACCCAAAAGCTAAACTCCTGGATTATATAGATTCATTACACAGAGTGGCACATTTCATATGCTTATTTCTGTTGACTTTATTACAGCTTACAGCTGAAGAAGACAACATTATTTTTTATTGAAACTTGTTTAATACAGACAAGTAACAGAAACATATTTTTAATGCAAAAACATGTTCATCATCTAGTAACCTACACAATTATTAGGAAGGCTGGCAGATATCCCAGCAGACAGGCATTGAATCCACAAAATGTCATTATTAAAAGAAGCTTGCAGAGTGTTACATCCAAATCAATTTCTGAAAAGTTGAGTTGCAGGGAAAGGAAAGGTTATAAACAGGGATTACTGCAGACTTGAAATAATTGTAAAGCAAAGCTCATTCCAGAGATTAAGAAGATTCACAAGGCGTGGACTGCAGTTGGAGTTGTTATCATTATTATATATGTATATATTTTTATTTCCATTTGTTGAAAATCAAACTCTTTCAAAAAATGAATAACAATGAACACTTAAATGCATCCCTCTGGGTAATTAATTCATGTAATTAATATTTAAGTTCCACTTTTTAAGTTCAATTATTATAAAATGGATGATATTCTAAATTACGTAGATAAATTCCTACCACATAGAAAAAAGAAATATACATTTTCTTCTGACTGCTATGAACTGAAAAGTACAAAAAAACCTGCATTAATATTCTAGAGTCTTAAAAGTAACTAAATCCAAAGTTATAGGTAAATTTGAATAATATTCCCACTCAACTTTAGAGCTGATAACCTTAAAAGTTATCTGAAAGCGTCACATCGGATCCTCCTCCCGCCTTTAAACCCATTAATTCTTCCGGGACCTTTCATCTCCCCTCAAGATGTGCTGTCGAGTCCAGAAAAAGAACCGAGGAAAAGCCAGGGATTTCTGAGCAGTGACAGGAACACCGACACCAACATCAAGGTGAGGAACAATTACACACACTAATAATAAAAAAATCTGCGAGTGTCAATCTGAGGAAAAAGGTCAAAAAGGCAGGAAGTAAGAACATTTCTTAGTGAAATGTTAGCTCTACCACATTGGAAATGCAGCTTCTGGGCCATATCAATGTAAATGTGAAAGGGACAATAAGCAGTGTTAAAGCAGCATTACAAAACAATTGGTACAAACAATAAGAAACCTTAAAGCAAACATCTTCAAAGCAAGGATCAAAGTTTTTGAGTTGGTTTCTTGCATGTTTGACTAATAAAAATGTTATGTGGGTGTGCAGCTAAATCAGAGTCTGCCATGCTACTGATAGAAAAGCCATCAGAAAATGACATTTTAATGGTTCCTTTCTTCTGTAATTGCCCTTATTTCCACATGAATAGAGCATGTGGTGACTCAGACTCTGCATGTTTTTAAAAATATCATCCTCATGCCCTGCCTGCTGATGCACTGTGACACAGCTCTTAATGTGCTGCATTTCTGGAAGAAAAAAAGCATATATATCATATTCTGTTTCAAGAGCCGGAGCCTGGAGTGCAGTTTGTGTTGGTCACACCAGCAGCGCAGGTCCAGAGAGAAATGGAGCTTTCAGCTATGAAATGTGATTCTTCCTAATGATGTGAATTGTTGCTGGTAGACTCTTCCCTATCCTTATCTTTTTTCTTCTTTTTTTGCTTTTTGTTTAGCTTATTTGAAAAAAATGACAAGATAAAATGTTTTAACATACATTTAGATTAGTTGGTCCTATAGACTAATCCTAACAGAAAAGGCAGCGACCAAAGCAGACCTGTTGCATCTTAAAACAACTCGAGCCTTTGGATCTTCAGAATATGATGAAGTTCAGCAGGAGGCCAATAATGAACCTTTAATTTAATTCAGGGATTTGAGGCAGAGAAACAACTGAAACATGGATGACAGCGGCCTCTGAGAACTGACTTTTGACACGGTTTTCGTTCCATATTTGCATTGGACAGGTAATTTACACACTGCCTCTTCATAAGGCCTGAATGAAACGGCTGCTGAAAACATAATAGGTGAAGCATTTCTGGTCAGGGTAAATAAAATAAAAATGAAATAAAAAGCTAAAATATTCAGATTAGAAATGTTATTTCAAACAGTCTTAGATATGTATTGGGTTGGTTAATTGGATGGTTTGATAGTTGCTCTAGTAGGTACAGTTGAAATCAAAAGTTTACATACACTGTATAAAAACACAAAGTTTTTCTCACTGTGTGAAGTTAAATCAGGCCAAATTTTTCTTGCTTCAGGTCTGTTAGAATCACCAAAATTATTTATGTTTGCTAAATGGCACAATGATGAGAGAAATAATCTGGTAAGAGTTCCTTTACAGGTTTCTCCTGCTTATGACTGACCTAAAATACAAAAAGTTTGACCTGATTCAGCTTCAATCAGTGGCAAAAAGTCGTGTGTTGTTTTTTTTCGGTGTATGTAAACTTCTGGTTTTAACTGTACATGTTAAGAATGAAATATGTTTTTTTTTTTCAGTAATCAGTGGTGCATTATCTTCTAACTCTGTTTTACAACAAAATAATGATTAGTAAGTGTGAAGAAGACCCACAATACAAGCACAAAATAGTTTATAGGTCGATAAATACTCCTTCCACAGTCTCTGATATTGGAGTTGTTTCAGAATGACTTCTCTCAGACCAGCCATTAAATTCAGCCTCTGGTAAAAACTAATCTGGAGTTATTCTACATGAAGAAGATGAGAGAGTTATGTACTGCAGATAGGATATTAGCTGCTTATAACCCTTTAACAGAGGGGGTTCAAACTCCAGTCCTTAAGGGCCGATGTCCTCAGGATGTCCTCAGACTTTCTGATGTGTCTCTGATCAAACCCAGCTGAATTAATTGGCTAAATCACATTGTCCGTATGTCATCAGTTCCTACTGAGGCTGTTATTTGATTAAGATTTGCTACTTCAAAAAAACTTATTAAAGTTGGAGACACAGGCCCAGACAGACTGGAGTTTAAATCCTGCACTTTAAAGGAGGATTTAAATTATTGCTCTAATTAATATCAAGTAGAAAATACATTTTGTTTAGTCTTATTATTAATTCAACAAACTTTTGAACAAAGGTGCAAACTTGTGTGATTGAGCTTGTGTTCATGAATGAGTAAATTTCATGGTAAGGAGATTTGATTGTTTGGTAAGATTGTTTTTTTACATTTGATACTTATGTTATTTTTACCTTTATTAACCTTTACTTGTTTCCTTTTACATATTAAAAACATTCATTTTCAAGATCTTAAGCCCTTTGTCAATAGACACAGATCACATTTGATGCAGAGTAACGACATTGTGTAAGCTTTGTGGAGCGAGGAAAAGATTCTCAATCTTTCTTTCACTTTTATTTCTCTTTTGAAACAGTCATCATGGATCAAATGTAACCCTGGAGCTTAGTGGCCTCAAGTTAAGATGGCAATGTAATTCCAGCTTTTCTGCCACTGAGCTCACACAGATAATGGCCTCCATAAAGCAGCAAACCTGATGTGTAATAGTTACAGTCTCATCAATGCTCCATTCTCTGGGTCTCTGGTCAGAAGGAGAAGCTTGTCATCAGTTTTATGGGGTCAAGATTCTCAGTGATGATGAGAGAAGATAAAACATGACGACCAAGAGGCGTGGGATGAACCAGCGATGCAAGTCTGGCCAAATGCCTGTTCCTGTTTTATGACCATTATATTTATTATGTACATTTAGTGACTTAACTGAGCCAAACCTGAAGGATGGATTATACAATATACAACTAGAGAAATTATTATTGAAAAAAAGAAATGGGTATTAATTCCTTGTTGAGTTTCTTTAATTCACACATGATCAAAAATATACAGGCATATACATATTAACATTGTTAAACCAATGATTATACGTGTTTGTATATTTCCCTGTTGGAACATGAAATGTTTTATGTTCAAATGAAACAGACAGAGAGCTATTGGGCCACAATGACAAGGAGTGCATTTGGAGGAGTTAGCTGTCTGGTTGATTTATCTCATTATCATGTCTGTGAAGAAACTGTTCAACCAAACTCAACCGAAGACAAAAGCATGAATGAGTTTCTCTAGATTTTGCTGCATTACTAGTCATTGAATCCTGAAAATGTTCTTAAGGTGACAGAAAGCCGACAATTAGTTGTAAAATTTGGACCCAGTTGTGTCCAAAAGTCTTTAATAATTCGAAATTGTAACCCCCAACTGTTTTTTAATCAGTGATGTTTTTTTGAATAATCATCCCACCATAAAAAAAGAACAGCTCAAATGCATCAAGTCAATAATTGTGGAGTCGCTGAACTTCTGACCAGAATTGAATCATTTTTGTTGCCATAACTTTCCCTTGAATCATGTTCGGAGTGATGTTCTGGGTTTTCTGGAGATTTTCCTCAGCAAAGTCCTCATTTAACCTGTAACCTTGTCCCATTACCTCTGCATGTAAATCCCTGTAGTGGCAGCCATGGCTGGGGCAAAGGTCAGGTTATAAGGGTGAGCACATCTTATAGGGACGAAAGCAGTGATTTAGAAGGTGCAGAGGCTGGAATTAGGACCAAACTGAACTCTTGGTTACATCTAATTCCAAGGCTCATCTTCATGTGAAAACCCATCAAAGCCTTTTGCAAATAATGACCATAGAAAAAGTGGCAGAATTCTATTTTTGAAAAAGAAACACACAAATGATAGTGAGATGTATATGTTTCTACATGCTCACATGGTGGTTTGAGACTCAAACCACCGAAATGACGAGTAAAGATGCTGAAATGAAGGCGTCTTTACTGTCGAAATGACAGTAATAAAGTTAAAGTAAACATCATTAGTTCACATTCTGTTTCTGCTCTATTTGAAGTGTATTATCAGAAGAACACATGTCCGTCAGCTCTTTTCATCTCTGGGTAAAACACAGACATGATTAGACATCACAGGGCTGCATTACCTCCACATGACACCCACATTAACACAGAGACTCTGATCATTAGGTGCCTGCAGGATTTAATGATGCCACTGAGTTTACTGTGGTCTGCCTCTTACTTTCAGGTTTGCTTCTTTGTACCAAAGTAGTAAAAAAATGTATTGGGAGTCTTTGACTTTACAACTGATGGTTGAGAAGATTTTCAAAATATGTGATATTGTTAAATGATGCTATAAAAGGACAACATAGTTAATATGACAATGTGGAAAGAAAGAGTTTTGATCAGAAGCCACAAAAACTGAACTTTTAACCTAATTAAAAAACTCTATTATATCTCTCAGAAAAGGCTACGGTGTTGTGCTATCTAAGGTGTGCAGTTTATTTTTAGAGGTTTATTTGATCAAATATATAATAACAATATTGTTTTGTGATACACAATCATGATACTAGAACATGGCAATGTCTGCATCATCCTGGGAGAGAAACTTTCCTCAGCAAGGACATTTATTTAGAGTTTCTTCAGTTCTTCACTACTTTGTTTTGATCTATCATAAAAAAAAAACACGTTAGCTTGTATCTTGTGATCATAATGTGGCAAATTGCAATTATCACTCATGAAAATATACTTACAATGTTATACTGAATAATGAGTAATGAGGTCTTGTACTGTATTAGTTCCAGCTTTTATGTTCACTAATAGACCACTGTGTTGTTTCAGTTTAAAGATCTCTGAATTGTTAATTGTATTCTCTTTTCTTAAAGTAAAGATTTACCTTTTTCATATTGTAACTCTGCTGCTCCTGTAAACTGAAATGCAACATGTTTTCCAGATAAAAGTACTTCAACACTGAAAACTTGTACTGGTGTAACTTTTGTTATAACTTTTGTCATATCTTGTCTTCAGCTCAAATATTTGACCCATTTTAGTTATCCACTAAAACTGGACTTTGGACAGATTTTTGTGAGTTTGTGATAAAAAAATTTCTACTTACTTGACATTTAAGTTTATTTCTGTATTTACAAGGAGTCTAACAACACTCAACAGAGTAATAAGTTCATGTTTAATTTCTGCTTTTCTCCAGAGTAGTTTCTGTTTCCATTAACTCAAATTCAAGTAAAAACTTTCACATCAGCAAGGAAAAGATTAGGCATTCACATATTTATAAAACTTAAATAACTTTGCATAACTTACACAGTCAGATAGTTATAAACTTTTCTCATATACCAATGTGGTTGTGTTCAAAACACAAATGTCACTGCATGTTTATGACTTTGAACTTGACATTGTTTCATGTGTTACTGAGCAACATGGAAGAACTGCCACATATGCAGTTATATTGTAATGAGCTCAAAACGCCAAAAGATGGCGCTATGGTGCAACAAAACTGACAGGACTTTGTGAACGCCACCACAGAGACATAAAGGACCTAAACATTACAAACATCAAATGCAAAACCAAATCAGAAGCAAATCAGTGGTAATTCAATCTGAGATTGGTTCTTCATTTGGGGACTCACTTAAAGTTATGCTCTTATTCTGAGCATTTTAAGCATTATGTATAATTATAAGCATTATACATGCTTATAATGTACATAATTGTGAAAAAGCATGAGGAAGAGGCTTTTTAAAGACTCCTTTACAACATTGGTGTTACTAGTCAATCTAATTACAAAAGGTTGCAGAGCGCATGACCTGTGACCCCACAGGCCCTGCAGCAATGTTTAGATTAGGACACAGCATCTCCTCAGCCGCCACCTAGAATGAGATGCAGCTGGTCAAAAACTTACTTTAAGTCAGAACTGATGTGAATATGTACTTTGAATAAGGAAATCACAAAATGAATACAACATAACATTTAGTAAACAATAGAGTTATATTAATTAATTATTCAAAGCCATTTCACATAATTTATTGCAAATACATATGAATTGGAAACATCAATCTGCTTATTTATCAATAGATAATTTCTTGGAGCAATAAAGTTAAAGATTTACATTTCGGCAAATACAATGTATGAGAGTATCATAAAAAGCATCAAAAACTTTTCTACACTTATGTTCTTGCATGTTGGATGTAAACAGCATCCCAGTGATTGTCCATGCTGTTTACATAGACTGTATCCAAGGACAGAGATTTAAAAGGAAATGGCAGAAAAGTCTGTTACAAAGCAATAAGAATGACCGCAGACTTGAAACGGATGTTCCCGAGCAAAAGCTGTGCAGTCTATCATGTGAATGATGCATCACTGACCCGTTTCAAATTGCGCCGTTAAACCAGACCCTGATTATTGCTGTAATTACTCTTTTGTCTGAGCTCCGTTTCTTTTTAATCCATCTCCATATTTACATTTTGCCAAAATGTCTGATGTTAAAAAATGAATAAGTGAACATGAAAGGAGCTCTGCCAAATGCTGTGGCAGCATGTGGTTAACTGTGACGCCAGAGGGCTGGACCTCAGAGCCAAGCAGCGCTTCCAGCTGCTCAGATGGGAGTGGGCGAGCTGGGATAGGCTGGGAGTTTGGTTAGGAAGTAAGCGGATCCAGAAACGGCACAAGAAGGAAAGAAAAGAGGAGATCCAGGATCCAAAGACCTTCATGCACAAATCGACTGAATGTTGAACAGGGAATCTGACGCAGTAATTTTGCGGAAAACGGGTTTTGTTACCGCCACAGGTGACGGATTGGAACTGTGTGGATGACAAAGAGAGTAGCGGTGAAAAGCTAACTTTCCCAACCGGGTGTGATCGCTGGTGGAAAACTTGGAGTTGGATTTCTGCGTTTTGTTGTAATAGTGCAAGAGGAGGACATCATGCCGCGGCGCACCGTGCAAGAAGTAACCGTGCAAGATGTCCAGAAGCGAAGGAATCCCAACAAACACTATGTAAGATCCTTTATTTGGAAGATCCAGCTGCAACACGCCGAGATTATTCCGCTGCTCTGCCTCTTAAAATCAGGAAAAGTAACAACAAAGAGTGTCAGATTACACGCCAGCCCAAAGGAACTATTTATTACACATTCCTGGCATTTGTTGCTGTTTTAAACATTAACCTGACTTGCACTGTTGTTAAGTGTGATTTAATCCTGAAAACCAAAAGTGGAGAAGGAGGAAAACTTTTTAAAATGTGCAGATAGACAATAGCTCCTGGATGTGAATTATATCCTTTGAAACCAAATAACTCACTGAGTATAACTGAGAAAAATATCTTACGAGTTTTTTTGGTGTTATTTTGGTTCATGTGATTTTTAAGACCTGCCAGTCTTATATATAAGTGACTCCCAATATCAGGTATTGACTGTCCATTTGGACATTACTATTGTAAAGCACTGACACTAGACACGTTAACCCACTTTTCAATTTTAGCCATTTACTGAGCCTTGAAGAAGCATTCACACTCTGAACTTTTCAACATCTGGGACAGCGTAAACATGTGGCAGAAGGGCCTCTGATAATTTGAAACAAAATCAACTTCTCTGCATTCTTGGAAAATTAGTTTTTGTTTGCTTTCCCTACATACAGACAGGGAAACAAACACCATGGACACACCGTTATCAAGGGAAATATGGTGGAGGACGTCCCCATCATACTTTGGGGACGTTTGTCTTCTATATGGACAGAGGGAAAGACCTAAGTATAACATCATTTTGTACAGCTATTCATCAGTTTGTAATCACAGTGGTACGTTTTGGATCCACTTCAATATTCAATTATCCTTCTGTACATGAGATTTGAATTATTTTTTCAGAACCTCTGTGTGTACAGGTTTTAAAATTCATAGAGTTGATCCAGAAATGTTTAAAGTCTTACCCATGGAAATGACCCAGTCAAAATCCAAATCTTCATCCGTCTGAGGCATGATGTGATTCTTCCAGAGAAAGTTTGTCAAAAGGTTGATGTGCAGAACTATTGGAAATGAATCTCTTTCAAACTGGTGGCTGTAATAACAGTGGAAGATTGTTATGCATTTTTCACGGTTTAGTTTCGTAATAATAAATAGGAAATGATAATTTTCTTCCCACTTCAGAATTATTAGCTGCTTTGTTTTAGTCTATCAGGTAAAATATTATTGAAAATATTGAAATTTGAGGTTTGAGAGTTGTAAAATGGGGGAAATCTAAAGGAATATGAAGAGTTTCCTTGTATTTCAAACAGGAAAGGCCCCAAGGCCCCACATTAGGCAGTGGCATCTCAAGATTTGTCATGCGTCAAATCCTTCAATTAACTCTGCAAATCATGCCTTCAGGCTTGACAGACAAGGAAGTCACACCAGTGATGCTAAAGCCGTCACACTGATGACAATGTCACTGTGGACAATGGTCCTAATCATTCGCATTTATAGCCCACTACATGAACATGTTCATTGCTTCTGCAATAGATTCATGCAAATAAATATTGTATTTATTTATTTTCTATTTGTTGACTAGCTTAGTTAGCATTTTGTTACCATACATTAATTGTGCAATTTTGCAGAAGAAGGAAGAAAATCAAAAATATACAAGCAATTCTTTCTCTCTTCCAACAAGCCTGATAGTTTGATAGACAGGAATGAAGACAAAGCCCCATTTCTAACTTTTCTGCTTTACTTAAACAAAGAAGCTTCTATTGGTTTTGTGGGAGCAGCTCAACGTGGGCGCATTCGCTTGCATATCTACAGTCACTGCAAACCGTATGACACTATGTGACCAAAGCCCAATGAGAGCCGCCATGGCAGGCGTTGGTGTTAGCTCTGCGTCCCTGTACGCATCCTTCTGTGAATGTTCCGGTTTGCGTCCATGATATAGTGTACGTGTGAAAACTTTGGGACAAACGGGTGGCAGACTGCTGTGAGTTAGTGGTGGAGGACGTGGCGTGCTTCTGGCCCGTGTCCTCTCCATCTGTCTGCTTACTTTCCAGTTCAAACCATGTGGTTTTATTGCCTTTTCTGTTCCCCCTCACACTCTCACAGAATGCTAACGTGTGCTCATGACCTCACGTTCATGCTTCTGTTGAGTTCATAGAAGTTGATGTTTTCCTTTAGTTTGGTGATTGTACGATAACTAGACTGAAATATGTAGCCCAAAAGCCTTAGCTCTCTTGTTATGGTGGATAATTGCTTGGTCTCTCTTGCACAGACATAAACTCAGTGTGAAGCTCTGTATAATCAAATAGGTTTCCCTACATGTCTGTTTAGCAATCGCTGACTGCTGCCCTGCAACAGAGAGCGAGGCCATAGTGGGCCTGGGAGTCAGGCCAGCAGCAGTCAGCCAGACACAGTGAGCCACCAGAGAGTTTCCAATCACCTCCCTCCTCTCTGCTCTTTTTTTATTAGTTGAGAGCATTCCCTAAAACTGTGTCTGCTTCCTCCAGACCCTGGTGATTAGCTTAGATGTGTTTGTAATATTTCCACATAATAAAGCTACCATTTTAGTTGTTTACATCATGTAGCTATATCTATACTAATTCAATAGTTTTTGTTTCAAAGATGGTAACCAGATAACTTGTGGTGTCACAATAATGATTGTCTGCGAAGCTAATCTGCTGTGTCAACAGGATAATGTTTCAGTGTCAGAGGAAGCGCTTCATGGGAAGTGAAATAATAGTGTATCCTGATGGTAATGACTGATGCTTGATGTTTGTCAGTCAGAGCCGCTTGTCTTTCCTGTTCAGCCCTATTGCAGTCACAAACTTTAGAAAAACCATTAAGGGGTGGTTTACCTCAAAAAGTTATCTTGGTTGAGGGTTTGAAGTAACTTGAAATATTGGGATGTTTTAAGTTCACTATGCACTAATGTAATTCTCCTCTCTCTTTTCCTTTGCAAGGTTTACATCATCAAAGTGTTCTGGAGTGATGGCAGTACAGAAACCATTTACAGGCGCTACAGCAAGTTCTTTGACCTCCAGGTGGGTGTTTAGTGTGTTAGTATGTCCATGTGTTACTAACCTGGCCTGTCTGACTGGATTGAAAATCCTGAAATAAATGTTTGTCGAAAAAGTGTTAAAGATGCAAATTCAAATAGACTTTTATTTGGAAAAAATATATCTATATCTTTGTGACCCAGATGATGGTGCCCAAGATGTTAGAAGTCACAGAAAGTGCTAAAAGCTATATCACTCCAATTGTCCAGTATTATGCATTTCTTTACTGTAGTATTTACTGAAGGCAGCTTTAAAGAAGATCTTTTTGGAGAGAATAGACAACTGTTTGGAGTCGAGGAGCCTGTCTTATATGACATATCTCTGATCGCAGCTCTTAGGAACGTTTGGGCTTCTAGTCCAACTGAGTGTCTGTTGTCCTGGATTAATGGTTAAATATTCCCATAAACACAATATTGATGTTTTAGACCTTTTTTTCCAGAGGAGGTGAAGCTGTTGAAAGTGCACTGTCATATGCATTAATTATGGAATCTCATTAAAGTCAATATATTTATAATGGAAAATGACCCAATACATTTGGCAACATTTGACCTTCTGTATCATAGAAGGTCAATGATACAGAAGGATGCATTACTCCATCCAAATAACACTGGCAATTAAACTGTGTCAGAAAATGTCCCATTGAAGTTAACAGAAGACACTGATGAATGGAACAACCGCACTGATGACCACAGAAATGTCTGAAGTCATTCAAACGACATACTATTGCCAGTGTGTCTCTTGCACAAGAAGGAAATCTCATTAGTATCATAGTTTCCCTGCTTCTTTTGAAGGTAATGGTTCTTTGGGGGCTGGCTGCATCAAAGCTTTGAGAGCACTGACTGCAAGATACCCAGCAAAGAGCTTTTAATGAGTATGCACTCAAGTTAGGCAAAGCACAATTCAGTATAAGAATTAAACTGAATTTAATTCTTATAAGTTCATTAAATAAAATAGTTAAAGGATGAGGAGTGAAATAAAGCCATGTAATGCATCATCAAAGCTTCCCTGAAGCTGCCAATCCAATGTTAAGCAACAGACGGTGTTTCATTACTAATAGCATTTGAGCCTGGAAGTGTGCCATCACCTTTCTGTCAGTCAGGTATAGTAATATTGTCCTTTTAGCTATAAACAAGCTAACAGTGATATTGACCAGGATGAAAATAATGACTTATTACTCCTATTTCTCTGGGTGAAAAACAACACAAATAATCATTTCACATTTGCTTCTCAAAGTATCAGACTCTCTGGATATGATAATCCTAACTAAAAACACCACATGATTTACAGTTAGTTCTGGTTTAAAGTCAGGTAGTGTAAAGTTACTGGTAATATTTTCCCTATTTGAAAGAGAAAGATGTCGTATCACTGAGCTTGTTAAACAAGCACCTACATTGAACAGGGTGTTTTTACAAGAACTATTATATACAAACAGTGAACTCTGTTTTGCTTGAAATGTTAGAAAGAGCATAGCTGCATTATTTCAGCCAGCAGACCATCAGTGCTCAGCAACATGTGGGCGAGGGGCAACACTGCACAACCCATTTCAAACAGGAGAAATCTCTGTCTCTATGTTCTTAGCATGATCTCTGCCATTTTATTAAATTTACTTTAAACAGTTTGCTACTTTTTAAAACTGTAAAATAACATCATAATGGTAACCAGCACTGCTGAAGTGCAATACCTTTTACAAATGACTTGCTATCATCTCATCGAAAAGTCCTGCATCATTGTCCTGCAGAATGAGGACAAAGCAAGTTCACTTTAATGAAAATCAGACCACTCTGGATTGATATAAATACCAAGCTGTTTTCTTTTATCAACTGAAAACACATTCAATCCTTTAGCTGTCTGTTTGTGCAGTCATAACACACTATACACTGCAGTCTGCATCTCCAGGCCTCGAGTGCCACTGTCCTCCAACACCAAACAACCGGTTGAAACCAGGCATGTCAGCAAATCTTGCTGGCATGTCTGGGCAGTAATAAAACCTTTGGTTTGAAGTTTATTGGAGCGAGGATGCGTCCAAAAGTTGAAGGACAGTGGAACTCAAGGACTGGATTTGCAGACCTCTGTGATAGTTTAAGATATGATTTATTTGTTTTGGTTTGTATCTGTTGAAGCTAATAAAAAGCCAAAATGTAATCTCATCAGGGAGCCTGCTCTTATTAACTCTGCCCTCATTTTTATTTACAAGATTATCATTTAATAGCATAGTGTGTTTATTTCTTCATCATGTTTCCAGTTATGGCTAATATTTCATTATCACTGTCAGGGAATGTGATGATCATGTTTGACTTAATTTCAGTTGGGACTTTCCCATCTGACCTCACCTCCCCCATGCTATTCTGCTTCCTGTTGTGGTGGCAAGTCTGTCTTTGGGCAGAATAATATTTTAAATCAGCTGGGCTGACGTGGATTGACAAAAATACATTACCTTACCAGTTTTGAAATAGTATTCCAGAACTTATGTAAAGGGTTCATTTATTAGCCTGATGCTTTACAGTGTTCACCATGAAGCAGACAGAAGGTCGATAACTTCTGACATCCGTCCAGGTGTCTGGCCAACATGTTGATGAAAGTCTGACAAATTTAGATCTTCTTGTTAATCACCACTTCATCATTTCCAGCTACTCTTCTCTGTTTTTCCTGGCATCCCCGTGCCTTGTTTAGTGACATGGTGCTGTTTTTGTATGATTCAGCACGAGGTTCCAATAACAAAGACAAGATGGGGCAGAGACTGAATGTGTCACTGAATGCATGCATCAACTCAGCTGGAACAAACAGCTGATGCTTAATATAAACCGCAGCAAAGCATTTTTGGTTTTTATGATTTTTAAAGGTATGTGTGCTAGTGAGATCACTGACACACTTATCTCAATTTTTGTGTCTAGAAGTTAATATTGACAGGAAGAGTCTTGGACCTTTTCATATATTATCCTGTTATAACTATAACATTCAATGTATTTAATTGTAAATTTATGTAGTAGACTAATGCAAAGTGGCAAATAATTGTGAAGTCTAATTGAGAATTAGACTTCACAAGTTTTGCCTTCAAAAAAAAGGCAAAACTTTTGAAGAGTTTTGCCTTTCATTTAAAAAGCTTCTTCAGGTTCTCAGAACTGAAGAAGCTGAATTTATATTTAGCTTTACTCTGACAATGAAATAAAATCCAGCCCAACCCTCTGCCTTTTGAACTAATCTAATTAGGAAATAGTCCAACTGTGTCTATTATATTTTTGGTATTAATTCAGTTGTGTTGCTGTGAAGGTCTCAGAGGATTACAAGCATTAATGAACAAACTTCATGGAGCCTCACAAAGACAGAGAAACACAACTGACAATATGGCATAACGTTATGAAGAAAATTTTCTGATTTACAGAATATTTCCTAATTTTGGACACATTGCTGAGTACTGTTCAGGTTTTTAACTGAAAATTTAAAAATTATGGAATTTCTTCAAACCCACTAGAACAGGACTATTCACTGGGAAGAGAGCACCAGTCAGAGAAGCAGCGGGAGAATCTGTTAAGACAGCTATTAGCTGTGCACTCCACAAAATTGCCCTTTGTGGAGGAGTGGTGGTAGTGTTTGTTGAAATAAAGTCAGCAGAGGTCTTTTTTGGAAGTTGCCTCAAGCTATGTAGGAACATGTGGAACAAGCTGTTTTGGAAAGATGAGACAAAATATTGCCTTTCACAGGGTTTCCCCCAGTGTATTACAAGCCTGGTGGGTTGCCAGGCTTTACTTGTCCCCCGGCCAGGCTAAACTTTGCTTGTTTCCATTTTATCTAGCAGGACTTTTTAAAAACCAGTAACCACGGACTGCATGCGTCTTTGCTGCACTCCGTTGCGTACTTCACCAGCAAAGCACAGACGTATTTCTAAACGATGCGTTGAACAGAGCGCAAAGCTGGGAATGCACCAATCACACCAACTGCCTTTGTGTGTTGGCCGCCTCGCCCTGTTGCAGAAACCAATGTCACACTTGTCTCATGTTTATGCAGAACACAGTTATTTTGACTTGGCACGATGCCTCAAACTTTGCTATATCAAATTCCTTCACCACCTCTGCAACACTCTAGTCAGGCAGATTTCAGCATGTGGTCACAGAGTGGACTTGTAAACATGTGAACAAATGGGCCAGCTGGTGTTGACAATGAAGAGCACAGATTGGAAAAATTGGTCTCATAAAGTCAGAGCCACCAAAACAAACAAGAGTTTGTGGCGCTTATTACAAACTCAACAGTCACGAATGGAAAATCTTGGTTCCTATTGGTGCCATGCAAATGAAATCTTCCTGATTGCCTCTGGATTCCAGCAGAAATGTGCAGTGCACCGGCTGTAGCTCGTCATGCAGGGCCGGCCAAAGGTTGAATAGGGCCTCGAGCAGAATTTCATTCAGAGGCCTCTCTTCCTCTTCATATTTTAATTTTTTTAATGTATTGTTTACAAGACTATATAGTGGTGTGTTTTACGTAAAAGTATTCTCACCAATGTCTTTCAGGAACATATAATTGCCCAGTGATATTTTTACATTTCCTGTCAACATGGTGGGCTGCTGGTGGAGCAGCAGGTTTTCTGGGGGAAACCCTGTTTCAGCCTTAATGCAAAACATGGTGGTGATGGCATCATCTTCAGGGGATTCTTTCCTTCAGCAGGGACAGAGAGGCAGAGCAGACCTAATGGGAAGCTACAGTAGATGCAGCAGATGTTTACTTTTTAGCAGGACAACCATGTCAAACACAGCCAGAGCTACAGTAAAATGTTTTACATCAAACCTTCTTCTTGTTATGGTTACCCAAAATTCAGAAAGGTATATTTAAAAGACAGTGAAGCCAATTGACAGTCTGAGTTATTTTGCAAATGAAAACCGGAAGAGATTGAAGATGTGAAGTTTTTCTTCATCCCCTCTTTCAACAGTCTTGCACAACCTTTATTATGCATCTGCTTAAATGCTGATGTAGTGAAAGCAGATACAGACTTGACTAAACTGAGTCCTTTCAAGTATAAGTTTCTTTCTGAATCAGCAGAAATAAAAACAGATTAGAAGTTTCCAAGATCCTCTATATATCATCATAAGTTAAAACTATAAATACTTCTCTGACCACATGTTGTCTTTCTTTGGGCTGCTGACATATGTTTTGTTATGTTGATTAATTTGGGTTTAGTTTCCTCATGTAGGATCAATAAATGATGATGGATTAAAAGCTACATGAAGTAACTCAAATTACCTTTTAATTGTAGATAAAAAATCAGAGGTTATTATTTTCAAGTTAGGAGACTTGTGATTCTTTTGCATAATTTGCAGTTAATGTCCATATATTTCTAGGTAAGAGTAATTCCTCCATTAGAGGCGTATCCAGCAATGTAATTTGAAAATGTGATTTGTTTAATCCAGAATAACTTATTGTGTATATGAAACTCATGCTTGGAATCTGGCCTCAAAGCAAGTCTCATGTCACTGTAATAAGACCAACAAGCCTTGAGCAGCTGAAGGCGTTCCCTTGGAGCATGAATATTTAATGTTGTATGCTTGGTGTAAATGACATTTTGTAGAGATGTTTCTCTCTGTCTCCAAATGTATTTTTTTCTTCTCCTCTGGCTGGCTCTGATTACAGAGTAGATACAAGGTTCAGGGGAGACACTGAGGCTGGGTGTGTTTGCACTCCCAGCTAAACACATGGGAACAATTACTCTGTGTGGGGCATTGGATCTTCTTTGTCTGCCTGGCTGCCTTTGTGTTTATGGTGGCATTCCTAAGGTGCTGCTGTGTCACTGACTAAGTGTCTGAGTCTTAAGCAGATTGATGTTTTTCTAGCCAAACATTTTTTCCTCCATACTTTGTCGACATCTTTCTTTTTTCTGACACTATTTTGGTTTTCCAATGCTCTCCATTTATGATGTTTAGGCTTAGTAATAACATACCAGCTTAAGTTAAATACACAGATCAGTTTAATTAATTCTACTAATTCTATTTAAAAAGAAATACATATTTTTTTTATACTTCTTGATAAATTAATAAATGAAAACTCTCGATTTTGATTACATACATTTTAGGTTTAGGGAAATAACTACTTCCAGTGGTCTTGATTTGGATGACCTTGAGTTTTTTCATAGAGGACGTGGTTTAGTAGTGGTGCAGCTGTACAGAGTCAGATTGAGATTAAAACCTGTCTTTCAGTAATGACCTGGCCAATCAGTCAGGATTTCATTCAAGTTTTATTTGTGCTTTGGGGCTTCAGTGTGTATAACAGATGCATATCCTCTGTCTGATGAATAGGATTCAAAACTGAGAACAAAAAACTAAACTAAAGGTTCACAGTTGACTGAGTTTGACAATTTCCTCCGTCACTGAAGGGCGCAGGATATATTTTACTCAATTGCATTGTTTTTGTAGTTTTTTGGGAAACAGTTTCTTAAGTTTCATTATGAAAAATTATTAGGAAAACCTTCTTTCTATCTGTAAGAAATAATTTGTTCAGCTGAAAGGTGCTTTCTCCTGTGTTTTGGAAATATTTTTTATATCCCTTGCTATAAAACCTTTCAAATGATCCAATATGAAGAGACTGTATTGTTATGTCAGAGTCTGTTAGAAATCATATTAAGATTCATCATGCACTTCAGTTGTCTGGGCCAAAACACCCATGCTCTTGTTTGATTATGAAACTTTGGCTTCAGCAGGGTTGCATGCAGATAGATTTTCTGGTATGCATTAATTGCTTAATTACATTTTTTAAGAAATAGAAGAATTAAGAAAAAGAGAAGAGATTTAGAGCAACAAAGAATCACAGCTCATTGGCTTTTTTCTGAGAAATGATGGAAACAGATATATTCCATTATGTCAGTGGTTCCTGGCTGCTAACAGCACTCAGCTACAGCAACATATGAAGCTCAGAGGGGAAAGAAACATACCATCTGTTCACTACATTCCTAATCATTGTCAGATCTGCCCCCATTGGCTAAATTCCCTGTAGGAAGTGCTGATTTATAAAAAAATCACTTCCTCACCACCTGCAGCTCCCCTGTTTATTCAGCCTATATGTGGATGTGTGAATGGAAATACTACATGTGCCAATAACTTTCTAATCATTTTGGGGATTTCAGATGGAATTGCTGGATAAATTCCCTGTGGAGGGAGGCCAAAAGGACCCAAAGCGCAGAATCATTCCATTCTTACCAGGTGAGAGTCCAATAAACTTGAATCTACTTTAAATCTTCCCCATTTTATACATAAAATGAAACACATGAATTTGTCTTCTCTGCACAGTTGTGTCTTTCATCCTTCTGTGATAACTCCATGAGAAATGCAAACATCAATTGCACAAAGGTGAATCACTGACAACCTTTAAACAAAAAACCTTTAAAAGAAGAATACATAAAGCACAGAAATGGCAGTATAACTGGTAGTAGTTGACAATACTTAGCCCTAAAACTGTCTGAAAGGAAACATAATGCCTTTCTTTTTAATAATACAAGAGACTGCTGTGTTTTCTTTGTACAACTTTTAAATCCTTGTGAAAGTAATACTTCACGAGAGGGAAACAGGCCACGGGCTCCACCCACATATCCCCCACCACGCAGGCAGGGCTGGGTGGGAGGGGGATATTTTTTATGTCCATGCAGGTCTGGAACTCATTGAGAGAAGTTGTACTAAGACAGCAGAAATGTAATGTTTGCATGAGGGAAAAACAGAAGAAAAAAAACAGGTTTTCATTCTATGGTTGTCGTAAAACAGTCTCTCCTGGATTAAGCTGCCATCTTTTTCTCTTGGTCTTAAGATTGAAATTTGAGATTTTCTCTGGAATTCCTGCCTACTTCCTCCCATTTTCTCTTCTTTATTTCACTGACTTTGATTTTCATTCTTTTGTCTTCAGCTCTTTTCTGTTTCTAAAGAAATACAGAGAGCTCTTGTAGAGCTGTTGATGGAAGGTTAAGGAGTATTCTGAATTAAGTACACTAAAAACTGGCAGGACAAACTGGTGAAAAAACCTGGCTTCATGCTCAGGGGAGATTCTGAAGAATGTCCCTGTAATCCTAGACCCCATCACACTTTTCTCTCTATGGGGTTCCCAGCTAGCATTGGTCTGGACTGCTGAGCTTTCCTCACAGCTAGAAAGTTATTTCGTACAGATGGAGCGAGGCCAGCATTACTAAGCACTGAGATGGTTTTTCCTCTTGACTACGTTTGTTAAAGTCCTGAAGATGTTTACACTCTTTCATTACCTCCACATCAGGAAGAGGCCAGGTTTTTCTGTCAGTGTGCATTACTTTTCCTGATGTTTCGTGTCCCAGTTGTAATAACCAACAGCTTAATTACATATTGTTTTCTATTACACTTCACAAATGAACAAACAGAAATTCCCATCAGGATGATTAAAACTTGAATATAAATATGCTCCAATCTATTACTTTGGGGCTATGATCTGATCCCAATGGCCATCATAACTTTATCGAAAAATAATATTTGCTTTGATCTTTTATTTATTTGCTTTTTATCTCTTTCTCTTCATTCTGCACAGTGTCACAATGTGCAGAAGTGACACCAAAGTTCAGTATCTTATTGACCATAATGGTCAGTTTGTTTTCTCATTTTTATGAATTAGCACCATTAGTTGCAAGGAGCAACATTAGCTTCTTTGTTTATTATGTCGATTGTAAACATTCACCCTTTTAGAGTCAGACTCAATATGTCTTATATGTTCCATGGCTTTTGGAGATTGAAAGATTAAAATAATAAAATACCAGGCAATGTTTTTTATGATGTGGCACACCTCTCATACTGAGTATTGTTCAAAGTGCTTTAGAGAGAGACAAAGGAACAGAGGATATATTAAAACACCCCAAAAATTCGAACAGCAATAGTAAATGTTTAATTATCACAGAAAAGCTAAAGTAGGTCATAAATGAGCCAATAAAGCAACATTCTTGTTGCAGTAAACCCTTCTGTTGTCTGCTAAAGCTCCTTGTTTCTTTTCTGTAGAACTCTGGGATTATGGTTACTGTGACAATCCAACATAATTCCCACCACTTATGTTTGGAAAGTACACTAAAAAGTACAAGAAGTTTGTACTTTCTTGATTTTAGCCACAAGATATTATTATGATATTCTGTGTATTGGATCAGATTTGATCCATCTGGATGCAGTTAAATATTTTAGAGTTTAATCTCACAGGCAGCACCAGCCAGGTTGAATGTTCAGTGCTGATATCCTCCCAGATGTAGACAATACATTTGTTATTTTAGTTTGGACATATTTTCTTCTAGTAAAGATAAAATACAGAAAAATCCTTTTCATCTACTTCTCTCTCTGAAGTTGGAGTAACAGTAACTTAGATTATGGGCTGGATCAACTTCTGTGGTCCAAAATGTCTCACATTCCATAAACTCTTCTTGATGAAGCAAAACACAAGCAGATCTGAGAAATTAAAGTTACCTCCTTGTTTAAGTTTTGTCTGTTGCACATCAATATTTTAACTGGATGGCAGAAAATTCACTCTTTCTTTGCTTATTTGAATAATTTGCACCAAAAGTCAGAATGTCTTCATGGTAAATGGCATTCTTCACCTCAGCCCATTTTTTTACTTTAATGTTTTTAATGGCATAGATGAGATTGGGAACGCAGATCGAGGCCTTTGCATTGTGACTCAGCTCTCTCTTCACCAGATTGGTATAGATTGGTACATCACTGCAGATGCAGCACCAATCTGCCTATCGTTCTCCCGCCCCGGTTCCCCTGCCAATCCAGGTGAACTGCCCTCGATATGCATGCAGTATTACTGAGTCGTGTCAACCTACACAGCCCAGCAACATCCAGAGGCTTAAGAAACTTGGGGCAACAGACACTGACAGCCTTGCAGTTGTTAATCTGTCCAGTTCTTTTAAAAATATTTCCGTCACACCAAGGCAGTAGAGCTGCTATAAGATCCTCTAAGAAATGTTCCAATTCTAGAAATGTTGAAGGGCACCAACTGGTGGTTCCTTAATAAGAATGTGTCGTAAAACGGGAACTAACTGGGGCAAAGTGTGGTGAGGAGTTGAAGCGGGTAACCCAAATGCAGGCTGCTGATGCTTTGCTGGGACATTTCCTGCAGATCTACCTCCACATCTCTGTGTGGAAATCAGCTCCTACTGCTGTGAAATCTAGGAAAAGTCATAATTTTCTAAAACTGTCAAGATGCCCACTCTGGGCTACCAGGCTGTTCTGTATTTGTGGTACATTATTTCAGATCCCCATTCATTGAACGCATGCTGAGGGAATTTTTTTGGTTAGTATTTGTGCCGTTGACTTACACAGTTTCAGGAATCATAAATCACTGCTTTACTGAAGTTGTTACTGACACTGTGCAATTGTGCTATTTTAACTCAGTTTACTGTAGAGTACCTCTGCATTCCTTGAGTTTGGCCTGGTCCAAAACATAAGGCTCTCCAGGCCTGTTTGGCTTTTTGCATATTCTACCAGTTTTCTCCTGAGTTTTGTGACCATGCAGTAAGCATCTTTTTTTTGTGATCTAGTTATTCGTGGAACCATCCTAGCCTTAAGACAAGTCTTATAGAATTGAAACAAAATTCTGGCAAATACTTGGACATTTTTGCCACAAAGGGTCCCTTCTCTGGCTAATATTTTGTAACACAAAGAATCCACTTTTGTCTCATCAAAGCATTAAGCTTCAAATCGAGTCCAAATAACAGGGTTAGATCTACAGCTGTGTCACTGCAAACAGCTTTAACAGCTTTTAAGTTATATAAAAGTATTATTAACTGAAAAAAACTCTTTAAAGAGGCATAACATGGCAGCGAGTCTGCTCATTAAGAGATTAGCCGGAGGTAAGTTACAGTGGGCCTCTCTGTGTTGGTCTCACTGTAAGTCTTTTCTCTTCAAACTTCAGTCTTCTGAGGAAAACAACAGTTTTTTGATACCTTTGGTCACTGCTGGCACACAGATTAGGCCATAAAGTCTACCCTGTCTCTCAGCCATGGCTCCAGGGCCGTGGCTGCCTCTCCTCCTCCCTAACAAGCTCTTTTCATCGGTTGCATCCACATGCTGCCTCGCATACAAAGTGAGCAGTGTTGAGTCAGTGCTTCTCTCATGACCCCACAGAGCTTTGGAAAACCTTCAAGAACGTTCTGTTTTAAGAAGGATGATGGGAGGAAGGAAAATGAAAAGAAGAAGCAGAAATACTCATCTGAGAGATGACTTTCAAACCTCCTTCAGCTTTTAAAAGCTTTTAGCTTCTATCACTTAATTATTTTTGCAACTTTCAATCTATTCTGTACTTAGGCATGCAGGAAGGCATTTGGGCTTTCTCTTGATCTTATAAGAATAAACCTATTAAACATATTGTGTTTCTATGACTTGGATTTCTAAACATCTGTGTACGTGGCTTTGTTAGCTGCTCAATTCCTTCATCAAAAATAATTACCCTTGAGGGAAATAGAGTAATTAAGCAAGAATGTTTGTCAAAGTCCAATAGAGTCAGTGGCAGAAGGAGACATTTTCCCATACATGGTTTATAATAATAATGACTTTTTGTTTTTAAATCAAGAACAGGAGATAAAGGAATTCTATGATTATGAACTTTGCTCGTGTCATCCAAAACTGTATCCTACTTTTCTTTTATATGATCAATTAGCAACGGTATTTACACAAACTTATCTTTTATATAAATATCTTATATATTTTTACTAATAGCTTACTTGTCTGTTCAGAAATAAAAACACTAAAGTCCTGCTTTGAAAAATGCAGAAACAACACATGAATATAGTAATTACTCAACCAAGTCATCATAGAGATGGCAAGAAGTAAATATTTTGCAGAGCAGAACTCATACAGTGATGTCATTTCCTGTGTTTTGGGGCTGATTTAGTTAAGCGTAATAAACAGGCAGATGCTTGAACAGTTCATAGTTGGTTGGTGGAAACAAAGTGTTAAAGTTGATGTCTCAGAATCATTTGTTTTTGTTCAGGTTTTCACCAACATTTAGCCAAGAGAAAAATGATTTCCTATTCTTGTGGTGTGCAATTATCAGAACCATTTCCATTCTTCCTTTCACTCTAGTAGAACATCATTGACTTAATCTACTTTTCCTCTTCTCTCCTTAAAACCTTTACTTGTTGTGGTTATGGTGACCTGGTGTATCAGTGTTGTTCATGTGTGGCAGAAGGTGAAAAACTTGGGAATAAAATCATGACCTTTATTGCAGACATAAATTCTCTTGAAATAATTTCTTCCCGTCTTTGAAAGGCCAGTTTTCCACGCGGCTCCTTACTCATCTCACTGTGATGTCAGACCTACTGATGCAGTGTCTGGATTGCTTCCGCATGCTAATTCACCTATCATGATTTGCAGAAGCCTATGTGCCTCTGCTTACTCATCCTTTATTGTCTTTTCAGAAGAGCATCGACTCTTTTACTTTTATTATCTGTTTACTTTTGAGGTCTAATATTCCCAATCTCAAAGCAAGTGTTGAATAAATGTATACATTATACATTCAAAGATATTGAATGTAAAATATTTAAAGATATTAAGTTTTCTTTATCTTTTTTTCTCTTTCTTTAGGAAAGATCTTGTTTAGGAGAAGCCATATCAGAGATGTGGCCATGAAGAGACTAAGGCCCATCAATGAGTACTGCAGGGTGAGTTTGATGATTAATACAACTTCTGAGTTCTTATTTTTCAGTCAACGTTCTTTTGAATTAATTACAACAAAAGATTGCCAGGAACACAGGAACAGTCGGACAAACAAGTGTTCATCAATGCTTTAGTATGGAGGGAAAATTGATTTCTTTTTCTCCTGTGAACTAGAGATAACAATATATTGAATCACAATCATTATTGTAATATCAATGTTTGCAATAATGCTATCTTAAATAACTTATAGACAATACTTGACATTGACATTCATGCACAATTTTGAATGTCAGTGATACAAACATAGTTGGCCTGCTTTAAAAGAGTTGCAGGAAAATTGTAATGAATGAGTCAGAAAATGGGGTAGAATTATGATAGAGGTCATCCTTACAATATTCAACAAATCATTTAACCATTGGCTGCAGTTTTTCCCACTGTTCTCTCTTGCCAAAAGAGCTTTTTATTTCTAAAATCAAAATGTAGCTGCAGTAACAAGGACATTGTAATGCTCCCAACAGAAGACCTGAAATTTCAGCCAGCACACAAAATGGAAGTAAAGAATGGTTTATTGAGGATGGGGGTATGGGACACTCAGCCACCGGAACAGGAACCACTGAGGGGGGAGAGACAGGTTATTGGCTAGAAACTTGGTGCCAAAGTATAAAGAAGACAGCCACTAACCTTCTCAGGGGAACACAGAGCTGGGATGATGACAGGCCAGGGCAGGGTCAGGACCAGAAAGGCAGACGACCTATCTGGGGGGCTAATGCAGAAATCCAAGGTCAGGCACGAACGGAAACAGGTCGGCACGTAAGGACAATAGCAGGCAGACAAATCCAGGGACAAGGCGGGGGCAGAAACAGGGTCGTGTCCAGAAAACAGAGATAATCCGACGTGGGCTAGGCAGAGCAGGCAGGTCCAAAGGCAAAACGTGGTCAAGATCGTGGTCAGGAAAACAGAGAAAATGCTGGATATCTACTCACACAGAAGGCTTTCACAAATCTGGCACTGTCTGCCTGTCAGAGGCTGAATATAACTGGTGGTGAGCAGGTGGATGGAATGAGCCTGATTGCACTGCAGCGCAGTAGAGTGCAGGTGGCTGAGATGAACTTGATTGCAGTGGTGAGGGCCGAGGAGGGAAACAGAGCAGGCAGACAGGCCAGAATCATAACAGACATAAGGGAATGAGGTTTTTGTTTTTTACCCTTTGGACGTTTTTTTATGACCAGACATCTCAAAATTTCTCAGGGTTCAAACTTCAGCCTTGCTTTTTCAGCTGCAGTGAACATGTAGGTTGTGGTGGCTGTTATAAGCAAAGTTGAGGTAGAGACAAAAAACTTCCTGTTGCTGAGCTTGCTCCAGTTAGCAAGTGCACAACCCGCTGACTGAAGCCTTTTCTTTTGGATTCTGTCTGCTTGTTGTAATGCTACAAATCCCCTGATAGGAGAAATAAACTTTAAACTTGTCTTTCTTTTACTGTTTATTGTATGTTTTCCTTAAAACGAAATTAAAAATAATCTCCTGCCTTTGCTATTAAGCATACCTTGATGTTTTCACTCTGCAAATTAGTCTCTAATACGCAAGTGTTAAACAACTCTACCCGGGCTAAAAGCAGCAAATCGCAGGACCCCTGAGGTGAAGCGACTTTTATGTATGATAAACAATGCAGAGGGCTGGAGGCACTCCTTAGTCAAGCAGAGGGTGTAGGCTACATCTTTAACCACTTACAACAAAAATAAGAGTTGGAGGAGGAATGCATGAAGTTGTTGGTTCTTGTCTTTGGGTGGGGATGTTTTGTAGAAACAACCGAGCCAATTTTACATTACTTTTTTCTTTCTAAGGCTTTAAATGTAACCTTTGAGAGAATTTACTACATTTTATTAAAAATTGTGTTATGTTTTTATTAAAAACAGCATGTAGTTTTATATTCATATATATATAAGCTTTTGAGGTTAGCTGTAATAGGGGGACCAGGTGAAAATCAGGATTTTTCCTGAAACAGCAAAATCACCCCTGTTTTTACAGCTGATGCTTCATTCTGACTCATGTGGAAATTCCCGAACTGGGCAGCTTTATGTTTTTATTCAGGTCAAGAAACGGTTATGGATGAAAGCATGAGGGAAAAACATCATGGAGTCAGGGACTGGTTTGCCTGAAATCATTAGTCAGAATAAACAATAATGTGAATAAAGAAAAGAAATTCATGGCTCAACATTTTAGCTCTACTTATTCCGAAATCACGTAGAGTGTCTTGCAAAAGTATTCATGCCCCATGAATTTTTTTCTCTTTTTTTGCATTAAGATTACTAATGCAACCTTAATGCATCAGTAATCTTAGATTACACACTATATTAATAGAGTGTAATTTATTGATATTTTATCCCCAGCACACAACAGTGATTGGCAGAATTTCCTAGATCTAAAAATTTGACATCTGGTTATTGAGAAAGAAAACAGAGTTAAATTTGATTTAATGGTTTGTTAAATTATTTTAAAATGTTTAACATTTAAATTCAAGATTTAAAGGAGCTGGCAAATTTACTTTGTAAAAGTACAAACAGTTGTATCATAGCTACAATCTGATGCTATAAGTTTAATCTTTGAGTTTGTTCACAAATGAGATGTACTTACCAAATACATGTCAGTAAATTGTAAATCGGTTTTGTGATTGTGATTGGTTTTAAGCTCGGCCAATTCAATTGGGCCCCTCTGCCAATCTGCCTGCTTTGTGTGTAGCAGAAGTAGAGAAGGAACTTGATATGGCCACGATGCTTCAAACTGCGGCAGCTCCTCCACAGGCTGAACCACCAGCCCACTAACGCACCAGGGAACACATACAGGAACTTTATCGAGCGCCAAGTGCTGCTCCGCACACTCGGCCAGAAAGCATGTGTGTGGAGTTTGCTTTCACAAAGATATATCATTCTCACACTATGCTCAATGCACACCTCTAAAAGCACGACATTAGGTTATATTTGCAGTTTGCATTGAGTTTGCGTAAACAGAGCAAGCGCTGTGGCTTTTAAACTTGACGCCTACCTTGATATGTTATTCTCCCAAGAAACATGAGTCCTCACAGGGGCTTCATATAAATGCTCATATAGGTGAACTTGCTCCTCAAAACACCTTCCAAGTCATCCAGTTTGGTGGCGCACGCCAACCAGGCTGAGGTAAACTTCAGAGACGCAGCTCTGAAGTTGCATCTCTTTGTGCGTTGGCCACAAAATGCTGACAGTGTGATTGGGGCAGGCTTTAGGCTTCGCGACCTGTTTAATGCATCAGCTATAAACCCGTCTTTCAGTAATGGCCGCACTTTGCCGGGGAAGTGCACAGCACAGCACAGCAAAAACGCATGCAGTCTGGGATTACTGTTGTATAAAGAGACCTATTTAAATGATGATGCCAACTCAAAGTTTTATGTTTTAGTAATATGTTACGGGTAATAGAGTTAATTTCCTGCCACATTGGCCAAAATGTTAATGTTTCCTCATTTGACCAGATGACTTTCTTCCACATGTCCCACATGACTTTCAGAAAACTCCCAGAACGTCATTAACCTTTGTTTCAATAATGTTTATTGGTCACTCATCCACATGAGCCATACTTGTGGCGTGCATGACTAATATTTGTCTGGTCAAAACATTTCTCAACTAGAACTATGAATCTGCAGCTGCTCTAGAGCTACCATGGGGCTCCTCCCTGCTTCTCCAATTAATTCTATCACTAATTCTTATCTACTTTGTGTTGGTTTATCATATTAACAAATAATTTTGTGATGTGTTCAACATTTTTACAAAATATAAATACTTTTGCAAAAAATTTACATTATCACTATAAATAAATAAAATAGTTATCTGTGTATCCCCCTTTCAAAAGGTTACTGATTAGCCATAGAGCCACATTGCACTGTAGTAGTTCTTTCAATTTCATTATGTTTTTCCTTGGAGAATATGCACATGCTCACTGTCAAGTGCACACGCACAGACACAAGCATTCACAATTACCTTAATGGGCCCCCTGCAAAGAACATCCATAAAGTCCATTTAATGTAATTTACGCTGAGCCGCTCTGCTGTCTCCTCCCTGGGGAGAATCCTAATGAGTGGTCGGGCCACAGACTGACTCCAGGAGATAAATAAATCCAAAGAGAGGACAACTGGTTCATGATGCACTCTGACCTGAGGCACTGCGCGGCACCGCGTCCTGCAGGATGTAATGTTACCGCGCTCCCCTGGTGAAAACCTCTTGTAAATTTTAAATGAGCCACTTGGCTTTTGTATTTTACAAATAAAGCCACTGTTCAGGCTTCTGTGATATGCACTGTGTATAAAAGTGCATGCATGTGCTCATAAGCATGTTTCTATTTTGTAAAGAAGAAAAAAAGTGCCTTGTCAGTTGCAAGAATTGCAGTCTGTGTTTGAGTCCAAGCCAAACGGCTGCTTTTAAGTATGACGAGCCAAATGCAGCAGATGCAACAAGGACACTGGGGTTGGGCCTTCGGCTTTCATTCCACATCAGCCCTGACTTTACGTCAGTGGATGACAGCCGTTGTTAGAGGTTGACGCCAGTCCTCTGAAGGACAAAACTGAAACACTTAGGAGTATTAAAATCAGAAGTGGAGAGCAGCAGGGGAAGCTTGATGGATAGCACTGAGCTCCAGCTCGCCTGCAAATGGAGGAGTTGCCTGGCTTTATCTGAAATCAGAGACAGTCCTCCTGCAGTAAGCTGTTGGCAGCAGAACTGTTTCCTCTCTTCATCGTCACACTGTTGAGGTGATTATCTGCTTCACCGCTGCCCATCAGATGGTGAAAAAGCGAAAGGTTAGATGATAAATCAGCATTTTGAATAAGTAAAAATAAAAAAGATTTCAGTGACAGCATGACAGGATGTGGGAAAAGGCAAGAAGGAGACACAGCAATAAATAGAAACTGAATGGAGTTTGTTTTTCATCTGAAGTTGATAGTCAGGACTAATCGGTCTGCTGTTAGAAATCCTCCACAGGTTTGCTGGATGAGGGAGACTAAGAGCCAAACAGAAATAAGTGAAATACAAAACACAAAATGCTCCCTGGTTGCTTGTTTTAATAAGGCAGACTCTTGTCTTGTGAAAATAAAGTGAATGAAGGTACAACACACTGAACCGTAAAATTAACAGCAACGGTTTGACAAAAATCCCAAAGCAGAGCTAAACAGATCAGAAGATGGCAACTGCTAAATATTAAAATATAAAGAGTTCAGTTAAGTTCTGGCAACATCTTTTAAAGCGTCAATATTTTAAAAGCAGTTCAGTTTATTTACATAGCGCCAATTCACAACAGATGTCATCTCCAGGTACTTTACAGAAAAATGAGTAGATCAGCAGCAGAAGCTCCCTTAGCACCTTAATTCAGCATAAATCCATGCTGGAGGGCCAAAACCAAACTGGACCCATCATAAAATAACTCATTTCCAAAATGTCATAGCTTTACATGGGAATTTTATAAATCTTTACTCCATCCTCTTGTTTGCTGTTAGTGATTATATACAAAGAATGTCATCCATAAAGATATGTTTCATGTATTTTTCTAATTCTCCTTCCTGTAGGCTTTGATCCAGTTGCCAGTCTACATCTCCCAATGTGAGGAAGTCCGAGTATTTTTTGAGACCAGACCTGAAGACCTCAACCCACCCAAAGAGTGAGCAGCTCAGACATGAACTCATGAACAATGGAAAATGATTGTTTCTGTGGCTCAGGCCATATCCTGTGTGCATTTGCAACCCATTCTGTTGGTAATGAGCATTCATTACACCCTCTAATGAATGTGATTTCATAATGTCACTTTGCTTCCTTCTGGGGGGTTTTCCCAGTAGAAACCCATTTAGTCATTATTTCAAGTGCTGAGTTAGCACTTTAGCATGTAGCTTCAGCTCCAGTATAATCCAGCTGAGACTGCAGGCTGCGTCCTAACACACATTCTGTCTCTCTAAATCTAACTCAATATGTTACAGCACTAACAGCAGCTATGTGCAAGAAGAAATGACTTTAATGGGCTCAAAATACCAGAACACAACACACATCTGGGTTTCAATACATTAAAGATTCCCAGCTCCTTCAGAGCAGTGGAGCTCAAGTTCTCATTTTGACCATTGAGTTGTGTTTGTTCTCAGCAACAGTTGCCAGTTTGGTTGCTAGTTTTGACCTGCATCATCTCACATTGATGTGTGGTGTTGACGTTTCTCAGCAGGCAGGAAACAGACAAATACTCTTGTGACTTGATATGATATATATAGATGATGGACCAGCAGTGAAACCACAAGCAGAGTGAAAGGGAACGAATTGTGTTGCTTTGTTGTTTGGTTGTAGAATATGTATAGATCCTCTCTGCCTAACATTTGGATTACTCTGCTTTGCACTAGCTTATAGATTAAAGTAGATTAGCTTAGAGTGGTCCTGCTGCACTCTGGGGTACAAAATGGGTGTAAAGGGAACATAATTGTATCATCATATCATTTTTGATTTCAGTAGTGACATGAATGATGGATCACCAGAACATTTGATTTGTGTTCTGGTCCATGGCCATCTGCTGTTTTTCTCCATCTTATCCTCTTAAAACTTATGGAAATATATTGCACATTTACCTGTTGTATAATGTAAATGTACAGAAAGCTGCACAGTTTTTATTTCATGTTTTCATCTGACTGTCTGCTGTGAAGTGAGACTGAGTGAACAGCGGTGGGTCGATGACCAGGGACAATCAATACGAGCCGCTGTAGGGAACGAATGTGAAATGAGCCTGCCGTGTTGCCGTCTATTATGTGGAAGTCATTTTGAGGTTCGCTTCCTTCTTTCTCTTTTTCTCTTTTATTGAAGGAGGCAGAGGAATAACCTCACTTCAGATACAGAGCAGAAGGCAAATAAATGTCACAGAAGTGATATTTTTAGAACCAGTTGAAGAGGGAATACATTCTTGACAGTTTCTGATTTAAATCACACAGACGTTCTAAATGTGAAGGAAGGTGTGTTTCAGACACTTCAAACGTCTCCTTCTTTCCGTTCTCTCTGTTTGCCAAAAACCTTCCGCCTTACTCTTCATACAAAACCTCCAGTCATTTCTATGGAGGCAAGAAAGGAAACAAGGGGTGTGTACTTGAGGAAGACGAATATAGAAAGGTCCTTGGTTTGTCTTAATTGAAATTGGATTACAGCCCTGTGTTACTGCAGCCTATTGTCTGGCTTTCTGACAACAAGACTGGTGTGCAGACACAGTAGCCAGGCGAAGATTTATCACAGCCCATGAATCCACTCTAGTAAGATGTGACATGCAAGACTTTTTCCTTAAGTGCAGGAGGGAGGAGAGGAACAGGAGAAGTTGGCTGAAAAGAGGAAGTAGATGGCTACAATGCCAGAACAGATCACTGAGTAAAGGAGAAATCTAAACAGAAAAGGAAGTGTTGTAACACAAGTGAGACTACAGCAGAAAAGTTAAAACTATGGAGGACTAAAGGCGGAGAAGGAGAACTTACTGATTTATTAGAAAGGATTTAGAGTGATTGTAAAAATGTTGAAGCTTATTTATAGATTTTTCCCCATAAATTAGGATTAAATTTAAAAAGTAGGTAATTGAATTCAGAAAGTGCAACTCTTATAAAAACACATTTCACAGATTAATTTATTTAAAGGATATATTTACATCCTCTACAAAAAGGTTGCAAGATAAAAGCTGATTCAGAGGGCATATTATAATATAGCTGTATATTCCCAGGTAATTGTAACCAAGAAAATTTAAGTAAAACTGAGTGGAAGAAAGACGTGTGGGAGGAAAGGGTATACCAGCATTAGACTGCAGTCCATAGACATACATTTCAGTAGGCAAACATTTCTGTATTGCTGTTTCCTTGCAGCAAGAAGGTTCTGGGTTCGATTCCCAGTCTTTCTGCATGGAGTTTGCATGTTCTCCCTGTGCATGCGTGGGTTCTCTCCGGGTACTCCGGCTTCCTCCCACAGTCCAAAAACATGACTGTCAGATTAATTGGCCTCTCTAAATTGTCCCTATGTGTGAGTGTGTGTGTGCATGTTTGTTTGTCCTGTCTGTCTCTTTGTTGCCCTGCGACAGACTGGCGACCTGTCCAGGTGACCCCGCCTCTCGCCCAGAACGTTAGCTGGAGAGGCACCAGCAGCCCTCCCGACCCCAGTAAGAGACAAGTGTAGGAAAATGGATGGATGATTCAGTGCAACCCATACTCCTCGAAATAAATACAGAAATGTAGAATAAATCTATAGAATTAGTGAGTTTTGTTTTTTAATGCGAATTAAAGAAGTAAATTAACTTTTTAATGATATTCAGATTGACTAGAAGCTTAAGCGAGTTGATGGGGAGGGAGAAGTCTGGGTTTCCCACATGAACCTGTTACTGCCACAACGTGGACTTCACTGTTTGAAGATCAGAGATAGAAGCTTTGCAGCGCTAACACAAATTAGCGCTGCAATTGGGATGATTGTTTTTTATTTTCAATCATCCCACATCTTCTGACATAAGTGATGATTTCATCTTACTCTGCAAGGAGTTTGTGTTGAGATAGCAGCTGTTTCCTGTGAGCATCCTGAGCCTCAGTGGTGGAACTGAACCGGTTCTTAACCCTGATTCAGTCCTGGAACCAGCTACTCATTTTCTGACTGCACAGTTTATAAATGAGCATAAATAAAAAATTATTTGCAAAAATAAAAAAAGAAAAGAAAATGCTGAACACATTTTCCTATAATAATTTCAACCTGTTTTCTGTGTGTTATTTTTTTTCTCTTTTTTTTTGGCTGCCTTTTTGTTTCTTTTTAAACTACTTGAATTGGAAGTCTTATGGGTAAAGTTTTATTGATCCCAGATAATACAGTTAGCAGTTTTACTGATTAAAAATGCTTTGTGAGAGAGAGAGAGAGAGAGACAGACAGACAGAGAGGATTCATATTAATGCAAGAAAATGTGTAAGGAGTGATCCCCAGGAATAATCTTAATGGGAGATGACACAGTGAGAGAGGCAGACATGAGAAAAAGGAAAATTGAAATGAAGGCAATAAAGCACTGGAGAAATGTTTAGATAAGAAAGATGGAGAGGCAGACAAAGAGAGAAATGCTGAGTCTAAGCCAGAAGTGATTTTTCTATTTGTCTGTTCCCTGAATCAACTCCTGAGTGCTGCTGCAGAGTGATGCCCTATTTGTCTGGCTAATGTCTAAAGCAGACACAACAGATGCTGTATTGAATTTAACATCGAGCCAAATATCAGAGCTCGTCTTTCAGGTTTATCTTTAAACATGTCGGTCTGAGTCGTAGATGGAAACATCTCTAATGTGTCTGCTGCATCAACTTAAGATAAATCTACTATTTTATGCATAGTACATATAACTGATCTGTCTGTCTAGTTTTTAAACATCGGTGTGTTGATTTAATCAAAAATAGAATTGTTAGGATTCAGTTTACTTTAATGTAAAACAATTTACAGTAATGGAATTACACATGATATGAATTTAATATTAAATATTTCTTGTAAAGTTGTTTTATTTTCTTTTTTAAGTTGTTTCATTTGTCTTTGTTTAACAGGGAGCCCATTGGGAAGAAGAAGTCAGGTAAGACTCTTTATGAAAGTGTTATTTGCTTACATGTTTTAAGTGTATGGAATAAAAATCAACCTATATTATTGAATAACAAGCGATTTTATTTTATTATAGATAAAAGTAAATGGAATTGTAAAATAGTGTTTGGATATAAATAGTATATGGAAATGAATGGTAAACAGAATTGACTTTAGCGCCATCTACTGGCAGTTTCATTCATATACATAGACTTAGAAATATTTGTTTTCTTTGGAAGAACTTTTCCATCAAGACATTTTCTATTTAAACTTTTTTTTGCAGTTGAAAGCTCTTGTACCAAAACAACCATCTTGAATGCTGTTTTTCTCTACCTTTTCACATTTTCTATATCCCCTCAGTGACCAACTGTTCTTAAGTTGCATCCATGTTATTTTTTTCAGTTTTCTTCTCCATTCATTTTCCTTTTCATCAGGGTTTGTGGAGAGAGCGACCACTTTCCTAAAGCGAGGTAGTAAACACACTGTCATGCTTTGCCGTGCTGTGTGTGTAACCCGGTGGGTTGCTAGTGGTGTGTTGCGCCTTTCCCTCCCAGGCCTGGGCAGGTGGGATGTGGCTCTGCACAGGGCTTGGGGCTCATTGTGTGTCTAAAAAAATAAATCATGTATTTGGTGATTTAAAGAACCATTGTCTTCCTGTTTCATGTTACAGACTGTAGAAAATCACTATTGTTTGGCAATTTTGAATATTCGTGATTGGTTATGGTGTATTATGAATGTGCCAGATGAATATTGTAGCTTTGCCTTTGCTTCGATTGACACGTATCCAGATGGCAGTTTAGTTAAATAACCTTTCTGCAGGTAACTATTCAACAAAATTACCTAAATTCCTTTATTTAAGCATGTTGTGTTTTGTTACTCTATGCTCAGACAGAAAAAACTCCACCTGACATTTTGCAATACAATGATTTTAAACATTTAGAAATGATGTGATGGACATTTTCTAATAGTTTTCAAACTGTCCATTTTGGAAACGGTAGGCTATTTCTTTTAGCTAATAAACAACTAGTGGTGCAAACTTTTATACACCAAGATGCATTTGAGGAGTTACAAAATAATAAGAACTGTAAGCTATTGTTTTTGTGTAGTTGTTTATTCAAACATTATTATTAAATATGTTTGCAATATTAAGTGAGGCTAGCAGCTTTCAGTTCTGCTGTAAAGAAATATTTGGTTCCTTTTTGAATTTCTTACTGAGAAAATGACATTTATTAGAATTACATTTACAGTCACACGCTAAGCTAAGTTGTCACTTGTTCCCAGTTTCAAATGCTTGTTTTTGGAAGTTGATTTTTCTGATGCTAATTTGTTGCTAACATTGGTGGTGGGTCCTGTGTGCGTTTGGTTGTCTTCACTGAAATCCCATCCATGTAAATGATTAAAATAACTTTCCTCACTGTCTCCAATCACACTGTCCTCCTCCATGTGTCCCTTCTGCTCCGCTGTTGGCTCAGTCTTTTGCTCACTGTATCGTTGTAATCATAAACTTCATCCATCTCATGCTAAAGAGAGATCCAGATAAGCCTTCGCTCATTTTACCTGAAAGTTTTTGCACTAGTAAGACTTTCACCTGACGGTTACATTTGGCTTTTATTGATTTTTGGCAAATTTTTTGTGAAGCATTTAGAATCTGACATTTTGAAAAGGGCGTATAGCAACCGGTCAATGACAGAGAAAACCTTTAAATGTCAAAACCCCCAAAGCACAGAGATGCAAGCTTATCTTGACAAGTTCAATGGCTTTTCTTTAATAGCATATAATCTGACTTTACTAAAGATTGGGAAAGAATCGGAGATTTTGAGCAAAGGCTTTTTATAGTTTGTCGAGATTTCATGTGCATCCTGTTTTAAAAGGAGCAAAGAGGAGAAATCAAATGAATCTGTTGCTCTCTGCTCTTTCAATAGGAGACCCCACCTCTGCAGACGCACTCTTCCTTGAACAGTATGTGGCAGTAACAGACTATGAGAAACAAGAGAGCACCGAAATCAGTCTGCATGTTGGTCAGACAGTGGAAGTCATTGAGAAAAATGAATCTGGCAAGTGCTATTCTCCATCGTTTCATATAGTATCATTGCCTGCTGATTGCTCATAGGTTTTTTGCTCATTAGTAGATGTTAGGAGAAGAAAGTGCTAAATGCATGTTAATGTGTCTGTTTTCTGCTGGTTCAGGCTGGTGGTTTGTGAGCTCAGAAGATGCTCAGGGCTGGGTTCCTGCCACCTGCTTGGAGGCTCAGGATGACCCTGATGACTTCACAATTCCAGGAGAAGAAGGTACATAAAAGTTCATGTCTGATTTTACTCTCAGCCATTTCCAAATGGAGCCACATGTTGACATCATTTTTTCTGACAGTTACAATCATGCTTTACTTATCAGGAGTTGCTGTCACCCACTTATGACCAAACAGCAACTGTTTGGTTTAATCTAAGGTCTAGTGAAAAATTGTCATTTTTAAAAGTTTGAAGAAAAAAATGAGCAGGGGCACACAATCTAATATTACCATTTTTACAGATGGATAAGAACCCAGATCTGTAAGTATAAAATGAAGAGTTTGTCAGTAAATGAATAAAGTCTCTAAATCAGTCTTTCTCAAACTGCTTTCCCGGACCACTAGCAGACCCCTGCATGCATGTAAACAGCCATTTATTTGCAATGATGTGAGCTGAACGTTAGCTTAAAGATTGTCACCCAAAAAATAAGCCTGAAGATACCAGTGGAAAGTTTCTCAGGGTGAGTTGTGTAACTTCTGTTTTTGAACATATTACGATGCATAGCAAGCCGGCAGGCATGCACATCTACGCCTACAGCTGCTGACCGTTATACGATGGTGACAAGACCGTGAACAGAGCTGAGCCCCACGCTGACTAACTGCATCTTAACACCTAAAATAAAATTATTCATGTTAGGCTATCAAATGGCTGAAAGAAAACGACAGTTGTGGTTCTAAATTACACATAGCCCAAAAAGGTTATTGATGAACAGAACATTGGTAGTAAAGAACATTCTTGGTTAGAAAGTTTTGAATCCATATTTTCAGAATCTGTAAATAACTCAAAGTGACTTGTTGTGGTTTTATTGTCACCTGTCATGTTTACAAATGGTGCCACTCTTCATATTAGGAAGAACAAATACAAGTTAAGAGAGTATCATTTTCATTTCAGGTTGTATTTATTAAGACGTTGTGTCATTGTGGGGGCAGTAAAAATGAAGTGGTCCATGAGTGTTTAAGTGGGATAAGTGGTCCTTGTTTCTCAAAAGTTTGAGAAACATTCTCTAGATTCATCAGTACTGATAATACTTATAGTTAAAATGTAAACATCATCCGGATCGCAAACCATTTGTAATGCTTACTTCCTATTTTGCCCCACTTACCGTGCTGGGATGTCAGTGCCTCGGAGGTTCTGGTCACTGCCAAGGCACGTGGGTCGGCGCAGAACTTTAGGGGATCTATTCAGCACAGGCTTTGGGCAAGGTGGAGCGCACGCCTTTCTTTCAACCCCTCCTCCTCCGCTTTTAACTGTGTGTGTGTGTATTTGTATGTGTGTGTTCTGCCTGCTCAACCGTGATTATTCATGTGGATGCATGTGTGTTGCATGAGTGATTCTTGCATGAAAATTAAATTCATGCATGTTGGTTTGTTCATTTCTGTATGTTTTAAAAACTAACTTACAGTTCATAACTGAAATCCATATTTTAAAAATGCACTTATATTAATAATAAGATCCACTGATAACTTGATTTTTAGTAGATATCAATTACTTATAATTAAAGTTAAACTGATTGTTGCTCCTCAGTTTGTCCTGTAGCGTCGTTAGTACTTGTGGAATATCTGTGTCTGTTTTGTGTGTTGTGTATTTGTAAGTTTTTCTTTTTTGTCCTTTTCTAGATGCTCCTCATGCCTTGCCTCATGACATTGATTATAGATTCTTTACTTACATTTTAACAGATATATCAGAAAGGCTCTTTAGATCTTCTCATAATTAAAGCCAGGTTTTAAGTGTTTAGAAATAAGTCAACCAATTTCACAGCAACAATAATATCAGAGAGATGGTTCTTGTTGCTTTGAAAATCTTTCATTTGTATTTATGCAGATATGCAAATGTGTGATTTACTTTCCAACTTTAAAGATTTGATACTGTATATTTAGTGCTCTTACATGTAACACTATGTGCTTTTACTCCAACAACAGAAGAAAAGTACTGTGTGATTTACCCGTACTCGGCCAGGGATCAGGATGAGATCGACCTGGAAAGAGGGATGATAGTCGAGGTTATTCAGAAGAACTTGGAAGGATGGTGGAAGATCAGGTAATAAAACGATTGATTCCTGCAAGTCAACACAAACATTAACTAATGTTCACATGCAGAAATATAGAAATCACTCTGGTCCTTAGAGAATTCTGTAAATAAATTCAGACCATGATGTTTATGTACATAAAATATATAAATAATTATTTTATAAGAATGAGGATTGCATGAAATCATCATTCAACACACATGAAAATGAGCGAATACATTTTTTGACTTTGAAAACACAAGCTGCAGGAACATCAATCGAATGTTTAAAATCTAAAATCAGATTAGCATAGCGTACTTGACTAACAATAAAATTCACTCAAAAGTTTATATCTTAATTTAATTTACATAAACAAAGCTTATGGTACACTGCTGATTTATTCTGATATTGTTAGGTTTAGTAGAAATGAGTCTCATTTAATGCCACTGAATGTAAACTTTTCTCTAATCCAGGTACCAAGGCCGCGAGGGCTGGGCTCCGGCCTCCTACCTGAAAAAGTCTGACATTCAAAGCCAAAGGCAATCAGCAGGCGCTGCAGCTCATGCCAGTACCAATGACCTGGAAGGGGTTTCCAAACAGAACCTGCAGAACAATGCATCAAGAGACAACCAGAAGGAAAACAGGCTCTCTATTTTCTCTGATAACAAAATTAGTAAGTAGGTTAAAAACACCTGAGCTAGTTGATCACCTTACAGGTTCTAATTTATTATTATTTTTAATCAAATCTGGTTTTGCGTAGTGTAATTGTGTTGCTACTTACCTTCATGCATGCATATGTCCTTATTCTACGTCTTTCCCTTCCACAGAAGTGGGATCAAGACACGGACTTCCTCCACGCAGAGATCTAACCATTGTAAGATGGAACATTTTGATGTCAGAAACTCAGAGAATCCGTAAGTTTAACAGCCGAATCCTTTTGTATGTGTCTTCTATTCCACAGCCACGAGGTGCAAACCTACCAAAGCCACCCGTTCCACCGCAGGTCGAGGAAGAGTTTTACACCATAGCCGACTTTCAGACCACCATTCCAGATGGGATTAGCTTCCAAGCAGGTGTCAAAGTTGAGGTGGGTCTGACCAAAGACTTTCTGGGTCAATTTACAATATTTTGAACTTTAAAAGTTTTATTGGATTATTAACTGTTTTCCCTAATAGGTGGTTGAGAAGAATGCAAGTGGTTGGTGGTACATCCAGATAGATGAGAAGGAAGGCTGGGCCCCTGCCACTTTCATTGACAAGTACAAGAAGACTAGTAATGCTCTGCGACCCAATTTTCTGGCTCCATTGCCCAATGAGATGGAGAAACTCAGGCTTGAGGATGGTGGTGACAATGATGATACCTGGTCTAAGCCTTTACCAGATGAGCCGACCACAGCCTCCGACTCCTTTGCTCGCCCAAAGCTGAGAGACTGGAAGTCCAGTGCCAACAAGACGACTCCGGCCTTCGCTGGGCCTCTGCCCCCGGCCCCTGCTGCCCCTCCAGCAGAAGAGAAGCCAGCTCTGCCACCTCGACGGGAGTCTATTAATAAAAGCTTTGAGTTGGAGGCGGCGGAGAAGCCAAAACCTGATCCTTGCAAGCCGTTGCCTCCAAAACCACCAGCACCTGGAGTCATTGTGCCTCTTGTTACCCCCAAATCTGCCCCTTTCAAGCCAGAGAAGCCACCAGAGATCAAAAAGGAGGATAAGAGCAAAGCGCTTCCTCTTCGGAATGAAATGGGTCTTGAGTGTGGCCACAAAGTCTCTGCTAAAGAGGTGAAGAAGTTTAATCTGAAACCTGTTCCCAAACAGCCACCAAAACCGAAGGCGGAGATCCGGGAAGAGAAACCAGAGCCTGCAGGACCTGCAGTGTTTATGAAGGGTAAGCCGGTGGTCAGACCGAAGCCCGTCCCAGCTGCCAAACCTGATCCACCAGCAGAAAACAAAGTGGACATCACCAACTTAAGGAGCAAGTTGAGGCCATCAAAAGCTGCAGATGTTGGCTCTCCGTCTTCTGAGGGAAACCATCAGAATGATTCTTCAGCAGCAGGAAGCAGCTCACCCTCCAGCTCTTCACCCATCCACATCCCTGTGCTCAATAACAGCAAGTCCTCCGATGAGCCAAAACTCCCTCCCAAACATGTAAATGGTCTTAGCCAGGAGAAATCATCCCCTCCTCCAAAACCAGCAGTGCCCCCCCCACACAAGGAGCCTCCTCAGAGACCTCCTGCCATGGCTCCAAAAAGACCTCCTCCTCCAAAGAAGACCGATCCATCCAGCCCAACCGAAAACAGGCCTCCTTCTCTGAGAGAACCGCAAGAGACTCCCAAGCCTGGACCACCACCACAACTCAGCAGGCCCCCCCCCCCAAAACCCAAAGCGTTTGTTCAACCACCTCCAAGCAAAGAGAAAGACGACCCCAAGGGGAATAAAGCTCCCATTCCTCCCAAACCCCAGATGAAGCACGAAAAGTGCGGACCACCCAAGGACAAGCTTCCGCCGTTACTCAAGGAGCCCAGTAAGGATGAGCTCTACCTGGCCGTGGCAGACTTTGAAGGGGATGAGCAAACGTCCAGCTTCAAGGTGGGGACGGTGTTTGAAGTTTTGGAGAAAAACAGCAGCGGTTGGTGGTTCTGTAAAAATGTGGGAGAAGATGTTGAGGGCTGGATCCCCTCGAACTACCTGAGCAAAAAGCCGTAGGTTTTATGATTCTTTTAGAAGAGAACAAAATAATACACCGATGGTGTAAATGTAAAAAAAAGCAATCTTTCTGCCACTTCACAACTTATTTTATTTATAGGTACATTTTTTAATAAATACTTTAAAAATATCCAGCCAATCGAACCAGCAATAATAGACCTTTTTTGTGGAGGTTTCATGATGTTTACTTATTTTTATCTAGATATTGTAAGAAATCATACTCGCTTTTGTGGCTACGTGTCAATCACAGCCTCTGTATCACGTTCCCGTAACTTGGGCTGAAAACTGGGATGGCTTTGAGCCCGAGTTACAGGGTGTGCCTGATTTACGGGTGTGTTAGCACCCATGCCTTTAAGGATGCAGAGCCTCAAAATATATGCAAAGTATAGGCTTTAGTGCTTACAAAGTATATGCAGCTGTAGGCTTAGTAGGTGTTCATATCTTGCCAGTTTCTATCCTGCAGCAGGGAAAGAAGGATCCTAAATAACTTAAGTATTTCATGAGTGCAGTGGGAACATTCACTAATTTCATCTGGGCTTTCATGTATGGTTAGCATTTCTCTTTAAAATATATCTTTGCCAAATATTAATGTTGTTTGTAATTTTAAAAACTAAAAGTTCATATTTTATGTAAGTTCATTACCTTATGTCTTGCACATTTTACTGACAAACTCAGAAGGCATTGCTAAAAACAAGTCAGATGTTCAAAGTGCTTTGTCTAAGTGTATTCATGGAAAGTTGAGTGGAAAGAAAAAGTGTGATTAAAAAAAAGAAGGTACACTGGCCATAGGGATAATTGCAGGCTTAAAAGAAATCAACTGGGCTGCAGAGCCAAAGCTTCAAAAGCCACCACACCCACATATGGCTTACAACTGTTGCATTTCTTGTATTAAGTTATAGTAGAAATAGAGACATAGAAGGTGAGGTCAGTTTTGATTTTGGGCCCAGAGACTGGAGGAAGATTCTTGAGGTCCAGTGTGATTTTTTTTCAGTCAGTGATAATTTATGGAGCCATTTCATCTGCTGTTGGTTCCTCATGGCGGTCAACCCACCGTCCACCCGACACGTTTAGAGGCGGGTGCCTCCTTCTGCAGACATTGTTTTGTAGATGAGGAGTTGACCAGAGTATTACTGTGTCTCAATGGACAGCAAACTTACACCAGAACCCCATAGAGAATCTAAATATCTCTCTATTTCTACAGGGTTTAGGGAGTAAATTGTCAAAACCAGAAAGCCACATTTTACATATTTTTATGCTAAAATTCTTGCTTAAGAAATCCAGTTAAGTTACAGAAAACATGTTCTGTTCAATATCGGACAGAACAAATATTCCCAAATTAAAATCCTTATTTACTGGTATTGTGATCTGTCCTAGGTTGACATCTGAAAGGCTCAGTTTTGGGTTTTGATTAGCTTTAACAAAATAAAAAAATTGGAATTTATTACACAGTGTGTAATGAATTTCTATATTTTATGAGTTTTACATGGGCTTACTAAAAAACATCTAGTTGCTGATGTTCCGTTTATTCGGATGCACCTGTATTAGCCGTCTTATTGTTGACTGAATCAGTGATGATTGCTGTGATTTGTAACAGATGTGCAGCTCCTCTCAGTTCAGACAAATTCAAAATGTGCACAATTTCAGTGTAGAGAGAAGAACAACCTTTAACGTTACACATTTGTTTCTTTTCTCTTTTTTAGCTCACTGTTACAAAGTAGTTACTCCAATCATCCATATGTAAACATACTATCCCAAAGTAAGAGGCTGGTAGGAAGCTTTGCGTCAGAAAACATTTTTTAACATAACTGTTATCTTTCATCCAAACATAGGAGCTGTACAATGTGAAATGCAGAACATTCTGCCCATACAAATTGAAGATTTCCATTGGTTTGTGCAATGATTTACAGTATTGTAAATGTACAGGCTTTTCCTGATGTCCGGTGCTCAAATAAAGAAATGACCATTGTATAAACATAATATTTTACATTAATGCTTGACTGGTTTCAAGCAAGGGTCAGCAGAGCAAACTATTTTTATTGTACAGTGATGTTAACACTTTAGCAGTTTTTTTTAACGGTCCTTGTTGTAGTTCTCTTTTCAGTGTGCAATTTCAAAATACTGGAATTTGCTTAAATGTTAAATAGAAATGACATAGTTTGGTGGTTAAAATAAAAATTAATTTGCTTTGTCAAGCTACTTTTACAGGAAATGGTTCAATAACATAATGAAATGTTGTAGACAAAGCTACAAGTTGTAACACTACTTATGTTCTGCTTCTAGTTGCTCAAATGTTTCACAAAATTCAAGCCATATTACAGCACTGACAGTCTGTCATTCAAATAAACATTTCAAAATGACACCAATGTCGTAAAGGTTATGTGGCCAAAGGAGAGCAGAATGCACATTGATGGACCCCCATATTTCAGTATTGTATTTCGCTTTCCATGTATTTTGCATTTCACCGTCTCTACCTTTACGTTTAAGTCAATAAAAAAAATGTCAACTTGGACTGTTGTCTGGATTCACTCTTCCACTTGATTCTTAACTCTATTTATCTTGGCTTGCAGAGCATTGTGATGTAAAAGGCCAGTTTTGGAACATAGATCCAATTTGTTAAAATTAGGTTAATATGGTCCAAGTAGATATTTCACTAGCAGTAAATAAAGCAGCAGCCAGGATCAAACTGTCCTAAAACAACAATCTCAAAACAAGTTTATGCAAAAACTATTTCGATGCATAAAATCACCACATTTACATTGGACTGTTAACTGAAAGCTAGACATTTGCACAATTCTCCTACTTTAATCTTCTGTCTTAGTTATTGGCTTCTCTATAAATAACTGTCCAATGCAAACATGACTTTAGTTTAAAGTTTCAATAATGAGTGATTTTGAGATTGGCGTTTCAGGGGAACATTTTTTATAAAGGTTTAGATTGTTGGAAGCACACTGACACTGAATACTATGATCCACTGTAGATCTAATATAGATCTACTGTAGATCTGTAGTAGATCTACGCCAGGGATGAGATATGAATAAAATGCAAAAGGGAGACAAGAATAACTTTTTTTACGCGTCTCCCTTTTGCATTTTATTCACATCTCATCCCCTTTGATACGTTAATCTATAATAAAGTTCATTTAAAAATATACTTTATCAGACTAAACATGATTCCATAACTTCTATTGCATGAAACTATAATGTTTAATAACTCTAGGGAATGACTTTCCTTTCATATGCTTTGAATAAAAAGAACAAATCAGCACTTATGCTTTTTGTTTTTTTTTAAAAAGGATTTTTATTGAGTTATTTACACCAGTGGTTTCATCTCAAATTTCATATATACTCATAGCCCCTTTCATACAATAACATTATGTAAACCAAGAAGTACATAGATGAATCAACAGAAATCACCAATTTTGATTAAAGAGAGCAATTAAGCTGTACCTGATTCAGTGCAACTCTGCAGGCCAAATTCCATCTTTACACTCAATTACCTTCTTTTGCAAAAAGGCTGGAAAATCTATTTTAGGAATTTACGTTTTTATATTATTCCTCTTAGTGCAAAGAAAAGTAAAAAAAAAAAACAACTAAACTTAGCAACATCCATACATATTGCACATTGGTTAGAAGCAGTTCATTAACTGCACTGGATATAATTGCACACCTAACATTTAAATCACCCATGCAAAATAATAATAAAAAACATGTTTTACTTTGGTTTTGTCAGTTCCCATCCAGTGTAACTAATTGTACAGTAAATAAAAGAAAATAAGCAACACTATCTGATAGATATTATGTCTTCCCTTGTTTGATAAAACTCAGCTAAATAATAATCTATATGTTCTTTTTTTAAAAGAAAAAATGGTTCAATTCAAAAACCTTTGGATTCCACCTCATGTCCCACTTGAGAAATGAATTTAAAGCCCTCCTTCAAACAAAACAAAAATGATACAAAAAAACTTTCAATTTACAGTGTTAATTAAGATCATGACCTTTATCAGTAGAAAAATAAATAAGGCGTTGGCAGCTATGTGACAAAACCGAGAGGTTAAAGGTTAGAAGAGTCAAAACAGCTGGGCAGAATTATATATAGAAAACTATAGTCAGACTGAAAATAATTTTGATTAGTTATTAGTTTCCCAGGACTGAACACATTCCTTCCACTCATGCAAACCTGACATGAAGGGTGCTTCTTTTTTTTTCTTTTTTTATTAGATGCACATTTAAAAACTGAAAATTTGGCTTCTTACCAAATAATTATAAAAAAGAGAAACAACTAAAGATAAAATAAAAATTTAGCTAAAACATAAATATTTACTAAAGCAACGTAGAAATCCAAGGAAAGTTGTGGGTTTTGTCATCCCCAATAAAGCAAAAGAAACCTGAAGCAGCAGGCGTCTGGAACACATTTCTGTGCAGTTTCTGTGTGTGGAGCTCAGGTAAATGCAACGTCACCGCAGCTCCGTTCAGATGGTGGACGAGTCCAAGTAAGGCACAAACTTGGAGAGTTTGTGGGGAGAGCTTGGGTTTGAATTATCTGTGCTCTCTTTCATCATGAAGAAAGCTTCCTGGTCCCTCTTCTTTGCGCTCAGCTCATCCTCAATTTCCTACAAAGTTGAAGTATAAAGTGTCAGAATGTCTCCAAAAAATGAAAACCTTTGAAAACTCAAGCATTCTGCTTTTTAGAGCTACAAAGTTGACTTTATGATGATAAAAAGGGAAACACTCGCCTTCTTCCTGACTCTCAGCTGCTCCCTCCACTCCTTCATATGCAGTGCATGTTGCTCATCCAGATGCTTCAGCCTCTGAGTCTCATTCTCAATCAGCATGTGGCACTTTTCATTCTGAAAGACAGAAGAGATTGTTAGTTTGTAACAAGCATACAATTGAAACTGGAATAAAAATCCCAAAAGACCTGCATGAAAACAATCATAGAAGAGGGAGCCATTATCCACCTGCAGCTGCTGCAGCTCCCTGATGTTGCTTTCACACTGGCCCATCATCTCCTTCAGCTGGTTGTCATGTTTTTGCTGCTGATGCTGCCTCTCTGCCTTCTGCCGCTTCTGCTCCTGCTGAGTAAACTGAACAGCCACGCGAGTGGGAAGGGAGGGGGTCACTAACAATCCAACTCATACATGTTCTGTAGGGCAGAACGGCCGGCAGAGGCAGACCAACCTGCTTGACCTTTTCTCTGTCCTCCGAGCTGCTGCCCATCGAATTGATACGCAGACTCTTCTTGAACATCGTCATGCGAGTCTTCGCCTCATTGCGCTGGATTTTTGGCAGCCGGGTTTTCTCCTGCTGCTGCCTGTTCTTCAGCAGCTCAATCATGCGCTGGTTGTACGACTGCATTTGTTCTTGCTCCTGTAGATGGAAAACATTTACCCAGACTTGAAAAATGTACCAAAAATTGAGGCCTAGCACTTAATTTGGCTCATTGACATTATGTGGGCCGGTAGGTGTAAACAGATCCAGTCCACTAACCTTCTCGTGTTTCTTTAGGAGGAGATGCCTCTGAAGGAAGTACTGGTCTTTCATTTGCTGCTTTAACATTTGGTGTTTGTCTAGAAGGTTCTTCTCCTCCATGTCCCATAACGTGGCCTCTCGTTCTAATCATGAAATAATCATCATGCTAATTTGTCCAAAATGCACAGGACTCTGGCTTCACTAGTGTTAGCAGCTACTCTACCTCTGATGAGTTCTTGCTTCTTGTTGAGACATTCTCTCTCAGTTTCTGCGATCTCCCTCTTGTTGTTGGACAGGATCATTTTCAGTGTTGCATCTAGAAAGTTCTTCTGGTCCGTCACAAATTTCTCCTCCTAAAAAAGCCAAACATCAAAGCAGGGAGGTTTGACGATTATGAAGCCTTTAGAGAGATTGAGCAAACATGTTGGGATCCTTCAGCTTACATCTTTCATCTTGGTTTCCTGGAAGAAGCTCATGCGCTGCTTCAAGGTGTTTTTACGCTCACTCCGAGGCATCTTGTCAACTGAATGTTTAACCTACGAAATACATAGCAATACTCAGAAATCATCCAATGCTCCACGTTTAATCCTGAATGTTATACAGTGAAATGACTAAAAGCAGGAATGTGCACTTCCCCCATACCTCCTTCTTCTTCTGTTTCAGCTGATCCATGAATTTGTGATATTCTCGGTCTTGCTCTGTTTTGATGCGTTTAGTTTCTTCCTTGAGTTTAATGTTGTGTTCCGTCTCCATCTTCTCAATAGTTTGCTTCTGATGTTTCTCCAGGTTCTCCAGCTCTGTGTCAAAATGCTTCTTCTTGGCCTGAGATGCACCAGAAAGAGACAAACTCTTAAAAAACACTGACAGAGCTACAGGTCCCAGGAAAAGTGTTCATTCGGTCTGAGCTTTTCAACTTTAAAATTAAAAAGTCAGGATTTTTTCTGTCAGATCAAAAAGCAGCTGTAAACTGTACCAAGTATTTGCACTCGGTGCCTGTGAGTTCATGCTTTTCAGAATCACCTATTGATTCTGAGACGTCATCCATTTAGAGGACAAAATCTCGCTGTGAAAATAGTTTAAAGTCCATGAGATTAAGTAGGAAGAATCTGGGAACTATAGTTGTTTTTACTTTCATTTTTAAGTTTCCGTCTTTAAATGAAAGTGACGTGTTTTCCAAAACTCTGAAGGTTTCTTATAAGGTGGTCCAGTATTTCACTCCATTTATGGTGTTCAACTCTAACCAGCATGTCCCTGCTGAACAAGAGCGTTGCCTAAGCATGGTGCTGCCACCACCATGCTCTGATCAATGTTGCCCGTCAGCCTAAAGCTTTGCACTCCCAACTCTTTCCATTTTCAGAAGACGGGCTCTACAGTGATTTATGGGATTTCCAAAACTTAGAATATTTTAAGATGGAACCCTTCTCTAAACTTTTGTTTTCACTTTTCAGATTTTTATTTGTAAAATAATTAGAAAACCATCCTACATTTTCCATCTGTTACATTTATGCTCAGTGTTACTTTCTGACATAGATGTTCAATAAAACAGCAAATTTTGTTGCTACAGCAACAAAATGCTTTTATGAGGCTTGCTGTATGCCAAGTCAAACCTTTTACAGCTGAATCCTGTTAATAAACTGATATAATATGTTCATTATTAAAGTGATTTTCAGAGAAGATTCTGTATCAGGTTGTAGTTTAACTATGAACTCACTTGTTTTTCCTGGTCAAAGCGTTTCTGGATTTGTTCCCTCTGGGATTCCAGCTTTGCGTTCAGAACAGCCAGAGTGCGTTGCTCTTCCTTCTGCAGAAAACGGAGCTCACGCAGCTCCTGACGCCTAAACACACACACAAGCAGGATATGTATCTTTACAAGTCAAAAAGAAAATGCTAAAATTTAAATAAACCTTTGAGATCAAATGAAAACAAACAAAACATGACAATGCATTGTCTTTATGTGATTTGTTTCTCCTTTTTTAAAGTCCTAAACAGATACAGACTATTCAGATGCAGTTTGGCTTATGAACACTAGATGGCACTGCAGTGTCGAAGGTTATCCAGAGGTGAACTCGTGCTCAAATTTCAAGCTAAAAAGGTTTTCAAACTGAAAACAAAGTAAGACGCAACATTTAAAATCACTTATCAAAGAGCTAAAAAATGAATGCATACAAAAATCTATTCACAGACGACCATAGAGCAGCAGATCTTTTCATCCACATGATAAGTGCTGAACATGGACACACAAAAAATGTGCTAACCTCAGAAATCTCATCTCCTCATCTTTCTTCTCATCATCCCGGATGATCTTTGAGGTGGTGACGCTCAGCTCCACGCCATCCACAACAAACTTTCTGGTTCGCCTTAGGGTCTTGCTGGAAAAGTCCTGATGGTGGATAAACATGGAGGATTTATAGACCCGAGTATGTTAGATTATTTTTTTTTATTTGTACGTTTGGTTCAGATCCAAAAAAATATTTTTGCAATATTGTTTAAAATCTAGTACCCACTTAATTCATGAGCTGTGATTTTGTATCATTCATGACAAGATTTGCTTTGGTATGAAACTGAGTCTGAGTTCACATTTAGTGATCCGGCTGCATTTGTGTGAATTGTGGGAATTATTTTAAAGAACTAATAGTGAATCAAATACCAATAGATTTTGAATAAAACTATGGATGTTCAGCAAACTGACAATTCCCTAATAAACCAGCCTCTTTTTTTCATTTTACTTTTTACATGAAACTGTTCTGAAATACTGGCAGCTCTTAACTTAAACTGTGTTTTCTCAACTGAAGACACTAAAAAACACATTTTATTTAAAATAACATATGTGTGTGTAATCTTAACATTATCTTTAAAAACAATGTAATGTGTCTTATTGCTCTGAAAAAAGTCGAAGTGAGGAGGATTCCTTCGAATTTTGCTCAAACCAATAAATCTTATGCAATTTTCTTCAAGTTAATTAAAAACAACAAACACAAACTTCTTTCAGATCAGTGTAATCTGAATGAGTAAAGTGTTTGTTGTGTGTGTGTGACGACAGAGGCGTCGGTATAGTTCCTGTTGGTCGGGTTCTGCAACAGGCAGCCAGACTCTCAATCCGTCAACAATGCAGGAAGAAACTAAACCAAAAAGGCCTCATCTACTGGATGCAAAACTTCCTTTCTTAGTCTGTGTTTAAGTGAAAATGTGGAGTCTCTTGGTGAAATGTGGTTCATAAAAGGCATGAGAGAACAACAATATTAATCAAATGACATTGTTTAACATTTTTAACAGTCTGGCTCCAGTCCAACCACCTCATGTCTTGACAGAAACGTTGTTATGGCAAAGCTAAGAATGTGTTGCTTATGGTGAATCTCATTGAGCCTCTCAGACATACATTCAAAGATTAAAATAGATCAATATTTCGGGGTGCGATAAAATCTTGTAATAATACGCTGCTACAGCATTTTTTATGAAAGTCATTTCTGTCTGGTTCAGCCGTTTTCACTGTGACCTTCCAGTCAGATGACCACTGGATATTTTATAGGCAACCGATATAAAGGACAGAGCTTAAAGCTCATCTGTTAAAGACTCTTGTTTTGAAGGAAGTAGAATTGCTTTGCTTTGTTAACAGAGTCAGATCACAAACTGCTTTTTGTAACAAGATTGAGATTTTAGGTTTGTTTTGTATAAAAACGTTGAATACATATGAAAAAAACCAAGCATGAACAACAAAGGGTCTGATGCTGTTGGAGCCTCAATAGAGGAAGTATAGTCAGAAACTCCTTGGAAAACAACGAGGTGAATAAATGTACTTAATGCTACTGAGATATAGCATCAAGTTATTTTAAGGCTTTTTACACGTTTCAATCCAGCAAAGCAAAAACACGTCCAGCTGTTCATCTTATTTTGGTTATAACTTGGTTTTATTTTTGGATCCCTCCATCCCTGACATCAGGCCTGAGTATCCAAAAAACTAAAGGCTTTAAGAAATTAACAACAACTTAAGTTTTTCTTGAATACTCTCAGGGGGACAGTTTAAAACTCAGAGCAGAGCCACGCAGATGGAAAGCTTTGTTACAGCTACAGTTCACCGGCAGCTGAGCCTCCAGAAACAACTGACAGCTACTAATCCTACTTTTGTCTCCATCTCATGAGTTTCTTCCTTTTCTAATGAGAATTAATTCCATATTATAAAAAGCAAAAGATCAGGTAATGTGTGTCTCTGCATTTCAATCACTGCTGATTTTCCCCATTTCCAAATGTGGATGCCTCCAGACGCCTTAACGCAGTCAGTACCTCTGTAGCATCAATATTCTGTCCTGGAAAATAAATTATGCAGACAGTAGACTTTGAATCTGTCTGTCAGTTAGCCTCCAGAAACAACTATGTGACAATGAGCTCCATAGAAACTTCCACTCACAATAGTGAATGTGGGACTGTGCCCACACAAAGGGCACCATTGGTTCCTGATGACTGTGAATGGACGTGTTATACAGATGCTTGGCTTCACCAGCTTCTAGTTTAGTAGCCTCTATCTCTTTGGACAGTCAGAGACTCATTGTTGAGATGAAATTACTTCACTTCTGACAGCCTGGAAATGAAGCTTTAATCTGGACCCATGTTGGTGAGGTGCAACGTGATGTAAACCCAATGGGAGACAGACTGTCTTCTGTCAGACACCCTCGCCCCAAAACACAACACAACACTGTTTCAGTTCCTGATGAGATGCAGAGAAGAAGTTTTTCCAAGGTGGAGTTTTCCTACAGAGGCACTGAGATCCCTCTGTAAGCCTTTGACTCTTAAATACAGGTCAGAGTAAACATGCAGCTCTAAAACAGGTTGTGTTTTACTCAGTCTATTACTATTATGTCTACAGTTTTCTCATCTTCTCTAAAAGTAAGAAGTTGTCTGAGAAGTCAGATGGTTTTGGAATCGACCATGCCAATTGGTCAGAAACTACAAATTTAATCCCATTCAGGAGACAGTGTGCTAATGGCTAAGCTGCTGTTTGGAAGTTTGTTATTAAGTGAAGAACAGTCAGAAATGAGCAGATTTTGACATGATGAAGGACAAAAAGCTGAAAAGAAATTGTATTTTCTGTGGAGGCACATCAGCTCATGTCAGTCTTTCCTCAGGCTGCTGTTTTTAAAAGCTTCAATAAATATCAGGAGGCCGAATCTACAGGAGCAAAATGACTGCAAGTGTATTTGAAGATTTTTAGTGGTGCAGGCAATAAGCCTTGCTAATATAAGTTGCTTTCCAGATAAGATGTTCAACATATTGTTTATGTTTTAAATCTTACCCTGGAATTAATGGGGAAGTTGTCCTGTCTGATGGGCATGATGTCCGATCCTATGCTGCCCGTTAGCGAGTTCCGTTTCTGATTCCTTCCGTTGGCCTGCGTCGAGGCCGGCTCCGCGGTCCTTCCCATCGACGGACGACTTGCCGTTCCTTTGCTTATTGTGTCGTTCAGGGCATCGTGAGGCTGCGGTACCGGGGAGGCAGCAAAGGATGGGGTGGGAGTGGACCCAGGAGTCATGTTGGGACGCGAGCTTGGAGTGGGTGAGTCTCTGCTGCCAGTAATCCCTCCCTCAGATATATGAACCCTGGGTATGTGCCGGTTGTCCAGTTTTTCTGTAGTCGTATCAGATGGAGGTGGCTGTTCATTCTCTGGTGTTTCTAAAGCCGTCTGGGGAATTAACAGTTATTACTATTAATACAAACAGCCTTAAAATATTTGAACAAACTACGGGAAATGAAACGGGTTTTGCTGAGCACCTTTTCCTCCTCCATTGTGGGGGTAATCTTTCCATCCTCAATGCCAGAGTCTGAGCTGGAGGTCTTGGTTGAGGCCTCGCTCTCAGATTTCTCAGACTCCAGTACCTCATCGGCCAGCCGGCCCCCCACCTCCTCTGGATCTTTGTGAGAGATGAAGCGTGGCAATGGGACCGGCACCGAGGCTCGGTGCTCTTCTGCTGGTGGGTCGGGCCGGGCCAGTCTCCTGGGTAAAGGTACAGGTGAGGGTGTGGTGGGGCTTGGAGTGTCCGTCAACTGATCTTCATCCAAACTGGTCTGACTCGTCTGGCATGGCTCCTTTTCTGGTTGCTGAAGGACACAGAGAGGCATTGTTATGCATCCGTGATACGAATCATTCTTGTTTTTTTAGGATTCAAGTTCCTAAATGTTAATGTTTTCAACCTTTGCTTCTTGTCCAAATGCTAATGGATGAAGTTATTCAAACTTCCTACATTTAGCGAATTCAACTGAAGCTTTGGCTAAAAGGAATGCTGGCCTTCCTCTTTCATGCTCACTTTACCTGCGACAGTGATGGCCATCTAATCTCTCCTGAATGCACTAACTGGAAAAGGAGTTCTTACAGGAATTGTTACCCAAGATGTGATTCTAGATAGTCGCCTCCTTTGTTTTGCATTAAACAGAATATAAATTAAAATGAATGTTATTTGAAAATCAGAGTAATTATAAGGTCATCGAATATTTTGACTAAGCATTTTATTAATACCTTTTATCATTTATTAAATCATTTAATCTAGATTTATGAAATACTTTGATATTTGTAGGATAAAGTTATGGGGTTTTTTTGGTTCTTGCTGAAATAGGACATCAACAGTACAATAAATGTTTATCATCTTATTTGTAGAGATACACTGAGAAATGAGCAAATAACCAGAATCAGGTGGTTTTCTTCTCAAGATGTCCTGATTAAAATTCCAGTGTTTTTCCCCAGTCAGTCAATTCACCACAAGGAACCAAAAGCAGTTCAGTTACCAAAAACCATCTTTAGTGTGGAAGTTGGTACAGAAGGAAGGCAGCTTCCTTCTGTACCAACTTTCATAGAGATGATTAAACCTTTGAGAGGAAGGTGTGAGGCACCATTTCTAACTATTGTCCGTCTGTGATTATCTAAGGAGCTACTTTTAAAACAGGAAGCGGCGAATGAGCAGAAATCCAGAAGACAGAGCAGAGTGCAGCCAGGTGGCCATGTTTTTCCTTTTGACCTTTCACCTCATCTGTCATGGAACATGTTGGAGTTGGAAACGTTTTTGGAAATCTAAAAGAGGCAAAGGTTGTCCATTTTGTAAAGGAAGTACACACATGCATTGTTTTTTCTGGAACAAATATTTTGAATGCTTGGAGAATCAATTAAGGCTGGTATCAGTAGACTCCAGTTAAGTGTCTCTTATTGTTTCTAAGTTTCAACATGTTAACATGGAGATAATCTTATTTGACACAAAGATGATAACTGCTAAACCTCTGTTTGAAGTCACAAGTGATCATAACACAAAACAACTAGTGTAAACATTTAACTTTAGCAGTGCAAAAACATCTAAAAAAGGAAAACATTTGTTTTGACTTCCCCGGAGACAAACTGACCAATGGGCTCGTTAGAGGCCTGGAAACTGGTGTATTTAAAGGCCAGTATGGCATCAAAACAATGAGCCCTTACATAAATTTACTTCATCTGGGTGCTGAGACAACAGTATTTTCCACACAGAAGCAAGGTTAAAAGCAGACGCCTATATTTAAACACATCTGGGTGTGAGGGAATGCCAGTATTCCGGCTTCTGTTCCTTTGTTTGTGCTGACTGCCTCTCATACTGTAACTTTCTAATCTTATGTCCTCTGTGGATCTGTGAACGGTCAGCAAAACTAAACTAAACCCATCAGCATAGGGAAAATGTTTACCTGGAGGAAAAATGTTGCTTTACTGGGATAACCAGTAAAGCAAAGCAACAAAGTCCAGAAGCATAACTTCTGGACCTTTTGGGGGAAGTGTGCAAGTAAGCAAGTTCACTTTGTGTCAGCATAAGCCTAAATGTCAGCATGAAGACAAGAGTAGCTGTGTTGTTGCAGAAAACTTAATCTAAATCTCAGCTATACAGATAAATGCTTTTTACCTTCGAGGAAACACTCCTCACTTCTTGTTTTGGAAATAAAACACTGGCTAAGAGTAAAATGACAGAACAGAAGTCTGGTACCTCAATGAGATCCATTGCGTCGTCATCCTCTCCTTCCTCTCTATTGTCTTCGATTTCCTCCATGACCTCAGCTTTGGCCTCGGCCACCAGCTCTATCAGTGGACGGTTGGACGTCACCGTCTTCACAAAAGGGTGCTGTGGGCACAGAGAGCAGTGATGAAGTGATTATTGATTGAAGGCATTTCTGACAAACAAGCACACTTATGCTGTAATTGTTAATGTCAGCTCAAAGTGACCGAACTCTCAGTCAGCCCAAACTAAGAACAGGACAGTCCATCTTGAGGAAGCTGGATGAGTAATCCATGGAAATATCCTCAAATAAAGTCCACTGGGACAACTTTTCCATTTAATAGCCTTTTTATTTATTGAGTTGAACTATAATTTTCTAATAAAGAGAAGTGTAGCATAATGCCTCATGCTGTATGCACAACAATATTTTACATTTAAGTTATTTGAAGTTTTCCACATTTCTTCATGTTGAGAAAACAGATTGGTCAGAATTTAATTTTCTTTTATCCATTTTCTGACTTTTGAAGATTAACATACATCTATCCATGTGACACTACAGGACATGTTCTCCAGTCACTTTGAAGAGTGGTGAACAGAAATGTGTGTCCCTGTTGCATCATGATTAATCATTCTGGACAAAGAACAGAATTAATAGAAAAATACTTATAATAGCATCATGTCACTGCTACAGGAGGACTGCAAACCAACAGATGGCATACATCAGGAAAAGCAACAGAACACTCTTTCTGCAGGTGAAAAGCTTTACTCCCTGTGAGCTGCAACAGCAGCAGCATCACAGTAAAACTTTCCCTGATGCTATTGTTCAGAACAAAATACCACTTAATTGCAGTGCAAAGAAGATAAAAAAATAAATTAGAAAAGTAAATGCTGCAGGGATAAAACGAGGGTCATTCATTATTCAGTAACTTTGCACTTGAGTGTAATTTAATTGGAACAGCTGACAAAGGGGGAAAAGGCTGCAGATGGTGCTGGACCATGCAGTGTGTAGATACTTGGTGTGCACGCGCTTGTTGTCCACCATCACACATGTTTATGTGCAGGCCTTGTTCTTAAGAAGTGCATTGGGCTTCGGCTCAAATGACAAACAGCAGTCAACTCCTGCCTAATGGATGGATCGCCGAGTGCCGATCCATCCAGGAAGGCCTGAAGCTGCTGCTGCCTCAAGTTGAAGTTTTATTTAAGAACAAAATGGAAGTAGGTGGAAATTACATGCAATCATCCTTATTTTATACAGCTTGGTTATACAATATATATGCTTTCAACACGCACTCACAGGAAGGTTATCTTTATGAGCAATAAACTGTTGCTTAACCTAAAGCAGGTTTTAAGCTTTCAAGAGGCATTTCTTCTGGAGGACGACTGGCAGGACAAAAAGACCTTCACGTGTGGAGCGCCTTGTCCAAACTTTAAAACAGACCAAGTTTAAAGTATTCTACACCCAATAATCTACAGAACTAAATAATAGCAATATTTGATGATGTAATTAATTCTGATCATCTTTAAACGATCATCAGTATCAGGCGTTTCTAACAAATACCTGCTGTTAGTCAATCTGTGATTCTGTGACTGCATGCCAGAAAAATTTAGTTCAAAACAACGAGTTCATTTTCCTCACTGCTCTTTTCAGCTTCTGTGAACAACATGCAGTCTGTCTGTGTTCACATTCCACATGAACGTGGAACGTGAACACTTCCACGTTTTACTGGTTGACCTCTGTCAACCTGTAAAATTCATTTTTCTCTCCAACTTATAGATCTGCACCTACCAGGTGTCTGCTAGTACATGACTAAAAACTAATAATAAAAAAAAAGTCTTCAACTTTTAACAATAAAGTAATGCAGAACCGCTAGACTACAATGAGCCATGTTTCCTTTTTTTCTTTAAACACTTAAACACTGCAGATGAGTATAATTTACTTTCCATCTTCTTCTTTTCACGGTGCCAGACTGGAAGCCGGTGGAGATTTGACATGCATGGCGTGAGAAGGTCAAACACGAACAATATGGCCCAGTGAGTTACATGCATGCAGTTACCTTTGAATTATTCAGGAAAAAAACTGAGTTTCTAGCAGCAAGAGGTCACTCCTGTGGTATTGCAGGGTGGCCCGGCTAGTTTCTGGTTTAAGGTTATAATCAGCTTTAGATTGAGGTCAGGAAAATTGTTATTTTAGCCCACGTAAAGAAAACATTCCTGCCTTTAATTTACCTTAAGTAAAAAGAAAAAAAGTCTGGAATTTCTGTCAGAGTAGACTGCTTCATTTCTTACTACTCTACATAATCAACATTGGCTAGTTTTCTTTAGGGATTGTACAATAAAATCTAGACACATTAAAAAAACAAAAACGATTATGCACACTATATAAAATGAGGATAATGTTTCATGATGTTTGCATACATTCTTTACAGGAAAACATGTGGGATTAATAAAACAAGAGCAGAGTTAAACTGATGATTAATTACCATTTCCCATGAAAAGCCTCATGATGCTGACTTGAAGCCTTTCATTTACTTCATAATTTAGTTTCTTTATGTAGTTCAATCTGCACTCCAGACGCCGTTATCTATGATTCATCCCAATTTCCCTGAAATCACTCCAAATCTCTTCTGTTTATTAACGATGTGTATACTTGAATTGGAGAATGTAACCTAAAACCTGTCTTATTTCCCAGTGAAGTGACATCACCAGACGACACCACCTTCGCCGTGTAAGCATCTCGAAGCGTTGGGAGCAGCAGGCATGATAAACATCTAAAACTTCCAGCAGTGGACCAAAAAGCTGCACCACACCCGTCTCTTTCCCCGTGCAGGACAACAGACAGAATTCCCGCCGGGCCTGGGTCTTGGGTTTTTCATCTCTTCCTCCCACTAATTGACCTACAGAAGGTGGTCCTGCCCTACTGCTGGCTCAGACTGTAAATAGCTGGCATTCCCCCCTCAGCTGTGGGCTACAGCTGAGGGGGGAATGAATCTCAACAGATGCTGCTCCTCCTTTAATGCACACCCATCTTTCTGTTTCTCTGTATTTTGAAAGCAGTAACTGACTAACATTTAGAGAGAATCTGAATTTGTTTCATAGAAAAATCGTTTCCAACCCCTTCTAATTATTAATATAGGCACATTTATTCACTACAATTTGTTTTGTGAAGATTTAATCTTAAAATTAGTACAACCATATTTAGCACATAAATAGTATTAATATATTTGTTGTCACTGCTGATGAACAGATGGCCTAAAAAAATCATTTTTCTTTATAAATGCAACATTTAATTAGAGTAACTTTGTTCAGTCAAAAAATTATCCGTTTATTAATGCAGATTAATAAACTGCATTTATATTACTCAACTCGACTCTCTGTTCATTCAGGATAAGAAAAGAACAAGGGTAAAGTTATGTCATGCTTATCGTATGTGCGACCTTGCATAATCTCTACTAGATTATAACTTTGCACACTTTATTGCCCCTTACCTCCAGCAGTTGCGCTGCACTGGGGCGACTCTCTGGGTTCCTATCCAAAGCTTTCCTCAAGAAGTCATTAAAATCCCTTGACCTGAAGCAAAGACATGAAAACAGCTTCGGTCAGTAAGAAGAGGGGAGATGATGACAGAAAAAGTTGGTTGCAACACAGTAAAAATATGAAGATACATGATGTTGACCCAAGCGAATCATCCCTTCACACGTCCACTAAGCGTGATGACTCAGCAACTTGTCACTGATAACTGCAATAAATTCAGCTCCATTAGAACATTAAGACTCGTAAAACTGATAGGGATGTTACGGCTTGGCATCTGTTGAAGCCCGCCTCTCTGGGAAGTTGTTGTACTTTCATAAAGAGACTGTAGGGGGAGATTTCATAATAAAAACAAGCAGGAAGCTCTTTACTGTAACAAATACAAACACACATATTTCTGTTTCCTGCTGCTCACTTACTTTACACTAGAAGATTAAAACAATTTTCAGGTTTTATATTCAGACTTTCCACATTTTCTATCATTACCATTTACTAGGCTGATCCAGGGTTGGGGGTTCTGACTTGGCGACCTTCAGCAGGACCCTCATTGGGTTGAGCTCATGGTGAGGGGGTTCGATTTGTGCGAGCTCGATCAACGTGATTCCCAGAGACCAGATGTCGGCCTTGTAGTCGTAAGGAGCGTCCTTCATCGTCTCACACATCACCACCTCTGGAGCCATCCTGGAGCAAGCAAATCAAACATTCATCTCTAGTCTCCTTCATCTCTAGTCTCCTTCATCTCTAGTCTCCTTCATCTCTAGTTTCCTTCATCTCTAGTTTCCTTCATCTCTAGTTTCCTTCATCTCTAGTTTCCTTTCATAGCGCAGGAACGTCTAAAGACAGAATTCCACTTGGCAAAAAAAGAAGCGATTCTGAACCGAGCAGCAGATTTGGTTAATCTTCATTTATAAACGAATTATCTGTGGCTTTTATGACAGAGAACCAAGTAAATAAAACTGCAGAGTGAAACGTTTCTCTTCTTAGACAAAGGAAGAACCAAAACTATCATTTCATTTTATAGCAGCACCAATGTACAACATGAATTTCCAACTACGTTTTAATAGGAGCTGCGTCGGTTCTCTTATCAGCCGTCATCGAAGGATATAACCTGCTCTAGTCACTGATTAACAGCTGCAACAAATATTCGCTTAGAAGATCACACCGTAGAATAAGGTTCATGCAGAAACTGTTCCTGTAACAGAGAACTGCAGCAGAGGAGAACTGCTGAGATGACTGCTTTTCCATTCAACATTAAAGAATTGCTCAAATTTAAGCATCTTTTATGTCATCTATCTCAGCTGATTTAAAGTTGATCTCAAAATGAGGAGAAAAAGAGATCTTTAAAAAGTCCTTTGACCAACAGTGGTCATTTTTCAAACTGATGTACCTAAGACATAAGAAGATTATCCACAAATTATTCATTTGCTTTATTTCTTTTATTTCCTTTAATGTGTGTACACATTTGCATGCACTGTGTAAGTACAATGCAACACACTTTTCAATAAATACATCTGCAACAAAATGATCAAAGATTTTAATGAGAATAATAAAGCCAAATATGTAAATCTATGAGATTTTGTTAGAAGAGGCTGTTTTAAAGAACTAACACGTTAGCAAAGCATTTAACATAATGCATGAAACAAGGGCACACAAGCTTCTCAAATGATATTTGATATTGAGTTTTCCTGCTCTGTTAAGTCTCTGTCTCTTACCAGTATGGCGTCCCGATAAAAGAATCTCTCCTCTGTAAGGTTTTTGTATTTTTTGCAGAGACGCCAAAATCCGCTGCAAAAAGAAAAGAGTGAAGGAACAAATGAGGATAGCTACAGACAAGTAGTAAATCTAAAGCTGTCATGAAATCCTCGGAGGAGAGAGAAAAGCCAAATGAATGAATTTATAGTCTGTTTTCCATACAACGCCACCCGATTCCCTGAAAAACCCTAAGATTACAGGGCTACTATGTTCTCTGATTATTACTGCTTTTCTTCTATTTTTTTGAGTTTATACACAAGAATGTGGCTCAGTGAGAGAACAGAAACGTTTGCCAGAGGCCTTCAGAGTCTGCACAACAGGGTTTCTCCTTTAATTACTCACATGTTCTATTATTGGAACTGAAAAGACTCACTGCATTTTACACATTATACTTTAAAGAGCCATGGACCTTCCTGCCAAGCAAATAATCTGAAGTGCTGCATCTTCACACTGTTTCATAGATCAGCAGTACTACTGACATAACTGCTGGGTGTGTTGTTTTGTTTGTATTTTGCATTTACATATCACGGTGATAGATTGATGTAAATATGTATAGTTCTGCTGATTCTGACATACAATCCTTCATAATGATCAAATAAAATCTCAGTTAAATCCAACAAAGACAGTGGTTGTTGCAAAACATGAATAGTTTCAACAGATATAAATATTTTTGCAAGCGACTATAGATGCAAATCAATTACTGATGAAGACTTTTACAAAACCATTTAAAACCAGGAGATCTGCTGCATAAGTTTAATGTTGAGCTTCACTGGTTCATTCTGATGCATTCAGCTGACCTCAGAGACTCTTAATTGCTGGCTTGTTTGAATTAACATGTAGTTAGATAAGTATGGAGACTGTAAATGAGTCCATGTCATGACATAATGAGCCTGAAGAGGCAACTCCCAGTGATTAAATCTAACTGTGGCTGCACTGGGGAGGAATGTTGGGCACCGAGTCCAGCTAAGTGAGACCAGCATGACTGACAAAATGATTCACTGGGAAGATTTTTTTTTTTAAATCTAAACAAAACCAATACTAAAGTTGCTTTAACAAGGAAATGACCTGCATTAGCAATGACATGCACTGCTCCACCTCAAAAATAAATCCTGGTATTTAAAACTACAAATATTTATGTTGTGAAGTTGGATGCAAATGCTGACCTCCTGAACTCATACAGCTTTTTGATGCAGCATTTTGTTCTTTTCTGGAAAACTATGATTTAATCCAAAACACACTGGCCTTTGGGTTGGGTCAACAACCTCTACTGTGCAATGTGGAGAATGTGAAGAACTCTACAAAGAGTCAATATAGAAAAAAATGATTTGCTGGCAATGCTGCAGTAGGGGTGCAGGGGCTGCAGCTCCGTGTGTGTGCGGGGGTGTGCGCGTGTGTGTGGGGGGGGGGAGGGGGGTGGAGGGTGGGAATCGGAAGATAATAGTCCATGTGTAGCAAGAATTTGGGGTTTCTGTAGGAATTCCTCTCACACTTGTGTAACTTTGTAAGTGTTCAGCATGGAATACAGCAAAGAGAATATTTTTCTAAATAAACTATTAATATCAAAATAATAATGGAATAACACAACATAATATGATCAAAGAAGCAGCCGAGAAGCCTGGATAACTCTGTAGGAGCTGCAGGGATCCACAGCTCAGGTGGGAGAATCGTAACAATGCAGCATTCCACAAATCTGAGATTTATTTATGTGCCGTTTGCCAGAAGCCATGCAGAATAAGGCAAATGTGTAGACAAATGAGGTGCAAGCAAACTTGAACTTCCTGCCATGTATGGTGGGAAGCTGACATTGAACATCATCCCTGATTACACCAGGCCCCCCATGGAAATGCTGGTGGCAGTATGGTGCTGTGGGAATTACCTTCTGCAGGGAAAGACATTTCTCAGAACCGGTGGGAAGGGAAGGAGCAGCTAAACACATCATTTAACACCAAACCAAAATCCAGATCTAAATCTACTCAGCAAAACTTGAAACCTGACAAACATCTTCCATTTAATCTGACAGAGCTTGAGCTTTTTTCCAAAAAAGAATGGGCAACACTTTTAGTTTCTTTAAAATTATACCTCTGCCTAATTTATATTATAAAATGTCTGATAAGTTGGAGGTTGTAACAAAATGACAAAAAGTAGAAAATATACCAACAATTTGCTTGCAATGGGCATCAAAAAGTAAACACTTGGCAAAACAGTGAAAAACATATTGATTCCTTCTATTACTCAAATGATCAAACTAACATTGGAAGGAGTAACAACCGAAGCCTTACCCAGTTTGATATCCCCTTCCGCGGTCAGGAGGACGTTACCAGCCTTCAGGTCTCTGTGGATGATCTTCATATGGTGGAGGTAGTTTAGAGCCTCTAACATCTGCCGACAGACCACCCTGATCTGAGGCTCCGTTAGTCCACGATCCAGCTCTAACAAACAGAAAGGAGAAGAGATACAAGCTTCACTACAGAGCAAAGACCAGAAGTAAAAAAAGCAGCGTTTAGACCTTCAAAGTGTACATGTAGCCTGTGAAGTATCATGATTAAACTAAGTCTTGAGGACTGAGCTACTGTGTGGCTACCATGGGAGAAAACATCACAAGGTAAACCTGTGATTTCAGATCAGATGGCGTTGCTGGATAAGTAATGCCAGATTAGAAAAAAAAGAAAAGACGTCACACATTGAAGCCAGTGGAGGCCCACAGACTTTATTCTGCTTTGTCTGTGTTTGGTTAGCCTCACAGAGCTGCACACTGGGTTATTAGGAGGGGAATTATCCAATGAAAACAGAGGAGGCAGAGGGGGTTTCCCACACTCAAGGACCCCCAATAAGTCTGACTGTGTTGAGCTATGCAATGCCAGAGATGAATTTAAACATGATTATTACAGGGATAAACATGAACAGTAGCTACAATAAAACATTTCTACTGAGAGATCAGGTCAGAAAGGTGGAGCCATAAAAAGAACAGAGAGGGTTTACCTAGCATGTTAGCATCCACTGCACCTCCAGCGCAGAATTCAATCATGATCTGTGAGAGAAGAGATAAGTTTGACTCGATGCGTGCAAGCAGGTTTTATACAGCAAAACTAATAGGAACATTTTAGTTAGGAAACTGGACCAGGAGGGAGATCCTGAGATCCTCCTCTATGGAACCATCCCAGGAAAAGTCTTCACATTTTGACAATATGTCAGGACACGGTGCACAAACACGGAATTAAAGTTTAATACAAAAGCATAGACATGAATTAGTTCAGGCTTCTGTCTGACCTCCCTCCAGCGTTACATGCAGCTGTCGCTTTAGCATAGTTTGAATTCCTTTTACGACTGATGAGTAATTTTGATATGATTCTTCACTGCTTTAATTCAAGTTTCCTTTTCATTTGAAAAGTAAACTTTCAATTCTTTGATTTCTTTGTATCTTAATTTTTTTCTTATTTTATACTAAGCAGTTTTTTCAAATGTGCTTTAGAAATGTTATGTTATTTTTAGCGACAAAATGCACATTGTGAAACACTTTGGATTCATTTTACAGCCGTATTGTTGCATTTAAACTGATTTATGTGATGAAGGTTTTTATTAGAAGCTCATGTTTTAACCAAATAGCAACAAGCGAACAAAATAATATTTTTTTGCAAAGCATATCTATCATATATGTACCTATTGGTGTGTAAGTATAGAATATAACTGATACTTTGATTCCCAGTGTCCAGAGATCAAGCCCAGATAAATAAGGCACATACCTGTGATGTGATCTCATCCTCACATAATTACAGTCCCTTCATGCTACTGTCAAAGCATCAGTGTGTCACAAGGAGTGGCGTTTCAGCCAAGCAAAACAAAAGCAACAAAAAGTACATGTGCATACGCAGAGACAGACCAAAACACCCGATACAGCATCCAGAAACTTTCCCACTTGTCACGTGCAAAAACTAACTGAAAGGTAGTCAAAGTAAGTCAAGCACAGCAACTGGTAGAAAGGCTTTTATGTGACAAACTACACCAAGATAAACATGTTTTAAAAGGAAGCTCCTATGTATTACAAAAAAGGTAAATTACTAGATGTTTTTTGTAAAAAACAAATATATATATAATATAATGTATACATGTAGGTGAAAGTTCCAGTCTAATGGATCTTTTTGGATCCATCATTTCATCTTGAACCACCTTCAGTGGTACTTTGAAGGAGGTTTTCATATCATTTATTCACAAGGTGAAATGTATGAACTGTAATGAGCTGAATGATGGTGAAAGATGGACGTTTTCTGGATTCCAGTCACCTCTAAAGTTTTACTTCAAGGTGTTTTGTTTTTCTCTCAATCTCAGATTTTGAAGCGTAAACTTCTAAATAAAATGAAATTAATATTTACCCTGCGTCATTAAGATGCTGTACTAGTGGATCTATCCTTTAAACCTTTTGTGTTTGTGAGGAAGTGAAAGAGTGTGACACAATCAAAGTTTTAAAAAGCATGAGAACAACTGTGGTAGAAAATGTTTAAATTCCTGGCTTGCCCTGCCACCCAAGCTTTAAATCTTCTGCTTCTTCAATGCAAGTAGCAGGAAGAAAGATTGCCACACATATCATTTTTGTTTTGCCGTCCCCACCCAGAGGAATTCAGGGTGACGTGCTGCTCTCTGGACAAGAATGTGCCCCAACTGGTCAAGCTGCTTGCAAAGCATACCCACTGTGGGTGGAACATCAACTCAATCTTTCTCTGAGATTCACAGAAAAAATCCACTTCAAGCAGAGGGGATTGTAAAATGTTCACTGCTGTTAGGAACCAGGCTTTAACTTTAATATGCAGGATCCATTTTTGATATTTGCTACATGCAACAAGTCATTAGATTTACACTAACAGTTGGTAGAATTGAATGTTCTGCTCAAGCCATCCCTTTGTTTGTGTCTTTTTATTGTTGCTGCTCTAAGGCATCTCTGTACAGACAGAGCAGTAAGCCCACTTTGCTGACTCTGTATTGTCCACAATTTTACCACTTAACGGCTTCACAGTGATTTCCCACCTAATTTGCTCTGAGGTGACAGGAACATAAAAGGCCATTTACCAACAAAGACCTTCTTTCAAACTTGCAGTCAAGAATAGAAAAAGATGACAACACAGCAGCGAGTAAATCCAGAAACCCACAGTAACAAAGTAATCTTTAGCTGCAGTGCTGAACCTGCTCAGTGAACCGTGTCTTCTCAAAAGGTCTGAAGCTAAATGTTTCATAAACTGGAGCCAACTATCCACCTACTTGTTCTAAGACCTTAGAAGCTTATACAAATAAAAAATAAAGTGCCAAATTGCAGATACTCAATAAATCTGTTTCTTCTTTACATGGTAACTAACTAAACCAACTTTAAGGATTTGGTGAAAAGCTACTGTTTTCCTTATGTGGGAATTTCTAATTTAGGAATTTCTTAAAATAACTTAACATGTTTGAATAAAGGGGTAAACATGCATCCTGCTGAAAAATTACTTCTACTCACTGTTTAACATCTCACATTTTGGAATTTAAAAACAAGCTGATTATTTAGAGCATTAAACAAGTCAGTAGGGAATTATTATGGAAATTTGTGAGTAACAGACAAACCAAGGGAAAAATAAATATTGCAGAAAAATTCTGTCCTTTAAGTCAGACTAGTGCCGTTGTTCTTGACAGAAGATAGAATGTGTTTTTATAGAATTCAAACTGAGCTACTAGCATTGCAGCTAAACAGCAAAGTGACGAGATCTACAGGATCTATGTTTGGACCTGGAAGGAAGAGCAGAATGGTGGATCAGCATCAGGCCTGGTTGCAGCTTACATGTAATCTGTGATTCTCACACATTAGTCCATCTATCCATGTTCTTCTACCTCTGGAGATCGGGTCATGAAGACAGCAGGTCCAGGAGGGAAACCCAGACATCCCTCTCCTAATGACATTCTCCAGCTCATTTTTTGATCCCCAGGCTTTTCCAGGACTTCAGGTTCTGGTTATGCCTTCATGTTCCCTCCTGGGTGGAAACGCACCCAGAAAGCCTCCACACAAAGATGCCAGGAAGCATCCTGAGCAAACGCCAAACCAACCCATTCCAAAACAAAAAAGCAGCTGTTTAGACCTCCTCACCAAATATCTAAAACTGAGCCTGGTCTTCCTGCAGAGGGAGCTGATTTCAGCCTATTGAATCCCGGATTCTGAGATATGAATCTCTTGGCTGAGATCCATATCTCATAAGCTCAGGTTGGGGTCAGAACACAGACACAGTGATAAACCAAGTGATTTTCTGTTTGACTCAGGTTTTTCTTTACCATGCCAGGCCAGAGCAGCATCCACATGAGTGCAAGAAGTCTCTCCATCTAAACATTACTAATACACAAAGTTAATTAACTCCTTCACTCAGGGCAGACACTGACCCTTGACCTTCAGGGTGCAAACCACTATTTTAATCTTGAGAATTGGCATTTGGTACAACAGCTCTTTCTGTAGTAACAGATTATGTGGAATCAACTTATAACAAGACTGTAAGAAAGTATTGACAACTTTTACAACGTAAAAGTATCTATTAAAACATTCCTCAAAAGGCTTGAACCCAACAGTGACAACACAAAGGGTCAGGCTGTGAGGCTGGACTTCATCTTACAGCAGATGAGTCTGCGGTAAAAGTCACCACAATTTACAAAGAAGATTGCTAGTGGGAGGTAAACTTAACTGTTTCCATCCTACAGGGGCAGATCTTTACAGTTTAGACTATTTTAACAATGAGGAGTGATGGAGGCTTAATAAAACCTTTATTTGGTTTTGATTGTCTTCAGACCGCATCTTTGTCATTTTGACCTTTATTATACAGCATGTGGGTTACACTGAACAACCTCACTCAGGCAGCAAAAGACTGAATTTGTTTTGGTGTCATAAGTGAGTTAACTGATGTCTCTTGTTTGTGGTTCTCTGCTGTTCTCTGTCTTTTCCACCACCCTGCTTTTCTCCTCCATCCTCCTCCCTCTGTTCGTTCTGCTAATCTTGCTGATGTCAACACCATGCTAAAGGCCTTCTTTTTCTCACAGTGTTGGGGAACGCCACTTCGCTTGCTTTAAGATCAGATTGTTTCCTGCGGTAGAACAAACAGCTTTTTCTCCTCCTCTTTTCTCTCGGCCTTGTCATTCGAGGTGGAAAGCAGAACGGGTGGGTCTGTATTAAAGTCCAGCAGTGTACCCTGCCCAGCACACCCAGCTGCAGGGTTACTAAGGCTTCAACTCAAAATTAACATTTTCACAGCTCAGAAGCTGTCAGACTTTGACTAAATTAGCAATGCTAAGTCACATTGGTATCTGAAAACAACTTAGAAACAAGGCAGTGAAGCAAAAGCTGCAACTCTAATGCAGACACATGAACCCACAGGAAGTGTGTGGTTTAAATGCAACAAAAAGGGGACGTTTGTATATCCGACATACCAGTATAAACTGTCTGATGGGGAGGGTTTACGTCCAATACTCTGGAATTTCAGCTATGACCAAAACTCAATGCAGCTGAATGTAGAGGTACAGCTCAGGTCGTGTCTAACATCCAGATCAGCATTGAAATGCATCTCATTTGTGTGGTTTTGAAAGTTGACCTAAATGTTTTTGATCGTTTTCTTTAGTATTCAGAAATGACTCCAGAGTTTGCAGCAACTTTGTCATTACTGTGAATCGGCTGTGAAAAGGAAATGTTTCTCTCCAAAGACCCTGTAAAAATGACTGTCATTTATTACGTGGTAAATGTGCGTCTGAAACTATTGTAAATTTCATCACTTCTCTTCTAGTTATCAACTACCATAAATTATGAAAATCAGGTCAGCCAAACTATTTACATGTGGGAATTTTGATCTTAAAATGTAATTATTGTTCCTCTGCTGGATGGAGGTCTGTGTGGCCCACATCCTGATGTTCTGCATCATTAAAAACACAGAAGCAGCCATCTCTGACTCAGGTTTTCTATGTGAGATAAGGAAACAGATCACTGTGTGATCTGAGAAGGTTTATGTGTTCTGCATTACTGCAGATGTAAGGTCGGGTTGAACTGAGCCTCCACGGCTTCTCAGGCACAGTGACACAACACCTGCAAGGCAGAATCCACCGTGCAGCTTTATTGAATGAGATGAGCTGAAGGTTTAATATCAATGTGGACACAAAGAGCTGGTACTCTGTCACCCACATGGGAACGCATCTCAACATTTATTTTATTTAAAACTTCAGAATCACACACAGCCTTTTTTGCGTTGCATCTATGAAACTTGTCACTGAGTATCACACCATTACTGCGTTTAGCGAAATGTTTAATGCTTTAGTGGAAAATATTTTTTTGCTTGTTTGGTTTCTCCAAAAAAGGGAATTCTGCTCATGCCTATCTTTAGACTTGACCCTGTAAAGCAGTTCCTCAGATAATGCAAGTTTGCGTCCCAACATGAGGTCACCATTATTTGCTTTGGCCAGTGGGAGGATTGCAAGAACGGTTTGATCTGGACTCAAAGTGTGACTGTGGAGATGAGGAAAGACTGAAGAGCAGGAAACACTCGAGTGAAGTTGATCTTTCTTGCAGTAACATCAGGGTCAGGGGTCGTCTCTGAAACTTTACGTTACCCTGGGGATGGACTGCAACTCCAAATCAGAATTTGAACTGTTCATATTGTGTTTAGACAAAAATGGACTCAAGGTGGAGCAGCAAAAAAAAAAACAAGGCTTCCTTTGAGATCGGGACTTTATGTGAAAGAGTAACAAGTCAAAAATTAGAAGTATGGTGCCGTCAGCACCTGTAATCCGATACCCCTCATTAAAATCCAGCGCAACCAGTTGCCTTCAGAAGTTGCCTAATAAGTCAACAAAGTCTACCTGTGTATAATCTGAACACGAGTCTGGCTGTCCTGCAAAGGCCTCAGAGATTTGTTAGAGAACACTGAAAACATTTTGAACATGCAACCATCAGACAGGACAGAACTGTAACGTATGTTACAAAAAAACAGCCAAAGCTTTGAAAATCTCCTGAAGCAGTTTTCAATCAATCATCTGAAAATGGAAAGACTACGGTATTTCTGCAAACCTAACAAGTGATGGCTGCCCACCAAAATTGAGAAGTCAGTTAGACACAACATTTATCAGAGAGGAGGTGTAGGGTTACTCTGGAGGAGCTGCAGAGATCCACAGGTAAAGTGGGAGAATATTTTGACAGGACAACAAAAATCATATCATACAAAAATATGGCTATTATGAAAGACAGTTACTGTTAAACTAACACAGCACATCACCCTGAACTCACCAACTCCACCGTTAGGTCACACTTTAAAAAAATAAAAGTTAAAGTGATAGGAATCGTTTTGCAGTCAGCTGCATAGAAGCCTTTTTCAAGAATTACTTAAAGCATCCAACATTTTTTTCAAAATAGTTATTGCAAACAAGGGAAAATTAGTAAGAAAATTTCTTGTGATCAACTTTATGAATAATCCTCCTGTTTTCCAAAGCTCTACTATAGACGCACTTCTCAGATAAACGGTTGGAGCGTCTGCAAACAATGGATCCCATTTGCTTCAGAGTAACATTATGAAACAGATGAAACGTTGACATACCCAGAGTTTGTTCTCATAGTAAAACGCATCGAGGAGCTTGACAATGTAGCGGTGGTCACATTTAGCCAGGATGTCAATCTCCACCATGTAGTCTTCCAGCTCCTCCTCACATTTTGTCTCAATCACTTTGGCTGCAGCCAGAACCCCAGTCTCCTTGTTACGGGCCTGCAAAAAACAGACAAAACATTCATTTCTATGAGCACAAGTCACTTCAGACCTTTTAAATCAAATTTATTGCACTTCAGTCAATTCACTTACAGCTACAGTTGTTGTTTAAATCAACTATATGTTTTCTTTCACTCAGTTAATCATGTGAGATCAAGAATTTCAGATGTCTGCAGTTGAGTTACTTTTCTGACATTTCCACAGAAAACATCAAATTATGGAGGTTTCAGGGTGTGGCTGTGACTAAAAGTGAACATATGTTTATGTTCCAAATTAAAGGAATGACATATCAAAAATCTAATGAATAGTATCATTATCAACATATAAAAAAAATCACTATGATCTTTTGACAGAACAACAAACAAGTTGATCTGCTCCTAATTGGTCCGGCACCTAAAGGAAAGAATAAATCGAGTTTCACTAAACAGCAATTAAAATACGGATTAACATTTAAAGACACCACACTTCCCGAGGAAACACAGAGACGGAAACCATGAAAAAGAAAAAAAAGAATAAAAGCATACCAGTAGTTCTTGGTAAACATAAGCAGATAAATCAGTGACTCACATACAGAATGAACGGAGATGAACGGAGGTGAACGTCATGTGAATGTTGTGAATGCAGGCTGATGGGACGTTGTGGACAGATGGGCTGTTGTGATGCTGCAGCTGGAACTTTATGTTTAGAGCTGTAACTTTGTTGCTAGCATCTACGACCATTACAAAGCCAAAGGAGAAAGTATGTGGAGCAGAAAAATAGAATTGGGATTATTTTCAACACTAGGCAACAGGAAGTCTAAACTCAGTAAAATGAAGGCGCTTCATTTTTCCTTTTGAGCTTCCAGCTTCTCGTTTGTTAAACATAATGGAGTTGGAATGTCAGTCATTTAGAAATCTGAGTGTTACACTAAGGATCTATATTCTCTATTAATTACAGATCATTTGTACAGAAGCTTAAGCTGGTACAAATAGTCAGCTCTTCAATTATGTGTTTACTTCTCTCTTACAAAAATGACATCACTTCTGCTCTTAATTTAAATAACAATAATCACTAGAAGATTTTTAATATTAAGAACAATTCAACTGTTTGGCAGCAAGTTTATTGGTGTTGACAGAAACTATCAGAATCTAATCATGCAGGTTTCTGATTACACATGTCCAACCACAAACCTGTAGGAATTTCACAGACTAAACAGTCTGGTGTGGCTTAATGCCTCCATGCTTCGCAGGGTCTGTGGGAAAACATCTGAACAAACAGACTCTCAGCGACACACACTCTTCATGCTATGCCATGACTTCGAGTGCATACCAGTTGTGCACAACAGTCTAGCAACGTGTTCCAGAGAAGCCCTTCAGCACCTCCTCATCAGAGAGAAAACCCACAGAGTGAGTCAACAGGATGACAGTCCAACCATCAAACCATCAGTCGGCTGGTCAGGCCTCAGCAGCAAACACAGACATGGTGACACTTTCACTGCACTGCTAATATCGCAGCTCTGCTTCTACACAGTGAGTCTAAGCAAACTGTGGGTGTATATCAGCGGGACCAGTCAGTGCTGATGTCCATCGGCTAAACAGAAGGTCCAGAACTCAGCTGCTACCAGAATCCATGGAAAGTTTCAGAATTAACAGAGCAAAGATCCTTTACTGTCTGGAAGTTTACAACTTTTCATTCCCAAATCAGAGAAGACTGACTCCTGGACACATGTTAACATCTCAGTGGTAACAATGCTGAGGAATGTGCCTCTGGCCTGCTGGTGAGTCGGAGCAAAGAGGCTGACAAGCAGATTCACAACCTCTTGTGTTTAGGTAGCTCAGGGAGTGAGTGACGTCAAACGGGCCCCTGGAGTATAAAATATAAAGATGTTTGTTTGTATGTGAACCTTAAAGTGGTAACACTCAGAGAGAGGAAGGAACGCTTAAACACCTTAGTGCATCTGAACAGGGACCTCCTGACTTTCTGACGTCAATGCACAAGTGACTTGATGGTTGTGCATTAAGGGCAGAGGGTAAAAAGGACATGCACTGTAGATCCCAAATAGCTGAAGAAGGATGGAGGTAAGTTATTTAAGATGAACAGCCCTGAAGGAGCAGAACTGACTGCAGGCATCCCCAGAGAAAACAACAGGCCCGTTTCAGACTCTTCACTCCGGCAACAACAATCTCTGGCTTTGTCTGAAACCAGTTTCCATGGTTTCTCAATGGACCTTCTTCTTACTCTTCTTTCTCATCTAACTGACTTACTGTAAGTCATCTTTTTTTTTTCAAACTGCCATAAGAACAGATTTGTCTGGGTAGCAGATCATTTGCGGCCTTTCTAAATTTCTTGACTTACTAAACCGAGTCAGTCAACAATTCCAGTTGTTTATTTAAAATTACTCTGAAAGCCACCAAATGTTCTAGAGATTGAAACGTCTGGGCTGCAGGCAGACCGGTTTAACACCGATGGTCTTGCAGCAGAGAGCTGCTGTTTAACATGTGCAGAATGCAGTTCGTTTCGCAGAAGGACGTGACAAAGAGAAGAAATGCCTTAACACGGTGAAACTCCAATAGTCATTTAGGACCTCATCTGCCAGTTGTGTTCATCTTTTGGTTGAGAAAAAAAAACCATTCTAGATGCTGGCCTTGAGCCAAAAATCTGTTTTCTCTTCTCTTCTGCAGCGAAGCATCCATAAATCAGGGAAAATAAGGCCATTTAACCCCTGAGCCAATTCTACAGAGGGTGGATCTCATCTCTTTCTTTCTTAAAGGTGAAATGTTATTTTTGAAAGCATTTAACCATGATCATAGACTATTGCATTCAGAAGTGTTTCTGAAACATGCATGCTTTTAGGCATCATCCCATGTTAAATTGCTCTGGGTCATGTCAATCTGAAAAACATAAAAATCTTAAACTTCTTCTTCACTGATATGCAAAATCAGTTTTGGCTACACATATTACCAAGACAAAAAAGGATGATTTGGATTCCTGATCAGCTGTTTAGTGCATCTGGGATTAAAGTCTTCTGCGTCATAAATTAAAAGATAAGTCATCTGTTTTCTGATCATCTCCATGTCTGTTTCTATACTCCTGGGAAAGAACTCCATTTAAAATTCGAATCTCTTATTTTATGCCTTTGCAGCACAACATCAGCCCACAGATAATTTTTGTTCGTCCCCGCTGTTAATGTTATTATCATTTAAATACAGCCGCTTCTTTTCACTACCTGCCACTGAAATGAAAAGGGTGGGCTGGAAAAGCAGGTGATGCTGGTCCATGTGTGGGCAGACAAACGTGTTGCATTTAATGACCAACTCAGACTCGTACAAAAGGCCTCCACCATCACATCGCATGTCTGCCATCCGTTTGTATGCACAGTCAGGCATCCTCCTTTTAAACGAGTCAAGCTGAGAAACGGCGTCAACACTGAGCCTGTCGGCAGAGCCATTGATAAAAACTGTGGAGGTGTTGAAAGCAGATGGCTGGTTGAGCCTCCGGTTGAAGCATCAAACATTCCTGACCCAAAATGTACAAAAGTAACATAGTTGAACCACCAGCTTCTCATATAAACCTTCTACTGAAATCTTTGTCCATATAAACGTCTAAAGAGACAAATCAAAGTGTCCACTGACCCCAACATGGCCTAATACCAACAAAGAGAACACAAAGTTCAGTCCCTTCGTGGTTTACAAGCATACCGCATGCTGATGTGTATTTTCAGCCTGTTTGCCGAGTTATGCTTTGAACAAAACATGCAAGGGTGAATAACATGAGCAAGTTAGACCTTTGCCCCATAATAAACCTGTTAACTGCCCCTCCTCTGGAGACTCACAGCACATTTTTGAAAGGAGGAATGCAGCTTAGTGCCTCTATAACCCCTGACACCAGGTATCATAGAGGTAAAGCCCTCGCTTTCAAAAGAGTAACAATGTTAAATGACTGACCTGAATATCGAATACCTGTTTATTTAAAGAGGTAGCTACTTGTCTCAGTCTGTTACCAATGTGTCAAATGCAATATTTGTACAAGAATACAAAGTCCTGCACGAGTTTTTTTTCTGTACGTCTCCAGCTTTGTAATGAAGATAATCACTTAATGTTCATAGTAATGCTTCAGTGTCCCTTCAGGAGGGAGTTTACACAGTTAATAAAAAAAAAAACAACTTTAATTTCAGCTTTCCCCAAGTTGGACAATCACCTGTTGACAGTTTTCAGAAACTCCTGCCTTTGTTAACCCTTTATGACTCTGGAGAGAAGAAACCACAAGACTTTATAGTAAGTGTGGCTGTAGGCATCATGAAAGCTTTCCCACCACCGCGTCCCAGCAGGAGCAGGAAACACTGCGGCCTGATAAAGTTTCCAAAACTGTCTCTCTGCTGCGTCCTTCAATTCTTCAGATAGGAGTTAGCTGCTTTAATTTAGAGAAGATTCTTGAAACAGACTCTGTGGAGCAGGACAGCAGTAAAACAAGAACACACTGCACTTCTTGAATAACACAAATAACATTTGTTCTAGTTAGTAGAAAAAAAATCTTTAAAACTCACTTCATGGCGTACTGAAAACCTCTAACACAAGAAATGTTATTATTTTGGTAAGTATGAGATTTTGGTCTGATACACAACAGTTCTACCAGTTTGGTGACGTAATATAAATGCAAAATTAGAAAACTGTCTAAGAAGAAGTAACAGCTCTTAACATCCTTGAATTTCCTCTGCTGATTGACATTTTTGTTTAGGAACTAAGACAATTGTTAAATATATGGCATCTCATGTAAGGATGTGCATAAAAGTCTTAAGAATAATTCCCTGTCTGTATAACATCTTTTTAAACAAATGTTATAAAGTGCTTTACATTAAAAAATAAAAAAATTAACAACAAAGAACCTCTAATAGTTGCTGCTTCTTATCAAGCGAGAGATTTGGAGTTTTTTTTACCTTTACTACCAAATATCCACACATATAAACACCTATAGGCAGAAACCGTTCATATAATTTACTACTGAATAAACATGTAAATTAAAACAGATTTGTGAACATTTTAAAAATGAATACTTGTTCTAAAGCATATTGTTGTGATCTAAAAAGACCCCCAAAAAACTGAACACTTAGTTCTTCCAAAGCTTAGTGTTTGTTCATGAACCCAGCAATGTGTTTGTGTTTCCATTGCTTACATTCACTTCTCAGATTACTTTTGAGTTTCACACTCTACTTCGATATGCAAGTTGGTTTTACCAAGCAGGGGGAGACTGAGCACTCAGATCCTCACAATGTCAGTGACTCTGACCGCAAGGAGAGGCAAGTACCGTATTTTCCGCATAAGGCGCACCACATTTTAAGGCGCACCATCAATGAATGGCCTATTTTAAAACTTTCTTCATATATAAGGCGCACCGCATTATAAGACGCATAGAATAGACGCTACAGTAGAGGCTGGGGTTACGTAATGCATCCATTAGATGGAGCTGCGCTAAAGGGAATGTCAACAAAACAGTCAGATATGTCAGTCAAACTTTATTAATAGATTACAAACCTGACAACTCCGTTCCCTCCCAAAATGAATCAACAGCTGTTTTATTCCCGTGTTTTATTCCCCTGTTCTTCTGCGTGTCTGATCGCCTTGTGTTTACAAGGCCCACATTCGGCTTTTTAGAAAATTGAGGGTTTTAAGTTGCGCCTTATAGTGCGGAAAATACGGTAACCAGGTATTTGTTGCCATTTCCCGTCTTAAGAAAAATGCATTTTTCATCAGTTGTATTATTACAGTTCCTAGAAACACTGCGCATCTTTAAAAGTGAAGATCATATTAAAACATGATTCAGTGATATTTATTTAGATGAGTTGTCAGGCTTCACAATTTTAAATAAAATACAATTGTCCCTATGAACACAATCAAATTAATAGATGGATTTTTCTGAATTATTTTTGTAAAAGTTGTACTGCTGTGCTAGGATATACAATTAGTTAGCTTTTTTTATTTATTAGTCAAAGGGATATTGTAGATCTAACCCTGAATTAAACACAGGCTGTTTTACTAAGAAGTACTTTACAGAAAACAAATATTGCTTCAAGACATTCAAACCGCCACTTAACTTTCACCTTGACAAGGAAGAGGAAACTCAATCTTAACGCCTGATCTCACAGCAAACCCCAATCTTAAAAAACAGGCCCAGCCCTGTTGCTACGGCTCTTTGAGAAAATGTTACTCTTACTGCTTAAAGTGAACAAAAACAGTTTCACATATTTCTTCTTCCTCTCTTACTCAAGCTGCTGACTACATCTGAACAAATTTTTTGCTTTCACAGGCATCCTGGGCGTGAAGCATGTCACATTGTTAGGCTCAGGCCTACAACAAAAACACACCCAGAAATGAAGCAATCTGTCTTCAGGATGTGAAAGTTTTGATCAGTGTAGAGAAATGCCCCACAGTGAAGCTTGATGCAGCAAGTGACAAAACCAAAAAAATCAGGGCAACAAAGCATGGAAACGGTGATACTTTGTTCACTACCTTAAAGGAAACTGCAGCTGTATTTTAGTTTGTCATCAGACTGTGGGGTTCTAAAACCATAAATCTCATGACAGATGAGCAACACTTCTTGCTCACAGCCCACGTAGAGCGAAACACTGGAGTAATTACCAGCTCATACTTTGAGTGTGCAACAAAACCTCAAGCTCAGACAGGTAAAGCCACATTATTCAGTCAAACCATCTGACAGGAAAGTGGCGTGACGACAACATGGGATGAAAACAATGCAAAAATATGTTGGAACAAAAACAAGATGCGTTGAAGCTGATATGAAGCTAATCTTCCCACTGTCTTGAACCTACAGCTTGTGAATAAAGGTGTAGATGGAAAGTTGCTTTTCAAGCACCTTAATACTGTGGTCACATGGGCGATGGGGGGCTTCCGTCATGTTGACACCCCACCCACACAGCTTGGTTCTTATCAGTCTGCAGAAGTTCAGCTGCTCCACTGAGATTAGACCAAGGGAAGCCCAAACTTTCAAACAGAAATGAAGACCCTCACAACCACTGAAATGGTTCTGCCATGTTCTGAAGCATAAGAGAGGATGTCGAAATCTGACTCTCCTCCACTTCGGTCAGTCTGTTCGGTTTCTCTTTCACTTTACAGCAGATGTTTGTTAAGTTTTTTATGTGGTACTGTGTGTAACGCAAAGATTAACAAACCCATAATGTCTTCAGGACGTCCAGGTTCCCGACAACATGACCAAAATAAAACATTGGAAGTGTAGCCAACAATCATAGCGATGACAATTTCATTCCTCTTATTAAGAAAAACTATATGTCTTTAATATAGGAGTGATGTCTATAATGATACAAGAGACGCATTAGTGGATTTTGTGGTCAATCAGATGTTTTGGAGTATCATTGGTCTACAGATTCCTCTTTAAAAAGCAGGAACATCCAAAAATGCAAGAACAGCAAATTAGTTTTTTTTACCCTTCCTGTCAAAAGAAGTTTTGACAAAAATATTTGCCTGGTTGTGAGAGAGAACAGAGTCTCTAAAACAAAATTGTTTTATTATTCCAAAGACAAGACAAAATGGTGATGCAGCTGACAGATTCTTTGTTCTTGACCCAGTGAACACTGGGTCAGAGGTACATGGATCTCCTTCCTTTTTCATCAGGCCCAAATACAACAAACTGGAGTGGAATGTGTATTTTGCCACCTTTTCATGAGAAAAAACCAGTTTGAACTTCTGTAACAATCTTTAAAAGTGTTTTATGTTTTTTTTACAAAGGGGAAATATGATCAAATCATGACTGTATTTTTCTGTAGCAATGCCCATATGATGTTTTAACGCCAACCACGGCATATATAAGTTTCATTTTTGTCTTAAAACTGAGTTTTTTAAGCAATGAGTGTTTTCATCTAAATTATTAGTCTAACTTTTAGTGCCAGCTTGTCAACAGAAACGCAGTTAAAGCTCAGATTTGGCGCGCTCTGTCCTTACTCTTCCAAACACGAGGATCAGTGGGAATTTGACAAGAACGTATCCTGACATCCTGCAGGCGTGTGTCTGGATACGCTTCACCAGCAGCAGCAGCAGGGTAGTGTGCTCAGCAGCACGTGGCTCATTAATTATTAAGAAGAAGAGTACAAATCCTCCGTTTCATTCCTGACCATCTTATTTGCTGGGTATGCAAATAATATTTCCAATCTGTCAGATATATAAGACAGGATGTTCACTGTCTAATTCTGCTGGTGTGAACAGGTTAAACCTGGTTTTAGCTGCAGAATGTTGGGAAAAAGCACCAGGAAGTTGGTGGGTTGGTTGTTGTTTCATACTTTAAGGTACATTTAAAATGAACATATTCTTGTAGTAACAGGAACTATGAGGAAGAAAATGTGATCATTGCATCAAAGAATTGGAAAAAAATTATCATTTTTGACAGAAGCACACAAAATAACTAAAGAAAGCGTAATGAGAAGGAAACGTTCCCTCTTAGGTGTGAGAACTGTGTGTTCCAAAATGCACAGAGTCAAAAGAGATGCATCCCAAGAAACTTAGACATCAACCCACAGTGGGGATAGTAGTTGATTTTTCAGCACTTTTCAACAGATAAAGGCAAATGTCAGTAATGTTTCTCTGCTGTGGAAAGTATGATTATGCTAATGGCTGAAGATGCTGTGGTTAGAAGTGTTTTGTCTATTACTTTCACAATTCTACTAAAGATGTTTAAGTTGGTAAAAGTCATTTTGCAGTTTCCATTTGCATTAACCTGCAGCTTTTCACATGCTGGACAAAGAGAATACACCAGGTCATACTGACATTGATAACCTAAACTACAACATCATGATCACCGAGTTCTGCTTTAAGGCTTTAACAAACCACAGAGCTCCCAAAACATTAAGATTAGTCATCATACAGAGGAAAAACGACTCAGTTGGAAATTTTCCATATCATTTAAGTATTTAGAAATGACGTCAACAAACGTGCTAAAGATATGAAGAAGTTTCTTAAACTGAAACAGTTTTTTTCTTTGGTTAACTTTTACTTTAGGCTGATACTTCTAAATAAGCAGTGAGACTTAAGCAAATACCAGAAACCTGCTGCAGCAAAGTTCCTCATTTTGATCCTTTTGGGGGCTCCCACTTTGTTTTGGGTCATGTAATAACAGGAAATATTGGAGTCCTTTGAAAATCTCTCAGCTAAGTTGAGGCTCTGTGTGTTCTTAAAAAGGATACACACAAACTGATGTTTCCAGTTAGCAATGCTAAGCAAACTAGCCATGCAAATCACACCTTTTGCTAAGATACTAAATATTAATTTTCAGTGACAACTCTAAACATTTGGTCATTGTATTTGAACTGATAGTAAAATTTTATTCAGGTGCAGTGCAACACAGTGACGTCATCTCTGGTCCCAATATAAATGATTACAAATCAAAAATAAAGTAAATAAAATCCGCTTCACGGTTCTTAGCAGTTGCAAATGATGAATGATTTGAGATTTTAATCTGTTTTCTCAAATATTAAGTTGGTCATATGCATTTTGAAATGATCTTAAACTACGTGGCTGAAATGATTATTGGTAGCAAATTTTACCATGATAAGATTTCTTAGTAATTCCCTTTTAAATGAAATTACCAATAATCATTTGGGATAATTGCAATATTAAGTCACTAACTTTTGAAAGCAAAGTCTCGGATGCTCAGGAATATTTCTGAAACTGAAGAGCACCGAGTGTTAAATGTTCCAACAATCTTTGAAACTGCGGAAAGATTTTAAAAGCTATTTAAATGTTTCTATTTAAACTCATTTCTATTTCTGTATCATCATCATTGTAATCACAAGTTTATGATTGGCAATTCTGTTAAAACAACATTTTTCATAAATATTACTCATCATTGAGTGCTTGGTCTGCATAGAAAATTATGTTTCATTACACTTAATAAGAGGCAGTTTTCCAGTCTTAATATTTAATAGATACTCAGTTTGTCCTGCAAGGTTAATTAACAGTCAATGACCTCCAGCCTGTAGCAAAACTTTAAACACATTTAAATAAAACCATGATGCTATTTATAGCCATGATTAATGTTCATACAATAGTCATAACACAAAATAATGTTTTATTTCATTATCTGAAGAGCTGCATTTTATTTTGAAACAACTAAATGAGATGTATTATAACTACTTTTTAGTTACCAATAGTTTCATTTGTTCAGATATTTCTGTCCCAAAACCAGGAAGATTTTCTACTCTTCACTATAACTATGAGCTCTTTCTGAGGATATGGTTTTTTTATTATTATCTTTTGTAATAAAAACATGGAAATTGTCAATTTCAGTGAAAAATAATATTTTGTTCTTCCTGGGAAATTAGAATCAATTTACAATCAGCAGAGCAGATCTTTACACAATCAGAAACATTTATTCATATTTAACCAAACAGAAGTTACACTTCTGTGTTAAACTTTAAGAAATACTTCTGTGATAACTGATAGTATTTTACATTATAAACAAGTTCCTGAACACTCTACTTAATTTGTCCCCAACTCTCCTCTTTAGAAAGTCGGCTCTTGTTTTTCCAGCTGTGACAAGAACTTTTAAAGAATCTGTCGGGACGACTCTACTCTTAACCACATTATGCTGTTAAACGTGTCTGCTTGGTTTCAGTGACAGAAAAGATCTCTGCCTTCAGCAGCACTGGTCACACATTCAACACTAACCTCCACACCCAACAGTCTGAGAAAATCAGTCCTCTGTCACCCAGGCTTCCTCTACCACAGTGTTTAATGGAAAACATATGCAATTCACCAATTGAGGCCTTCCCCTCCCACGCATGACCTGATAATTCTGAGATTTGGAAGCAGCAACAGGAAGTTATCAGTCCCTGAGACGACAACTGTTCCACAACTTCCTACGTTGGTCACCGTCTGCTCAATGACTCTGCCTCCAAACCCTCTGACAGCTGCAGGTGTGAAGTTGTTGTCTTGGAAACACGCAGAAGGATAGCAAACAGAAGCCAAATAATAGGATTGTAATTTGAATGGGGCAGATAAACATATAAGAGAGAGCTTGGATTTCAGTGTGGTACTTTACTCTTCCTTGAGTGGGTTTAAGAACTTTTTAGTAAGTTTCAGCACTGAAAACTGAAGGATTGCTCTTAGCTTGTACACCAAGCAAATATCACCCTAAAACCAGTTCTTGTGTCTAAAGTGTTTTAATAAAAATGGTCAACAGGACAGCTAACTTCCTCACACCTTTTCCAATTCATACGCCCTATCCAGCAAAAACTGAATGTCCACGCAGTGTTTCCTTTCTAACAAAAAAGTGACTTTTCTAGTCATTGCAGAATTCCTCCAACGCAGCCTCTGCCGTGTCAAAGGCATTCACTGTGCTCCGCTGGGCTGTGCAGACACAGAGGGCCTGTGCCCTGCTTCACAGAGGCGAACTGACATGCCAGCAGGTCAAGATTAAATAAGTTTTCCAAGCCAAAACTCTGCCAGCTGCTGAGGTCTGGAAGGCGGCACAGAACTAATGAAAAGGGCTTTCACTGTCTGGTTAGGCTGCCTGGTACCGGGGATCCACAGAAAAGACTGAGTGTAGAAAGGATGAATACAGGTGCCAATACAAGCAATGTATTTCAGTAGGTAGATTAAAAAAGCCCCATGGTATACAGACTGATTAAAAACAGTGATACACTTGAAGCACTTATTTGTTTGTTTTTATAATTAAAGATTGCAGTTAATAAAAAGCCGAACCCAGCCTGTGGCCCTGCTGGGGTGTTACAGGAAACCCAGGCTGATTTAATAAGCGGCCTTCCACTCATCTGCACTGCCAGCACTTGGCATGTTTGGTGGACAGTCAAGCATCGTGATGCCCTGGTCATTAAAACAGGTATTTACAGTTTTTGCAGTGTGAATTGGTGCCAAGTCCCTGCAGAAATAAAAAAGTCTAATCAATGAATCCATGAGGTTAGTCAGCAGAAGGGAGGATGAAGTGTGTAGTGGAAGGCAGTGCAGAGCTTAAACGTAAAACACAGTGGACACCCACCAGCAGTGATATGGCTCCCCAAATCATCCCTGACTTTGAATTTCACACTAGACCTCAAACAACTTCAATTTGGTGCTCCTCCACTTGTCATTCAAACTGAAACTGATTCTAAAATAAAATGTCAAATTTGCTCAAACTTTTGGCAACTGGGAATGCTTTCTCTCACTTTCTTCCTTGCACAGTAAGACATTGCTGACACTCCTTGTCTCTACAAGAGTGGGCTTGATAAAAAGAATGAAACAGATGTAAACATGTCTTTCTGAATCTCCCCCAAAACTCCCCTAAAACTACCTTGCTGTACCACGTTTTCCTTCCACCGAACCTTCCTTTCCTACGCAGCACTCTGATCACAGCTCTTCAACAGTTAGCTATTGCTTTTGTGACCCACATGCTTGGAAAAATACTAAATTAGCATTTAGTCTCCCATGCATTCACACCTTTTTTCATGTTATGCAATGTTCTACTTTAACTTTAATGAGTTGTTATCCACAATAAACACGTAAAATATATCACTCTGTATGTAATGAATCTGTAAAGTATAGGTGCCAAGTCCCTTAATTATTCGTGTAATTAAATGTTTAAATAAATAAAGTTTAAAATGATATTGTGAAGCAGTGATGCACCAGTATTGTTCATGTGGTTCCAGTTACTTAAAAGCTGACAGTGACTACCTGACTAACAGCATACTTTACATAGTTATCCATTCACAAAAAGAAAAAAGTTTGAAGGGTGAAGCATCTCACATGTGACAGGGAGCAGTCACCACACCCCAAAAACTACATGAAAAAATGTGATCAAAACTGTTACATCTTACAGAATTTCCTCTGTTGAAAGTTAAGCTGAACTTAAAACTTGGTTGATGGGATATAAAGCTGTGAGCGAAGGGACCAGCAGGCAGGTGTTTTAAAGTGGCTCTTACCTTGTACACCTTCCCAAACGCGCCGTCTCCCAGCTCTCCAACTATCTCCCAAATGTCATTCGGGTTCACGTCTCGGCTCACGTGCTCATACTGTTTGAGTTTCTTCTTCAGGATAATTTTACTAAACTTTGCGAATGCCATAATTAGCAATGTGGCGCGTTTTGAATTAAATCAATGTAAATGATAAATAAATCAAAGAATACGTTAGTTGACAACGATCTCTTCACACAGAGCCAATACGGAAAAAAGTTTGGTCTTCACTTTTCGCCTTCTTAGGAAAAAGAAAAAAGAACTGAGTGCTTTTTCAAGAAGTTATTCTGCTCCATCCATTTTACTCGCCAGGATCTGCGAGGTCTAAGTTGAAAACATGTCAATGATCCGCCTGACAAACTGTGATCAACGAACCGGACACGCAGTGACCACCTGCGGCTGCAGCGCTGATGGGCTGCTCTGTCTGACTGTGCGTGTCTGGCTGTCTGGGCAACTTGTTGATTCAAACCGAGAGGCGAAGCCCCACCTTATTGCGCAACAGCCCTCTCTCTGAATGGCGTCATGGAAATGTAGTTCTTCAATCCGTCCTCTGTGGGGCACAGATGGTGTAAAAAACTTCATATCCGGGTTGGTGCCCGCAGCCGTCCCTGTTAATGCCTGTAACTCTGCATTTGACAGCTGTGCACGTGTTTATTTGTATACTAATTAGATAGATAAATTAGATCTAAATTATATAGATAAACGCAGCGCGTATTATGAAACGCGCTGCTGTTTCATAATACAAATATACAGGCTTATGCTATTTATATATCACATCAATACTATAGCCTAAAAACTAAAATTTAGATTTTGTACTCTAAGAAAAGAAATGAGCCAAATTGGCAGGATAGCTAATTACTCTTATGTTTGATTCAACTCTTAGATTTCTTCTTCTAGTTTCTCATTTCTCACTGCAGCCGATCAGCAAACTTGTTTTTTCCTTCCACACATGGTACAACAGCGCCATCTGGTGGAGCTTCCCACGTAACAAGCATCCAAATTGTCCTGTATGTAGTTTAATACCACACTGTGTATTTTAATTTAACATAATAAGTGATATTATTGTGTTTTTGCTACATCGGTTGGTCAACCTGCACTGTAAATATTTTCATTCAAAGTGAGTAAAAAAGGCAAAAGAGAAGTCAGTGAGCATAGCCTAAACCATAAACATGCAAAAGGACAAATGTGGATGAAAATGAAACTATAAGCATGAACTATGAATGAACTATAAATATTTGTTGAAGTTTTTGAAACACTAGAGCATTTTTAAATCCATTAGCTCAGAACACCATGACTGACTTCTCCCAATACGACCACTTTTTCTCCATCTCTCTGTTGCTTTTCAATCATCCTTAATTGTATTTAGTTTTGCCTGCATTGCTTTAGTTTTTTTCAGAGTTCTCCTGTGACCGTCTGCTTGAGTTGAATTGTCATTTAATGAGACAATTAAATGAAAAGAAATGATAAAAAGATTCCTTGCTGTTATGATAGCAGGCACCTTAGCAATGAATGAAAGAAGAGCTTTATGGAGTTGTTCCATTTTTGTTGTCTGTTTCTGTTGTCCATCCAAGCAAAATTTCCCAAAATCTTTGTCTGCTAGGTCACTTGCAAACAAGTCAGTAGACAAAACTATGCATATTACATTTGATCTCATAATTATCCTGAGAGATTAAAAACGGATCATATACTTCTTTTATGATAAAAGCATATTTGTATTGTCTAAGATAAGAACACATTTATGCTTCCTCTGAAGCACTTCCATGTTTTGAGGATACTTCAATATACAATTATTCTAAATATTACCCTAAAGCTTTGTAAAAGAATAAACAAACATTCCAGGAAATTAAAGGACTATCAGCTTAATCTTTACTTGTTGGGTTCCTAAACATTAGAATTAGATGAAAGCCAGCAGGTTCAGGTTGCAGTTTATTTTAGGCATTTCAAGCTTAAGTAACTCATAATTCTTTGGAAGAGTTAAATTATCTGTCATATTGACAGGAATGTTCCTAAAAACGGGAAGATTGTATCCTCTGCCTTATGTTTGTCTTCTGTGTTCTAAGCAGTTGGAATGGTTTGAGAAACGTAATTCTATTTGTTGTTTATAAGCAGCATTTCTAGTGGTTTATTTCAATCAGACATGGTTTCATTTCACTCTTCTAGCTAATGCTTTGAGTTTGCATAAGGTTCACACAACATGGCCATATGTCCTCATCTCATCTGTGCTGCTCTGGAGACAATAGCCTGGAGTAAAGAGACAAGTTCAAGCAGGTTCAGGCGTCCTCAGAGGTTTCCACACTGATCTCTTGCCACTGATGCCCACATGTTTACTTTGTTCAGCTTCTGTGACATCATCTCAGAACTCCCAAGTGCCATCAAATAACCTGGAGATTTTTCACTTCCTAAAAGCATCTTCAGGGATTTTTTTTTTTACCTTAATAGCTTTGATTAATTCACAGTCAAAAAAATTCATGAAATATTCATAAATGCCGCATAGCATTTTCAAATTCTGGAAGGTGTTGTGATGATTTAAAACTAATAAAGGAAAGAAAAAGAAAGAATATCAAGATGTAACTTTATTCTTTTCCCACAAACCCTCATTCTCGTTACCATGGTGGAAATTATTATAGGAACTGTAATTATAATGCACTGTGGAAGTATTAGTAGGACTTTTTCAAATTGTGTTAAGTTATAGTCATAATCTGGCTCTACTTTTCAGGAGGTTTTATTTAATAGACCAACAGCTGTGAAGTGGAAAGAAAGGGAGGTGAGAAGGTTTTCTTTGTGAACAAAAACTGTCGGCAGGTAATTTGATTTTAGCATCCTATAGTAATGATCACCTGTCAGAGTCTTCATCAGTTTTGCTCCTACAAATGACTCATTTCTGCAGAGAAATGTTGAGGACACAAATGTAGGTCCTTCAGAAGTTGTGTTAAATAGGCTGTCTCCCACTGTGCTCTTCTTTGTCTCATGTGGGGAGATCCAGACTCATCTCACTATTTTATTTTTTTTTTTTTTAATTACAGCCAATAGCGCCACAGCGTGGCATTTTCTAAATTAACAACATCAAAATCAATGTGATAAACAAAAACTTAGGTCAGGTTAGCCTTATTGTGTTTACTCTGCATATATTTCAGCACAAAATGGACCAACCATGTCGGGTTGATGAAACCTGGACCAACCGGGTGCGGGTCCAGGTCCGGACTGCCCAGGTCAGTGCTCAAGTGAAGCATCCAGGTTAAAAAATGGCGACTTCCATGAATGGCAAATATAGCAAAAGATCATTTCTTTAAGTGATTTTGAGATTTGATGTAAAATTAAAACATATTTAGGCAAATATGTCCAACTAATCTTGGTTCCCTTTCAGACATCGCACAGAATAACATAAAGAATACCCATTTCACATTCTCTAGTTTTTGCCAAGTCATGTAGGAGACAGAACAGACACTGAAGTAGGTCCTCTGGGGAGAAGAGACCAAAACTGAACTTTCTGCTGCTGCCATACTAAAGTGAAAAAATGACCCTGCAAACAACCTGGATACAGTCCAACATGATAATGGTTGCATCACATTGTGGAACAACAGTGAAGCTGGTCAGCATAAATGTGAACTAAATGAGGGGCATTCCTGAGAGAAAACTTGCTTTTAAGCAGAACAATGACATACCCATTCAGACTTACTAAAAATGTTTTCAAGGGGAATATTTTCAATGTTCCCCTTGAAAATGAAACACTATATCACAAGGGGTTTTCCTTGAAACAAATAAATATCAAATAAATGACATAAAAACTAATGTACACTAACTTTTTACACTATCTGGTGGAACTGAGGTTGTTGAGTTATTGAACAGAAGATAAGAGAAATGCTGGACGTAAATGCAATTTTTAGATTTTCATTATGAAAAAAACACATTGAAAACCAGACATTGAGGGTAGATGTTGCAAATGACATAGTGCAAAAATGTGTAAAGGATACTGATACTTCTGCAAGGCACTGCAAAAAGATCGTTTGAATAAACTTTGTTAGATTTATGTTACATTGCAATAGTAAGAAATGTTACACCTTTTATGTAAAATCAACACAGTTTTATTAAAATGCTTTAAAAAAAATCATGTGTTGTGTAATGTAACACAATGTAAAAAGAAATGCAGAAAAACTTTGACTTTTTCTTTAAACTCTCTTTGGACAGACAGGAATGGTGGAATTTCAGTATCGGTTGTTTGGACGCTCCAGCGCAGCACAGTCATAGACTGTGAACACCAGGTCCTGTTAAAACACATCAGACATATAAATATTAACTAATGACAATTGTGGGGTCATAATAAGCTTTTAGAAGTGTATTTCTATATATTAAAACAAATATATTCAACATGTTCTAGACAACCTCTCATGAGATACTTTGACTCTTGCACTCCATTTACTGTATTTCTGTGATTTATCTCAATTACTTCAAACCCTTTTCCCCATCCTGGCCTAGTCTGAGCAGACTAGGACACTGTCTGCAGACCTAGATGTGTGTGACTCTCCTCATCATGAGTGTGATCAAACGTCCCCACAGGACAGCACAGTTCTCATAATCTGCATCATAACGCGAGCCTAATCCTGTCAGAGCACCCACTGAGTGACCCATTAAACTGCAGACTTCTTTCCATTTTGTGTCACGTCACGCTGCAGTGACTGGGATCGTTGGTAAACAGATAATCAAAAATGTGCTGCTATTTCTGGCCAACAAAATTAACCAGAATGTCCTATTTTGGTTTGCACAGTATTACCTAATTCCTGCTAATATTTTAGACACCCTGCCTGCAGGAATGCCCTGTCACTGTGGTGTTCATACATGCCATTAGGCTGTCCTTCAAATTTTACTCAAGTGTATTAAGCTGTAGCTTAGATTGTTAAGGGTCAGTTTTCTTGGGTCTCACTTTAATTTGCAGAATTAAATAAGCAGTTCAGCTCCAATTTTATGCAGTTATATTACTTGTGGAGACAGACTCATTACTCAGGTAGTTAAATAGCAATCCTGCAAAGACTGGGGGTGAGCTATGGCTTCGAATGACTAGAAGAGCCCGAACTTTCAAAATAAAGTAAAAAGCTTCCTGACTATTTGGCTTTGAAGAAAACCTGATTGAAATACTACTTGAAGCCAGACTTTTCAATCTAATAAGTCAAACTCTTATAAAAACAGTCAGCTGGTTTTGCTTTTTTATTTTAAAACATTATTTAATTCCAAAGTGAAGCCTGTAGAGCGACATGCCTCTGGTGACATCAGAGGTGATGGTGGAAGACAGGTCAGAGGCCTTTTTAGGACCATTTACACTTTTCCAGTTGTTTATCTTCTCTCTATTTAAACCGTTTTCAATTTGCACTCAACCATAATCTTATTAAAGCACCGTTGGGATGATCTTATTTTTATTTTATTTTTTTCATCTTTGAAGCCGTCGAGCTTTAGGTGCCTTCCTGCAGCATATGGGGATGGATGTTTGCATCAGTGTTGCTGTTCTGGCAGGAATCTGACATGTAATTAAATGTTATTTTATTATTCATTATTTAATGTCAATGACAACCTATCATCTATCATACTTTAGTTAAATAAGATGCATCTGTGGATAGAATCTGTAATATCTAAATTCAACATTATGGTTGTTACAGTTTATGCTCACTAAGGGACTGTGACCTCTTACCCCATGGCATTTCTCTCCCATGATGATGAAGAGCTGCCGCAGAGTCACTTCCAGCTTCCTCACTTCTCTGGTGTAACCACAGCGCCGCCGTCTCAGGTCTTCCACCAGGGAGATGTAGTCCCTCATTTTGTACATCACACAGGCATTCTGTCATGAGTAACAATTAAGATTTCACATGTGTGATTTGAAGGAGCTGAGGTTTGCAGTCAAAACAACCAGGGAACTTAGAATAAAGTTTGGGTGATAATCTGCAAAAACAAAGGTTCTAAAGGTTCTAAAGGTTCTAAAGGTTCTAAAGACCTTGATTTAGGGATTTGAGCACATTTTGAAAATGTTGAATTTTAAATGACATTCTACAGAATTTGTAAATCATACTTACATGTATATCAAGGTAAAGTTCTGGCATATGCGCCATACAGTGACCCTGGTGGAAAATTTAAAAACAATCCAGCCATGACGTTAAGAAATAAATTGACAAATGAAAAATCTGGAATTTTCATTTCACTAGAGGATTAAAAATCAACGACTGGTAAAAACCAGAGCAACTATCTTACGGTTTCATAGCCTATCTTCAGATCAGCTGCCATCTGGGTGAGCTCCCGTGCCATGTTGAGCGCCTTGGAGTAGCAGGTTGGTGGGAAGAACGGGTAGCTCAGGGCCGTCGGTACCACGGAGAAAAGGAGCAACAACTTTTTCAAGGTCGACATGATGCACAGAGACCTGCTGTGATGACTGAGATTCTTTCTGATTCTCTCTGCATATATTTAGCCACGTATGCTGGCAGACACATTTTAACACGCCCTCTTTGTTTACTCCAAAATATATTATGCAATATTATGGCATTTGAAGATCCTTTGTGGAAGATGAGAAAGTGCTTATTTTGGCTTGGAGAATCTCCGTGAGATATTTTTAAACCAGCTTTTTGGGAATGGAAGAGACTGTAACTATAGGTAAACTGTAATTGTCACAATTAGGGGAAACCCACTTCAAAATGCTGCTACAGTCAAAACAAAATAAGAATTCTTTTGTTCAAATTCTTCTCATCATAATTTGATTTACTGTTGATACATTATTTTTTTATATGATTTTTGTGAGTATTTATAAAGGAAACTAGTTAAAAATAATTAATGTTATGCACATTGCTTTGCTTTTTGATGTAAACAGATGAAGCCATAAAAGGTCTTGTTGGTCCACTTCTGCTGGGGTTTGTTCTGCCTCCTCTCTGCAGACGGTTTAGTCATACTGAGCCCGGTGTTGCAGCGGTTTAAGGAAGTGGTTCCTCCTCAGGATGACCACATGCTTGAGTCCACATCAAGTCAACAACTTGATGCAGTCAGAGTGAAAGTGACTTTTACCTATAAGCATGATATAATGAACTTCATTTGAACAATCACGGGACGAGACACACCTGGGAACGATCACGGGACGAGACACACCTGGGAACGATCACGGGACGAGACACACCTGGGAACGATCACGGGACGAGACACACCTGGGAACGATCACGGGACGAGACACACCTGGGAACGATCACGGGACGAGACACACCTGGGAACACACAGAGATTCCAAGAACATAGAAAACTAAAGAAACACACAGAAAAACCTCAATCCTGAAAATTCAGACAGCTAGTTGGATAATAATTGGATCAGTCTTATAAAATTGCCTGTGGATTACATCTGTTGTAATTTGGCACTAAAAACAAGCAGTTTTGTGTCCGTTTTGTGAAATATTGTATTAAGCATCATAATATCGACTATATTTGCTACATCAAATGCTTCAATCAAGAATTTTATCTTTTGTCTCCAAACATGACACCAGCTAACATCAACAGTCTCAAGACCTACATGCAAAGTGGTGTTAAGAAATGTGAATGATAGTTTAGAAAATATTTTACAACCTATGACTATTGCAAAATTTGGATTAATCTTTAATAATAAAATCTTGAAAAATATATTTTTTTCTAAGTTATTTTAGTGCCATGCAAAAACCCAATTGCTTTCAATATGTGTTCCAGTATATGTTAAAATATTATTTCTGTTAATCATGACTGCATTTGCATATCTAAAGTAAGAAAATAACACCTGTCATTTCTAACAATATAGGCTGATGTTGTCGAGGCTCTATGCCAAATAAATCCCAGACTGTACTGCTGTTATCTTAGACACCTTTTGTTCTGACTTTCTTTCACTAGGTGGGGCTGATTTTCTACGCAGCTTCCTTTGGTAACTGAACTACTATGGTTCAGTTACCATAGTAGTTAAAAGTTGTTGCCCAAAATAAAACAACTAAATGTGATAAACCAATACTTCACTTTGCAGGTCAAAATAATTACATGTACTTACAAACCAGGGCAGCAGAGGGACAGGCTGGGGCCTCCCACATGTTAAGTATCTTTCTTTTCTCTCTGTGCAGGTGTAACATGACACAGTCATCACTCATCCCATCCAAACGACGAGCACACCTACTGATGCTGCCAAAAGCCCAGTGAGGAATTGGCATGGTTTTGACTGATGCTTGTCACTTTTCATAGCATGCTGAGATGTTCATTGTATGAAGACGGATGACACACACTCTCACACACGCATACACACTCAGTGTGCTGTGGCTTGACTGAACAGCAAGAATAGGGTAAAAATGAGCAGTGTGCACTGTCAGCATAATTCATCCCCCAGTCTCACCACTCAGCCATTCTCCTTCTGACCTTGGCCCACTGAATTAACAGGGGACCGAGGTGAGTGCAGTCCTTTTAATGGATGGATGTGTTTTACAGTTTCTAGTTAATGGCAGCACAAGTTAATGGATGATGGTGGGCTAAACAAATGGCCCAAAACTTGACAAATTATGATGCAGCAAAGAAAGGTTCTGGCTTCAAAGGGTTTACAATAGAAGCATGGCAATGCAAAAATATTTATGCCGTTTGGAATTTCACACATTATGTCAAAACCACAAACTTGCATTTCATTGGGATAATATAATACTGACACAGCAGAAGATCAGATGAGACTAAAACTGAACCTATTTGACTCATGTGCAATACTTTATGGGTGACAGAAAACTAAAGCTAGTTTCAAACATCTTTCCCTGGATGCTAATCCATAAAAAATATAATGAAAAATTTGGATTTTCAAGTTTTCTCTTCTGTCAGGACGAGGTATTCTGCTTTTGCTGAGATGCTTCTGTCCCATTTCATTTAATTTTTTCACAAATATGGATCAACAGACCATTTAGCAATGGGATTTCCCTGCTCTATGACCACTTTCTTAATGGTTTGATAATTATTAGTCAAAGTGATGAAAAAGTTTGTCATGTTACCAATTTTATTTTCAAATTCGAGCATCCAGAATGCTGAAGTGACAAAGCATCCTCAATGTTTTGAGTGAGATTATTTTATTTCTGGGTTATTGCACTAATTTTTGCAGCCCTTGCAGATGTGTGGGAAGCAGATAAAAGCTGAGAAACTCATGCAGGATTCCAGTCAAAAATCAGTGACAGCCTTGCAATGGTTGTGATCAGATTGTATGTCGTGCTGCAAACAGTGGTGGATCTTACTGGAATGATTTTGCAAATATGAAACAGAACAGTGGGCTGCCCAGTGGCGCAGCTGGTAGAGCTGTTGCCTTGCAGCAAGAAGGTTCTGGGTTCGATTCCCAGTCTTTCTGCATGGAGTTTGCATGTTCTCCCTGGGCATGCGTGGATTCTCTCCGGGTATTCCGGCTTCCTCCCACAGTCCAAAAACATGACTGTCAGATTAATTGGCCTCTCTAAATTGTCCCTAGGTGTGAGTGTGTGTGTGCTTGTTTGTTTGTCCTGTATTGCCCTGCGACAGACTGGCGACCTGTCCAGGTGACCCCGCCTCTCGCCCGAAATGACAGCTGGAGAGGCACCAGCAACCCTCCCGATCCCAGTAAGGGAAAAAGGGTGCAGGAAAATGGATGGATGGATGGAAACAGAACAGTGAGTCCACAAAACATCTGTTACAACAGTCAAAGTCCAGATGTACATTTCTGGATGTAAATCTTCAGCAGGTGAACGGAGAATGAGACATACCCCAAAAGACTTAAAGCTGCAGAAAATATGGTTCCACAAAGTATTGACTCGGGGAACTTCACCGTTCAAGATAAAAAGACGTGTCTTTATTTTGGAATAAAGTCAGATTAAAAATATAATTTATTGTCCCACAAAGAGGAAATTCAGCTGAAACATCAAAATAGAGTTTTTATTCACACAATAGAAACTCTATATTCTATATTATATATGGAAAATTATTTTGAAACATAGAATAACTGCATTGGATTCTTGTTTTTCCTGCTTAAATAATTTTACTGCAAAGTTTAAATTTACAAGCTTTTACAAGAGCAAGATTTTTCATCACATTACAAAATATTTTACGTTCAGCAGAGTACATGTGCGAGGTGGCAACCCGGTATTTGCTGTAGGGGGCGCTGTTCTAAAGGGATCATCAACATGCGTTGCTCCACAAAAAGTGGAACAACATTTTAATTTTAGGCTTCCTGTCCTTATAAACAATATAAATTGTTGATTTACATTCTTCAGACTGGATCTAAATACAACCTAAACCTTATTTATTGATGTAAGCACTTTCCCATAAGGCCATGTCACATTTATTTTAGGTGATGAATTGTGGCATTTTCAGAATGACATGTTACATCATCACTAGGTGAAATTTACATAACATTTGTGAAGAAGCACATTGGGGGTTCCTCTCATGTTGCTGTGTTTGGAGGACCCACGGGGGAACCTCAGCCCCGTGGGATCCAGCGGGGAGCCTAATAAAACGTGCCTCCCTGCGGACGCACTGCTGTGGTGGTGGCCAACCTATTCACTCAGGCTGCGATGTGGAGGTCAGTCGCGCATCAGAGCAACGTGCGGCGCACTCCTCCTACCGAAAAATCCCAGTTTTTGCAGCCTTTGTCCTTCAGAGACGCTGCACGGGATTTCGCATTGCACTCCAGCGCCGCATCCCGCGAGTCACGTCCCGCTGCGCGGACCCATTTTTCGGGTGACAGGTGTCCCGGTGCAGCAGCGTCCGGAATACAAGTACTGCTTTCAGCTGGACTGTTGCTTTGCGGTTTCTCTACAGCAAGCTGTGGGAGCGGTGTCATGCTCAACTAACTGTCAGTATTGAGGAGGTAGGTGCACCCCACTGCTGCCACGGGGTACTTTCTATTCAGCGCATGTTCTCAAATCAGATAGGGGCTCCGAGCACAGTGTCCTCTGCGGGATCTCAGCACTGCGGCGTCCCGCACTAGTTTTTGAATATTTTATTTAACTCAGACAGGATGCTCGGACGTGCGGTGGTGACGCATTCTGGATGTGTCAGCTAATAAAGGGTGAATGTAAACAGGCTGCATTATTATAAACCCAGTCCATTTAATCCAGGTTTCTTTATTGAACTTTGTCCCATTCAGATCCCGCATCTTGTTTGCAAGGAAGACCCGACCGAGGCAGCTGCTGCACTGTTCAAATGAGCAAAAATCACACAAATGATAACTATATGCAACCTGTTCAATATGTCTGAGAACCGAAGTTGGAACCTTTTAAACAGTGACATACCATAAAAGAACATTTATGCTTTGTTTCTTGACTTACTAGTCTAAATTTGTGAAAAATAGAAAATGATGAGTGTTAATAACAATAATCCTAGTCAGGTTTCCATCTGGATGCCTCCTGGCACAGGCTACACAACCTGGACAAACTGTAAACCTATTCATTCAACATTTATCTCAGAAAACAGCAAGGAAAGGTTTGACATTTCCAATTTACATGAAATAAAAGCCAGACCTATTTCTGTCATAAAATCTTAAGAACTTAATAAAGAGAAATAAAACTACTAATGTTCAAGTCATAACTTGGTTAAATATCAGATTTAAAATAAACATTACTTCTCTTCTATAAAAGCTGTAAAATAAAACCATAATGGTTCACATTTTAAATTCACAATCCTTAGCTGTTTTTGTATAAAGAAAATGATATTGGACCAAGATCTGAACCTTGTGGAATCCCTGATAGACTTTCATTAAGTCTTCATCAAAACCACCTACCATGTAATGTCAATGTTCATTCACTCCTTTTTGTGATAATGTTACTAAATAGGCTGTTACTTATCGGAAAGTGAAGCAACAGAAAACTTTTTCAGGGAAATTGTCCAAAGGAGTTTATGGATAAGATGCAATAAAGGATCTAAGCTAAGCCATTGAAAGATCTTCACTAGATGCCTGTCTGGCCAGGAAGCCAAAATCTCATCATAACTCCTACAGTTTTGTGAGGGCAGCCTGAATTATTTCCGTTCACAGTGCACTAAGTTGTAAATCAAAAGCCTCCAATTGTTTGCTGTTAATGGGAAAGCTGGTCCTGCCATTATTCGCACATGCTCTGCAGACAGTGCTCCTCTGGGACGGGCTTTTGATTAAAATATGGAAGTTAAATAATTAATAGATGGCAGACAAAGGAAAGATGAAAAGTAAAGAGAACAAACAGAAAAGCCTGTTTCCTGTATAAGTCCGAGCTTAAAACATTGATGTCTTAGAAAATCAGTATTGTACCATTTCCTTATTGTTCCTACTTTGTGTCCCGCCTCCCTCCAATCAGCTGTTGGTTTCATGTTGTTCCTGTCTCCCCTCACAGGTTAGACTCTCAGTCAAAGGAGCCACAGGCACATCACCCTCCTCTCTGCTGGAAAGAGTTGTCCGTCTGCCTGCAGTCGCCTAAAGCATCATTGAAGACAAGCAGCAAACGAAGGGGGTTCTCCCTGCGAGAGAGAGTGTGTGTGTTGGTGGCTCAACACCCCCAGCCCTTCTCTTTTTGTGTGTGTTTGTGTTCGTGCGGTGATGTGTGGCCTAAGAGAAGCACTTTAAGTCAGCAAAACGGGATCCAGCCCATGAGTCTCCCTGTGCGCTGAGCAGTTGACCAGGCTATGAAGGAGAGCTGCTCCAAACTAGGCTGAGTTGAGCAAGAGCAGGACGATCTGTGCGAGGAGCAGGCAGCCATGGGACTCGGACAGTCCAGCAAGACCCCGGTCAACGACGACACGGATGAGGGTGAGTGTTAACATCCAGATGATCCTTTTCAGTGTATTTTTCTTCCTGTTTACTGCCCACAAATGAACTGACACAGGTTGTGCATGCAGCATTCAGCATCTTTTTTGCTGCCTCATCGAAGTGTTACTGCTACCTGGCAAAATTAAGAACACTTAACAGCCTGTTTAGCTTGAAGAACAGCATATTGGTGCTGGTGCCTTTTGTGCAATTTAATTATTTGATAAGTCTGTAAAAATTACTATTTTAATTTAGCACAGTTTAATTTATTTTATTTTAAACAGAATTATTAAAATTGCATTAGTTTGTCTCTTTTGCTGGCCAGGAGAGACCAGCAACTAAGTGCAGCTGATAACCAGGTGAAGTTTTGTGCTTGGGTACAGATTGTTAAACCGATTTATTGCTTTAGTTTGACAACTTTATTTTTAATGCAATTCAATGCATAAAATGTTCATTTATATGCATTAATTTTTAGTCCAATAAACCCCATGCTACGGATTGATTTAAAGTCACTTGCACATGATCAAGTTTGACCCCAGTCTCAAATAATGCTACAAAATTCAATTTATTCCTATTGTTAGAAAGTTTTCTACTTAAGAAAACCCAGCAAATTATGCAGATCCAGAATTCTTACATCCATTAATCAATCCATCAATCAGTCAATCATCTTTGCTCATTGAGGTTTGGGTCACATGGACTAAGCAGAGCGACGCAGACTTTCCTATCTGAAGCCACTCGGGCCGGCTCCTCCGGGGAATCCCAGGCTGTTTTTATAGCGCCATGTTAAAACCTCTTTAACCTCTAACAAAGGTAAAGGACCTCACACTGTCGCGGTATATTTTTTAGAGTCTTGGAATAGCTGCCTATGTTCATACAGACTTCCTCTTTATAATTTCTTTAATTTTCTAGCTGAATCTTTCATGTTTCTGTGTTTTTCTCGACTGCTGGCAGCCTGGGCGAGCATCAAAAGGACGTTTCAGTGGCACAGCTGCTGGTTTGAATACATGTTTCTATTGTGTGTCTGGCTTAGATTATACATAGAGATTTTATTGATCTTAAGTCAAAGTCTGCAGCCCAAGAACTTCAAACTAGTCTGTTGCATTTTTAGTGGACTGGTCAATGGCTTTGAGTTTCACTGCAACAGTTTTGGTATTTTGATGTGAAAAGCAACAGAGTCAATTTGTTATTTGTTTATTGATGTCAAGTTTCAATTAACTGCACAGTCTGGATAAATATTTATTGGGAAATAAATGGGAAAAGGTAACTCTTGTCAAAGAAGAAGTCGTTATTTGTGGCTAACCTGAAATTTTGGAAATCTGCCTTTGCTTTTTTGAACTTTGGATTGATGCAGCAGTTAATCTAAATATACAACAGTTCCTTTCTTTACTGAAGGCAGGGGAGTGACAACCACAAGGACACAACCTTTGAATAATAATAAAAAATCTCCACAAGTAACAAAGTAATCTCCTTGGTGCTGGAAGCTGCATCAGAGACAGAAGAGGTGTTTCCTCTGGAAGTCGTAGGAACCTAATGATTATTCTCGACTTTGCTGGTTTTGCTCAACATTGATGTTGTATTTCCTCATTGCTTTATAGCTTTTGACTCAGTGGAATTTATATGTAACAGGAATGGAGTGTCATTGTTACAGTGTGATACTTTTCACTGGATGATCTGATTAAATTTATTCAAAATATTTCCTCATTTAAGCTCTGCTATCTATAATGTCCTATAGCTTTTTCTATAAATGGATTTCATCACACTTCTGTTATATTTATCTTGTTTCATATTGTGTGCTGCTTTTTAATGGGTTTAATAATCATCACACCAGGGATCAGGATCTGCATAGGTTTATTTCTGCAACATGGCAGCACAGTGCAGTCTTCATTAGCAGACAGTGACATGTTCTTTATATTTCCCAGCACAGTGGTCAGGCAGATGAAAATGAAGGTAAAAATAAAATTGTGCACAAATTAACACTATTAAAGTTGATTAATAATTACTACCAAAAACAGTATGAGATGAGAATGATGTACACAATGCAAAACTTAAAGTTCTGCTTAATTTGAATCACCAAGAGAAAAGAGCACAGCATGACGGGAACTTTTTGAAACTATAACTTTAATGAAGTGAAATACCCCAGTTCTTGTAGCCGCCCATGTTTAGCTGTGGAACAAACCAGCTAAACTGGGATACTTTTATTACTTGTTCCATAATTGACTATATCATGTTTGTTTGATGTAAACTGTCTTTTTGATGAAATGTGCTGCACAAATGAACTTGACTTGATTTAGCTAACTTTCAGAAACGCCTGGAAACCTTCAGTCCCCAGCAGAATCACAGCCAAAGCCGGACTCAAGTTTCCACTTTTATGGTTGTTTTTTAAAATTGGTTGGGAACAAACTTCCTTCTCATCTCTTGATATGTCAATTTCCAATTCTAATATTGTGATAAGTGTCAGTACTCTGCATGGTAAGTATACATATTAACACCCATCATGCAATCACTGCTTTGAGTAGCAATAAAAATGCAAATTGACTTTTCACTGTCACTCCAAGGTGATATTGGTAACAGTTTCTTGTTGGTTGTGCTGTGAAGCTGTGAATCCATTTGCTGTTGCAAAATGTACATAGTATGTCATTTTAATTAACAAATGCATGGCACAGAAACACCTCAAGCTTTTTCAGAGGTGTTTGTATGAAGGTAGACTCTGTCAAGACTTGTTTATCTCCCCAGAGAATGATGTTTGCACATCATACGTCACTAGATGTGTGTTTCCTTCCTTCCCACACTGTGCAGCCATCTGAGGTCTCACTTAATTGATTGGCCACATTTAGTGGCCACCAGAATTTATTCACGGCTGGACACAGACCTTATATTTCAATTACCAAAGACAAACAATGTTCTGACACAGGAGGACACTCAGATAATTTGCTGGAGTAATAAGACAAAGACTGAGAGAAAGACATAAAATGACTTTCATAAAATAACATTTAAGCCAAAACCTGTGAAAGGACCTATCCATAGAGTTGAATCGTTTTGTTGCTACTCTGATTAAAGATTTCTACTGGTGTTGTGAACCAGACCAAAATATAACCATGACCGGATTTGGACTATGACTGTCAGCTAATCAGTGGATGAGATTTTAACTTTGAGGCTTTACCTTATTTAGCCATGATTCAATACCAAGTTTATTCTTAGCTAACAATAGATTGTTTTAGAACAATCTATGCTGTCTTAAAAATGAGTGTTCATAAGGTACATCAGGCAATCTGGTCACAGTTGAGGGGATGTGGATGGAGTTGGACAATCCTGGAAGGAAATTTGTTCCAATCTTGAAAGTTTCTGTTCAAAGATGCTTTCTCTGAAAATGTGTGGTTTTATTGTGACTAAATGTGAAAGAGTAGGAGAGATACGATGTGTTTTAAGGTACTGGATGTGCTGATTAAACCACCGCTAGACTGTTGCTCAATCTGTTCGATCGCATTAGAAACCCTCTGTCACATCAGATCAGGTTGTTCAAGTGAGAAAGAAGAAAACTGACATTAATGTTTACCTGGAGGCCAAATCCAATATTTCCACAGTTAATGTGTTCTTTCAAGAGGATTCTGAGAGGATTTTATTTTGCTCAGAATGAGGCCACCACAGGAATAAACAGCAAATGTTATGAAGTGCATCTAAAACATAAAGGTGGAAGTGGCATGATTTGGGGTTGCTTCACTGCTGCAGGACCGAGTCAGCTCACCATCATATGAGCTCCGTCAGAAGGTGTTTATAAAAATGTAAGAGCAAAAAAATAAACCTAAAGCAAAACTGGAGCTTTGGACATAAAAATATTCAACAAGAGCTGGTTGAGGATTAGGAAATGCTCATTTTTGTAACTTAAGTTCAAGCAAATCATCTTTTTCTAGTCATGAGAGGAAAGATTAGAAATTGATATGTGAATGATTCCTGATAAAGATTTCAATATTTAAGAAATACCCTAAATTCTACACAACTGTAGTTAACAAAATGTATATCTGAAAATATGCTGTGTAACAAATAAAACAAACTTGGAAAAAATCATTAAATGGAGATAAACTCTGGTCGTTCTGAGAATTTCAATCTTCTTTTGTCCCATTTCTTGAGTTGAAGGAAGTAAAAATCTCCAGATTAGCCAGAAACCTCTGATATTCTGGCATGAACTGAAATAATCCTCAGCTCAACCGATGTCCACTAAGACCGCTGCATGGTTCCCCTGAAGAGCCATTTCAGAGATTTGAGGGGACGTTTCCAACGCTCTCCTGTTAGCAGCTCTCCAGTGTTTGGTTCATTTTGTTATCAAGTCCCTGTCTAACAAACACACACATGGGAACACAGCCAGAGCATTTCCCCTGTCTCACTCCTCTCTATCAGCCACTTTATCGGCTATTGGAAGCGGATGGAGGCTGTTTGTTTCTTGCTGTCATGACAACGAGGACAGACGGTTTTCCCTCTCTGCTGTTGTCCCAGAGGATGGAACAGCTGCTGCCCGTTGTTTGCTCTCATCGGATGACACACTCAAATGATGCTGCACATACATTCACAATCACCAAAAACACACCATGCACAGGACATTTAAAACACTACACACACACAGGGACACACACTCTTACATTTAGCCTGCAGCCACTAGATCAATTGGATGTGACAGCTGATGTTATGCTCCGTTAGTCACGTATCAGAGGCACTTCCCCGTTTCACACTATCTGTGCCGGAGTCTTTATGAAACCTGTCCAGATATAATCCACATGGGAACAGCCATATAGCACACACATATCACCAACATGCAGAGTTAGAGTTGCCACTGTCTAAAGTCAACACAGACCCATAGAGGCTTCTGGTAATTACAGTCATTTCACTGCTTAGCTACTGGGAGATCCTGCCCTGATGACTTCAGAGACACAGCTGCGTTCGTGGATTAGATGTGAGATAATGTGATTAAAGGAAGACATGCAAGGAAGCAAAGGAGAAGAGAGGGAGGAGGTTTATGTTTTACTTATAGTGGCGTGATGTGCTGAAGTAAATGATGGACACTCGAATAACGGCATGAAATAATCAACATCTGCACAAGAGTGTAATTGACACTTTGACAGCCTTAAATCAGCTCAGGAAATCATGAGACCCTGGAACTCATCTGGGAGTCATTTTAAATTTAAGTGACACCTGCTAATCAGTTTAGACTGAACTAATCATATTAGCTGGGCCTGATCCTCAGACTCTCTGATGTACAGCGGATTTGACTGTGAAGTCACTGCATCGCCTCATTTTGGCTGCGTTTCTGTCTGTCTGTCTGTCCATGAGCTTTAATCTGTTCTACTGAAAGGATTTCCTTCCTGTCTAGTTTTTGTATGCTTGTTCATATCCTAACCACTTAAAATTATGTACCAACCTTAGATTTACTGAGCATTTTTATGTACAGAAAACATGAAAAACATGTAGGAACCCTGACCTTGTAGAACTGAACTGGGTTTAATGACAGTAGATTTTAGATGATCTGCTTGGATTATGCAGTAATTTACCATTGATCAGAATCATTAGTTACAATTTCTAAATGTATTTTGAGTCTTAGACAATGTATAATAAGTTTCTTTCTTTCTTTTCTTTTCTTCTTTTTTTTTTTTTTGTTTTGCTGCAGTCAATTTTGACCATTTCCAAATCTTGAGGGCTATCGGAAAAGGGAGTTTCGGAAAGGTAAGTGAAAGTCATTTAGCTTTTATCCATCTTAAACATATTTAAATCACTTACCTATGTCCTGAATAATGAACTTAAAACACTAGCTTCATGTAAAACTTACAGTGTCCTGCAGGCATGTTGTTTTCATTCTATGGTGTCACACATAGCTGCTTGTGCCAGGTTAGTAGATAACACTGGCACTATTTTTCTGCTGCAACAGTCATTTGTTCTGGTCTCACTAAAGCCGAATATTGTTGCACCGCCTAACCTGAGAGGAATATTGAGGCTTCGCTAGTCAGTCACTGGCGTCCGTGTGCATTGCCCAATAATGTTGGGCCTTCTGTAAATGCCACAGAATAAAAATGAGTTTTGAGGAGTGATTTGACATTTTCCAGGCTATCAGCAGATCTGAAGGTAAGTTGTTCCACAAATTAGGAGCAGTGAGAGCAAATGCTCTGTCTCTTCTGCTTCTGCTTCTGGGAACACGTTTATTCTTTGATCGAAGTGTTCTGGAAGTGGAGCGGTTGTGAGGAAGGTCCTGGAGAGAAGCTCAGACTGAAAACCAATAAGAGAATTTTAAAATCAATCTGATAAGAAACTGGCAGCCAATCCTGAGAATCCAATGTTGCGGTTATATGCTGTCGTTCCTGGGTTCCAGTTAAGACAGAATCATAAATCCAGTTATACAACGTTATGATGGACATTCTAGTTAAGTTTATCTCGTAATTCATTTGAAAAGACCCAGAGACCCAAGAGAAACAAATGTACATTAACAGCAGCTGGACTAGATCTTTTGAAACCACATAGTTCAAAGTGACTCACCTTCCTATCCAGTATGTTGTTTTAAGTACATATTGCATACAGATACACACACAAACACTACACACATCCACATAACGTCAGTGCAAAGACCTACAACAGATAAGCAGCCTAATAACAGTAAAGACAAGCTGTTGGATGAGAAGAGTGAAGCGATCAGGCCTTGGGTGATTAATTGTGCCAGCTGGTGCAGCGATCACTCGCTTAGATAGCAGCAATCAATGGATTATTGATGCTCCCAGCAAGGACAACTGCAAATAAATTGGTCATAATGCAGCACTGAAAATTGCAGTTATTCTTCTCAAAGTCTAAAATGTGTTTCTATCATTTGACATGTAACCAGAAACCACGACTCCACCGGGTTTTACATGTTTTTGGTTTAAAGCACAAATACCAGAGATACTGCATTTCTCAATTTTTAGTTCTTGCCATGCACCAAGTTTTTTTAAAAGTTTAAAACTCAAACTTATAGATAATGTGAAGTGTCTTAAATTCATGATCACAAGGAAGACAAATGTTCTGAGGATTTCTGCAGGTATGATTTTTGGAGAGTTTGTTGTGTCGCATTCAATGATGATTCATGAAACTCATGTTGGCATTTATAAGCCAATTAGGTAATAAAGAGGTGAGAGTCTGTTATTGCTGGTTTTGTATTGTCACCCAGGTAAACATGCTCTCTCTTTCACTCTCAATGCAACACCTCTCTGGTTTTGTTGGGTAATTGTTAATTTGGAGCTGTCTGAGGATGTTTTAATGTTTTGTCAAATTGGCATGCATGAGTTTTCAGAATGAGTTCCACATTATACATTATATTAATGAAAATTTCATTTCACTTACCAGGGTAACAAAGCGTTGATAAGAATGAGCATAACCCTCATGTGATCTGAACAGGTTTGCATAGTGCAGAAGAAGGACACCAAGAAGATGTACGCCATGAAGTACATGAACAAGCTGAAATGTGTGGAACGCAACGAAGTGAGGAACGTCCTGAAAGAGCTGCAGATCATGCAGAACCTGGAGCATCCCTTCCTGGTTAATTTCTGGTAAGCACAGATCCATCTTTAAAACGTGAATTATGGTAAAGATGAAGACATAAATCCTAATTGTTACAACTTTTTTAAATAAGAAGTAAAGAGTAAACAGAATAATCACGAGAAAGGTGGAACCTCAACACAACAGGGGCGTAAACAGAGAACCAGAGAGCAGCGCAGTGCACAGACTCACCAGACAAACAATACCAGTGCTTGCTTGATTGCATGCTGTGCTTGCCAAAAAAAAGACTGGAAGTTAATTTTGTTGGCAGTGTAAGGCCCCATGGGTGGGGTGATTTCCTCTGGAGATGTGCTTGGGTCAGCGCTGTGCCCACTCACCCACCCGCTCCTCTTTCTTTCTGCCTCTCTCACTGTGTTGAGTTGGCATAAGGTACGATCGTCCTGTGGTAAGCGCTCAAGGTCAAAGACAGGGAGAGACCACCTGCAAGTCTTTGCACTGCGTTGAGCCAATTACATGCAGAAACCTGTCCTCTGGCCTGTCCCTCTTTTCTCTCAGCTGTGTCCTCCCTCATTAGCCTTGTCTTCTCACACTTTCCTTTTCCTCTTGTCTCTCTTACCATCTGTTCTACTTCCTTTCCCCTTCCCTTGTTGTCACCGATCATCCTCTTGGTTGCCACTAATTGTGACCTAATAGTTTGGGCAAAGTTTTCAAAGCAGCCAGAACATTTTTGTAAGGTTGCAAAGAATTTCAACATTTGGAGCAACAGTTTAGAACCCTGTCATAGAGAAAGAGCCGATTGCTCATTTAGAATCGTTGCTCTTTGATGTTAATGGCAGCAAAACAATTATTTCAAATGTTCACAAGAAGGTATGTAAAAATATGGACTTTGTAGGTTTAATCTATTTGAGGATGACTGCAGCATATGCTGTAATTCTTGCAGATCATCATAGTTAGATCATAAAGTGAAAATATTCCGACCTGAAAATTAATCTCAGCTGGTGAACATGAAGAGTTTCTTTGTGGCAGCATATTTATTATTACAGCGATTTAAATCCAGAGCAGAGTTGAGACAGACAGCAGGTGCATTAGATGTGCAGGGAGGATTCCTCATGTATATTAAAGCATAACACAAATATATTTAGAGAAATCCACAGGATACTGTCCTAACAGCTGAAGCAAGCAGTAATGATGTTTATTATTAAAAACTCATTGTAAGCAAAGTTCTTAGGACTTTTTATTGCATCATTTTTTATGTCTATGCTGGAGAATGAATGGCACTTTGACTGAAAAGAAAGCCTTGAATTATCACAGAAAGGTTGCACAGTAAAAACTTCACTTGCTTCAGGAAGTTTTTATTTTTCTCAGTCTTTATATAATTATACCACAGCATCATATGGGGAGAGAAAGACAGATTCCAGGAAATATGTTTTTCTACTGAAACAAACTGTAAAAAACACTTATTTATTAAGACATGCAGGTTTAGTAAAGCAGACAAACATTTTGACTGTATGGAATAAGTAAAGATCAGCCTGACTCCAGACTTTAGTGTCACACTAAAGTACTGCCAGCAAACTTGATGCCTCCTTGTACTTTCAGTGCAGCAGAATGCGAAGGCGAAAGCTTGAAAGAAGTTTTCCAGCTCGTTGCGTTTTTGGCTTGATGTCAAGGTGACCTGGTGAAATACAAGATCACCGAATCCAGTCAAGCCAAAGAACATATCATAATCAAATATTCTCTCTGCCAAATTAGAACTGAACTTGGAATGAAATCAGGCCTTACTTTCTGAAATTAAATTAAACATAATGTATTGGTTTAGAATACAGAATAAACTTGCTAGTTTTTCAACACTTGGGCCAATTTTCCTGTTTGTAACGGACGTAGGTGAATGTGATTTTGCATAGAGCTGCACCTCCGTCCCTGTGCTCAGGAAACATTGGACACAGACTGATGGGAGCTGTCAGTTAGGGAAGGCGTGAGGAGAAATGGTGGAGAAAGGTTGGCAGGCTGTCGCTATCGATCCAGCATTTCGCAGTGTGCATGGCTGAATCCAACTGAGGGAGGTGCTGTGGTCACTGTGTGCTTGTGGGGGCAGTACTAATGTCTAATGACTATAATTGTAAAACTATATTTAATTCTTGCTAAACATTGTTATACTGCTAAAGGTCACGTATAAAAATAAAGGTAAATTAGGTCATTTACAGTAATTAATGCACAGCGCTGTAAAAAGTATTTCAGACCATTTAAGTTTCTTCTGCCTTTACTTTTTTTGTCTTTAGATCGTCAAACTATTTATTTTTTCTTTGGATGATTTCATTTATTCAAAGTTTATCCCTAAACCTAATATCTAATGGTTACAGGTGGCAGCAACTGTCATCCATAAAAACTAGGAAAAAGAGTTTATTGTGGTGCTTTAGATGTTCTGCTTCGTGTGATGACCTCCTGGTTGAGTCCAATGTGTTCTTGGAATAGACTCAGTAGACCAGCCGCTCTTCCATGTTCGCTCTGTTTGGAGATTCTGACTCTTATGGTTGATCACAGGAGTCTCAAAGTCTTAGAAATGGTTTCTCACCTGGTCTTGTATTTCTTTGTAGGGGTCATGATATGTTGCTTTTAAAAATGTTTCTGCTACTTGCTGGGTGTGGCTTGTGAAATTAAAATTTACTTTCCAAAGAATGTGGTTAATCACAGAAAATGCATGAATTTATGGTTCAGCATTGCAGTTATAGACAGCTTTTCTAATTAAATTCAATTATAAATTAAAACCCTATTATGTATTTTCTGTTATTTCTTAGTCTCTGGTAAGACATGATGTTCTGAAACATTTAAGAGCAACAAAAAAGCACAAACTGAAGAATACTTTAAGTGAGCCAATTATTCAAAATTATTTATTTTGTGAGTCAAAATCACCCTGAAGTTATTATTTCTGTCATCTATGTAATATTACAAGACAGAAAGGTTACCTCTGACAGAAGGGATGGTGACGCCTTTTGTAAGGACATGTTCCCATTGAGCCCCTGTGGTTTCTTAGGATGTCCATTACTGGAGTTGCCGAGGGGCACTGCTGTCTCTAAAAGCTCCATGCAGGATTGGCTCCCATAAGACTGAGTGCCTGAAGGCCACCAAGAGGTCACATTGAAATGCATGTGCGGCAGAGCAGAGACAGCGAGAAAATATTAGCCAAAGAGTGTATTGGCACATAGGGGACCAGGAAGAGGCTGTGAAAGGATGCAAGCAAATCCGTACAGTATAAAGGGACCAGGCTCAGTGCCAGGAAGGCTAATGAAACGTCTGCAGCACTTCAATATAATGTACAGGCGCTAATCTGAAGCATAGCTGCTGCTCTCGGCTCTCTGCTTGAAAAGTTGCTTCAAGAATCAAGCAACAGCTGCTCTTGGCTGTCAAATGGGATATTTCCAGTTTTATTTGGCTCTAATAGCAGCAAAATACAAACATGACATATTATAAGATACGATGAAAGCATCAAGATTCCACCCTAAAGTTAGTCACTAACAAAATTATGTAGCTGAAACTTTTATCTATATGTTTATTTTTTTGACCAATGGGAGCAAAGGTGACATCACACCATGTGTCTGAAAGAGAAATCACTGTAATTCTAAAGAAACACTGAAGTTGAAAATTAATAACAGTCCTTATCCTAGAAATTAGCAAAAGTATCTGTCTCAATTTTCTTAGAAAATGAAGGTTTTTGTCTTGACTTTAATATTTCCACGAGACTTTTTACATTTCCAATGCCAGCATGTTCCATAACACAGATTGAAAAACGTTCTTAAAGAGGCTAAACTCAATCAATTTTCAATCTAATCTGATCAATTGATCTCAGCTGGTTTCATTATGCACAAAATCTCACAAGCCACTTTGGCACCAGATCAGAAAACTGAATAAAGAACACAAACACCAGATAAACAGATTTAAATGATCCTTCTGTTGGATGCTGAGTAAGTTTTATATTATTAAGATGATTTCCTGCATTATAGATTTTGTAGTTTGAAAATGAAAACCCTCCATAAGACTTTTTGACTTCAGGTGTCGTGTAAATGAAAAGCGATCGCAGCCTCCTGTCAGAGGAACATGACAGAAGGACACAATCAGAAACCTGCTGATTGAGACATTTCACAGGCGAATGTGTTATTTTTAAATTAGATACTGGAGAGTCTGAGAAACTACAAACTTTGTGAAATAAGGAAAGATTAGTGGTGTCAGTTTAATTTTATGCTGATACAAGTCCATTTAAAAGGTACAGTTTCAAAATGACTGGATTAAGCATTTTCACTACATAGTTACATAGTCAGCTAGGATATTCATAGAATAAATAATCACTTAGTTGCAAATAGTTGCAAATTTATAAAAGAAAAAAAAAAACTTGAATCAAATTTTTAACCTGATGCACTGCAGTTCACTGCACAGCTGTTTTCCTAAAAAGAACAATTAAAGTCCAGTTTGTGTCTCTTAAACACTGCAGCCAGTTGGGTTGTTTCTCAGCCGTAGCCCCTCTGCTGGGTTTGAGGTATTTAAATTGAATCAAAATAATTTCTAAGCTACAGATTAACATTATTTCCCACCTTCTCCCTGTAAAGGAAGGACGTCCAATCCCCTTGGGTGCAAAAATGTTCAACTAAATGTCAAAATACAAATGAAATAAAGAGCTGAAATAAACACTTGATCTGAAGATCAGTTCCCTGCACCTGCTGCCCATTAGCTCATCAGCCCAGGTCAGCATTCAGCCTCCCAGTACTTAAGCACCTCTTTCTCAGTTACTCCTTGCTGGTTCCTCCTGTTAAATCCTGTCTAATCGCATTACCTCCCTGGTGTTGCTGTTTTGTTGGTTCTCCTCTGGCTCCCTGTGCACTCCACGCTTTTTAAAGTTTTTGTTTTTTCATTTTTTTTATTAATTAATACATTTGTTATCTTCAAATTCAACTTAAAGTCTCAGCCTGCTGCATTTGGGTCCATCACCAACACACAACATGACAGATAATTATGACAGCTAATCTTAAAATGTGATATTTAAGATTAAGAAATTGCATCAAATTAATAAAAGTGTAAAAAGTTATGTCTGATTTAATGTTGACTCTGGAAAAAAGTGAGTTATTTTTCAGAAAGTGTTTTTAAATGGTGTCTGTTGTAAGTACAGTTGCAGGAACAATAGTTAAAAATCTCATGATGCATCAATGCATCATGATGTTTAATTTACACAAATTGGAGGGAAAACACACAATGCTGCAGGCGTGTGTGTGTTTGGAAGGCTCTTTGTTAAATGCTTGTGCTTCCTCTGAGAAGGCATCTCGCAGATAGGCTTTCCACATTCGGAGGCCAACGGCAATCAAATGTTATGTGGTCTCAGCATTATCTGACTCTTAGCAGACAGTTTGGAGTCAGCTCAATCAATTCCCATCCATCCATCCAGTGCAGAAAAAGCACCACTTACACTTTATTTGCAAATCTCCCAGAGGGGGTGGTGTTTACCAACGTGGCAAAAAAACTCATCCTTGGTTACCGAGTCATGAGTTTGAGCCAAGATGATGGTTCTTTGCCAACCTTAACCTCTGTGGACTGAATACAGTGAATATATTGATGGATCTGCAAAGGGATGCAATAGACTCAATGTTTTTTTTTTGTCAAAACACAATTGTTTTTTTAAACTCTTAGTTTCTATTGTTCTTTTTTGCCACCATGGTTCCTGAACTCTTGTTAGTGTTAAACAGTCGTAAACACTGTGTAACTGTTTTGGAATGTGAATATTTGTAAAGCTAAAGTTTAACCACTTGAACATTAAATATCTTGTCTTTGTATTGTATTCTAATGACTTGCAAATCATTGTATTGTTTTTTTATTTGTTGTTCACAATGTCCAAATATCCTTGGAATTGGGTTGTAAAAATGTGATTGATCTGAACAGAAATGTTGCTGTTCACAAAATCCTTCTAACCAATTACATTTCACACACTGAGCAACAGAATAAAAGATAATCTTTTGATCACAGATGTGATCACAAAAGAGATTGTTTTGTTCACCCTGTTTCCTCGTTTGACTTTTAATATTTGAGAAACACAAAGATGATTGTGCTTCCAATTTAGAAAGAAAGAGGTGATGTTGCTTTGAATCACCATGAAATTTGACATTTTAATCCTGACATAAAACAGATATTTAAGGATAAACAGAGGCCTTCAAATAAGGTTAAACCATTAGGATTAGAGAAGAGAAAGGGAGCTCACGTGTCTCCTATTAGGTTGTTAGAGATATACTTAATATATATGAATCTGTCTCTCTCAATATACAGTTCTAAGCTATGCAAGTCTTTGTTGGCTTGTTCCTAACTTGCTATTTTATATATCTGGCTCTTACAAAAGCCCTTAGAGCTATTCCCAGGGTCAACCCTGAACCCTGAGGTTTGTGGTTTTAAAGGTTATGGGGTAGGTAACCATTTGTTTAGTCAAACCTTTCATATTCCAGTTTTATTGGCAGACTTGGTTAAATAGCTCAGGTATGATATAAAACTAGTTTTCCTCTGGAAGATAACCTTGCAGAATTCTTTAAAGATAAAAACTTTCTGCAAAGTGGAGGGATGTATTCAGCTATGAAATGTGGAATATAGGCTCATCTGAAAAATGTGGATGTACCTTAACAGGTCAAAATACCAACACTGATGTGCCTGTTTGTGGATTTTGAAGCAACGACTTCAGCCTCAGTTTGTTGTGCACCTTTTTCTGTCTGCTGGTGTCAGCAGTCTTCTCCATGATTATCTGGGCTATAACACAAGATTTCTGACTTAAAATGTATTTTTTTTCTCCCATCTTATGAAATATTTACATTTTCTGAATTTTTGTTTCTCCTTATGTAAATGAGTAATAAGTCTGGATAACACAAGTTTCAGTTTTTGGATTAAGTCACTGGAAAAAGTTAAATCTTTCATAATATTCTAATTTACTGCGATGTATTGATTTTGTTTCTGTACGTTAATCTCCTGTGTTTCTCCTTACTCCCCTTCAGCATGTTGTACATCTTATTTGCTCATAACCTTGTCACTTTCTGATCTCGTCATGCTTGATCCGTGCTTTTGTTCCAACGCAGGTATTCGTTTCAGGATGAGGAGGACATGTTTATGGTGGTGGACCTGCTCCTGGGGGGAGACTTGCGCTATCACCTCCAGCAGAACGTCCACTTTTCAGAAAGCACAGTGAAGCTGTACATCTGTGAACTGGCCTTGGCCTTGGGTTACCTTCGCAGCAGGCACATCATACACAGGTAAGAGTTTGGATATTTTTCATTGGATGTCTGATCCCATCAGATTTTTAGATAAATCTTGCCTGCCACTGTGCAGCAGCATCAAGCTCAAAAGTTACTTTATCTTGATCCAAACACCATTATTATTGTGGAATCTACTAGTTCAGCAGATGCTGATAGGTTTATGTTCCTTTTAATTTGTAAGATGTACATTAAGTGCTCTTTAGGCAAAAATATTTGCTGTCATGGCAAAGTAATGGACTTGCAAAGCCAAGTAAAGCCTGTTCCTGCCAAATGTTATTATCTTAGTTTGTTAAAGTGTTTTAAAAACATTGCAATATGATGTCACTGCAGAGGTACATAAAATAAAATAGGGGTGCAATGTTGAAAACCTTAACTTCCCCTTTTTCAACACAACCACTCTTGTATGAACACTTTGCTGCCACAGCCAGTGATTCTCCTATCATTTAGCTACAGTTTCAAGTAAAAATTGTCAGTAAGATAAATTGGTAAATGGAAGATATTAGTACTGAAGACAAATACTTAAACTTGTTTGATAATTGTTTAAAAATAACTTTTACTATTATCAAAACCAGTTCCAGAAAGGTGACCTTCATGTTACATTTGTAAAATATTTTTTATAAGAAAATAGAAACTTTACATCCTAATAATCACCGTATGTTTCGGAATATAAGTCGCTACTTTTTTCAACGCTTTGAACCAGGCGGCTTATGGCCTGGTGCAGCTTTTCTGTGGATTTTTCTTCAACCACCAGGGGCTCTCTAGTGAATCATTGGAAGTCAAAATTGGAACTTTCATTTAGCACATGGTAGCAGCAGCATGACGGAGAAATGCTTTCAAACTCATCATGGAAACCACCAGAAGAAGTTCATGTGATGCTGCTTCTAAATTGAAGGCCATCGATCTGGCAGTTCGGATCGATAGCCGCTGCATGTAAACTCTGCGTGAATCCATGGTTGGAGACGCAGGGCTGCGGCATTAGTAGCAGATTTATGCGTCCTTGTGGAAAACCGAGAGCGGGGGAGATACCAGCGGCTTATAGACGGTGAGGCTTATATATGTAAGTTTCCAGTTTTTTACATTGTGGGCGCGGCTTATAGTGAGGTGCGCTCTATAGTCCGGAAAATACGGTATGTAAAACAACTTTGGACTCAATGCACTCTATGTTCAAACAGGAATAATCTGAGGTAATATTATGGCTTGTCAGGGACTTTTCTAAAGGATTTCAGAAATAATATTTTCTACTTTGGCTGTAGTGGAGAAAGTGAAGATTTTGCTTTAACCTTAAACTAGTAGTCATAAAGTCGTTTTGATTCCAGAGCCATGCTTAGCTTTAATATACATTAGGATTGTTAAGTCCTTTTAAAAGACAGCAGACAACATGAAATCTTTGATCTGAAAAATCAACATTTTTTACAGACGTATTAACTTGTGCTAAAATCAAACAGACCAAAGAAACATTTGAAGTTTTTGTATTTTAGTAATATAATGTTACCCAAACTTCATTTTAAATAAATAGAGGCTGTTACCTTCTAGCATCTTCACTATTCAAGTGACGTCCTGAGTTAAAAGCTTGTCTGAATACTTTAAATGTTTATTTTCTATGAAAGTTTGTCACAAAGGTGATGGGAAATTCTGCTACACTTGTTTTATACAGATCTTCTTTTTAATGAGAATACTTACTGGAATGATCCGTGGTGAACATTAAGACAGAACCAGTGAATGGTGCATTGTTCAGTATTCTGCAGAGGTTAATGGAGTGCTCTGCTCCATTTAAACAGAGGATTAACTGGAAATGAAAGTTTCGACAGCAGAATCTATTCAATATAATTTAGCTCCATGTCCATGAAGCAGGAATGATTCACTAATTGTTTCTTTTCTTGATTTTACATTACTTTAGATAAAACTGAATTCTGTTGTCCTTAAATACAGCAAAAACTATATATAAAAATGTCTGATTTGTGAATCGGCCTTGTAGACTCATTCCTCCACTCCAGTGACTGAGCAAAGAGGTAATCATAGAAATAAAAGCTTTCTCAGATCATGACTAATAGGAACATCACTGCAACAGGGAACACTAATTTATCAACACCCACAGATAACAAATTACACCACTTAACATTAAGCAGGCTGCTTGCTCCTATCTGTGCTCTTAACCCTCCACAGTGGAGTGAAGAAAGGGAAATAAATAGGACAGATTAATAATTTGGTTATTCATGCACTCCTCTGAGAAATATGAATATTTAAATCGTGTTTTCTATTTCAGTCCAGGAGAGGACAGACTTTCAGCTTAATGTGCAGGTGCTGGATGTTGTTTGTTTAGATGGCATCAACATCTTTTCCATCTGCATTCATTAGCTTCAGATTGGAAGAGCAGTGGAAAGTAATTCACAGCTCATCTCTATGGAAATTGAATGAATAAGTTCCAGATTGGATGAGTTTGGTGTGGCAAGCAATAGATGGATGACTGTGGAATCTGTTTCTTTATATGCAACTCCTGGATGCAGACATTCCCTTTCTGATGCAGTTGGTGGACCTGATTTTCATAATTATGAGTGCGATGATGATGATGATGATGATGATGGCCATCAGTAAGTCACATGGGGTTTGACAACATAGTGATGTTTTGATTGGGGCAGAATGTGCTGTTCACTGTGATGGATACGTATCCACATTACGACAATCTAATTTCTGTTGCACATGTGCTTTGCAACTCAGTGATAAGGGAATATAACCATATTTTATTAAATAATCCTCCCACGTTGTAAAATAAATCCTAAATCCTTCAGTGATGTTTTATTTTGTCTATCTTTTCATTTTAACTTTAAAAAACTGTTTCTTTAATAATAATTCATACTCTGTGTGCAAACTTTTGAAATTCTCGTCATGAGTAAAACTATGCGATTCTTCTCCCTTTATATCAATAACATATTTTCAATGTGTGCAGTTAAAATAGTTTTCTTTACATAATAATGTTGTTTTGCTCAGCATTGACATCTTTCTTGAGATGGTGGGGAATTCTTGGAGGAGCATTACTCCAAAATATTTGCAGGAAATATGCCTAGATTTTTTTTAGTGAGCATATCTGGTATAGTTTTAAAAATGCAAAAATATTATTTTGCTTTCAGATGAACTTCATATTTCTGGTTTGCTTCCAGTGTTTTAACCCAATGCTCTGTGGGGGGTTTGAATTATTAACAATGGACTGATCCTCAATTAGACAACATCTTCAGAGACTTCAAAAGTCTTTCCAAACAAGGGGAAGAACAAATGGAAAGAGTGTGTGTGTAAGGGCAAGTGTGTGTGTGTGCTTTGTGTTTCATTGGTTGAGTGGCTCCTTTACATCAACGATGATTATCTGTGGGTAAATCCTCAGGAGCCTGTTGGTGCCTCCTGGAATCCTTGTAATGGAAAGACTTGCATATTGTCAGTTTGCAGATACAGTTTACAAGTCAGTATGGAGCTGCAGCTCCTTTAGGAATCGCTGTGAACTTCAGGGATGCTGGTTTCTGCATGTGGCGATGGTGGAAAGGAAAGTTTCCCTTTTAGCAGAAGGAAACCTCCAGAGTCGGGCTCAGAGTGAGAAGCTGTCTGTCACAACCAGCTGGGGATTTATTGGCAGTAACAACCAGACGCTCCCTGCAGGAAGGAGAGGAGATGGTTTTAGTTATTCAGCAGGATGTTATAGTGATTTTATTCATTCATACATATCTCAGAAAGTCAATTGATCCAAACACAGATATCAACCACAGTGAAGGGAAAACAAGTTTATTATAAAATACATAATAATAATAATAATACACAGTTTAACAGATCTATACCGGAGATATTGGGTATATTTTTTTTATTTTTATTTGTCTCCTGAATTTGTTGCTACCAGCAACAGAAACAAACCAGTACGCTGTATGGGTACAAAATGGAAGTGGTGATGAAATATGTGTGTGTGTGCGTGTAGGGGTATGCGGGGGTGGGTGTGTGTGTGTGTAGGGGCGGGCGTGTGTGTGTGTGAGAGGCAGAGAGGCATGAAGAGTGCAGCTTAAGTGGCTGAAGTAGACATGATGCTACAACAGGAAAGTTCAGTTAATTTAAAATATGTTAAAGTGATCCTAGTAGGGGGAAACACACACACACACGCACGCACACACACACATTTAAAATATTCATATTTCCTTTCGCTGTCTCTTTAATTGTAATGATTGATGTTGCTTTTCCTTGTTTTATTCGCCCTGTTTTAGTGATACATGTGCAGTTAACTGTTCTTCAAGGTCGCTTATTTTTTTCAATAATTTACTATTTTGTTCTACAAACCTCTTTCTGTAGCTAAAGTATATAATTTTCTATTTGATTAGGTGAGGACACTGGGATCTGGCTCTTCTCACAAATTGTTCATTTGGAGAACAGATCACATTTGCAGATTGAATGATGGAAAGTCATCACTCTTATTTTCCATCGGCTGTCCTGACTGAGGAGAATTTGTCACGTCTTCAGCAGAGATTTCTTTATTCATGGAGTACGTAAATGTTTTATTTCACAGCAGAAGCAGAAAAGAAAACCCAGATAAAACGGAGAGAGAGAGGCAGCCGGATAAAATGTGAGGGGGAAATTCTATTCGCCGTTTCATAAATGCAGATTAAGATGCCAGCTGGTGCAAGCTCTCCAATTTCCACCTCGGAAATGGTGAATTGAGCATTATCATTGTGGAAAATCTCCTCTGGCTCAGCCCATCACACAACAACAGATTAAATAATGGGAGGAGTACAGCGTCCCGAACATGATGGACTGTTGGAGGGCTGAGCCTGCTCCAGAAAGATCACTAATTGAATGCTTTTGCATTTTCCCACGCGCCTGCTCATACAAAGAAAGAAAGAAGGAGAATTTTTGAAGACAGCAGTGTGCGCAGAATATCACACAGAGAAACAAGAGAGAGGTAAAGATAGAGACTCAGAGCCAGGAAGAAACGGAGGAGATGACAGCCAGAGCACTGCATGCTTCTGACTACCTGAATTACTCATTGCTTATAATTGTGATGTGAGTTTTGGCCTGAACTTTTTAGTTTGCTGTGGCTGCGTTCGCTGTCTGCCTGACAAGCTTCACCTCAAGCTCTGTATTAACCCGTCAACCTGTCGAGCTCAACTCTGCTCAGACGCTTTAGTCTGCAGCTACACTCTGGGATGGTTAATGAATAAAGGATAAGCAAAAAGAGAGTTTTATGTGCATAAATGTATACTCAGTGATGTGCAAAACGGCATGTTCATGCACATCAGTTCCAATCTCCAACTTCTCACAGCTACTTTCCCTCAGCAGAAGGAAGAGAGTTAAAAATGCAGCAGTTTATTGGATTGGACCGGTTAGTCCCTGTGTGTGGAGTGGAGCTTTCAGTTCAAAGAAAGCTGCTGTCTGACTGGCCCCTAAGTGGCTGGTGGGCGTCAGCTCTCAGAGCAGAGCGATTCAGACAGCATGCACATCTGAGTGCACAACATATTTCTATGCGTGGCTGTATGTTACACAGACAGCTGTGTTTCCTGCCTTAGTGGCACAAGATGGCAAAGATGTGCAAAACTCTTCAAATGATCTGCAGTGTAACCTTCAACTTTTGGGGGAAAAAATTACATAATTGAACAAATATAATACAATATAACATGAGCCATTCCTTCTAGCACATTCTTTCAGTAATATGTTCTTTCTCATGTTTCCTCCCCATGAAAACAGCTACTAGTGGATTCCAGTGGGTCGAGTTAGACTTTTGTCTTCTGATTTAAACGGTGTGTGTTTGCCCGGGTCATCAGAGCGTAGTGATAAAACATAAAAAAAATCATTTTATAAAGATGTTATAATAAAATCTAAGAGGAAAACTGATAGGTTTTACAGTAGATAGAAACAAAGTAATGAATCCATATATTTTGTTAGTTTGATGGCCTGAAACATCCTGGTTCGGTACCAACTGCTGTATTTGATTTGAGAAAACGGCTTCGCTGTTCCAGGACTTGTGTATGTGAGCGTATAAAAGCCTCCACTCTGAGGCGTGTCGCCAGCTCCAGTGACGGGTCGGCATCATGTGGCCAGGTAGAGGATTGGCTTTCCCTTCGTCCTCTCATATCAGGCTGTAATGAGGTCATTAGATCCTGCTAATAGCTTGTAAGGCCAGTCAACCAAAAGAAAACCAGAGGGATCAGCTTGCACTGAGTAAACCTGACCCTTCATCATGGACTTTAAAAGGAACACCAACATTTTAGCATGAAACTTATATCAGAACTTTCTACACCACACTCGATGGAGAACTGCAGGAAATATTATTTTTTTGCTTTCGACTTCAAAACTCTGATCTACTGTCCTACTTTATTGATAGAAAATGCAGATTTTCCACATCTAAGCGCCACACAAAGTTACAAAACTAAACTTTTAGCTCTTCCTTTGACTTCTTTAATTCATCTAAATGATCAAGTGGATCCTTGGAACTGTTTTTGTCATAATGCTGTTGTTCACCCCTGAAATATTCTTAGTCACAGTTTTAATTGCTGCAGATGGTGGAGGTTTCACCTCATCTAGCAATCCATTCTTCACATAACCCTGCTGTGACCCGAGCTGCTGCAGACCCATCTGTTCCTCAGAACCAGTAGCTGCTGCAATTCACTCATCCAGGGATACCAACACGACAAACTGCTGGGGAAACTAACAGTTTCTTACTTCATCCTTACTTTTCTTAAACAGTTGAAGAATGAAGAGTAATTCTGAGTTGCAAAATTTTGCTTACATACATTATGTTTTAGGTTTTTATGACTATATTTCAATTGATTGCAACAGAGAAGCCAGGATAATTAATGACGATTGTTTCTAGAGGCTTAAGAGTCTCGAAGGCTTATAAAATATTTATTATTTTTATGGAGATACTATAAAGAGCCATGCCTTAAGAAGCTGAGCTTTTCTACATTTCTTGCTCTGTTAATTATAGTAGCAGAATTACTATACTTAAGTAGCAATACAAAGAATGAGGTTGCATTTATAAACAGATCCTTCTAAAAGTAATAAAATTCCTTTGAAAAGTTTCAGATTTTGTCAAGAACCAATCACAAAATTCATTATATTCTATTGGAATATTTTTTGATGAACCAATTCAAAGTAGTAAATAATTGTAAGACATAGAATATCATCAGCAATATTAGGGACATTTACAACAATGAGTTTCCTTAGTAGGGATGGATGGAAATATAACGAAGCTGAGAAATCATCCTAGTTAAGCTGGAGATCAAGTGTGTTTTCTTATTGGTCCATTTCCTCTTATTGTCCCTCGTCATGTTTAATCACATTACACTGTTCAGCAAAGTTCTCACCGGTCATTCTCAGAATTTTATGAATCTTTCTCCAGACTACATCTGGGTTTAAAACAAGATAATCATGGGAAATGTTGGATCTGTTCTGGTTATATTGGTTATAATGGTTATATTGTACATTCAAAACCTTCTCCTGCAGAACAAAGGAGATGAATCAGTTTTTAACAGGAATTGGTATTGAGGGGGAGAAACAATCATGTTTCATAAACTGTGGCCCTTTCTGGCCCCTGTGGCCTGTGGCTTCGCTGTGACAGTTTGGCCTTTAGCAGTGAAAGAGCCATCCTCGTTTTCCTTGCAGCTTGCTTTTTTAGTAGCACTTCTCCTCCCTTCGCTCCCTTTCTGCCATCCTTTGAGGCAAATGTCAGCTAATTAAGGGTTACATGGTCGACCTTTCTCAACCCCACTTGGGCCCATTTCAGTCAATGAGCCACGCCATCCCAGAGTTGCTACAGGTTGTCCTTCTCTGCAGGAGTGGACCACAGAAACACAGAGATGCATAAACAGGTGTTTTGTTTTTCTGTTGCCTTTGATGTGCTAAATGCTGCTACATCCCTATAGAGCAGAGGATTTAAATAAGGGAATGCTAGTACCCAGATTGCAAGTGTTAAAACTTGGTTTTATTTAAGAACGTAATTCCAGTTGCAATAAAGTACAAACAGTTTAAGAACATCTCTGGATTTTTCTTTTTTTAATGCTGCGAGGAGAAGCAGAGTACACACTGTACCGTCCAACAGTAAATGAAGTAAATGAAGTCACATAAGTGCATCACTAAATGCAGAATGCATCAGTCTGCAGATTTTATCTCCATGGTTTTAACTTTCACTCTTGTTACAAGTAAAAAAGTAAAAAATATTACAATTATTTCCTCCTGTTCCACTCATTATTTGCTCTCTGAGGTTTTTATGAGATGATCCAGCAGATGTGACTTGTTGTTCTTCTTCAGTGTTTCAGTGTTACTCCTACAGCCAGCCTGCAGCTCTCTTCTCTCTCCCTAATGGCATTTATCACATTTCCATTTGTTTTCACAACACACCTGGAGAACACTGTTATAATGAATCTCCAGTTTCATTCATTATGTGTCCATTTTCTACTTTAATGCAATAATGACTCAACTAACTCCAAACATTCAGCTCCTGGAAAGGAAGTGAACATTTGAAATTCTGCACATCCAATTAAGGGTCTTTTTTTCTCATTGTTTGTTTGTGATGCTTGTAAATATGGAATTTATATAAATTAAGAAATAAAAGTGAGGAAGTTATTTCTCCAGGTATAGATAAAGTCATCTTTCTCCAGTGATTTTCCAGGCTTGTTTAGAGCCGTTTATTGAACAATTAAATTCAAAAATACTTCATTAATGGTAAATGGGAAATAAAAGTTTTAGAAATACAATCTATTCAAATTAAATAAAAATAAAATATATAAGTGTATAATTCTTCTCATATCCTCACCCAAAGTACTGTTTTTTTAAGAAATATTTTTTTATGATTCAACTGTTTTTATGATTAAATATAGATATTTTGCCAGATGGCTTTCTTTGTTGAGCAATCTTTAATTCTAAGCTAAAACACAAAGACAGTTAAAACTAATATCGTCACTTTGTTCCTCAATTCAGCTGATTGTGTTTTATAAAAGTCAACAGCTGCTTCTTATTTGAACAAAATTTTACAGGTTCTAACTTGTGTTTTCCATTTCAGAGACATCAAACCTGACAACATACTTCTGGATGAGCACGGTAAGGCGCTTTATTAAATTATCTTTAACCCCAAAGCGATTGTAGTTTTTCAGATGCAAGCTTTATAGCTGCGTCATGTTATAATTTATCTTTGGAAAATGACATAGAGAATGTGAGCCTGAGTTGAAGGAAGCGCTGAGCCATTTCTGTTCCAAACTATGACTTTGCATGGAGGGACGGTTGGTGTGTGAGGAACATGGATGAAACGGTGAAACACGTCTCATGGTATCAGGAAAATTCTGCTCAAAAGCACTCAGGTTTTAGTCAGACAGAGAGAAAAGAGGCACAGAAGTGGATGTGTGGTATTGTGTGTGTTTGTGTAAAAGATGCTGAGCAGAACAATAGTAAATCAAAGGAGCGTTAATATAGACTATAAAATCTTTCATCAATATGCTAATGAAGAGAAATATAAAGCAGTTCCAGTTACGGCTCGCTGTACGCAAACTTTTAAGATGTGGTGCACTCCAGATTTATTTATGTACTCTGGAAAAACACACTGGAGATGAGATGAGATGCTTTTCTCCAGTGAAAATGCAATGAAAATGCAGATGTGTGACACAGCAGTATAAATGGAGAATTACTTTGTCTGTTTAGTTTTCAGTGGAAAACGTGTTTTTATTTCTACCTGAACCGCATCACTAAAACAATTGATGATGTCATTATTTGGGAAAAAGAGCAAAATGTGATGTTGACTTCACTTCTTTGGCTGCAATTTGATTGAATATCTGAGACACTTGATCTGTGTGAAACCAAAAAGACCCCAGAAGGGTAGAGTGACTCCCAAAAGTATGTACACCCCTGTTGAAATGTCTAGGTTTGAATCAAAAGGCTAATCATAAAAGTGTTATTTTACTGATGCAAACACTTAATGCATCTTTCTCAACTTTTATGTTTTTCTTTCAACATGTTTTTACAGTTGAATTGCACAGCATCATTACAGTATAATGGGAAGAAGGTTAGACATTGTTCATAAACGTCTCATTTTTTACATCACCAAAGTTTAATAAAGTTACTTTTGAGAGTGATTTTAAATTAAGCCTCAAAGGAAAATTATGCAATTTGTATTTATTTGAATTTTTAAAGCCGTCCATAAGGGATAAAAATGTAAAAACTAACAGCCTGAACACTGGCCAGGAAATGTAGCTGTGTGACATATGAGCACTTGGACAGAGACAGAAGTCCTGGGATCTCAGGGGGCCGTGGACATCTGCTCAGGGATCTTAGGGGACATGTAGGATCAAGGTCCTGCTGTCAAAATGGAAAGGAGGCAAACTGGAGAGAAACAAAGGAAGACGGGGAGCCGGGAGGGAGAGAGGCAGACGAGATTAACCACTCAACAAGGAAAGGAAAAGAGTGATGAGCAAACATTTCTGGAAGAATTTGTCAAATAAAGGACAAACGTACAGAGATGTGAGAATATCAGGAGGGAAAAGAGAGACAGTTTATCAGATTTAGTCGGATTGATTCAGCAGGACAATAAATGCTCACCTGTAATCTCTCTCTTTCTCTGTGCACTTTTATCTATTCATGCACTCCAGCATCAATGTTTTTTCAACGCAGAGCTGGGTTTGCCTCCTCACTGAACTCTTCCAAACAACATGAGCCATCAGAGGGGGAAGTGAGCTGTTTTCTTCTCCACATGGGGAAATTTGAAAGCACAAATTGACCTGTGATCCTTTTATTCCACAGGGAGCTGCTTCATATAGGGGAAAAACAATTTACTCATGCCCAAATCATGGCGCTTTGTTAAGCAACACAGCCTGGGGATGCAGGGACGAGGACCTGGGGTTGTCTAGGTTATCCACTGCTGCATGTTTTCCTACAAAAACAGACGCAGTCCATGACGAGAATGTCATGATGTAAACTGCAGATCATTTCTCCACCCCAGACAAACAACGGGAGACATGAACAACTGTTATATCAACTCCCATTTGAGTCCTTAGAGTTACAAGTTTTAATTGTTGCCAAACAGAGCAGCTTTGACTAGGATGAGCTTATTGATCCATAGATCACCAATAATATTCATATTCATACAAGTGCGGAGGGAAAGACCAGGAATGTCATTACAGAAGCTTCTGGTGGTTTATTAAAGACTATCAATAGAATGTCTCTTTATTGGGGCCTGCCTACAGCAATGCATGGAGGCAGTGACTGACTTGCTTCAGTAGTCAATGACTGCACTGAATGTAGTTCTGACATTCAGCTCCTCCCTCTTCTGTAGGCACTGAGAGTTCCGCCATGTTGTAGTTCTGACCTTCAGTCGTTGTAGTTCTAAAGAGCAGCACAACTGTCATGTGAGTGAGACACAGAGGGAGAGATAGAAATCTAACTGTTTGAAGCAGTAAGTCTTTCTAACCTGAGAGAAAAAGATAAAGGCCTGAGAGGAATATTGAGGCTTTTATTTCAGTAACATTTTTCTTATAAATGGCTCCATTAATCCTATGAGTAACTCTGGTTGGGTTCAACCACTTATATGGTGCCCAAAACATTCTAGTTGTAACATTGTGCTCAGCTCTCCTCTATAGTGAGACAGTTCTGACATTCTGCTCTCCGCCATGGTTAGAACTACAGTGATGGGGCTTTTGTAGTCCAAACCAGCTGCTCTGCCTTCCTCTGTGTCCCGTTGCTATGGTGATTAATCCTCTGCCAACTGCCATGTGTGTGTCAGACAGAAAGCTGGAGGAAATTCTATCTTTGTGAGACTCCCCGTCAGTTTTAATGAAAAAAGCAGCCCGAACAGCTGCTTCCCATTCAGGATCCGTAAGGCCGATCCGAAAACCGTTTGAAGCATCTGAGAGGGCTATTTCTGGTCTCTGATACTACCGTGATTCATATCTGTAGCACACACACAGAAATGACAGCGATGAGAGAGAGATGGCTGTGCTGAGCTTTGAAACTTTTCAGAAAAGTCTGAAAATGAATGGCTGGGAGCCTGGGCTAACCTGGAACTTGTTTTTGTTCTGAAACACCTTGACAGAAAACTGTAAGCCCTAGAGAAATTTTGAAGACATTTTACGGGAGCAGGCATTCGGTGCGATGTTTTGACCGACTTTCAGAGCAACCGAGTGATATTTGTAGGCATGAGGGTGATTTCAAAATTATTTATTGGGTCAAAAATCTATTCATTTCCTCACTCTAACGGAGCGGCAGTTAATGTCCGTTACACTCTGCATTTCAGCAGTTGGAAATTTCGCTTGTTTTTCACTTTTTACGCTGCCATCGTAACTCCGATTCCCAAAAAAAGTAATAGCTCACCTCTCGGAACCGAGCCGCACGTTTTGACACCACTTTTGTGGGCGGGTACGTTTCACAAGTCAGTCACTGCTGTCCATATGCATTGCTATGGGCTGGCCCCAATAAGTCGCACAAATATTCACCCCTTCGTGGTTGTAGATGGACCTTTGACTGAAATCACAGCCTGGCGTCTGAGTGGAAACGTCTCAGTGGGGCTGCACATCTGGACACAGCAACGCTACTCCATTCTTCCATGGAAACCTGCTCAGTCTCAGTCGGGCTGCGTGGGAACAGCTGTGAACAGCCGTTTTCAAGTCCGGCTACAAATTCTACCTTTCCATGTGTAAATTAGAAATGCTTCTTGGAAATAATCAAAAATAACAGCCCTGGGTTTTACGTTTACCAACTGCATGGCAAGATTGAAGAAAAATGCACACCAACTTGTTGATGATGGGTTTATATGATAAACAGAGAACTGTTCATTTCTGGAGACGGACAGGTTGTAAGACCAGTGGAGATTTTAATCTTTGCTTTGGATAATTATTTGTGTTTAATTAATTGAATAGAAAACATGACGGTACTTGTTAGTATTGTAGGTTAACAGTTGGGGAAATGTTTCTGTTGTTGGTTTTCCTTCAGACTGCAGGAATGAAACAAGCAGCAGCATGTTGAGCGTAAGGTTATGTGTTAAATGTCTGCGATGTTGTCTTGTTTTATATGGACGTTTGCCGTACTGATTTTCTAAATAATTCTGCCATAAGCATGTCTAATTCAACAAAAGAAAAGTTTAAAGCAAGCGAGCTGAAAGGAACTGATAGTATTTATCTACTTAAACATTAAAGACATTTTTTATGCATAAGGGTCAGGAGGGACGCCCATTCATCCGAGTAATCACTGCTCTGCATACCCGGCTGCACTCTAACTGCCCCAGGTATAGAAAATGTAGCGTATGCAGACATATATCCCACATTCAGCTCATTAGTGTGTGATCAGTGAGCATGGCAAAGACCAGGCCTTCTCTCTCTCAGGTCACTGCTGTGACTTTGAAAACCTCTGACGTTGCTACTGCCTCCCCCGCAGAATCAGGAATAATCAATAAGGAGTAATTACATTTTCTTTGACCAGGTTGTGCAGTGGATGTCTTCTTCCTTGATAATAAAAGCTAAGATTTAAGAGAAACCTGCCTGAAAGCTCCACTGGTTTTAGTAAATGTAGTAGTAATAATGTGATTCGCCTCATCTGCAGGCCATGTCCATCTGACAGACTTCAACATCGCAGCCATCGTAAAAGAAGACCTGAAGGCAACATCAATCGCTGGAACCAAACCATACATGGGTAAGATCACAACATTTTTCTCAATTTTTCAAAGTCCAGTTGGATCTGGACTGAATCAAACTCACTAAACAAATCGATGCTGCAGTCTGGATTCCTCCTCTTTTTGTTTGAAACTCAGTTTGACTTGTTGGTGAGTAAAAAGAAAAGTTCTGGCTTCGCTCATAGAAAGATTTATAAATGCACTTATAAATGATCTGTGATATTGAATGTATTTTTTCCATGAAAACACCAAACACTGACCAGCATTTTCTTTGTTTATTTTAAGAGGAGCCTTTTATCAAAGGTGAATGCTGGAATAAAAAAACTTTGTCCAGAGCTGAAAAAATATTTCATTATTTCACCTTTTTATCTTTTTGTTGTACTTCAATGTTTCTGATTATCACATTTTAATGTGAGGTAATAATAACTCAAGTAAAAACAAAAGAACATGTTATTTATTTGATAACTTTTAACAAAGAATAATTTCATTACAGCTCATGTTAATCCAGCAGCTCATTAAGTTCCACCAGCACTAATTTGCTTAAGATTTGTAATTTTAGGTGGAATTACTTATCGTTAATGTGTTGGATTAGTACTTACTATTTCTGTATTTTAATTTTTATTGACTCTAGAAGAAAACTAATGAAAGGTTTCATAGTTATTAGACATTTTTTGTAAACTTCCTGTATAATTTGAAGCACTACTGTCTCTAAAAAAAGAGAAGGTTTATCCCTTTAGGCCCAGATGTGCTTCACCTCCCTGTGACTCCTAAATGCATCAGACATCACTTTGATGTGGATCCAGCCTCTGTGAGATTAGATGGGAGTTAATAGGATTTCAGGCGGATATAAATGATGAGGTGGAACATTTATTTTTCTGTTTTCAAGGTTTGAGTTTGTTTGTGTCAAGCAAACATTATTTATTTTTTTGTGAAAAATTGGAATGATGTAAAGTGAGTGTAGAATCCTGTGTGACAAGCTTACAGTGGAAGATCATGGCATAAAGGCAGCTCTGGTCAAAATATACACAGAAAATTTAAAATCAATTAACTTTCATCTCACAACAAAAAAAGACAAAAATCCAAGTTTTAATGTGAGTTGAACAAATATCCCCAAATGGATAATCAGTCTGAGTTGATCAATGTTTTATTAATATGTGATCTCATTTTTTCATGTAGAAAACCATGACAGGCAGAGAAACCTATTTCTCTATGTGCTTCCATCTGCATGGTAAAATGTGGTGGCAGCATCATGCTGCTGGGATTCTTTCATTAGCAGAAAGAGAAACTGGCAAGAGTTGAAGGAGGAGCAAAATACAATGCAATACTGGAAGAATAACAAACATTTGAGGTTTCAAAGGACTTTTGTGTGAGCATAATCCTGTCAAAGTAAAAGTAAAAAAAAACAACAAAGCATTAACACAATGAAATGTATGAGTCAGCTACTCTGTAGCATCATAAAAAGCTTGGGGGTTTGTTAGATGAAGTGTGTGCAAACAAGCAGAACACAATTTACCCAAGAATAGATGATTCTCTTCTATTAGAGGAAGAGAATAACCAACCGTTAGTCACCGCCTGACTGCGCTGTCTGCTGTGAAATACGTAAAACATAAGCAATCCGATTCTAAATCTGCCTCCACAGTTTGATCATCACTCCTGTCAAAAAGGATGAAATTCATCATTTTATGTCCAGAACCAACAGGCCAGCAGCGACCCTGAAGTCTCCACATGTATTTTTAAGTCTGATGCGTCACCATGTGTGATCTAGTGCAGAATACAACAGATCAGGACGTGTATAAAGAAATTCATGGCGAAAGGGGGAACAAAATGTCTCGTGCATTTTCAGCAGTCACTAAATTTTCAAGCTAAAATTTTACAAACTAAAATAACATTCAACATCTTTCTGTAGTACTTCAGTTTTTTGAGATGGAGCATTCAGCTGAGCCAAATACAATCTAAATAATAAAAAAAGTCTCAAAATACATTTTCTTCTTATATTAAGTAACCCTGAATGTTGTGATGTTTTAATGATATTGTGTGTTATATTCTCTTCAGCTCCAGAGCTGTTCCAGAGCTTCGAAGGATCCCACCCTGGTTACTCCTTCTCTGTTGACTGGTGGTCTCTGGGGATTGCAGCCTATGAACTGCTGAGAGGACAGGTAACAAACACAAAGTGCTCTCAAATGGCTCACCTCTGTGTGACCTTTGACCTGACTGTAGTCAGTAATGCATGTGATTCATGCAAGAAGGTATTTAACTGATCAATAATCAGCATTTCACAATGTTAAGGGAGGTCGTTCATTTAAAAAAATCCCTTTCTTGCATGAAGATGTCACTGCTCTATCATGGATGAGAAATGAGTTTCCACTTATTTTCACTCTGTTCTATTTTAGCATATAATTTAGAAAAACCTTGAGCTCCCTCATCATTTTAAATGGCAATCAAAGCTGATATGAAAATGTAAAGAAGTAGTTTTTTCTCCTTTTCTTTTTACCCTGGTCTAACCAAACTATTTGTCACATTAATTCCACTACAGACAGTGAATTATTTTCCTCTTTGTTCTGAAACTTCTCACCTTATTCTACAGACTGCAAGAACTTCAATCTGTTACTGACTTTAAATATGCTAATCATTTATTTGACAGATACTGTAGCTAAAACATTTAAAAAGGCAACTTCAGTACTGAATAATTCATCAGACTGATCACAATATCTTACCTACTATTTCAAATTATTAGGTAAGATGTATATATGTATGTAAAATAAATACTAGAGCAGGGAAAAGTGCTTTCAGTGACAAACTATGATGTTTATTGCCTCTAAACGGCTCGACAGCCTCGTCAGATTATATTAACACTAATTTATGAATTAACATAATATTATATTAATATTAATTATTAATTAACATATGATTACATTTCATGAACAAACAAGAAGTTTCATTTTAAAATAAAGTTAAAGTTTCTTTCTCTGCATTTTTGGTTAAAACGTTTTTGTTCTTGACTCAGTGAAGTTACACAGTAATATTATTCAAGGAAGAGTATCAGGACTTTATCATTATTACACAAATAAAAGTTTGATGTGGTAAATCTTCTCATAAAAGTGATTTTTTTTTCCAAAACGTTATTGAAGTAACGATCAGTAATGATCTACTTTTAGTCTTCAGGCTCTGGTATCTATGAGGAAATGAATGAAGAAACATTTCTTCTTTTGTGCTGCAAAAACATGTGTGTATTAGGAACACAGTGGGTCGTCTTGAACAAGATCCTTCAGAGAACAGTGCGGTCTTAATCAAATCGAACAGGCCTGGAGGGTAGATATTTTCACAAGACTTAAATCTTATCACGACTTCTTCTTAAACTCTCTTTCTTAAGCTGCTCTGCCACATCGCACCACATTAATGCCTCACTTTATTTCACCTTTGCCTGACCATTAGCTGCAATGTGCTGAGCTCTGCAGAGGAGCAAATCAATTCTTGTCTATTTGTTTTATTTCTTCCAACCTCCTAAACTGTTTTAACTGCACAGTGAGTTAAAATAATAGGAACAGGAATGTTAGGACGGTCCTGCACTCAGTTACAGGCAAATGAAAGTGGGGAGGAATCGTGACACCTGGGGTATTAGATTATTAGATTATGTCACAGAAAAATGCGAAATGTATCCATTTTGTCTTTTCACCTCTCCATCTTGAATCACTTTGTTTCATCCAAAGACAAAACTTCATCCCTTATTCCCCTTGTCCTCAATGCTGTCATTTGTCTTTATCAGAGCAGAAAATGAGACCATAAAAGGTGTGAGCAAGGGGAATATCTCTTCTCTTCTCCTCCCATCTCCACTCTTTGTTGCTATTTCAGAGACCATATGTGATGAGATCCAACACACCATCTAATGAGATTCTACAAATGTTCCACAAAGTCCATCCCACTTACCCGGCAGCCTGGTCTCTGGAAATGAAGTCTCTGCTCAGAAAGGTACATTTCTATGAATGTGTCTATAAGGTTATCAAGATCAGATTAGAGGAACATCAGCATGAGCTGCTTAAAATAGGAGGAGTCTTGTTGTTTGACTCAATCAGCCAGTTATAGTTTGGTCACTTGAGGGCAGTATTAGATCGTGCATAGAGCATTTCAGCCTAACCTGCATCCAAAGACGCCCAGTGGATTACAAAGCATAGAGGAAAGTAAAGCAAGATGCAGAAAGTAATTCTAAGTAAGTTAAAACTTACTAACAACATTGTTCTCATTGTTCTTTTACTCACTGAACTACTGACAACATGTCTCTGAAATTCCAAGCACAATTATAGTATGTATTTGCAGAAAGTAAGAAATGGTCAAAATAATGAAAAAGATGCTTTCAGATCTCAGATAATGCAAATAAAACAAGGCCATTCATTTAGAAACAACAACACTAATTTTTTTAACTCAAGAAGAGTTCAGAAATCAATATTTGGTGGAATAACCAGGTTTTTAATAGTTCAGTGCAGAAGTCGCTTAGGTTTTTTCAGAGCCTTGTATATTTCAATACATATAAACTGCTCAAAAAGTAGTTTGCTATAAGCACCAGACATTTTTCAGGTCATGTTTCACAGAGTAAAACATCAGAACTTGTATTCCTGAGAGATGGTAGATGATCTACACAAGCTGTGCTGAACAATAATAACTGTTAATGTTCAGAATCTCTAAAATGTTCTCGTCATTGAGATTTATTAGTAAAACTGAAGGACTTTCTCTTCTTTGATCATCTTCTCTTGCCATCAATTCACTGCAGTCTAACTGTTGCATTGCTTCGTGCTCAGACTCCTCTGAGCTCATTGGCATTCCTGTTGCCTGAGTGTGTGTGTGTGTGTGTGTGTGCGTGTGTGTGTGTGAAAGGGGAAGGAAAAGAGAGGGGAGAAGAGAAAATGAGAATGAAAAGAAAAGTCCATGCTCAATACATTTGTCCTTCATCTTCCAGGCATGTCAGGCCACTGTTTTTTTGCTACCTGAATGCATTTCATTTCATTTTCCTCTTTCTGTTCCTCCTGGTTTTGGAATCTCTCCCTCTCCTTTCAGGCTGCCTGACTTCTGAAGGGTGTCTTCATCCCGTCAGTTTTCTGCCTCATCCTTCAGGCGAAGCACATCCTCCTGTCAGTGTCTCAGCGAGACTCTGATCCCAACTTGTACACAATCATTCTGACTAAAATCTTTTTCTCTGCTTCAGTTGCTGTGCATAGATGTCCAGAAGCGCATATCCTGTCTCGCAGAGCTGCAAGATCTGGATTACATGTCTGACGTCAACTGGGACACAGTTCTCAACAAACAGCTTCCTCCAGGCTTTATTCCTAATGTGAGGATAAAAAATATGAAGACTGACTGACTCTTTGGATTAGACAGCAAAATACTCATACAAACACTGTTGAATTTTTATTCTACTATTCTAATACCAGGATAATTATATTTTGACTAAGTCAATCTTCCTTCATAAATACAAAATACAGTTTTTAGATTCCTATGGTAGAATTTTGACTCACTGATTTTTGCAGATTTTTTTTATTCTCTCATATTGAAGAGTTTTAGGAATCAATTTCTTGTTTCAAATCATACTGCAGTGCATCATTTGGTTCCTTTTAACTTTCATTTCTTGTTCACCCATTCAGAGTTTGACTTACTGATGTGCTTTGGATTCTCGTCCTGCTGCATCATACGAGGGTTTAATGTCACAAACTGTTGGTCAAGTGTTCTCCTTGTGGGATTTTCTGCTGTTTATCAGAATTGATGGTTTCAGTCATTGAAGTCACAACGACTCTCTGCTAATTCTGGTCCTGAATTAGCAGAGAAATTCATCGCAATTCAGCTTCTATGTTCGACTGCCATGACGCTCTAGAACATCTTCTTAAAAGTCTTAAGGATCATCAAAATCTTTTCTCAGAAATCTGACCTTGATATTCTGTTAGATCAGTAGTTGCTGCTACCTTAGAATTACAGCTTGGATACATTTTCCCCAATTTCCTTTTGGGGAAAAATGCAATGATTGAATGCTGGCATCATCTGAGGCCAGTAAGACCTTCAAGACTTTAGATGTTGTTCTTAGTTCTTTTTTGACCTCCTGGATAAGTAATCAAAATACTATTGGAGTCATTTTCTTCAGTCAGTCGCTCCTTTATAGGTTAATCTGTTCCATGTTTGCTCCATTTGTGGAAAATGTTTCTCACTACGTTTCACTAGAAGCCCATTAGAAACGGCGCTGTAACATGTTCCAGACAGATAAATATCAAACATGTGGCCAGACAATTAATATCTAATTAAAAATCTAAAAGCAAGCAATGCTACTATATTTACACTTAGGGGGATGTTGGTTTTTCCCTCAATAAATCTTAATTTTAAAACAGTTTTTTATCCTAAATTTACAAAAACAAATGTTTAGTAGATATAGACAAATAAAAGCACAATCCGATCTGCACATTGTCGTCTGGCAGCTGAAAACACCCTGGAGGGCCGAGTCCAATCTCCCACCGAGCCTAAACCTTGGCTTTATTTGAATCTGCTTACCCTACCTGCCATGCATGCTGATCTGACAAAATTCCAACTTGTATTTGGTAAAAAGTCGTTTGCAGGGGGAGTGGGGACGTTCACGTGGACATTGTCCAGAATAGCACCAAGCAGGATGCTGGGAGGCCCCTTCAGTTGAAACTGATAGAAAGCATCATGACACCTGTAACGTCTAACATGGAAACAACTTCTCCCAATCTCCTTTAAAAGTTTGTTTTTTCTTTTTAAAGAGACGGAGACTAAACTGTGACCCCACCTTTGAGCTGGAGGAAATGATCCTGGAGTCCAAGCCACTTCATAAGAAGAAGAAAAGACTAGCTAGAAAGACCAGGGAACAGGGATCGGACGGATCCCCGCAGGTAAATGTGTTCTGATGGAGCCCGTTGTCCGAGTTCATCCACAGCTCTGGACACACTGTCTGACATCTTATTTCCATCATTTGCTGATATTTGTTTCTATCAGTCAAAGATGATACTGTCTATAAATATCAGCTGTGTTTGTGCAACGCCTCAACATATCCATTTACCAAAGGCCTTTGGGGCCACTTATGAAAGCTGGAACTTAAGTCAGAACAAAAGAAAGAGTGTGTGTGTTGTCTGTGTGTGAAGAGCGAACAAGATGCCGGCTGAAGCCTGGTGGATCAATACGGAATAAAAACGTTGCCCTTATATCTGTCCCAGCATGCTTTTTGCACATCACCCTGCAGCTGCTCTGTATTCTGTCTAGATCTCTCTTGTTTCTTCTCATCTTCATCCTCTTCCTTTCATCCTTTGTTCTTTCACTGTCTTGAGACTCCATCAACAGTTCTGTCAACCCTTGTGCTTTTCAGTTCCAGGAAGTGTTCATTCCTCGTGTTTCTTTAATTTCCAAAACTAATGCAGAGTAAAACTTCAACATTTTTATTTTGCTACATCTGCGTTGCTTATGCTGCCTCAGCTAACTGGCAAAGATGGCTGAGAATTCAGAAACTCTGCTGTCATTTCACACAATGATGCATTTCTACCTTTTCTAAAAATGTCCTTTCCACATATAATTCAGACATGTACACTGGTTGAAATAGATGTCAAGCTCTTTATTGTATCATTTGTTTTCAGTGTATCTTTTTGTTCCTTACTGCCTTTCCAGCTTGTTTTACTAATTTAGTTGAAATTAATTTATTACACAAAATAGTAGAAATGATACTAATATCTGTGAAATAATTCCAGCAGTGAGAATTATTCTTTATCACCTGCAAAGTCAACTTCAGACAAAACACTGCTAAATCTCAGAAGAATGTCCCTCTTGGGCTTCCATCCAGCAGACCACTTCCCAGGAGGGTTGTCACACTAAGTGGACAGTTTAATCCAGTATTTGGAGCTTTTAGCCTCTAAATTGTCTGTTTAAAAGCATCCACTAAAGCAGTGTCAAAAGAGTGAAAAACAAGGAGGGAATCGTCAGCACTTATGTTTGGGTTTTAAACACTGGCCCTGTTTGTAGCAGGCCCAGTGTTTTGTTTTTTACTGCTCTATCTCATCAGTCTATAATAGACATTAAGGCCACACCCTTCCTCTGATAGGTCCTTTAAATAACTAAAAGAGAGACACAAAAAGCACAGTTCAGTCACTTACAGTATAAGCCTTGCTTAACAGCACAAAAAGACACTTAGAGAAACGATTCACATTTATTGGTCACAATAAAAACTGTGTTTAAGTTCTGTGGGAAATTTCTTTTAATTTCTTTTGAATGGATAGCTGGTCAAACCTACAAATGATCGACATGTTAGGCTCTACTGATGCTTAAGGAGTATTTTAGTCAGACAAGTCCTGCATCCCATGCTGTTTGCAGACATGCATTGAGGATGTTGTGTTACTGGGAGCTTCATATATTTACCATCTCTCCTTATACACGATAATAGTGCAGCTGAAGCCTTTGCTACAGTTTCACATCTGCAATCTATGAATACTAGTGTATCAAAAACCCCGACTAAAGGCAGGTTTCAAGCTAACGAATGGCTGTGCAGACCTTGAACATAAAGTCCAGTCATGTTTGTGAAGTATGTGAGCCGGTCAGGTCCTCTGTGTTACATCTATTACTTTTGGTTTGCCACATGTGCTGTTATTCCTATTTGTTGATTTTCTTTTGCTGCTTTTGTTTCTTTGTCCTTTCTGCCATTCACATCACAAGTTCTCCTGGTCCTCAAGGCCAGCATCGGGTTCTTTGTTCTGTCACATTTTGTGGATTTTCTTTCTGATAGCAGGTGTAGCTTCTGAAAAACACATTTGTCTGTCTGCTATAAAATTGTTGGCCAGTGATTCCTATTTGTGAGTTTTTTCTCTTTGTTGTTCTACTATGTAAGATTATTATAAAATTCCCTCACTGGTCCTTTTGGCTCTTTTCTTCCTTTTTAACCTGTTCTCCTCTTCTTGTCTTCATCATCATTTAGCTTTTATTTTCCAAAAGCTTTTCCCATGCCTGTCCTCTTTTCATTGTTGGACTTAAACCCTTGGAGCTGACATTAATAATTTCCTAGATTTAAGGTCCAGTTCAAATAAGCTTAAACAGAAAGTTGCTCCTTGCACAAGTGGGACTCCATGTTTGAACATTTAAATGAGGATAAGAGCAGACTTCCTTAGATACACTAATAATCTACACGCTTTTTAAATTCAATAAAGTTCAGACCTTTTCCAAATCCTCAGATGGTGGCTTTGGCTTTTCTTAAAGGTTAGTTATCTAAATAACATTTAATGGCATTCCAGATTATATGATTATATGATATTATATGAAACTTTTTTCCCTCTCCTGTTTCTGTCTGGGATCATTTCTCTTTCACTTGGAGTAAAGTGAGTCAGCGATTCTATATTTTTATGATCTCTTTCCTCACTGCCTGTTTGCGAGCATGAGAAAGCACCTGTCTGCTCGTCTTGGCTCTACATTAGTGTCGGGCCTGCTGCTGCCTGGTCTCACATGATGGAGTGGAAAACATTACAGAAAAACCAGGTGGAAACATCTGAGCAAACGTGTCCTTTAAAACTTGAACTTTTTCACATTTTGTCAAGTTAAATCACTCTGTTTACTAACTAACGTCCTCTGCAGGCAATTTGTTGACTTGGATTAAATTTATTCCATAAAATCTAAAAACAATGCTTAGGTTGGTAGGTAAAAAGTAACAAAATGTAATTAGTTTAAGAGATATGAATGTTTTTGCAAAGCGTTGCAGGTTCCTTCTTCAACTGTCACAAAGGAGCAAACATGGCGAGGAATGTTATATGTGACATGTGTAATATAAACTGTTCAGATAAATGTTGACAGCAAAATACTATAGAAACAAAATCAAAGGAAGAATTGATCAACCAATTATTACAAAACCTAATTCTTATAACTGATGGGGGTTTTCCTTTGACACTTTCATGACACTTTGCCATTATTGAGTTTCTTAGTCATCCTGCTTGTATCTGTTGTTCCCAGAATGGACAGCTGCAGCAGCGTTTGGACAACGTCCAGAGGGACTTCATTGTCTTCAACAGAGAAAAGTAAGGAACCTCCACTAAACCACACCAGCAGCATTTACTCTGAAAATATATCACTGGTAAATAATTAAATACATTTGAGACCAAGATTCAGATTCTACCATATTTAGACTTGTGAAGCATATTAAATTAAATCAAGTGTTCCTTGGTGGCTGATAAAATCATATGGGATTCTGTGAAAGAAAAGTAAAGCTGTTTTTTATGGTATGTTTGTGGGTTTATGATCAAGGCAAAAACACAGCAACTGGTATCAACTGGAGCCTTAATGCTGACTGCGAGGTGGAGGAAAAAAGTTTTAGATGTATGCGAGGAAAAAACTGCAGACAAGAAATAACATTTTTACTGGCTCTTTCTAAATATATAAATGTGGAAGGCAAATTGGAAAACTTCAAAGTATTGAGAAAAAAGTGGATTTGAGCAAATCCGTCATTCTTTCTGATTTATATATTTCACCCTCCAAAACAAACCTTTGGATATAAATGTAGTGATTGAAACAAAAAGACCAAACGATGCTTAAACATCTCTTAGATTACATCAACCAACACAATGGCTTCCATCAACTGTAGCTTTCTCATTGAAAAAAAGCTAATAAAAATATTAAATTAGCATAAAAATTGTCAAAAACATTAAGGATATGCAACTTACTCATTAAAAATCAAATGTTAGAAACAATTTAGGGATTAATTCTTAAATCACCATCTAAATATCATATCACATGGACATATGGACACATTTTAGAAATATGCAGCTTTATGGTGGCACTATGATGAATAAATAGGCTCATTAAAATGTGACAAGAGGAAAAATGATCTGCTCAACATGAGACTTTTGTTCTTATCTCAACAGGTCAAGAAAAGTCGTGGTGGATTCTGAACTATCCACAAGTGAGAAGAACAAGGCAATAGAGGACGGACAAAACAACAATGTTGAACCAGCTGCCTATTTATCAGGATAGGCTTCCTGCTCCCAGATCCCCACCTCTTCACTTGCACTTGCCTCCAGCTTGCAGTTCAGCAACTTACAAGCAGAACCTGGGGTTCTGTCAGCACATGCCCTCACACCTGGTCCTCTATGGTCCTGCACTCCTTCCATAGTCTGTAAAATCTCAAGAACAGCACTGTGCACACTTGTTTCACACCATTAGACCTAAAAAGCAGCGAGGCGTCAAAATATGGTGTCCCTGGGAGACAGCCATGTCAGAGACTGACTGACGGACAGCTTTGCTGTCACCAAACGGATGGACTCCCAGCAGAGTCACTCGTATCATTTCCCCTTCCGTCACCCTGGTGCTCTTACGTCTGCTCAGCCTCGGTTCTGAGCAGAGTGCTGTAGCAAGAAGCCAGATCATTTCCAAAACGACAACAGAGCACCTCCACCCGAATGTACTGACATTGGTTTTATTATGAGAGGTTTTCTAGGAAATTTAATTATAATACTGCAGTTGGCCATGCTACATAATAGAGCTGTAATTTCACAGGATGTAAAGGTTATTTTAATGGAAGGGAGACGCTTCTTTCTGAAAATGCACCAAAACTTACCAGGTACTTTCCATCATGAACTGAGTCTTTTTCTGTTGCTTTTTTTGGCACCTTGCCTGGGACATTTTAAATGTATTGGCAAGGTCTAGTCAAAGGCCAGACCTCACTTCAATACTAGTTAATTTCCTGAAGCTCAAAGCTAGCTAGTCGGAACCTTACAGGTACTCTAGTAAGTTCTGAATGGCAACCTCTAAGTTTTAGAAAAGTAGCTGGTGAGTTCAGGAGAAAAACTTGTAATTTCCAGAAACTATTTAATACAGTTCATTGAGAAAGTATTCACCCCTCTTGGCATTTCCTGCGTTTTCTAGCTCACAACATGGAAAATGGGATTATTTTAGGATTTGCATCATTTTATTTAAAGCCACTTTCAACGTTTAATTTTCTTTTTTATTGTGAAACAAACAGCAAATGTTTGTACAACTGTTCACTCCCTTTTGCAGCAATTACATCTGTAAGTCACGTTGGTTAAGTCTCTCGGAGCTCGCCTCATCTTGCCTCTGGGATTGTTGTCCCTCAAGATAAAACCTCTCCAGCAATATTAAGTCTGACCACAGATTGTCAATTGAAGTGAGATCTGGCCTTTGACTAGACCTTGTCCCATTAAACCAGTTGAGTGGTGCTTCAGCAGAATGCTTTGGGTCGTTGTCTTGCTGAAAGGTGAACCTCCGTCCCAGTCTCACATCGCTGATAGACTGAAATAAGGTTTTACTCAAGAATATTCCTGTTAGTCTCCATTGATCTTCACCTCAGATCCAAACAGTTCTGCAGACCCTGCTGCTCTGTTCTTGGGGTGCAGAGACGTGCTGAGTTGAGCCAGACAATGGTTTCCTTGGTGACTGAAAAGTGAAGTGTTTTTGTCTTCCACAAAACCCAGCTCTGTGAAGTACATAGCTCACATTGGTCATATGAATAGATACTCCAGTCTCTGCTTTACACAAAAAAATATCAAGATCGGTGGATAGTTTTGCACTGTAGGTTCAGGAAAGAACATGGTATGTCTTGCAATGTAACCTAGAAGTTCTGGAAACTATTTGATGAGTAGCTATGAGTAACATAGGTACTTATCAGATAGTTTTCCAGAAAGTGTCTGGTAAGTTTTGGAAGTTGACATCCAAGTTCCAGGATAGTAACATGTTAGTTATAGGAAAGTACTTGGTCAGTTTGGTGGAATAATCTCTGCATTGCACAGGGCAACCTGAAAAGTCTGCAAAAGCATGAGCTCCATCATGTAGCGCCGCCAACTTTAAAGTCATCATGTGTATGAAAACCTAAGGAGCTGAGCCTGAAACATTTAATAATAAATGATTGCATAGAAACATTTTTCCTCTATGATCCATATAACTGTGGATACAAGCATGACAGAAGCAGCATTATTAAACTGCTAGTCTTATTAGACAAACCAAACTTTGTTTTTAATGATGTAAGAATGATTCGAATTGAACTAGAGGCTTGAAAATGAATGGCTTGCTTTTTCAGGGCGATATTTAAATGGATAGTGATCCTGATGCTTAGCTTGGCTAATTAAGCTAGCAGTGATGCAGCATTTCAGACGTAAGAGAAAAAAGTAAAACCTAAAATCTTTGTGATTTGCTTACAGTTGAGGTTTTAAGTTCTAGAAAAATGTTTGTGGAATGAAAAAAGAAGATACAACATGGTTTAATCTCGAGGGAAACTAGGAAATTAAATGGTAACTTAATTGATTACCCTTGAGGAAAAAAATAAAAAACTTAGCCTTGGTCTGCAAATGGCCTACATATTATTTTCATTATTGGTAGCATTTATGCAACTAATGCTGTGAATGAATAAATCTTAGGGATGGACACATGAATTTTATGAGGAAGCGTCGGCACTTTCTGCCAGATGTGTGTTGATGTATTTCCTCTTTTGAGTTAATCAGTTATTTATCATATGAAAATGTCAGTTTGTCTCTACAAACTGTTTGTACGATATTCAAATCCAGGATTCTGCTCCTGGCACACATGAGGCAACATTACGATGTTATTAGAATAAACATTTCTCATCAACTCAAAATATTTGCCTGCTTACACAAAGAGGGATGCCTTATAGATATCAACTCCTGTATGTAAAAGTAATGAAATCCTCACCTTCTTTAAAGCTACTCAATAAAAATATCAATTTTAGTGATGACTCATCGCTCCACTGATTCTGCTGTTATCTAGCTGCAATGTGAGTCAGTCCTTTCAAGCTTCTTTATTGTAATTAACTTTAAAATAAATTTAGTTCTTTAAATTCATTAGTAATGGCACTTTTCTATTGAAGATTGGTACAATGTTTTCACTGACCTTTGTGTTCTTGTTCTTGCTGTTGAGGTAACTGTGCAGATCTGAAGCTGGTATCCTTTGTAGGAAGAACTTGGGATAGCCAAAGGATTAGTCTGAGCTTGTTTAACTGTGCAAATAATATTTGGGGAATAATTATTCAAACTTGTACATTTAAAGTAGCGTTTGGCTACTAAAAAGGGAGGAGCGTATTGAATAAAATGAGTGATATTCAACTAAAAGGATTTCTGACATTGACACATTTGAATAACCATTTACAAATAGTATTTATTCCAGGTAAATCAAAGTAAAAGTGAGGAGTCTTTAACCTAAGCATAATTCTAGTCTATTGTTTGATAAGAAAATTGTCCAACTGTGAATTTTACCCTGTTCCTTCAGTTATCACTGTGTATTTACTGTGAGCAATTGTAATGAAGTTTAAAATTTTAATGTGTGCCTTAAATAATATATTTCTTTTTTGGAAACAATACCCCTATGTTGTTTGCTTTGTTCTAGTGTATTGAATTATTATTATTATTTTAATTTTTTTGTCATAAAAGTGCAGGCTGCCCTCTAGTGTTGTTTGACTGGTATTACAACAAATGGCTAAAATGTTGGGAGTTTTAATATGACTGCTGAGAATATTTTACAAAAAGACATTTTAAATGAATAGTTTAGTAAAAATGCATTTACTTACATACAACAGAAAGACTTCCTCTTCTGCTGCAGTTGACCAGCTTTTTGAGTTACTCTCTCCCTCTTACTCTCATCGTCTGTTTACGATTTGAGCTAACTGCTCCCTGAGGTCATCTGGAGGGTACAGCCCATTCCTTCCTCCACTGCAGACTTCGCTGAGGCAGCACTTTCCACATTATTGGCTCAACTAGAGAGGGGATTTTCGGTTGATAAATGCTTCCACTTCTGTCTGCCACTGCTGCAGATAAGCAGGCCACTTCAGCATATGAATTTGGCAGTAAGATGGTTAAAGTAAAATATGAGATAAAGATTTTGGAGAGAAATGTGTTCAGAGAGGACAGGAACCGCTGCCATATTCCTGATTAAAAAAGAGTTGCTACTTTGTCTTCCACACAAAATTTGATGTCCTTTCATCCATTTTCCATTTATGATCTTAACTTGAAACCAGAAGTTTACATACATCAAATTAAAAAGACATATTTTTTCTCTTCTGCCTGAGGTTAAATCAACCAAATTTCTTTAGTTTTAGTGTGGTTAGATTTTCCTAAAGTAATTTCTGTTTGCTTGAGTGGCTAATACAATTCTAATTTTGAAAACATTAATAAATACATTTCTGACATAATCTCTCATTATTGTGGCATTTTGCAAATATAAATAATTGCGGCAATTCCTACCTAAAACAAGAGAAGTTCAGACTGATTTAAGTTCAGACTGATTTAAGTTCAGTCTGATTTAAGTTCAAACTGATTTAAATTCAGACTGATTTAAGTTCAGACTGATTTAAGTTCAAACTGATTTAAGTTCAGTCTGATTTAAGTTCAGTCTGATTTAAGTTCAGTCTGATTTAAGTTCAAATGGTGAGGAAATGTCTGATTCATTTCACTGAGTGTATGTAAACGTCTGGTTAACTTTGTGAAGCGCTACATCGATTCTAACGTTTGACATAAATGGGATGATTGTGATCTGTTGAAAATTCAGTGAAAATAAATACAGAAGTAAAATGCAGAGTGAAATTATTATTCAAGTTTTCTTAATGGAAATGTGAAAACGATGGAAGTTTTCCAAATAAATTCATCCCATAAACCAATCCCATAACCACGATTTATCCAAGACTAATTCCATTCTAGATTGTTTATCTTTTTAGCAAACTGATGGAGTGTGTAAATAAACCAAACAAAATGCCATTTAGTTTGAGAGTATATTAATATTTTATGTTATATCCTGATTACATTGATAGTGGCTCTGATGACTGTAGTGCAAAACATCATTTTAACCTTAAAGTAAAACAAAACAAGTACAAGGAACATCCAGGGAAAGACCAAAGAAATGAGAGAAAGAGGAAATGCCAGCTGCAACTCATGTTTATTCAGGAAACATTTCATACCAGCACACCTTTAAATGACCTGCCATCTCAGAGTTCTGACACAATAGTAAAAAAATTTAAAAGAAACATAACAGTAAAACAAAGGTTGTCATCCCAACATAAATACAAAAAGACCCACATCTTGTCTCAGCCTTAGTGTGCAGAATAATAAGAGCTTCGTTTCAATTGTCGCCAAATAGAGAGCAACTCAAAGAGAACGGATTCCCTGACGGCACTGCCATCCTCCGCCTTGTCAGAAAATAGGCTGGCTTATTTTCAGGCTGCTGCTGAATGCATTGAGGATTTCATTAAAGGGTTAAGCTGGGATCACAAGTGAATGATGGTCTTCCACTTGTCCTTCAAATGAGAGCCACGCTAGTTAAAATAAAAAAAGAAATATCAGTAAAGAGCAGTAATAAGAGCTATTTTTACCCGGCAAGTTTAGAGTTTTTTTCTCTGTTAGCACCCTTCCTGTTCCATCATTCTGTTTGGGTGAAATGGTCACAGCGTCACAGAGGCAGCCAGTTTACATGAAGCAAATTCAAAGGACTGTTTCTTGCCTTGTTTATGCAAGAAAATGAAGGAAGGCAAGATAATAAAATCTGGCAAACCTTTAGGGAATGAAGAATAATAAAAACACTTCTAGTATTTCCTCTTTCTTTGTGTGTTCTCAAACGCTGATCTTATGTCTTTTTTAACACCAATACAGTACATAATGAGGACGGTAAGAACGGCCCTACAGGAGGAGGCGGGAAAGGATCATGGATCACGTCGCCCATATTACTGAGGCCCATGCAGCTCCATGTCCAGCAGCCCTCCTGTGTTTAGAGGTGATAAAAGTATCTTAATTGGTCCGGTAAACCCAAACAGGCTGCAACCACATCATTCACAAAGCTACATCACATCTACCATATGTACATTGCCAACTAGAGCTAATCAATGGTACTGCATGACAAAACGTCATGCAGTACCATGCAGTGTGGGATCTAGTGTGGGATCTATTGTTCAGTCTTGCTGATTATGGAGGAAGCGAGCTACTGAAAAGGGGGTGATATTAAAAGCCAAGCAGGGTAAAAGGAGAATCCCTAGAAAATCAGTATCCATTTTCCTTGAAAAACTTTATTTCCTCCTCAGGGTTAAATGTGATGATGTAAAGTTTTACTGCTACCAAAGCAGCATTAGAACAAGGCTGTGAGGTCGGTATGAAGTATTCTGCACTGACATGAACTGAGGCTGACATTGCTCATGTGAAATGTGCTTTGTTGGCAACTTCTAACCGTTTCTGTTCTGTCCAGGAAAACGGATACAATTCTCATCTGAGCATAGTAGCAGTGACAGGTAAGGCATGAGGATTCAGTGTTTTGCTCTTCAAATTGTTACTAACTCTGGTCCTCTGTCCCTCTTCCCCTCCCTCCCTCATCCCTCCCTCTATCGTCCACTATTGTCCTGCTGTTTAACTGAGAGATGTGATGTTGGATCGACCACCAGGGGGCACTACAATACGGCGACCAGGTGGCCTGGTGGGAGCGTCCTCTGGGGTGGGAGGACCTACACAGAAAGGGAGAGTTAAAGCGTTACATGACAAAGAAGAGACGGTGATTGATGGTTTGTTAAATATATGTATTCACTTCAATTACCACCAGCTTTACTAACTGGTTAAAGTAACTGGTTAGTCTCTTGTAATCACATAAATACAAAGAGAATATTAAAGATCCTGGGGGCCTAAACGGTTAGGAAGAAATATCCTCCACACCCAATGTTCTGATGTTACCATTTGTGTTAAATGTGTGGTTGCAACATGGTTAAATGTGAAAAGGTATATAAATAAAGAATAAATGTTTATTGCCAGCTCTGACAATGTCCTTCTTTCCATAAACCTGTAAATTAAAACCCTGAGGTGAACGTCCAACTCCGATTTAAGCCTCCTGAATAATATTAGATTAAAAGAGATCGGAGAGGATTAAGGCAATTTCATTCCAACTAGACTCAGTCAAGTTTTCCAGTAGAATTTATTTCTTAAACACAATTTTACCAACGCTAAACAGAATAATAGTTTGTAAAGTCAAGAGCTGACAAATTATGACTTCATTATATATTTTGTGATTATACTGTATGTGGCAATAGGGAATAATAACACCCAATCTTCACATTGTGCTTTGGAAAACTTCTAGTTAATGAACTGAGAAAATGCTTTGCAAAACTGTAAAACACAAACATCAGTGATTAAATGCGTGAAACCAACTTAACTACAGCCCTCTGTGAAAATTACACTAACTTACATAACCAGATGAATTTGTCATTTTGATTTATTTGCTTAACTAATCAAATCTGATTTAAAACAATCAAGTTTGTGAATGATAAATGCACCAGTTTCACCAACATTTTGTCGCAGTGTGAATGGAGTGCTGCTGTGATTTATAGGCTGACGCAGGCCTGCATAACCATTACAGTGTCATGAAGCTGCAGCCAAAATCAGAATCTGGCACCCTCCTCTGGAAACCAGCGACACCATTTGTCAAACTGTTTACATTTATATGCTATTTAAAAGCTCTTTCTAAGTTGGCACAAAAATAATTGTTACTCAAAATATTTATTTCTCAGCTTGTTCCCCTGGATATTTAAACTGTTACATTTGCAGCATCAGTTCCATACAAGATTCAAAGTCTGACATTATAGTATAGTTTCCAAAGGACGAGCCAGAAGCCGAATCGATAATCTGCAACAGAATGATGTCAGACCATGAGACACTAACCAACAATCCTCTTCCAAACAAGTAAATCAGCTCTGCAGGTGGTAGCTTCACAAAAACTAAAATAGAAGAGGAGTGCAGCTCATTCTCAAAATATGCATACACACACACACACACACATGCACGTACACCCCATCACGCAAACTGTTGCAAAACCTGGGAAAGCAGGAGCAGATATATGTAATCAAAGTTGGAATTCTTTCCAACAAAGGTCACATTTCTCCAGCGAGGTCTCACTCATTAGCTCTGCGTGTAAAGACAAGCTATGAATTCAGCTAAACATCTTTCAAAGTGAGTTATTACCTATAAAAATACAAGATTTACTTTCAAAAGCTGAAATGATTTCTCATGTAATTAATGACATTTCTGTCTGTATTTTACCAACTATGTTTCCAGGTCAGATTGTCATGATTTGGCAGTTTGACTGAAACAATCACTGACGTTTCTTGTTCTGTGCTAACCTGACATATGGGCACAATCATGCTGTCATGATGGAGCAGATGCCAAACAGAGACATTACTGTGACCTCACACATTAGACAGGCCCTTCTAACAGACCAGGTCAAGATGTTTGGACTAAACCCAGAGTTTTAGCCTTGAAGGAAAATGTATCCACAATCACTTCCAATGCAGGAAGAGCATCAATCAGCAAAACCTCTCCTCAAAAGAGGTTGTAGTTAAATTCTGCTGAATTGATCTTACTAAACTTAATAAGAAGGCGCCAGGAAACAAAACGTATTTTGTTACTCATTGGCCAGTTTCTGACATACAGACAAGAGTAGAAGATTGCCTTTAAAAGAGTAGATTGCTTAAGCTTTGCCAAAATATGAAGGCTGATGTTTAGCATATCAGATATCCTGAAATTACATGTTAAATAAATTAATAATTAAGTCAATTAAACCTTAGTAATCTTACTTCTTGGTATCAGGAACAAAAGATCCTGATCAGGAAATCCTTGTTTTAATTTTAGGGATAGACTGAGACACTCCATGTCAATAATTAATGTAATGTATAAAATTGAAAAACAAAACCACAGTTTCAGCATATGAATTAATTTAACAAATTATGTACGAGAACAAGATAATAAGAGAAAGCATGAATGCCAATAATGCTTCAAATTACGACTAACATCAATATTAGGAGGACCGGAAGCACACGTATTCTTTCTGGATGTCAGCACCTAAAGGGCAAAGGGCACAGAGACGGTTTTTCTTTTTGGACGTGTCGGTAGCTTTACCTGCTAGACTGAATCCGGACTGGTGCAGGTTTCTGACCGGCTGCTTGGTGGGCGAGGTGCGTGCCGAGGCGGAGGGCGTGCCGCCGCGGGACATGGAGAATTCAGACACGGGCCCGTCGTACATTCCTCTGGGCACTGCCTTCAGCACAGCCAGCTGCAGGACAAACATGTTAGACATGGAGGAGTAAACATAAAGGAACATGAAGATTTGATTCAGAACGGTTCCAACTTTTACAGGAGATTCACAGAGTCTCCTGGAAAACAGAGACTCAGAATAACTGAGTAGTGTACTTTAGAGCAGAAAAAACTAAACACAGCATGTATGTGTTCAAAGGAGTGAATGTAAATGAAAAAGCTATCATTTTGTATTCTACCCGCTGGTGTGGTGACTCAGTGGAATCTTGGAAGTCTGTTAAAAGTTAAAATGAGACATCTGTGATCCATAAAGGCAAAACAGTAACTGCTACCAAGATAAACAGCGCACTGTTACTGCAGCTCCATTTTCTCATCAGCAGTCAGCTGCAAATTAGGAAACGTCTGAAAATACGAATCCTCTGGCACCGAATGGGAGCGGAAAACAGGCTCTGCTTGGTATTATTCAAATGAAGCAGTTTCAATATTGCCAAGTTTTATTTATTATTTCTTTTCTTCCACTATCCTTCAATTGGTCTCCAGTTATTCAACAAAAATATATATAAATTCAACTTCACTGCTGAAGCTGACAACAGAAGACAACAGCACAAGTAAATACAAGCTGCCATAAAATGTTTCTGGATTATTCAAGTGATTTACTGCTCAGCAAAACATTGTTCAGTCAACAACCTTTAAAGCACTCATCGTCCTTCTGGCCTTTCCTGTAAGGAAAGTGTGATTGCTAAAAAGCTGTCGGAAAACGGCCAGGAAACGGTCTGGAGGAAACGGTCTGGAGGAAACGGTCAGGAGGAAACGGTCTGGAGGAAACGGTCTGGAGGAAACGGTCTGGAGGAAACGGTCTGGAGACGGTCTGAGGAACGGTCGGAGGAAACTGTGTCTGGAGAAACGTCTGGAGGAAACGGTCTGGTGGAAACGGTCTGGAGGAAACGGTCAGGAAAAATGGAATGAAACTCCAGTCGTTCCACCCAGAGCTCAGCTGGTGACCAGAGTCGCTCCGTTTCCAGCCTGATTGGCCCCGACAGGCAGAGGTCTGGCTTCAAACTCAAAAATCACATCTTCTTTCAATCAGTGAACACAAACATAAGTACTACCAGCTTGTGCTGAAATCAACACTCTTCAGTGTGCATGTTGTAAATGCAGGAAGACTCGGCTGTTATCATGGAGGTGAAGTTAAAAGAGCAAAAGCTCTAAGATAATATTTAAAATAAAAAGACTTTTCAGCAGCTCATTCAGGCTTCACTGCTCGTTTTGCTCGTTTGAATTCATATTTTTGCCGATTTGATCAGTTGTTTGGTAGAAAACCAGTCAGAATATCTGCAGGTTCTGTTTTTTATTGTGCTAATGTAATCCACAATTTTCTGAGACATTTTGGGTTTTATTATCTGTAAACACAAACAAAATAAAAAAAATTAATCAAGCCTGAAATATAAATATAAGAAATCTATATAAAATATGAGATTCCCTTTCTGAAACTGGCTGCAATTGTTCCTGACTTTAGGACATTTGATTGAGTTAAAAAGAAGAAAACTGAGCAGGAGTCAAGATCACAGAGAACAGAAGTTATGTCAACTATAAATCAGATTCTCTTGGTTTCTTTGTTCTCAGCTGCTCTGTCAGACGCACATGGTTCGACTTTTCCTCACCTGCCGTCCAGAAACAAATCAATGACTGCTTAAATAACAATGTTTAACATGAAACACTCAATGCAGTTCTCCAAGAGAAATGTTAATCGACTATGACCAAAAATCACAGAATATGGCTTTAAAAAAATTGGTTCAGTAAATGTTAGTAAATGTCGAGTGATTTTAGGAAGGAGTCACCAAAAGCTCATCATTCCTTTTACCAGCCCTGCAGGTGAAACATTACTTAATTTAATGACTGTCAGTAATTAGTTTGTGGAGTTAAAGTGCAAATTGTTGTAGATTTGTAGCCTCATATTTGTGTATTTAGCTAACTGACGTAGTAACCGAGTTGTTCACCTGCTTCCTGGCTTTGATGCGTTTGTAGGCAAAGTCGGGGAAGGGGGAGCAGGGAATGAAGCGGCCCACTCCAGAGGTGACATGAAGGTTTCCGTCTTCCAGAACAATCTTTCCCTGGCATATGACCACCAGGGGGGCGCCGCGCAGCTCCATGCCTTCAAACACGTTGTACTCAGCAGCCTAAACCACAAAGAGAAGGATTTGTATGAGAAATTAGCTTTAAAATTGATGAGACATTCTGGAGGAACAAACTCTTCTTTTGAACCTTTACTGGCCCTTCCTTCCAAAATATCACCTTGTTCCTATATCTTGTCCTCTGCCTTCATTAAGTTTGATGTTTGTTATTATTAATATTATTCACTCTTTGTTCCTTTCGTTCAGCCGGGTGTATTTCCTATCTCCTCCGACTCTTTTCTCAGCGTGTCTGATCTCCTCGGCCTCCTCTTCCTGTTCCATTGTTCCATATTTCCTCTGCACACGGACCAGTTTTTTTCCCCCCTTTTATTTGCTGCTGTCCATATTCGGGCCAGAACAGGACATAACTAAGGCTCACTGCATGCCAAATATGATGTCATGACTAAGCCAAGTGTGTTTGACTGTTTGTGTTGATGCCTGTTCTTGTGCATGTTTCCAAAATTCCCCTTTTTACATTGACAACAGCAATCAATTCAAACCAGATGCAGGCTAAATGATAAACACACAGCCTGATAAAAGTACTTTCCTGATACAACGGGCTGCTAACTAAGGACATTCATATTTTGCCCAGTTACAAAAGTCATTTTTTAGCAGTGAGAACTGCAGTGTTCTTGTTTTGTACTTGCAGATGCTTCTTTGACCGAAGGGACAAGCAGGAAATGGAGAGGTGACATCACCCTGTAAGAACCCACAACTCCTCAGAGTATGAACTCAGTTTATGTGCAGAAAGGAAAGTCTTTTAGTTTCACCATGAGGAGGAAAGTGTTCTTTCACACCAATAAAACCTCATTAAATAAGAACCTATTTGTTTAAGCTAAAGATCAACTTAACTGAGAATTTTAATAAATGTGTTTAACCACAGGATTTGTCCTTGGCTGCTAACGCTTTAATTTCCTGTATGCAACTTTCATCTGTCTATGTGTGAATCAGAAACTGAAAAAAAGCTCTGAGATGCAAAGTAAATAAAACATTTCTGAACTCATATGAATCAAATTAAGACTGCCCTGTTGCTTAGACATGTTCTGTTCCTGAGTTAAATTTAGGAACATCTCAATCATTAAACAGCTGGTATTTTTAAACAACTGATGTCAGAGGCTCCAACCAAACGTAACTCACGATGCCTATTCTCAACGTACTGTGTAATTTCATATCACAGAGCACAAGTCACACTGTAATTCACGAAGGCAATTTTAAAAAGACTTTGCTTTTTTCATGTAAACTACTTGCAAAACTTTATTTTAAGGGCGTGAACATTATTTTAATAATCTAAAAATATATTTTTCACAATTTTCAATTACCTTTAAAGTGTGTTGGAGTTTTTAGAGGGCAAAGAATCATCTTTAACTGAATAATCAACAAGTCATATGAAAACATAGAGAAAACATTCTAATGTTAACATTGATTTGACTCCACTGTGACAAAATATCTGAAGAATTGCAAAAATTACACTAATGTGAGCTATGTTCTGTTGTGTTTCATCACTTTAAAACTGTATTATGTGACTTTTATTTAAAAAAAAATTTTTTAAACTATTATGGAACGATAGATGGTTTCTCCTCCATTAGTACATTGAGCAGCGTGTAAACAGGCTTGATTGACAGCAGAAAGCCACTCCTCCAGACTCTGATTGGTTGTTTTTAACAGTATTTCTGCAGATGGTCATAGTGGCTCACGGAGGGAGGACTTCGACCTTTTCACAGATTGTTTCATGTTGTCAATACCTGATAACAGTTTTTACAAATATGTAAAAAAAATTAAAGCTACTGAGTTTTCTAAAGTTCTTCCTCATATTTTTTGAATAACAAGAATTCCCATTTGAGATTAAATTTTAGATTATTTTGATGCTAGCTTATTTTGATGATCCAGTAAGATTAGAAGATCAAGCTGAAGAAAAAATCTCTGGGTAAAATATGCACCATATTACACACAAGAGATTTTGCAACAATTTTGCAAACAATCCATTTTTTTTCCGGTCGTTAGTCTGTCACGGCTGAGCCGTTTTGGATTTACTGAGCCTCGACTTTACACTAAAAGCTGATCATGTGACAAGTTCAGTGTGAGTGGAATTAGTCATAAACATCCACTGAGACTTCATTTCCGTTCGGGGGAACTGAGAGCTCCCTGGAAGCTGTTCAAAAATGTGCTTTTCTCTCCCGAACATTCTCTCCTGCACACAGATGTAGACAAATATTGCATAAAAAAGATGGTCTTTCATCCAGATTTCTCAGCCTCTAAAACCACAGATATGATGTTTCTGTATTAGGTTATTTTAATTTTTGTCTCTGCAAAAGTTGACATGTTTTAGGCAACTTGTTGAAATAAATCAGTTACACTTTCTGAACATACGGCTAACTGAAAAGCGGGAGAAAAAAAGAAAACCAGAATCTGGATGGATCCATTTGTTTAGAAGTGCAAACACAAGCTTTGACCTGTATACATACCGAGTTGTGAGTCTTGGCAGTGATAGTACGAACAGCGTCTGTGTCCCAGATGACGAGGTCGGCATCAGAACCCACTGCGATCCGACCCTTCCGAGGGTAAAGGTTCAGGATCTTAGCAGCGTTAGTGCTGGTCACGGCCACAAACATGTTCTCATCCATCTTCCCCGTAGTCTGAGTGCAAAAAACCACAGACATGCAGATCACTGGCGCTGTCACAGACATATCCAGGTCAATGCAGACCTTTGCAACTTTGGTCTCCAGAGATAAATGCATATATTTAGATCTCATTGTTCTGCATATAGAGGTGTTGAAGAACAGAAAGTAGCACACAGAGTCATGTGTTGCCTTTAAAAAATAACTAGAACATTGATTCATTCTACATTGGATCATATATTTTTATTAACTCTCCTTATTTAGCCACTGTGATGTAATGTTTGTTTGATAATGTTTTTATTGTGTAAAACACTTTGAATTTTTCCGCACTATAAGGCGCACCACATTATAAGGAGCAGTGGAGCACCATCAATGAATGGCCTATTTTAAACCTTTTTTCAAATATAAGTCACATCGCATTATAAGACGCATAGAATAGACGCTACAGTAGAGGCTGGGGTTTCGTTGTGCATCCATTAGATGGCGCTGCGCTAAACGGAATGTCAACAAAACATGCAGGTCAGTCAAACTTTATTAATAGATTACAAACCTGACAACTCCGTTCCCCCCAAAAATGAATCAACAGCTGTTTTATTCCCGTGTTCTTCTGCGTGTCTGATCGCCTTCAGTTTAAACTCTGCGTCGTAAGCGTGTCTCTTAGTAGGAGCCATTCTGGGGTCTTTACACAAACACACGAATGGAAATGAAACGGTCCGCTTCGCCGGGAAATATGCTGTCATATTTCCCAGCGTGCACCGCGCGCTTCTTCTTCTACGGGGAAATGAAGTCGACGGTTGCTAACGGTAGTTGCTGGACCTGTTGTGGCTCAATATTAGCCCATATATCAGGCGCACCGTATTATAAGGCTTTTTAGAAAATTGAAGGTTTTTAGGTGCGCCTTATAGTGCGGAAAATACTGTGACTTGTTGCTGAGCTGTGCTTTACAACAGTTAGCATCCACTTAGCATCTGCTTCAAAGCCTGTACTCTAAAGTTCAGAATATATTTCATCATCTATAGTTTGAAATATAAGACGATGAAATTTGAGCAGGAAGTTTTTCATAGATTAAAGTTTTTGAAGCCAGTGGAGGAGCCAGCGAGGCACCACAGTTTGAAACAGAGTCTTTTATTCACTAACTATTTGTGAAAACACAAAACATTTAAATAATCCTGCTTTATATAATATGTGGACAAGTCAAACCAGGACAGAAATACTCTACACTGATTACTGATATAATAGACCATCAGAGCTGTTTAAACGGTACTGTACCACTATGAAAGAGGAAACATATAAATGAATGACATTATTTAGAGTTTTATTTGTAAAAAAAAAAAGTGTGCAGTATTTACAAAACCATATCACTGTGATCCTTAATATTCTCAAAGTATTGCTGTAATTTCATGGACTTTGCATGGTTGATAACTTTATCTAGTGAGCTGATCTATAGTTTGGTCAATGGGAGTGGCTGGTATTAGTTTGCCAGCAGCTATAGGAAAGAGCCGCTGACACGAGGAAACAGATTCACAGATTTAAAGGCTTTTGGGTTCAGACTCATTTTGAAGCTTTGATTCAGAGCAGCTAACCCAGACAAGCGTCTACTCAAATTTTATAGCCTGCTTTTAATTCCAGAACAAAGCTAAACATGGCCAAAGTCCAGCCAAATCCTGATGCAGCGATAACAAGGACAAAAGGACACAGAAAATGGATAGCAGTTTGTTTGGAATAGACCAATGAAGGAATGCATTAAAGATGGATTGAGGGCAGTAAAGAACGGTTTCAGATGTAGGGAACATTTAAAGCCAGAAAAAACATTTCCTTATAAGACAACAGTAAAAACAGAGAGAAATGTACATTTTAAAGGTAAGGAGTATTTTTGCACCAAATGACGTATATGAAATGTTGTTGGAAATAATTATAAAAGTCATATATCATCTATCATCATTTGCCTGTGCTACATTACATTTAATCTTTATTTTCCAAAGTTTAAACCCACAGGACGTCGGCCTCACCACAGCCTTATCCCAGATGAGCACCATCCTTTCCTCCACTCCGTTCACGCCTTCTGGGATCTGGGTGAAGTCGTCCTTGCCAATGGCCTTCTGCGCCACGCTGAAGGTGCAGTGAGCGCTGCCAGTCACACTGAGGTCTCCACTGTGACAAAATGACAAATGATGGGGGAATATTACCAGCAGAGAGACGCCTGCACTCAAAAGCAGGGCTTTGCAAACACAAGGAAATGTCATTATTTAGTTTAGCAGATTTAGTAAGCAGAGAGCCGAGTTTTACTCCTACAGAAAAAAAATATGAGTAACATTTTCTGTTTCTGTTGAAGTTTTTCCAAATCCACTTGATTGGTAGAAACAGTTCTAAACAAGTCAAGAACAATTAAGTTTTATTTAAAGGTAAAATATTCAAGTAAACTTCATACAATATGTGTACTATAGCTGGAGCCCCTTGTTAGAACAACAAGGGGGAACATCAGAAAAGTTCTACTTGGTCTATCAAAAAAATTAATAAAAAGATTGCTGAGCTCAGCGCTCAGTATTAACCGTAAGCCATAAACATGAACAGAAATAAACTCTTGAAATATTTTACGTTGCCTGTAGTTAATCTTTAAAACATTCAAGTTTTATAGTTGGAAATAAATGACTGAAATAAATGAACATGTGTTGATATTTGAATTTCTAAAGCAGCGCCTCACCTGGCCAGCATTGTGTTCAGGTAGTCTGGAGTGGTGGGATCAGGGCTCAGAGGAGGGGATGTAACAAAAGAAGCAGCTTTGGCCCAGTTCTTGCTCCAGTAATGGGTCCCATCCGTCCCCAGACTGGCTGTGATTGGCTCCCCAAACACCACATTTCCTGAGAAGAAGATAACAGCCACAGTGATTTAAATACCAATACTTTAACATATGTCCACAATCATGAGCTGCATCATCATATTCATTTACAGGATCTTAATTGAAAATATTCTTTTATTTGTATAACTGTTTGTTTGTAGTGAGGTTTTGGTGATGATGGGGGTTTAATTCCTGTCAGGAATTCATCTTTTCTCCTGCTTTTGTTTCCAGTCTTTTGCTCTTACATGTCAGTGATTCATGTTTTCCAGATTTGTAAGGAAGGAACTTGGGAATGGATCCAATCGAAAGGTTTCCAGCTCATAAAGTCATTCAGTGAGTGCATACAAACATAAAAGAAGCCATTTGTTTTGTCTAATGTAGTTTTTTAACCAGACAGCCAAACATATTTTCTTCTCCTGTCTGCTCACCTATTTTTGCATCCACTTCTGATAATGTGTTATTTTACTTTCACAAATGAGTTAAATCCCTTTTTGTCAGTAACCTGGCGCTCACCTGGTGCAAAGGTCCCATTTTTTAAAAACTCTTCTCGATACCTTTTTTCCGGGCCTGTGAGATGATGTCCGCGGCACTCTTGCTCATGACTCGGGTTACGTAGAGCGGGCAGTTGGTTTGGCTTGCAATGGTTACGGCCCGAAACACAGCCTCAGCCTCCAGCTGCAGAGGAGGTACAAACACCATGTGGTCAAACCGTAATATTATTCCCATTAGCATTTATCTAAAAATATCAAATGATGTGCTGACAGGGCCAAATAGGGCATGTGGTGGCTTTCAAATCTATTCTTAACCCTTAACCTTTTCATATCTTCTCACAAAACAACCTGAACATTTAATTAGAATTAGAGCTGAACCTGACCAGATCTAATGCTCTGTGGTATAAATGACAAACCTCTTAGAATTTAAAACTTGCATCTTTTATTTTTACATAATACTCTGTGTCCATGCAGCAACACAAATGATTAAAACAGCTGAACTGTCCACTCAGCACGTTTCTGCAGGAGCCTGCTGATGAACCAGTCATTTGATTCAGGTGTGTTGAACCAAAGTAGCAACATGTAGGGAACCGGTTCTGGAGGTCTGGATCAGGCCAACCCTGAACTACACAATATTAACTGGAAACATTGAGGATTCTCTTTGTGGTATCAAATGAAACTGGTTAGAAAGTAATTTAATAAAAGCAGCACACAGATGTTGAGATAAATCCAAGTAGGATCAGATGATGCAGCACATGGTTTCCCTTTGTGCTCCATCAAAGGAGCAAACAGACTCAACACCTTTCAATGTAGAACACAGAGTGAGAGCTTTTAGAAGAAACATGTGATGAATTATCTAAACTTAATGTGTGTATAAGTTTGACATACTGTATGTCTCAATAAGTGGCTTTAAGTCCAGGATGGTAAAATATCCTGCAGTTACTTTAGACTTTAAAGTGGGATGCAAAGACTTGAGCTGCTTACTGTGTTCCTGGCAGCATGTTCAGTTTGGATGTCCAAAAAATACAACTAAAGAGGAACAATGTTGACAGATATAATGCAGCTTGACCTCTGCTTGTCAAACATTATGTTTATCAAGATTTGAACCAATGAGATTAAAAACACAGCCAAGATAAAAGACGATAAGAAAGATTTCCCCTGAAACTGAGGGGTTGGCTTCCTGTAAATATTCATATACATGAAGCCATGAGACACAATGTTGTAGAGAAATATTTTCATCAAAATGTTTTTCCCCTTTGCTTTAATATTTCAGTTTGTTCATGCAGTAACGTGTGAGATGTGAACCTCCTCTGGCCTGCTCAGCACGTGCCCCTCTGGTCCAGTGATGCCCATCTGCAGCATCCGGCCTTGCTCCTGTTAAACACACGCAAAAGCTGTTAGATTCAAGGACTTACTCCATTGCGTGCAGAAATGTCTCTTAGTTTTCTTTGGTGTGAACGCTTCAGCAGATGTAACGATGTGGTCACACTCATGAATAAAAATCTGTTTCATATTGTTTTTTTCTTTCTGATCTTCATGAGCGCTGCTCTGTGCTTCCTCTCAGCCAGGCCACACGCATGTATGTAGGAGCCTGCTGCAGAGGATCTGCACACGTGCAGCAGTTTTGTTGAGCAATGCATGCAAATGTTGGCTTTTTATGGAGGCAGAACAACTGGCTTAGATTAGCCCTGAGACTGACTGCACCTGGAAATGAAAGTCCCATGTCTAAATGTGTTTTAGCAACACTGGGCAAAAACCAAACCATGAACAAATTCATATTAGTTTCATTTCTTTACTGCTGACTTAGCACAAAGTGGAGTCAGAATGGCTTCATAGGAATAAAGGCGCAAAAGATGTTGGGGTGTTATTTTTTAAAAATATTTACCAAAGAGCTGCACACTTATCAGGAAAACTATGAAGTTTTAATATTTGTGTATGGGGGGAAATGTAGAAAATGTTAAAAACTACAGGAGGAACATGAACTGTAAGCATTTTGGTTCTAACACTGGAAGCATTTATAAGGGTAGTTTGGTTTTTGTAGTTTAAAAGGTGATAGTATGAATCTGCCTGATCAGCGACTGTGAGTGAACCAGAATTATTTCACAGAGAAAAGCAGAGCAACGTTCCATCTTCCATGCAACTGCACACATGACAGCCTGCTTTCACCATCCAAAGGTTTACGCCTGCGAGACTCTGGGATCTTCACTCTACAATAAGCTAATGATTTACATACATGACTCACCTAAAGTCATTAGTGCCAAAAAATCAATATGTCCACTAGTAAAGAAAGTATCCCATAAAGATGAGCATTTTCATTTAAAGTTTTTTTTAATTTTACAAAATCATTAAAAGTAGAGTAAGAGGGTCATCTCTCTAACTGTTGGCTATCCACTGCTCTGAGGATTTCCTACTTTCCTCCTAAAGCTTCTTTCTGCTTTAAGAAAAATATTAAACTGGCAACAAAAAAATTGATGTGTCCCAAAAGGATTAGTCCTGCTCCAGCATCAGGTCGAGCTGCGTGTCTTCTGATGGGTCAAAAGCAAGGCTATGATATATTTTCAAACAAATCTGCGACTTACTGCTGATGGAAATCATACTCTGTCCAAGTTATAATGAATCAGATCCAAAATGCACTCAGTGATAGAATCCAGGCACATCTTGCAGTTCTGACTAATATCAACTACTTAAATTCATCCAGTATTACATTTGATTCACTTTCGTTTGACCTCGTCCAGGACAGCCTTATATAAACTACGCCCACACATTACTATCCAGCAGGAAATACAGTCATTACAGATGGTGTGTTTAGTCTGACGATGCACTGTGATAAGGTGAAAGAATAAATCTCTTTAAACACAAACAGCTGAAGATCTCTCAAGTTTTGAAAGAGTTTTTTATTGTTACCTTGGCAATGATCTCTCCGTTTTCAGCATGGATCTGGGCAATGCCCCCCCTCTCTGCCAAAAAGGTAAAGACCTCATAGAGCTGCATGGAAAAGAGAACATCATTTCTTTAATGTTGAGATCAAGCCAAGACATTAAGACAAGAAAAAGACAGAACTTTGTAGCTCACAGGTCACTCATACGCCCTGATTTCAAAGAGGCCCACAATTTACTTGAAGTTTAGCAGGACACACACTGCAATTACCACGTGTGGTCTCCAGAAAGGGAGAAACTGGTGGGGGATGAGCTGCAGTTCCTCAAGGTTCATGACATCAGCCGTTCAAAAACTACTATTCTGGTTCCCCCAAGACCAAATGATCTATGGCTGCATGAGAAACAGTCCAGCCTCACACCGACTGAACGTTTTACAGAGTTACTGCACACATCACAGATCAGGGGATACACACATAAAATGTTTTTTATGAAAAACACGTACATTTTTTCAAGATTAGCATTCATCATTTTACACTTATTGCCCTTAAAACACACCTCATGTGAATAATACCATTTTTAGTTGCAACTGTCACAACACTTTTAAAGTGTGAGGGTGCGTGTGCATGTGTGTGTGGGGGTGTGCAGGGGTGCGCGTGTGTGTGTGTGTGGGGGGGGTGTGTGTGTGTGTGTGCTAAGAACAGAAACATTTGCAGAAAACCATAATGAGTCAACCTCTGATTATCCTTTCTACTTCATGTCTTGCCAAAAACATTGCATAACAGTTATTATCCATTTCAAGGTTCTGATACAGTTTCGTAAATCCTGAAAGTTTTGAATTGTTGAAAGTTTTTTTTTTTTTTACCTCACTGTTGCTCATCTGATAATAATCCTTGTAGGCCATGTAGACCTGGAACGAGTTCACACCTGCACAGAATAAGAACATCCAGATAAGATCTTTACTACTAAATTCATCAATTTGCTTTTATCAGTACTATGTGATTTTATTCATAATGTCCAACTTGGAAAATCACAAGCATGTTCCCATCCCATGATCCATACCCCTTCATTTTATTTATTTCATTTTGCTCACTAACAACCACAAATTTCTCATTAGATTTCTGCCAACTTTGCTCTACTAGACAGACATTTCAGTTAATTTTGATAGGCAATGTCAAAAAAAAATAAATGAATTAAGTGTTACCACAAACCATAAACCAATTTGCTTCAAGAACATTTTATTTTAGTGTTGCTGTCCTGCTGGAAGGTGAAGCTCGACCCAAAAGGTGAAGCTCCACCCCAGTTCCCACCGAGGTTTCTCCATCTTCCCCTCAACTGAATTACATGCTAGACTTGCTTCCACACAGTGATGCTGCCATGTGTTCAGGATGCAGTATTCATCTTCTTGTTGACGCCCCAGATGTTCACAAACAGCTGGACTCATGCACACAGGTGAACACTGAAGAGCATCAGAGTAAAGAGGACTGGGTACATATGGGTTCCAACATTTCTTATCCAAAAAAAATCCCTTACAATTATCCATTATTTCACTTCTACTTCACAATAATAAGCTACCGTATTTTCCGGCGCATCTCACTATGAGCCGCACCACAAAGTGTTTTAAATAAAATGGAAACTTAAGCCTCACCGGGCTACAAGCCGCTGGTGTCTCCCCCGCTCTCGGTTTTCCACAAGGACGCATAAATCTGCTACTAATGCCGCAGCCCTGCGTCTCCAACCATGGATTCACGCAGAGTTTACGTGCAGCGGCTATCGATCCGAACTGCCAGATCGATGGCCTTCAACTTAGAAGCAGCATCACATGAACTTCTTCTGGTGGTTTCCATGATGAGGAGGGATGAGTTTGAAAACTTTTCACCGTCATGCTGCTGCTAACATGTGCTAAATAAAAGTTAGCGCTTTCTTCTTTGATTTCCAATTTTGACTTCTAATCATTCACTTCCTGATAGGGAGCCCCCTAGTGGTTGAAGAAAAATCAACAGAAAAGCTGCACCGGGCCATAAGCCGCCTGGTTCAAAGCGTTGGAAAAAGGTAGTCCGAAAAATACGGTACTTTGTGTTGTGTTCTTGATGAAGTACATTGAAGTCTGTGGTTGGAACAGAAAGGAATCGTACCGTCACGTTGTGCCTCCACGGCTTACCTTTCTCCTTAATGAGGTTGTCCAGCTCCTGCTTGACACTGTCGTCCCAGTGGGTGACGTCCACATGGAGAGAGTAGTCACAGCAGGCCTTCTCATCGCCCCACTGCCTCCACTGGTCGTAGGCCTCCAACAGGCTGCTGCCGGGCTCCGGGATCACATGATCCACTGTTGAATGAAGACAGAGGGGTTGAAAGGAGAGTTTTGTACACAGAGTAAGGTGATGATAATGACAGAAAAAAGAGCAGACAGACAGAGGGACGGGAGCAGGAGGTGGCTGCTGCTTTTGCTACTTTCTGTGTGAGTTGTTTATCTTGCATAATCAGCTGGTTCCTGCAGCACTCAGTCGGGCTCAGCAGGAATAAACAGACATCACATTGAATTTTGCCTATCTGGGTGAACATGTCCTTGAAAAAGTTGAGGCCTGTTGTCACTTGTTTATGTCAACATGATCAATGTTTTTTGCAGGATTTATGAATGCACAGGCTGTCAAAATAAATCTTTGGTTTTTATATTTTAGAATTGACCAAAATCAGACACACTTCAGTTGGACTGGCTGATTAGACACTCAGAAGTATATTATTCTGATCAGTTAATGCACCAATTCTAGTTTTCGTGTACTATGTGCCTCACATTTTTCATATTGACAAGACGTAAACTCAGCTTTGTGGAAAGTGGTGGCTTGAAAACTTAAGGAACAGTCTCCACTGAGGTTACTAAGGTCATGTCCTAAATGGCCCCTCATACAAAACAAACAGGGAAATATTTGATGAATGTTAAACTGATTTTGGATGCATAATTGTAAAACAAATGCTATTTGTATTCTGTTAATGAGAAGCAGAACTTTATGCATGAGTGAATATTATTTTGTATGTGTTTTAGCTAAAGTAACGTTTCTGTTCCTCACTGTATAACTGAGCTCCAGCTCATCGTATCCATCCATCATTAAAGAAGCCCTCCTGCTGGCTCACCACCTGACTACTGCTTTATCTCATTATAGATGCTCCAATCTGCTTATGGTAATAGGATACAGCTAACACTGTCAGTCACTAATACACACACCAGATTAACAACACTGACAACAACAACATACTGTTCCTATTACCCAACACCTTTAAAGAACATTTTTGTAACTATTGAAAATATAATATTTTGTAAATGGACACAAACACACATTGTGTCACATCTCGGCGTGGAATATAATCCCTCTGTGAATGGAGCTCATGAATAGAGCTTTCTGTCGCCGTTTCAACCCACAGACTCACTGGCAAGCAGGCAGCAAAGCAGAGTTCTGCACAAAAGTAGGACACTGTTGCCATAGTAAAAAAAGTTTGTTTTTTACTATGATAACATTTCTAAGCATGCACTGAGAGACAGTTTCCATGAGAGCAGAGTTTTATATGTGCGTCCCAACAGCCTGGCCCCTTGCTCAACCTTTTGTATTTTATTTTTGGAGAGTTGCCCAGAGCTCCCCTATCCCTCCCCCTTTTCTCTTGTCTTCTGTTTGGGCTCCCTCACCCACACCATAACCTCTTCTCTGGCCTACTCTGTGAATAATAATTAAGGCTTCGCCTGTCATCAGCGCCGCAGTGTGCGGATGACTTTTCCTAAAACTCGCACCGATCATGGTTGTGCCACCAGCAAGAGCGGCTTTAGATCCTTGTGCAAAGTCGTCCACAGTTGTGGTTCCACGATACGGCATCTGGAAATGGGTGTGGATATCGATGCCGCCAGGGATCACCATCTTTCCGTTGGCCTCGATGATTTTAACTCCTCCTGGGACAATCAGGTTGTCCCCAATCTGCCTGTGAGGAGGACATATTAAAGACACACATGAGTGATGCTTCTTCACTGTCCTATATTTACATTCACTATCGACTCCATAGACCGTCTGCCATTTGATCAAAGAAATGACTGAAGAAGATAAGAAAACTAAATTCTGTAAATCAACCCAAAGGAAACCAGACCAATTTCAATGTCGCACCTTTTTGCTGCCAACACTTTATGAAAGCTGCTTTTGAAAAGACACTGTGACATGTCTGTCTGTGACGGCAGAAGCCAGGGCGTCCTTGCCAGCAGCTAACTGGTGCTGGAGGCAACTGGCTGCTTATTATGCAACACCAGGCTTTCTATGTTTTTCTAAACTGCCTCACCCAGGGGCAAAGGGGCAAAAACTTTACAGTGTAGAAAAATACAAGACTGAAAGATCTTTGTCCAAACATCTTCTTCTGTTGTTGTCAAAACTGAAGGTTTCTAAATGTTACTGAGGCACACAAAAATAAAAAGAGCTGCCATGTTTCTCTCTCCTTTACCACCTTAATCATCTTCCTGGCTTTGCAGAATAACAAAATAAGTTTGTTAAATTTACACAAAGCATTCAAAGTATTTATCATATTATATTTTAGACAACTATACCAACTTACCATCTACTTTACTTAGATGTTATGTATTCTTGTGTTTCCCATTAGAACTGAAAAATATTTTTTTTCTAAATAATTCTCAAATTTTGTGTCCTTTTCACATCTATTTATAGGAAATCTCCATAGTTAAACCTTTGGGAAGGCCAGGAAAATGCAATTTAAATGAAAAATAAATCAAATGAAATTTGAACAGGAAGATCAAGTTAAATGGAAAATAAAGTGCAGGGGACCTACTTAATAAGGCCATCTTCCATGTAGATATCAGCATGGAAGGACTGGTCATCATTCACAATCCTCCCACCTTTGATCAGAAGCCGGTCGCTCTGCAAAGGAAAAGGATGAGACATAAGAAGGGAGGAGACAATATCTGAATTTAGTGTATTTCCTTTCCAGGAAAGACATAGTTTAGCTTACAACACTGTCAAGCAAACATTAAGAGAAATCGTCTCCGTCCGAGTTCATTCCAGGGCTATTTTTAGTCAAACAGAGCTTCTCTATTTCTCTGTTGCTGCATTTTGCCTCCTTTTTTCCACCCAGAGGACATGAACAATGTTTCATTCACTCATTCATTCATTACCGGGAAGAGGCGGACATGTTTGTGACGCTGTTTTCCTACAAACTCATCATGTCCTGATAAAAACCAACGTTTTGACCAACGTGAAACAACCCACATCTCTGAAGACCTTTCTGATAAACAGCAAGTAAACATTAGCTCATTTAAACAAAAAAATATATTTTAATATTACTTTAAATTGTTACAACTTGGTTACATTAGTTTCCTCTTTATTTAACTAAACTCAAATCAGAAAAGAGTTTTGCAGAGCCCATAATTACCATATTAATAAGACTGAAACTTCTGTTTTCAATATAATATAAAATTCCACAAAATGAATCCAATGCTAGTAAACAATGTTGTAATGAACTGCATTCAAGTAAAAAAAGGTGAAAATCCACCCAAATGTCCTGCAGTGTAAAGTCAGTGCATTGTGCAGCACAGGAAATCTTCATCATACAAGTGGATTTCTGCAAAGGACAGACACTGGGTAGCCAGGGTTTGGCTGAATGTCTCTTTAGTTTCCAGCTGCCTGTGGAACCGGGCGGGGCGCTTCGGGGGCAGATCGAGATGTTAACTGGCAGTGGGGCAACTGGACAGCTGGCCGGGAGGCTTCTGAGCAAACCGTCCAGTTAAGCTGATGCCTAATCCATTGGCCACAGCAAGACATGTGGAAAAAATGTCACTAATGAAAAGTGAAAAAGGTTCTTCAAAAAAGTGACTTTGGTCATTTATCATCCATCTGAATGGATGGAATCCGCAGTCTTGACTTTATTATTTTCTATATTTTGTTATAATTCTGAATCAGAAGGAAATCTGAAAACATTCATTATAAACTTTTCCAACTCTTGAGCTAAATAACAGCTAAATTGGCCATTAGGTTGTGGATTTGGTTAACGATTTATTACATGTTAATGGCTGAGGATCATTCAGTGTCATTCTTCTTTGCTCATAAAGGACTGGCTAACCACAAGCTGTTATTGATGCCAGAGTTGATATCAGCTTCAAAACTTCCTGTTGAATAAAAGGCCTTTTGTGTTTTTAAGTAATCTGGATTCGAACTGCGCTCCACTCCTCCAAACCTAAAGCACAGAGTGACCAAACCAGAGCTGGATGGTTCTACACTGAACTACACTAAAATACAGTTTCAGATTTAATCGACTTATTCAGATTTTGAAAAAAATAAAAGGATACAAGTAAAATACTAATATCTGTCAAAAATAATTAAAATAAATAATCTAATCATCAGATAATCATTTAATGTTGAATGATGTTTAAGGCAGAAAAGTTTAGGAAACTAAGGCTTTCATTTGAATAGATAAATAAATGGTATCTAAAGATCAGTTTTGGATTTTTTTAGGTTATTTAATGCAATATATTTTACAATACAAGAATAATAAATTAATTAATTATAATTTGTGCCTAAGTAACAGGGAGCAAACACTGAAATTGCGTAGGATGTCTAAAATCTAACATGTAAAGACTAGTATAAAGCCTTCATGGCCATTTATGAAATTACTTTAAAAGAGTAGAAATGTGTCATTTGGTTTCATCAGCAGAGTGGACAATTTGCAAGCCAATTTACACTGTTGGCAGAAAACCAATAATTTCATCACAATAATAAACTGCATGAATAAAAAAATAAAATACTCACACATAAGCACAAGGCAAATAGTGTCTTTTCTATAAGTGTGTGTGTGGTGGAAATGAGTGGATGATGTATGTGGTGATCAAGTAGTGTGAAGCTGAGCTCAGAGCCTGTGGGCAGCCACACCCTGAACAGAAATCATCAGCAGCATTCATCAGACTGCAGCTCTGTGGCTCCTCCTTCCAGTCACTAATCTGAACAGCAACAGTGACGGAGGTTCAACAGCATCTAATTGTATTTTAGCTCTTTGTGTAGAGTGCTGATAAAACTTCTATAAAAGTTCAACATTCCCCCCCCCAAAAAAAAACATTTTTCCCTCAATACATTTTTCCCTATTTATTGCAAATATACATGAAGAACAAGTAACAAAGAACTCAGTGTGGACCTTAATTAGTTTCATTCTTTTGATGGTAAGTTCTGGTAAATAGGCTGTACTTGTTCAGAGTTTTATGTAATCCAAAGCATTTTAGTACATTTAGTGTGAAAAAGCTCTAAATGAGTTTTTGAATGAATTCTGGAAAAGCAGGACTTCTGTCATTTCTCAAACAAAAACAACAAGAAATGTGAGACTTTCTGGGTTTTCTGTTTTATTACTTTTCACTAAATTCTTTCTGAATTTTGTGCAGTTTATGTAATCAAACAAAATTCTGTTTCCCATTTTTCTTTGCAGTTATATGATCTGCTTACTAATTTGAAACAAGTCAGCAATATGAACTGCTCTCCACGGCGTGAGTTATGGGTTTTCATCTGATTATGGGTGTGCTCTTATACTGAAGAACTCATTCAATCTCTACATCCATTCATTACTTTATTTCTGCCCACTGGCTCAGAACATCATAGAGGAATCCATAAGCACTTTGAAATCAATAGTTTTCCATTAACCAACTTCATTTCTCAGCTGAAAAGTCCAGCATTTAATAGTTGACATACATCCAGTCATTAGATAAATTCTTGATTCAAGAAACCAAAATCCAAATAACAGTGAAGGAGAAGAACATCAGGAAAAGAGCATTAAAAGCATTACGAAGATCCAAGTGGTGCTGAACAAAACCGGAGCAGACTGTCAGAGCTTGTTAGAAACGCATCCCGCATCACCGACATTTCTAAATCTCAGCTTATAAATCTTAAAAGCAGACTCTACGTTTACTGTGGCTTTTTCATAGAAGCTACTTTAGAAAGTGTCAAGCTGCTCAACCAACTGAGGATCATGTTGTCCAACCACAAGCACCAACCAGGCTGCACAGGTCATATTTTCACACAGATGATAAATGAGAGCTGTGAGGTTCTGCTGTTTCCGTTCATCACCACAGCTATGTTGAAATTCTGCTGCCAGAAACCTATTTAACGAGTGATTCATAATTTTGCCAATTATTTCATGCACATGATTTCTGTATTATTTTTCATTTTATATGAGCAGAATAATGGACACCGGACAACTTTTCCGTCTCTATGTAATGTGAATACTGCGGTTTTGCAGCACACTTTGTTGGAGTTAAACCATCTGTGCTGTTATGTGGTCATGGGAATGAATACCCATAACCATTTGTTACAACATTAACAAGACAGCACTATCCTCATTATTAGCACATGCTTTGGTCTGAATTTTTACTGCAGCCCCAGATTTGACATTTAAAGTCTTTGAGTGGCTGATGTGCTGCTCGTTCTGCAAGTCTGAAGTTTGAGGCTGGAGCACAGCTGTCTGAGGGAGATAGCTTTAGCTATGCACATCAGAACCCATGACAAACTTTGATCTAATAAAATATTGAAGCAAAACTTGAGTTAAAGTGTGAAAAGAGAGTTTGCAGCTGTTAGTACATCTCTGCTGCCGAATAATACTAACATTTACTTTGACAGAATAGATGTATGAACATGAACTGCAGCCGTTTCTGACTTCTATGATCCTTATAGAAACACTTTCCGTGGTTTCAGGTTTTGTACTGCTTGGCTACCACCTGCGATTCAGGCATTTCTCAAGATATCATAAGTCAATGGGGTGTGATGAGATTTCACAATGTTCTCAGCTTGGACTGTCAAAGCAAGAGCATCATTTCAGACTGACAGACAACTGGCCAGTCAGAAACTCAAAGATCTGACCTTTCCTCAAAGTGAAAACATTAGACCAACTTCTACCAGGCTGTGTTACCAATAACCTTCCTCAGTGTGGAAGGTATTTCTGAGTGAAGACAACTCAACGTTCGCTGATCCGGAATAGAAGAAGCACAAGGATGTAATAATCTGCTTTAAAAGTAACTATATGGTTCACATGCCGAGACACGTCTGTGAGAGTGGAAGAGCAAAATGTTGAGTAGATAACAGGAAGGCAGAACAAAACTGCTCCCCTGGATTTGGAAATGTTGGCAGCCTTTTTAAAATCTCAGTAAAGGAAAAGATCTCCAACCTTCAGAATATATTTGTGGTTTTACTTGTTTTAAGTCGCCAGTGTCATGTCCCCTTTGCACCGAAATGAAACATCACTGAAGAATCATCACAGTAAACCATTAAGAATCTCCCAATTTGACTTTTTTTTACATTTTTTGAGAGGTCAGTGCTCTAATTACATTAAAACATTGCAGATAATTTTGACAGATAAGTGAAAATTACAAGATTGTAGAGCAGAAAAAAGTAAAGACTACAACTGCCTTTTATAGTTGCACAGACAAGTATTTGTTTTTCTTTTGTTTCCAGTAGGTTTGCTCCTGCCTGTTGTTCTCTTTTCATGTATGTTAATGTTTGAAGTCTATGTTCAAACTCTTCTTCTGCCACCTCACACAAGTGCTGACAAGCTTATCTGTTCAATTTCTGGCAACAAAGTGGAGCAAGGTTCAGCTGGAAAAACTTCTTGTCATTCAACTCCTAAAACAAACAAAGTTCCTAAAATAAAGCGCCTCTCATAGCACAGGAAATTGTCATTTTCTGTTACACAAGCCATCTGCAATCCAAAATAGACGGCAGGATGTTGTTCTTGTATCACGACGTTGATGCCCACTGACAGCGTTTTTCCACTTTCACCAGACCGGAGAGGAAAACGTTCATAAAACCTGGATACAAATTACTAAATGGTCACTCTGCTGTGGTTAATTAGCAGGAACAGTCCTGGAAAACTCCAAGGCCGCAAAACAGGTCAAGGAGGGGGAGGGAGTTTTCTGAGAGGATATGCAAGAGGAGACCTCTATTAGCTGTGACAGAGAGAGAAGGAGAGAGAGAGGAAGAGAGAGAGGGAGGGATGGTGGAGGGAGCTGCGCCGAGGCAGGCAGGCTGGGACCAGTGGAAGAGGAAAGTCATCTTGAATATGCACCATGCCTCTGCTCCAGGCCCGTTGCCTAGCAATCAAAAATATTTACTTCTTACCCAAAACTGCACACCATTTTTTTTACATTCTGGAAAAGCGAAAACAAGACGTTATCCATCCAAATTAATTATGGAGGCCTCCATCAGCCACGGTCAGGGAAAGATTGTGCTTGTCTGGAATGCTGATGTGCTGATAGGGTGGTGTAATGTAACCTTGTAACGGCGGCAATGAGAAGAAAAAAATGATCTGCACCATGAAACTGAACTCCACGGGTTGGGAATGTGAGAACGGGTCTCCGGGCAGCATAAAAAGGCCCCATGCTTCTGCTATTGCAAGTGTACGTCTGTTGCCACGGTAACTTGTGCTGCATTTTCTGGGTGGCCGTGGGGTATTGTGTCTGCTCTATCAGCAGCTGCCTGCGCAGTAGCGGTGTGAGCTGACCTGGGGTTGCTCAGCAGGGGGATCCAGCCGGCTGGGATTACTGGTGATATGTAGCAGCCTGGAGACCGCTGTGATTGGCAGTGAGAGGGAAGGAAGAGCCACACCTAGAAATCTGACGATGCTGCAGCAGCAGCAGAGGCCTGACACATGAAAACAGCTGGAACAGAACGGAACGAAGAGGAAATGAAGAGAGAAAGTCCAGGTGGACAGTTTGGGTTACAGGCAACCCAAACAGGGTCACTGATAGCAGAACTGACAGAAAAAAGAGTCTAAACTGAGAAGTGACAAAATATTAGACAGATATCAGTCCACCATCTCTCCTAATAAAGTATCTGGCCATTATTTGGTATTACGGTATGTTTAGAAGTGTGTTTGTCTTTTATCTGTTTTCCTCATTGTGTGACAAATCTTAGTTGCATAGAAGAAAAACAGCATGAAAAGTATTTCACAACAGAGCTCTTCTAATACAAAATACGCAAAATGTGGTTTGGCATTGTCTTGGTGAATTAAGCAAGATTTGTTCTCCAAGTTAGTCATGTCAGCTGTGATTTACATTGGAGCTGCAAAGAACAAACTGTTTCATAAAAAATAAAAACTTTTGCAATGATGTGATTTTTGTCAGTGTGACCAACAGAGACACCAAATAGACAGTTAGTCTAAACATTTCTCCTGTTGGTAGTTAGGCATTTTAATTAACTCTAAAGGATGAGGCTATAAAAATGTTCTAATATCACTAATGCTTTATTCATTGAACATTTTGTTTAGTTTCTGGTGTTTTTGGTTGTGGCCTCCAGAGGAGGTGCAGGTCTTTTCTCCTTTTCATGCTTTTTTTGTATCGTTTGGTGAAATAAAAGAAGAGGGTTGCCAGGATAGTCTCTGCACAGACTTTTATTCCAGCTTTGACAACTTATTAAAATATTTTTCTATAATCTACTTATCAATTTCTACAGTAAGGTTGTGTGGTTATTTGACTACAATAAATATGAACCACAAGCTAATGGCTGCTTAAGCTTGGTTTGCTTCAATCAGAGGTTATTATTTACCACCATTAAATTCAGAACATAACCAAAATGTATACAAATAAAGCAATAGAAAAAACCTTATAAACCACTTTAATTCCATCCACCCATTGTCTCCATTGTGTGTCTGAGTGATGTCTGGTGAGAGACCTGTCCAGGTGAACCCAGTGTTTTTGGACTGCTGCAGACAGGCAGCGAGCCAAGGCCAGCCTCAAACAAACCTCTTGGTTGAATGGTATAATTTTGAACTCTGTAGAAATACATTTGAGCATTACTTTAAGTCCTGTTCTTTTCTGTGTATCAGACATGGCCATGCTTTCATTGACTCTGTCTCTGATATGTCCTGTCAGCTTTCCATCAGGTCTGCGATATGAGCGGTGGTAGGAAGTCGTCATATTGCAACGCTGCTTCTATGGCTGCACCGATTGCAGTTTTCTGGCTGATCACCGATCTTTAAAAAGCCAGACCTGCTGATTCTGATTTTGGCTGATACCAATTTTTTTCTGAAATGTTGCTAAATATAGCAAGACAGTCGCTGAGTTGGTGACAATGGAGTGAATATTGTTAACTGCAAAAGTGCAAACATGACCTGGTGGGCCAGTCGATCAACCAAACCTCCTTCACAGCAGAGCAGAAGAGGACAGAGGTTGACTTTTAGACCTTCCTCAAGGTGCATTGCGTCAGTGGATTAAATCAGCAGATCACTGATCTCCAAAAATTTAAGAAGTTGGGCCGATTTATCAATTGGTCAATTTGTCGATTGCTCGATTTATCAGTGCAAACCTTCCTGTCACATTTCTTTGTCAGGAAGGTGACAGGAATATTGTCAATGTCAGAGACATTGACAATATTTTAGATTAAATTGCACATTCCTTAAATCAGTGGTTCCCAGAGTCTGTCCTGGAGGGCCGGCATCCTGCATGCTTTAGTTTTCTCCCTGGTTTAACACACCTGGATCAAATGATGGCTCATTAGAAGGTCTGAGAAAAACATTGACAAGCTGAAAAGGTTGTTACCTCCACCAGGGAAAGAACTAGAACATGCAGGATGCCGGCCTCCAGGACCCACTTTGGGAACCACTGGCTTAAATGCACGAAGAAACATTTACAAATATTTAAATAACATCATATTATTAATGACCAGTTAACATTTAAATGATTTCCTGCTAGATGAACATAAATATTGTCATTTTCCAAAAATGTATGTTATAACCAAAATATTAGAAAAAAATAATGAAATTTTTTTATTGAGACCAAATCAAATTTACCAAACTTTGTATTTCAGCATTTTCATCTTTTCTGGCTTAAAATCTAAAATAGTAAAATTGTCTACATCCTGACTGAATCATTCTATGCTCAACAAAAACTCTCTAAGACAGAAAATAAAATGTTTAATGAACCTAATATTGTCATGTTGTGAGCAGGATGTATCGTCACTACTTTCCAATGTAAGATTTTCTTTTCAAACTTGAGAGGAAAAACATTTTCTCAGGATGAGTTAGTCTATGCATTATTCTGCTACATTTTTATATTCCTGGATGTCTGCGTTTTGATGCGATGTGTAGAGACCATTTTAAAGAAAACCATTCATATGCCAGCAGTAGGAACTATAAATCATCCCAGTGCTTATTTTTGCAGATAAAAGAGAAACACTCTACCTGAAGTGCAGCATTAAAAGGCTTATGACAGAACATGAGTCTAGATCTGATTGATAAGTTCTGCACACAGAGCGCGCATGTGCTGTAAAATCAGCTGAGAAGCTCAGACAAAGGCAACGCAAACACACCCCTGACTGCGGCCTGAGCTGCAACAATGAAAACTGGAAGGCAGACATTTCAGACACGCACACACACACCCCTACACGCACACACATGAACATAAAGACGGGAGGCAGTGGGAGAGGCTGTTTTGCTGCTGCTGCACCCCACCAGCACCCAGCTGCCTTGCTGAGCAACGCCAGCTTTCCCCTGAATTCAACCCCCACCTCATCCGCCTTCACAGGAGCCTGAATCCTTCTCCTCTTCAGGGACGCAGATAAACAAGGGCCACACCACAAGGCCGGCTAATCACAGCTCATCACAAATGGGTGTGCATGCACCCCTCCTCCTCTGCCCTCTCACTTTCTCTGCAGCACCAGCCTGCAACACAAGCCCTGTCTGTGTCAGCGTGCAGAAAGGGAGGTGCAGGCGGGTGGGGTTATTTCATCTCTAAAGTAGGTTTTTAGAAATAAAGAGCCCAGGACATGAAAACCCACCTTTGTCCATGCATTTCCCATAAACATATGGTAAACTGGATTAAATTGGGAAATAAGCCCAGCATTCCGGATCAATATCCTCCCACACAGGAATCAATAAGGGTAAACCAGAAAAATCTCCATCAGGGATGAGCAGATTATGGATGAGCACATTATAGTGAAAATGATTCAAATGGAATGGAATTCGTTTTGGTTTAATCTTTACAAAATATGTTCTATAAAATTATAGCATATTTAAAATAATATCAACCATGTTAATGGATTGGCATAATGCTGAGCTAAGAAAGATATATATTTTTTTAAACCGTTGTGGTAAAACCATAAACATCAGAGGAAGTCTCCCGCACAAAGAACAGATAAATCAGTGAATTTTACTGGTCAGCCGCTTCAAGCCATGTTTCCCTTCAACAAAGAAGATGCAGGACACCTTTAAGAAAACGCCTTATCTCCTCTGACTGCCTGTCACTATGGCAGCCACTCATTTAACTGAGCACATAACCTAATTCTTTTTTTTCCTCCAGTTGCTTCCTGCACTCACATCAGGACGAAGCTGTTTATTTTTCCACTTCGAGTTTTAATGAAATCTAACGCGCTGATTTGCAGCGGCGCATCAAAGTTCTTCCAGCCATTGAAGCAGAAATAACTCTTGACTCATTTATTGTCTCATTTTTTACTCACTGTGATCTTTGGGATGTTCTTTTTGCCTTGATAAGACATGTTCTGTCCGATTCCACCTTTTTGTCAAACAAAAACGAGCCTAACTAAACGGTATTTCCCTCTGTGCGGATGCTGCAGCAGCCCTTTCGCCCGGATGGGAGCTTCAAGGAATGGTCGCCCCTCTTGACAGTGCGCTGTTCAGTCAGTGCCTTAGCAGAGCGCGATAGGAGCGTCTATACCCCGGCTAACACCGGCCCCTCCCTCTGGAGACTCAGCCAGAGAGACGGCAGTGTCGCAAGTTTTCCGCCTGAGGGCGCGCTTGAGGCGCTTATTTGACATGAAGTTCATAAAACGCCAAATTCTCTGGGTTGAAGTTTTTGCATGTTTTTCCTCACAAAGTGCAACCAGTAATCTACCTGAGCTTATTACTGTCATTTTTATCTTTTTAAAACCTTTTTTAAAAAGCTCTACAGTTGAGTTTAGATAAAAGTGCATCATCTCCACTTATTATTACGTAATGTGATGTGGCAGCTGTCACAGAGCTGGTCAAACACTCATACATGCTCCCCCTCCCTGCATGTCCCCACCCTGTCCTCTGTCTCTATTGTCTGAACCTTCACTCCCCTCCTCAGCACTAATGCAGCTATAATGAGGTTCTGATGTTCAGATGAGAACAGGTACTTAAAAGGAAATAAAGTTTCAGAGCACTAAATATGTCATCTAGGACCTCCTGGCTTTTATGTGTCACAAACATAAACTGGTTTGCAAAAGAAGTTTTTTTTAACTTTTGGATACTTTGCTCAAATTACATGATTAATGGAAATAAGTGAACATCGGTTTTATCAACTGCTCTTTACTGTGATACTCCTAAATCAAGATGAATGAAAAAGTTCCCTAAAAAGAGCAAATGGAGCATCATGAGGATGAAACACTGGAAACAGCTTAGGGATAACAATCTGGAGAAGCTTAAAGTTTGGATTGAAAACAGTATCCCAGTCTTTAGAGATCTAACTATTTGAACTGTCATCAAAAATATAAAGAGTGTAGCAGAACTGCAAGCCACAAAAAACCAAAACACATCAAGCAGACAAAGAGAGCATAATTCAGGAAAACAGCTTAGCGGCTCGTGGTAACCCTTGAGAATCTGTTGACGTTATAAACACAAATCTGGCGTTTAAGGAACAAGAAGTTTTGAAGAAAGTTGTAAGAATTCTCTGACTTTTTCCATGATCTATGATGTTGATGCAGCAAACTGTGGAAGAATCCATTCTGTTCTGATGAGGCCAAAATGAAACACATTTTTTGCCATAGAAAAGGAAAATGCTTTATGTGGATAGAAACTAAAAGTGTGAGTTTCTTGCTGCGGGTAAACTTTCAGCAAGTTTACCCAGAGCAGGAAGGATGATCCTAAACCTACTGGACACTGTTCAATACTTTAGTCTAATATAAAAATAATGTCAGCCTCTAGGTGTGTAAAGTTGGCAGAGGCATAGAGAAACACATTATTGGTGTTTTACATAGGATCTCAGTAAAATACATTGTATTCTATGTTTCTAATGCAATACAATTATGAAATGTGAAGAGATATGAAGATTTTTTTTAAAGCACTGTAAAACTAAATTCACCAAGCATTAATTGTTGCTCCTAAAAGCAAATAGTCACTGATTACCTTCCTATTCATTTGAATCCAGGAAAACACAACAGCTGATGCTGACACACTGTTTGATGGCAGCAAGGCAGGAAAGTCACTACATCAGCATCCATCCACCCTGGAGAATGCATTAGCCATGCGCTAATGCCTGCTACCTCTGCAGACCACATGAAGCAGCTGACACTGACTGACAGACAGGAGGCCGGCAGATCAGGGATGCAGAAAAAAGGCTGGGCTTGTTGAGTCTCCTCCAATAAAGATCCAGTAACTTCTTTCTGTTTTATGCTCCACACGAAACAACAAACATCCACTTTTAAACCAAACAACAACACTTACAATGCCTCATAATTAATATTACATTCATTATGATTATGCTCATATATCTTTGATTCAACACTAAAATGAACTGTGAAGATTGATAAAGGCTGGTTGTAATGTTACTGTTGACATATAGCATGAAGTAGAAAAGATGCAGGTTTATGAAGTAAAACAGTAAGTTAAGAATTAAAAACTGTCCGACCAAAAACCAGGGCTACAAACTGTTTTCCTCAAACAATCATTTTTTGTCATCAATCAGATTCTTAGGGAAAACTTAATTCCAGGTTTTCAATTTTGTTTTGATAAATGTTGTGATGTCACAACATAAAGTAGACAAAAATGGTTTCTTCCTTATGCCTATAAAAGGCCTATTTTGATGTAGTCAAAATACTAAATGCTCAAAGAAAGATTTCTATCCTCAGAAATTAAAGTTTTGTAAAAGAAAATACTCTGAACACAGTTCAAACCTAATATATGCAAGTTTTTTTAGCTGAATCTGGACATAAGGACAGGAATGGAAGTAAGATACCAGCAAACAATGAAAACTGGAGGATGGAATATATCAGATGCAAAAAATTATTTTGAGATTTTTATTCTGTAAATGCAAAACATCATATCTATTGTAAATAATAAAACTGAAGCCTTAGATTAGTGATAAAAAAAGGCTGCAAACAACCAAAAGAGTGGACAACCATATACATGTAAAAAGACACAGTTAAAAGTAACAGTGCTTTTATGTTTCTGGTGCAAAGACAATGCAGTTGCAAATGATACACTTGTAGAAATTTTAAAATGTTAAGTTATATCTCAAACCCATTTATGCAAACTCATTTATCTGTAAATATTTTGTAAGCCATTGTCCTCCACCTGTGAAGCTTCTTCCTCATTCAGGAGGCCTGAAAAACACCCAGCAGTTTGTAGAAAATACTTCTGTAAGAATCACATCAGGATTTCAGTTAGTGAGAGAAATCACTGTCATCCAAACATTTCATGTCTGATCTTCTCTGTGTCTCTGTCCGTGGTGCTGAAGAGTTACACCTTGACCTTCATTTTCTTTTCTTGTAATTTTGTATGACATAAGTTAAACATCTTCACTGTAGTTCAGCACAAATATAAAAGATTACAAGAATTTTCTGATCATGTAACCCAGTTCTCTGCATAACACCACAACCGCCACAAGAATATTTTTTATGATTCAAAGTAACACAGAAACACAACTACTAAACAAATTCATCTAGAACAGCAACAGAAAACCACTAATTACTCTGGAAGGTAAGAAAAGACTTGAAACAGTTTCAGGTTTTACTCGCGTAATTCAATCCCAGTGTTTGGATATGAACCCTTGTTCAATCAGCAGATCTATGGCAGTTCTAATGTAAATGTTCCAATGTAAAGTTCATTTTGTGTGTATTTACTGAAACAAATTATTCAACCAAATGAAAGCTCTTCTTGTCTTAAACTTTTCCCCATTTTTTTAATGAAAGAATATTTTGGATTTAATATTCTTCAAACATCCAGGAAACAGCTCAAGCAAAGACAGTTTGTGTTATGACCTTTTTGGACTCCAGTATAACCACTGTGAGTTACAATAAGACATTTTAATAATGTGTCTTAACGGCTGTGAGATTTAGTTGACAGAGCAAATGTTTTATGAATATGTAAAAAATGTCCCTGCAGCAATCAGAGCTGATTAAGAAGAAATTGTCTGATTCGGGTTTGTGATCCGACTGATTGGTGCATTTCTAGTTGCACAAATGCTGTAGCTTCATTCAGAGAGAAATGAATGGCCTCTGTGGAGCTGGTGTCCGATAACTCGGACATGAGACAGAATACTACAGACCAGATGAATGTTTAATGTACATCCTCATGGCATGAACCCAAACTCAAAATACACTTGATAGGTTTTAAATTTTTAGTTGTTGAGAATCAGCACAAAATAGATACCTTTAGTGTGATTTAATGCCGTATTTTCCCATTCCTATAATAATCTGGGCCTGTCAGCAAAGATTATTTTTTTGGCATATATTTCTAACTTTTCTATGTTCTGTTCAAAGTTCCATTGTTCTCACCTTTTCATCCTCCAGGTTCTGCAGTGTTTCCTTCCCTGCGCTGCTGCAGATCTGCACTTTCTGAGCCTCGTTTCCCAGGGGGTTTTCAGCACCTGCTGGGCTCCCTGCCTCCCCCTGACCCGCCTCTCGCTTCAGGGTCCTCGGGGTGCGAGAGCCCCTCTGTCCGACGCTGAGCGCATCGAAATCAATAGTTTTACTGTCAAACGCGTCCTCCACGCTGCAGAACAAGCCGCCGCGTTTCTGCCGGGGGATTTGATCGGCCGATCCAGGACGGGCGAGATAAACCGGCAGCTCCTCCTCCGCTTCCAGCCGCTGTGCCCTGCGCTCTGCCATCACTGGAGCTCCGGTCCGAGGAGGAGGACGGGGAGACTAGTGCCAAAGTGATGCGTGGATGCGCTTGTGTGAGGAAGCAGCGGAGGTGAAGTGAAGAGGTGGCGCTATGGGGAGCTGGCAGGACTTTAAGCTGTGACCTTATACTAGATTCTTGTTACTTTTTGTTCAATTAAAAGCGGCACAGCCGGTAGAGGAAGCATTGCATTGCAGCTTTTTTCTTGTTGTGACAGTGGTGGGTGATATGGCTTTCTGCCCAGGGCAGCATGACCAAAGGGCGTCAGCAGGGCGGTGGGAAGTAATTCGGCATTTTGTCATTTTCTTGTTCACTGTTTATGAACATCTCTAGTCTTTCTGAATGGAGTAGGCCCAGCAGGAAAACAATGCAGAACTGCTGACAAAGACCCAATTGGGTCTGTTGAAGTTGCTCAATTAGGGGGAAGTTGTCAACAGTGACATAAAATTTAACTACAGCACATGCAGTTCTCACACATTTGTTCAAATCATCGCTGGCCCTTCAGCACCTCGTTACCTCACACAGTCAAAGAATGATGAAGTTGATGATTTTCTTGATGCATGTCTGACCCTCCAGTGGTGCTGACTGCTGATGTCAGCACAACTGTGGCAAGACTGAATCAGCAACATGGGTGACGAGCGGATTCTGGACCGAGGCTGCTGAGGCCAGGAGTCGGACCTGACGGGTGAGCAGGGCAGAAACGATGCAACAACTGCTTTAGAGAACAAATAAAGCTTGTTTCTGAAACTTTTACCTTTCTTTGTTTGATTTCTGATAAACAATGAATAAAAATTAAAAAAAATTGTAAAAGCTATACTGTTATTTAAGAAGATGGTTCTTAGATTATATTACCTTGACAAGCTCCTCCGTCTGCTTAGCTACAAAAAATAACAGAAAAAACTTTCTTTGTTACGGAGCCTGTCTGGTGACATGGGAGAAAAAATGTGGCCATGACTTAACAACTTGTGGGAACAACTTATTTATTAGTGGGGATTATAACAAGGCCTGGCTCCCGGTTAGTAAGTCCCAGCCATAAACAATTAAGTTGTAGCCACAAGTTATTAAGCCATTAAGTTCAGTTACTAAGTTTTAGGCATGACTTCATAACTCATTTTCTTTTTTCTCCCATGTGACCAGACGGACTCCATATCTGATCGATCTTTGTTCACTGTGAAATACTAAAGATAATCAACTGCAGCGAGATTCTTACATCTTTAAAAACACTTGTTTAGGTTTAGGGAAAGTCAATGAACTTAATGTGTGTTAAGGACTTCAACTGGTCATCTGGGGCTTTGAAAAGCATTTATGTTGTTTTTTTATTCATGTTGTCATAATGAAAGCTGGGGTGAATAACAAATATCACCCAGAGTGTTGAGTAACTGAAAAACCTCAAAAACAAAACATCCTCAGGTCTCATCTCACAGGATTTGATATCTGAGCTGAAAAGCCAAGATCCTCTTGTTAAGTGTCTTTTCTCCAGTAACGCTCCGGGCCTTTACACAGTAAACAGATAGTGCTCACACACTTACATGTTGACACTATCCAACTCAGCTCAGAAAAAAATCAACATGATGTGAAAGAACAATGACAGGCTGGAAGGTCGTGCAGAGTGTGTGTATCCAACAGCAGTTTGTGTTTCTGCTGTTAGGGCAGAGCTGTTTGACTGCAGGCATGCTGAACCAGACCACACTGACTGCCCAGTTTTTGGAGACATCATGACAGAGACAGGTTATTAAATTTTTGTAGGACACTGTCAAAGTAAATCCTTTTTCATAAACAGACAGAAAATTTCTGTCTGTGGACATTTTGACAAGCACAGCCCTGCTGCACAAAGTTTTGCTCTGTGCATCAAAAAGCTCCTGAACCACATGTTGCTCTGACCTAATGAGGCTTTTAAATCAGTAACACAGGAGGAAACTATCGCCATCTTCATTTTAAAATGGATGCAAGCAGCCAGCTAGTAAAACTGATGGCCCATAAACAAAAGCTCTCATGTCTCTCTGGCTGAAGTGCATGCTCATTCAGGCCCAATGGATTGATGGTAGGTAGGACAGAGTGTGGCAAATCCACGGCCACTGGGCTTCATGGATTTGGCACGAGAAGTCTCACGGCGGCGGGGACCTTTAGGGAAGGAGGTATGTAGGCCACCGTTCGGCAGACAAGGCGGTGGGATTAAATTCAAGTGGAAGGCAGGAATAAAGGAGGACTGACAAGCAGCAAGTGGACTGAAGGAAGGACAAAAACATAAGGATAAGAATCTCCAGGTTTGGAAGACTTTACAGAATTTAACTCTCTTTGAAAATTATAAGTTTTAAAAAGATTTATCTGGTGATATAGGGTGATATTTTAAACCTCAATTTTCTCCTTGGCTCCTTCATTTTATTGCTTCATCATCTTTCATCTCTTCACAGCAGGGCTGTGTCCGGCGGCTGAACTGTGGCCAGGCCAGCTGCCCCGCTGCCCAGGCCAGCTGCTCCTCAAATTAAATTAAATTGCCTCCCAGGATGTGCATGATGTAATTTCAGTCTGAACCCCCACTCATACTGAAGTAGACACTAACAAAGACTCCTACTGGAAGCCATTTACAATGGCCCACCATCTACAAATGAATGTTTTCACCAAGTTTTGGGAAGGAGGAGAACCACGAAGGGCAGACGCCTGCTCACTGTGAAGAGACGACACTAAACACTTTGTTTCTGAGCAGATATATCAACAGTAATTAATATGTTCAGAGGAAAACTATGCAGAAAAAAATGATGCCTCACACATGAGTTTCACTTCAAACTTTATTTCCCTTTTTGAACTGGTTGTAGAAGGCAGTTGTTTAGTCAGTCCATGTATTGCCCTCTGCATGAGTGGTGAAATGATCCAAGGACAGAATGATGTAATAGTTTAATGACAGACATCCTTTGGCAGGGGGAAGGTCCAGCACAACACCAATTTCAAACTTCCTGATCTTGTCTTGCTTGGCTGGCAAAGACAGTAAGTGGAAAGACAGACTGTTATCCTGGAGCTATTCAGAGGCCACAGTGTGGAAAAGCACAATGTTTAACAAGCTTGTTTGACAAAGAGGCCCCAGAGAACAACTTTATGTATTTCTAGAATGAACCACAAGCCTTAAAACAGTTAAACATTGAGCCTTTGTATGACAGAGCTGCAGTGAAAGAAACGTATCATAGAAACATTATTTGTGTAAAAAAGCAACAGGATGAGTGACATGATATATTTATCTTTTAAATATCAGTGAGGAAGATGGAAGAGATCTGGACCTTTCAAAGCAGAACTCTGTAAGGTGGGACACGATGGCAGTTATTAGGCAATAATGACAATAATAAAGTGTGATGTGAAAAAAAATCATTTCTGAATCTACACACAGAAACTAGTATGAATAAATGGAAAAAGTAATTCACTTTTTTCCAACCTCTACAACATGTGGAATTAAAAACTTCTAAGTCTAATTCATTAAATAAAATATATTTTATATATTCTTGCAAAGGAAATAAATAAAATATATGTGTGCTTTTGAAAACATTACATAACATCACCTTTGTAAAATATGTCATTTCTGGCCAAAAGTGATTTCTGCAAAATAATAATAATAAAAAATAATAATAATAATCACTCCTTTTTATTGGAAAACAAATCACTTTTGGCAAAAACCCTTGGGGTATATTTTAGGAAGGTGATGATCATTTTCATCACATCTTAACCCAGCTTGACACACAGCAGTTATAAAATGCCTTGCAAAAGTATTTATACCCTTTGAACATTTCTGCATTTTGGGGAATTCTGGCACAGAAACATAAAACAATGATCACTGGATGTGGGACATAAACATGGAGTAGCGTTGAGCCCTTCATCCAGAGCATGACTCACCTGCTGAGCCACCTGGAGAAGGAGAGCATCAGTCAGGAAAGATCTGGAGAACCGGTGGCGATGAAGAGGTTTGAACAAAGTGAAAATGTGGAAGTTTGCTGTGAGAATTATTTTCTTCACAGGGAAATGTTCATAGATGGTGGGATCTAAACACAAGGTTTCTTTATTGTGTGAAATAATATTTTAAAAATTTGTGTCATTTCCTTTCTAATTCACAATTATGCTTCACACAGCAATTAAAAAAGAAATAGATTATTTGGGTTGCAACATGAACTCGTGCAGAAGCTCAAAGGGTATAAATGCATTTGCCAGGAACTGTAGATCAAACAGAATGCATCTGTTCATATGACAAATATTGCATAAAAACATGATAGTACTTAAAATGCTCACTTTCAGCATAAAATAATGAAACATTTTTAGGTATATTAGAAATCTTTGACTGCATTTGACTTATTTTTTTTATTTGCTACTTGAAAGAAAATATAAAGGGTTTTCATCATTATTGGAAGACACCCAAGAGACAAAAACATAAAAAATGTAAATTATATGAAATGCGATGTAGTAATGAAAAATAAATAACATTTATGAGTAGACAAGGGAGAATGCATCCATGGCGACTGCCAACAGAATTAGTACAACACATTTCAGTGCTGCTCTGCATTGTAATGGGATCCCAATGTGAAGTGTGGCCTGTGAATGGAGCACAAGGTCGAATGAAGGCAGATTCTCTTAGTTCCGCTCAGGAACACGGAGAACAAGAACCTGCTAGTGAATATTTCAGCCTGGGGGCAGAGTTAGCTTCAGGAGAGTGAAGTCGGAGTAATGTTGCATTCACTTTCTCTTGTTCCACCCTGCAGAAACAGACCTCTGCATGGCTGGTTGGGTTTAGTTCAATAGAGTTGTTAGTATCAAAGAACTTTTGGTTAGTATAACAAGAACAAAGCAAAAAAACCTGCAGTTTTCTTAGGCTGGGAGTGTTAGACTTTAAAAAAGCCATTTAAATTAGACAAAGAATTTTAAGAGAGTGAATAAATAATAACTATGTTTGAATTGGGACTAAATTTGTTGCATAATATTGTAAAGTGGTATTAAAATATTTACATCTTTCAAAGGTGGGTGAACAAGCGCCCCTAGTGGCTGACAGATGCAACAGATTTTCGGTAAATAAAAGCAATGCTGGTCATTTCATCCCTTCGCCATTTCGTACTTTGATTCAGTTAAATCAAAATTCAAATTAATTTAATTTTGGATCCAATTAATACAGACTTTGCAAAACACTTTTAACTGCTTATTTTAATTGTGCAAATACCAAATATACTTTGATATGCTTCAAAACATAGTGGAAACCGCCTTACTGCTGCTGCAGAAGTTAATATCTACCCTTCCTTTCCCTCTATGGGTTACAGCCAATCAGGACCAGGGGAAATAAATGGTGCACCTGGACTGGCTGACACCAGCCAATAGTGCATCAAGTCACATTAATCTGAGGAATTTCAGCTTCCTAAAATATAGACATGCTCTTTGAAAGAAACTGAAGAATGAATGGATTTATTAGTACGACATGACGAAGGGGAAAACTGACCTGGAGCCCGACTGACCCAGGAAAATGTGTGAGCAGTACAGTGTAGAAAAAGGGAAGGAAAAGAGATACATTTGTTTTTGTTTTTTATCCACATTCATTCAGCTTTTCAGTTTTAACTCTACAGGGCATAAAATTCATCTTTGCAGCCATCACCACAATAAACCAGAGCAATTTATACTCTTTGTAAGTCATTTATAAACTGCCAAGTACATCAACTGTTCAAGCTGCTTTAGAGAGTAAAAAAAAGTACAGCTTATCACAAAAAATAATAAGGGAGACTACGTAAAATAATTAAGACCCATGTACATATCAACAGCATATATATATATTACATTACAGCTTTTTGGGGATCTTCAGAACTGTTGTTTAAGTGGTTGTTTAAGAAATCCAGAGAGTTGCATCTTTTCAGTCTCCTGGCTTTTAAAAAATGCTGAGAAGCAGTTCTGTGATGTGCAGCTTTCCTCCTGGAAATCCATGCTGAGAGGAGCTGCACCAGAGGCGTCGTCTCTTTCTGGTTTTTACCTTTCCTGACCTTTTTTTCCAGTGATGAACCTGAGTGTTCGTGATTCCTCTACAGAGTCTGTACACGCCACGGAGTGCAGGACGGCCTCGTCTGTCTGCAGGAATGACCTTCTGGAGAGTGCGAGCAGTCTGTGTCAGCACCATCCTGAGAGCAGCGGCGGCAGGCCAGAAGGTGAGGGAGCGTGTCCCAAATGTTCAGAACCGCTCCCACTGCTGCTGCACTTATGGGCCCTGAGTTGGCTCACTTCTACTCATCGATGACTTGCATCCCAAAAGAACGCTCTTACAGCTTTGGGCAGCAGATGAAAGAGAAGAACAAAAGAGGGAAGGCTGTGGTTCTGTTTGTATTCGTCACTGTTTGAGTTTTCTGTCTGTTTATGTTCCCATTGTGACTGTGGACGCATCATAACCCTGCATGGCAGAGAGAACATCTTCCAGGCTTTGGTTTTCAACTGACAAAGGGTGTGTGTGTCTGCATTTACATATGCATGCATGTGTGTGTAAACTGTGTATCATGTCAGTATTTGTGTGTATAGATTTCATTGCAAGCCTTCGACTGTCTCTTCAGACATTTGGGGAGATGCATAATGTCTAAACTTTGCTAAAAAAATAAACAGTCCTGGACAGAATCCTGAAGATCTCAACTTCATTTGGAAAAAAACACTAAACAGAAAAGAAATGTGTGAAGTGTGCACTGGCTTAATCCACCAACAACGTCTGGAATGACTGCTGTTACGACGGTTTTCTGCTTGTCCAACACATAAACAACACTGCAGTCCCAAACGGGATCGCTGAGCCGACACGCGACCTGCAGAGGAAAACAGGTAAAAACAGGAGCTCAGATGTTCCGGTTTTTAAAGAAAGACAATATAACATACAACAAATATTATATATTTTTTTATTTGACTATCAAGAGACTTCTTTTTATTGTTTTTCCGACTATCAAGCCGACTACGGGATGAGAGTCAGAAAGTCATTTTCAAATGCAACAACAAACATTTAGCATCAAAACCTTTAGTAGAGATGAAGCCAAAGGCATTTCCTAAGTATGTTTGTTGGTTCAGAAATCTATTCTTAAAGGTTCCCATCACACAGGCAGGTTTTAGAAAGATTGAGAAAAGAGATGATGGGATACAAAGAGAGCAGGACTCACCTCAGCTACAGCACAGCCAAGACTTCAAGGCCAAAGGATAAAGGCAAGAGAAAAGAACAAGAAGAGAAAGAGAAACTGCAGGAAGACAGAACAAGAGAGAGAGAGAGGGAAAAGCATTGAGGGTTAGAGGAGCACTTGACACATGTTAGTACCAGAGACAAAAAAACAGAGGTTACTTTATAAAACCAGATATCTGCATATTATTAATCTTGTTTGTTTGACATGCTTTTTTGATTTGAATTTAACAGTCACTTGTATTTTGGACTGCTTTTTTTCTGTGTGTGGTTATATATATAATGTTGAGTTTATTTGCAAATGTATACATTTTTGCAGATGCTGGATTCTCATATATACAAGACAGATCTACCAAACAGTATTATCAAAGTAAACTTACCTTAAATGACATTTTCTTTAAATTAGACCTTAAGTGGTTTTACCAAGTTTGTAACTAAACAGGTAAAGATTAGAATAAAAGCCAGGATTTCCACCTTAAGAGGCGCATTATAAAGGAGCACTAAGGGATTGTATTTTCTCTTCTTAAGGTTTTCTCAGGTTGTTTTTCTGAGAAAAAGTGTTTTTTGCCACTTACTCAGACAGATTTTTAGTCAGTTATTTAGTAGTTCTCCTCCTCAGCAGCTTCCTCAGTGCAACTCCTGCACCTGTAACTTATTCTTGCCTCCATTTGTTTCTCCAGCCTGCTCTATTAGATTCTTGCTTTCTACACGTGCATTTAGGTCATCAGCCCCACTTTAGGAAAATGATGAGACACTTCAGGCATGTTTAGACTCAGTGGAAACGTTTGGTCAGTTTTGGTTGCTGGATAGGTGTTAATTTGTTGACTTGCTCTAAGAAAGTTGTTTTGGTTTGATGTAAGCGACAGTCATTCAAATTTCAACAGAAATACTTTATATATATGTCCACTTAACTTGAGTGAAATACAAGAATTTGTGATCATTCTGACTAACTGAGGTTTAAAGGCCTGGAGCCAGTGAGAAGTAGAGACATGTTGACTGCAGCAGTAAGCTTTATGGAGATTACTCATTTATGTGGCTTATATGCAGAGTATGAACTGCATAAAAATAGCAAAAGTCAAACATTTCAGTCCCATATTGAGAATAGTCTGCATCATGTTCTGTGACCAGATCTGCCAATAATTCAAGCTGACAGGAAGTCATTTCTGATGGGTGTTATACCCATCCTGACCACTAGATGTCAATATCTGTTGAAGATTTTGGCTTTGAGTGGGTCTGTCTGATAAGGGAACTAAAATGACTCCTGTTTTTTTCCAGATTGTGATTTGTTAGCAACATTGTTACATATTTACTGATATTGAACATCAGTAATTACCTTTTCTTCCAGATCTTTAATCTGCCTTCTCTGGATTTCTGTCTTGTCTTCAAGATCCCGAATTCTCTGTGGTTCGTTAAAGAGAGCAGACATACAAATCAAACCACAGAATCCTCTCCCATCAAAGTTTCCCAGTAAAATGTATGAATCTAGAAGAACCTGGTGGGCCTGGTGCAGCAGCTCCATCCTCTCCTGGAGGATCTGGCAGTCGTACTCTCGACTTTTCCTCAGCATCTGCCTCCTCAGCTTCTCCACCGCCATCCTCAGCTCGTCCTTCTGAAGCTCATTCAGAGGCTCGCCATACTTTATCACCTGATGAAGACAGATATTATAATGATCATGGTGAGTCAAAAACTTGGCTATTTCTACTGAATGAGGTTCTGTTCAATAAAAAAAAAGGTTCAAGAAATCAAGATTCTAAGAACATCTGTGAGCTTTGCAGGGATCGAGCCTCGAAGAAATGTATTTTTGGTATTCTTAACTGAAGTGGTTAAAAGTTTCTACAATGATAGCATTTATTTTTATGGAACTGCACAAGAAAACCCTTTGAAACATATTTGACTTTTCACAGTGATAAGAGAGGGATGATCACAAGTACGCGTCCAGAATTGAATTAGTGACCATATTTAGTGATGCATGCCTTAACAAGCATCACTTTCAAAATGTTTACACTTAAAAAAAAATCAAAAAGATGTGAAAACCAACCTTGTCCTGCTGCAGGGCGTTGTAAAGCGTCGCTTCCAACTCCTGGATTTGCTGTTAAAAATGAGAAAATGTCAACAGTTTAATCATCACAAGAATAAAAATCATACCTAAAATACTCAAACCTCAGGCTTCATTTAACAATAAAGTATTTAAGTAGCAAAATTATTCAAAACAAGTCAAATTAACAAATGTACATAGAATGAAAATGGATGTTTGAATGTGGGGATAAAATATGTTTTCATATTCCATTCCATGCTTTTTACTATTCAGCCAGACTTGAAAGAAGACAAACTCAGCAAAAATGATTCCAGAGAGCAGGAATTGGTGAAAACCATCTTTAATGAAAGATGTTTAATTATTAGGGAATAAAGTTACACTAAAATAATATAAAAACGTCTGTCTGTCTGTATGCAAAGTATGGGAAAAGAAACATTCCAGCAATTTAAAACTTTTACACAGCAAAGAGTCAGAGTACTTACCATGTAGGCCTGGTCCAGGGCCTGCTTTCTGTAGTCCAGCTCTTCTTCTAGATAACCTTTCTGTTTGCAGAACATTTCCTGTAACACAGAGGAGGTTGGTCACATCAATTAAGTCGTAAACATCTAATGTGATCACACAGCTCAATAATTTTGGTTTAAGTCTAACAATCAATGAATAATAAAATATTTGATGCTGTTTTAAATAGGTGTTAATTTCATGTTGCTGAATTGTATTATTAGATAAGATAGTTATGATTATAATTGATTATTTTTTGTGAAAATCTTAAAAGAATCTAGCTTAGCAATTCCCCATGACCCACCATTTCTATCTCCAGGTCCATCATCTTTTGATGCAAAGCTGCTTCTGTCCCTTCGATCTGCTGGATCCACTAGGGGGCGATATGCGTCCAGGTTTTAGTCAGTTTAACAGAAAGCGCTGATTGTACAGGAAGTTTCTTCAATCAAGATAAAGTTGCTGTTTTTACCTTTTCTGCCAGTGACAAAACAGTGCTGGCCTGAATTATTGCCACTTGCTCCTCATTCCTCAAGTTCTGCACATAAAAAAGGAACGATTGTGATAAATGTCTTGCTTTAGGAATCCAGGCCAAACAGCTGAATTAATCATAAATTACCCCGTTGTCTCCAAGAATGTCTAGCAGTTTAATGAGATCTGGTATACACACATCCTGTGAAGAAAAGCAGAATCAATAACAAGAATGTTAAATTTGTGATAAATCTTCATCCTTTTTGGTCACACAGGTTCTTCTTAAAAAGCACCTTGACTCCTTCCTTCATGCAGTAGATCTGCAGAGCACTGACTCCCTCGGAGAACGGGTGCATTCTCAAATGGTTAAAAGGTGGAGACCTCCTTTCCCGCTCCTGCCACAGAAACACACATTTAATCCATAATGGGACTAAACCACATTTCCTTATTGTACAGCCACAAACATCAACATATTGAATTTTATGAGCAAACTGAAAGTAGAGCAGAATAGTAAAGAGGAAGGAAAAGTAACGATGGTGTCACAGCCCATTTTCCTTTGCAAAGCACCTCAAGCTCAGTCTGACTGGTGAAGAATGTCTGTGAGAATCGATTTTCAAGTCTTGGAATATATTCTCAGAATTTAGGTCTTTTCTTTGACTACGTCAGTCTAGACTATAAAATGAATTTGGAGTAATCAAAGCCATTCCTTTCAGTGGTTTCCGTCTTGCAGCTCTTACGCAGAAGCAAGATTTGTGGGATGCACAGCTCATAATGATCCTGTCAAGACCTCCTCCTGCCTGAGCCGTGGCTTTCTGCAGCTCCTCCAGAGTGATCCCAGACCTCTTTGCTGCTGCCTTTATTAAGGTGCTACTTCACCCTCATGTCATTTAAGGTGGACAATCCTGTTTGCATTTGAATCATATTCCTTCATTTTCAGATGATCAACTGAACAGAACTTCATGGGATTTTCTTTTCAGATGTAACTTTCTAAAACTTTACATCTGACTAGCTTACTGTGCTTCTTCATGATGCCGTTTGGTCACTAATGTTTTCTAGCAAACCTCTGAGCACTTCACAGAACTGCTTAAGAATAAAACATTTACTGATTGAGTGATATCCAGAGAAATATGGTGAGCATTTGTATTCAGCCTCTGATGCTCCTAAATAAAATTCATGGCTTCTTATTTCCAATACAATAAATAGCTTGTTATTGTAGCGTAGCAAAATATGAAAGAGAAACAGCTAAAAGAAGAAGTTGGCCTGGTTTTAATAATGAATTTCATTGGGTTGATAATTTGCACCAATTATCAACTCAATGAAAATTACCCCGTTGCTTTCCTGTTCCTGCGTGTGATGCTTGACAATAAACACGCAAACTTCTTTTTTACTACAATCCCAAAGGGAAAGATACTCTTGTAAAACACATTATTACTGTGTTGAGCACATAAATCAGATTCTTTCCGCCTGCAATCATGGGAAGAAGAAGAAACCTCACAAGTCCAAACAAATAAAAACAAACAAAAAAAACTGTGGTATTTTTGTTTTTGTTTGTTTTTGTCTGTTTGACAAAATCTACTACAAAAAATGAAACAAACATCACAGCTGACAGGTAACAAGCTACGCTACCTGACATCCAACAGATCGAGTCTCTGTGAATTCCTGTTTTCCCTGTTAGTGGCAAAATATAACTCTGTAGTCAATTTGTTTGTATGAAAATTAACTAAATTAACTCTAAATAACTGACTGCATAGTATTAGTTCCTCCAAGTAGAAATAACAAAGTTTATGCCTCAATGAAAATACTGAGAAATATTTAAAGGGTTTCAGGGCTTTCAGAAAAACCTTTTCATTAATCCAGTGGTTCCCAAAGGTTTTTTTCAGGCCCCCTATGGATTACAATAAAATCCCTCCCAAAAAATAAAAAAGAAATCAACTGGACACACATCGTTCAGCCAGACATAAACCTAAACACATATTTTGTTTTTAAACTCCACTGAAGTTTATTTCACACTTCAGGCTGCAACAAAACAAACTACAAACTGTCTTTACAGTGAAACACTTTGGTGTAACTGTTTTTTTTAGTTCTATACTGGAGAAGAGTTTTCTTTGCTGTCAGTGTTATTTCAAACATATTTCTGTTTTTTTATTTGTAATAATATTCAATTTGCTATTATCAATACATTTTAAAAAAAGCCTCTGTGCAAAGTGGGGTTAAAACATAAACAGCTTCCTGTGAGTTAGTTTTTTTTCATTCATCGGCGGCCCCCTCTGCAATGGCACTGTGCCCCCATTAGGGGGCGTGCCCCCCACTTTGGGAACCACTGCATTCATCTCAGTAGAATGAAAAATAGCACCATCTAAAAACAATCATCTGCAGCACAAAAATCTGGATGCTAGATATGCTCACCAGATGTCAGAGAACAGTAAGAATAGGAGGAGTTTGACCAGGACAGCCTCATGTGCAAAAATGATAGGACACGCTACAGAAAGCAGAGCAGTATTTTTCTGTGAGTTGTGGCTCAAAACCTTCCTGCGACTGACAGATGTACCCAATTTGAACTTATAAGATTTATTTATTGGGTAATAAATGTGTAAGATCCTTCGGGCTAAACTCTGGGGAACTTTAAACATGTTAATGTGGGAAATCCTTCATCTGGAATACAAACTGACTCACTTCCAGTTCCAGGATCCTGAACTCCAAGAGCTCGTTTTGGTCTCTGGAGTCCTGAAGCTCCTGCTGCAGCCGACTACATTCCGACTCCAACTTCTCCACCTAGAAAAGTTTAGAAATTAAAGACCAACAAAGTTCTTCACTTAGTTACATTACAAATTCAATATTATGACTTAAAATGTATTTCAAAGTAAAAACAAACAGCAAGAAAAATGCTAAATATTGTTTTTAGAACATGAAAAAGGCTTAAGTCCAACCTTTTCCAGCAACTCCTGATTCCTTCGTAAGAAAAGTTGCTTCTCCTCGACCCATTTGGAGTCCTAAAGCAAACAGACAGAACTCTGTTTAAAGGAGAAACCCAATGACCCCGACAGTATTGCTGCTTTTTTACACTAAAAAAGTTCAAAACAAGCCTAAAGGACACATGTTGAAACATAGCTACTTCCTCCCAGCGAATGTATGTCTTTACTCCAAAATGTCAAAATGAAGTTGAGAAATCACAGTGAGTCACCCTATGCTTACTGTAAGTTGATGATTGAAACTTTTGGAATGTTTTCAAGTCGTTAGGGGTTCAAGTTTAACCTCTAACGTCTGCAGGAATATAGCCTGAAGTGGCTGATGATTTTCCAAGGCAGCTCTGTTATAGCCACATAACCAGATACGGAAAGAAGTCCTTCATTTTTTATAGCCTGTTGGTGTTTCAAGAAGCACCAAGCATGTTTTAGTTGGCTTGGGCTGACAGTAATTCAAGTTTTTGCAAGTCTTTTCAAATCTTTTTTTAAGAAGTTTTTGTTCATGTTGTCACTTTACAGTTTTAAAGTAAATGGCTAGTAATTGAAGGAATGCATAAGCTTCCTTAAGTCTGGTACTTCAAAGGTCCCCTGATCAGTAGGGGCCACCTATGTGTCTGTGGGGCCCTCAGAGGTTTGGATTAGGAGCCTTAGACTGAGGACCACATCAGACAGATCAGGGATAAAGTAGTAGAGGGGAAGTGAAAGGCAGAGTTGGGCTCCAAATCAATATCTCATGATCTCTATATCCCGCGTCGCCATGTTGGTTCCATCATCCAAATCGGAAACTGTTCGCCTGCCTGGTCATGCCCGTCCAACTCACCTGACAGGATGTGAAAGGAGATCATTCATTGTCTTGCACCTGTGAAATGTTTAAGGGTTTCACTTTTACCACATGTTGTTACAGCCAAATTGTATGAAGTTAACTTATTTCCTCAAAATTCTTCACACAAATACCCCATTAAGACAATGTGGATTTCTTTGAGTGTTTTGCAAATGTATTAATTGGACTGGATTTGTAAATAGAAACATCTGTCCATTTAAAGTCATACAGTTGACAGTGCAGGTCAGAGGTCAAACACCAAGCATGAAAACAAAGGAGCTGAAGGTGCCAGTGAGCTCAGGGGCTCCATCATTTATAAATGAAAGGAACTGGAACCATCAGGACTCTTCGTGAAGTCTAAACTGAGCAATTGGGTTGAAAAGCTTTGGTCGGATGTAGAAAGAACTGGAAAGAATAAACAGAAAGATGAGAGCAGCAGAGACATCCTGGATGAAAAACTGCTCCAGTGCTCTCTTGTCCTCAGATGGGGGCGACACTTCATTTATCACCAGGACAACGGTCCAATGATCTCAACTGAGTAGCTTCAATACCACTCTGTGAACGTCCTGCAGGGGCCCAGCCAGAGTCCAGGCTTGAATCCCATCAAAGATCTCAGGATAGCTCTGAAAACGGCTGCAGACATCACCATCCAACCCTGAGAATAACTGAAAAGAATGAAACTGCCTAATGATAGCTGTGGTGTCGTGTGTCGTCGCATTGGGAAGCACTTCAGGCTGTAACTGCTGAATGAACAAGGTTTTAAGCAAACACTGTGAATACTTGCAAAAATATGATTTCTTGTTATTATGTTGTTAATGAGTTCGCAAAACAGAAACTACAGTTTTGCCTAAAGCTGTAACATAACAAAAGGTGGAAAAGTGAAGCACAGATACTTTCCAGATGAGCTGTGGAGAAGCAGCCAAGAGGCCCAAGGTAAATCTGGAAACGTTACAGAGATCTGAAGATGGCAGTGAATCTGTTAACAGTTTTAATCTTCACAAACGTAACCATAAATAATGCCAGAAGAAAGACACTTTGTTTTGTAGTCTCTATAACTTTCAGAATGAAGGGGGCGCTGTGGTGAAGCAGCGGTTAAGCACAATCTGCATATGGAGGCTCTAATCCGGGACGTGGCTGCCACAAGTTCGATTCCTGGCTTGTTGACCTTTGCTGCATGTCTTCCTCCTTCTCTGATTACCCACTTTCCTGTCAATTCAATATCAAATAAAGGCCACTAGAGCCAATAAAACCTTAAAAAAAATTAAAATCTGTACATCATCCTAAACATACAATCGTCACGGTGACAGCATCACGCTCTGGACTGGTTGTCCAATATTAGAGAGAGGAAAACTGGTCAGAGTTGGTTGGAAGTAGGTAGATCCCAGATACTGGGTGATCCCAGATGAAAATGTAGAAAAGATGACCTAACATATGACCTGACTGGGTGGAGGTTCACCTTCCAGCAGGGCACGAACGGAAAACATGCAGCCAGAACTGGATGTTCTTGAACCATATGTACAAGAACAGATCTGTTCTGGCTACAAGAACAACAAGAACTGTTCTGGCTCCAGTTACAAGAACTGAAACCTGCGCTTTGTCAGTTTCAGACGCTTTGAATCAGACACTTCGTTTTAAAGTGTCTGATTTAAAACGAAGCATATTCTGAGAGTAAGATCTAAATGAAATTGAAAATCTATGGGAACAATTGTAAGAGACTCAATTCTTCCTCCAAGAGTGAATGCACAAAAAAACTATCAGGCCATCATTTTAGTCCCTAGATGTGCTGAGACATACCTAAAAATTAAATTTTCTTTCATTGCCGTTAAAAGGGATTATTAAATACACATGCCACACTTTTCAGATTTTTATTACTATAAGACGCTGGAGAATCACATATTGTTTTTTATGCACTGCTTTATGTTAGTCTGTTAAGTTGATTAAGTATTTCACAAAGATGAAAGTCTGAACAAAACATTTGTTTCCTTTTTGGTCTGATAAAAATAAAACAGGTAGCTGCCAGGAGAAATTACTCTATAGTCCAACTCACTATTAATTGGCTTCAGACACATAGCTTAAAGCGTAACATTAATTATGTTGTTCTCACCTGTCCCTTGAAGGTTAGTTCCTTCTCCAGGTCCTCTATCTTGGCTTTATACCGCAGCACGTCTGATTGCAGTTGCTCATGAGCCTGAAACATTAGCAAAGCCAAACTCTTTTATGTGGTAAATTGCTTTTTCCAAGAAAATAGTTTTGTGTGTCATCTTTCCCCATGTTCAGATCTGTTAGAGCCTGGGGCCAGGCCTCTGCACACTGCATTTCTTTTGTGCACAAGTGTTTTAACACCGATATCCATTTTCGGTGTTCATTGGGAAAGAAAAGAAGACTTATATACAGCACATGAATAATGTACTGAAACAATGTTTATTTCTATGCAAAGTTTGTTCTCCCATATTGCAAATCCACAACAGGATTACAAGATACTTTCCTCATTTTAAACTCCCACAGCGACCTAAAAATAAAAAGACTTCCACAAGTTCAAGGCTACAGTACCTTATTTCCATATTAATACCCAATCCTAGTTATTATCTAAAAGCTGCCACCTGATGACTGCAAAAGCCTGATGATAAGAATTTGCAGGTGAGAATATCTACAAATCCTCTAACTTCAGCTTTACTTCGCTGGTCCTAATGTATGGAGTGAAAATAGTCTCAAAAGATTCGTAACTCGTAAAAAGGGTACCGGTCCAGTTACGGCTGCAAAACTACTTTTGAGACTCTTTTCACGCTTCCTGATTGTGTTGTAGATGGTGCGTTTACATGCTACTAAAAGCTCGGACATCTGAGTTTACTTCGGAAATTGTTTTTTCCATAGTTCAACACGTATTTCCCTCTCTGCTTGTCTCGTCTCGTGGCTAAGACATATTTTTGTGGGCACCACGATTACTGGTTCCGACCCGACCCGCCATTCTAGAGTGTCTGACTGAACGCTTCTCCCAGCCAGAGCAGAATAAACTTCCGCCACGCAGTGGCCGAATCTTTTAGCCAGGTAATTACAGTTGCACAGGTCACAAACGAGGAATCGTATATAAACATTCATATAAAAATTAGATTTGGGTCTAATGACATATATATTTTTCACAAAAATATGTCTTAGCCACGAGACGAGACAAGCAGAGAGGGAAATACGTGTTGAACTATGGAAAAAACAATTTCCGAAGTAAACTCAGATGTCCGAGCTTTAGTAGCATGTAAACGCACCATCTACAACACAAATCAGGGAAGCGTGAAAAGAGTCTCAAAAGTAGTTTTGCAGCCGTAACTGGACCGGTACCCTTTTTACGAGTTACGAATCTTTTGAGACTATTTTCACTCCATACTAATGATTCAGACTTCTGGATCTAAACACTTTTATTTTCATGTTTCCTTTACTGAGCCTTTCACATCTTGAAACTTCTTAAAGTTTCAAAAAGTAGAAAAGGAAGCAAAGTCTTCACGTTTTTAAGAAAAAAACAACAACTTTGGTTTGTGTTCAGAAGAACCAAAAGCTTGAATTTCCGACCCACAGACCGGGGAGCCTTTAGTGAAGCACATGATTCTGACAAATCCACATTTTATACAGTAAAAAGGCAAATTTAGGAGATATTGATTTGAAATGCTTTGAGGTAGCTTCTGTTGTGAAATAACACAGTATGGATGGACTAAACTATAAAACTAATTAGATCAATTACATTATAACTCCTGCCAATAGTTACTCTCCCAGTAAAGTGAAGGTGGCCATCAGGTGCAGCATGTGGTACCTTGGCCTCCATCTCTGCATCCAGAATGCCTCCCTTCTGCTCCTGCAGCAGGGCGTAGGCTCGCTGGAGGGCCTGGTATTCCCTGGTCAGCTGACGAAAACGTAACTCAGATTCCTCATTCGCAAGCCCCTGGTTTGACACACATGAAAAAGAATTATAATCTTACAGGGTTAATATCTCAGGGTTAGCTAATGTTTACAATAATTACATTCATTTGTGAACACGAGGTCTTACATCGGGCATGTCTTCATCAGGAGTAGCTGGGGTTCTGTCCATCCGAAAGGACGCCACTGAGGAAGACTCAGAGTCCATGGACTCTTCATCATAGCCGAAGAAGGTGTCCACTACGATGTGTCTCTGCACAGAAACACAGCCGTGTTTTTCCAACAGGCTTTGCTGTCAAAGTTTCGGAGGATTTCCCTACAGCTGTTTCAAACATTTAGCATGAAAAGACCCATGCACTGCTAAAAATACTGATATATTACATTATTATCCTTTTTCATAAAAATAATAATAATAATTTGCAACCTTCACTGGTCTTGAACTTCTTTTATGCCTCTTCTTTCGCAGCAGCTTTTCACGATCCTGGAAACAGGCCGCAGACAACAGACAAATAAAGTTACATCAATGTATGAACTGTTGGATACTGAATGACTGATGAGACATGTAATCAATATTAAAACAATGCTTTATCACTCATAAACCTCTGTGCTATACTTTAAGAAGTGTGTTTGTATTCTGGACACTTGCAGGGAAACATTAAGCTGGAAAAACTCCAGAGAATTTCAGAAAATGTGGCATTTAGTTTGTTCATCAGACACATTCTTGTGTCTTTTGTGATGTCAGTAAAATAATAAAAACAAACAAGAATTATAAGAGATTTTTAGCAGATATTTTTTGAAGAAATCCTGAAATGAAAATTATATTTGACACTTTGACAGACAGACAGAGTAAACATACTCTTGTCAGTTCATCAATCATGCTTTGTTGCTCCAGCACTTGAAGTTTGAGGAAGGCTATTTCCTGGTCATCGTGTGCCTGGTCCAGGTCGTTAAGGGACTTCAGCTTCTTCAGAGGAGGATGGGAGCCTATCCTCTCCTTCTGCACACACAGCAATAACAAAGGTCACCATGTGTAACCTCTGATCAACCGGTATAAACTCTGACGGTGATGTGACCCTGCTGACCATTTCAAGGTTCTCCTTCGTCAGGCTCTTCAGCTTCTCCTCCAGTTTGTGGATGTTCTGAGTCAAGTCATCGTTCCTCTTATTCAGCAGCTTGTTCTTGTCCAGTAGAGGTTTGCACTGCTTATCAGACTCTCTGACTCGCTTTAGCTGTTAGGAAACAAAATGGTTGTTACATATGTTAGTTTAGTCTAAGCTCTTCCTTTTCAATATCATTTAAAATTACCAAAATCTGCTCAATTTGCTAATTGTCAGTATATTTAGCAATTTTTGTAGAGATATTTTTTACCTTCCTTCAAAGTCAAAATATCTACAATTGCATCTTCACCAATTATAGATCATATACATTTTGGGTTTCCTTTCACTGATAGTTTGCTGGCATTTGGGCCTATTGCTCCTCATAAAACTGGAGGAACTGGTGGAACTGGAGGAACTGGTGGAACTGGAGGAACTGGAGGAACTGGTGGAACTGGGGACAAGGTGACTTGCTGACAAACACGTTTCAAACTTTGTCTACAAAGGTCATCTTTGTAACAGAGATTAGGGCTTTTTAACGGCCATTCAAAAACACTGATTTTGTTTTCATTCAGTCAATTTCTAACTACTTTGGTTGTGTCCTTAGGATTATCGTTCATGTTGAAGATACATTTGGACTCCAGCTTTAACGTCCTGGTTGATTGAAGATGTTTCCTCTGTAGTTTTGCATATTGTTCTTCATTAATGACCCCATTCTTTTTCTGAAGTGAACTCGCCTTAATGATGTAACAGATGTATGTGGAATCCTGAAACATCTGGACATTGTACCTGATGACAAACCAGGTATAAGTTCTCTTCTTTACATGTTGGCTCACTTATTTAGATTTTTCTAAAATATTACACAAAGCTGTGTGCCTCCAATGTTGTGAACTGAGCCATCATAAGTTTAAATTGCCATAACATTCTTATGAGGGAAAGTAACAAAAACATCTAATAAAATATCCATGAATAGTTTTATGGCATATAACAAATATGAACAATTTTGGCTATCTGCTCTTACCAGAATTATGAAAAGTTTAGACTAATGTGTTAGTGAGAAGGAAACTCTGTACTTTATTTCTTAAAACTAAATTGACTGTTTCTTCATACCAGTTCATTTCTCTCATCCCCCAGCAGCGAGTTGCGATCCTCCAACCTGCGAATGGTTGAATTCAGTTCAGCAATTCGCCGCTGATTTCTCCTCAGGTCCTGAAACAACAAGAAAGCACAGATTTAATATGTGAAGGATCAGTTCTTTCATAATCTGAATTTAACTCCATTGGAGCAAAACCACCAGATTCCACTGGCGTCCAAATATGTTGAAGAAACAGGGATTTTCAAAACTTCCCATTTGCTGCTATCTAACCTCAAACTGTAATGTATTTTATCAGCTCATTTCAAAGTTGTGTGAAATGGTGATAAGGTAGAAAGAGACATGAGCCAAGTTATTTTTAAGATGAATGTTTGAAAAGTAGATTTACATTCAGCGCCTCCATCCTTGTAACCCAAAAATAAAAATGACATTAAAAATTTGCTGAATTTTCATCTTGTTGTGATGGAAGATGTGAGGAACTGGTAGCAGAGTCCAGAAGGATTTGCAGCTGTTTTTGCAGTAATAATTCGGGCGTAGTGAATACGCAGATACTTGAAACATTTGACAAATATTCATGTGTAGAAGAGTAAAAGCCGGAAACCATTTTCTTCCACTTCACATCTACACTATGTGCTATTTTGCATTGGTTCAGCACATATGACCCTGATTAAACACAGACGTTTCAGGCTGGAATGTAAAACATACGTTTTTTCATGATGGATTTAAGTGAAAAATAACCTGCAAACCGTCTTAACTGTCTGTTTTTCCTCACTGTAAGCAGCTAAACAAGTAGAAGATCCAATCAGAAAACACCACAGATCCGTAAAATTGAGGAAACATTATTAAAGTCTTCCATGTGTTTGTTAAATAATGAAACTTTGTCCGTGCGTCAGCTGCAGACCTGATCACTGATGTTCAGCACTTATCTTTCATGGTCATAGTACAAGAGAACAGAAGAATGAAAAATATATTTCAAGGTTATAAATTCTGACATTGAGCCAATTGCACACATTGGTCAGAATGTTTTATAACAGGCCTTCAATTAGACATACGCCTGCAGGTTTAGTTTTAACATTATCATCAAAAGATTCAAACTGATGAGCAACAGGGCAGACAGACAAACAATGAAAGCAATATCAGTTAAAAAATCTGTTTTTATTTACACCATAATCTGTTGAATACTTAATAATCAATATGAAATCTTATTTTTAGCAATCAAATCACATGCTGAGCAGCTTTTTGCATGTTTTCACTGGTATTTAATGAACTTGTTTTGGTGATGAAGTGTTGAAAAGTCTCATGGCCTCTCTCTGCTTCTCAGCGTCTCCATCAGAGTCAGGGCTCCAAATGCTAATATTACTTCCTGTCAGAAGCCCATAGAGGCTAAATTAAAAGATTATACTAAACCTAAATATGCCAGGGATATAAATTCATTTGGGTTTAATGTGTTTACATATGAACAGATGTTCACCCTGGAGTCTGCATGAACTTTACATATTTTGCTCCACAGTCTCAGATGCTAAAATCCTGTGGAGTCCCTATAATCTTAAAAAATCTGCATTCTGCAGTGTCTTGTTTCAGTCGATCTTTTTCATTAGAAAATGTTCTAACTGACATAAACTAGGAGATTTAATCTTAAAAATGCCTTCCTACCTTTGTCCCGAAGACTATGCTATTCTTGTGTTTAATTGAATCTTTTGTTTCCATAAAGCCAGTTAAGATCAGTTTGTTTTTGATTATACTTACAGTAAGGCAGCTTTTTATTAAAAATGAACTTTTCTGCTTACAGGGCTTCCACAGTGCTCTGCGCCATCGCCAGCTCTTCCTGGGATTTCCCTTTTTGGACTTCCCAAGCCGCACTCTGCCTCTTTGACGAGGAACAGTTGTTCATCCAGGGCGTCTTTCTGCAGCTGCAGCTTCTGCAGGCAGCCAGCAGTGGACTCCAGCTCCTTCTCCAGAGAGAAAATGGTGCGGTCTTTAGATTTGATTTCATCCACCTTTTGTGAGAGAAAAGGAAATTACTGAGTGAAAGGAGATTATCTGACATATGAGTAATGTTGTTATTGAAAACTTCATTGTTCAGCTGATTTGAAGCATTAAAATACAATATAAATCAATGCAACGCCTCATGAGACAAAATGCTTCAGCAGTTTGTCCAAAGATAAGATGGGTTCCCATAAACCTGGAGAAGATCATTCTGGCAAACTGCAGACTCAGAGCTCACTTACATAACTGCACTGGATCACAGAAATTGATCGAAACTGAATCACTTTTCTCATTTCTGGCTTTGTTTGGCTCCCTGTTTGCTAAATCACTGTCATGCATACCAGCCTGCGGATGTCCCTTTCACAGTCCCACTTGATTTTAGAGATTTGCTCCTGATGCTGCTGATGCTCGACTCGCAGGTCTCCAGCCTTCATTTTGTCTGCCTGGATCATGTTGCTCAGAGCCTCGTCGGTCTGCTTCTTGGCGTTCTTCAGCTCGATTATCTCCTGCAGGAGCTTCACTCTCTCCTGGTCGAAGAAACGCCGTGCCTCCTCTCTGGCTTCCAGGGTCAGCGCTGTGCGCACCTGAAGAGGAATTAAATTTGCCATATGCAACAGATACCTTGAGCAGCGAGTCTGCAGTGAGATCGCTATAGCAACCATAGGGGTTGTTAGTGAGCATAAAGTTAATAACATTAGAAAAGATTTTGCTTTACTATGATTTTTACTAATTCACCATCTGTACCAAATATGCTTTCAATTTCAATTTGTTAAACAGAAAATAAAACATTACCTCCACATGTTCACACATTTAACTGCAGTGTTAAGTCCTGTGACATTCACTGTCCTAGTTAAAACATGTAGCAATGGCTGATTATGTAGGGAAGAGTGAGACTTGCACTGCATGGCTAATGTAAAACATGCTTTCCTGGAGACGCAGTCATATAAAATGTTCAGGGTGCAGAAATTTATTTTTGATTTATCATGATATTTGTCACAAGTGGTCACTTAGGGAACGACCCTCTGTAGGCCAGGAAAAGCCTTGGAGTGCTCTTCATGTCCTAGCCAGGGTGAGAGAACTTCTCTGTCTCCCTCGATAAATCACAATATGTCTATGAAACCCTTATTATTATTCTTTCTTTCATGCGAGATGTACAAACATGGGCACAACTAAAAAGGAAAACTTGAAGAATGCTGGTATATAAGCTCACTTTCTCTCCACTGCCATCTCGAATGCCGTTCAGCGCGGCTTTGAGCCGCTGGTTCTCCTGGTCCTTGATCTTGGCATGCCGCGCCAGCTCCTGCTCATGCTGCCGTGTCAGGTTCTCCCTGAGAGCCTGCAGCTCTTTCTGTTTCTCCTCATGCCATTTGGCCCGCTGCTCTGTCAACATGGCGGTGTGGCGATGCTGCTCCTGCTCTCGCACCCGCTTTACCTCTTGCACCTTGTCTCGCTCCAGCTTGCTTACCTGATGCAGGAAAAGAGGAATTTATTGGACAATATTTATATTTTCCTTTCCTTTAGAATTTGCAAAGTAAAATAAATCATATTAAGGAGTAGAGCTTGGTGTAATTTTACTGTACCTTGCATTTCTCTTGGTGCAGCTCTATCTGGATGTCAGTTAGTTTGGACCTGAGATCTTCATTGGCTGCTTGTAAGGCAGAAATCAGGGCTTCGGGCTTCTCGCCCTTCGTACGACCTTTCTTAGCCATCGGTAACAGTCTAGAGAAGCGCTCCTGTAGCTTTCATTGAGATTCTAGAGAAACCTTCCAAGTTGTTCCTGAGATTTCCAGTTCCTCCTCCTCCTCATTCTCCTGTTAGACTTTAGGTCTGGGGATTCAGGGAAACAGAGGAGACAAAGAGTAAGTCCCTTAGTTTACTTACATGTCATTGTGTCAAAATGGTCCAATGAATGTACAGACCTGAGACCAAATGGAAAAGAGGATTAATCATGAAAAAACAGCTCTTGAAAGATGCTTTCAATCTGAGGGTGAGCTCTATTACAAAGGAAAATGAAAGTATTCGCCTCTGCAGAGCTGGTCAGAGGCTGCCTAAAATACCGGGAGCTATAATTTCATCAAAAGGTGGTTGCACAAAATACAGACTAAGAGAGGCTTTAATATAAACAGCACAAATCTTCTGAAATCTTCCAATCACTCCATGAATACACACATCTCTGTCCCTATAGTGCTGATCTACCATTCAGCACTATAATCAAAGTGCACTGAAGTTTGCGGTATGTGTAATTAATCTAATACGTCTCCACCTTGATAAGATCTCATGTTCACCATGTGTGAGAGAACAGAGAAGATATCTGAAAATCACATCATTCATGATCAACATTAAAGATTCTGATGTCAGCAAAGTTACAAAGAACAGACAAGCTAAAGCTGAGATTACAAAATGATATCCGGAGGGCATGTGAGAAAACATCGACTCATCCACGAAACATCTGACAGCCTGTTGGAGTCAGACTCAGAGAAACTCAACCATCAGTCATTCAGGATGAACTTTGAAGCAAATGGCTGACATTGATTGATGTGTAAATAAGCTCTGGGTTTGTGTGTGACCCTTTCGAAGTGGAGAATTGGTGCAAAACTTTTACAGAAAGGTTGAGCCAGAAAGGGGCCGTCACATGAAGAGGACCACATCGGCACCTTGCGCTTAGGAGATTTGCATCATTCTGCTGCTTGTACAATTATCCTGATCGGTGTTGAACCGTTGCTTGAGTCAATTTTGCTTCTGCTCCATTTCCTGGCAGTCTCACATATCCAGTGTGACTTTTTAAATCATGCTGTCATTTACTCCTTCAATGTAAATTAAAAATTTCGGGTTTTTCAGTTGTTTTCAACTTTGTTTTTTTAGGCTTTTTGCTTTTGAACATTTGGCTTGTTCATTCTGCTCCTGTCACAAAAACCATCCTATAGCTTTAAACAGCTATAAGCATCCACTCTCCTCCGATGTTACACAGCAAAAGAGTTTAAAGGTGAACCGTTTCACCTTTGGCATTAGATATAAAAGCAGCAAAAAGTAAGTGACAAGCAGTATATTAAAACGCTGCAATGTTCTTGATGGGAAAACACTAATGATAGTCAGGACATTCTGTCTTACTAGTTTTTCTTGACAGAAACACATACAGTGTCTGATAGGATGTTCTGTAGAACAGTTTTAATATGCTGCTCAGGTTAACACAGCAAAGAAAGCTACAATAATGTCCTGACAACAGAACGCCGAAAACCAGCCATGGAGACCAAGACCAAGACCAAGAGCAACAGCGCTGCCTCACAGGCCTAACCAAAACCAGACATACCAAATGCTTAAAGTCCAACCAATATTTCAGGACATTCTTTTCTATACTACAAAATACAGAAATTACTTCTTAGTATTAAACTAATATGTCTTATAATAATTAAATATTTAAGTTATTAAATGCATTTACATATTGGCACACGATCTCTAAAGAGTTCCTGCAGACTAGTGCAGCAGAGATTAGCAAAGCCCCGGTAGAACAGCATGGCTGATGAGCTTACATAGAAACTGGAACGCTCCGAAGAACAACTCAAAACTGCATCATCATTGTGACGACATCCTGAATGAGGAGCCAGAAAGAACAGGAGCTTCTTAAAGAGACAGAGGCCAATTTCTAGACAGCGATAACGTGACGTCAAATTTCTTTCAAGTTGTTTTTGATATATGCAGTATTCTTATAATATAGCTGATGATAACATATTGTGATACAAAATGGCACAATGTGCACTGAAAAGTAGGTACTACCTTCAGTGTGGCTTAATGTTCTTGCAGTTGGTGAATTTGCTCTGCATTGTAAGTTTCAATGCCTGCAGAACCTCGTTGTTTCAAAAGTCCTGGTTTGAAAACAATCCTTCAATTAAGTCACCCAGCAGAAATAATAATCCCCCAGTGTCGGGGTAAAAAGTTAATAAAACATTTTTTGCAATTGGCAGTATTATTAAAAAGTGTCAGCTTTTACAAAATAAGCTCAGACACTTTGTTTAGCCGTCAGCTCTGTCTGTTAAATCACGCAGTTCTAATTCCTGTACTTATGAGTTCAGTTTTTAATTTTCAATTTCTCAACAATTATCATCAGAAGCAGTGACGCACCAGTCAATTGGAAGGAGTAAGTGCATAAGAGCAGCTCTTTGTTTTGAGTTTAGTACAAATCTGATACGGGTTGGAAACAAATTTTAAGGGATTCATTTTACCAACCCATTATGTTCTGTTTGAGGAAAATCAGTTACATTGAAGGAGCCAGCAGTGCTGCACAAATTAGCTTCATTGTATTTTGGTAAAAACATCAGAATCAGACTAAATTTGAATCAGCAGATTGTACTTTAAACAAAAACTGGTGCAGTCCAATGAAGTCTGATGAATGCACTTCTGAGCAGAAGTTACATGTTTGACCTGATTTATTCAGAATAAAATAAAACAACCCAGCATATTTCTCTCAGGTGAAATAAAACCTACAAACATTTTTTTAGCCCAACTATTCTTACCGAGTTCAGTAACTTAATTACAGTGATATTATTAAAAAGGCAAATGCAAAAATCTCCTTAAATATTTCCACAAAATTTTCTCATTTAATATTGAATTTATTTTATTAAAATGAGATTTACAAAATTATTGAATATTTACTTAGAAATATAAATGAAAGATGTGCAATACTAAAACTCAAAAAGCTAATTCAGTTCTGAAAATAAAGATTTTGTAAGAAACTGTTGATGTTTGTGAACTGTTGATGTTTCTTTATCATCAACTATTCAAAAACCTGCAGATTGGAGACGACAGGAACCTGCAGCAGTACGAGCATAAACTGTTCGACTGCAGAAATAAATCAGAATTGAAAAGCTGTTCGACTGCAGAAATAAATCAGAATTGAAAAGCTTAAAGATGCTGCAGAAATGGATCCTGTTACCCAAGAGTTCAACCATAAACCTGCAATTTCAAACATGTTGCTGGATCCTAAGATTAAATAATGACTAGTAGCTAAAATACAACTCACTCAACACATGCTTAACAGATACAGTGCGTTTGTGAAGAAAAATATCCTTAAATTATTTGAACAATTATGAACTACTATATCACCAACAAATGTAAATGTAAAATATTGACAGATAATTGGTTAAAATGAAAGATGATAAAAGATCAGCAGTGTTCAGTGAGAGCTAATTTGAAACTACAAATTTTAATTTAATACAATATTTTTTACTTGCCTTTACTTAGCTTTTTTTGTTTAATGAAATTTCTCACCTGACTCATGTAGCAACAATGTTTACTAATAATGTTTTTGTTCTCATTCCTGCTTTGTTACTAATTTTCATCCCATGAAGGAGCCAAAGTACAAAAATGTTTTTAAAGAGGAATTTTTGGAAGTACAGTATTGTATAAAGAAGCTAGAAATAACTAGAGTTCTCCAAGACAAACAGAATTATGCAGACAGATATGCAGACATTTTGCTCAATACAAACAGCACCAAAAACAGTTTATTTTAATTTTACTGTTTAATTTGGTTATGTAATTATATGGTGTTGTGGAGAAAAATTATTACCGAGCACAGTTAGATGAAATCAGGTTCATCAATCAGGTTCATTTTGTATATAAAATCTACCAAAAACTTTGGACAATCTGAAGAGAAGTTTCAGAAGCAGCAGATTGGATATGGAACAACTTTTAATGGGACTCTTAGCTTTCGACAGGATCTCTGTTTCATTCTGTCAGACATTTTTTCTCAAACATTGATCATCTTGATATCCCGTCACTTTGGATGGATCTATCACAAGCTCCTTCTGGTTCTTTAATTAGTCAACTACAAAGCTAAGTACAGAATATAAGCACCTCTAGTTTATCCATCATAGACTCAGTTGGTCAAGATGTTCTAAGCAAACATGAAGCCAGACTTTAGATATTTGGGCTGTTTCTTGACATTACATGAACAAATGCATTTTAATAGGAGAACGCTGAACCAAAAAGAACAATCTTTAACTTGAAACTCTGCATTTTAACAGAAACAATCAAAGGAACAGTTTCTCTTTAATTTTCAATTCTGCAGGAAGCTTGCTATAATCCCCCCCCCCTATTTAACATCATCCTAAAATAGCCAAATCCACATGTGATCATCACAAGGCTGGACCTAGATTCAAATATTACACGTTGGTCTTATGATCATTACATAACTAATTGTAAATGGCTCATTGTAAATATAAATGAAGTTCAAAGGATGGACCAAAATTGATTGGAATGCAGAGGAAATACTAAAAGTCACAAGGTAACATTTTCTCAATTTGTCATGAGCCAACCATAAATTTTAATGTTTCTTAAGAGACATTGATTGTGACAAATCAATAGATAGCTGCGAACTGGAGGAAAAATGTTCCATCTTTTTTACAAATGAAAATCTGAAAAGTGCAGCATGCAGATGTATTCACCGTTTTTACTCCGTCACCCCTAAAAAAAAATTATTGAATATAGACAATTAGTGTACAGTTTTATCTGAATGTAGCTTGTCTGTGGATGACCTCAGATTCCCTCGCTGTTATCGAACAAATAGTGAGATGTGAACCAAGAAACACACCATCGTAACTTAATTCATCGCCTAAAACTGGAAAGATTGCAGCACAAATCCAAAGCTGCCAAGACCTGGATGTCTGCCTGCACTGACAGCCAGGCAAGGAGCAAATGAATCAGAGAAGTTTCAGACAGGCCTGATGACTCTGAAGGAGCTGAACAGATACAATGACACACCTAAACTGTGCAGTTTTTATTTGTGAACTCTTGAGAGAATTGCCAAAATATTCACTGTCTGTGATTTGCAACAAACCATTTAAAGCTACTTTGATCAAGGATTTTAAACCTAGATCTATTTAGTCATTTGAAACAGAGGTTGAAAGTTCACTGAGTCAGGAGCACCAACACCACATTTAAGATTTCTATTTGTGACTCCAGTCTTCACCCACTATGACCTGTTCATAATGAATAATCAGTCTGCAGACTGACCACAGGGCCGACGGTGAGTCAACTACTGAATCCAGGTTCACTGCTTCCCTGGGGGTCCAGGAAGCAGTTCTATACAAATTACATTGGCTAGTAAAACAACAGAATGAATGGATAATATTTTAGATATCTAGTTGCATTTTTACAAGCTGTTCTTTCAGTTACTCTGAAAGCTGTTCAATTGTCTTTGATTGTCCAGAAAATCAAAGAAAAACTTATGAAGAACACTTGAATAGTGAATGAGAACGCCCACTGATAATCGTATTGCATGAGAACAGAAGTAACTAAGTGGGTTCTGAAATAACAGTCTGTGGATCTGCAGGCTCATCAGATTGAGGGGGAAGAGAGGACAGACATTTCAGACCCATCTCTTCCTCTCTCGGCTCTGAATGGGAGCCTACATGCAGCCGTATATCAGCGTGAATTTGTGCATCTGAAATAATGCAGCATGAAGCCCACTGACACCATGACCCACTTCTGACTACACATACCAAAGGTGCTGGTGCAGGATTATCCATACAGGATGGGTAATGGGTCATTCACAGAGCAATGACCCATGAAATGACAGCAGTGATAGCAAATCTATAACAAAACAGGCTTGAATTGAGTCGTTGAGGTTCATATCGCCGTTTTGTTCTGTGTACAATATGACATAAACAACAAGATTTAGGCTAAAAATGACTGAACATTGGATAAAAAGGTTTAATGCAGAACTGTTATGTCTTTCACAGTCAGTCATGGCAGCCACTGACTCTGTTCATGAGGACTGGACCACAAAACGGCTAAAGGAGAAGAATCTGACTGTTCAGAGTTCTGCATATTAATGATACCCAAATCTCCATGATAAGTTCAGCTTGGAGAGGATTGTGAAGTAAAACCCACTCAGGGATTCTGGTGGGATTCACATGACAAGGCCTGCAGCTGCTTCGCCAGCAGCCCAGTGTTTCCAGAACATCTGGCTTTAATTGGCCTATCACTGCTGGAATCCTTCTGCTCACATGGAAGCTGCAGCCTGTAGATTTGGTCTTCAGCTGAAGATGCACAGACATTATAATGCCAATATATTAGTTCATCTCTTTCCAACAAATAAAGCTTTAATATATGGCAATCTGGATTTTCTACTAGTAATATCTATTTATATTATTTTGGTTTTTTAAATATAAATAAATAAAAATGTTCATTTTAAATTTTAAACACATTCTTTCATCTAAGGTTTCGATAATAATGTGTTAATTTTTCAACATTAGCTTAATGCTTTGATAAAGATCTTAAAAACAGATATGAGTTATCTATAACTGTTTTAAAATGTACCACTCAGAAACACTTGTATTGTATTTGGCAGAACTTCATTAACCTTCATCAGTAAGTATTTGGTTTAAAACTGTTTTGTGATTGCAGTACAGCTATGAATTTTTAAATTATTGTCCATCTTATCAATATTTGTCACTTTATAAATGCAGCCATATTTGGCCTGGGCAGTTTCCAGCTCTGCTGCCAGCCAGGCTGCAGGATGTGAGCATTTCGTGAAATAAATAATGGAAATAAAAGAATATTCAGTGGGTCAGTTTTCTGAAATTTACTTCCATTTTCAAACTGTTTACACAAGAAAATACAAAAATAAAATGCGATATAATTTTTTTAAGATGGACTGAGTATGTCGTCTCACTATTGCCTGACCACAGACAGACAGAAAGATCTCCTCAGTAATCGGATGTCCGTGTGGCTGTAACTGCTCAACAAGCTCATCTTTCCAGCTTTTCTTTTTTATTTCAGGCAAACAAACTCTTACAGCACAACTTAGCTTCCTGCTAATCCTGGTTATGCAACTGAATCAGCAAATGTTCTGCAAACTAATAGAAACAGCTTCCCTAAAGTAAATGAGCAATTTAAGTTTAATCAGTCTGGGTGTTCTGATGTAACACGGTTCAAAGTCTTATCAAACTCGCTTGATGTTTGAATTACGATTCATTTTGAGCCAAAGAGTTTTGTAATAATTTTCCCTGCAGCCATAATCTCAAAGCTGTGTTCAAGCAAACAGAGCAGGAAGATACCAAAGGCTGAAATCTGCTACAATGTTTGAAGAGGTCATAAGGTCACTGTCATGCTGTGTCTCAAAACCCACTGTGTATTTTTAATGTGAATTAAATAATGACAAATAATGAAGTAGTGGTTAAAATCCTTTGACTCATTTGGCTCCAACCTGTCTGAGAACTTCTGCTGAAATACTGTGACTTCTTTTATGTACAGAACATTTTTCATGTAAACCTTTTCAAACAACTGACTACATATATTAGTTCAACCATTGTGCTGTTCTATATCCATTTACAATCACTCTATTTGTCTTTTACAACAATCATCTTTATAAAAGGAAACATATTGCCTGGTTCCCCTGATATTTAAAGCTCTGAAGGTTCTGAAAACAACTTCTTTCAAGATTTTTTCTGGAAAATACTTTAATGCTCACAGGAAGTCAGACACTAAGATTTTAATCAGCTACAGTTTCAAAACAGTTTAAATTTTATATGATTGTTCCCGCTATGTTAATTAACTAAGGAGTTAATTTCTGAATGAAAAACAGGTGTGCTGGTTGAATAAGCCTTAAAATAAACAGAAGAGTTTGGAAAAAATGGTAGGCAGGAAGGAAAATGACTTAAATAAAACAAAACCTACAGACCATGAAACTATGTGTCATACTGTTGGTAGGTTTTGATCTGATGCGATGGATCAGGCCTCCTGCCAGAATTTCAGTAAGATCTATAAACAATTAACATCTGTCCCACATCTGTGATGACCCTGGAGCAGCGTGACCTGCTGCAGCTCCATGATGCTGTTGCAGGCTACAGCTGTCGGTGAAGGCCCTGCCAGCATCCTGCCATCGTCTTGCAGCATCACTGCAGCATCCTCTGAAATAATGGTCAGTAATGTGTGCTAACTCACCGCGCAAGAGGAACGGCCATGCAGGACGGTACACATTAAAGCCGATATTTACTCGCATCCGGTTTTATTGAAGGTGCAGGCAGCTGATGGCAGCTACTACGGCCTGCATTTACTCATATTGTTACTGAAAACATCCGAACACGGAAAGAGCATCGCTGCAGTGTGGAACCCCCAGCAGCGGGGGCAGGACGGTTCCCAGCATCGTCTGCCGGTGCAGGCCGGCCTCCGATATGCACAATAAATCACCGCTACGCTACGAATAGCACGCGCCTCTAAGCTCGTGCTCCATCATGTCGCTGTTTCCTATTTAATTATGTTCTGCTGAAGCACACTCAGCCAACAAATAGCATGTCCGGCGCTAACAGTGAATCAGTCTCCAGCCAGTCTCCAGGCCCGCTAGTCCGACTAACTCCCACTTCCGACCGACGATCATCAAACAAACAACACGCAGAAAAACGCGCCGCTTCCACCGACTCACCTCAGAGCGAATTCTCCTCGGGTGTGGATCCTAATACACATGAAACAACGTACATGCCATCTTCATTTTTCACTAGTGTGATTATCTGAGACGGCCTTCCACGGCGGTGGTGTGTGGATGAGCAGCAGCCTACAATGAAGCAGCGATGGCCGGTGGTGATGATGCTGGAGCCCCGCCCTCCTCCATGCAGCCAGAATGAGCTCACTGCTGCTCAGCTTCTCCAGCTGGTGGATTTAACAAGCCCAGTCCACCTTCAGAGCATCACCACTCTGAAAAACATCCACGCTGTTTGGCTCAATAGAAACAAAATGAAAGATACAATTTTCTTTAATAACAGAGAATAATCATCCTAGTTTATTTCAGCAAATCCAGAAAGTGAAACTCAGATATTTCATAAATTAATTTATTGGCTATTTATTATCATGAGCGAAATACAAAATTCAGTTTCCCAGAACATTAGAAAATATATTAGACCCATGCTGCATCCAAACATACACATGGAAAGTTTAGTGGTCATATTAAAACATTATTTCAAACTAAATCGGTCAGAAGAATGAATAATTCTTAGACTTCACTTCCGGCAGTATTTAATGAAAATGATTAAAAGTAAAAGTGGCATTACTGGAACAGATGAAGCATCATTTCATTTCCTGCTCTTGTGGTTTCAGGAGTTATTTGCCCCAGGTTGTCTGAACAACGTTTGTTTTCTGTTCTTTTTCTTCTGTCGATGAAGCCCAGAGTTAGAGTGGCTCAGGCTGAGCGAAGCTCTCTGAGCTCATGATGCTTCAGAGCTCATGATGCTTCAGAGCTCATGATGCTTCTGAGCTCATGATGCTTCAGAGCTCATGATGCTTCAGAGCTCATGATGCGTCCAGCTTAGGCAGCAGAACGACTTACTGATCAGGTTTTTTATTCTTTTCTACTTTTTTCTACTGCTTCTCTTTACAGTGATTTAAAGTATTTTTCATTTCCCTACAGATTTATTTTTTTCTGCTTTTTGACACATTTCTTTCTCCTAGGTTTTTCCAGCTTTTTTCAGATTAATGCGAGGCTAATTCTGTGACAGTTGCTGATTCTTTATGTATTCACATTGAATGTTTGCAGCTCACAATGAGTGGCTTCTGACAAAGATGCATTCACACTCAGTTTATTCTTTATCTGAAGAGATTTTGCACCAAAAAATGTTTTAACAAAACTGTCTAAGAAAGCAGAGAAACATGACAAAAACAGTCTAAAAATCTGTCAATAGCAGCAAATAGTTACTAGTTCCACACAGTTTTTTTTTGTTTTCTGTTATAATCTTCTGCACCTGGACCTTATTTACTGATAGGTTCTTCTCACCTTTTGGAAGGTTCTGGCACAAGGTGTGAAAAAATCAGAACTATCCCACAGACAACATGTGTTTCAGAAAGCTATGCTATGAAAGTTAGCGCCACCCAAAGGTCAGTTTGAGAACTATGGATGAGCCATTCCACATGAAGCCAGGATCTGCTACCACAGCGAGTTCAGTTACTGACAAACACTCCAAGTTCTTTCTGGCTGTTTTGATCAGGATTGATTGATTTATTTAAAATAATCTATAAAGGTGAAAGCAGATATTACTGAAAAATCTACTGTATAACCTGCAATTTATTCAAAAACACATTTAACAAGGTTAACTTGGTTATTTTACTTTCTAGTATTTCACACTATTAAGTTACAACCAATAAATTATCTATTACTCAGTTATTTAAAAGATACAAACATTTTAATAGCTTTCTATGACTGCAAGAATATTTTGTAAAAATTGGAGAACTAAATAATAGCTTGTAAATATTTCAAGTCAGAGTGCATGATTAATGCGTCTGCTGATTTATAGCACTGAAGTAAATCACGCTTTCAAGAAGTGCAATTATATAAAAATGTGTTTTTGTAACTAAGCTGACGTGCCGTTTTGTGGCATTAGGTTCCAAGCTAAATGGTTTAATACTCATCTGGGATCTGCAGTTTCTGGTTTGTTCACAAGTTCATGGTAAGGTTGCAACTGCTTATCCCAGAGTTTGGGTGGATTCATTACATGCTTGCTATTCCAGTAAATAGCAAGAATGTTTACTGTGCCAGTAAAACGTCTCCAAACTGAGCTGAAATGCTGCCGGTCTGCCTCTCCAGGTAAAGATCAATCTGGGTTTAGTTAGTAGCAGTCCTGCTTCCAAGGGCATGACAGTCACATCCACCATCATTGACAGGATTTCTCAGGCTTGTCTTCACAACTTATTAAAAATTCTGACTTTGTCCCTGGAAACGGCTTGCTCGGAGATATTTCCAGATTTTCTACTCCAGTTCATCTTTTGGGTCTGGAAGGAATATTTTTTCCACAGTGAGTCAAATTAGCATTTAGTTCTGGTGTTCATCCTCACATCGATGGACAAACAGAAAACTAGATGGCCCAAGCACTCAGAACCACTAGAGAACCTGAACTGAGCTGTTCTGTGGACTCAGCCTGTTCATCATTCAGCTTCCTCCTGGACCTACATCCACTCTGTCCAGACGTCTCTGAAACTTCAGCTCATCATCACATCTGCTGTTAACATTAACATGAAGCACCAAAACTCTTTATCCTATTCATTCAGACACAATCATGGCCCATAAAAAATAGGAAACAATAAAAATACAACAATCATCCACTGCCATATAAACTAAGTGCTTCCTTAAACTAGAGAACCTCACTGAGCTTTGAAGAGGATTGGTCAGAGTAGATGCTGCTTACAGTCTGTTAACCTACACAGACATGTTACATTATGGATCGAAGCACAGCAGCATTTACAAACATCTGACTTTAATTTAACACAACTGCAGTGTTACTCAACATAATATTGATTCTAAACCTTGAAGAAGATTTGGTTATTGGTTAAGGATCTTCCCTTAAAGTCAGCAGCTGTCATGATCCTCACATCTTTCTGGGTCGATCAGAATCTGGACATTATTTATTCACTTACTAAGCAATATTATTTATGGTGCTTTTTGGTTTTAATTCCAAGTTATTTCTGCATGTGACCTCCAATTATAACAATACCTTATATCAAATATAATTAGCAACTACAACCATTCAGGTTAGTCATCATTCATTAAACAACTAAAGAGTTAACTAGTTACAAATATTGTGATGATAAACCAAAGAAACTTCACAGATCTGGATTGTGCCCTGATGTAGCACTTCCATATACAGCCTGCAGTAATGGAGACAAATTATCCTGGAGTTTTTTTAATCCTTCCAGTCCATCAGTTGTATGAATGCATGGCAGCAATAGCTTCTTAGTGGTTCGGTCCCATAGTAAGCAGTGGGTCCTCAGATAGCAGAATTTTCGAAGAATAAAGCCGATAATTCTCCTCCTCCAGCTTTCCATACATTTCTACCCTTTAAGTAACGCCCCTCATGGCGTCCCATAATTTAAATAGTTGCAACCCCCAGTGATAAGAGAAGTCCATTCAGATCTCTGCATCGCCCCATCACACACACACGCACACACACACCGTGGCGTTTATATACTCCGACTGCTCAGACCGCTCAGCATTAGGCCCATGTCTCTTCACAGGAACTTTTTCCTTTTATCAAACTAAAGATCAAAACACTGAAGATGACAACGAACAGGATGAAAAGCAGCGCAGCGGTTTGCGCGTCAAACGGACACACTCAGAAGCCTAAAGAAGCGGAGGAGCGGGGCCACTGGGGGACCAAGGCGGAGTTCATCCTCACTGTGATGGGGGCAATTATCGGGCCGGGGAATATTTGGAGGTTTCCATACCTGTGCTACAAGAACGGAGGAGGTGAGCGCTTTTACGCACAAGCAGCGCTGCGGCTTTCTGGCTCCTCCGCAGCCTTCGCACCCTGACTGCTTACTGCTGCCTCTTTGTTTTTTAGTTGTTCTCTTTTGTTTTTGCAGGCGTGTTTTTCATCCCATACATCGTGTTCATATTTACGTGTGGAATACCCCTGTTCTTTCTTGAAAGTGCGGTGGGGCAGTTCACCAGCCAGGGAGGAATCACGTGCTGGAGGAAGATTTGTCCGCTTTTTCAAGGTGAAACACGCGGAACTGTTTTCACGTTTCTTTAACGTCTCACTGAAATGTTGAAGCTTAGACTGTTTAGCAGACATCAGGGACACAGCAAGGCTTTACTTTTCAAAGAGATCAGCCTTTGATTCATTTTTAGACTTGACAGAGATGCTGCTGGGGGATCAAACTTTACACTTTATTACCAGCAAATATGAGCTGAAGGTTGGGACCAAATCTCTCATGCAGTGGCTCTTGCTATGGACAGGAAGGTCAGCATTGAAGGGCGGCATTGGAAAACTTTTATGTCTTCTCTGTTTATTGAACAAGTTTGCATTGAAGAAAGTTTCTCCTGCTTGCTGGTGAGTCACTGAGAGACTCGACTGCCTGATTTCTGCTGGAAACAAATCAGAGAATTACTTGAATTTCATTTGCAAAACATAAAATCTTCCTTCCTTCATTATACAAATGTTAAATATTCTGAAGGAGAATGCAGATAGTCTCCAATAGACAGACAGTTAAAGCCTGGAACTAATGCTGTTTTTGTTTTTACAGCAATTTTAGAAACTGCTGTAATAAACAATGGCACATTTTAATGGAGATGATGTTTTTTCACATGATAAAGTAATTTATCTTACTTAATTAGGTTTTCTAAGTGTTTATTTAATGATATTAAAAGGCTGATAAAACTTTCACTGAACCAGAATCATTTCTTGTGTTTCCCTCTGCAGGCATCGGTTATGCCAGTCACCTCATCATCTTATTCAGCGCCACTTCATACATCATAATCCTCGCTTGGGCGTTTTTTTACCTGTTCTCATCCTTCAGCTCAGACCTGCCATGGGCTTCATGTGGGAACTACTGGAACTCAGGTAGCTCCTGTGATGCTGCTTACATGCAGATTAAAGCATGAAATACTGTAAAACCTACGTTGCATTTTAAAAAGTATAAAGCTTCATGTAGTTTTATGTGTAAAATTAGCCTTCTGATGTGCTTTTATGTTTTCACATCAGACTCATGTTTAGACAGCCGTCTGAATCTGAGCCTGGAATCCCGACTGAACACGACGCTCCCAGTTGTAGAGTTCTGGCAGTAAGCATGAGTTCACAGTTTATTTTATATTTCATTCATTTATATTCTCTGGTTCATCTCTTTATTCAGTAATCCCATCTCCCATGGCTTGTTTCCTGAACTCCTACCGTCTTTCAACCTTTGTTTTATGTGTAAAGCCTTTTTGTCCTTGTTGGGTTAGAAAAGTTCACTTTTCCATAGTTTATGGTATTTATGGTTTATAGATTTTTGATATGTGTAGCATTTTTATAACAGCTAATTGATTATTCTATGAAATGGTACAATATCAGGACTTTACTGTGACATAAGACCACAAATTAGTCAAACATTGTAAATTAGAAAAAATAATAAATGACTTTCACTTTCTTTACAAATAAAAATCTTTAAACTATGAATGCATTCATGTGTAGCCGCCCTGAGTCAGTACTTTGCAGAGCCAACTTGGAATGAACCATTAAAGTCTAATTCAGTCATATAGACAGATTAAAAGTCAATGACTTGCTGACTTTATACCAGTTTATAATGACAACTGGTATAAAGTTGTCTATCTATTCAAGCTCATTGGATTGTATCACATTAACTTCGCAGCAATCCCACCTATTGATCAAGCATATGGCGACAGTGGAGAGGAAGGCTGGAGGACAGTTGGTGTCCTCCAACAGAACCAGGCTCACTAGAGCAGAGACAACGGTCCAGCACTGACAGAACAGACGGCAGAAACAGAGAAAAAGTTCATTTTGTTTCCTTCCTTTTCAACATTTGTCCTAATGTTTCATTCTCACCCCATCTGCCGCCTCTCTGCCCAGACGACGGGTCTTAAAGATCTCTGGTGGGATCGAGGAGGTGGGTGGGCTGAGGTGGGAACTGGCGCTGTGCCTCATCCTGAGCTGGATCATCTGCTACTTCTGTGTCTGGAAAGGAATCAAGTCAACAGGAAAGGTGGGACACTTCAGAGATCAACATTGATTTTTACATATCATAGTGTGTGTATTTAATATGACAGAAACAAGCAGGTTGTGTCCATTCATTTCTCTGATGCATGTAGTACAGCAGGTCCTGTTTGACATCTGATTTCATATGCAACATCTTTTCTTTTCCCACACAGGCGGCGTACTTCACAGCCACCTTCCCTTATGTCATGCTGTTTATTCTGCTGATTCGGGGCGTGACTCTTCCAGGAGCTCTGGATGGGATCATTTATTATCTCTACCCTGACATCTCTCGCCTCTCAGATCCCCAGGTAAAAATACATATCCAATGCTTATGTCACATGTATTGAGAGCCATGTTCAGATTAATGTTTGAGCACGTTCTTCAGGTCTGGATGGATGCTGGTACTCAGATCTTCTTCTCCTATGCAATCGGCCTCGGGTTCCTCACTTCTCTTGGGAGTTATAACTCCTTCAACAATAACTGTTACAAGTAAGTTCAGTAAGTGTGTCTCAAAACTTATTCACACATTATTATGAACCACAAATGTGGGATTTTCTAAATTCACACAACAGTGTGTAATTGAGAACCTGAATGAAAATAACATGAAATATCAGTGAACAAGCAGCATCATCAAGAATAAAACTTTCTCCAGTCATATCAGTGGAATATGATGAAGGAATGCTGAGCTCAGATGGGGGAAAACACACGACTATTACTCATGTGCTCCATGAATTTAGACTGTTATGAAGGAGATGATAGAAGGAAGCCACAGTCAGAAGGAAACTATGAAACTTCAAAAACATTAATACATGAACCAAAATACATGAAATGCTCTGAAGCTGAGAATTATAACTGAACCCCGGACAAACCGTCGCCATGGTGATTTGGAGATCATTAATTATCTTTGACAATAGAGCCCAACAGCGAGGGCCAATTTACAGAATTAGGAAGTTAGAAAAAATGTCTGCTTTTCAGTTTGATTTGCTGTGAACCAGAAAATGGTTAAGTATTACTTTTGACTGAGTTTGACAACAACCAATTAGTGATGTCTGGGCTGCAGGGTCACTGCATCCCTACGGCTGGGGCAACGTTGGATGTTACCTGGCTGCAAATGTGTCCAGATCTGGTCAAAAACAGCAAAACCAGTGAACAAGAGGTTGCTTGATCTTTTTCTTAGTATGTTAGTGTTGCGCAAACTGTGTGGCTTAACTTTTGCATTAAACTCCCAGACCGACTAGTTTACAAAGCAAAGCAGCAGTGAACAATGTAAAAAAGAACAGGTAATGAGTTTGTGTACAGTTTGGTTTTACTATGTTACTGTTGGTGTGTTGTTACCTACATGTTTTAAATGAAAACTTTAATGTACGTCTCTGTGCATGCAGGGACTGTTTCTACTTGTGTCTGCTGAACAGCGCCACCAGCGTTGTGGCTGGCTTTGCCATTTTCTCCGTTTTGGGCTTCATGACGTTTGAACAAGGCGTGGACATTTCTGAAGTAGCAACATCAGGCAAGAACTGACTCAATCAGTCTATATGCAGCCCTATATTCCTACTTTGAACAGTATTAGATGCATCTGATTTTAAGCACAGCTCTTAACTGTAGTGCATAAACAGCATTAAGCTAATTTTGAAAAAATATTTTGTTTTGATGAATTGAATCATGATGCAGTTTTTTTAAAATTGGCATGTTTAAATAACTGAAGATGTTTAATTTCAAATGTATTGTCTAAATATGGTTTTGAATAGATTCTAGGTTTCTCATCCATTTTCTTCACTCATTCTGCATATTTCTAACTTCATTTGTTTTTAAAATATATATTTTTTAGGCCCTGGGTTGGCATTCATTGTGTTTCCGCGCGCTGTGGCCATGATGCCGATGCCTCAGTTTTGGTCCGTGTGTTTCTTCCTCATGATCATTCTGCTTGGACTAGACAGTCAGGTAAGACTCAAGTCCTATAAATAAATGAATGTATAAATTGATAGGGTTAATAAATTTTTTTTATCATTTCATTCCAGTTTGTTGGCATAGAGTGTGTGATGACGTCTCTGGTTGATCATTTCCCTTCTTACCTGCATCAAGGCTGCAGGCGGGAGCTGCTTCTGCTTCTTCTGTCCTGCATCTGCTGCATGTTTGGATTCTTACTTGTCACTGAGGTTTGAACATATTAATAAGGACGGCAGAGAATGTCAAGCATTAAAATGTTTTACATTTTTATTTTGGCTTTGTACATTTACATGTTTGTGTGAATTAACCAGAAGCCTGGTAACTTTTGGGTTGAAGGGTGGGATTTACCTGCTGCAGCTGTTGGACCACCACGTCTGCAGTGGCTCCACCCTGCTGATCCTCTCGTTCTGTCAGTCTGTCAGTATCGGCTGGGTCTATGGTGAGTCACCTGGATTTATTATACCGTTCTTGATCTTAGCAAACGCAAAAGTAATAGCTACACATTTGATTTTGGCAAACGCATACCCACAATTATGCCAAGAAGCTTTTTATTACTATGATTATTATCATCTGAACCATGTCAATCACTGCACTGAGCCCCATGTACCTTTAACCAACAGGTGCAGACCGCTTCAATGACAACATCAAGGAGATGATTGGCTACCATCCATGTCCTTTCATGAAGTACTGCTGGCAGTACATCACTCCTCTGGTTTGCTTTGTACGTAAATCGAATCACCGACATCATGTCCGACATTGTTTATGTTCATAACATAAAGATGCCAACACTGGAAGGACTTCTACCAGGAAGTGAGCAGCTGTTATGTCGCTTCATCATTTCCAATCCATCAATCAAGTTTATTTGTATAGAACATCTCAGCAACAAGGCAGTTCAAAGTGCTTTACATCACAAAACCATAAAAACATCATAAACTCATCATGCTGTCAACAGTATGTCAAAAATAATTTGATCATTAAAACCATAAATACACATATGTGTTCATCAATGTTCAATTTTTTATGGTTCAAAAGCAACTAATCATGAAGGGTTTTAATTCTGTCTATAAAATAAATGTTACTAAAGCAGCAATATTTTAATTTGAAGATGACCTGAGTATCGAGAAACATTTTATTCATAATCCATGACCTCCTGGGGGATAAATAAATTTGCCTGGAGTATTAATGTGTCTCTCTTCAAAATGTGAAAAGTAAGAGAGCATGCTCTTCTGCTAAACCAGTTAAATGACTACATTAAATCACAAACCAATGCAGAACCAGTTCATCATTTCATCCCCAAAAACTAAACCCAAAGAAAACCTGAGATCAACAAATGATGTTCAGCTTTTCAAACATCTTCTACTAACTATAAAGATGTTTGTGGTATTTGATGTTTTCATTAATCTCATCTGTCTCGTCTCTGCAGGGAACCTTCATCTTCTCGATTATCAAATATACTCCACTGAAGTTCAGTAACTCCTACGTTTATCCGTTATGGGCAAACCTCCTGGGATGGTTTTTTGCCACCGTTTCTCTTTCGCTCATCCCGCTGTTTGTGCTTTTCAAATTAGCCAAAGGCCAAGGCACGCTGCGACAGGTGAGCATGACCTCAGCAAAACCAAGTAACACAGCCTAGGTTTTTTTCTCAGCTAAAGTTTAACAAGAGACACATATGAAATAATCTATGCTTGACTTGTTCATGCATCCCCCTAAAAGGCTGTGAAGACAAAACTTGACGTTTCTTTCCTCAGCGTTTCCTATTGCTCTGCAAGCCCATCGATCAAACACGCAGCACTTCCACACTGGAAAGCGACAGCAGCGCTCTGTACACAGAGCTCAAACCTCTGACCCAGACGGCCGGACTCGTTCAGTTAGAACCAACAAACTGCTGAGCCCAGAGGCTGACCGTCTACCAGCAGAGATCCAGGTCCGAGTCTCTGAATGGTCCTTCGAAGCAAAGCAGGAGGACGCCCCATCCAGGTCCAGTCTACCTTCAGCCACCTCGAAAACTCAAGGAAAGTTTATATCAATATTTTTTCTGAGAAAGTGTATTTTCTGTACATATTTTCATACATATATTTTTATGTATATTCATATATATCATCATTGGCACTACAGGGTTTGCTGCACATGAACAAAAACGTAACCAGATAAAGATAATTATAAGGGACATTAGGTGTAAATATCTAGTCAAATATAGATTATAGATTTTGCTGTTTTATGCATATCAGCTTTGAGCACTGAATACTTCACATTTAAACAGCTTTATTAGGAGATGTTTAACACAAACCTGCATTATCTGAGTTCATCCGATGTTCAGAATCACTTCATCATTTTCACATTTGGTTACTGGACTAAAATTGTTGCTCTTTCTTTTCGAGAGCCTCAGTCAGATTGGTTGAATCACATCTGTGAGCATCAAGTCTTGCACAAATCTCCAGATGCATTTAGTTCTAAACTTTGACTGGGTCATTCTCAGACATAAAAATGAGCTTAATCAGAGCAAAGAGGAGCAAATACAAAAGTATTTTCAAAATTAATCAAATTTCCTTCTACCTCACACTCAGTCTTGGTTTGTAGTGATAATGTGACAAAATGTGAAAAATCTCAACAGGTGTGAATATTTTTTAAGGCACTGTACAGCAGATGTTTTTTCCTAGAATCACTAAAGCATTATTATTACATGAGAAGCTTTCCGCAGCAGCAAACCTCAAGACTATCCAAGCAATTGTTAGAATGCATCAGCGCCTTAATGTGTTCACACTTTGATCTGTGTCAGTCAGACTCCATGTTCATAAAACATCTCTTTCATCTGCCCCACACTGGAGCCTGCAGCCCTAGAGCAGAACGCTACAGAAGCTCGGTCACATCTCTGATCCGTGGACCGCATGGAGTCACGAAGGCTCAGTCACGTACCACATTCCAGGCTTACAGAAGCCCCAACATGTCCAAGGCCTATTAGCATCGGTGTGAAGAAATGATATTGATGTTGGAAGTGAAACTGACAAATGTAAATGAGATTAACTGAGCAGGAATTTACTCACATGCCGCTCCTGAAGGAGCCCAGCAGAGCGCTGAGCTTAAACATGCTGCAAAGACTAGAATGAATCTGTTCAAAGTTGATCTTTTGGAACTGGGTGTGTGAGTTAATATAACTGTTTAATAAGGGGTTTTGTTGGTTGTTGTTATTAATCTGAAGAGTTTTTTTTTTCTGGAATCTGCTGATCTGACCAATTTTGTGTCAGTTGTTCATTTTAACTTTGGACCAAATGGTTTCAGATGAACTCTTAGTTTTTGCAAAGTTATAATAAAACATGTACCAATATTGTAATAAACAGAAATGGGTTTAAGTTTGGCTCGTTATTTATTATCACCAGATGCATTTCAAGTAGATAGTGAAGATTCCAGATTCAACTCTTCTACTGACAATGGAAGCAGGAACATTATGAAATAGAAAAAGACAGGCATCTATTTACATAACTCATATGATTTTCTTTAGCAAGTTACAGTCAGTTTGTGGCCAGGATCCATCCATCTTCCACCGATTTTGATCTGAATCTGGGAAGAATCCAACGTTTCACTGCTGGAATGGTTTCTTCAGTCATTTGTAAAATAATAATTATAATAATCATAATAATAATTACACTTTGTGATCAATAACAAACATCACTTGCAGGGAAATCTAATAAAACACATTGTTTATTGACCTTTTGATTGACAACTTGGGGAATGAGAAAACAAAAATGTCATAATTTAATCACCATAAATAAAAACAACATCATTTGTAGACAGTGTTTTGCTGCACATTTTGCAGAAGAAACAACATAATTCTGTTCTGTGAGAATAACAAACAAGAAGCTGTTACTCACTCTAGACCAGGGTGGGCAACTCCAGGCCTGGAGAGCCGGAGTCCTGCAGCTCTGATCCGTGTCCCTGGACCAACACACTTCAATCAAACAGCTGACTCACCTCCTCAGTGCAGTCAGGTTCTCCTGCTAAAGGCCTCATTATTTGATTCAGGTGTGTTGAAGTAGAGACACATCTAAAAGTTGCAGGACTGGCTGTCGAGGCCTGGAGTTGCCCACCCTGCTCTGTACCATAATGCATCAGACGGCGTTGGAAAAGTTAGTAAAACATAAACGCAGCACATCCACCGTACAAACAAATCACATCAGTAAGACTTTGGCTCCTCTGCAGCTTTAATGCTACTTAATCTGAACAAGTAGTGAACATTTTTCACCTCTGAGCTGAAACTGCACTTATAGTGTTTTAAAGAAACCAACCGAGGTGGCAGACTAAACGACTTTAAAAGAGACGCGAGTTTATGAAAATAAAAATGTTGATCATGATATTTATTAGGGTTAAATTCAGAATTGTTGTCTTTTAATCGTCTCATCAAATAAACCTGGGGACTGAAAATAATGACAGACACTGAACTCTCCCCCAGATGGATGCTGGTTCCCTGCAAACCACTTTTTAGTCATACAGACGTGTGGAAAGGTTTTGTCTGCATTGCAACATGTGGCCTAAAACAGGCGGTAAGGAGGGTAAACGCAGACATGGAGCGAGCTTCAGTCCACTTCCGTCAGGCCGCACGGTCTCCTGAACTCTTGTCCGCGCTCATGTATCCACTTGTTCGACACTATTCACACATACAAAAAGTAAAAGTGGTTAAAAGGATCTTCTGTGATCAGGAGACAGTTGTTTGATAAAGCAGTCGTCCTCTGAACGGCTCTGATTTGCACAGAAGAAATCAAAACACTTCCTAACATAGGAACTTTTACACAGTGAGGGAATGTCTCTCCTTGTGGAATTAGTAGATTTACTTGCAGTACAAAGAAATAAACAGTCTAGAATTATTATGGTATGTTTGGAAAAAGAGAGTGATAGACTGGTTTGCCCTTGAAATAATCAGGAACGATTCAGATTTGCTCAGACCAGTTATGGGTCCATGACACATATTACACGTGATGTTCCTTTAAGAAGGTTCTGAACTCAACTTGTTTCAAATTAAACTCTTCTCTCCAGACCTTAATCACACAGAAAACCTGTGGAGGGAGGAAACTTTGAGTTGTGAAGCTAAATTCTAGAAACATTCAGATTTTGAAATTATACATAAAAACAAGGGGACCAAAGTCCCTGCTTTGAGGTGCACCCACCTGGTGACCAACTTAGAAAAACATCGGACCTCTGGCCAGCAATCTTTTTGCAATCAACATTTTGTTGAGTAACAGAAAACTTTGTTAGTTTTTTGTTGCTCTCACTCTCTTTCAAGTTCATCTTTCATGTCAACATTCAAATATTCTTAGAAATTTGTGCTTAGATAACCACTTCAGCACCTGACTTGTAATGACAAGTACATCTAAGACATATCAGCAGTAATTACTCATGGCCAAATTGTACATCAGAGAAAAATATAAAAATCTGAAGGTAAAAGGTGTTGGACTGAAAACGGCTCTTTAGTGAGCAAGTGTGAACTGTCAAACTGGATAATGTAAATTCTCTTCAAGGGTTGGGATTAGAGTAATTGGTGTGTAAGCATTAACGTCTGAAACACATGACCTGAGGGGCAGGAGTGGAGTCAGGTGTGCAGGTTGTGCAGAACTAGTGCAACTGTGTTGCAGTCATTTCAACTCTATGCATAACATTCAGTAAAACAAAATGATCATTTTCAGACCCATATTGCTATAGACCGGAGTTCAGACAGCATAAACTAAGAAACTAAACAAAGCTTCTACATTATATGAAGAAGCTTTGTTTGCAGTTTGCAGCTGTTTGCTTTTTTAAAAGTCACCGGCTCTGATGCTAATACCCAACAGATGATGGAAAATAAAACACACTCTCCGTAAGATTGCAATCTGACATTCTACTGACAAGAAAATCAAGCTTTGATATTTCCTCCACAGCAAAGCTGGAACTGATGGTGGATGTGCAGAAAATAAAATCCTTGAGCTGGACTGCAGGGCAGCAGCGCTGTGGCAGAGTTGTGTAATGCATCTGCGAGGTTTCAGTCAAGCTGGAGCTGCGTTGTTTTGCTATGACAGGAATATACTGTGTGGTCATTATGGGAATGTCTGGTAGGGTGCAGAGCATCTCGGATGCCAGGAAATTAGCAGTGAAAATCAATTTTAGGCAACCAATACTGTAGCAGCATCACTGACTCCTTTCTCAATTAAAGAGCTTTTCTCCAATTTGTCACGATCCAGTCATGTTTGAATGAGTTGCAGAGACCTTTGAACGGTTCTATTCAGTTGTAGAGTCAGATTAATGTGTGTCATTAATACGTCCTCAGGAAAAAACACACTACATCTGAACATGCTGCGTTTAGCACCTCAGAGCACAAACTAGTGAGCACCAAACTTTAATCAGGCAATCTTTTATTTATTTGCAATAACCAGTGATCTGCTGTGACACCTCTAAAAAGATTATTTCCCTTCATTATATATAAATTCAGTTCAGTCATTTATAATTTTCTCACAAATCAAAATTCACTGACTTACCCCATTTACTTCCTACAAGAACTGGACAGGCTGCATGTCTGGTCCTGTAGTCGCCTTCCCCACTTCTGAAGAGATTATACCAGAACACTGATGTTCCCTGGAGATACCTTTGTGTCAGTTTTTTATTTATTCAGCTCAGTTTTATTTATATAGCACAATTCACAACACGTTTTCTCACAAACAAAGTCAAATCATGACAGATTCAAAGTTAAGAAGATACCGCTGCAGTTGATCCTTGTGATAAAATAATCAGTTTTTATTCAACAAAGAAAGAAAAAAATATTGTTAAATGTGATGTTTATAGGAGGTTAAAACAAGTTTCATTATCAGAATTATTTGGCATATTAGTTAAATATCCTGCTATCATCAGAGTTTTTGTAAACTTTGGAAAGAAGGAAAAAAAAACTTGAATTCAGTAAAACAACAACAAAGACCAAACAGTGATTTCCAGTTGTCTCACCTTTCTTGGCCAGATTGCAGCCCCAAAGTCAGGGAAGACCGTCGCTCCTCCGGCCTCCACGTCACTCATCTGTGAGCCAACGACACAACAAATGAGAGCTTCTCTCAAAGCTGTACCCCCACAGGAACAACACCATGAACATATTTATCCCCTCTAAGCAACCATTGAAGGTATTTTTAACTGATAGACTCACATGGATAAAATTCAGGTTGAAAAATCTTTAAACCTCATCTGCTTGTGAACGTTTGTAATAACTGGTGTTTTCTGTTTTCTAAGGGTTTGTTTGAGGTGTTGCAGCAGTGTTTCTGCTCAAATTTAATGTCTTCAACTGAGAGTGAAGCTGACATTTATGAGGACAGGAAGGATTCCTGCTCATCTTGAACTGTAACCTAGAAACATTTGTCCCTCTTCCAGGAAGCTGACATCAGTCACAGAACCATTTTTACAAACAAATCTGATCATATTTCTTTCTCAGAGATAATCTTTACAAACCAACACAAATTGCTTCAAATCTCCTGGCAGCGTTTAGTACAATGGAAATGAACTGAAAACTGCTGCGTCATTTTTCAAAACATTTAACTCACATGTACAACTTAAAGATCTGTAGTCTGGGCTTGTTGCCATTGGAGTGTAACAACGTTATGGCACTTCCAGACCAAAAGCTCCATGTTATGATCTTGCTGTAGAATTATACTTCATGGAAGATGCACATATTAAATGGGACACAGCAGGCCTCCAAGTGAAACCTCCCTGAGCAACAAACAGATTTCCTGCCATCAGATGGTAAATTATTTATAGTTTAGATCATTTATCTTCATTCTCTTGGCATGTTGTTTTTAAATGAAAACAACATTTGTTTTTGTTCAAACCGCTTCATGTGTTCAGATTTCTGTAAATGCATCCCAGGCGATGTTTCAATCAGCAGGTGCAGCGATCAGTGAGCTCCTCTGCTGCGGTGGGTTCTGTTGGACTGAGTGTGGTTTTCTAACGCGTCTCTCTGAAGGGTTTCCTGCTTTCATTAATTATCCATTTTTTTCTTAAACAGCAGCCTGACTGTGCGAAAGCCTGACTGTGCGAAAGCCTGACTGTGCGAAAGCCTGACTGTGCGAAAGCCTGACTGTGCGAAAGCCTGACTGTGCGAAAGCCCCACTGTGCGAAAGCCCGACTGTGCGAAAGCCTGACTGTGCGAAAGCATGACTGTGCGAAAGCATGACTGTGCGAAAGCATGACTCCTCCCCAGCTGGCTGGGCAACTGTTTGCAGCAACAACTTGCAATAATTTGCAATGAGTCGTCTACAGATGTGGAAGAATTTTGGCCAACTCATTTTTGCAGAATTGCTGAATTCATTCACATTGAACAACAACTAAGACTTTGACTATGCCCTTTGCCCTGAAAAACCTCCTGTGAGAATAGCATGGACTGATTTGGGAGTTTTTAACCACAACTAGTTAAAAAAAATAATAAGAAATTATATGGAAAATAGATAAAAATCCACAAATACAAAACGGGGCGCATGAAATGCAAGTGTTATTTGACTAAATTTGATTTGTGTGAACAAAGGCAATATTTGGAATAAACTAGGTGGAGTAGAATAAGGATCTAATGAAAAAAAGCTGTTGTTTATAATGATAAATATGTCTTGTGCAAGAAAAAACACTGGAAAAAGTCCTAGTTAGAAGGAGGAGAAAAAACTTAATGCAGTAAAGCTGTGATGAGACAGTATGATCCAGAGAGCAACCCACACATTGTACACTTATTCATTCCCTCTTCACTGGTAGGGAGCATTCTGCTCAGACTGGAGCCAATTGAAAAACATCAAGTCTGTTGGTGTGTCAGGATGCTTTTTATTAGTTCAATTAAATTACTGCTTAATAGAACATTTAGCACAAATCGGGGGTCACTTTTAACACCATCAACGATCAGCCGGTCAACAATCAGCCGGTCAACAATCAGCCGGTCAACAATCAGCCGGTCAACAATCAGCCGGTCAACAATCAGCCGGTCAACAATCAGCCGGTCAACGATCAGCCGGTCAACGATCAGCGGCGACTGAATGCTTGTACTTACGTAGTTTAAAAATGTCGCCAAGCGATTTCCAGTGCCTAACCTTTTGAAAGCATCAGGCTCCTCTTTCTATAAAGATAAAATTTAAGAAAAAAATTCAAGATAAAAACAAAACACATCACTACTTACATAATTTAGGAAGGTAGCAAGTCTATTTCCATCGACCTTGAGACTGATGTCAAAGGGGCGCTGCAACAGACGTTTATACGTTTAACTTATTATCTGAGTCTCACACTTGGAGCCTGCAGCTTGAACTGCACTCAAGTTAAAGTTCAAATTTTACTTTCAAATGTATCATTTTCAACCAGATAAACTGTCCTCATCATACAGTTTTCTAACAGAAGCACATTATTACCTTGCACATTATTTACTAAAATAATGTTTAATTAAAAATCTATTACTTTTTTTGATGTCTAAGGAAATAGAAATCCTGCAGAACCAGTGAGTTTAATATCTAGTAAGTTCAAATTTACTAAAAGTAACTGTTTAGATTAAAATGCTATTCATGGACTATTAACCTTCAACAACTTCATTTTTTGCAAAAGTATTCACTAGTTTTGAGCTACATTTCATCACACAAAAACCAAAAACTTACAATTTATTTCATGTATTTGACCAAAATAAAATGGTGCATAATTGTGACTTTAATGTCTTCTGATCTGAACACTGTAAAGGTCTATAAAATAATATAATATAATAAACACAATACAATGCTCAAAAATTAAAAGGAACAATAAAATAACACATCCTAGACCTGAATTAATTGAGTATTCTCATTCAAATACTTTATTATTAACACAGTGGATTTGATTGAGATGAAAATAACAATAATCCTGAATATAAATCAAAATTATTTCACCAGATCTGGACTCAATATGAAGGTGGAAAATGTAACTGATGTAACGTCAGTGAACTAAATGAGGCTCAGCAGCGTGTGGCCTCCATGTGTCTGCATAACCTCCTGACAATGCCTGGCTTCCTCCTGATGAGGCGGTGGGTTTTCTCCTGAGGGATTTCCTCCCAGACCTGGACTGGAGCCTCAGTTGAACAGTCTGTGGTGAGACGTGGTGTTGGTGGACTGAACAAACATGATGTCACAGATGTGCACATCTGGGTTCAGGTCTGAGAAACGGGCAGGTCATTCCATAACATCAATGCCCTGATCATGCAGGAACTGCTGGCTCTCTCCAGCCACATGAGGCCTGACAATGTTACGCATAAGATCCCAGAGCAGCAGAATATGGTCTCACAATAAGTCTGAGGATCTCATCCTGGTACTTCTGGTAGCATATGAAGGGCTGTGCAGCCATCCAAAGAAACGCCTCCCCATACCATGATTGCCCCTCCACCAACCCGGTGGCTGCTAGCAGCATAACATTCTCCACGGAGTCTCCAGACTCTGTCACAGTGAAATGAAAGTGTCTAAAATCCAGAAAGAACAGAGAACTGATCTGTGTTCCTGCTAACTGCTTCTCATTTCCACCGGTTGGGTTTTCCATTTGCACAACAGCAGGTGAAACTGATTTACACTAAACAGGTGACACTGATTCCACCAGGTGTGGCTGATTTGGAGTTGCATTGTTTCGTTTGGGTGTTCCCTTTATTTTTTGAGCAGTGTATAATGCAATTGAGGTTAGACTAAATCTGAAAGGAATTATTCTAAGAGCAATTTTCAGATTCCACCAAACATCAGAATGTCACTAAAAATGAAACTCACCCTTGAGAAGTCAAAATGTGGCTCGTATTGTCCTCCAACTCCATAGTTTGCAACCTGACAAGCCATTTATAGAAAGTTAATTAACAGAAAGTAAGAAGTGATAATTAAGGACAATTACCTGGAGTAACTCTGCAGTTTGAACCGTGAGCCCAGTGATGTCTTCTATCCTCTGATTAACTCTTTCGATTACAGGGTCCTCCTCTGCCTCCAGCCATGCACTGAACACAGAAACACAAAACACATGCAGACACCAAGTGCTCAGTTAAAACCTAGTGTTCTGCTTATCCAGGCTTTTTCAACTTTGTAAACAAATAAGATGGATAAATGCATGTCTGGATCAACCTTCACCTTGTTAAGTATTGATAGGGAGTCATATAACTTTAGTCTAAAATAAATGACAATCCACTTATTAAAACAGATTTAAAGTTTGAAGGGCAAATGGTAAAATGCCTGGTTAGTTATTTTCAAAACACTGTATTGTAACACTGCTGATGGACAAAGTGAAGCTATTGTAGCTTAGGGTTCATGGCTGTGGAGTCGGAGTGTTTTGTGACACTACTCAGAACCCGTCCCTGGTTCTGGACCCGTCCCCGGCCCAGAACCCGTCCCTGGTTCTGGACCCGTCCCCGGCCCAGAACCCGTCCCTGGTTCAGGACCAGTCCCTGGTTGGTTCTGGACCCGTCCCCGTCCCCGTCCCTGGTTCAGGACCAAAAAAAAACAAAAAAACACAAGCCTGACAAACCACGCTGCTTCGTTTTATGACGGCAGAAAATAATCTGATGTAACCAAGCCAAGACATTTATTTATATCAATATGACTTAACAACTGCAATTTATTTCATTTCTAAATAAACCCAGATGTTGGTTCAGCTATTAACTTAATTAGACTTCTATATTTTAGTGAAGTCTCTTTGCCAAGTTGTTTGTGTCTTTTTTAACCAGTTCTGTGTTATTTTTTTATTTTATATCCTCATCATATACAGACTTTATATATATAAATATCCATGTTACCTCGGATTTGTTGGACTTAATATTCATTTGCTTTCAAACTGCTCTGTGTTTCACCTTCCTCTCAAAGAATCTGGTTTTCCTGTGCAAATTATCCATCATAACCTGTTAATGTTTGGCAGTTTATGCTGCTAACAAATATTCATGATTCTCACATAAATTCTCAGTAATGTTTGGTGTCTGTCTTATTAAAAACCAGCATGAAATCAGATGAATTATTATTGAATCTGATGTGACAGTCGGGTCAAACGGTTGATGCGTTTGTTGTGACTGAAAGTTTAACGCTGTTTGTTTGGTTGCATTTTATTGTGGCCACAAGCAGATATGCAGAAACAATGACCAGACATCATGAACACATTTCAGAGTAAAACCATCATAATGGACGTCTACATCTCCATTACTGACCTTTTGGACACCCGGTAGTTGGCTGTGGTCAGAACTCCTGTTTTGGGGTCACGAACAGTCGCTCTGGCAAGCTTAGAAAACAACAAAAAGCACAAAATAAACAACAGAGGAACTCGACATTTGTTTCCACGCTGGTTTTAGGTTGCATGTTGATTTTCAGCTCATTCACATGACAATGAATCCATCCAACTCTAAAAACAATTAAATTACTTTTAGGAAAAGAAACGTAACATAAATGTGTGATTTGATAAATAGGTAGTTAAAGTTGTTTTTTGATCTTAAACACCCAGAAAATTCAGTTTTCTTCAATTCAGACATGCATCACTCTGCTTTTGTGAATGCAGGATGATTGAGCTCTGGGCACACAGACATTTGGTTGAGGTAAAGGATTCATGCATCTCTATAGGTAATGAGGAAAATGACAGGATATTGCACAATTGTTTTCTGATTACAATTCCACTGTTTCTTTTGATCTGAAACAAGAACAAAACAAAACTTTCTATTCATCTGAATGAGGAATAATTTGTAAATTATGGCTCTTTGTAATGTCAAGTTACCAAATTATTTATATTCATTTTTGTTCTGTTTACAGAAAAGTCTATAGCGATTTAAACAATTTCATCAACATATAAGATCAACATCTGCAAGTCGCCTTTCCAGTTGGCTCTGACAAACGATATTAGAATTTTATAGAAGCAAACTCAAAGAAAACCTGCAGTTTTTATTTATTGTTGCTCATCTCACCCTGGGTTTAGCCAGCTCTTTAATTTTTTCAATTTCTTCATCTGACAGCATCTCCAGGTAGCGAACGATGTGGGGGCTGTCCCACTCGTCCTCCTCCTTCATCGGCTTGAGCAGCAGACGAGGATTCCCTCGGCCATCTTGGTAGCGACAAAACAAACGACTCCTCCTCGCTTCAGTCTGGGAGAAATGCAAAAAACTGAATCTAACCATAGAATCACTAGTAATGTTATGCTGAGGAATATCATTTAACTGTCTTTCTGCACTTTACTGAAAATATTCCAGTAAAACTTTTATTTTGCCATAATTTGTGTTTATTTTTCAGACAAAACGTGAAAGTAATTTTGCATAATTGATGTGTGTGATTATGAAATAGTTTAAAATTAGTAAGTTAGTATGATATCAATAGCAGGTTTGCAAAGAGAATTTTAATAATAATATTTAGAATTTTAATTTTAATTGGGAAAATCCCCAATTGGGAATTTTTCCAAATTTCCCAATTTTGGGAAAATGGATGGATGAAGTTGCTAAAGTAGTTGTAGTTGAATAAATGTAACTCGTTACTATCCACTTCTGAGATTTACACATGATGTGTCCCACTAATTTTATGGACCAATTAGTCTACAACACCCAAATTGTAGACCATACTGCAATTTATTTCATTTCTAAATAACCCCAGATGTTGGTTCAGCTATTAAATTAATTACACTTCTATATTTTACTGCTTGGGTGTCCAAGAGTCCTGTCTTGGTCACCCATTTCAGGGAGTCTGTAATTATTTGCCTTGATGCTGCGTCCACCTGCGCATCTGATCCAGACGTCATGAGAAGTCCAAATCTTACCATCTGGAGCCCCTCTCCTCTGCACAGAGCCTCGTAGGACTCCCTCTCTGGCAGATGATCCTTCGGTCGGGTGTAGGTCCCCAGATGGATGGGCTCCTCGGAGGCCGGCTGGTAGGCCTGGTTCACCTCATTGAGCTGTTTGGACAGCAGCCGCTCAAAGTAACGCAGGTTTCCTCCTGCCCTCTCATGGCTGGGGTCTGTCAGTGCAGAAAGGATGCATTGTTAGCATCTCAGTAAGCAATCAGAAAACCTGCCAATCTAACTAATTTAGGTTTCCCAGCTTCCATTATGTCTTCTGAAACAAAGGGGAGCCATAAATCTGACATTGTGAACTGAGTTTATGTCACTAAGCGCTGATCAAGCATGAAACTTAATCTTTTAAATGTAATTCTCTTTATATTGCTATTTAATAAAATAGATGTTCAAACTGCATAGATTATGAAAACTCCTCACACATTCAGAAAAATGTTCAGATCTTACAATCAGGATAACAACTACATTAGATCAGATAGTTTTAATCAACTTTTAAATTTATTGATGAATACTTCTTTAAACTTGTTTACCTTCAGATTTGAAAGTTACTTGAAAGGTCTGGTCTACCCTCTTGTGGTATTTATGGGAAATACATTAACTCTGTATTAATGGTGAGCAATCAGTGGAACAGCAATCTGGCTGACCCTTGTACACAAGTCTATTAAATAGCAAAACATTACAATAGTGACTTAAACAGGAAGTTCATTTATGTCAGAATAACCAAAAAACGTTTCAAAAGGGTTAATTTTCATTTCATGTAAAATTATTGCTGTTATGACTCAGGGCTAGAAGGTAAATCCATTACAATTCTTAGTAGAGTTTAAATAAGTATTTTTACAGAAGCATTAAGACCAGAAGCAGTTCTCTAAGCAGGGTTAATGATGGGGCAAAAGAAACGACAAAAAAACTATTTACCCCCAGCATGTGAAACATTATTCATCTGAACAGTTCAGACTTTTCCTTACTAAACTTTTCACTTCCCGTCATTTATGTTCACCTTAAAGCATAAAATAATGAAGCCATGAGTCTCTGGCCCACTGCATGTCTACAGTTTTGTCTTGTAAAGTGTCCCGATGGCCAGCAGGGGGCACTGAACATCCATTTATGGTTTATTTCTGCTCTAGAGTCTGGAGCCTCTTTCCAGCTGTCATTCTGATGACTTTTGGTTTCTTTCTTTTACATATGAAATGTTTAAAAACAAAACATTATTCATCCACTGTCCCATATGTTGGAGCATTTGTTTTTATATGTATGTGGATTTTTATGGTCTCCTCACAAAATGTTTGGCAGAAGAACCAATTAGTCAGTTTAGAGATGCCTGGTTAACTCCCAATAATGCAGGAATTAATGTAATTATCCCACTGATGGTCTATGCACCAATAATGAGGGTCAGAAAAGAGACTGGAGTTCCTCACCATCAGATCTGGCCTAATGATTATTAACAAAAAAAACTGCAATGTTTTACTTTCTGCTAATGGGAATGAAATGCACTGAAAGCTAAAGTTAAGGGGAAAAACTGACAGTTTTCTGTGTGTGAGCTGTCCTGGGAAATTAAACGTTCATCGAGTTATTTTTGCTCTAGTTTCTGGCCCCAACTACGTCTGCATCTGCTCTAGTCAATTCCTTTCACCCAACGCGTAACCAAGGACACCACAGCTCTAAGTGACTGGCCTGCAGCTGTCCAAAGAGCCGACACAGCAGAAATAACAGTTTAGAACCACAAACCCTCCCAAAGCCTGGGCAACACCCTGCTGCACTAGCATGAAGCTAAACCCCCACTCAGATCACCGGGTGGTTTGTGATTTAAGGATTAAAACTACCCATCTTTGCGTCATGGTGGCTGAATCGGTTTATTGTTCTCACGACTTACCGATGGCCACAAGGCGGCGCGTGAGCTCGATGGCTCGAGGTATGTCACCCATTTGGTAAACAGAGTAGCTGAGGTAGTCCAGGATCTCTGCCTTGGTGACCACAGCTTCCTCTCCGTCGTCCAGCTGCTTCAGCGCCTGCTGAAACCACAGAACGGCGTGGTAGTAGTCTGCGTCGTTGTAGGCCGTCTTTCCCATGTCGAAGCAATCATCCACGGTCAGGACTGCGTTGGAGTGAACACCTGGAGGAGAGTCCATTAAAACTGTTCAAATGTCAGAAGGTATTTTTATTAAGCAATATTTAGAATAACGGTTTATTCAGGCCTGTTTTCCTCTAAGTTCATGGTTTCATGAAGTGGTTTTATTCATATTGAATAAGAAAGAGACGGATTATCAGTCCCTCTGATAAGCTGGCAAGAATACATGGTTCTAACTATTTAAACTAAAATCATTTCCAACTCCCTGCCAGATTAGATAACGTCTCTCCTCCCACATGCAGCTTTGGAGCATCTGCAGATGTCAGAGGTTTGCTTTTTAGCTCTGTGTCTCTGTACTTCATGCTACTTCTGGTTCAACCCGCTGCACTTTTCATAACAGCTGATCGCTGCACTAAATATGAATTCTGCTCTTTTTTCAATGAAAACTTAATTTTAGGAGAACTCTTTCTGACCATTAATGTTTGTCTCATTAAGAGGGACTCAACCTTTCTGTGATAATCTTACCATCAACAAAACAGTTTCAATGTTTTACTGAGTGACATCTGGCCCCTGAAGTTTGAGCCATTTCTTATTGTACTCTATAGAATATTTTATGATTACCCGAGGAATCCTCTCTCTCAATAAAAGCTGTCGTATTCCAGCCACCGCGCCGCAGCAATCCTTATTTCTCCACAAAACGCTGCGCAGTTCCACACCACGCTGCTAAAACTTCACAATGACTCAAAGGCAGCAGTCAGAGCTGCCCACCACAAATAATCATCCGGTTGGAACATGGTGGGTTATCTAATGAAACATAATTTAACGACGCTTCGAGTCAGATTCATTTTCCTCGAGGAATTTTAATGATCGAGGCTCTCGAATCATTCGAGGAATCATTTCACCCTTAACTGTCACACAACCACTTCCAGCTGTTTAACTACCTGGCAGTTTTCCTTTGGAGAACGCTTCTGAGTCCAGCTGATACGTGTCCTGAAGACGCATCAGGGCCTTGGCAGCACCCGTCTCATCCTCCGCATCAGGAAAGTACTGCCTGTGTACGGAAATGTTGCCGATGAAACCTGTGAAAACAGCACGGCTGTAAAAAAATCACAACTCAGTGAGGGGAAAAAAATGAAGACAATAACTTAAAATGAGTCCATAAAAGCAGCAGTACTTCTTGTTTGCCTCCTGCAGCTCAGGGTTTCTGAAGACAGCCTGTAATGGGAGAAGAATGATGCGACTGCCACTCCAGCATTAACTTCTCCAGCTTTTATCTTGCTCAGCTCAGCTGTGCAGCAGCGAGTTCATAACCAGAGCTAAGATCGAACCCAACTGAAATCATGTTCACCTCCAAGACACAGTGTGGAGCAGATCCGGGCCCAGCTCTCCCGACTGACCAAACTCACATGTGGGTGAATAAAAAAGGTTAACAGCAAACTAAATTATCTACAACTTATTTGTGAAACTATTAGCAGCAGCCTAAAGTGTTTGGTCCAGCTGCTCTCCACAATGACCAGAAATCACCAGAGTTCATTTGTTTCACAGGTTTGAGTCAAAAGGGAAAATTGCTCAGATTAATTACTCATCTATTGACATATTAAGAGAATGTATTTTTGCTATGGATCACAGCTACTGAAAACCCCAAATCAGAATAAAGTCAATAAAAAGTGACTTTCATGCATGAATGGGGAACCACAGAGAGGACTGCTGACCGGACAGCTGGGGTAAACCACAAACGCCAAAGCTAAAGGAGCTAACTGCTCACAGAGAGCAGAATCCAAGCAAATAAACAGAAAGTTGAGCGGAAGGAAAAAGCAGGAGTAACCACAGCCTCAGTGCTGGAAACTGTGAAACAAAAAAAACTGAAAAGTTTGGGGCAGATTCACGACACATGGACTGCAGCTGGACTTGGCAGAGTCACCGCATAAAGATGTTTCTACGACATGGACTGAAATGGTTATAAGAGTGAACTCTGTGTCATAAGGTTTATACCTGGGGAAAAGCCTGGACAGCTGCTCAGTGATCAAAGGTCCTGTTTTCATATGAAGGGAGAGAGAAGAACATAATGCAAGCTGCTAGAGGTCTGGTAGTATTTACATTTTCTGAGAAACCAAATTAGTTGTAAGGCATTCTCAAGACCAGCAGAAATCTATATATTAGACTTACTTTCAGTTGGATACTGAAATAAACTGATTCCCAATTGACCCCAGAGTTGAGCCTTTTTTCATCCAGTGTCATCAACAGAATGAGAAAAAGGCAGGAAGAGACGATAAAGCCGGTAAATTAAAACGAGGTCGATAATTTTCATTTATCTTGTGATTAATTGATTTAGTTTATTGCGACAGGCCTAAAATTTACACACATACATTTGTTTTGCTCAGGACAAAACATGGATGTGAGGTAAGTTAAAGGATGATACGTCAAACTAAAAGTCATTTGGTACCAACTAATGACATTTCCAGTATCTGCATCCAGCCTATTTGCTCCAACAGCCACGTCAACAGATTCATTTTTAAGCTCTGTTTCACTGTCTCACACAGATAAAGGTCTGTGTCCTAACACGCACACACACCCAATGTGAGAACACGGCCAAAGTATGCTCAGATGAGGAACAGCTGCAGACAAAACATCACAACTTTGACTGTTCACTGGGGAAAGGAACTTTTGAGCAAAGCTGCACAGCAGATATTTCCAGTCTGCAGCCAAGGCTGGGATGGCTCTGCTTACATCCTTCTGGATTTTTCCAGTTTGCAGCTCCACTCTCTCTCTCTATCAGGCAACATCAAAGGGAGCAAATGCTGTTTTGAAATGGAAGAAATGATGTCAGAATGCTGAAAACTGGATTCAGATGTGGCTACAATAAATTAAAGATGGTTAAGTCTGATAATCTAAAGAAGAGCTGTGGGTTAGTTGCTAACTGTGTCACTTCAGCAGAGGCAGCTCCTTACCATCGGAGGGATTCTGAAGCACCAGGCTCTCCAGCTCAGACCACTCAGTGTTGAGCCTCTTCATCAGTTTGTAGGCGTTCACTGGGTGGGCCAGGTAGCCCTCAGGGTCCGAAGTGGATAACCTTGTGAGAGCATCGAGTTTGCTGGCCCAGCTGGTAAACAGAAAGAGAAACAGTCTCTACTTTGGCGAGAAACTTTTCACCACTGGGATTATGATGTTCATAGGTTTGTTCAATAACTCTCTAGGTCCAGATAATATATGATTGTTTTTTACTTTAATTTTACCTTTACATTGCCCTTTTAAAATCCTTTTTCACAACCATGACTGTGTGAATTAACAGTTATTTTTGATCATTTAGAGATATAGTATTTGCATATTTGATGTCATTTGAAGTCATAAAAACATCAAATCTGAGTTGGAAAAACTTTTATTTTCTGACTGTAAAACTCAGATATGCAAGTATAGAAACAAATCGCTTCCATCATTTAAAATGTTAATGCATACTGTAAAATGTCTAAAACATATATACAAAAATAGCAAACAACCCAAATGTATAAGTTTATTTCCAAGAATATTAAGGGACACAAACATGCGTACATTTCTTCCACTTCTCTGAATCTCTTCCCTAAAACTTGTTTTTACTTTTTGCTGACTTTGGGATGAATATTTGTCTTCCTGGACTCATCCCAGGATTCCAGGTGTTCACCAGAGCTGGAACCTGTTTGTTTTTGTCCTGCCACTGTTGGCGTGTTCCAGGCTGTACAGCGGCGCCGTTGCCTGACCCAGTTATGATCCGGACCCGGCAGCCACCTGCACCCCTACAAGAACCTCATCTTCCTCTTCATGCTTCTCTTCCTCACTTTCTAAAATAAATGATTGATCCGCCATGTCATCTTCAAATTCCTCACCGTCTCCCTCTTCCAGCTCAAAATGGAGCCAGAATATGAACCTGCTGTAATTCAGTCTTTGCATCGCATTCATATATCAGATGGATGCATCTGATTTATGTTTAACATCCAAAACAAAAAGCAGTGAACTGCGCCCAAACTACAAACTGAATGTCGCCACCGTGTTCAGTATCAATGCTGTCTCTCTCCTCAGGTTGGTTTTGTTTTGTTCCAGCATTACTTTCTGTTTGCACTGCTACTCACACAACTTTCCTTCATAACTTGGCAATAAAATGCCTATCCTATTGGTTGAATATGGATTATTTCCATCAATAAAATCACACGTTGTTGGGAATTTTTGTCGAGTTTGCAAGCAACACTCATCCTGCCCTGAGTGTTCACAGCACAGCCTGGATTTTGTCTTTTCTCCTAGAGATAAACATGACAATATTATTGAGAAAAAATTGTTTAATTAATTTAGAGTAACTGTTTTTACTTGATTTGTTAAAACAATTTACAAAGTTTAAAATCTACACTTGGCGTCTTGCTGCCATATCATCTTGAATCATACATGTAAAAACGACACAAATATGCCTCCATAGACAGAGGCCTTCACAGGCAGCTGTAGTCAGATTAGATTAAACTATTTAAAACCTTGGAGGTTTAGTACCGGTAGCTGGTTGGGATAAATTCATTTAAAGGACTGAAAGCAAATAAAATGGTTTTATGTTTCATTTTATTTCTTCTTTACAATTAAGCTCTATGTTGGTCTACACAGGAAAAGCTTCATTACAATAAATCCAGGTCTGTGGTTGGACCATAAACCACAGGTGATATTTAAGGGTTGTGAACTTAAACAGAACTGTATAAAACTATACTTCATTTAAAAATAGTGACCATTTAAAGGCCCAGGGCTTATGAAGAACCTTTTGACAGCAGCCAGTTTAGACTCCTCTGCTCTGATGTATTCCCTCAGAGACTGGACCAGCTCCTTCTCTGTGTGGATTAGATCCGTCATTTGTCCTGCAGAGACAGAGAGGTATGCATAATGTTGGTCAGTACAGTGTCACAGCAGATAAAGGCGCCATCATTACTCTGTTTTTTATTAAGGCTTTACTTTATCCTTTAACATGCATCTGGCTGGAATTAAATAAATCCTCAGCTCCACACTGTGGAGCTGTGATAGTGCAGCATTGACCAAACCACAACTGAAAACTAATCCACAAACCATCAAGGAATACAGAATGCATTCAGCTGTGACTCATTTATAAAGGCAGAACACAGAGGAAAAAAGGTCAAACCCAGAAATCATTCAGTAAAGGGAAAATGTAATGAGTTTTTACATGACTCCATTATAAACATACAGTAGAGACAAAGGTAAAGAGCAGGAAAGTCTGAACTAACAGCCTGTTCTCTAATGAAGCAGATGTCACCATTTTATTGATTTTTACTTAAAATGGTTACTTAAAATTATGCCTTTTATAGTAGGCATAATATTCTATCTTTAATAATGGCTTTAATATTTGTTTAGTTCCTCAGAAGCATTCATAAAGACAGTAATCATGCAGAAACACTTTGCATGAATGAATGTTTAAATCTAAGGCTCATCCACAGATAACTGACCGACTTGAAGCTTTCAGTTAGATGGCTGTAGGGAATGTTAAGACAGCATATATGACATAATAAATACAAACTAGAAAATTCCTGAAGAAATTTAACTGAGGCCTGCCAAAGTGTGCCCGCCGTGTAACCTACCAATGGAGGTAAAGATCTCCCCATGTGTCGACCAGCAGCAGCACAGCAAAACCCAGGAGATGCAGAACACCCGGCTCTTCATTTTGTCCAGTGCAGTTACCTTTAATACAGAAACAGATTTTAACATATTGAGAAGACTGGAAAAAAATAACACATTGTAGGTGAAATAGGGAAATTTTTAAAATGTTGCTATTATGTTTGAAAAATATAAGTTAAGGATCTTGTGTTTCTGTATCAACACTGCTGTGTTTAACAGATTAGATGTCCAGCTCTCCATTAAATTAACAGGAAACAAAATAACTCTTAAAAATACTTCCAAATAAAAACTTGTTTCATCTGCAGGACAGTTGAACATGAAACATGTTAGGAAATTTTCACTTTTCACCTGAATCATGTGCAGAAAGCTCTGTGGAAGTTTTTTTTTTGTTTCTCTCTTAATATGGCCACCAGATGATGTTCACGATAAAATCCAAACTTTGCAATAAACTAGAACAGACCATAAAAAAGGTCCAACCTCATTCCAAGTTCCACATCTGAAATAAGGATGAAAATTGATAAGAAGCTTAAACCAAGAAAACAGTTGAGTTTCAGTACAAAATGCTGCAAAAAAACTCCATTGTTTCTGTGTTTAAACTGTTTTTAGAGCTTCAGCTGTTTTCTGTGTGAGCTCTTTGTTCAAGGCCAGAAAACAGAAACGTTTTCCTTGTGAAAGTCACTTCAAGTGTCTTTGTTTTCGCCTCACCATGGATCTCAGCAATGACTGCATCAACCATGCAAACACGTACACACTGTTTCTGCCAAACACCGCCACACATACTTCTGTCTGCACAACTCTATAATCAAGGATTTGAGAAAAACAAAAACAACAAGAAGCAGAATAATGTTGCTCCTTTCTTTCAACATGAACAGAAGCAATGTTACAAGCAATTCATCTGCTAAGAAAAGATGAAGCAACTACATTTTGCAGCCAGAATGTTGCAACTTAATCCATAAAGAAAATACAGTGATTTGAGGTACATATGTTTAAAAAGACAGAACATATAAGGTGTTTCCTGTGTGAAACTGCAGGGTACAGGCATGTAGAGGTCTGCCAATAATACAATCAGTTCTTTTGTAAAAGGAAATAACTTTTCATCCCTGTTCACAGGGTGACAAAAATAAGCATTTTGCTGAAAGCCATAATAAAGTACGATCAGGAACACTGGAAGTAGATTTAACAAAAGGTCTCTGATAGACTTAAATAAAGGCTGACATGAAGTCTATTTATGCCGGTGCAAAGAAAGAGTTCATTACTGCCATTTTTACTTTAAATGTCTCTACAATTATAGTTATTACAATGGAATGTGCCGCAGCCTGTTGGTGCCAATGTAGGACTAAAACTCAAATATGTAGATCATTTTTACCTTTTTCTTTCTAAGACCTTATCTTCTCCAGCATGAAGAGCTGCACATGTGCTTTAAATCAAGTTTCTAACTACAAATACAAAATAAATAATTGTTTAACTTCTAAAGCTCTATTTGCTTTGTGCATTTTGCAATAGCACAAAAACACAACCAGAGTGCAGAAAGACCATCTGAGTTAGTGAAAACACAATTTCACTAATTCAGAGATTAAATAATTACGCAGTGAAGTTTTTTATAACAGCAGTTTACAGCTAATGAAACCCAAAAACGTGTCACATTTTACAGATGTTGCTGCAGTTTACACAAAAATGACTGAAATTAGAGCTACAACAGAGCCTTCATCTCTGTTAAATGCATTAAACTTCATCTAAATAGTGTTGGCCCAGATCATCATTACCACAGTCCTAAAGTGGAAGAGAAGTGACCCAAACCCCCTCCCGCCTGTCATTTACACCCAGAATGATTGCTCAGCTCAAACATAGTCTCGCCTGTTGCTGCACGCAGCAACACCCATGGTCGCATTCCTGAAGCAAACCAGCGTTCCAGATATTTCTGGGTTCCAACTCTTTCCTCACATTTCTGTAAATTGTCAGGAATAGCAACAGGTAGTGAGGTAGATATGGTGACAGACATGGCTGGCTGTATTTTCTCCCAGTTGTACTTGGCCTCTATTTTTAACAATGAGTCACAGACTGAGAAAATGTTTTTCCATGTCGTAAGCCTGAGTGGAGGTTAATGTTTCACACGTGTTCCTTAAAGAATAAACCGAAAAGGTTCTGAGTATAAAAACTGTGATTTCCCTGAACAACCTGCTGGATTCCTGCTCTATCAGGACGACGAGGCGAACTGGCCGACATAAGGGCCGAGCGGACAGAGTCTGAGGCGGCAGCACGATCCTGAAGAACAAATATTTTTTCCAACAGTAAACGTTTTAACATCTGCAGCAAACACAGAAAGAAGAACATGACCTGTCTCTGTAACAGCTGGAAGTTTCAGTGTTTTACTGCCTCCCAGTAAAACACTGAAACTTGGCTCAAAAAATGTTTCAGAGAACATTAAACAGATCTAAAGGCTGAGATAAGAGGAAACATTTCCTTCACCCAGTGTAATTACAGTCATTACAGAGAATAACTCAATAGTTGAAAATGAAGACAAGCGTTTATCCTCCAAGAGAAAAATGATGCTGCTTCTTCCTGTCACTGCGTGAAAACACAGAGCAGCTTCTTTTCTGACTGATGGTAATCACACCTCTGGACACCTGTGCACCCCCACACACCCACCCACCCACCCAGGCACACTTTGGATCCTGTGTGGAACGAATGCATGTACATGTTGAAACTGTAAACATGATGACACAGTTTCATATTTAAACCTTTCTTAGCATTTCATTTTCACCATGATTCTGAATAAATCAATCCTGCAGCATTTAGATTAGTTTTAACGATCTCGATTTATTCTTCAGACTTCCAAAGTGTGCTTTGGACTTTTAGTTCTGTCTATGTTCCACCAGACTGCAGAGGGAAATAACTACATGAAATGATGTCAGATTTATTCCCTGTTTCTGACGCCAATATCGTATTTTTCAATGGTATTTTAATTGCCCAGTCACTGTGCTTATACTGAATAAATACTGTTTTTATGACTTTTCAACCACCATTGGACATCAAATTATTCATACACATTATATATACAGCTTTTCATATTCAGATTTAGAAAAAACTAGATTGTGTATAAAAAAGGGAGTTTATGGAAACTCATAAAGGGAACAAATGAGGGAACGTATCAACTGCCCACTAAAACCTAATCAAAATACATTATAAATAACAAATAAAAGAAATAAACACCTGAATGTCCAGGGAAAACAAACAGCGACTGTGATTTTCACCTCTACTAAACTTTTGCATGAACATCTACTTTGTTAGAAGGTCACCTTGCAATGAACCTTCCAGAAACTCCTCCAGAAAGGAAGTGAGCATTTCCTGACCAATGGACGCAGCAAGGCAAGAAAAAGCAGTGGATTACATAATTAGCTGTACTTTGAGTTTCAAATCTGTTAATCTCATATCAGTTTACAGAATGTTCTCACAGTCAACATATTCAATCAGAGACTCAACCCTTGTTTAAATTTACATTTCGGCACCAAACTGAACACGAGCAAAACAAACAGATGTTGTACACAGTTTCCTGCGTCATGGCAACACTGATAACAAGATGCAGTAGTAAATATAAATCAAGCAGAAAAACATTTGATGCTGTGCTTCAATATTTTAAGGTTAGCAGGAGCATCTTATCCCCCTGTATTTCTGATGCCATCCCTCTATGACTGTGCTTGTCATCGGCCTTTCAGCCTAATCCCTGCTGACAGATTGATGTCATCTTTCCTTTTGTTGCCTCTATTTGATGTGTGTGTTCCAGTGGTTGCCACAGTCAATTAAAATCATTGTAATTGACTGGAGGAGAAAAGGGACAACGCCATCTGGGGGCATCACTTACCTGATCACACAGAGCTTCATACTGAAACTGGGCTCTGGTGGCATTAAGCCATGCACTCAAAGCCTGGGCTTTTTACCCTCTACTTTACAACACTGTGTTCAGACAGACAGTTTGATCTACGACTGGACGACTATCACAACAAAAATTGTTAGAACTTTGACATTGTACTGGTTTACTTTGTTCAGATATTACAAACTTAATCAACTTGAAACGCCCTGGAAAACATTTGACTAATCAGCTGACTGTGTTTCTGAATGACTGTTTTAAAGAAACAGAAGCTTTTCAATACACAAATATATGAAAACTGTGTGGGGTTTTTCACATAGAAAACATGGACTAACACATTAGTCAATGTTAGTCCATGTCTAACTCCAGTATCTTATCTCTTAATGCTACTTGGTGCCTTATTTGACTATCAGCTTGTACAAAAACCAATATACAAGCTCTTTGGGTTCTTATATCTAACATGTCTTTTTTTTTAGTCGTCTTCCCTTCACTCAACTTTCAATTGGTATGTAAAGTCACAGCACTGAGAGAACAGCAATAACCTGTTCACTCAGTGAACAGGTTATTGTCCACTGAGTGAACAATAACTCTCTATTGTTCACTCAATAGAGAGTTATTGTTGAACAATAGAGTGAACTGAGTGAACCTGTTCACTCAGTGAACAGGTTATTGCAACTTGATCTGATTCATTTCCCAACCTGGGAAATAAAAAAACATTATCAAAGTATAAGAATATTTAATTCCCAATAATTCAGTACAAACTGCATTCAGCACATCTTAAACATGAAGCTGAATGAATGAGCTCTGCTTTTATCAATAACTCTCTGCACCCTTTACTGACCTGCTGCTTCAGTAAAAATTACATTAACTTTCATTTTTGAGGTTAATGCAACATGTTCAAACATATCAGATTTTTATGGTATTTCCATAAACCGGTTCTTGACAAAGTCAGACTAACAACAGTGGGTTGTTTAAATACCTCCAATAATGTTTGTGATGAGCCACACCAAGCTCGGTTCTACCCCTCCTCCTTCTTATGAAATGTTCTGGTCCTGGTGGACACCGACTGCTGGACCAAGTTCTATCATTTATCAGGAAGATTCATCTGGCCTGTCAGAATAACCTGGGTGTTTGGCTAATTACAGCCTTAAAGTTTCCTGCAGCATGTTGGATTCAGTAAAAAACTTTCCTCATCATCTCTTCACCTGGTCCGAGCAGACCCGGTGACGTCATCCCCGGTCAGTTGCTTCTAGAAAAATCTCGTCGCTCTGTCTGCCCCCATGTCTGCTTGAACTCGCATCTTATGCACTAAATCAACACATGCAAGTGTCTCACAGTAAAGCGTGTGTGTGGGAGACAGTGTGAAACGGTCCCCCCTCTACGGGAAAAGACGGGGACAATCAAAAAGTTCGCGCAAAGTTTTGAAAGTTTCCTCCAGTCCGCTGAGGAATAATGTAACGCAACAGTTTCACTGCTTCATATAACGACTCAACGCACCTCCGAAGTAAACACATACATCACTACATATTAAGTATTCGTTGAACTTGAACCAGTAACGTTTTTGGTGAGAAATGTTCAGAAATAACCCGAAACATCGCCTGCTCTACAACCATGTTCTGCAGGCAGAACACGCTCAGCGATTCAAATGATGTAAAAAGCAGTTTCTACGGCAGCAAATAAGCTAATAGTGTCGGCTTACCTGCTGTGCACCTCTGGCGTCTTTAAAAGAAGACTGTCAAGCTTCCTTGTGAGGAAAATCCACTTGGCACCCCGGGGTTATGAATAGTACAGAGGGAATGCGTTTGGAACCGCTGCCACGTACAGAACAGACGGGAGGATTGGACCGTAAGTACAGGAAGAGATGCGCAAGGACATTGTGTACCGAGAGTTTCCCCCTTGTGCTGCGTTTGGGTGCAGCTCCTGAAGTAAGAAATGTGAAATTGAGGTTCAATTTACAAAGTCACATATAAAATTAACATTCAGAACAAAGTGAATGATTTTTTCTTCTATAAATGAATAGTTTGCCTATTGTTCTTAAACACAGACATTGTCATGTACTAAAATTACATTTAGTTTTTAGATACTTAATGTGGGATAAATAGGCTGATCTGCTGTGAAAGCAGCACAATCAACCTTTTTGTTAGTTTAGGTAGCTGGATGTTCCAATCAATAACCAGTAATGCAAAACAGATATAGCCATCTTAAATTTCTCATCGTTTAAAATAATCTCAATTTTTGATAAATGTTTATTTTCTTTGATGGTTTGGTGCTGCAAAAATGGCAATCCCTTACAAAATACAGAAGAAACAGCGCCTCCTGCAGTCAGTTGTTTTAAATTACCGTATTTGAATAACAAGTCACTTTTTCCCCACTTCTCTCTGTCTGTAAATCTTTCTATTACTTTGTACATAATTTAAACCTCCTCAACCCAAAGTACGTAAAACAATATTTGTGATACCAGTTCAGTTCCTTAAATGTATATTATTTACTTATTTTAATCAAATTATTGAATGGTATTGCAAGATGAGATATAGTTTTAACAAAATACCATTCAATAATTTAACCCGCACATTTGAAACAACCTCTATAGAATCTTGAGCATAGCTAATATGTTTTAAATAAATGTTAAAAATATACATTTTTAGTTTGGTTCCCATCTAACTTTAGTTCTAATTTATTATTTCAATGATCTGTCAAAACATTTTAGTAAGATTTCTCTTTATTTGATTCCATTGCATGTTTAACTCGATCTCAATGTCTGATATTGTTCTTTTGCTGTAGTTTTTAACTACCATCAAAAGAAGAATTCATCATAAATTTAGGCTTTTTGTGTTTATCTCTCCTTATGTCATACAATTTAACAAAACAGCATAGATATTATGAGTAGTAGTAATAATAGTAGTTGTACTTTTTATTCAATTCATTCATTTCTTTCAAGTTATTTATTCAAATAGGATTAGTTTCTTAAATTTATATTTAGCTTTTTCTTTAGTTGTAAAAATCAAAAGTTACTTTCAGACACTTTACTAAACAAAAAACCCAATTTACTCTATATATGCTCCGTTATTTCCTCCAAGAGCCTATAAAAATGGGTTCCGATGCTTTTTCAAGCAAGTTTTCATTTTTCTTATTGCAGTTTATCTTTTATGTTCGTTACGGTAATGTAATCCATGCAAGCCGTCACGTTTGCAGTTTGGATTCTGGTTTCCGAGGCTTGTTTTTGGGTGGACTGAGCGCCAGATGGAGAAAAAGAAATGGCTTTAATTATGGCCTGTTGTTGAAGGTCCTACTCATTTCTGATGTGCTATTTAAACCTCTATAATCTGCATTCTGTGCTAGTGGAACCAATAGGAGACAAGATCACCACGAATAAAGAAGATTTGAAAGCCTATAATTTAAAGTAGCTTGATTACAAGGCAATGGATAACTTTGCTTTGCTAAGGCGTTTTATTGTGACTTGGGGGAGGCTGAGATATCCTCTGATTGCCTCTGAATATGAAGAATTTTAGCTGTAATTACATAAGAGCGACACAGTTTTCAAAAGCAAAAAATTCTATTTAACCTTCCACTAATCTTAGCTTCCTTTCCATGGACTTTATAGTGAAGTTTATTCACTTAAACCTTACCATGAATTACCAGGCTTGATTTGAAACATGTTCGATATAGTCAAGTATATTTAGACAGCGCTTTAAAATGTTAGGATCTCTAATTTTGAAGAGTAAACACAGATTCGATACAAACATCCGTGATGCTAAAAATAACATTTAACAATCAGGTGTCTCGACACAGTTTAACCAGTAGGTGTCACTGTTGGTCCCCTTTGGTTTTTACATCCCAACTCCAGCAGGCATCTGGTCGGAACAGGTGAAAATAAAAAGCAACACCGAAGGTGAACGCAATTAAAACATGTTCTATGTAAAGATGTATGTGTTTGTTTGAAATAAACTATTTGGTTTTGTTTTGTTATTCAGACATTTGCATTATTCATGTGAATGCAGTTTAAATAATTGGGACAGTCCTGGTTTCCTCTGGGTTTGTGTCCCACTTCCTCTCTACTTTACCGTGTTTGTCAGCATTAGTTATCAGTTCTCTAATACATTCACACAATTTACCACATATTAGTACATTTGAATACTATTCGTAGTCTGAATTCAGCTTCCCTTTTTTTGGCTTGTTTAGACGTTTCTTAAAATCTCACACCAGTCTTTCAGTGACTGATGTGGCTCAGTGTCTTAATAAGGAAGCAAGTTCTTCTTTTCTCCTCTTTATTATTAGTCCATTTAGCACTAACTGGTCTTGGCCTTAAATATATTTCAGGGCTACCTGCCATCAGGTATTTACATCTACTTAATGTTTCCAACACCACATCAGAGACAACACCATTAGTTTCTGAGCTGCTCAGGTCAGATCTTGCAAATAAAGTTGGATTTGGAAAAACTGTTTTCCACTTTAAATCAACACTGGATGCACTGTTTGTTCCAACTTTATTGCCGAAGTAAAAACCACATCTCTTGTCTTTAATGTAATTCATTTGACAGTTTTTGCTCTTTTGCTTTTTGAAATGAATGCTACTCTGGGTTCAGTCTGCTGGAAATTTCAGTCATCTCAGATGATTAAGGCAGTAAATTAACTGAATTCATGTAGCGTTTTCTAGTCAAACTGAAAAAGTAAAAATAAATCAACTAAAATATTCCAAAAAGCCAAAACAAACAAAAAAACAGTAAAAAAAATATATAAATACTATTCAAAAGGCAGAAGGAGGAAACATTTAACATTCAAATTTACCATCATTTGTCATGTAATAAACAAATAGATTCAACTCAAAACCTCTTTATAATAGTGAACTTTATTGAAAAAGCGACAATGTACACAAAAAGTTAATTCACTTCTACAGTCTGACAGTCACAAAACTGGATTCACAATACACCAATAAAAAAAACACACATGCACAGACCCAATCACTGGCACACACACGGTCACGCAGTTGATGCGTTTGTGTTGTGCATCAATTGCACACACACTGAAAATAACAATATTTTCAAATTAGTTTTAAAAACCCTCTGGGAGCTGCAGCTCATCAAATCAGAATGTGTTCCACTGGTAGCTTTTACAGAAAAAGCCGATTATCCGGCATCAGTACGGTGAAATGGGTTAGAAATTCATTTCCAAGGGTTCACAGCTGCACAGAGCAGTAATGTCCACTAGGTGTCAGCAGTTCTTAAAGGCTAAAAACTGCTTTCACTGCTGATTAATAATTAAAACAAACAATTTAATGCTTCTTTCCATCAATTGCTTGTTTTCATGTAATTTGTGTTCATGTCTGTTAGAAATATTTCTCTTTTTGCTATAAATTTATTAGAAAGATTACTTCTTTATAGTGCTACAGTTGGTAGTGCTGTTGCATTGCAGCAAGAAAGTGCCAGGTTCTTTCTGTGTGGAGTTTGAGTGCATGCACGCTTAATCCAGCTTCCTCCCTCAATCCAAAAGCATGACTGTTACGTTAATTGGTCTCTCTAAATTGTCCCCAAGTGTGGGTGTGTATGGTTGTGTGTGTTGCCCTGTGCTGGACGAGTGAACTGGACAGAGGTACCAGCAACTGTACAAGGATAACTGGGTGTAGACGATGGATGATGAATATTTTCTTTGATGAAAATAGATTTTCATCAAAGAAGAACATCTATTTTCATGCACCTCTTTGGAATCAGACCCAAAAGTGCATCAGAGTGTCAAATTGCTACACAAAAACCACATATCTTCTTCCACCTATTTATTTAGCCAGGGTTAAAAAGTTCCAGATGTTCCAACTGCTCGTTTTGGTTAAATTCATCCCACACTTTGCTCTGGGTGCTAAACTGGCCAATTCAGGGGTCACCGGGTGAATGACGGCCCCCGCCCCTTCTGGGGACAGCAATGATTTAGTGAGGACGTATATATGGACAGACGGTGTTGCACACGTGTGTCGCCATGCATGCTCTGGTGGTCATCTGCTTGTGCTTTAGCCTGAAGGGTTCAAAGTGAACGAGGTTTGGTTTTCTGCTGCTTTAATCAAAACCTCATCAGCAGAGTTCAGAAGCATGACAGAAGGCCAGTCTCTGATTTTAATTCCTCCCTGGTGGGAGTCCAACAAACACTGTAAGACACAGAGAAAACACGCCAGTGTCTTAGTCAGTAACTGCAGGAAAATAATGAGGTCAAAAAAAGACTAAGTGCAGAAAGATTTTGAATTTCGACGACTGTCTTTCTGTCTGGTTTCTATCCCATCTTTGCCAAAGAAAGATTTGCTATAATCTATGTCAACCTTTTATTTATCAGACACATTTTTCTTCTGTACAGACAGGATTTTAGTTGCAGTTTGTATAAATCCAGTGCCAAACAGCGATTCACAGCTGATTGGTATCCACACTCTGTCTTTCAGTGTTGACAAGGAGCAACAGGGTGCCGTTCACACAGCACTGATGTCAAATGCTGTTTGGAAGTGATCCATAACATTTGTTGGAGCAATGCAGATGTCCCAGATGGGTGATGCCTGGCCCACAGAAATCACAGGAGGCTAACAGTGAAGTTTGAGAAGTTAGCTTACAGGCAGCTTTATGACATTGTGTGAATCCATCCACTGGAGTTTTTGAGGTTTCAAGAATCCTCCCTGGATGAGACTTGCACTCTGATCAAATTAGAACAAACAAGAAACTGTTAGATTCACAGTTTATCTTAACTTTTCTTCTGTGTGTCTGGATTTAGCTGCTATGTAACAGCAAAACACAATCTGAGTTTAGTCTCAAATTGAGGAATGTAGTAACTACAAGAAAATGAATAAATATGCAACTATGACTACAACATTGTTAGTAGTGCAAGTAGTAAGGTAAAATTATATCTGGTGCTTAATTTTAAAGCACAATAAATAATTTAAAAAGTTAGTCAAAGACAAACTAAGGCCAGACAGTTCGCTTTACAGTGATTTTTATAAGGGCTAGAAATTAAAACTAATATATTGGAAAAGCATAATAAAACTGAACTGATGAGATATATGCCAACCTTCATGGAACAGTTCTAGCAAAAAAAATATTTTAGTTCTGATTTAAAGAATCTAGCAGTTGAGGAAATCTCGACTTATTTATTCACTGACATTATAGAAACAGTCACTCAGTGACTGTAAAGGAATGTTTGCATTTGTGGTCATGTGGTGACTCACCAATAGAAAGCTTTGTCATCAGCACACATATGGAAAATAATTTTAATATTTTACAGTCTGAGCTAGGGGAAGCAATTGGATCCTGAATAAACAGTATCTGAAAACTGAGCCCTGAGGAACCCCACAAGCTACTTTATTAGTTCTCAGAATATTCCAAACTAGGAGCAAAAGTAAGTAATCCTGTGAAATCAAAGAGTTTGGAAGTTTAAAGGTTCATTTATTATAACTGGGGTTTCTTGTTACCTCCAGGTTATTTGACTGCTTAACAATGATAAGAGCGCTTTGTGATATTTTGTGCAGCTGAACAAATAAAATCCTTCATTTCCACATTTGCCAGTTTATTTCCTTCTTTCCTCTTAACTCTCTTCATGGCGGCGCTCCTGTATGAGCCTGTAGGCACACGTATTTATTTGTGATTGAATGGAAGCGTTCAATCGCGCCTAAAATGTCCTTTCACTGAAGCCTCATTGGGCTGTTCAATGAATCAGTGAATTACGACTTGACAAATATTGACACAGCTCCTCTTGGTGACGAAGCAAGCATCTCCAGCAGATGCACAAACAAGTCGCAGCCCATTATGGTTGTGAAATGCAGAAGGAGGGGTGAGGATGAGTGAGCTCACACTTAGACCTTCCTAAGACCCACCGCAGAGCCAGCAGAAGGTACAAGGGTCACAGCTGAGGGCCCCCAACGCGTCAGGGGCCTTCCAAGAACACTTGACAACCAGTGAAAGCTGGATTCTTTTTTCAGCTCAACGTAAATCTACATTATTGGTAGTAGCAGGAGGGAGATGAGCTCAACTGGATGCAACCACAAAACGCAATTCAGCTCAAGGCTCTTTACAGTTTGGGCCTTGCTCTGTCACAGCAGGTGTTTGGAAAACACCAGAATTCAATATACTTATTTATCAATGAATGTCCATTAAAAAGTTTGTCTTTATTTACCACTTGCTTCTTAAATCTAGTTCTGATTTATTTCAACTTTCTATAGTTGGTTACAATGCTTTAAATTAAACCTTGCTGTGACTTGGTTTCACTCACTAGCATTTGTGCTACCATCATGTTGCTAACACAAACATTTTAAATAAAGTGGTAGCTTCATTTAAAACAAACACATATGAACAATGTCTCTGTTGTTTCAAGGTTCATTTATGGTGAATCATTTGGTTTTTTTTACCATTCTTTGTCCTGGTCCTTGCTGACGCATGGGAATGGCCGACCCGGCACTTCCTGTTTAAATGGTTGTATGACGTCACTGATTGCATCACTGGGTTCTACCAAATGGGCGGGGGATTCTGTTTTGAGTTGTACTGTTTGTTTTCTTTGAAATAACCTTTGCAGTTGCCCTGTTTTATTGTGTAAATGAGTTTGTAAATTACATTCATAATCTTATTCCTGTTTCTTTGTTTAGATTTTGTTGTTTGGTTTCATCTGTTTTATCATAGTATGGTTTATGAAGTGCAGGTATGTTGCCGATTTGAAATAAAACCTGTAAGATTTTGGCTACTGGAGCATAATGTCAGAAATTAAAGGTGATGAGCCCAATAAAATCCAACTTGGAACTGGCTGCTCATGCTGCTTTCTTTTCACCTTTTTTTGCTGCTTTGGCTGCACTCTCTCACACATATATAGTTATTAAATATGTTCTTTTATAGACAGAGTACAAGTTTTGCCTAAACATTTTTCTTTTACTTATAAAAAATAAAGAGAGTCTTTCTGTGCATGTGTGGGTTCTCTCTGGGTACCCCAGCTTCCACAGTCCAAACACGACTGTTGGGTCAATCGGTGCTTCTCAGAAATAAGAATAACGGACAAGTGGCAAACACACTGAACCACTTTGTCACACTTTGTCATCTGTGTATCTGCGTTGCCTGGTAATATACTTGCAACTTTTTAATTTGATCTTTTTTAAACTTTAGCTCTAAATTTAGGCAAACTTCGCAATTATTACCAAATAAAATTATTCACTTGATCCTTTTCAAATGGAAGTCCTTTATGTGCACTGCAAATACGCTGCAACACTGGCAATGTCACTATAGCTATATTCATCATGTACTATGATCTGCTGACACAAAGCAACACACCCTCTCTTTACAAACTGGTTCCAAGTTGGTTTATAACATAAACAGAACCACCGTCACCCCAGGGAGCGCCAAGAGGAGCTCCACACATGACCTGAGGGTTGGGTCTCCAGAGAGCTGCAGCCCTGGTGCACAGAGGGGCTGGACTGCTGGTGGACTTCATACCGTACAGGGATTGGAAACCTCCCCTCTGTCTGCTTTGCTAGAAGTTCCCACAGCAATAAAACAAGTAAATGAGAAAGGCAGATTAGCAGATGCTGGTGGGCAGTTTGTTTTTTTGCTTCTTGTGCTGGAACGGTTGGCGCTCCATGACCCAGTTGGCTGCATTGCTTCGTCTTACCTGAGCAGACAGCCATTATTGTCTGTAATTTTCATTTAAGTATAAAGTATTATCTGTTTGCCTGCATTGCATGACTCATTGAATAGTGTGTTGTGAGACAGACTCTGTGATTTAAGACTAAACATCCTGAACCTGAGCCTGGCTGCTCACAGGTTTCTTGGTAGGACGAAATCAGATCATCTTTGCCGTGTAAGTTATGAACGCACTAAATTGTTAGAAATCCCCTTTGCACATGGCCCAGGATTTTCTGCCCGTCACATTACACCGACACGCAGAGCACTCCACAGTCACTCCAGAAGGGTGGTGGAATGATAACAGCATCGGGAGGAATAAATAAACTCCCTCACACATGTGGTGAAGTAACATCAGGGTGAAGGAAGGATGGCAACTTTTCAACTGAAAGATATGGAGAAGGGCCACAGGTTACTATAGCATTTTATTACACAACCGATCACTTTAGTTCTGCTTCCTGTTGGGAGATGAGAGACAGATCCCTCTAAAGATATCAGTGCCAGGGAGAGACAGAAAAACAGCTCTTACTGTGCCAATCAGATATCTCTGTCTGAAATATCTTAGATGCTTTCCTCTAATCTAATTTTCTCTATCTCAATCATTTAAAGCAAAACTGAAAATGTCATCCCTGGTAAGAATCTAAAAATTCTTACCAGTCCTATCATAATATATAAAAACATCAACATCTTAAGAATAACAGATAACCCAAAACTTTAGCTCTTTTAACTAAAGTTCTGATGCCAGACGGAAAACATGTTTACCGTATTTTCTGCACTATAAGGCGCAAACTGAGTCTGTTATGGCGTGTCAGCTCCTGACAGGCTTTCTAAATCTCCTCAGTCTGTGTCATTTGTTTTGTGATTCTGTCACTGCTGTTTGTATAGATAAGTGACAAATTAAAGGGAAAACCTGAACATTTCCCTCACTATGTCGTGAGGTTAGCTGGAGTCCCAGTTATGTTGAGCAGCACTCACTGCCAACAGCAGAACATGTCAGCCACGAGAGGCAAACAAGCTGGAAGCAGGTAAATGACGATGAAAAGACTTTCTTATACAAACCACCAAACTCCAAGCAGACAAAGTCCAGAGCAGAAGAACAAAAATGAGAAGAGCCAGACAATGAGAAAAGCAGAGTCCTACACTGCAAAATGGCCAAGTATTTTTGACCTGGTTTATTGTGCATAATATCTTAGTACACTTGAAATAAAACAAAGCAAACAAGTAACTGTTTAGATAGAAAAGAGCTTATTTTAAGTCAACCATTTATCAATATTGATGAAAACATATTAGTTCCACTGGCAGATTATTTCCCTTATGAGCAAAATTTCTTGGTAAGTGAAATAAATGTTGAATTATTTAGAGTAGATTAGCCTTAAAGATTTGATCATCTTTTCTATAATTATTTATTTACTAACAACTGGTGGCTAAAAAATGTAGCTTTATTCTTTGCCTCTTAAGATATATGACTTGAAATGTTTCCTGCACATAAGCATTTATAGTGAATTTAAAGTCAGATTTTATCATTCTCTCACCACCACTGAGCACTTTGTAGACACAGTAGATCACATGACATAAACAGGGAGGTGCAGCAGTCAGTACTGTCTCTTTGTCCAGTAAATGTCATTAAGCAGCCTGTGAGTGTTTAGGGAAACTCCAAATTCTTGTGAATTAAAATGACAGTTTTCCATGTCCGGCACTAAAGTGAATAACACTGTGAGTGGGATAGACACAAAATTAAAGACAAGATCCCAACAACAGGCAGGAATCGAATACGACTCAGGGCTGTAAAAGTGATCATTTAAAAATGCCTCAGTCTGGACCCTGATCCGGTCCTGAGAATCACCCTGGGGTTTAACATCAACACATTTACATATTAGTGTTTTTAAATACTTCTGCACCTCACACGCCTTTTTGATGAGGACACTTTTGAGATTTATAGCTGCTACCTTCAGTTGTGCTGAATTTGTTTGTTGTAGATGAGGCTCCACCAAGCAAAAACATATTTCCCAATGTAGCTGTTATCTTCCTTGAAACTGTACATGATTATGTTTCTCTTCATCTCAAGTTGTAGTTACCAGTTCCATTAAGGGGAGGATTTTACCATCAACTGGAGGCTGTGTTAACTTTTTATTTGTAAAGCTTGGTTTGAATTGGGGTTAAAGGTTCTAAACACATAAAATGTTCTGATATTATCCCCAGTCTTGTAGAAACGCGTGATTTATCTTCAGATTTCCAGAGCTAATTTCATTTTGTGTGTAGTGATTTATGAATGTCTAATTCTCAAATATGCACAGCGTTAGAGATAGTCACAGAAGATTGTTGTTTTTATTGCTTAAATCTATCACTGACTGTCAGTGTTCTTGATCCACTACGAAAATATCAGCAATAAAAGTTGCAAATGGGTCTGTGAGACCTTGCTCTTTACTGGGCCAAGTACATCTGATGTATAAATCAGTCAAACCTTAAATCGGTGCCATAAACGTTTGTCTCTCAGTGGGATCAACTCAGTGATGGACCCTGACAGGAGTATGTGGAATAAAAGGGAAGCAACACGCGATAGTCTGGAAGTCATTATGCAAAAGAGGTTTTTCTCTCTCTGCTTCAGTTTCCTTAAAGCGATGTATTCCCTGCAGCCCCACAAGGCCATAAACGGGCTTGCAGAGCATTCTTCAGGGATGTCTGAGACAAATACACATTCAGAGCGCATCCACCAGAAGCTTTAGAAGTATTAGAGGAGGGCATATTTTAAATCTGGTGATTCCTAAATTGTAATATTCTTCTTCAAGTGGTTGTCATGGGTGAGGTGAAGGTGGATAGTTAGTCAGAGCTTTAGGCAAATACATTTTTGGTTCGGCCAATGCCTATTCAAGGAATCAAATGGCACAAAGGCCAGACACCTGGTTACTTCCTGTTTGAAAAGATCTGTGGCAGAAAGTCAGAAAGTTGGATGTTCTGTGTTGTGGGCCTTTTGAGAGTTTCTTTCCTCAACTGCTGTTTGACATTCCAGTTCAGGATAAGCTTATAAACTTTTGTCCTGGGATTAACTTTATTTTCAGGTTGGTACTCTATAAATAAATTCTATAAATAAACTGGATTGAATTCAATTTTCTAAAAAGGGTGGCGGTAAGAAGGCAACAGCTTGAGCAGAGTTGTTTGGATAGTTATCTGTCCAAACAAGCATGTGATCCAGTTTTTGTCCTCAAACCCCCACAGATTCTTTCTTTTATCTCCTCAGATTTTCATCTGGATGTTCTGCACCTCCTCTAAACAGAAACTCCCTCAGGCTTCATTCACTGGTTGGCTTCAAACATTTCTGTTTATCTTGTGTTGTGAAGGTGGCTGACCAGTAGCTGTAATTCTTCCCGTGTCTCAGTACTCCTTCAGGTCTGAAGTAATGCTTGCAAAACCTCATATTTGGAGAAGTTGTTTGTCAGCGTTGTGGGAACCACACATGCTGAATCCTACTGAAGGACCAAAAAAGGTCAGAGGACACAGCAAGTACAAAAAGGAGATGATGATGAAAAACATGTAATAATCCTAAGCATCCTTTCTCTAAATGAACTTGAAATGATCACAGTCTATTTGGTTTGTTGTTCAAATTTCCAACAAATCTATTGAGGTATTTTTCAAGTGTATTTCAGACTGATAATCTGATATGTTTGAACCTAATCCCTTCTGTTGTGTATAAAAATAACATGAAATATTTCACTTAGAATCAAAACATTGAGATCAGATACAGATTCTTATTTCGGGACGTGTTTGGATGTTGGAGGCTGGCAGCAGTTATGAGATCAATAATTTATATAATAAGATAGAAAACATAACAAATGAACTGATGATGCTGAAAGTGTTGAGAATGTGGCCAGTCATTTATTGCCCTCATGCCTGACACTCAGGAAAATGCAATTAGTTCCTGCTGGTGTTTTTGTTCTGCGTCTCAAATTTAGCCCAAACTCACTCAGCCTGTGATGCTGATGGCTTCATGCTGCATGTATGTTGGAACCTCTTTGTTTTAGTAGGTGGTATGGGATTTGGTGCTTTTGCCTACATTCAAACCTTGATGCAATAGCAATAAGTTATCTTTGGTGACACTGATGCATTGAAAGTACTCAGAGAAGCACTGTCAAGATTGAAAGCTCAAGAAATATTTCAAGTCCTTCACATGCGATGTAAAGCTGCTAAGACAGCAGTGGAACACTTAAAGGGACAGTGCTAACTTTGCAATGATATTAACCCCTCATTAAAAATCATACCTGCAGTATGATTTTGATTGCAGTATGATGATTGCTTTGATTCTTTCACGCATGTTTGAGAAATCCTTTAATCTCCATGACAACCATTCAGCTGTGCCAAACCTGGGTGAATGTAGCTCCTCCTCTGAGCCGTAGCTCCTCCTCTGAGCTGCAGTTCTATGTAAAAAACTCCCTCACAGAGCAGCGTTCCCCTCAGCTCTGCCATTCAGCTCCTTCACGCCAGCTGCTAGCAAACACCTGGTACAAATATGCATTTGCTGAGCTCATTCTAGGAGCTACTTCTCAGAGTAAAGCTGATAAAAACACAATTAAAGGGTTAATAGAGGAGCCATGTTGTGAGGACTTCCTGAAAGAGGAGTTTCAGAAAGAGCAGAATGTCAAGGGGTTAAATTAGAGTCAAAATTCTTTCAAGTCATATTTGATATATGTAGCATTTTTATAACAACTGAAGTTAACATGGCTATTTGATTATGCTATAAAATGGCACTTTGTGCCTGGAAAACACATAATACTGACTCTTTAAAATAACACTTGCACCACAATTGACAGAGAGGCAGATCACAGAGTGTTGAAGTTATAAACTTGCTTAAGAATCGTTTACAAGAATACATAGAAACTGGTAAGTACCTTATATAGTTCCCTCCACTCTGTAAATACTCTAAAATATTACATTTTGTCTGTAGGAAAACGGAAGTGAAAAATTAAGCTCTTTAAAATTCACTGACTGTCCAGAAAAGCATAAAGTCGGCTGAAAGTAAGAAGCAGAATCTACTTTTGCTGAATCTGGAGGGGATTTTTATGTTTGCATCACATACACACGTATCCCTTATGTGTTTGTATAGGACAGATCGCCAAACACAGATAAATGCTAACAGGCAGCCCCTGTGGCAGGTTTACCAGCTGGCAGCTTCGGCGGTGGCCTTCAGCTCGCTCTGCGGCATCGGACAGTCATAAACACAAACAAAGAAGTGAATGTGCTGAGATCAGTTGTCAACAGTTGGTTGCACGTGGGAAACATTTGTGTGTTTTTCCCAGGTCACAAAGCCTCCCTCAGAGGACAAAGAGCAAATTGTTCCACTGCTGATCTAGAATCTGTGTGGTGCCATTTGAGGCTGATGATCTGGAAAGATCTGCATCCTGATCAGGTCTTTCACTGCAAACCTCAACGCTTACAACCTAATGTTCTTCAATTTATGACATCCACTGGGGCTCAACGTCTTACTTCTGTACATCTTACTTCAGTCGACTCAGGCAAACCAAAAACCTAAAATGGCATCTCAAGTACAACAAATAAAGACATATTGTGTGGTTTGGTAGTTTAAACCATCTGAAGCAAACTTCTTTGAAGAACTTTTTTATCTACAAACCAAACAAACCGCCTGAATACGTCCTTATTTATAGATTGATAAATTGGCAGATATTTATATTGTAAGCAAGCCTTTGTAAATAAAACTGACATCCTGTGTTGTAAAAAAAGAACTGCAAACTTATTTTAAAAACTAAAATATAAATTTCACATAAAATAGGATATGTTTTTATTTTTGTTGCAAGATCCCAATATTATTAAACTATTATGTTATTGTGTTTTTTGCTTTGTTTTGCTTTTTTCTGGAGGATATGGAAATATTTGAATAATTTTAAATACCTTTCTTAATTACACAGGAAATATATGATGGTTTTGTGTGTTGCAAGTTCTGTCACAGTAGCTTGTATATGTTCCAGGTATATTGAAAATGTGTTAAAAACTTTATGCTTTTACTAGTGTAGCATATTTTAATACTGAAAAATAAATATAAAAAAAACTTCATGTTAAATCCTAATTTTAAAAGTCGTAGTCAAATTTCACAAAATCTAAAATCTAAAATTGCAATTTGTTTTCCTTAAGATGAAGTAAAGAGTTCAAGCTTAGAGTTTGTGAGTGACCTACATGTAGAAAAATAAGTAAAAATTTGTTTTGTAAATCTTTTATTTTGAAAAATCTCAAATTCTACCTCCATTTTACTTATGTCCTGTAAAAGACTCTTCACACATCTGGATTCTTTTGTGAAGCAATTGAAAACCAACAGTATCCAAACCTAAAATAAAAGTTGTTTAGTATAACATCATCCTAACATTTCTAAACTGACCTTGTTTACGATCTCCTGGATCCTGCGATAATAGGATTGAGAACATTTTCTGATTGTTTTTCCGTGGCCTGCAGCTTGGCTGCATATTTAATAAAAAAAATAAAAAACAGTTTTGCTTTCAAGGCTCCAAGAAGCACAAATACAAACAAAGGTAGAGCATTGTCTTTTATACCCCTTCATGTGTCTGACTGATTTGTTTTAACTTGAGAATATAAAAATCTTCTTGCAGTTTTATTTTGACAAAATAAAACCTCCTCAGAGTAAATGCCCTGGTTTGATGCAAACCAGCTGCCCTATTGAGAATTTGCTGCGATTCTGTGTACATTCTCAGAAAATCCTTGAGGTTTACACACAAGTAAAAAATGCTCATGATCCTTGGTTACTTCACAAAGTGCCAACTTTAATTACTCCTGCCAGTCTTGTGTGTTTGCTGTTTTCTCTCATTTTGGGACCTTCATTGTTTACAAGAAGATGTCTGAGGAGCAGCCTGAAACCGAATCTGATTGGCTGCTTTAGGTATAATGTGGAGACTATGTAAGACTTAGACATTTCGTTTGTACCTCTGGTGGGTGGTTGGAGGGGCGTTATGTCTTTTAGCTATAGTGGATGTCTTTGTTCAGAAAGCTGGGTGATGATGAACTTGAAGAAAACAAGACCTGCTGAGAGAGTCAGCTTAAATTATGGCAGAGGAAAAGGATCAGACCTTCGAATACAAGACCTTCATGAAGGTACATGGAAACCTTGACTCCAGCGGCTGTTGGAAAAAATAATAGGTATTTATTAAATAAATGTAAATAGGGGGAAATCATTAGCAGCTTACTGCCGCATGCTCAATAAACAATCAGAACTGCCGCAGCCTGTAGGCTGTAAGAGGTTTTATGTCTGTTTTTATGTCTTTCTAATGATGGGATTCTCACGCTTGCATTAGATTCAGTAAAATAGCATGCTGCTTTATTTATGCAATAATTCAAAACTAAAATAATGTGATTTTATCTCTTTTACTTAGAGTAATGGTTATTCTTATGTACTTCATCATGATCCATCCTGGCTGGATGAAACTTTGGTCTCTCAGTCGGTGAATGAACTGAACAATGTTCTTTTGACTGATGAGCCTAAAACTGACAGAGTAAATATGCTTCCAGCTATCCACAAATTAAGATTTATTGCTGATTTCTGAAAATATGAACAGCTGAATATTGAATGTAGTCCCCTAATTTCTTCACATAACTGTGAGTCACATCATAGCACACACACCCACATTAGTTTGGCAATAAAGAAAATATTTTTACCACAATAATAATGTCATTACTACCAGTTGCTACTCAAAATGCTGCCATTTCCATTTTCCTTGTCTGTATTAGCACAGTTTATTTTCTATTTTCTTAGTTTGTGATCAATAACTGTTTTATTTGCCAGCCTGGGGGCAAAGAAGCAGCTCGTTGCCATAGTTACCAGCTAGTGGAGAAGCATTACTGCACAGTTGCATAGAAATCTAACGAAAGTCTTTCTGTTTCATTCAACAAATGGGAGATGTGCAGCTTCTTTCTTAAAGCCAGCTGGAGCTTTTCGTTACTTTCAACATCCTGCAATTTCAGTTTTGCATCTGTTTTAATTTATAGGAAAACAAGAACAAAAACACTTAACTTGCTATTTCAGCTTTCCTAAAATCTCACTTCTGCACATTGCTCCGACATAAAATAATTCTTACACTTCTCAGCTGTGTTGTCCTTATAAACACCAAAAGACTCCTTCACATCTATTAGTTACTCTAACAACAGTTGGGAAGCACCACCACATTAAATAATAATGATGCAGGTTGCAGGTTGATGTACATGCGTGTACTCAGGACATGTAGTGGGTACATCTAATGCCACATTCACAACACAAGATAACTCAACAGTACATTTTCTCATAAAATTATGAATATCTTATTTACTTTGGTTAAATATAATTTTTATCTCTATAAATACCGGGTTAGTCTTGTGTCAGGCTCATCATTTGCTAATTGCACAATTTGCTTACTCTGCACAACCATCTCGGCATAACATCACTAACCTACATTTGGATGTAAAACACTTTTCAAAAGCAATAGAATCTGGTACTTCTAATTAAGCTTATTTCAAATTTAAAAGGTTTTCCCCATTAAACAGTGATATAAACTTGTTCATATTAAATGTGGATGTCTTTGTTTTAGCCGTGGATTTCCCGAGAGCTTGAATTATATTTGTCTGTTTTCCATTTCTGAATATTGCAACCACATGAATTAAGCTTTATGATTTCCCTTCAATTACTTGGTTCCCCACATGCTGCTTTAGGCGCAGAGGTACACATGGCAGCATTGTTTCCAGCATGTGCTGTTTGAACTAGGGGGGATACATTTGAGGGTTTTCTTGTCATTGCAATAAAGCTGTTACTAATCAAAAAATGTCTGCAAGATTTGCCTTCTGCTTTTTAACTTTGTCACAATAAAACCATTGTTTGACAAAAACTTTGTTGCTATATAACTTGTTCACCTAAAATATTTGTGGAATATTTTGATAAATCTGACTATTTCATAACAAATATAGTCAGAGCAGAGCAGGTCCCAAATACAGAAGGTAGGTTGTTAAACGATGACGTGGTCCATCAGGAGGCTGGAGCGCTGATTACCGAACAAGGACTAGAGTTTGATTAGAAACTGGCTGCAGCTGTGAGGGAAGGAAGTAACTGAAACTGAAATGAGGAGATGGAAGAAATGTCCAATAGAACACAGGGAGCAGAAAATAAATACCCAACTAAACCTGAAGACAAAATCAAAGCCCCAAAAATCATGACAGCCATATTTTTCCATCCATTTTCCTGCACCCTTGTCCCTTACTGGGGTCGGGAGGGTTGCTGGTGCCTCTCCAGCTAATGTTCTGGGCGAGAGGCGGGGTCACCTGGACAGGTCGCCAGTCTGTCGCAGAGCAACACGGAGATACACAGGACAAACAACCATGCACACACACACTCACACATAGGGACAATTTAGAGAGACCAATTAACCTGACAGTCATGTTTTTGGACTGTGGGAGGAAGCCGGAGTACCCAGAGAGAACCCACGCATGCACAGGAGAACATGGAGACTCCATGCAGAAAGACCGGGGCCGGGAATCGAACCCAGAACCTTCTTGCTGCAAGGCAACAGTTGTACCAGCTGCACCACTGTGCAGCCCACTATATTTTTCAATCACTTAAAATATCAGTTAAAAATTAAAAACCATTTGTGGTTTTAACATCCTTAATGATAGTTAGAACAGTTTTTGGAATAATTTCCAGTGGAGGAACATTTGTGTCATTAAAAAAGTTGTTTCAGATTTCCTTGACAGCTTGTCAGAAGCACAGCTTGTGTCTGCCTTGCTTTTGGCAGTGGGCACAGTGGACATCATTTTATCTAGAAAACAGCTGTATCCTGCTGGAATCACATGTTTCTGAGAAACCAGAACTGAGCCAAAAGAACTGTCTTACACTAACAGAGTGAAAAAATCTAATCAAACTTCAATTGTGGTTCAAAATAACAATAATTTCAACATAATCATAATTAGAGCTCTGATTGTTAACAGATGTAAGTTTTTAAGAAAAAACAAACATTGTTATTGTTTCACATAATTTTTATTACTGTATTATTTAAAACATATGTATTTGCTTGTTTGGGTGAAAACAATGTCATTAGAAATTAGTTAATTTGATTTTGTTTTAACCATGACTGCATTAAACAAAATCTTAACTTTTCTGGCTGGATTTGTGCAACTGAAGAGATGACATAATTTTTTTCCAACAAGGAAAAAACCCCAGACAGGCAGACAGCTCATGATTACTACATTTTGTCCGACCTGCTTCCGCTCACATTCTTCAAGTCTACGTAACTCGGAGGTAAAACCAGACTAAGCAGATTTGCCAGGAATTAAAAGGACCTTAGTTTGTGTTGAAGGTACGTTAAATTATGATCATCAAGAAAAAGAGAACAGAAAAAGGAGAGGTTCAATCTAGATTTATTGCAAACAGGCTTTTGAAGAAGATGTTGACCTTCCCAATAAATCTTCAGCACAGACAGCCGTCCTCAAAGGCTTTCTTCTTCTCTGGTTAGTCATCCTTTGATGAAGCCAGGGCTGCAAGCAGATGAGCCGTCTGTTCAACAGTCTGAGGACAATCTCTGGTGATGTAACTGTTTGCTTTATTTAAAGCCTGTAAAAATTGTGCACGTATTATTTTTACTGCTTTTGCTTTGCTTAGATGAAACTCAAAATCCAAAGGAGCATGACAAGGTTTCTGTCATTGGATGATTGTTTATGATATTCCAAAAGGATTAGTGCAAACTGTTTCCACAGATCTTTGTTGAACAGCGTCTTCCTCTTAGGAGGTCAATGAATTCGCATCGTCCTGTGAGAGGATATTACACAAACTGTTAGTGACATCATAACAACAAGAAACGAATTAGATCAGCAGAGGTTGAGCTGCATAATGTACACAGGTCAACAACTTTCTATAGAGTAAAGATTCACAGATCTCCAAACCTTTAAACTAGCTCAAGAACATTTCCATTACAGACGTGCAAAGGTCTGTCTGCATTCAGGTCTGTCTGCTTTCAGGTCTGTCTGCTTTCAGGTCTGTCTGTGTTCAGGTCTGTCTGCTTTCAGGTCTGTCTGCGATTCAGGTTTGTCTGCGTTCAGGTTCATCTGCGTTCAGGTCTGTCTGGATTCAGGTCTGTCTATGGTTCAGGTCTGTCTGTGTTCTGCTAATGTAAAAAAAACACAATTTTGCAACTGTGGTGTTTCCTTTGAATCAGAAATGTAATAAAAATCCCATGTGAATAAGTGTGTTCACAGGAAGTAGTCGTTAAAAGAGCACTTCCTGTCTTCTTCCTAGTTTTGCCAGTACAGATTACATTACTCATGTGATGTGAAGAAAAGTTTCCATCGCTGTTCTGCAAAATATTTCTATTTCCATATGAATGAAAAACCATCTCAACCTGGTACAAAAACATTTTATTAAAAAAACACATTTTTTTAATTGCCATGTTTCCATTAAGTTAATGGAGTAAAACTTTTTTGAAATTATATCAATCTGGACATAAACCAAAAACTTTTAGAAAACATTCAGTGTTCTGTCTGTGCTGCTTCAGATCATTTGCTATTTTAAAGCAAATCTGCTCATTGTGAAACAAGGGCCTAAACTAGACAGCTACTTTTTGTACTGCAGTATAAAACTGTACAGTCAGTTTGACTAGAGAGAAAAGTCAGCAGGTATGGTTTATAATGCCTGAATCCTGCTGCACCTGAGTGACTTTCATTACACAGTTTCTCATTAGCTGCTCATTGTGGAGTCTGGATTGAGAGGCTGGCATTAACTCAGTGCTGATTCACTCAATGTTGGCGTCCAGCTTAAATGGAAGCACACACTCTTAACTTCACAGATGCATTTGTTGGTTAGTGTCTCAGTCAAACTGACTCAGGTATCAAGACAGGACTCCACATGTGTGCCGTCTACTAAAGGTCACACACTGGGGTAATGCCAATGAGGTAATTCCCTCTGCATTAGAGAAAAAAACTAAATCTGCCCAAACGCACTGACTCACTCCGTAACTGGCTGGATCAAATAAAGGAATCCAGCAGTGAGGATAATAGGATATCTACTAACAAAATGGGAGAGGTGTCCTCTGCTCGGCATCCATATTACAGCACTGATCATTTCTGTCTCTTATTCATCATGGCTTTAAACTCAAGGTCAGTGAATAATGTGGTGGATTTAGCTTTAAAACACCAGACTGTTGTCTAAAAGGTTAGAATATTTTCATCATATCGCCAATATTTGTAGGCATGAATTTAGTGTTTTCTGAAGTTAACTTAATACTCAATGTTACCAATCCAACAACATCATAATATCATAACTCAGAATATTAATTTGGTCATGTTCCAAAATGCCTCCATTGTCTTGCTAAGACATCTCAAGTTTCAGCTTGTGGCCTTAATTGACGGCAGCTGGGAGCTGTTCTGTGCCAGCCTAACAGAGTTTGTTTGACAGCATTCATTTGATAGAGCACCACACAGTAAACATATCCAAGAACTTCTTGTCGATTTAAGTGCCAGCGTTATTTATGTGGATGGCCACATTGAACCCAGTGATGTCCAGGACGACAACAACAAAGAAACGATCATCTGCTAAACCACCTCTGTTACTAAGGGTGACATTCCTGTGGATGGAGAGGCTTTGAATTTGATGCCAGGATGTTTTAATCAGATACTGATGACTGAATTATCTCCTCTTAATGATCAGCACTTGCTGGAAGTCTAAAGTCATGATGGCCAGCTCTGAGGACATCATTAGAGTCACCATGTGGAGGAAATTTGTTGATTAAAAAAATCAGTGAAGCAACCTTATTCTTCAAACAGACCTGGACTTTAGTTCTGAAACAAAGCAGTGATGGCTGATGAATAGAAAAGATTTGTGATGGACACTAAAACATTGACTGTTGTTATCAAACCACATCTTAACTAATTTGACTGCATTTGAAAGACTCAGTTAACTTTAACTTCCTGGTTCTTAAGATGTTGCTTTGGTATTTCCTCAAAATATTATTTCTTTTAGATGCATCTACTCCGTCCGTCCGTCATCAACACAAGATACACAGAGGACAAACAATCATTCATACATATGATCCTATATGGAGAACCTAATTAAGCTCCTTTAAATATTTTTGGACTCCTGCAGTAAGCAGGAGAGAACCCTGCATGCCAGAGGAGATTATGTAAACTCCAGGACCCAAGAACTGCAGAAGCTTTTTGCTGCAAGGCAGCAGTGTTTACACCAGCAGAGCCCTGCAGCCTGCACCACTCTGCTCCACAACAAAACCCCCAAACAACCTGGTGATGCAAGTTTCCCCCTTTTCCAGGAAATGTTGTGACTGTCATGTTGGTCAAACAGTTACATTCAAGAAAATAATCAAAAATCTTATTCGCGCTCTCAAAAGAATAGAAATAACTTCACAGTGAGAAAATTCAGATAGACCAGCAGCAATGTGAAGATTCACAAAAATAAATTAAATATAAAAATAAAAAGTAGGATAATGGATTCACTCCTTGCATTTGGTCATTTTGGCAACTCTAAGCCGCCTAAAATAGGACCAGTATGTTGATGTAAAAAAAAAAAACATGAGAGAGAAAAACAAACAGGTAATTCTTATGTGAAAAGTAGTTTTTAATTGTATGTTGGTATTTTAATCAAATATGATAGAGAGGGGAAAATGTTTTTATTTTCCTAGATTAAGACTGGTAGGATCACGGCCTGTGGGTCTCCTCCCACTCTCACGCTTCCAGGCGGGCGGGACAGCCCGTCCAGTGACGTCAGAGGCGGCGTCTTTACTTAAACTTGAATCAGGAGCAGCAAAGTCTTCAGAGCCAGGACGGCGTTGCCTAGCAGCTGCGGAGGACTCTGACTACTTCACGGTCGCTTTTTTACCGGACTTTCCCCTTTCCTCCTCCTATCATCTGACACTTGATCTAAAGTAATTTTGAAAAGTCTCGATGCCAAACATGTCCTACAGCGTGACACTGAAGGGACCGTCTCCGTGGGGGTTTCGCCTGGTGGGAGGACGGGATTTCAGCACACCGTTAACCATCTCCAGGGTACGTAGCGACTCTTCTGCTCATGGTCCATTCATTGAATGGATGACGCACCGCAGCGTTGACCCCATTCATTTCATATGCAGACTTATTGGGATATTAAGCATTGTTGTTGATTGAATCAAAGCTTTATTAATCCTTAGAAAGCTGTGAGTTGATAACGGAAAGATGGTGCTGTCTATTTTCTGGCAGGTGATTTTCCAGCGCAGTCAGTATGAGCGATCATTTGTTCTCATAATCTGCAGTCTAACAGAAAAGGGATGAGAATCCAGAGTGTAATGTTTTTAACGTAGGGGAATAGGACCTAATTAACACTGGCGAGTTAAAAAAAAAGCACAATGAGGGATATGAGTTATGATGAAACAACTGTAGGTAACAATTGCAGATCAAAGTGGAATTTATAAATTTGCAAATGCTTGGTTAAAATTAAAAATCTCCAATTGTACTTTAGAGACTCAGCCAGCAGCTAGCTGGACAATCCTTCACTTCAGCAGTACTTCTTATGTCTTATTTGACCTGCACTCATGGCATCCCCCACACTATGCCGCCCTGTGTAATGAGCCCTGTTTACCACATCAAAACTTCAAATGAGTGTGATGTGTGGGTGTGTGTATCTAAATAAACCTTTGGAAAAAATGTTTTGAATAATAACATTTTATGATAGCAATGATGATGATAGCATTTGTATGGTCTTTCCTCTCTACCTGTGAAGTACAGCTACCATTCAGTCTGTTTATAGCACTAATTTACAAGAAGAATCTTATTAATGAACTTGTTTATTTTTTTCATGAATGCACAATATTTACCAGCCAGTCCAGATAAAATTATGCCAGACTCAATACTGATTCTTTTAAGCATAGTTTGTGATTTGTGAAATTATTTCATTTGTGAAAAAAATAAATGTTCAAAATGTGTCACTTAAAATTGTAGCGCTTTTAAAATAAACTTTTTGAAATCATGATATGCCTTGAAACTAGAAACCAGCTCATGCTTATGTTGGTTTTCTGTCTTGATGTGTGACTCCACATGAAATGACCTTTTCAAACTGAGTCCATCTGCTAGAATCCTTATCTTGTAAGACCACATAATTATGTTAATTCATCATTGTTTGAAATATTGACAAAAGCAAATGAAGCTGTACTTTCAAAGCCTCATGCACTTCCCTGACCTCCACAATTTAGGTCAAGAGTCCCGGTGCTTGCAGTGGATCTGGCAGTAGCCATTAGTTCATCCTAGCCAGGGAAAACACAGCCTGGTGCTGCAGGGCTTACAGGAGGGACAGAGTAAGTGAGAAGCAGGGGGGGGACTGACATTTGTTTTTCATCAGTGCTTATTCGTGCTGCTGAGGGATTCCAGGTGTTGTCCTCAGCTGCATCACCAGCGCCTAACCCTCCATCTAACTGCAGGGTGCAAGCGTTTCAAAACTAGAGGTGTAATTTTTACATTTACAAGCTCAGATTAACAGCTTTGAAAGGACAAGCAGGAGACCCTCTGGGTCAGTTCAAGTGCTCAGTTCCATTAGCACCAGAAGGAGGAAAAAAAGGTTTGATGCCACGATGTAGCTGGTTTGAGTCAAACAGTATGTGCAAAAGTCTTGACAAATGTACAACATCAGGTTTGTGGGTCCATCATTCTCACATCAGCGAGACTCGCTTGCAAACTTGGCACATTCAGTTTTCTTAAATCACAGTGAAAGTTAACTGAATTTGACATCCCAAAATCAAAGATATAAACAAAGTGCCTATTTCATGAAATGTTTACTTCAGGAATTGTTGAAGTGGGTTTCTGTTGGTATAAAGCTTCAAATCTTTGGAAAATATTTGCAAAGTGAAGATCAGTGAAACCTCAGGGCATCTTGCTTTGGTTTCAATGCAATAAATCACTTAATTTCTCACCAGTTGAATTTGTGCGTTCTTGCATGATTACCAAAGTAAAAAGCATGACATTCACTGCATTCCTTCTGATGCAGTAGGTGTTGCAAAACCTTGTCTACTTGGCAACGTTACAGTTAATTACAGGTTACTCTTCACAGATTGTTACAGAGGAGAAATACACAATAAAAACCCATAGCTGACATGGAAGAGCTATGCAGGAATGAATGAAGGATGTTTGGGTAATTCCAAAATCTTGGATTCAAAGTTAGACAAGGAAGCAGCTGTTGCAAAGAAAGCATATCTAACAAAATGTGTAATGTAAGAGGCTTAAATATACACAGAGATTTGCAACCAAATCCCTGGACTGCACTGCAACAGCCTCTCTACCAACCATTACACATCAATTCATTGACCATGTGAGATAATAACAACTTAAACTTTATTTTGCTTTTGGAAAATATGTTTAGCACTCAGAAAAAAATGAAGATACCCATGATCCTTGAGATGCATTATTTGTGTTGATAGATGGGTATTGAGATCATTGTTTGGGTTTTTTCCTGGTGTCCAGAGCTTGAGTTTGTTGATTTTCATAAAAAATGAGTTATGACTAGGTCTGTCTTTTATTCAGTGGTTTATAGTTATTCCCACCTAAGGAGATGAAATAACTAATACTGTTTTAGGTGAAACAATGAACCAGTTTCTTGGGTTTATGCATTTTTTACAAAACATATTCTCTGTTTTAAAGACATGATGGAGTAATTCAAATGTACATTTTTATGCTTCTTCTTAGGATGTTTCTTTTTGTTTTCTCACCTACTAGAAGACTGGGGTCTCCAACAACTCAAGAGCCACCGGTTGTGTTGTAACGTTTAGCAGCTTGTACTCCATCAGTCAGATGGCTGAATTGCCTCACAGCATGTCTTCATGTTATACAGAAGCAGAAACTCCAGTTACTAGGAAAAATAAAATCCACCATTTCCGTCTCAATAAAAATCAAAACGGGTTTTATTGCAAAAGTTGTTTCTGGCTGACCTTTGCGGTGTTGGCAGACTAAATTATAGTTTCTTTTTGATGACTTTTCTACCTTACCACCTCTTTTTTTTAAAGTTTTGTGTGCTGCATCAAGCAGGTGTCACCAAATAAATGAGACTTTATGACATTTATTACAGTTCCAGCAGTTCTTTACGACATGCATGTTCTGCTTGATATCGCGATTAGGATGAATGTTTAATTTGTTGCACAGTCCTAATACAAGTTTGAAGCTCAAAGAGACCCCACTTTGACCAGTAATATGAAGTTTTAATATGGCAAGATTTCATGCAATAAGTAAAGATTTATTGATTTTTTTTGCTGAGCATTAACTTAGCATCAATGAAAGTAAGTCTCTAATTTCTCATGTGCTAAAGTGAATGACTGGGAACAAACCCACAGTGAGAAGGGGAAAGTTTTAAATACCAGAAAAAAGTTCTGATGGCATCTCTGGTTCTTAAACTGAGGTGTTAATGTTCCCAAAACAGACTTCATCCCTGCCAAGCCATTGGAAATGATTCCAGTTGATGGTTAACATATTTGACTGGAAATATTTGTCCCAATGGTGTGTTTATGTGTGTGCGGCGTTGTGGGTTATTAAATGTCTGTGAGCAAATGAGAACGACTGAGAGACAAAGGAAGGTAAACATGTAGAGATCCCTGAAATAACTCAATAAGTATTTTGTGTGGATTTGCTGAATGTGACTCATGTAGGCTAAACGCTTTGTTCATCAGTGTCACCAACATCCAGACAGACGCTGACGCAGGAAACTTTCCCCTCTTCCAGGCGGCAAACATTCAAACGCTGAATAGGAAATCAGATGTGGGTGTTGGGTAAATAAGGGGGAGATTTCTGCTGACATTCCCCTGTGACACCCCGGGGTGTTACGGCAGACAATGTTTGCCTATTTCACTTTCCTGTTTTGTCTAACCTCTAGGTGGTGTTTTTAAATCCTGGTTTAATTAAGGTTCTGTTTAAATCAGCACCAGCTACATGTCTTGATGCCTTGTTTAAAAATAATCAGTGTGAACAACAACCAGAAATGTCCAAAAATAGTTATATATTATTTAATAAAAAAACATTTAAATTAAATAAAGTTAATTGTATACATACTGAATTCTGGCCGACAAATTCAGTAACTGACATGTTTGGCTGCAGTTTCACAAAATACAAAGTGTGAAAATGATTATTGTCAGTATTTAAGGGAACATAATATTCCACAATAGTTTAGTTTGACATCTATTTCAGGTATGTGTTGTTTATTTAAATAGTGTTTAATTTTAACAAGCAGGGTTGTTTTGTCAACATTTATGGTTAATGGTCGATTTATTTTGCAGCACAGTTCAGTTTGGAATATAATTTTTCTTTCCGTCATCATTGAAACTTAACTTTGTGTTTGTTTGCTTCTAAATCTAAAGTGATGCCAAAGTGAATTTTCTTGGTTGCTATATTAAGTAAATTAATTGACTTGATCTTAAATAAACTAAGATCAATTTTAAAGTTGTCCAGTAATGTTTTGGTTCTTAAGATGTTGACTCCGTCTGTCTCTATTAAATGTGTAATCTAGTTGTGTAATCTACATTCATTGCCATGAAGATGAGATGCATGATGTCATTTCTGCTGACTGAAGCAGCATGCATATCATTATTTTAGCCTGGAAGTCAGCTGGTTGTTACAGTGACGTAGGATAAATGAGATTCATTTAGGTTCCCCTTTGCTTCCATCATGATCGATGTGGCCTGAAAGCCTCTGGGCGTAAAACATGATGTAAAACAGAATCCTGCAGGGTCTGGACTACACTGACCTTAAACATCTGATCATTTCAGGTCTACAGTGCAGATTGATAGATTGCAATACAAGGTCAAACAGAAACTGGTTGCTTCATGTCTGTAAAATGGCTACATGCTCGGCAATGCTTCTCTGTTTCCAAATAAGAGAACATGATTGAAGTACAAATACAACCAGGAGATATTTTGCAGTTGCATATCTTGGAACTTGGTGTCCTTTGTACTCCGTAATCTCTCAGTCTGTTTTTTCATATCTGCTACATACCAGAGATATGACCACCGAAGCCTCGCGGGCCTTTTGGACAGCGATGACTGCAATAATTGTCTTTCAGAATCGAAGCAGGTGATAATTTCAGATGTTGCATCTCAACAACAAATAATTCTTTATTATAAAATAATGTAACTCTAAATAGATTAAATGTTGTCTTTCCTGTATCCAATGAAAGGATTGCTAAGTTTTACAAAACTTAGCAGGCTTAAAAGGGTTGAAACAATTAATTGTAATAATAAACTTTATTTGAGGAATATTTATTTTAGATGTAAAAACAATACAGTGAAAATATTGTTTGAATGGCCACCTGTTAGATCCTTCATCAGTTCTGCTCGTATAAATGAGCATTTAGAAGAGAAATCTCGAGGGCACAAATTGTATTTCCTTCTGAAGTTGTTGGACTCTTTGTCATGTAGAAAGTGATCCAGACTCACCTGATTTTTAGTGCAGCATTGTCTAAAGTTAAATGCACTGAGGTAAAGTCTGCCTTCCTGTGTTTGCTCTATTGATTCTGGTACCGAACAGAATCTATGGACTCATCAAGCCAGTTTGCATTACACAGGTGAAAAACTGGCCACCTCCAAAAAATACATAATTGTATTTTTTTTAGTTAATATGAAAATTGCAAGATAATGAATTCAATATGCTCAACTAATTGTGGATCCCTTCTTAAGAAAAGTAGGCATCCAAAACTGTTCATAATTATTGTTTATCTCATTACAAATCAAATTCATGAGGATTACTGGGATGTTCATAAGTTAGGTCAAGGCTTATGAACCTATAATCCTCAAGCAAAAACACCAGTTAAATGTACGTCTGATTTAAGGTCTTGAGAAGTTAAGATGCTCAGACTGCATACATGCGGAGTAGTTGTTACCTTGACAGCTGCTCAGATTGGCCACATGTTACCTGTCATTCTTCAAGATAAAGATAGTCCATGAGACACAAGTCCCATAGCTGGAGTCCCAGTCAAGTCTGGAGTCTTTAGAGCACAAAATCAAGTTTGAAATCTTTGTTTTTGTGAATTAAGTGTGATTGGATGCAGTTGCAGTTTCTTTATCTCTGGGACAACTGCAGACTTAGCAATGACTATTCATATTATCTACACAAGCTAACGTTCACCTCTGTTTGCAAGACAAAGATTGTTCATGAGACACAAGTGTCCACGCCTCCGGTCTTTCTTATTCCTCTTGGCAGATCCAGTCTCTTTGTTTTCGTGTGATTAACCCGCTCCAGTCGGAACCTCACACCCAAGCCTCTGTCTTTGCTATTAAAATGTTGCCAAGGTCATAACCATGGTTTTTATCACACAGCCAGCAAGCAAACAAAGGCGTTGGACTCTTTGTCAGGAATGACTTACTTTGTCACTGAGAAGTGACAAAGTAAGCTGGGTGGGAGCTTCGTCCTCCCACCCAGTCAAAAACATTTCCAGGTCAAATGTATCGAAATGGAGTTTATGCGTCAGATAAATATTTCTACAGGTAAATTAGTGTTAAGTTTCTTTGTGAAAATGTCACATCCAGATGCTGGACTGCCAGTCTTGACTCGTGTTTAAATAAAGTATTGCTGCTGTTTCAGGACTTGTGTTGGTACATTTTAGCGATTAGCAGGAACATGTTTGATCGATCAAGTCGAACACGTTCAACGGTTTAGATCTCGATCTTGATAAAAGAGACGGGAAAGACACAAGGTAAAAAGTGATAGAGGCGAGACTTTACCCCCAGAAAGATGACACAGCAGGGTGAAAGTTTTCATCCAGTTTTATTACATGCAGTGTAAACTTACAGAAACATTCATGAGCTTTCAGTATTTTTCTTTTCTGGGCCTTTAATTTGCTCTGACATATTCAAAGTGGAACCACATATTCACATGATGACACTGGCTGACATAAGGTTTGCATTTGCTTACCAGACTTTCTGCTTGTATTTAACTAAGTATAACTTTACTTTAGGCACATGTTAATTATGAATATGATTTTTTTTTTAATAACTGTAGTGTTACATCAGAACCTGAGCGGTGAATCTGAGGTGAGAAACGAACCTCTTATCTTTAATGTGACGCACTTACTGCTCTTTGTTTGGAAAAGAGATATCTTTAGTGATAAATCTGAGGTTGTAAAATATGAACAAAATTTTATTGTATTTATGTTTAACCTTCCAAACAAATACTAACACCAGATAAGATAAACTGAATAAATACTTTTTGGATAATTGTCCTCCTGCAAACCTGAAGTGACTGAATGATGGCCAGACATTTTCCTTCAGGATAATCTGGTACAGAACAGACTTTGTGGGTCCATCAATCACAGCAAGTCGTCCTGATCCTGAAGCAACAAAACAGAGAAAAACTATCTCCCCACAATGTTGACTGTAAATACCTGTTGAAAAGCTGTGTTAGTTTTATGCCAGGTATTTCCTTCCAAGATGTAAACCCTCCAAAACGTTCCTCTTTTGTCTCATCGGTTCTCAGAATAGTTTTCAAAAAGTCTTGGGATTTATCAGGATGTTTTTTGGCAATTATGAGTCTGGGATTTTGTTCTTTTTCCCAGCCAGTGTTTTGGCCGCTCTACTCTCCCATGGATAATATTTTAGCCCGTCTTTTTATTGAATCATAAACGCTGACCCAACTGAGGCAAGTGGATCGGGCAGTGCTTTGATATGGTTTGGGTTCTTATGGGACCGCCTTCAGAAGTCTTTGATGGAGTCATTTTGGTAGACTGGCTTGTCCTGTGAAGCTTCATTAACTGTCCATGTTTGCTTCCTTTGTGAGTAGCGGTTGTCACAGAATCGCGCACAGTGTTGTCGTTTTGTTGTTCAGATGCTACTTCAAGATGTCAGACACATCTTGACTCTGTGGTCCTGGAAGTAATCTTCCTGGTGCAGCAAGTGAAATTCACTTCAGAAAAACGAATAAATTCTTGTTAACTAATGGTTTGAGAAGATTGGGCTGTAACCTTTCACATTGGGCCAGTTTGGTTCAAGCAGCTTTTTGTTCTTAGAAAATGAACAAAGGATTTGAAAACTGGTTAATTTACTCGAGTTACCAGAAAAAACCCCACAACAAACATTTGAGAGAAAACATCTTGTAACTGACACTGCTCAGAGATATGTAATTACTTAACATAGCATGAAAAGTGCACACATAGCAAACTATAATCGTGTATGAACTGCATGTTTACATCACCTTTAGAGCGCTTTGGGCAGACATGTTTGGCCTTTATTGTCTATTTTTGCTATACTATTGTTGTATTTGGCATCATGTGTGTCTGTGAATCATGCTGTGCTGTTCAGGGTCTCAGCCTGTGTGTGTGGGTGTGTGTGTGTGTGTGTGTGTTTTGTGGGTGAATGAGCTTTGTTCCACTGTGACACAATCCTGGCCCAGATCCAACGCTCACACAAATGTTTAAAGGGAATTCTTTCTTGGAGGCCACGATGATGGAGCAAAGTAAACTCTGCCCTCCAACTCTTCCCTCAGGTTAACATCTCGTCAGCCAGCACTCTACAAACAAAAAGAAGCCCTGTCACATTTCCCACCCTGTGCATACGCCTTTTGCAAAGACTCAATCTTTAATTAACAAGTTTATAGTCATGCAGTTGTTTATGCCAAATTTCTGCAAGTGCAGCTTTCCCAGAATTGCTCTTGCGTATAGAAATTTATGCAATCTCCCCCCACTGCCCTCTGTGTTTACCGGAACTGCGTTACTGACATCCATGCGGTCGCAGGCTGCAAATTCGCAATTCCTCATCTGAACCACACAATCCAGCTATTAGTGCTTCATGGAGCGTGAACTTGTATGTCTTTTCCACAACTGCGAGCCAAATCCTTTTCTTCCCGACTTCTGCTTATTACTGCAGCTCTTTACATATTATTTACACTGGATTAAATTACTATATCTGTTTTTCAAAGTCAGGTCTTCACTGATCCAGAAGCAACATGTCTCAGAGCAGCTGTCAGCATAAAAACATTAGAGTTGGTGTGGAGTGAAGCAGTGGGGGCTCTGCTACGGAGATCAATGAGTTCAAAACTTGCACCAAGTGACAAAGATGGATAACCAACACAAGCATAAGGAGCTGATTTAGAAAACATATGTGTAGCTCAGAGACAATTAGCTGGTCTCGGCTTTCTGTGTTTAAATTTATCCAACCTTTTTGAATGTAATACTGACTTTGTGATCAAATTACTATAAATTGAGTTAAACAATTCCATTTTTGTGCCGTTATTCTGCAAATATTCCTCAAATGTTGACAATCTGCTCTCTTAAGTGAACTAAATTGTTAATCTCAAAGCAGAAAATAGTTTTTAGTTAAAAAGTAAAAAATAAATAAAAACACAATTAAAAAAGGACGGGTAGATGTTATTCCTGGTACAGAAGTAAATGAATAAATTTGATCTATTATTTTTGACTGTAATCACATCCTGAACCACTTCTCTACACGTTTTGAATAATGTTAATTAGGAAATTGAGCTGTGAATATTTTCAGGAATGTTCAGCAGCCTGTAAAATATTACTCTTTAGGAGTCATGTCTTGGTTATGATATATGAAAATCAATATTTATATTCTGACATAAATGAAATGGTCTTTTCAGTTTCAAAAATCTCTTTCGTCATATTAGCAAAGTATCATAACTTTTAAAGTGAAATCACAATATTCTTCATATTGCTCTACATCCTGCATTTTTTTATTTCATTAAGGCCTTGACCTTAAATCGCAGCTGTTCTGTTTCTGTGTGGAAGAAAAGTGGGGCTAATGCTGAACCTGCTCTTTCTCTCTGTTGATTCTAAATCGACCTGGGGTGTGAATGTGTGCATGAATGTCGGTTTGTCTCATTGAACCTTTGTGTTTGCATTGTGCTGAACTGCTGACCTGTGCAGATGGCACCGGCCTCTCAGCCTCTGGCTGCAGGAGCTCCAGCCTGTTGTGTCTCTGATTGGACCCGAGTCAATATTTACAATTGGTGGATGATCTTTAGTTAGCTTAGCTTCAACAGAGCTGGTCCTGCTCTGATTTATTTCAGAGAAAGTATCAGTTGGAACCGTTTGTGGAGCTGGGAACTCAAAATCATTTTCCAATAAACTTCAAGCAGTGAAACTGTAGGCTTTTCACATTTAACTTTAGGTAAATTACTAACTGAAACATGTCATTTTCTAATATTTGGAGCATGGAAAAAGACTAGAGACACAATAACACCTTACCTCATGTCATTGTTTTTCTTTCCTTCCTATAACAATAATGATTGGCTCAGATTCATGTGATAAAACTTGTTCCGTTTCATTATGGAGGAAATAATTAGCAGGTTTTTTCCCTTCAGCCACAGACAGGCTTGGGAATATAATTAACATGCGAGTATATCAGTAATCATATAAACTGATCTCATATGTTGCTGTGTGTGTGTGAAGGTGAAACACACACTGGTTCACTGCCCCTCCCCTTCAGTCCTCTGCCTCCCTCTAAGCCTCAAATGTCCTCAGATATGCAGGTTTCAGGAATGTGGCCTCACAGAGAAAAATCTGCTCTGATGACCTGCTGAAAGGAAATCTTCTAAACTACAGCAATGTGGAAATGTGTCGTATGCAAGACCACAGAAGAAAGAACCCACTGAGCAGATATTTTCAAATCAGTTGCATATGTTAGGGTTACTGGGTCAGAATCAATTTGCATCCTACCTTGAAAATCATTGATGGTTTATCCTGAAGCAATTTTGTGGTTGATGATGAAATTGCTCTTGGTCGGGGTTTTGTACTCAATTTCAAAAAATTTCAGCCAAATACAGATGGATTAAAACAAATGCCAAATAATTTCTTTGCTGTGTTTGTTTGTGCCAGTATGAAAGTGTCAGTTCAAAATGGCTCCCCTGAAAGCAGAGCTGCCTTGGATTTCACCTGTGCACTCCTGCAACTCAGCAAACAAACAAGAGTAAAGTTAGTTAATCACTATAGAGAATTATTTTCAAACTAAACAGAGAGTTTCTTTAAGCATTGTGGGATGTTATGGAGTTAAGATGGTTGGTCAGTATACTCATGTAAAATACCCAGCAAATTGGCTTTGGGCACAAGCATCAAATAATGCAAATGAAGTTCAGACCACTGGTTGTAAAACTGCTTGAACATGGAGGGACATGTATTTTGCTCGATGGGCTGAATGTATTGACTTCTTGCATGTTGGATTTTAAAGCCGACCTCTAACCTTGTTGTTATTTTACATTCCCTGATAAAATGTCGTAATTGCTTGTTCTTTTTTTAACTGCACTATTCTTTTGTCTTCAGTTCCTAAATAACCTGATGTGTTTGTCTGTGTGGCGTTTTTAGATAACATCTGGCAGCAAGGCGGCCCAGGGTGACCTGTGTCCGGGTGACACCATTTTGGCCATCAATGGTGACAGCACAGAGTTCATGACGCATATGGAGGCTCAGAACAAGATCAAAACATGCACTCAGGAGCTCACACTCATCATCAGCAGGTATGACTGAACTCTCCGCTCTGCCAAATGTAACGGTGTTTGAAATCTTTCTGGAACCTAACCTAGACGGCTGCCTCTCTGTGGTTTGGGTTTGCAAATTCTGCCTGCAGTTCAGATTAATCTGTTATTTTTGGAGTCTCATGAAGGTGTCATGGAAGGCATGTCATCTGGTGACCAGATGACATCATCTGGTTAAAACTTTGGGTCTAACAAAGAAACAGCCACTCCATTTTTCTCTTGTTTGGATTGTTTGTGTCAGTGTAACATGACCAACATGTTCAAGCAAAAGGTGCTTTTTACTTCTACCTTTTACCAATAGTAAGGGGGTTATTTTAATTATGAAACTGGTGTTTCTATTTGGGTCTGGTACAGCTGAGTCACAGTGAAAGATGACGGCTTTACAGCAGCTTAACATGATCTGGTTGGTGTGCCTATGGAGCACCATCGGATTACATGAGGCTTGGTGAGTCAGACGCCGGGCCTTTAGAAATGCATTTCAGAGGTGATATTTTCCATTTTACCATTTAATGAGCTAAAGCTGAAGATCTTTGGTTCTTTTCGCTGTTGGAGCACTAAAGCTGGGTTTTTAGTGATGTAAGGTTGGATAAAAAACAAGTAAAACTGTTTAATTCTAAGCTATGAGTAGGAAAAAGTTAATTTCCATATGGTATATAGTTATTAGATTGTCATCTTGTTTTGTTGTTTTCTTAGCTTTAATACTTTATGCTCAGTTTTTAAATATCTTACACCAATAGCAGTAGATTTCAAGTTCGTGTTGGATCATCGCCTGTTGCACAACCCAGCATGGATCAAGCTTCTGCTGTCCGACACGTTCCCACATATTCCACTCAATAATATTTTGGTATAAACAGCAGCTTATGGTCAACCTAATGACCCTGTGTCAGCAGTATGAGCCTCGACCGTGCTCGACAGTCGGTGCTGATTTGGTTTTCATCAAACCTGATGACAGATCTCTGCCCTGGTTCCTTCAGTTCATGTGACAGGAACCAAGCAGGTTGCTTGAATGCAGAAGTTGTAAATTTATGCTATGCTTTCCTCCTAATATTTTTTTGCAAGAAGTCTTTCTCATAGCATTCATTCAAAACAAACATAGTTTAAATCAATCCTCAGTCTTTTTCTCACCCTCCTGTGAGAAACTGATATGTAATTCCAGGTTCTTTGAGCATTGCATGATTTTCCCGTAGGGTGAATTTACTGGATAAAGTCTCATTGGAAGGCTGCTGATCGCCACGCAGTTGTGTTTCAACTGTGTGCTTAGCACTTAGTGTTTCTATTTATTTATCTCTTCTTGTGAAAAGGCATTTTAGCTTATCTACAGCTGAGAGGACATGGTTAGATAAGTTAATCAGCTCTGTGCCAGGATTCCCCATCGACCTGCTGCAGGTGGAGGGAGACACAAGCACTCAGGATAAAATACCAACACTGACTGTGAAAAAGCAGATTATTATTGGTGAGGACCTGTTTCTTTTTCCTGAGACATGTGACCCTTAAAATGTTGAAGGGAGGGACTAATGTGTTGTCCTGACTGCAAAACAGGGTTGTTACATTTCAACTTTATTCATATATTTTAAGCACAACTTTATCTAAATAAAATTATTTAAAATTGCATTTATTGGAGAAGCAATAATTGTTTATGTAGATATGCACTTACCATTCAAACACTTCAAATCAAAATTGTCACATAAACTATGACATAATGTATTAGGTCATGTTTTTTTCTCTTTGGGTGTTTTTAACTGCAGTTTCCACCTTAAAATAGACTAGATAGGATTTTCATTACATTCTGATTCAGATCCTTATAATTAAAAGAGGTGTTGTTACCAGGCTGCACTGGTTTGAACTGTAGAGGAGGACGGAGGCAACATGTTTCTGGAACTAAAACCATCAGTCTAACCGGTTAATGACAGAGGGGGGTGAAGGTGGTCGGAAGGTTGCAACCAAGGAAAAACTGAAATGTCAGTTGCTTCCCACATTTCTATTAGATGGTTACTTGGGCTGCTGGAGTGCTGGAAAGTGCGGAGTGATTCTGGCAACCTATGAACATCGTCGTCTTAGATGAAGAACATAATGTGGTTTCAGCCTTAGTTACGAGTGACATCTGCCAAGCTGGTTCTCTGGCTCTCTCTTTTTAGAGCCGCAGAGAACAAAGTTTTCCTCCCTTTGCCAAAGAAAGCTCAAAATATAAAGTTGACACAGTCATGAGAGGAATCAGATGGGAAGAAGTTTATATGGTCAGAAAGATTTTTTTCCCCATTTCTTTTCCTTTCGTATGCAGTGCACGATGCCACTACCTCCACTGCTTCGCTTGGGAATACTCCAGCCATACATCAGGCTGAAGCTGTGGAGCATTAAGTGGTTTTTCACATGGGGATTGTAAATTTATCGAAGCATACATGAAGTAAGTCAGTGGATTGACCACAGAAGCTCCTTCACAGTTGCTAAGAAAAACGGACATTCCAACATTTCACTGCTCAAACACCAGAATCTGGTAATTTTATCACTCCAGGCAGCTGAAAAACGTCCTGCAGTAAATCAACGATGCTCATCTACCTACACTGGAGAAGCACGGTTTGCTTAAAACCTGACATACAAGTGACTTCACCTCTAAATATTACAGCAAAAAACTAAGTATTTGTCTGAGTAATTGGACTAAACAAGAGTTTAAATAAATCCACCAGATATAACCATAGTATTCACCATTTCTCCTGACATCCCTTCCAAAATGTCAGGCTGTGTAACGAGAGGTAGAACAGAAAGAGCTTCTGGAATGTGACCTTTCTGCACAATGTTGGTTAAATAATTACAGAGTGAACTGCCTGTTCTGCTGGACAGCAAAAGGATAAGCCACCTCTGAAAGATAGCCATGCACATTTGGCCTGGTGCACGTTGCCTAATTGGACAGGCGATAAGGAAAAGAGACACACACGATGTCTCTTTTCCTTATCATGTTGAATGAAACATGTTGAATGTTTCATTCAACATGTTTTTGAATTTCAAAAACATGTTTTGAAATTCATTTGAAGAGATACTTGCAGATAATACTAAGAGAGCAGGAGTGTTGAAACACATTAGAGAGTCGAATTATGAGAAAGAACAACAGGACAGAAAGTAACACCAAGGAGCCGTGAATCACTGAGACAAAAGAGGAACACACGGGGGGTCCTCCTGGCTCAAATTATGGTTGTTTCTGGAAATTTAATTCAGAAGACAAGACAGTGAGACACATCATCATAATACATAGAAAGAAGTGTGTGGATGTTTTTGGACTCGAGGGTTGTCACATGGCCTCAGAAGATGTATTTATTAGCCAAATCAAGACTGAAACATGGTGCAACCCTAAACCACTTGTCTTGGGTGCAACCCGTGTTTCAGAGTCTAAGGGGTTTAAGGTAAAAGAAGCAAAGCTGGGATGTTGGTAGGAGTTCACTTGTTGGTAAGACATTTCACCGGCCTGACTTCTGTCTGGCTGCCCCAGAGCAGCTGTGGTTACTATCCAGTAGCTCAGCACCATCGGTGTGTGGATGTGGGTAAGGATGTAGTGTGAAGAGCTTTGGAGTCCACTGGACTTGATGTACAGGTCCAGACTGTTTACCATTTGCAGGACGTCGGTGTTAAACACCTTCACATTTTATTAGCACACAGTTACTTCTGGATCCCTACTGAGTTGTGAAAAGTCAACCACATGAAAGCATGTCCTCAAGCTGCTGAGGCTCGGAGGTATTGCTCATCCTGGACGTGTCTTCATCATGAAGGAAAGAGGAGAAAAAAACAAATGAGTTATCCATTCTATAGATGTGGCGTTTGGGACTCACAGGATTGGAAATCGTCCTCAACTGTGGACGTAAGTGAGGAGTATTTAACTGCAACCATTGATTCCAAAGTCAAATAAAATGGAAGTGACTGAACGAGCACATGCTGACTCACTAGAAAATAATATTTTAAGGACAAGCAGTTCTCAGCCCTTATTAAAAGACCATGTCATGAAATACTGCAAAGAGTCACAAGAAATAGGAGACCTGTAATTTTGTGCAGCAGCTCATCGACAAAATATATGAGTCTTCACGTCTGCTGGGAACCAAAATTACAGTACACTGGGTGCAGCTGAACTTGAGGTCTTGAGTAACTTAAGAATGTTTCTTTGTAATGGGTTCACATGTTTAACTTTCATAACCCACACTTTTTTATGTCTTTTGTGGAGCTTTTTAAGAGTGTCCAGCACCGTGAGGTTTCTGCCTCGATGCTCTAGGAAGGTTAAGAAAGAGGCAGCATGGAAGATGTGATGGCAGTTATAGTTATTAATTTGGTTATAAATACTTAAAAAAATGTCATGATTAACTGCTTTGTCGAGTCTCCTTTTATTAGATGGACACTTTTTAAGTAATATATAATATTATATATAAAACAGTGCTACCGACGTCTGCATGGTTTTTGTTTAGCCCTCATGGTGCATTATGCAACACAGTATCATGAAAATATATTAGCGCTACTTTGGTCTGCAAAACAAAAAAAAATAGAACAAAGAAATGGGAAATGATCCAAGTCCAGGCTGGCATTTCATTAAAACTGTTAAAGTATTTTTAAATGAAATTTGACAAAATAAAAAGGAGTCTAAAGTAATTATGGATATAACAGACATCAGTGTCCTTAGTGTCCTGCTGTTTTCTTCTGATTTTTCTTTTTTTTGTCACACTTCAGTTTTTCAGGTTATCAAACTAATTTCAATAGAATAAATGTTGCCACACTGGGTTTTCCAGAACCGTTTATTTTTTCTTTGGCCATTCGGAGCTGGTTGTTCCTGCCTGCTGCACATCCTTCACTCTAAGGTCACAAAATGAGGGCCAAGTATTAACATTCAGTATTTTCTGGAAGTGAACAGACCATCACACTTCCACCACCATATCTGACCACATTTGTTTTTCTGAAATGCTTTTAGTTTTAACCATATAAAAGTATATTTCCCCAAAGGCCTTTAGGACCATCAGGATGATGTTTGTGTTCCTGCTGGTCAGTTTTCTGAACATTTCCAGGAATGCCATTTTTGCTCAATGTCTATTTTCATTGTTGACATATGAACACTAGTCTTTATTTATTTTTCTGGGTTCATTTACGACCTGCATAAGTCAACAGTCTTATTTCAAGAGTTGCACCACTTCTAGGAATGCAAAGTAAGAAACAGTGTACAGGAAGGAGGCAAATCATTTTGATGACCTAGAGTATTTTAGAAATATTAGGAAGTAAAACAAAGAATTAGTTTATGGAATTCAATACTGATATTACAAGTTATAATTTGCGGAACCATGACCCTAAAAAGTGGATATTTTTCCAAAAATCTCTGGATCTGAATGTATTTTAACAACCGTGATAAGAAGTGCTAACCTCATTAGCCTCTGTCAAATTCTATGAGCCCAATCTAAAGAGATTCTGCACAAACTACTCCAAACAGTTCAACTTTGATTTTTAACAGATTATCGGTTGAGTTATGTTTAGAAATCTGTTGAGGAAAAAGAAGAATCCAGGAAAATGTTGATTGAAAGAATGGAAAAGCAGGGAAGAGAACGAAACAATGAACGATATCTTTCCATTTTTCATCATACTTTCCTGCTGACGCACGCCCGTCTCTGTTACTTCATGGTCTTTAAATCCGCCTTGTCATTTTGTAAAGGAAAAGTAGAAGAGTCCCTCTTCACACGTGTTGTGCCTAAATGTAGCGTAGCTTTGTAGGACGTGGACAGACACGTATTCTGTATATTGTCAGACATTTACTCATCTGAACCAGCTGCAGAGGAAAACCTCTCCTCACTTTAATCCTCCCTCTTGTCCTCCACGACCTCTTTGTCCGTGACCTTAACGTGTCCTACCGAAGGTTCCCCTCCAAATCCCATCCGACTGACTTCTTTCTATCTTTTCATTTTTTTATATTTCCCATTTCTTTGTGGTGCCTTCACCTCGTTGCAGTCCCTGTCATTCTGCCAGAGCTTGTTAAAAAAAACATTTAGCCTGAAGCGCATGAGAGACGGATTATGGTGGTTGGGATGCGTGTTTCCACCGCTGGTCAACGTCTTCAGAAAGAGTCGTGTGTGGCGAGTTAATGCGATGAAAAATGAGTCATCATTTCCTCACTGCATGTGACACTGTGTCTTGTTCATGTCATCTAAGCAGTTATTCTGAAACATGAACAATCATCTGTTCTCATTAAAATTCTTCTTGGTGGTTTGGAGGTTTAAACAAAAGCTTGCACCAAATGGCACAAACCCGCTTTCCTGCACATGCATTATTTTTCAGCGTTGCAATCAGTGGGGTTTGGCTTCTGCAGAGCTGGATTAAAGGAAATTTTGTTTTCGGTCTTCAAAACTTTAAAAACTTCCATTTACAAGAAAGCAATAAAGAGTCATTTTCCAAACCGAAGTCCAAACTATTTAGAATCATCAGGAGGTTTCAGTGGAACCGTTTAACACAGAAGAAATATCAACACAAATGAAATTCTAGTCACTTCTTTTTTTATTAAGAGCAGATGATCCCAGTCAAGGGTTATTATAGTTTAAAATATGTCATTCATCTCTGTTTTGACTATTTACAGGGATATAAACTTGCTGGTAAAGTATTACAAATGACCACAAGTAGCCATTAGGTCAACTGGTTCACTGTCTTTCTGTGCTCTGGGCGTTCAGACCATTTTCACAGTGTAACCATACGCCTCAATGTATTTTATTTGGATTGTAACTTCCTTGCTCCTGCTAAAGAAAAGTATCCCCACCTCATGTTGCTGTCACTGTAGCTGGAATGTGTTTATGGTGATGTAAAGTGCTAATTTTCCACCTAACACAGCCACAAAGCAGACGTCTTTATTCTGAGATTAAATTACACATAAGGGGAACTCGATGTACCAATTAGTGGTACACAGTAGAGTAAATAAGGCTGAACACAAGATTTTTCCTGTAAACAAAAACTGAAAACCCTGGGTCCTGTTTAGTCCTTTTCACAAGTATGCTCTGTTGGTCTACTTCATATTTTACTGAAATAAATGTAAAGTTTATGGCTGTGACCTCATGGGTTAAAAGGGTAAGAGGGTTTTTGGGAGGTTGTATATTGAGAAGGGTTTTCTGTTGTAATACTTGAGTTACATAAACATGAGTTTAAACATGTGGCAGTGGAGGAAAAAATCCAGGATCAGAAAATTTTAAATGAGGAGAACATATTAAGTATTACTACATATTAAAAATAAATCTCTTTATCTCCAGATTGAAACTAAAGCATGAAAAGGGCCCAAGGATTTGGAACGAATCATAGAAATTAGAGCTGGAGTTAAAGTTCCCCTTGGTGGAGGATTTGCCCTTTATGTCTCACCCTGACCCTGTGACCTGTGAGTCACAGCTGAGGAATTGAGCATGAAAACTGCAAGGGAGCAAAGGAGCAGCGGCCTCCTGCTGGGGCAGAACAGAAAGAAACCTCCAGAGGAACCAGCTCACTCACTGCTCCCTGCCGGCGCCGCCTCTGCTTCCCTTCATCTCATCTCTCCTCTCACGTTTCTCTCTTTTATGTGGTTATGATTTCAGCATTTAAAGCATTGGGGGAATCATTGGATAATTTGATCTCGTCATCAACCCAACCAGATTTTTGTTAAGGAATGCCTGAAACGGTGCTTTTGAATGTAGCTGATGTATTTCACCCAGGGGAGAGAACAATGAAATTCTTTCAGCTGAGAAAGTAGCAGCTTTGCTGCAGAGTGCAGAAGGACTTTTCTCCTAAATGTTTGATCAGAGACGAATACAGCTATAAATCCACCTGAAGCCTGAAATGATCTTTGATCACCAATATTCTTATTTGAGCACATTTGGCTGTCAGGTGTTTTTTTATATACTTTTATTGTCTGTGATTGTGTTACGGCAGGTTTGGTTTCTTACAATTTTTGAAACTTATGGAGTTCATGTAGATTTTCCCCCTTTACTCTGACACCCAATTAAAATCCAGTGCAACAAGCCACCCATTCTGTAAACTGGAGGATTTAACTTCAGTGTAAAACAGCTGGAATACTGTTAGTTGTACAAATTGTTGACAAATGAATATCACACTTTCCTTTTTGTACAGTTCATTGTGTGTAACTGAAAACATTTATTTATTGATGTATTTTGCTGTCATGTAGAAACAGATCAGACTCTATATCTGAGTGGATGAAGTAAACTAACTTATCGAGTTCAGCTGCCTTCCAGCTGGACTTTTTATTTTATTATTTCAGAAGATAAACAACATGCATCTTTAGAGTAATTCTGGGTTTGAGGCAGCCAACAGTGTGAGGTTCCATCCGGTCATCCTGCCATACTTTCCACTTTAGCCTGTTTTTGTTTGCCTCTGTAAAAATGTCTGTCCAGCCAGCAGGCTTGAATTTGAACTTTCATATCTCAATGGGCTGCTTGTGTGGTAACCACTGCAACCAAACAAACTGGGGAAAAATGATGACTTTCTGCTTCTGAATCATGGAGGTCTTAGTGAAAGGGCGGGAGCGTTCTTCCTACGCAGCTCTGGAGCTGCCGCTCATCCAGCAGACACTCGGCGCCTCATAAGAGCGTCCTTGATAGCAACACCTCCGCGGCTCATATCTGGAGCATTGCCTCAGCCTGAGCAACGCTGTGCCAGCTGCAACCCAATGATCTCATCGAGTTCGTCGAAGCCTCACCCCTCTGTGGGGTCAGCAACTGCATGCAGACTCACCTTTGTGTTTTGTGGGGGTAAATATAGTGCTCTTCAGCACAGTTACCCTCTAGAAAGCTTCATGCGTTCCCTTCTTCACATTCAACACTTTGGTTCATCTGGATTCATGTTGCTTAAAGAAGCCCTCTTCAATCTTTGAGACATTTACACACAACTTGACAGTGAAACTGAACTGAAGCTCTGAATGAGTTACAGTGTTTTATCTGGAAAAGGTGACACATTTTTGGTTTCCCTGAAGCATTTTTCTGTATGTTTTCTAAAGGAAGAGGTGAATTATGTGAACACCTGCTTATGTGTTCGCAGCAGACCCATTGAGAAGTGCAATAAATAATGCATCTCACCGTAGCATTCATTCAGTATGTGGTGCAGTTTTTACTAAGTGTTTTCAGCTGCAGTTAATTATTATGCATACAAACAAAAGAACAATCTTAGACAGCAGTAATAGAGTTATCACTACTTCTGTGCAATAGTAGCAAAAACTGGCTGTGACCCAAACTATAACTCTCGTTGAAGTGTTGGGTGTTGCATTACTATGTCGCTCTGTGTCTGGAGGGATGATGAGTAATTTTACTCATTTTCAGGTAAAACCTGCCAAATGTACAAATCAACTGCTCTTAGAGTTCCTTCCAATAACACAACCAGTACTTTTTCACATTTTGTAAAGCAACAACCACAAAATTTAATGTATTAATTAAATTTTATTGGTATTTTTATGAAAACTGCTACTACTAATAATAGAGCATGGTCACAACAAACATGCTGCTGCTGCCATCTTTTACTCTTTGGATATCTGCAGTCGGTTTCCCCACATGTAGCAAAATGTTGTTTTCATTTGACTTGAGCATCTCCCAGTCTGTGGGTCGTGGTTACCTGCAGCGCTCAGATTGGTTGCTCTGTGCAGCTCCTCCACAGCCGCCATCTTGCTTCTGATTAATGCTCTTCCTCTGGCCGGTCACATCATTTAGACAGATGTGTCTTAGCAGGTGTGTCGTTGTTCAATAACCTTTCAAACAGAAACTACAGGTGCAAAGATTGACTCTACTTAAATTAATCTTCTAACAGTGGATTTTATTTCTGGACATTAGAGTACAGGGGGTTGATTGCAAAAACTTGATGTACTTCTTAAGTATTTGTAAAAAAAAAAAAACATTGTTTTCTTCACTTCTAATAATTACGCTACGTGTTGATGAGTGGGTTTTTCCTGGCTCAGTCATGCCAGAAAAGCGAGTAGGAACAGTGTCTACTTTCACTTTTCCTTTGTTAGTTTTTAGTAATTCACTCTTGGAAAAAATGACACTTTATACAGAAGGAATATTGTCAGCAAAAAGAAAAAAATCCATCCATCTCAGCAGAAACTTTCAGACGCTTCAGCACTGCAGTGCACTTTGGCAGAGGATGTTTTTAACGCCGTGTCTCATGGGGATTGTGTTTCAGATCGGGATCTGGAGAGAGAGTGTGGTCACCAACTGTCAGCGAAGATGGAAAGATAAGTCCGCACGCCGAGCCTGATGCACAGGTAACCGTGCTCTTCTCTGCATTTCACAGTTTTGTCAGAGTGAGATTTGCATAAACTTGGAAGCAGTCAGAACTCATCTCTGTTTCACTATGATGAGGCCTCAGTAGGAAATTACCCATAATATGACACACTCACCCATGGTGAATGGAATCCATTAGGAAAGATATTTAAATAGTGGAGGTAAGAATATGGCACCATGATAGAGAAAGTGACTGATTTTTACTACACAACATCAAATCTTTAATCCAGTGAAGATAAATTTGAGTTATGCTCTAAAATCAGCTGTGTTTGAGTCTTTTCCAGCCCTTTGCATCTCCCACAGGAGAAGGCAAGTCATGTCTGCGGCCATAACTGTGACCTTTACAACTTAGTGGCTGAGTGGTTTCAGTTTGTTTTGACAGCAAACAGAATCTATGGAAACAGGCGCAAAACTCGACCCACAAGCTGCATGTACATGGTCATTAACTCAGTTATAAATGGGAGAATGCGTCCCACTGTTCGCTGGAACCTGTTGAAATAGTGTCTCGATTGTTCTCCAAATGATCAGCTGCCAAAAGGAGAATCACAGCATGATAAACTCCACCAGATGAGCTTTTTCCCATTTTTTTCTGGCAGGGCAGCTTGTTTCTGAGCACATGGACAATGAGATGTGTGTTGGGTGTAAGCATGTGTGCACATATGTTGTGTGTGAAGAGTTTGTAGGATGGAACCAGACAATGAGAGTATTGTATACATGAGAGATGTTCAGTTGTCAAGGACTGTGCTGTGGTGGGATTAGGCCTGACCTGCATTTGTAGCAAAAGATACAGAAGGTTAGCACTATTGCTCTTTGTTAAAAATGTTCAGTTTCATGTTTAGTATCATTTTTAAAGGTTGCTTCTCATCTACATCAGCTGATTTCTCAACAGTGACTCTGTTTTCCTGCACCAGGCTGGGATATTTTTAGCATTTGATACTAAACCAGAAAATAAAGGGACTTGTTTAAAAGTTGTGCCCAGTTTAGTTGTTTTTTCTTTGCTCTCGTGGCCTTTCCTTTATAGTTGTCAGACAGCAGAGCTGGTTGAGAGAGAGGGAAGACATGAGGCAAAGGTCACCGGGTCTCCGTATATTCTGGGTCACGCTGCGTTCTGCTCCTGTGCCACCACAGCGTCTATGTGCGTAGTTTGTTTCACTAGTGATTGTCTTCAAAAGTAAAACCTTTAGAAGGTTATGACAAAGACAGCATGATGAAGGGATTGATTTCGAGGCTGTCTAGCACCTTACATTAGCAATTAGCACAGTTGGCAGCTTCGTTGCATTCGCTGCTGAGAGATTCCCAAAATCTCCAAATCAAGAATGTTCCTTGTCAGAAAACGACAAAAGCTCACTGATAAAAAAATAACTCACTTTTAACCCAACAAAACAACTTTCACACCAAAGATTATTGTTTTTAGATCAAACTATTAGGTTTTGTGTGACTGTATATCATCCCAGTCAACCCTTTGCAGCCAGCAGTGATTTCCTCAGTAATAAGTAAAACAGCTGTGGAACAGTAGTGACTTCAGCCATTCATATTTAAAAAAAAAAAAACATTTACAAAACATGCATTCATTCATTCACATCATTTTTCAGATTTTACCCGACGGAGCTTAGCGTTATTAATGCAGGATGAATAAACACTGTAAACGATATGATGCAGTTTGCTTCATTTTGAACATTATTATATGTATCGGGTCTCAACTGCAGTGAGACTCCAGCTGGCCAAGATGCTATTTCTATGGAAAGTGTGAAGCAGTAAATATTACAAAGCATGTAATCGTTTAAGACATTAGATTTTAATCTGGCTTCATGTCTCAATAGAATTACATTTAATCTATTGTTTAGTGCTGTTAATTTTATTTCCTTTTTATCACAGATCATGAAAATTGTCCAAATCTTTTTCTGTATAAACATCGGCCCTTCAGGCTTCCTGACTCAGTCAGTCCAGTCTGAGGTCCTGGTTTAACATGCTAATGCTAAAGCTAAAGCGAATCCCAGACCGAAGTGATGCAGACCATCAGCATCACAGACAGGAGCCTCAGCCTGGGGGAAACATGAGAGCAGCAGATCCTTTTAGATCCACGTTTCCTTTTTCTCCATCTCTGCATCATCTCATCCAGTCCTTCTTTTCTCCTTCAGCAAACTCTGAAAATGCTTTCTGGCGTCTCTTTCAGTAACGTGAACCTGAACAGCTGGAAACCACCAACTCAGGGCCACTTCAGTGTCGCTCAGGTGGAATCTCCTTAGCATGACCAGAGGAAACATCCGCCCCCCCTAAACTCCCCACGGCTCTCTCTTTGTTTCCGGCTGGTTTTTGAAACGCGTCACAGTGCTGATTGTTCCTGAGTCTCAGTGGAAAGGATATTCACATCCGTGGCCTTGCTCACACAGGCGGACTCAAACGATGTGCTATGTGATATTTTTGGCTCTGATTTTTATATGCAGTGATGAGCTGCTGTAGAAACGGACAACAGAGATTAACTGGGATGACAATAGAGTTAAATATGTGGTTTTCAGGAAGTCTGCCTTTCAGAACTTGTATTTACAATTCACTTGTAAAAATCTGTCTTTATTCTAAAGGTAACAGTATTTTGTTAGCTGACAGCTTTTGAAGATGGTGCGTTTATTCTTGCAGAAACAATCCCAGATTAACAGATGGAATATTTCTTAAATAATTGGAAATCCCAGTCTGACTTATGGGAATTTACTACTGAGCAGGAAGTGACACATGGAAGGTGTGAGATGTTTCCTTTCACCTTGAGAGCCCTGGAGATTCTCGTAAAAGATTTAGAGGAAATGCTGTAGTTTTTGGCTGCCACCCAAGCAGCCATAGGCCTGTTTATATAAAACATTAGAACCATATGATGCAGGCTTTTTCTGAGGGACTGTGCTCATATTTTGGAAAGAGTGACCACCAAATGTAACTTCTTAAAACAGAAACGACTGAGATAAAGACGAGCAGTAAAGGTTCAGTCATAATGACGTGTCACAGCTTGGCCATCGTGAATTGCTTTTGTTTTCAGTTTATTAGTCTTTTTGTTTTGTTATCAGCGTTGTTTTATTTCCTTCCTGCTGCTTTTTAAACTGCCTTTGGTTTGCCTTTACTTCTCCGCATCAACATGAATCCAGATGGCATGTTTTCCATCCAGTGGGCATTTTGAAAAGCACTTCTTTATTCTGCTGGTGTTTATTTATTTATTTGGTTTTCTGTCCAGCAGTTTGTCTCTCTGTGTGGCAGATTTACTCCTGGAAGCAGAATCTTACATTTTCCACTTGATATGTAGATAAAACTTTAGTAGAAATTACTTTGGGTTTATTTCAAATGTAATGGACACAGAACCAGAAATAAAAAGGAAGAACGGAGGTGAAAAGTTCAGAGAGAATTAACGTACAATTAACATAGAAATGTGTTTCTAGACCTGCAGAAAGAGAATAAACAAAACCAAGAAACCTTAATAAACAGCATATGCATATATAATAATTATAGCATCACTGAAAAGTGGACAGTACAAGTTAATCCAAGTGGAAACCGACGAGGGGATGAACAGTTCCTCCAATGAGGTCTGGGTTTCCTCCTTCTGGGACGTCACAGGAAAACATCAAACCTTTCAGCCATGGAGTTTCCTGACCAAACCCCAAACATCCTCACCTGGCTCTCTGTGGTCCAGACCTGCAGAGAAACCACTCCAAGCTCCCAGCAGATGACAAAACTCTGGATTTTTGTAGCAATTATTTCTAATCTGATGTCTTAAAGAAAACTTTTCTTCCTCTTTATGGACATTGAGAAATGTCCATAAATTTCTCTGCATAAAGCTCTGCATTGCTAACCAGACTGATGCAAAGTACCTGCAGTTTTTACACACTTACAAGAAAAACACATTTGGCTGTTTGGAAATATTTCCACCAATAGTTATGGTGTCGAATTTAAAGTAGCACCTTCCGTAAGTGTTGCCTTATGAGGGTGACGCCTATTTACAATTGGCAAAAAGAATCTGCTCGTCTGTCCAGCAGCAGCCCGGAGGCCAGCTGCAGATAGCCCAACTAATTCACCAGGTAAAATCAGTTTCTAACGCAGCAGCAGTTCCGACAGCAGGTCAAAATCTGAATCCGTTAGGAGTGAGAGACTGTTTAAAGGATTAAAAAAGATCTTCACAAAATATGCATCATATCTTCTTATAAACGCCTGTAGCTGGTTATCAGCTTTTCTCTTGAAACATTTTCACCCACCAGTATGATTATACTGCAGAATCAGTTGCTCAGGTTTTAAAGTGTCTTCACTGAAGTTATAAAGTGGCAGCTTCAAGTAAGTGGGAAATTCCTGCTGTCAATGTTTAAGTCAAACAGCAGCTCTTCTGGCTCACAGTTCCTCAGTGTCATTCATGGCAGCTAACCTATCATTACAGTGTTAGCTATTGTGGTCAAGAACTATGGTCCTGTGGAAAGAATGGGGCCTCACAATGATGAAGCCAAGAGGCCCGGATCACACGTCACTGGAAGCTTCCAGTCTCAGCTCCGGCGTTGGCAGCAGAAAGCAAATTCTCCAAGCTGACATTAATAGGAGCTGACAGATAAACTCCTTGCATGACTTGCAGGCCATAATTCCCCTGCTGCCTGGAACTGAATTATGCTTTTAAAACAAAAGTGTGCACATAAAACCCATTTGTTTTGTCAAAGGAACAATGCCGTTGTTTTGAAGTATTTGCTGTTCCTTTCAAGATGGGATGTCCAATTATTTAATGGTCTGTTGACCTCAGCAAACCCGACTGTTTGGTGAACCGAATGCCTCAATAATTCACCAAATATTCATCTTTGACATCCCACCTGCAAATCATCTTGCTTTTATATGTGAGTGTTTGTGTTCACTAACTAACCACTAATCCCCTGAAACGTCCACATCGGTTTCAGGTGCGTCGCTCTCGGCACGTTGTGAAGGAGACAGAGTCGTTAACTCCACCTGTCTGGAATCATTTAGATGCATTTGATTTACACATCTTTCATTTGCATGTGTGTGCAGATTAAAAGGGTTCCGTTTTGGACTCATTCTGACCTTCTTCCTAATAGCAAACCCACCTGAGAGCATTTAACTCTGATTTAACTGTGATCATTTAAAGCTTCTTTTGTGAAAAATGGGAACATTGCATGTGGATTAAGAGGATTACTGGCCTTTCAGCAACCACAGAACTGCTTGGTCCGGGCAGTAACACTGGAACAAGCTTTAAAGCTATTATATTAGCCTTTTTCATAAACAAAAACATATTTACTGAGATTCCACCACACACATGTTTGCAGGCTGTGCTTGCCTTCTGCCAGACATTTTGCTGTGCATTGTTGGCAGACATGTCTGCTTTGGTCTCTTCTGTCCTCAGTGAGTAACTTTATTGTCAATGTGCAGAGAATCAGTTCAGGGAAATTAGGAATGACTCTCTTATGAGGCACAATCAGTAAAGTAATAACTATAAACAGAAACTTTTATGTCCAAAGAAGATTGGAGTTGGAGTTGCCTTCAGATGCAGCCAACCAGCCATGACTATATTTAAAACCTTTTTTCAATAAAACTGAACACATCCTCAGTTGTACTGCGAAGGCCTGCAGATTCTAACATGGAAGATTGTCACTTTCTTTTCTCTCATTGAAAAATTGACACGTGGAAAATATTTCTGACTTTGACCTTTCTTCTATTAATGTGCAGCAACTGTTGTTTTTCTACAGTCATTGTAGAAGAACTTCTGCTAGTTGATCTATTTTACTGGTCAGCAGAAACTGGCTGCGACTTTTACCTGCATGTTCAGTGAAACTGTTACTAAACCATAAATACATGTGTGATTAGGTTATTTACCAAAATGATTGAACTTTTTCTTTCTTCCTTAATGTTTGTAAAACATTGAACATTTTCAGACCAACTTCTTTGCAGGGTTTGATGCTCTTGTTGTCATCAGGCCTTTTCTGCCGCTCTGCCAAACGGGTTCAGGCCCAGGAACCGGAAAGCTTTGGTTTGTGTTTGGTTAGCAGTGCAGATCTGAAAAGCTTAACTCTGAATTAAACTATGCAGGAGGCAGCAGAGACAGGAAGTGGGTGCATATTTCTGCATCGTCATGAACCTGGATGTGTGTCTGGTGAAGCAGTCGGGCTCAAGTCTCCAGTTTTAAACAAACGTGTTTTCATTTAAGCTCCTCCACCTTTCAACCCCAACATCTGTCCTCTGGTTCCCCCGGAGGCTGATACGAGCGGGTCAGCCCTGCCAGTCTGACCCGCTCGTATCTGCGCACTGAGACATTAATCAGATGGACCTTCTGTCAGCATATTGACATGAAAATGATCTCAGCAACACACTTTGAAGTGTGTTAGTACAGTCCAAAGCAAACACACGCTTTTCTCTCTTTGCCCTCACTCTTCATGGTCCTTTCTGTGTGTACTCACTCCTTTACACTGCAAGTCTTCCTGAAACATTAGCCATGCTTGGTTACGAGTGAAAAGCTGGTGGAATCGCGTGGATTCCTCGATTTATGGGAACTGGACGAAGCTGGGCCTCATAAATAGTCAGAGTAGTTCAGTCTGGTTTTCTTTGAAACAGCAGATTGCGCCAAATTTTACTGAATTATAAGAGCAATAAAAGGCTATTTTATTTTTAGATAAAAGCCCACAACAACATCTCTAAACTTTCAAAATGAAAACATGCATCTTTATTGAGGAAGTTTTGGCACAGGTGACTTAACGACGGCAAACTGCTGCACCGTTCCTACAAAGGCACCAACAGGTTCTGAATGTAACCATACTGGCATTTTTATAAGGCATGCACCAGATGTGCAGCCTTGTAAATCTACCATCCACCTAAAGAAAATATCTGGAGCGGGCGTGGACAGGGCGAGCGGAAAGAGAGCTGCAAGAATGAAAAGACAAAAGGCTGACAGGTTTGGCTGGGTTCAGTCAAAACACATGAAGTCACCTCGTCTCAGGTGTGTTTGGTTGAAAATATCCCGGCTTTTTCTGTATTTCTGCCGGAAATGCAGAATACAGGTGCATATCGTAGCTGGAAGATCAGAGCACATCCTTTACCTTTATTCATTTTATTCTAAGGATAATAGCATCTAATCTCTAACAAACTTACAACCATGGGCAGAGCAAGCAGACGTTGCTTGGCTCTTCTTGGTTCCTTCCCTGTTGGTCTGTGAAACAAAAATCAATTCTTTGACTTTTATCTTTCTTTTGAACACATCATTATATATGTTAACAAAGAATAACCTGTCATTCTCCACTCATGTTTGCATAGATCAGTATCATACATCAAATGTCTATTAAGTTTCAGCTGGAACGTGTAAGAAAATCCAGTCTCATGGATTTTCCTCCCCACCTTCCTAAGAGACGGGCAGGACTAAGCTCGCCCGATTGTATCGGTTATTCTTCTGATTGTTATCTGGAAATTTAACCTTGTCTAAGAATGAGAAACAAATAATGACGACTAAAGAAGACATGTAGGGACAGCTATTTGTATTTGAAGAAATTCTGCCTCAGTTATGGATATATTCTCAGGAAATTGAAAGATTAAAGAGGATAAAGAAAAAGTGTGCATGAGGACAGCAGTCAGAAACAGAAATCCTAAAAGCTGAATATTATCAAAATGTTTTGTTAGGGGGAAAAGGAGACTGGAGGGGAAAAGGTTTGGCACAAACCTTTTTAATATCAACATTCCTGCCAATGCTTCATTTTTAATGGATCTTTAAATTCTGAAATCAACTTTTAAAATGAAAATTATTCAAAGAGTCTTCACACTCCTAAATTGTTTGAAAAACATTGATGTTTGGCCTTAATGCGGCTGCCCTGCGGTCAGCAGAACAAGAAGCTGAAGACGGCAGGATCTGGTCCGGCCCGTTTGGTCGTCATTACTCAGAATTTATTGGTTCTTTTCTCCTGCCTCTCAAAACTGATTGACCACAAAATTAAATGTATTTTAGTAGAATTGAATGTAATACCACAAAGACAAAAAGCCTACGCTTAACAACTGTAGGACTTTATTGTAACAAATTAACATTGAAAAAATGTGACTCCTCAGTCCTTCACTTTGATACAGTGAAGACGTCAGGTTCTGTTTGGCCATTACTAACGGTCCATTAGTGAGCAAACAGCAACATGAAGACGTAGAAACGCACCCGGCAGTGGAGCTTAAACATCTCGCATCATTTTTCATCACTTCGTCCTAAAACAGAAAGCGAGTGGCTCACCTGATCCACGACTCAGGCAGAGTGCACAATCCGACCATCCAGATGATGATGGGATAAGTATTAGTTATGATCTCCACTCTGGCTTTTGTGGAAGAAGAAAATGATTGTTGAGATCGTTGAGGTAAACCTTGAAGGCTTGTTGCAGCTCGTAACAACCAAACAGGAGACATTAAAAAGAAAGCGCTTTGGTTAAATGAGACCAAAATAAACCATTTCACTATAGTGTGAGGTAATCCTGCATCATTCTGCAGGCTCCAGTCGCACTGGGCAACATGGTGGTGCCAGCATCATGCTGGAGCCGATCAGAGTTGATGCCGAGTCCGAGGTTTGGCACAATGACATCATGGAATAACTTCTTAGCGTTTGCAAAACACTTAATACTGACGGGGAGGTTCGCTTTCTCATGGGACAAAGACCGGTCAGATCTGGTGGAATGGCCCAGTCAAAGTTCACACCTGAACCCATGCTGGAATCGTTGGAGGGACTTGACGTGTTCCCTTTAGATGTTCTTCATCTGTCCTGACTCTTCTTGAGCTTTATTGCAAAGCAGAACAAGCAAAATGTCTCCAGATGTATGAAGCTGTTAGAGGACTTGCAGATGGAGACAAACTGATTTAACCTAAATACAAATTCACAACACAATTTTCAAATATTCTAAAAGAAAAAAAGCACAAACCTTGAGCTGGTCTGTCACATCAAATGATAAAATTCAGATGGTTTTGGTTGCAACATGAACAAAATGAGAAAACGTTCTTGTAGTTGCTGCAGCTCTGAATGCTAACTCTTTTCATTCATATTTGTATCAAAGTTTTCCTTTTTTATTGAAATCTGTCTGTGTTGTATAATTTTTAGTGTTTGTGGTTTACATGTAATAGCATGGGACTGGACGATGGTGGGATGTTTCAAAGCTAAGGCTGCAGAGGGGAATCCTACTGCACTCTGAAAAGCTTTGATTGCATGATTACCATAGATCTGCGTGCATGTGTGGGTGGGGGTGTGTGGGGGTGTGTGTGTGTTGGTGTGGGTGTGTGGTCCAGGGGAAAGCTGAGAGCAGGAGGACATCCAGCAGATCCATCTGTTGAAATAACAGGGGTTCTGGCTGCAGAAGTGCTGAATGTCCAACACCTGTGGCTGAGGCACTTTAAGCCAGAACACACACACACACACACACACACACACACACACCCTCAGAATGACAGAAATCTGGTTGAATTTGTAAACAAGTTTCTCCATCTCAGCTGAAATGTTTAAAAACTCTGAAGCTGTGATAATATGCAGCCTTGTTTCGTCAGTAAAGCTGCAGGCTATCTCAGAGATTCAAAGGCCTGAAGCGGTATCAGAAGTGGTGACATAAGCGCAAGCGTTGCAGTAAAACCTTATCTGGAAAATTCTGTCTGTGAGACACCCGAGCCCGGCTGCAAAGCGAGCATTAAGTGCGCTGATGGCTGCAGTAAACAGCGAGCAGCTCGATGATGTCACCATTGCGTTTGTGCAAATGCATGAGGAGGGCGTTGACCTCTGCACAAACTCCAAGGATACAGCAGTTATGTGGGGGTCAAGGCAAGGCAGGCTAAATGCAAATATAGCAAAAAATAGACAAGACGTCATAAAAGCTAATATTTAACTCCTATTGGAAAGCAGCAGCAAACGGTTATTAAAAGGTGGAATCTTTTAACTTTTCTGTCTAAACGTTTCCAAGCATCGTCTCCACTGTTCTGTTAGATCTTAATCCATTTTACATTTAAATATTAGAGTCATCTTCTGACATGCCTTTCTTCCTCTTCGTTTGCTCTTTTGCAGAATTTCCGTCCCATCACCAGCGGTTCTGGCAGCTACGGTCGTAAACCTTCGTACGCCTCTGACCCGCAGTCCCCTCTCGCTCCTCAGCCCACTCACCTGAACAATGGACACACCAGACCCAACAACGGCCACAGCTATGGACACGGGAATGGAAGTGGGTCTGCTCAGTACAACAACCCCGCTGGGCTTTATGCTCACAATGGCAGCAATGGGGACAGATCCCTGCCAGGCAAGATGGGGGGTCTCAGCCTGAGCGCCACACACAGGTGAGACAACAAACCTGATGTTCAAACCACATAAGTACCGACAATGAGCCATAATTTGCAGGATCAATAGCTCTTGCGGATTAGCTGTGGGAGGGTTTCTGTGTTCTAATTTGCACCTTATTTTCGCTGTTTTAATTCGTCTTATTCTGCCTTTCTGAGCTGCTCTGTAGAGCTACCATCAAAATAAGCCCTCATTTTAATGTGTTTGTTCCACATAAAACCCAGATTCAAGAAAGAACAAAGAGATCCATGTCGTTTTCCTGCTGTAACCTGTACGAGTGGAGAACAGTGAACCATGTCCGTGCAAGCTGTTAAGGCTTGTTGGCTTTCGGAATATCTCTCCGTGAGATTTCCCAGATCAGCCTCATTGCACACCACGGCTGTGAGAAAACCACACAAGGAAACCGGAGCCCGTCTCCAGCGACTGGCTCTGAAATCCATCAAGTTCAAACTGCTCAAAGTAGGATTTCATTTAGAACAGAGCTGCAGTTCGTCATACATGGCAGATGTCGGTATGTTCAGATCCTAACAGACACGTTTCGGTTATCCTTCGACACACCTGCGCGGCTCGCCCCTGATAGCCTGGAAAAGCCATTTGCTGTTGAGTGTTTCCTCCAGCAGCTTATGAACCTGTGTCTCCTGTTCCCTGGTGAACATCCTCTGAAAACTCCCAGAGTTCTTTGCGTCTGGACTGGTAATCCCATCCAGGTCTCCACCCCAAACCCAACGGAAAGCTCAATATTTAAAACTATCATCACGGCATCCGTTGACTTCTGTCCCTCTGCTTCTCCATCTTAGCTTATTGCTGCCATTTTTCTCTTTCATTCAGCTTCACTTCTAACAGAGCTGATGAGCCCAGACTAGTTTACAGGAAATGATTTGAATATCAAAAAGATTATTTCTGGCTGATATAGTTATATTTATTTAAATATTGCCTCCAAATGCAAACATGTGCTGCTGTTTCTTTGCTATGGAAGTAATAATTTGCATCTACCTTTAATCTACCTTAAATCATTTTGTTCAAACAGCTTTCTGTTTCTTGATGCATTTACAGACTCGATGCTGTTTTGGTGCATTGAAGTCGATAAAGTTTCCAGTTTTTCAGCTGGTGATAACTCGGCTGATTGATTGGTGCATCACAACCAGGCTCTTCAAAATCACATCGAACACATTTGATGTAACTCCTGCATGATCCTCCACCGGATGTGGGATCTACACTTAATTATTAGTTTGTTTATTAGCTGCGTTTTGTTCATCTAAAAATAAACATGCATAATCAGCATTTGTGTAGGTAAACCAGAATCCGTAGAGATTTATTCTTTCCTCCTTCATCCGTTGCTAAACACATGCTGTTCTTCACTCCTAATTGTCATCTGTTGGCTGCTTTGCAAAAGCTTTACTGAGTCATGCTTCTTATGTGGTTTTCAGTCCAGAGCCTCCTCCGCAGTCCCCAGTGGGCCGTAATGGTTTCGACCCCCAGTCAGATGTCTACAAGATGCTCCAGGACTACGAAGAGCCTGTCTCTGCGCCCAAACAGTCTGGCTCCTTCAAATACCTCCAGGAGATCCTGGACGCTGAGGACGGAGGTACGGCCTCATGTGTCTGACATTAAAGCAACAAATGGAGCCGAACCTTTACAGAAATATCAGCATAATCCAAATATCTAGAAAGTCTTATGATTGTTGAAAAGTGGAATTGTAGGTTGAGGAATACAGTTAAGCTCCATTGCAGTGTTTTACTCTCTATGCAAAAGTGCCAGGAAATGGTTCAGAATGACAAACAGAAAGCTGCACATTTTAATTTGTGGCTTTGCCAAGTTTAAAAAGATACATGCAAAAAAATCAGCACAACTTTACCAGCAGCTGTCACAATACAGTTACGTTTACCTCAAAGCAGGCATGAAATAAGCATTCAGTTCAGCTCACATCCATCAATGCTTTTCTCCCAAACAGTCACATAAACACAAGGCGTTTGGGAATAAATAGTTCCTGCTTTGTGGATGTGGCTTGTGATTCTCGCTCAGGCAACTTCTGACTGTCTGAAGCTCCTCGATCGAGTGGCATAGTTTTCCTTTTATAGGAAAACTGACAACCGAGTTAAAAGACAGATAGGAGGGGAGACAGAGAGAATGACGGAAAGCAAAGCAAAAGGAAAGAGAAAGCCAAAGTGTTTTAAAATAGATCTTGAATAGAAGAAAATCCGGGGGAGGGAAGTTTTGGAAAAGCAATTTGGAGCAAAAACAACTAAACAGAGACAATAAAAGAGAGAAATACGGCTTTCCTGTCCGACTGCTTGGCATTCCTTCATCTGAGGAGGAGTCATGTGATGCTGACAGCAGCAGAAGAAAGTTAATCCCTGGAACTAAAACCTTCTCTTCGCGCTCCGTGTTTACCACAGAGGCTGGACAAAAGCTGAGGGAGTGGGAGACGTAATTACAAGTTAATGTGTTTAATCCAGAGCGTTTATACTCCAATAACAAAAGATACCGTCATTAATGTTTCTCTTAGGATCTCACATAGAAAGAACCTTCATAAAAGTGATTCCACTGAGTGGAGTTTACTTTTATTGCAAAGTAAATATCATTTTTTATATTTTCTAGGAGAAAATATTTCAAAAACCTTTGATTTAGTTTTAAAGATGAGAATCTAAATCATACTCCAAACTGCTTCTGATTTTGCAATAAATGCAAAATTGCATTTATTGAAGTTGCAGCTTGCAACACAAAACAAAGTATTTTGCTAATTAAAAATACATAAAGAAGAAAAGTATTTGTACATGTCAGTAAAATGAACAAACAAAACGATGTAAAAGAGCAGAAAACATCCATGGTGCAGATTTCATACTTCAGATGAACATCAACATGTTTCTTGTCTTTCCCATTTTGGGGAGTGGAGACGTAAACGATGCTCCTCCTCACTGTGTTACTGCTTAGCAGAGAAACTGGACTTCAGGAATTACTGGTTACTGGTTCCTCCACATTCTGCTCAACGGTCACTTTTTGAACAAAACACGAGCAGGAAGCAGGTAATAAAATAAATGTTTCCTGATAATGAAAGATTATGAAGCAACACATGAGGTGATGCTAACAGAGGCTGCAGAACAGGAAGAGAATAAACTGCAAGGAGAAACATGGAAAACACCAGGATCAGAGGAACTGCAGCTGAAGACAAGAACGAAAAATGAGACAAAACTAAAAACGCTCATGACTTAAAAATGAAAGCTTGAATTACAAACACTTGCATTTATTTGATAAACTTTTGAAGAGTACATTTGTTCCCATTTTTTAAAATACTTTTTATTCTAATGCAAAACCCTTTTTTGTTCAGTCTTTTTCTCACAGGTTTAGTATGAAACAATCTTTGTTTTTTTTCTTCTGTATGAGTTTCTGTCACATTTCAGGCTGCAGCTTTGAAGTGAGAGTTGACAGGATAATTCAAAGCACCAGAAACAAAGTAAAGTGCTCCCACAGTGAGGCCCGGGGCAAAGCCAAACCGCACAGCTTCTCTAATTTATCACCTTCACAACACTTAGTGGAGCACAAAAAACAAGAGCTGCAGAAGGAGACGAATGCTAACGACAGATGAAAGCGACTGGAGGCAGAGGGAATCCAACACCACTGATGAACTTTACAGATTAAAGCCGCCTCTCCTGTCTGCTGTCGGTTGTCTTTCAGCTTGAGGGATGAAGGGTTGACTGACACTTAAAGCTCTTGTTGAAACAGAAAGATGCTTCAGGTTTACAGAGACCCTTTTAAAACCGAATGTCTCTTTGTTGCTTCTGAAAGCTAACACGTCTTTGTTTTTTAAAAAATGTTTCCTCTCATCAAGAAACGAACTGCGTAGACATGTGACTCCAGTTGAACAGCATCTTGCTTTATTACTGAGCTTTAAAATGCCTTTAGCTGGTTGCATCTGGAGGCTCCTGCAGGGTCACGTTTGTTTCAGGGGCTTTTAGAGGGAAAGTAAACAACAGGACCAGGATTTCTGCTTTAATAGAAATATTATTCTACTGGCTCTCATAATAAATATTCTGTCGTTAAAGGCAACATGGAATTTTTACAGTGAAAAAACAGTTGAGGCTCATTTTTACAATAAAATTGTCATTTTTTTTATTTATCTTAGTTTTCTGTAACATTTTAGAAAATCACATGCAAACTAAATGATTTCTGCATATTTTGAGTTTGCATGTTGCAGTAAAGCAGTAACTTATTTATCTTCCATTCTGCTATATTTATACTAATATTGTAACCATTAATGGTATATATTTAAGCCCAAGATTCTTTATACACCTGGCATATTTATAAAAAAATGAATCTTTTAATTTTGCTAACATATTTCTACTGACTGACAGCAATAATAATGCTTTGCAGTGGTGCAGACTGCAATCCAACAGACTCTGCAAAGATTAGGGTGATGGTAAGGAGTGCTGCCATCACCTTTCTGCAGGTTACTGATCAACCTGCAGAAAGTTGGTCAGTTATTATAAGCAGTTATAATATAAGCAGTTATTATAAGCAGAGTTCAGTTGCATTAATATGTACATTATTTCAATGTTCATTGTTTACGACTAGCTTAGCTGTAAAATAAGAACAAAAGCTGTTTTACCACTTTGATACACATAAAGCCAAACAGGGTGAACAGATGTATTCATAAATACATCTGTTGTTGTCTTAATGGGTTGAAAGGTTGTTTACATGAGCTAAATAATCTATACTTCTAGCATCTTTATTTGGATATAAAAATGTAGTTATAAAAAGTCTGACATCTGATAATTGTGCAACATATTTGTTTGATTTAACCAAACTATTGTGCATGCTGAGCAACGTAAGTGTTGGAGAAGGTGAGGCGTTTGGTGTTTGTAAATCAGATGGTGAATCAGGCTGCTGTATGTGGTTCCACCATCTGAATATAAAACCCAAGCAAGACTAAACAAGCCCTCACTAACTGCACTTTCTGCACTCGCGCGTGTGTGTGTGTGTGTGTGTGTGTGTGTGGGGGGGGGGTAACCCTTTATTAGTCAGCCTAATTAGTATAAAGTCACTCTGCAGTTGTGCAGCATATTATTTTTTTTCCATTCCAGTTTTTCATTACATTGTACAGATATTAAAGCCACATGTAATAGTGAATGTCAGTGAATGCAGCGTAGTTCAGTCTGCAGCTACAGAGGAATAAAAGGTGCTTCAGGCCCAGTCCAGATGAAGGGATTAAACTCTGGTTGGTGTTCATCATACCAGCCTGGATGGCTTGAATATCCTCTCCTGGCACGTCATCAGTGATGTTGATCAGTCATACTATGAACTCCTCTGATCTGCTTTACTGCACTTTAAACGACCAAAGTAGCTGAGACATCCAGCGTGAAGCACATTCATGCCCACTAAGCAGGCAGAACTAAACACCTGATGATCTCAGCTGACAGCTCTTCATAAAACTCCCATCTGTGGGAACTCATCTACACCCACCATGATTATCACCCCCATCGCTTTGCGTCATTACTTTAACAGATTGTAACAAGATTTGGATTTGGAGTCAATAAAACTGTGAAGAAGCTGACTCCGACTGCTCTGCCAGGGCGAAAATTGTAATCGCAACTCATGTGATTGTTGCATAATGGTAAGATGATTAAATTGTGGATTTGGCAGCATTGGGTGTTTTATCAAACGGCTTTGACTGGAGAAATCTGACCAGGAAATGCTGCTGCAGAAACATGAGCAGAGAACACAGGAAAGAGGAAGGAAAGGGGAATTCAAGGCAGTGATGTAAGCTGAAGACGAAAGCAGAGAACAAAGAAGGTTTATTTATTTCAACACTTTTCTTGTGCTGTGAAAAGGAGTGCAGTGCTGTGCCTACGCTTGCAGTGCAAGGCGTCATTCTGGTCTCATGTTTCAACTTGCCAAGGATCAAAACCAAACTGCATGCAGTGGCTTTACATTTTTAGAAGAACTGTAAGGCCGTATCGTTTAACGATCCAGGTTAATCTGACGTCATTAACTTTCAACTAGTTTGTTTGAAAGAAAAAGCTCAACCTATTCCTAAACTTTTTATGTCTGGAAGATCCACTTTCACCACTCCTCCACTAAATCAAACAACTCAGAGATATTACTCTCTCTATAAGCTCTCATAGAAATGTTTTTGCACATCTTCCCAGTATTGGCAGAGGGCATCGGTTCCTATTAGGAGGATTTCTCTGTCGGTCATTTTGCAGAAATATGAGCTCCATAAAGAACAAAAACACTGAAAAACAAATGAACTAATTTTTCACAATTCCACTTTGTGATGTTCATTATAAGATATCTACAACAATAAACTCCGAAAGATAATAAGATAATATCGTTCAGTTGAGTCAGTAGCATGTAAGTAGGAATCGGGGGTTACACAACAACATCTGAAAGTAATGTTGAAACATCATTTTAGTTTAAGGCATTTATCACACATCTTGTACAGACTGCAGTATTTATACCAAAGTAATAATTTGTGAAATCTTAATCTCCTGTCATACCTTATCTGTTTCCAGGTTTATGTTGCTGCAGATGCAGTCAAGTAAAAAACAGGAAAAATATTCATCTTGCCAAGTTACACAATATTTGTAGTAACTTGTCATAGAGAAACCTGTGTCCTTTCTTACACTAATTAACTCTTTCTTCAAAAGTTATTTATTACCTGACAGCATGAGAAATTACTTTAATATTCCTCCTTTACACGGAACTGAATTTCAGATCTTTTTGAGACGTTACAGGAACTTTCCGTCTCGTTCAAACGTGCATGGAGAATATTTGAATGAATGTCTGAAAGCCATTCATCTTACTGATAAAATAAGCAGAATCAGAAATCTATTTATCATTAAATCACATTAAGCAAAGCAAACACAACCTGTGTGTAAGTTAAACATTCAGCAGAGACCTGCAGAGAAAGTGTTGATGTTGGGGAAACTGTTCCATGTTTATGCTGTGAGAGTCTTGCTTGCAAGATGTCTGACAGCTGAATATTTTTGGGTTAAAGTTTATCGTCTTGTTGCCAACAGGTTTGTCACCAACAGAACGAATGAGAAGCTTAAGATCTCCGGTCAGGTCTCCCATACCGAAGCTGGGCAGCCCGATCCCCAGCCCCATGTCTGGTCTGCAGAAACTCCCGCAGTGCTCACGCTGCTGCAACGGCATCGTGTAAGTACTTTAAGTTGCAAAGAAATCGTAATACTTTTTCCAACTCAACAGAGAAAATCTGTAATGAATTGCATGGTTTAGATATAAGCATATGGCTGCTGAAATGCTCGGGCTACATCTGGAGATCATATATCTCCTGCCTGTTTTGTCACGTCGCCTACGGTCGTAAAGTTTTAAGACCCACTCTATGCTAGGTGAGTCAAGGTTTTACTCTGGCTGGAATCAGAGAGGTTAACTCGCACCATCCGACCTGCACCGACCGGCCATCTTTTCTCAGAAAGCTTATTTTAATGGTTAATCAAAGACTCACTCCACACCCAGCGTCACATAGCGGCATGGCGAAGGCACACAGTCTGTTAGCCAAAGTAACCACCAGCACCGGTAACCTGCATAAAGGTTGCCACAGGTAGGAAGTGATGTCATACGCTTTCCACTGACAGGAACACATTGGGGGGGTTGCAGGCAGGAACAGCCTGTTATGACCTCTGAGCATTTTACAGCTCTTTGGAGCATGTATAGAGCTTTGTGACAAGAGGTTTTACAGTCAAGCATGAGTGGTTTCATTGTGGTTGAAAAAGAAGCAGGATTTTGATTTAATGGTCACGGTGCTGCAGTCCAGAACTAAAACATTAAGCTGCTGTCGCACTCTTTCTCAGTTTGGCATTTCTAAATGCATGTTTAATGTTCATCTGAAAGTAAGGGGATTATTTTGTGAAAAATTAGACCTTGCCGTTTTTCTAAAGTACGTGTGCTGCATGCGATTTGGCCACATTCTGTGCCGTGAGCTTCGACGGGTTTGGCTGTGACAGCACCATTTAATTCTGCTTTCTCGCCTGGTGATTGCCGCGCCATCTTCTCTGTCTAAACATTTATGGTCTGTGAGGATGAATCTCAATAAATTACGCTACCATGGCAACATATCAAACTTTTCTTTACTACTGAAGTTTTTATTGACAGATTTGGATAGAACATTCTGTTTACAGCTTTATTCATTAGCAATGGTTTCTTGTCATAGTGGATGATAATAATGACTTTAAGGTCAGCACTCTTTCAGTGGGTCATCCCACAGTCTCTCTGTATTAACATCATTTTATGCTCTTGGTCTTATGAAAATCCAAATTCTCTGAAAAACGGACAGGATTTGCATTAGTTATAACCCATAACAAATTTTACAGGAAAAACTCAAAAAACGTAACAGAAGCATGCAGGATTTTCCCTTTTTAACTGAATTACTGAAATTTGGTGGTATTGCAATTTACTGATCTGCTCTTGTACATATCAGTAAATGTGTAGCAGTGAAATTAATGAGAAAATTGTTTGGACGGTGAACACGTTGCATCTGGTGAGTCAGAGTGAAGGAGTCTTCACGAGTGCAGATAGAGTGTCTGCAGAAGTTAGCATGAGAGTTACTAACATTCATATTGAGGGAGGATTTTTCAATTTATTCTTAAAATCTGAAGTGGAGAAAGTCACCTACAGAAGCCACAGAATTTGTTTTAAAGTTCTGGGACTTTAAAAGCAGAACTTTGTTCTTGTGTGGTACCACAGACCTCTGCAATATCTCGGTCAGTAAATAGTGTGACTAGAGTTTCACTCAGAGCAGCACATAAACTATTTGGGCAGCCAGTGTTCTCGTTGATAGTTTGCCACCAGAATCTGTTTTGCTGCATTCCAGTTCAGCTGTAAAATTGGACTTCCTGTTGCATCTCTTATAAACAAGTTTCATTGGAGATTAAATGCATAAAAAGCACAGAAACTCATGTTAATGAGCTTCTTTGTCTTATAAGAGTCGGTCCCTTTGTTGAACACATCAATTAGCAAATTCATCTGTTTTTAACTTGCAGCTGGAGCCTGATGAAGTCGGCTTTAATTTAATCACTGTGATCCCAGCTGTGACTTTGAGGCAAATGGAGCCAGTTTCCAGACGTTATGGCTCTGATCCTCCTGCTAATAACCACTCATAATGAGTCCTTTGATACATGATAACATGCGGGAGACACATATTCAAATAAGCAAAAGGCCATAAGTGGCTGTAAAAGAAGATAATATCTGATTTGCATAGATATTGTTTAAATAATCATCAGTGTCACTGGACAGTTCATCATAACTCTTTACCTTTTAAAGAGTTGCTGCGATGATGTCATCTCCCTGAAGCAACTCAAGCTTTTTAAAAACTTTTTTGTTTGCATGTGAATTGCAGCACTCCACAATTATGACTCATTTAAAAAAAGCAACCCTGTAATATTCTGAAAATGAAAACAGAAGCTGCAGATGTGGCACAAGGAGGCTCAAGGTGAGCAAAGCCTGAAATGAATTTATATTGTGCTTACATAATTATCAAAGCATCAGCACCCACCCAGAGACACCGAGGCTCTCAGAAGCTGCACACACCCTTAAAAAACTGAACGATGATGAATCATTTTGAAACTGTTTCCACAGGTGACATCACATTTAAATCCTGAGCAATTCAACCAAAAAACAAACACATCCACCTAAAAAAACCTGGTTACCTAAGAGTGCACCTTTAGAATCTAAATCTGTCAAAGCATCTTGTGATTGATTTTAATATTCGGTAAAATTCTGTCAGCATTTTTCACTTTGAGTGTTTAGATGAACCTCAGATTCTCTAGTTGGTTCATTTCCCTCTTATGAAGTTATTTCATGCATTTCTGTGCATGTTTGGACTCAGTGATGCTGCAAATGAAATCTCTCTTTATCTTCATCTTTCTAGCAGAGGCTTAAAGGTTTCAGGTCAGAATGACTGATATAAAAGCTTAAGTAATATGAAAGCATGATGCTGCCACCGCCATGTTCTGCAGTGAGCATAGTGTCCGTTTATGGTTTTATTATACCATAAATAAAACCAGTAGTCAAGATGTTGGACCCTTCTCCTGACTGATACGTTTTTTACAGTTGAATTTGACATTTCTTTACAAAGTGCAACATTTAAAAATGTGGACGATGAAGAAAAATCCAACTAACAAAGATCAACTTTATTTGAGGTAATTCAGATGGCAGATGTGACGTTTACCAGACTGAACTCTGATGAATCACCTGCTTTAGTTCAAACACTCAGCAACCAGGTCAATGCTCCTTCTTATTCCTCTTTTTTCTATTAAGAGATTGTTTTCGGTTCAGTGGTGCAAAATAAACATCTCATCGTATTCAGAAAAGGTTTTAAAACTATTTATTGGTTCTACTTATTTCACAAAAATCTTGGGGAAAATCATCGTTTACCTTCATAATGTAGTTTTAACTGAACACTGACGCACTTCATGCTGTAATTATGTTTAGTGAAAGGAAAAGCCTCTCAGCCACTGTGGCCACATTTCTAGAAAGAAAAGAAAATGCTTCAACTTGTTTTTATTCTGGCGCAGTGGCACCATCGTAAAGGCCCGGGACAAACTCTACCACCCAGACTGCTTCATGTGTGACGACTGCGGCATCAACCTGAAGCAGAGAGGCTACTTCTTTATCGAGGACAGTCTGTACTGCGAGACCCACGCCAAGGCTCGCGTCCAGCCGCCGGAGGGCTACGATGTGGTCGCTGTGTATCCAAACTCCAAGGTGGAGCTGGTCTAAGAGGAGGAGACTGGCTTCATCTGCAGCAGAAACGGGGAAACCAAAATCTATTGGAGCGTTGTAGCCAGCTGTGATCAGGCTCTGTCGCGTTGGACTGCTGATGTTGGATCAGTTTTGCCTCCCTTGGTGGGGGGGAGTGGTGTGAAATGTCCATGATCCCAGATCAGTACTCTCACTCTGACAGGTTTGATAAATGCTGTGCATATTGAGCAAATTGAAATTTGTAAGTTGAGGCCTGGAACTGGTGAAACTCCAAAAAACATTCATTTGGAAACTCTATTATTCATTATTCATTGAATCGTGTTTTAAGCTAATCCAAGAAAACAAAATCACTTTCGCTCATGTACAGAGAACAGAGTTCACTTGCTTCCAGATCAGACAGCAGCCTAATGTCATTTATAAAACTCAATGCAGATTTAAAAGATGAGACGAAAACTAAAACTGATTTCAGGAAATACTTCCATTTTCTGCTTTGAACAATTTTCACTTTGCAGATCCGTGTGGTTTTGGTAACGGGGGTTAAAACGTCATTTAGCAGGACTACAACTAAATATTGTTCTTGTTCTGTTTCTAGCTTACTTGCAGTTCACTTTTCACTTTTAATGCTGCAAATGCATCTTTTTTCCTCCAGTTAGCCAACGTTACCACGGCGCCTCAGGGTGTCAGTGACGTCCATCAGAAGCTTGGAGCTCAGATTCAGGAATGTACCCTGTAGTAAATGAACTGCGTTACCCTGCACTTATTTTCACATTAAAATAAACATATTTTTATACTTTTACAGCCACGTGTCCAGCAGAGATTAGTTTGTTTTGGGGGTCAGGAGAAGAACTGGATCAATAAGGTTAAATGTTTTCATCCTGGATAGATCAAAGATACACATGCAATATCAAATATGTACACGCATCCTTGCTAATATTTAGCTAAATATCTCTTAAGCTGTGCTTTAACTACATGTTTTGTGTTGGTTTCCTAAAAAAATCCCACCATAAAGCGTCTGCACAGCCAGGTCACAGAAACTCTTCAAAGTTTCATTTTAAAACCAGTTTTAAATAGAGATTCAGGTTATTGTCCAGTTGGAACCCAACTTGGAAAGTTTCTAGCAGTTCTTCCTTTATTGTTTCACCAAATCTGCACGAGTTTTCTCTGCAGAACAGAACCGCCACCCAGCAGGATTCTGCCACCACTGTGCCTGTCACATTGATCATCTTATCAGTGTTTGTCTTTGCCTGATCAAAAACGTTTCTGCAGAAGGTATTTGGCCTTCAATGTGAGATTATGTAACTGCAGCAGAGGAGGAAAATATTTGAAAACTTTTTAAACGTTTGCCAAGTTATTTCGTTATCAAATAACCAGTTTTAAACTTGTTAAAGAACAACTTAAAATGAAACTTCCAGTGACTTTAAAATGTGACATAAGAATGTCAATAAATCTGGGCATTAAACAAATGAACTCTTTGTCCTGAAGCCTGGAATCCGGCCATTTGGAGTAAAGATGTTTTCTTACTTTTGCACCTGACTGGGAGAGGAATTCCAGCTATTGCTCTGAAGCATTCCTGCTCACATAACCAAAACTCCCTGGGTGTTTTTAAAGCCTCCTCAGGCCGAAACCAGAACCCCCTTCTTCTCCTGACAGTTTTAAATATGACTTTCTGCATTTGAGACGAGAGGGAACACAATGGAAACGGTTTCAAATCAAATTAAAAACTAGTACAACATGTTGGAGTAAAACCTGCTGCTTCGGGTTTTCCTGGTGCCAAAACATCTCATTTGGAGAGAAAAAGAGAGAAATGGGAATATGTGCATCTATTTGTACCCTTCTTACTGAGTATCCATGAGTCCGCTCAGAGCCAAGGTCATGAAGCCAATAACATTTATTTCTCCATTTCCTCTGAGGAGACGGAAAATGTCAGGAGGGAGAAGACATGGGATGATGTGAGACTTCCTGTCCTGGAAGAATAAAAACAGCGTCAGTGTGTGACCATCAGTCTTATCTTATTGTGAATCGTGAGGTGAACTGGAGGATGATATTATTCTTACTTTTAGAAAATATCTAACAAAACTATTTTTTAAATCTCAAATCAGAGAGAATTTTGCAGTAGTTCCTCCTTTGTTTTTAGCTTCTTTGCTGGTAATTTTTTTAAATTATGTGAAAACCTTTAACACCACATGTTGTCTTTGATCTTGTACATATTTTGTTTCATTGGGTTTGGTTTAGTGTAACATCTCACTTCTACACCATTTGCATTTCATGTATCTTTAAACATTTTCTTTGAAAAGTTTGTATGTTTTCCTCTGTTGTTTAACTTATTGTACTGCCAACACATTTTTCCTGTTTCAGTTGTTTTGTATTTCTTGCCATTTACTTTTCTTTCTTGGTTTAAATAAAATTAAAACTGTAATTCCATTATGTCATTTCATTCTGGATCTAACTGCAGTTTTTCACCACAAAGTTTTCTCCAAACAGAATCCCTTCAGTTTATCCTCGTTTCACACAACAGTTGCAACATGTTTTGGTTTTTTGCCGTGTAAAGATCACTGGGCTGCAAAATTCCTGCACCAAATATGATCATAAAACTATAGCAGTTTTGTTTTAGAAAAGTTACTTCTTGTTTTCAAAGAGAGTTTGTAGAATAGTGTGTGTGGTAAACTGTATTTTTAGCAGTGGAGAATCAAGAAAAGTCATTTCTAATCACATTTAAATCCTACTGATTGGTGCATGTGCAAAAAAAAACAAAAAAACTTACCACACTTAGAAACTGGAAAAGCAAAATGGATGTCAAAAGCAGAATCCATGATTGACCTGTCAGTTATAATACATATAGTTTCATTAAAAAACAAATTCACTTCCAATTCATTTATTCTATGTTCATCCAAATATTCAGTAAATTATGGAGCAAAACAAACATGTGTCATAAACATGGACAGATTATCACCGTCTGCCTTCGTTTCTCTTTGCTTTTTGGTGCCAACATCCTGAAAGGTTTTGAATTAATGAGTTGCTGTGTTTGGAAGGTTGTCCATTTTCTTCAGGTGTTAAAATGTTTGAGCGAGTTCCTGCTGGAGCTCAGCACTTTCCAAAAGCAATAACACTGGAATAGTCTCACATTTTGTTGTGTTTTAAGCTGTAAGATGAATTGAGATTTTATGTGACAAATCAACAGAAACTTGTGCAGAGTTGTAAAAGATAATTTATATAATAGGAGTAAATTTTTATATTACTTGAAACTCGTGCACTCAGTCCCACTGAGTCAGCATTTTATAAAACCGCCAAAGTCCAGAGTTTTTTCAGCTTCTTTTTTGAAAAATGTCTTTGCCTCAGTAAGACTGGTGGATAACGTCTGTCATATTTAAGTCTTGCTGCACTTTCTTCCTCGTGAGGTTTAGGTCTGAACATTCAGTCACACAAACGACCCGGTTTAAACCGGTTTATTGTCACTGGTTGAATGTTGACCAGCTGACACGTCGAGTCATTTGCAGGGATTCCTCCAGGGCTTGTGTCTGGCTTTAAGGATTTTCAGAACTCCACCTTTTCTTTTAGAAAGGTGGAGGTGGGCATGCCAAATTTCACAGAAGTGTTTTTCTTTTTGAACAAGTTATCTGCATTATTATTTGTTAGAAAATAAAAGCTTTCTCTGCTTTTTGCAGGTAACAGAGCTTCTTGGGATGAGCAGATGATCGGATGTTTGGTTTGTTAAGAAAAACATTATTTGTAACGTGTTTAATTTCATCATGCTGCTTTCAGTCCTTTGGCATTAAACAATAAATTAAATCCACAAAAACAAAAACAGGAGACCTGGGAAGTGAGACTTTTTCATTTCCTAATTTTAATCTGTGGAGATTAAGAAAAGAGGAAAATGTTTCTTCTGGAATACTGTAGTTAAATCCAGATGTCCAGAACTCTGAGCGTTTTTCTATCCTTAAATTTAAACATTTCTTTGTTTTTGTCTTTATGGAGGAACCTGCAGAAGGTTGAGGTTACTGACCAGTTCATGACTCTCTGGCTCCTACATTTTCACAAACTGATTTCCAAAAGTAAATCTAAGATGTTGTGTAGGACTGTAGGCCCAGAAAAAGATATAAAACTATAAACTTTGAGTCCAGTTTGGAGATAAACACGTCAGGTTTCTAAGAGTTTTTGCTTTGCAAGATCTAACTTCACTCTCTCAAATTCAAATTTTATCATCTTGAATGCTTTTCAACATTCTCAAAATGTTCATTTTGTTTAACTTGTATTACCATAAGTGAATTTACATTTTACTTATGGACTTTAAGAGTAAAGCAGAGAGTAAAGCAGTTTTTCCTTTGGGTTTCATGTGAAAAGCTCCTGAAACCTCTGGGTCTTTTCTATACTTCATTCTCTATAGCTTAGTTTTCATTCCAGATTTGAAGATCCATCCATTTGCTGCCATCACTGATTTATGTCGTCCTGCACATGCAGCTTTCTGAAACGCTTTCTACAAACAAAGAAACAGCATTCACTGTTTGACAGGGTGGAGGAACTGTGATGCTGTGGGCCAAAACCGTTGCAATGAGAAATGACTGGGTGGTTCTGAATGATGATGGAATGAAAGCGCACCAACTCAGCAGGGATTCCTGACATAAAATCAACCAACTTTCAAATAAAACAGTGTAAAAAAGAACTTTCAAGTCTAACCTAAAAGAGCGTTTCCATTTCTGATCATAAATTTGACAAGTCATTTACAAGTTATTGTTTGGACAGCAAACAACTGAGAATCCATTCTGTGGACATCACCGTTGTTCCATTCTGCATGACTAAATCTATCAGTGCTTACAGTGCAACTGTGACAGAATTATTTCCCAATGTTCCCATCTGACCCGGCTTCGAACTGAACTCATCTACGCTGAACCGTCAGCCTGAAACAGAAACAAGAATGGCAAGTCTATAAAAATGATGTGTTTGGAAACCGTCCTGACAAACTTGTCTTTTAGGTTTATTTAACAGATTTTGCACTACTGAAAATGCACAAACATTGGATGAGGTTTCTAAAACACATCTGGGAGAAGATTAATTTGGTTTTCAGTCTGAATTTGTTCATTAGACAGTGAGGATATTTATTTATCTTTAGAGGAAATCTGTGCAGGTTTTCCATTTACCTTAAACTATATAAATATCCAGAGCGACCCGCTGCGGGTCAGCAGACTGACCGGACTGAATTATCTGCTGGAATTCAAACATATGCAACACATCTCTGCTCTCTCAAGTCAGTTTAAACAAAAGGAGAAAGAATGTGGAAACCAAACAGATGGCTCATGTTGTCGCTGTCTGAGCAAAGGCCGGTTCAGGATGAGTTAATGGAAATTCATTTTCTCTCATTTCTATTAACAGTGACTTTAGTTAACCTATATTATTTGTGTTATTATTTCTTTATGTAGATTTTGTTTGACCAAAGTGATTTTTCTTTTTCTGGGTTTAGCTCTAAAGTAACTTTACCAAAGAACTAATTCAATCCAGAATGACCGGTAGGAAATACATGCTAGTTCTGGTTTTATTTTCCTTTCTTTTTGTTGCTTTGACAATTTTCTTAAATGTGAAAAACTAAGAAGTCTGAATCTGAAAGCCCCTCACAGCCTGGGATCAGTTTCAATAATTTCATAGATGACCAGAAACACAGCAGGAATTGACAGGTTTTAACTAATAACTGAAACTATTTTTGCTTTTATGAGAAACTCTTCAGTGGAGTTAGATGGAGTTTTCTGAATGTTGGTTCATAGAGTTTGATCTTTTTGCATAGATAACCTTCTGTCTCGTCTCAGCCGTTGTAACCATCACACCTGAATCACTTTAGTCATTATCTATCTGCCTCCAGGTGTATATTCAGTCCAGGCAGCTGATGCTGCTTTTATTCCTGACCCGTTGTGGTTCTAAACATGTTTTTTTGGATCCTTTTCCATCATTTTTTGGTTGTTTCCTGTTTATTCTGCCTTTCATTTACTGTTTTCCAGCAGATAGTCTGAATTCCTGCTCTACAAACAAACAGCCAGAACCTAAAAGATGGATAAAAGGCTCAATAAATTTTAAAAAATGATGTGCGTCTGGTGCGCTCAGCACTGGGTCCAAGAGGATTTGGCTGGATGGGCCGGAGCCAGCGTTGGGCTCCCAACCCACACAACGTTTTATGGATGGAAATTACCAGGGATTTATAGATGCCAGAGGAAAATATTTTTTTTCTTTTTCAGATGTTTCTCAATGAACACAATAATTTTAAACAAATATTACCCTGTATGAAAACATAAATGCAGAATTACAGTAACTATGCCAGTTCTGGATCTGGGGATGAGTCTCTCTGTAATCCACCAAAATTAATATAAAAGGTGCAAAGCTGATGTCCAGCATACATGGGGTTAAAGTTGAACTATTTTTAAATGGTTGAATATTAAAGGTTTAAAACATTTTCAGCCAACATTTTAAAGTTTACACAAGATGCTTCCTGCACTTGTTTAAGTCCATCTGTGATGGGTTTCAGTGTAAAACTCCAGAGGAGCTGGACCTGGGAGGGTCCAGATGAAAATGTTTGCTGATGCTGCAGAACCAGAGCTGTTCATCACAACCATCCAAATTCTCAGGATGTTTCAGTTTATGTTGAATTGAGATGAAACCAAACAAAGATTATTGAAGCGTGAAATCAGGATGGCAAAACTCCAAAACATTTTCATCATTTATTGCATCTAATGATGCATTAAATGCATCATTAGAGCCTGATAGCATCTTGCCTGATCACAGTAATTTTGAACAGCTTGCTGGGAATGTGCTGTCAATTAATCTCTAAATTAGCATTGCAACACAGGCTAATGCACAACTGGATGGTTGATTAACATCAAATAGTGGTTATTATTCTACTTTCCTTTAAACTTCAGATGATTTTGTTTCCTTGTTTAAATCAAACAGTCATAAGTTTGAGCTTCTCTGCAGACTTGCAAACAAAACGAGTCAAAACCCCCTGAGGCTCGTCGCTCTGCTTTGTTTGTGCTTCACTGTGAATATTTCACTAAATGAAGAGAAACGAGGATCACTCCCACTCAGCTTACAGCTATCAATCTGCATGTAAATGTTGTGGATTTTATAATTGTAGTTGTTTTAAGATGACATAATGTTGAATGAACTCAGACTTGTGGGAAATAGTCTGCATGAAGCCACAGAGCTACATCATTTCACCCGAAACCATGAGCTCATTTTCATATTTAGTCTTATGACTTAAATTTACAACTTTCAGTCTGATTTATGTGCATTCAACAGTCCAAATTTTCTGTTGGCTTTCCAATTCAGCAAATCAAATTTAGACTTGCAGCTGGGAAACTCCACTAACCTACTTGGAGCAAAACATGAGGCTCACAAAACCACAGGCCAGATTGTGTCACACATTAAAAAGTGGAACAAATCATTGTTATATTTAAGCCGCTTTTCACATTTCGTTATTGTATTAAAGGTTTTGTTTGTTTCCACAGTCGTCAGGTTCTGCATGTCTATCCAGCAAACACTGAGGTGTGATAGAAGGAGCCCAAAGGAATCAGTGAAGATCTTCAGCCAAGAGAATCAGATTCATTCATTAGCAGAAGATTAAGACGTTTCACCTGTGCAATCATGAAAAATATCTCTGGAAGCAGTTCATAGAGGATCTTTGTTGGTAATCTTGTCAAAACCTGTTTAGGCAAAATCACTGATGAAGTTACAAAAGTTCATAACTTCATTTTCATTTACAACAAGAATCAAGGCATGAAAAAAGTAAAGGATGCTTTAAAGATGTAAAGGATCTTTAAAGATGTAAATTGTGCTTTAAAGATGTAAATTGTGCATGCATATAAGGAAAGACAGAAAGCTGAGTTCTGAATTTGAAATACAAAATGTACTTATTACTGTGTCAATAACCTCTGGTGTTGCATTCTGTGATTATGAGGAAGAGGAGAAGGAGAAAGAGAGGAAAATCTGTTAGAAGCTCATAAAATGAATTATGGTTTAATTTTCAGTAGTTGAATGTTAACATGTAAAATACATCAGGCTTTACATCAAAAATGATTTTGCATTTATGAAGATGATTTTATTTAGTCCATTATTGCTAAATAAGATATTGAGACATATTATGAAAAACAAGTTTTAACAGTTTTGAATTGACAAAGTATCTAGAATCAAACTGTTTGCATAAAGACATAAAACTGCAATAGCTAGAATTATTAAAAAATGAGCAGCTACATTCATAACATTTTATAGAGGCCTGTTAAAGTCTGACAGGTTTTCACTTTTGGTCAAGAGTAAATTCTGGCAGTTGATGAGCAAAGCAGGATCTGCAGCCCAGATGATTCAACTCGTTCTGCTGCTGATTGATGGCCTGAAAAATAAGAGCAGAAACTTTAACTGGGTTCTTGTCTCTCCTTTTCAGGTCAAACTCACTTGAACAGATGATTTATCTGCAGACTAAAACTTCCAATTTCCAGTTGAAAGATGATGTCTCTGGAAATATTAGAACCAAGTTAAAATGCTGAGCATTAAAGCAGAGTGATCAGCATGTAGATGGTACAGATATGAATGATCCCTCTAAAAGTCCTTTTGTGGTCGTGTTCACCCAAACTGCAAAACAACTATTGTCCTGTCAGGTGGACATCGATTAGCTTCTCTTGTTTTTAGGTGATTCTCTTTTCCGAAGCCAGATATCTATATTTTATCTGCTATCGTTTGTTAAAGGCTGGGTGTAACTGGAGTGTAGAACTGGAAGTAACTTTTTTTATTATTGTACATTAAGAAGAACAGTAAAATCAAGTTTTTGATCAGGGTTTTGCCGACTATATGACATGTGGCCCTTTTCCTTCCCCCTCAGCTGCAGCCTGGTAGCAATCAACCGGCTGCTTCTGGTTTAGTAATCACCTCCCAAACAAACAGCTTTCAGTTCTCTTTTTCAGATGATAATGGAGTTCAATAGAGAGGTTTTCTAACATCTTCACCTTTACTAAAAACCAAAGTAATGCTCTAATTCTGGAGAATTGCTGTGAAGATCCATCTGTCTTTTCCACAATGAGAAAATCTGCCATTTTGTAAGATCTAATCAGAAACTGAAGCACATAATAGTGTTTAAAATACTTCAGACACCCCAACAAGCAGTTAAACCAGTGTTATTATGTTCTCCACTATGCAGTGATGCCAGGATGCTGAACGACTCTGGGAGGGTTTGGAAACTTTATTTAGATTCAAGAGCTCAGCATCTTTCCACGCGTTGCTTCAGTTAATATTAAATACATTCATTTTTATTCAACATCAGTGAAACTACAGCGAGGCAGTAAAGCAAAATGTAACTGAAGAAACTAACTTGTACTTATTTACTTAGCACTTTTTTCCCTATTGATTATTTCATAAAGTTTTCATCTTTGTAGCTGTTTTTGTGTGTCACAACACATCCTGACCAGGCTGGTTTATTTTAGCTTGAATTGCCAGGAAAGAATAAGGCATAAAATTTTTTAATTTCTTATTTTTATCCAATGTGTAGTTTTGTTTTTTTTGTAGCTTTTTTCAATGGTAAAGAAAGTTTATCAAAAGGAGTCAGTTTACCTGATGCATTATAGATGTTGCTCAGTAACAATAGTATCTCTCACTATTGTGAATTAAACTGTTTGTCTCCCAGTTCGCTATAAGTTCACTGTACAGAAAACATCCTGAAACATTTATATACCATCATGAGCTGAACTAATTGCGTCGGGCTGAACATCGGGCTCACTGACCTCAAACGCTCTTTCATCTGATTTCCAGCTGCGGTCGATTAAGCAGCTTCTGTGCTGCAAAAGGGAAACGGGGAAGATTGGGAGGAGCTTGGCTTGTTTTAATTGGTAGAAACATTTCCGGTTAGGAAGATGGATGGCAGAAGGAAGCTCTCTGCCTCAGCCTTGGCTCATGAAGAGCTCATTGTTGCAGAACGAAGCCGGATCTGGGGATCGTACCACAGATTGACCTCTGATGTCATAAATGTGGAAAGAGATGGTCAGTTGGTGGGGTGTGTTATAATATCACCATAAAGACAAAGAGGAGAGGAGGGCCACAGGATAAAAATGACATTTTTCAAATATTGACTTGGAATGAAGGTTAACTGGAGCATCATCTGTTGTAATCAGCGCTCAGTAGGAAATATTGCAATCCCTCACAAAAGAACATTATGTAGGCAAAGTACAAAAGATTTTATATATTTCTAATATTAAAAATGGGAAAAGTTCTTATTTTATGACAGTATAAAATGTGGTATTTTAACTTGTGCATGTTTCCACTATAGAGATTTACTAGCATGTTGTGGTTGGTTGCTTTTTCAAGACAAAAATATTAAAATTACAAAAGGCCTGTTTTTAATCTGCAGGATACTGGAAAAGAGAAATCACATTTATTACTTAACAAATCAACAAATGTACAGTTTAAATCAGTAACCTTTTTTTTACACTGCACCTGTTTAAACTAACATGGTCTGATTTTATTAGACCATTGGCAATATTCACACTGCCAAGCCAAACAAGTGTGAATATTGACCTTAAAGCAAATCAGTTTGTTTGTTTTAACTAATGAACTGCAAAAACCTTTTTTAACCTGCTTTAATGTTCACTTGAATCTGTTTAATCTCAACTTTTCAGTCAGAACATTTCTGACACTTCAAACTGAGTTCAGTCAGGACAGTTAAATCAGTTCTCCTTTCACCAGTCTTGCTTTCAGTTACTGAGATTAGGAAAGTTTGGATGGTGGCTAGAAGAGCTTATGCTACACAAACACATGTTGTTCAAACTGTCAGTTGCTACAGGAGACGACAAAAATGAAACGCTGATTGGTGCACGATTCACCCTATACGACAGTAAGATGCTGTCGTATTTGTGTTGCCTTAATGTTCGCTCTGTGTGGTTTTATGTTACAGCAAACATTTTTGGGGGGATATTGAAAAAATAAATGTTGCATATTTGTTATATAACCATGATAGCAATGAAGATAATCTCATCTTACAGTAAGATGAGATTCAAAGAGTCATTTTAAATGGTTCCAACAGCACGGCAGGCTATCATGTGATTTTCAGATCATTTTATATCAAATAACTATTTTAACTTTGTAATCTGACATCTTGAATTTGGGCATCTGTTTCTTTAAGAAGCTCCTACTCTTTAAGACACTGATCATCATATAAAGCTCAAAAATGTATTTTGATACTTATAATTAGCATTAATTTTAAGTCTTTAAATCTGTAAAGCATGATTTCCACATTACCTGGATCCATTTGGCGCCACATTACAATGTGCCATGTGTTATTTATGTTTAATAATAATGGCCTGTTCCATTCTGTCACCATATTTGCTGAATGTGTGGATCTGTTTCAATGCAGGACTCTGTTCCACTCTCACCTGGACTTCTTCCACTTCTAAACAGTAAAAGTCTGAACCTCAGGATAAAAGCTGCAGCTGTCAGACAAAAGTAAATGGAGTCATTCTCCAAATCAAGGCCAGCTCACTGCACTGCTGCAGTTGTAACCCAATTACTCCCAGGCCACGTTTTCAGAGCCGGGACGTCCTGCAGCAGAGGGAAGCCCTTCTTTCTGCTCTGCAGCCACCCTATAAAAACTCAGCAGGCAGAGAGAAAGAGAGTGGCACAGACAGAACGATGAAAACCTGCAAGCGCTGCGCCTCATGACTTCAGTGTAAAGATATCTTCAAGTATTTTGGCCTTGAGTGAAAGCTGGAGCTGCAGCCTCTTTGTGCATATGGAAAATGATTGATGATTCTAGCAATCATGGAAATTCAACCACAGAGGTGTGACTAAATGATTTACTTTAGTTTTTTAAAGAACGTTAAAATGTATATTATTTTTAAAACATTGAAATGATCTGATTAAAAGGATGTAAAACCACTATTTTATAAAGAGGAGAGGAAAGAAGAAAAGCACAGAGTAAAATATAGAGAGCCAGTTAAACTAAAGGAGACTCCACATCTATAAAGCAGAAACACGTGTGGTTTTCAGTGGAGTTTTTGTGTGGGGTAATTAATGAGGTGAGGATGAGGTCTTGTTGTGTGTGGGTGACTTTACAGTCTTTGCAAATTAAACTACCGCAGTCGTCCTTCCACAGTTACTCTCTGAGCTGACAGACAGTATTTATCCCTAAAGGTCAGAGGAAATGTTATTAAATAAATGTGGTGAGATGGCATTCTAGTTTTCTTTAACACATTTCATTAAAGGGCAATCCAAATTGACCAGAAACATGTTGCTAATTACCAGTGGCAGGCCCTGCTGTGAGTTTAGTGTTTTACAAGCCTTTGTATAAATGAACAGAATTTATTAAAGTTGAGTTACAGTTTAATCTGTTGTCGTTTCCAAAGATACTGAAACATTTTATCTGTTGCTAATTTGGAGTTTTACTTCCTTACAGGTCCTGTGTAGTCCCCTGAGGTCTTCATACAAAACAGTTTTTCAAATTAGGTTACAGTTGGAGTCTTTCCAATATAAACTGACTGTTCAAAGTTTAATTTGTCATTTTCCTTTCACTTCAAAATTATGCACCACATGATGAGGTTGAAAACATAATAAAACTCTTCAAAATTTTAGATTGTAATGTGACAAAATGCCAAAATGTGTAAAGGTATCAAGGCTTTTGGAAGATATCAGTGTGAAATATTCTAAACTGGTAAACAGTTACTTTTTTCTACATGCAAAACATATTCTAAATGTTGTTAATATAAATAAGTAGTCTTACTTCAGCTTCAGCTTAACACATAATAAATGTGTCTTTAAAAAACCTGAAACTTGACAAAGGGTCAAAAAGCAGTGAGTGAAAATAGATTGATAACCAAAACTGCAGGTTTTCAGATCTCTGTCGCCACCACGTGGTCAAATGTGAGCATTGAAACAAACTAAGCATAGAAATGGGAAGATGCAGGAAAATTTATGTTATTTCAAAAATAAAATGTAATGAAAGAAAATCCAGTAAATGATCAATGTCTGTCAACATCCAAACAGAGGAGAGAGTAAGTAGGAGTACAGAAACTGGCAGATGGCTCACAGAGTCACTACTGCCATCTAGTGGTAGCCTTCAGTATGACACCACAGACCACAAAAGCTATCAGTTTTTTATTTGTGTGCTTTAGAAGATTAGATTTATGTAATACACAATGCACAAAATCTACTATGAACAGGTGAATCTTAACAAATCAGAATAAGAATCAATAGTTTTTTGTAGAAATTCAGTTCATAAAGTGATAATAAATCTGATTTTATACAAATTTGTAACACGAAGTGATGTTTAGTGTGTATTTCTACTTATTTTGATTATTTTGGCTCACAGTTCAAATGATCCTCTCCATAAACCATGTAAATACAAAGAAATATCAACTACTGTGTAATTTTTCATTAGCTGGCTGCTCTTATCTTGCTCTTGATGAAACATCGGACCAACATCAGCAGCTATCGTAACATCATCACTGACTGTGGAGACGAGGCTTTAAACTATATGATTTCCACATTAAATGCAAAATTTACTTTCCTTTGAAAAGAATGTTGTCGTGATTTGTTAGACTGAATTTAATTTTCTCTTTCTGGTGTTTTGAGGATTATTTTTGTGATTTTTCTAGCACAATCTGTGACTTTGGTTTGCCCTTCATGAAACGGATAAACCCACAAAAGGTGAAATCAAACTTAATCTCTTATATAGGATTTCTGAATTTTACTTTTATGAAAAAAAACCCTATGGTAAATATTAATTTAACAAAACTAATTCAAAACACAAAAAGTGAGAATAACTGGGCTAACACAAGGAATTAACTAAAAAATAAAGAAAGAAAAGAGAAATAAATTATTTGTTCCTAAATATTATTTTAGTAAATAGATTCAGTCACTTATACAAGTTATCGTTGCTGCTGGTCTTTATCCAGTGTTATTTCCAGTTTATTGCTCCTCTATTTATTCAACTTTTTTCTCATCATTTCAAATTTTTTCTTGTCATTTCATTTTTAATCTCAGAACAAATAAATACCAGACCCTTTTATTTTCTTTTATGTGATCCTAAGGCAGCAGTTAGACTCTAAGCACAAACAACTTTCTCTTGTTCAACAGATTCAACTTATTTTATTGACTTTTATTGTTTTTCAACATTCTTACAAATCTGATATCATTGTTTTATAACAAAATAGAAAATGTTTAAAATACATATTCTGTATTATAAAATAATATGCAACAATAATCTGTAAATAGTAAAATATGGAGTCTAATGCATAACACATAGATGAAATCCTATTTGAAAATCCAAAAAAATGATTGCAAAAATTACTTTTAAGACTGTAAGAGAGAAAGCAAAATATATGTCTAATACACAAGTAAAGGCTTCATGTTCACAGGCGACACTCAGCAGCTTCCTAACCATCCGTCTTTCTGGCAGCCTGATTTACTCTGACATCTGAGTAAACTATTTCCTCCTCAGCTCCACCTGAAAGAAGCAAAATAGACACAAAATAAGGGACATCAATTACTATTAATGCTCTTCAGAATAAAAAACATTTCAGCGATGTTATTTTCTCACCTTCTGTGATCGTTGTGGGGATTCTTCTTATTTTCTGTTTAAACAGTTTGATACCAAGAAACAAAGCCAAAAGAAGAAGTAGAGCAGTTGCACTTGCTAAGATCCTCAAAGCTAGAAAACGTGTTTCTAGAAAAAAACAGACATCAAGTCATGAGAGATATTTATGTACCATGAAGACTTTTTTATTTGAAAATGGAAGAATAAATTATGCAGAACATGGAGGAGGCTGTTCTGACAGGGGAAGCTCTGACTCTTGGAAACTGCAACTCTGCAAAGAAGCTGCACTTCGAAGGAGTTTTGAAGCTGAATGGTTGCCATGGAGACTAAAGGACTTCTCAAACATGCATGAAAGAATTAGCTGATTTTACATAACACTGCCCCTTTAAAGAAAATGTAGACAAAAGGGAAAATAATCCAACTAAATATAAGAATGAAACACATTACCTTCACAACTTGAAAGCTGGATGATGGTCTGTTTACTGCTGACGCTGTTCTGAACTTTACACTCCAGGTTTCCTTCCAGTTGACCATGTAAACTGATGGTGACACTTCCATTATTTGCACGGGCTGGTTGAGTGTGTAACTCTTTATCCAGAGAAAAAGAGAACAGTGTGTGTTCTCCCTCTGCTGAGCAGCTGACTGTCCTCTGCTCTGGTGACAAACATTTCTGAAACATGGCAGGTTGTGAAACTGGAGCTGAAAGACAAACATAGTTCAGAGTTTTTGTTTGTTTTTCTGTGCATCATTTAAGAAAAATAATTATTTCCCCACATTATTTAATATCCCATGTCATGGGTTAAATTGTAAATTACAATAATTCTTACAAAATGCATTTACATACCTTTGAGGATAAAATAAGTTATGCACAGCACAAAACAATAAATATTATCCCTACCTATAATCTGAAGACTGATGTTGATTGCCTTGATGCTTTTACCATTCTGATCATGTAGCTCCAGCTGATAAACTCCAGAGTCATGCTGTGTGATGTGTTCACACTTCAGTGCTCCATTTTTGACGAATTCACAGGATTTAATATAGTTTGAATTTTCTTCCTTACATCTGCTGTCTAAACACTTAAAAATCATATTTTTATTTTTCATCAATTTAATGTTTGCAGTTTGAACTGGAAGGTAAAATGTCATTGGTTCTCCTGCTGCTCCATAACATTGACATTCTTTATCACATTGAGTTATGTTGCATTCTGTTGTCCCTAAATAGATTAAAAACAAGCAGATCACAAGTTTACAAGATAATAGAAAAACATTGAAATGTCATTGATGTTTATTTGAAATGCAAAACATCCATTTTAATGGAAAATATATGCTATATAAATATAGCCAGTGCTAAGTATTGTTAAAGGACAAAATCAGTATTACAAACTATAATCCCTGAAGTAAATTTCATTTATATCTTGGACTTAGCAATTCTAAATAAACTGGTTTGAGTAACTTAAACTTGAATAATTGAGTTAAATGTACCTGTTGCTAAGATCACTGGAGCCAGAAATGGCATTATCATGCAGATGAAAATCATTGTCTGTGAAGACAAGAAAAATTATGATCAAATAGTTATACATAACAGATTATGGATAAATATTGATGAATGGATGCATTTGTATTTCAAACATGTTATCACTGAGTGACTTCATGCAAAAATCTTGTGAAATTGGATAAGATATAAATCATCCTGCAGAGCTTCTGGTGAAGCATTCTGCACCATTCTAACATTTACACATTACCTAACAAAATGTGTTATTGGAGGAAACAATATCGACACATAATTTCATATTTTGTTTTTGATTGATTATTTATTAAGTTTTTGTTTTTAATTCTTACACATCCACATAATTTATTTTTGTTTGTATGATGACATCATGTCCACAAATTAAATCTGATCAAAATGTTCTCTGTATTTAAGTTGATTTTTAATATTTTCTTGCTTGAATAATTTTGTGGATGACTACATTTAGTTTCTCTTTGGATTAAAATATATTGAAGTGTTACTCTTTCAACTTCAACAGTTTTCGGGGAATCGGCCCACATCTGGTTTAAGTGAAGATCAACAAAACTTCTTTTTTAATCAGTCTGTCTTTTTCAGAGGAATCTCTGACAAAAGGCTCATATCATGTTAGAGTCTGCAGGCTTTCAATTAAAAGTTTTCTACATGGAAACAAATTGTTTTGTGTTCTGATTTTAATTTTCAGGTCAATAAAAAACTTTTAAAACATAAACCTGTTAATGCCATCAGCCAAGACAAAGAGGTTTTGTTATTGCAGACTGTAATGTATGATAATGTTCCTGTATTCACTCAAATCTCATGATCCTCATCTTGTTTTTCAATCTCAGTGCCGCGACGTTTCTGCTGTCGGCTGTTTCACCAAAGATCTTACAAAACTGCTTTACTTCACAACAAGGAGCTGAATGTTAAGAACTATAGTAAAGATTACATTCAAATTTAATGTGTCATCTTTAACATTTTCTATGTAGTGTTTATTGTGTTTTATTTCTTTAATATCAGTTAATAAAAATTCAAAATTTCTTTATTGGTGCAAAAAAGATTTGAAAGTGTGTAAAAATACATTCACATCTTAAATTAAGAGAGAAACTAAATTTGTAACAGTTAAATCAGCTGTGTAAAACACTGCCTCCAAAACAAAACCCAAATAAATAAATGAACCAATAAAAAATATTAAAGTTTTTGGTTTGATTGACAGGATAATTTCATTCAGCTGGGTTGAATCTGCATAGGCGCAATATATTTTTAGTAAAAAGTGAAACTCACCAGAGTAGAAATAATGTTTTTCAGACTTGCATGCGATAGGAGATCGTCGTCTGTGAAGAGGCTGGTTAGTTTTCCGCTCACTGCAGGGAGGTTGAGCAGAAACCTTATCTGTGGTCTGCAGGGAAGTGAAAAAGTTGCTGAGCTAATGACGACTGAGTGGCTTCAATTATTACCTAAAATGCAATATTCATATCAAAAATATTGTGCATTTCACTAACTTTTTGTTAATGTGTGAGGATTACAGCAACATCAAAATTTGTTTGAAAAACAAGTGTAATGCTTGACCTTTAGTCACAATGCATTAACCCACTTTACACAGAAATGCTCCACACTAAGGTCATGTTTAATGCCAGAGATTGTTCCACAAAGAATTACCTGGCCAGGTGAAACTCTGATGATAGTGTCTCATCGTTAAAAGAACACAACAAAGTTCATGAAATAATAGAGAAAACATTAAAATTTGTAATAATTGGTTACAGGTAACATTGAGTTTTCATTGTTGTTTGTTTTCTGTTTATTTATAATTTTCTGTTTGGAGAAATACAACAAAGAAATAAAAATTGTTCCTACTGACAAAACCAAGTCCAGCTCGTAAGACTGTTCTTTTAACACCTCATTATGGAAACATTGTCAAATTATTTATTTTTTCTGAAACTTAATTAAGTACATTGCAGTCATTAAATGGAATTTATTCAAATTAACATGCATTTATACAATCATGAGTAAACTTACATTCATTTCAATCAGCTTTAACAGTTTAATATTCGTCCTTTTGGCTTCATGTCCTTTTAATTAAACGGTTTTAATTTGTGTAAAAGAAGTGCAACCTCAAAACTGAAAAGCTATTTTAGGTTTGAGGCATTACTTGTTAAAACCACGACATTTTCCATTCTCTGTTTGTGTGCTGACTGCGAATCACACCAGCCTGTTTATTCTTGGTATTAAAAGAGTAAAGGCTTGTATTTGAATTGGTGCACAAAGGGTGTTGTTGTTGTTAATGTTAACACATGTAGAAACTGAGAACTTTAACATCTGACCTTCATTTGCCCAGCATAGCAAAAGTGTTCAAATCTCCTGAATCTTTTCACGTTTTGTCACATTACAAACACAAACCTCATGTGTTTAACTTGGTTTTGATACGACACTTCAACACAGAGCAGTGCACAACTGTGAATAAGACGATAATAGAAGAAAAATCACACCTAGTTAATAACTAGAGACAATCATTTATAGATTTAATCCATGTTAAAAAGAAGACCTCAAATGTTTGTTGGCAAACATAAGTGAACAAACAGCATCACGAAGACCAGGAAACAGTTTTGGCATTTAAATCTGTGTAGGGAAAAGGTTGCAGGACTCTGACTGAGCAGCTTGAGTCCACTGCTCTGGGTAGTGAGAATCACTGCCCACTGCTCTGGGCAGTGGACTCAGAGCAGTGAGTCCACTGCTGGTTTCTGGGCAGTGGTTCTCAAACCTGCCCTGCATGCTTTAAATGTCTCTTTGCTTCCAGACACCTGACTGAAGGAATGAGTGATTCACAGACTTCTGCAGCAGTCGACGGCTGCAGAGGAAGTCATGCAGTCATTTGACTCAGGTGTGCTGCAACTGAGACACATCTGAAACATGCAGGGGTTTTGGAGGACTAGGTTTGGGAACCACTGCTAGAGGAGGCAGCTCACCAGTTATCGATTTTAATGGGCCCTCCTGCAATAAGCTCCAATGAATTTCACCTGCTGTGGAGGCTTTGCATCTGCCTGGTGTTGGAATCTGACCTGCTTTGGACTGGATACGTGACGTGAGGCAGGGAGGTTGAGTCATGGCTGAGTTGGGGTATTGAGGACCTGCGTCTCGCCCTTTGCCCTCTTTGGACTGGAAGCGACTGCTCCTGTGCTTCACTGATGACCTACTTCTTTGTGGGCCACATGGTGCCCTGGGCGGTGCCTTGTGTCAGCTGCATCTCAATGCATTGGGATGTCATGCAAAAGGAAATTGATTTGCTATTCAAGCCAACAAGGGAAGTCATACATTTATTACACAGAGCAATTTATTTCAAACATCTATTTGTGTTAGCATTTATATTACTGCATGCCTCTAATGGAAACCCAAAATTAGGTTTCTCATAAAATCTGCAGAAAACACTAATAAAATAGAAACTAGATTTCCATACATTGTGCTGCATGCACTCAATACTTAGCTGGGGCTTTGTTTGTATGATTTACTGCATCAATGTAGCAAGGCATGGAGATCATCATTCTGCAGGAATGCTGCGGTGCTAAAGAAGCTAATGTTTTACACATGGGGTGCAGCTTACACATCACACCACAGTGTATTGTGCAGGTAGAGGAAGCAAAAGTTTAATTAGCTCAGTGCTTTGAAAAACATTGAGTATGTAGAACAATGCATGGTGTAGAAATATTGGATAATATTGCAATGGTGGCTGCAATCACCACTAGATGGCGTTGTGGCTTTAGGTTAGCTGAAATCATTTTGAAGACAACAAGGATCAACTTCTGATTAGTCACATGAACAGTTCACATGTTACATATATAAGGAAACAGATGTAAAAACAGAAGTCAGATCTCCACACTGAGAAAATATGTTGCAGGTATTTTATCTGGAAGCATGAATATGCAACAGAAGAATTTCACACTAAATCAAGCATTTGCATAAAAAGTGTTGCATTTATTGTCCCGTTTCATTTGTTCAACAGTTCAACATTCACACTGGTAGTCAGACTTTCATTCGCTGTGGTTAACACCCAAACCATTCAGCTTCTAGGCTGGCCAAGTCACACGGACGTCTGAGTACACACCTTCATCATCGACAGAAAGAAGTTAAAAATAGGAACACGTCAGTTTATCAAACACACTCGCATAAAAGCCCACATACATCCATACATGCAGTAATTTGATCTTTTACCTTCTCTAAGAGCTGCACTGCGTCTTTTCTTACTGAAACATTTGAAACCAAGAAACAAGGCTGCAAGAAACAGCAGAACAGAGGACACACTTGATATCATAACCACACTAGTTACAGCATTTGGGTCTAAAAAAAGAAGCTCATTTGTCAGAAAAATAGTTAAAATCATTGTCCAGACAGATTTATTCAGCAAATATGACTAGAGAGAAGGAACAATGGAACTTTGTAAAGAAAGAATAATAAAAAAAACTGTGCAGCTTGTTGGGTGGATAACTTCTTTTCGCTGCTGGCCTTGTTCTGAATGACACACAACAGTTTTCCTTCTGACTGACCATGTAGGCTGATATTAACATTTAAAAACACTTTCATTTTTCCACTCTCAACTTCTGAATTGCTGTCCAAAAGCGAAGAGACCTCCACATCGTCGCTCTTTGCTGAGCATCTCACTGACATTGTGGTGACAGACATGTTTGAGTCACGGCGAGGTGTGATACAGGAGCTGACAGACAAGCACAAAGTCACATTTAGTTAATAAAGTTGACAATAAATGTACATTTCAATGCAACATCTGAACAGAACACCAACATTTTGTATGCAAAAATGGATGTTTTTATTACCAAGAATGTGAAGATTGAGTATATTTGTCCTCAGGAATTTGCCAGAGGAGGATGAGTCTGAGTAATTCTTTGTTGTTTTGACAGTCTTCAATGTCCCATTTTTGAAGTATTTTGAAGGTTTTTCATCATTGATCAACTTAAAATGTCATACCTCATGTCTTTTGAGAGTTGCGAGTTCTCCAAACAGGACATATCAGCAGTTTGGGTTGTTTTTCATTTCATTTTCATTGAATATATATAATATAATAAGTTCAACTTCATGATATGTAATTATATTTATTGAAACTTGAATAACTGCTTAAAATATTAAATGCACCGTTTGCCAAAGCTGATGTTCCCAGATTATGTAGATCAACATAAACACTCCAGCCACATACAGTTGGATTCCATCAAATACATATTTAGAGATGTGGAGAGAAAAAAACATTTGCCATTAGTCTTTAGTTCTAATGGCAAATTAGCAAAGCAAAGCAATTCGGTGTCATAGCAATGAGGGCAAGAAAAAGGAATCAAAGACAAACAAACCCATATGAACTTTTTTATTATTGTTTTAGTTGAACTGTATTCTCACTTCTGTCTACAAGACAGAAAAAGATCTGACGTTCTGAACCGCCTTATTCCCTTATCCCCCAAAATCAAATTTCTTTAGTCTCAATTATCTATTTCCTCTTTATGTATGCATTTTGAAAGAAAATGAAATGCCAACTGAATCTACTATGGTAAGATAACTCCAGAATCTAAAATTAATTAATTTGAAACATATAATAATAACATATGCTCAATGGGTGAGACATAATACATTCTGAATGGTCAAATGAAATTGAGATCAAATATGTACAATCTTGAGGTGAAAGTGCTGATATTTAGGTTTATATTTTGCTACCTGGGATGAAACACACACAGATATTCTACACAGCATGCAGCACATGGGGCGCGGGGTCCGCTCCGGGCCCCACATGGGGCGCGGGGTCCGCTCCGGGCCCCACACGGGGCGCGGGGTCCGCTCCGGGTCCCATGGGTTGTGAAGTCAGATGACTCTTTCTGCAAACTGGATGGTTTGGGTTTCACCACAAAGACCAAAAGTCATGGCGAGTTTGAATAGTGGCCTGTAAAAAAATATTGCTTTTGTTTGTTTACTTAAAATATAAGAAACATATAAGTGTTTGATTTGGTGTAAGATTCTTCTGTTGCACACTGAAAACTGAAAACAATACTGAGAAACACCTAAAAAACCTGCACTTTGCCTCCTACTCTACCACAAGATTAAACCCCTACCCTACTCTGCAACATATTTTTTTCAGTATGGGGATCAGAGTTCTGTATTTGCATCTGCTTCCTGTAATCATTCAGCCCCAAATATAGTGCATCTTAAGTGTTTTTATCATCTTGTTGCTGAGATGCAGAAATATCTCATTTTTTCCCCTTTCTTCAATTTTTGTTTCTGTGAGGATTTGAGTTTTTCTGTGTTTATTTTAGGTTTCTGTGTCCAGTGTGTCTCCATGTTGTCCTGTCTACCCCTTGATTGTTCCCAGGTGAGTCTCGTTCTGTGATTATCTTCTGTGTATTTAAGCCACCTGTGATCTTTGTTCCTTGTCTGGTCCTGGGTCTCTGTCAAGTCTGTGTGTCTAATTTCCACCAGTTGCTACCAGTTTGTCTGCCTCATCTCACCATAACTCATGACAGTTTCTTTGTTGCCTTTCTAAAATGAAGGAAATTATCAGTAGTAATAGATCTCAATATCACTTGTAGCCCATAATAAAATATTTAAATATTTTCTCTGTATTATTTCACAAACATAAACTTGTCTAAACTCAGCATGTTCATGTTCTTTTAATGTATTTCAAATATTATGACAGACTAACTTCAAACTTTTACCTCGTCAGGTAACTCTTTCTGAAAAGCTGTTGTGAGGATTTGATTTCTTGTGTGTATTTTGGTGTTAATTGAGTCTGTGTTGTCGTGTCTACCCCCCCTTGATTTTTCACAGGGTGTCTCATTCCCTCACACATTAACAAAAGTTAACAAAATGCACAATATTTTGGTACTGATGTTTGTCCGGTTCTGTCCGGTGAGAAAGATGAAGCCACTCAGTCGTCATTAGCTCAGCAACTTTTTCACTTCCCTGCAGACCACAGATAAGGTTTCTGCTCAACCTCCCTGCAGTGAGCGGAAAACTAACCAGCCTCTTCACAGACGACGATCTCCTATCGCATGCAAGTCTGAAAAACATTATTTCTACTCTGGTGAGTTTCACTTTTTGCTAAAAATCTACAGGCAATGTAACCATTACAGCCCAGCCCAAAAGATAATGCATATTGTATAAGTAGTTTGGTTGAAACATTTTTTAAACTACTTAGTAAGATTATTATGGTTATCCAGATGCGGCCCAGTTGAATGAAAACGTCAAACCAAACAACACTTAAATATTTTGGCTTTTGTTTTGGAGGTACGGTTTTACAGAGCTGCTTTAAATGTTGTTTAGAGTTTCTCTCTTAATTTGACCAGCCAATATATTTTTGTTTAAAAATCTTTTTAAGAATTGTATGATTTTACTTGTCTTCTATCTAAAAATTTTCAGTGTCAATCATATTTACCAGATAACATTTAATGATATGATTTCCATAATATAACATAATAACATGATTTCCATATTTTAATGTCACATTTTTAAAGTCAAACAAAAGAGGTGAGTGTATTTTTATAAACATTCAGGTCATTTCAGCAATAATTAACCAATTTATTGTTTTTATTGTCAAACTCCTCAGTAATTAGTTGATCTGACAATAAAGAAATAAAACACAATAAACACTACATAGAAAATGTTAAAGATGACACATTAAATTTGAATGTAATCTTTATTATAGTTCTTAACATTCAGCTCCTTGTTGTGAAGTAAAGCAGTTTTGTAAGATCTTTGGTGAAACAGCCGACAGCAGAAACGTCGCGGCACTGAGATTGAAAAACAAGATGAGGATCATGAGATTTGAGTGAATACAGGAACTTTATCATACATTACAGTCTGCAATAACAAAACCTCTTTGTCTTGGCTGGTGGCATTAACAGGTTTATGTTTTAAAAGTTTTTTATTGACATGGAAATTAAAATCAGAACACAAAACAATTTGTTTCCATCTAGAAGACTTTTAATTGAAAGCCTGCAGACTCTAACATGATATGAGCCTTTTGTCAGAGATTCCTCTGAAAAAGACAGACTGATTAAAAAAGAAGTTTTGTTGATCTTCACTTAAACCAGATGTGGGCCGATTCCCCGAAAACTGTTGAAGTTGAAAGAGTAACACTTCAATATATTTTAATCCAAAGAGAAACTAAATGTAGTCATCCACAAAATTATTCAAGCAAGAAAATATTAAAAATCAACTTAAATACAGAGAACATTTTGATCAGATTTAATTTGTGGACATGATGTCATCATACAAACAAAATATGAAATTATGTGGATGTGTAAGAATTAAAAACAAAAACTTGAATAAATAGATCACATCAATGCAAAAATTATACATTTGTGCAGAATAAACTCTTTCTGATATTGTTTCCTCCAATAACACATTTTGTTAGGTAATGTGTAAATGTTAGAATGGTGCAGAATGCTTCACCAGAAGCTCTGCAGGATGATTTATATCTTATCCAATTTCACAAGATTTTTGCATGAAGTCACTCAGTGATAACATGTTTGAAATACAAATGCATCCATTCATCAATATTTATCCATAATCTGTTATGTATAACTATTTGATCATAATTTTTCTTGTCTTCACAGACAATGATTTTCATCTGCATGATAATGCCATTTCTGGCTCCAGTGATCTTAGCAACAGGTACATTTAACTCAATTATTCAAGTTTAAGTTACTCAAACCAGTTTATTTAGAATTGCTAAGTCCAAGATATAAATGAAATTTACTTCAGGGATTATAGTTTGTAATACTGATTTTGTCCTTTAACAATACTTAGCACTGGCTATATTTATATATCATATATTTTCCATTAAAATGGATGTTTTGCATTTCAAACAAACATCAATGACATTTCAATGTTTTTCTATTATCTTGTAAACTTGTGATCTGCTTGTTTTTAATCTATTTAGGGACAACAGAATGCAACATAACTCAATGTGATAAAGAATGTCAATGTTATGGAGCAGCAGGAGAACCAATGACATTTTACCTTCCAGTTCAAACTGCAAACATTTCGACAAAGATTAAGTTGATGAAAAATAATGAAGTACTTTTCAGATCTGGAGACAAAACACTTACAGAAACAACTTTGAAGAACATTAAATCCTGTGAATTCGTCAAAAATGGAGCACTGAAGTGTGAACACATCACACAGCATGACTCTGGAGTTTATCAGCTGGAGCTACATGATCAGAATGGTAAAAGCATCAAGGCAATCAACATCAGTCTTCAGATTATAGGTAGGGATAATATTTATTGTTTTGTGCTGTGCATAACTTATTTTATCTTCAAAGGTATGTAAATGCATTTTGTAAGAATTATTGTAATTTACAATTTAACCCATGACATGGGATATTAAATAATGTGGGGAAATAATTATTTTTCTTAAATGATGCACAGAAAAACAAACAAAAACTCTGAACTATGTTTGTCTTTCAGCTCCAGTTTCACAACCTGCCATGTTTCAGAAATGTTTGTCACCAGAGCAGAGGACAGTCAGCTGCTCAGCAGAGGGAGAACACACACTGTTCTCTTTTTCTCTGGATAAAGAGTTACACACTCAACCAGCCCGTGCAAATAATGGAAGTGTCACCATCAGTTTACATGGTCAACTGGAAGGAAACCTGGAGTGTAAAGTTCAGAACAGCGTCAGCAGTAAACAGACCATCATCCAGCTTTCAAGTTGTGAAGGTAATGTGTTTCATTCTTATATTTAGTTGGATTATTTTCCCTTTTGTCTACATTTTCTTTAAAGGGGCAGTGTTATGTAAAATCAGCTAATTCTTTCAGTGAAGTTTGAGAAGTCCTTTAGTCTCCATGGCAACCATTCAGCTTCAAAACTCCTTCGAAGTGCAGCTTCTTTGCAGAGTTGCAGTTTCCAAGAGTCAGAGCTTCCCCTGTCAGAACAGCCTCCTCCATGTTCTGCATAATTTATTCTTCCATTTTCAAATAAAAAAGTCTTCATGGTACATAAATATCTCTCATGACTTGATGTCTGTTTTTTTCTAGAAACACGTTTTCTAGCTTTGAGGATCTTAGCAAGTGCAACTGCTCTACTTCTTCTTTTGGCTTTGTTTCTTGGTATCAAACTGTTTAAACAGAAAATAAGAAGAATCCCCACAACGATCACAGAAGGTGAGAAAATAACATCGCTGAAATGTTTTTTATCCTGAAGAGCATTAATAGTAATTAACATGGACTGACATGGTTTAATTGAATAACCTTAATATTTTAAATCAATGTTAAACTTGGCCCTCATCCCTCATTTTGTGTCTATTTTGCTTCTTTCAGGTGGAGCTGAGGAGGAAATAGTTTACTCAGATGTCAGAGTAAATCAGGCTGCCAGAAAGACGGATGGTTAGGAAGCTGCTGAGAAGAGAAGAGCAAAGAAGGAATGGATAACCTGTGGAACATGAAGCCTCTCGTGGCAAATGCTCATTAATAGATCTACCAAGAAATTAAATATCTTTCAAAAATAATTGAATGTCCATGGTTTCAAAAAAGTTACATACTGCAGCTTTAACTAGACAATATTCTGGGTTGTTGTACTTTTGTGTGTTGACATTTCTGTTAATGTTTCCCAAAATGCACTGCACTATGTATAGGTTGTGAAAACTTCCCATTTACATTTTAACACAAATCTTCACTCCCTCACTAGTAATATAAAGTGACTTTCATAAAGTATCGCTGACTCGACAAAACCACTTGCATAATTTAAAAAGATAAATGACTCTGCTTTCATTCTGTGTACAAAAAAGCTTTTAATAATACACAGTAGTTAATCTTTTTAAATCATGTAAGTGGTTTTATAATGTCAGTGATGCTTTAAGATATATTAAAGGAATAATACTGCAGAGTCTTTGTCCAAATCAAATGACCAAATGTTTAAAGATGTGAAGATGGTAAAACTTAGCAGAAGAATCAGCTAAACATTATGATGTGTTGTTCGATGGAGTGAGCTAAAACCACAGTGGCATTTTCTGCTTCCTGCTTCAGTTGCAGACAAGAGGGTTTCATTTTAGCTGAGAAAAAGTCATTGAGCAACACAACCTTAACAGGTTTAGGCCCTATAGAAAAAGACATTTTGATACCACAGTCTGAAAAGTGAAACAAAGGCCTAAACATTTATACAGTTGTCAACCTGTCAACAAAGTTACCAGCGGTGTTAACAGTTTAAGAAATAAGATATTGGGGTTCTGTGGTGGCACAGGGGCAAAGCACAACCCACATATGGAGGCCTTAGTCCTCATGCCGGCAGTCGCAGGTTCGATTCCCGGCCTGGTGACATTTGCCGCATGTCTTCCCCCTCTCTCGTTTCCCCATTTCTTGTCCAGCTACTTTCAAATAAAAGGCCACTAGAGCCAAAAAATCCTTTAAAAAAAAAAAAATTGATATTGTGGCAAACCCCTCTCACCAACACAGATATGACAGAATAACATATTTTAATAGATAGATCTTAATTTTTTACTCCACTTCATTTCATAAAGCTGTTTCTGCATAGCCTTGATATCACTCCACTCAAAATGAAGATTAACTGGATTAGATTTGACATATCTGCCTTATTAGATTATAGGCGAGCCAACGCAAGTTGTGGTTCTTGCATGAATGCCTCCCTGGGCCAAAACCTCCTTGTTCTTTAAAATAAAGATTTTTAAAAGTTTAAATCAAAATGTTATGATGGTAAGATTTAGTAGTCTAACTTAAAGACTCACACCTCCACAAAATTAGTCTAATTTAACTTTAACATCCCCCCACACAAAGAGTGAGTGGAAATCCACTCTCTACACTCGCGCTTTGTGAAAGTGGGCGAGAGTGGCACTATCACAAAGGGCGAGTGGAAAAAAAATTCATTTTTTCTCTTCTATATTAATTGTTGTTTTATCTGACAGTGAAACCTTATATTGATGACACCCTGGGAAATTGTTTGTGTAATCCTTATTAAAGAACAATGACCATTACTTTTTAATTATGCATTTGTTATTTGTATGCCAGCAGTGTGAACAGTTAAGTTTCTTTGGCTAAATACCAAAATATACCAATATTGATTTGTATCTATGCTTGGTAAAGCTTGGAACTACCAGGAAATACTGCATTTCAATATCATGTGCACATAAACATTTGTGAGCTGAGCCAAAAAGCAAAGCTCCAGATTTACTAATTTGTCCACATTCTGACCTTCATCTATGGCAATCAGCCATGGATCATAACCAAAAGAATGAGATCACAGACACAAGAGGATAAAAAGAGTTTCCTCTGGAGAATGGCCAAACTCATTCTCCAGATATTGTATTCACAATCAATATGTCTTACTGGCAGGACAAGAACCCAGCAGAGACCCAGAACTTACTGGAGGGATTATGTATCCCATCTGACCTGGAAAAGCTCTAGCATCCCCCAGAATGAGGAACATACATGTGTTTGCATTTACATGCAGGCTGCTCTACAAAGCCATGCAAAACTTTCGTCTGTATTTAATAAAATTTACAATGAGCAAGAGAGATGCAGCACTGTAACATAACACTTAAAAAACTGATTCAAATGCTGTTGATTTGGCCTCTTCTCTCTATGGCTGCCTGACTGATGACATCATGTGAATGAAGGAACTTCTATTTCTGAATCAAACTGGTGCACAGAGTGAATAGAGTAAACCAGCTCAAAAGAGCAAGAGGTTTGAACATAGGCGATAGGGGGCGTCCGGACCCCCTCAATCTTAGAAAAGTCTAGAATTGACCCCTCCAAAGAAATCATAAAAGAAACATTTGTATTTAAACAACATCAATATACAAAAGGCAATAGAGACAAAGAACGAAGTAAATCTGCCATTAATCTAAGAAAAAAATAAGAGTTAATTTTTGGGTCCCCCCCACCATTGTTAGAACAATGGTTCAGTCCAAAGTGTAGGAGGAGCAACAGCAGCTGAACTGCGCATGCTCGGTTATAGCCGCAAAGTGAGGAGCTAGCTGTTAGCTGTTGCTCTGCAGCACAAATAAAAAAAAACCTCCAGTAGGTAAATACTTAAAGTATGGAAGCCCATTTCCGCCATGAAAAAAAGACCAACAGTAAGTCATAATTATGAGATACAAAGTCATAATTATGACTTTCAAAGTCATAATTTAGACTTTCAAAGTCATAATTATGACTTTCAAAGTCATAATTATGACTTTCAAAGTCATAATTATGACTTTGAAAGTCATAATTATGACTTTGAAAGTCGATTATGACTTACTGTTGGTCTTTTTTCATGGCGAAATGCTTCCATATTCGAAAGACATGTAACACATTTTATTTACTTTCACTGCTCAATAGGAAGAAGCACATTAACAATAAAAATCAGACTGCAGTTCGTTACTCCACTACTTTGGCTGAATCATGATAAACTGCCACCTTGTGCCTTGGAAACCGAAATTAGCAAAACTGCTACATTGCTTTCATAGGCGTAGCTCCTTTTTCTGTCGAAGGAGCCAGTTTTTCAATTATATTTAGCTTTCTAACGTTTACTTGAATAAGAAGCGTTTGAAATAGAGCTGCCACTAGCAGACAGCTCTGTATGGGAGCCGAGAGCAGAGGGGCTTCTGCAGCTGACAATAGAACAAAATAAATTAGGCCTTTATTTCTTATCATTTTCCATGTGGAGCCTTTAAAACCACAAAATGAAATCTGAATATTTTTCTAGAAAACTCTGGTGCTGTCACTTAAGTTTAAGTGATACTTCCCAAATATTCAGTTTCTACATATTTAAAGGTCCTCAGCCATTCAGGACATGAACCCCCCCCAAAAAATAAATAAAGTTTAAAGCAACAAGTTGTAATTTAAATAACACGTAATTTGTACTGAGAACTACTGCAATAAATCAACATTTATAAGGAATCTTATTAAGTGGAGTTACTTATTAAAACTTGTTTTTAGTCCCAGCCTTAAATATTTGTAAAGGTGTAGCAGAGATTAGATCTGTGACTCTGAACCAAACTCAGATCTAAGCAACATTTGAATCTTAGTTTGACTCCTATGGGTCTCAACAGGCTGTTTACTGAGAAAAACACTTTTGTTACTCATTGCTACTTACTAGTCATATTTGGTGGTGCAGCTTGAACACAATAAAAACATTTTAAACAACATTTTACGTTACATTTGACTGTAACTTTGCCGACTCCCCCAAAATTGTTCTTAAAAAATGTTCCTGTTTATGCACCCCCCAATAATGAGATGGGATCTACGCTCTTGGGTTTGAAATACATTTTTGCAACTACTGGTAATATTTTTTTGCTTGTAATCTGAAAAAAGGCAAAATTGTTTACAGAGAGTGATTAAATTTTGGGGGATTTAGTTAAGTTATCTAGTTTTATTCTGTAATTATTCTTTGCATTTATTCAACATGTCCAACATTTGAGATCCATAAGGGAGAGCTGCAGCAAACTGGATACAGTTACGTCTTATGGTAAGAATGTATGTAGCAGAATTGAGCCACGCAAATCTAGCAATATTCTCCAGTAATGACTTGATTTTGCCTTTTATGTGTAAAAGTCATTAAGTGTTAATTCAAAAAAGAAGCGATTTTGTCAGAATTTCAAAAATCTTTCTCAGATTTATTTGGAAGAAACCAAAGTAACTCAAAAATGTTCAAAATATTCAAAAGCTAAACAATTAAAATAACCTTAGGATATTATCAGTTAGAATATTTAGTTTGACGTCAGTTTGATTGATTCCAAGAAAAGAGAAAAAAAACAGGTTTATTTCAAATAAAGAAATACATATAGGTCAAATAACATTTGTTTTACAGTGCTCCATTGTGGAAAATCTGGATTTGACATAATCAAGCAAAAATATGTTTACACAGAAAATCTATAATTTCTTAAAACAAAAAATGTGTAAGCTAATAATATCAAATTGCTTACAGTATAAGGACTCCAAAGCAAAATACATGTTCTAAGCTTATAGCAAAACTTCATGCAGCTTCGACTAGGAAGACGTTGATCCTGTGTTGAGCTGCAGTCATTTCGCATTGCCGTGGATGTTTGGTTCAGCTCTTCTTGTGTCGTTTTTCACTTTAACATCTGCATAGATGATCTCCTCCTCCGCATGGCCTGAAAAAAAGTAAACATAAAACTTATAAATGATAATAAATAGATGTTATGTGGGGCAACAATTTCCATATGTTTTAAAATATTTTATTTACCTCTATTTGGTGGCATTGGTTGTTGTTTTTAACTAAACTTAATTACAATGAAACACAAAACCACAAAAAGAACAGCTGTGGCAGCAGCTAATACTGCTGGTACAATAAAGCTCCCAGAACCTGAACAAGTCAAGAAAAATAATGTTAGATCAATAATAAATGTACTAATTCCAATTTGAAAATCCTTTCTAAAGCTCGTAAGGATTTTTTTTGTCTTTGCACTGTCTGCATTTTCTTCTTTGTACAGTTTTTTTTGTAATGTAAGACAAAAAACACCCAATATGTTTGATAATACAAAAAAATGATTGTGAACCCTGGTGCTACAAAATCACCCTGTTCAGTGATAGAATATGAAAAGTTTAAACAGATGTAAATTATGTTAATAAAAACATGGATATGAACATCTTTTGGTTTACCTTTGCAAGCTGTTAAGTGAATTACTGAATCCTCTCTGCTGACTTTGTTCCAAACTTGGCAGCTGAGACTTCCTGTCAGCTGGCCGTATATAATGATGCAAACATTTGAGACATTAAATTGTTCACCCGTGCAGTTGCTGATGCTCCCTCTGCTTTGTGTAAGTGAGTGACCATCCAAAGTCAGAAGGAAATCCACTTCATCTCCATCAGAAGAACATGTGACTGTCTTCTGACCAGGTGAAGAACATTCTTGAGACACTGCTGGCTTCAAAACTGGCTCTGCAAATGCAACGTAGAACAAACAAGGATTAAATAATTCTGAAATTATTTTTTATAATTTTATTTAGCTATTTAGCATTGAAATTTTAATTATTTCTATAATATAAAATTTATTTCATTATATAATCTGTATTTTAATTTTTGAATTACTATTAGGGTAATACATATTGGTTTTTGAATTATCAATGTTCTAATTTGTTAATCTTGTTTTTTTATGTTTATACATATTAACTTTGTTTAATGAACAGACATGTAACTGCAGTCTGTCTTGGAACTACGGTTCAGGTTTTAAAGGTTAATTGTGTGTAAAACTTTGCACTAATAAAATAAGTATCCAAGATTGTTTTTTTTTACACATAATAAAATTGAGCAAAAATATAAAATATTATTAAAAATAAAATATAATAAAAAAAAGAATAAAAACACATAATAAAATTGAGCAAAAATAAAATGGGTTAATATGGTAGGAATTTATATTTATAAAATCTTAAATCAACTAAAATGTATATTTTGTTGTAAAGTGGTTAAAAGCTGTATTCTTGAGTAAATTGTTATTGTACATCACAATAATCACCAACATACAAGATGTAAGAGCAACGTTTCTTTCAGAATAATACAAACAATAACCTACTCAGTATTTTTAGGTGGACCTGGATCTTTCTGATGTTTTGCCCTGCAGCATCGTATTCTTCCAGGGAGTAATCTCCAGAGTGTTTCTTCATGGCGTTTCCCAGGCTGAATGTTCCAGGTTGGATTTCCTCAAACTGACTGACATGATGCCCTTTGAGGTCCAGAATCCCATTCCTGTATGTCATTAAATTTATGTACTCGCCATATTTTGTCAACCTAAAATCTGTCATTTTTGTCTTTGAAAGGTGAAAAATAAGTTGTTGTCCTTCTTCTCCATAACACTGCTGAGTTCCAGTGGAGTCATAAAATTTGCACTCGATAGATTCTACAAGAAACAAAGAAGAGTTTCATGTAAAGGAGTCAAATTTTTTATTAACCCCCATTTAAAATATATTTCCTAATTATTCTAATCATATATTTCACATTTTCATTAGCTGTAACTTAACAATAGTCAGTCAATAGAAATAGGACTCAGAAAATATCATCCTGTGAGTAACTAATCCATAAGTGTTTTAATTACTTTACCAAGTTACTGAAATAAGTGGACTTTCCATTATAATTCAAATTTATTGAAAATATTTGTATACAAATGGTTAAATTAGAGAAACAAAATTGGAAGTATAATTCCATATGAACATATGCCATTAAAAGTTTTTATCCTTTATCCAAGAATTATTTTAACTAACAAAATTAATTACCAAATGCTATGCTTACAATATAGTAAAGAACTGAAGAATACCTTTTACCAGAGCGGTTGCAACACAAGCAACAAAAATGATGAAGACGGTTATCATTGTTCCTGTGAAAAACATAAATATTTGAAAGTCACAGCATCATTCTGAAGAGATTCTCTAAATATGGGCATAACATTTGAAGCAGAGCCTAAGGATCAAATGAAAGAAGAAGAAGACTAGGCTTCTGTAATTTGACAAAGAAAACCCTTCAATTCGATTATTGATTTTAAATATTTAGCAAAGTAAAGTTCAGTGAGATCTACTCAAATTCTGCAATATGTCTGATCTTCATTTACATGGATTCTAATTTTTTAAATGCTTACCGGCCTCACGGGGATTTGATGCTGACCGTTGTGGTGGAGATGAACCTGCAGACAGATGGCTGGTTTTATGTTCTCCTTCGCTTTAAGTTGAGCGATCTGAATCAAGGAAGCAGTTACAACTTGTGGTGTTGCCTGCAACTCTACGTTACAGTTTAGCTTTGTTTTTGGCTGCAGTCAGAGAATGAGTTAAAAGATAAAATCATGTGTAGCTTCATGTTGGTACTTAACTTCTGCAGAGAAAATGTGCACATATTTTATATCACAAAATGTCCACATTTGACAAAAACCTGAAGCAACATGTCTAATGAAGAATGACCAAAATAGCCCCTTGCAAGTTGTTACATCACTTCATTGGTTCATAGTATTTTTCAAGTCAGGAGGATATGGATTTGTCTTCCTTCAGCTATAGGAAGCAGTAAATAGATTTTCCCAAGAGATCAAACTGATTTTTGGCCAAGAAGTTTCTCCTCCAGCTGAAGCATCCAGGATCTCACAGAGCACTTCTACCAATCTGTGAAACCCAAATCCATGTTGCTGTGTGGCACAGATCTGCACCATGCTGTCAGGATATTGGGTTTTGCAGCAGGTTGCTTTTTGCACACAGAGTACAATCTTAATTATTCCTATTCATTTATCACAGAATATGGAGATAACATACTGTACCTGGTATGGTCAAATTCAGGCCTATCTCCTACACTATTTGCTTCATACAAAAGATGAAGCAAGTAGCTATTGAAAGGTTATGTCTTCCTGAAGGAGTGGACTCTCCTGACGTTTTCAATTTAAAATGTAAATAATCCATTCTGTTATCTAGGTCAGACACATGGGCAGGAGTTAGTACATTAGTTTCATTCAGGTTAGCTCTAATTTGTGCTGGGAAAATGGCTTCAAAACCTTCACCCTTCTCCAAGCAGACGTATTTTGTGAGTCCTCACTCTGTCATGTTATTCAGTTGACCACCTCAGCAGTCAGCTGAGTAACTTCCTCTTCACCATAAGTCATCTGTTATCTATTATACATCATGTAAGTTAATTTAATCTATCAAAAACACTCCTTACATGACAGTGCATGGCTCTAAAAGTAAGCAGACTTTTCCCAACAAGAGTGCAAACTTGTGTCTTGAAATTCAGGCAATCCGTTTAGATTTGAATGAAGGGGTGTGCATGCCCAGTTAAAAGCCTTAAATTAATTATGCATTTATGTTTTTGGTACGGGAGGTGCTCACTCGTAGACATGCAGAACACACAAAGCCCACAAAGAAAAATGCAAGAACGAACATCGGAAAACATCGGAAACTCAGACAAGAGTTTCCATTTGAAGCTTTGTTCCTTTTCAAAGGTCACACAAGATGACTGAAATGCAGAGGTGGTGGTCAATATTTCACACCCTGCGAAAGGATTGGACTGTTCCACCACAGCTTAAGCGGGGAAAGCTTCTTCAGATATGAAACGTAGCACATCATGAAACATGGTAGCAGTTCTATTAAAAACTACCTGATAAAATCTCCAGGTTTCTGAAAAGATGCTTCGCCAGCAGAACACCACACACAGTGCAGCTCATGTAAGCTAACAGGAAACCAAGGTAACAAGGCACATGATGATTTCATAGTAGCCTGGAAAGTCTTTCTCATTTCAGCTGCAACTTTCACATGTCTGGGTCAAAACTTGGTAAAAGCATCTTGAAAACATGGATCTCTCCTTGGTTGTGTGGTACATGCTGCAGTGGAGGTGCCATGGTGTGTGGATTGTTTTAAGTGCTGATAAAGCATTGCTTAGACACCATAACTTTCTGAGTATTGTTGCTGATGATCGTATTGTATCTTTGTGGGCAAAATTCTCTGAGTAAAAATGAGGAGTTCCTAAGGCAAGCAGGGTCCAGTTCAGGACTCAGGATGTGTTTAACATCATAAATGTTTTGTTTCTACAGTAGAATGACTCACAGGTGAACATTTTATTAAATGTGCTTGTAAAAGTACCTAAACGAAAATTGGTTTATTGGCTTTCTGCTCGATATTCTTCTACATGTTAATAAAGTGAAATAATGCCTTACATCAGAGAAAAAATATTTTATATTCAAAATAATTCAAATATCAACCATTTAATTGTAAAGAAAACTTTCCCAAACAGTAAAAACTCCTTGTAACATAAATGAGTTTTTATTGTACCGAGCTGCAGTGGGCAGGAAGGACGTGCTCTGCTGCTTTTACCTCAGAGCTGCAGCTGCATCCAGCTGAAGACATGGTTGCTTATTTGGTGCATTTTATTGAAGATGAAAAGATGTTTTTATCTTGTCGAGCATCTTCATGCTTTCTCTGGTGGCTCTAGGAGGTCCAGTGCAACACAAATGTTTTCAGCAGTTTGTCACTGACTTTGATGCTGCAACTCTGACATCAAAAAGGTTTTCATTTAAAAAATGTATTAAAACACCAGATATTTATAGATTACTTGGAACACAGTTTTAATGGTTTTTAATGTGATGCACATTTTGCAGTTTAAAAAAAAATGAAAAAATATTTGTTTTCCAAACTATGTGCAGAGAGATGAGCAACTTTTAAATGATTAACTTCACCAGGTTTCATGTTTCCTGTGTCTCTGACTGACAGCATCTCTGAATGTTCTCACAGGAACAGAAACGAAACAAATTTAAACCAAGCGAGAGAGTGGCAGTTAAAAAAACCACAGGTACCTTTGGTCACCTCGGCTATCTGTTTGTTGCAGGATGTGAAGAGAAAAGCTCACATTTGAATTACCCAACAAACCACAATGTTGAATATTTGAATCTTCTTGACCCACAATAATAAAACACCTAGCATAAAAAGGAAGCGCCAAAGAAAGCATTCATAGATAATTCTATTATTGTTCAATTATGCATATTTTTATAATGTACCAACCATAATTGCTTCAGTCCTAAATCTTAACTTTTAAGCAATCGTTGTGGGTTTTTGGCCTTTTTGCTCATATTTATTTAAATGACAGTTGAGCCACACCAAGTGCAACAACATCTAGAGAAAGGTATTACTTTTTGTGGGAGCTTTGTAATCCGAAACCAAAAGTTTCCAGAGTAAATCAACTCTTCTTCACCAACCATGTAAATGATGAACTTCATACACTCAAGTTCTACACCTGCTGGTCATAAACAAGCACAATAAGTGAGTGATTTAAAGTTTAGTGGACCAATTCTGAAAGTCTGTGTGTTTCTCATAGTTTGACATGTTGTTTTCTGAAGTCAAACTTCTTGTTGATTTAATACCCAACTACTATGAATATATTGTTTTCTTTGATTTATTTGGCTTTCATCAATCTTTGAGGACTCCACGTTCTCCTTCCATTCTCCTCCTGCAGTTCTGTCTTGCCCGTCTTCTAGGTCATCTTTGTCCTTTCTCCTGAGACTCCCTAGAATACCATATTATCAGCAGCAAATAGAAAACTGCACCAAAATGTAATTGTGTCAGGTATTGTTAAGGGGATATCTACCTATGATTTGTGCACACCAAAGAGTCGCCCTGGTAATGAGGTCATCCATTGGCTGCAGTGAAGTGAGCCAAACAGGAAGAAAGTTCCAGTTCTGCAGTTTTGGTGGCAAAAACTCAGACTTCTGTGTTTGGAGGTGGTTTATCATTATTACAGATGTAATCAGTATTATGACTGGTGCACCAATTCCAGTCAACACCTTCCAGCCAGCCATGGAGAGAGCAAACACCAGCAAAGGGAACAGCAGGAAAAACAGGACGATGTAGAGGACAGCAAACCAGCGGTACCTATGAACATTTCATTTCCTTAGCATTTCTTTTTATTATTTGTAATAAAACCATGTATTGATTTTTGGTTTGTTTTTAATGAAATATAAAATATTTAAAGGTATACCTGGCGCTGCATTTTCCGAGTGCAGAGGCCATTTGTATGGGAAAACGACTGGCTGGTACCGGATACCAGAGGAGGATACCAAGGACGTTAAATAAAAAGTGGCATAAGGCAGCCTAAAACAAAGAACAGAATAGAACTTTAATGAGGATGATTCAGATTGACTTTGTTCCAGTACATAAGATTCAACTGTGCAAAACATAGTTTATACTAATTGCTAATTTTCAATTATTGTCCATAGTTGAGATTCTTCATTGGCTTAACTAGCTTAAACTGTACATAAAATATGTATACACTGTCATAATAATGCTAAGAATGTTATAATAAAACAAAAACTTTACAAAACAGAAAAGCAACACTTGTTCTAAAACAAGAAAACACTTTCTGAAAGATGAAACCTGGCTGAATAGAGACAAAAATAGATTTCTTTTACCTGTGTGGCAATAGCTAAATGATCTGCAGGACTAGTCAGGGCTGCTAACAGAGCTGTACCCGTGGTTCCAAGGTTGGACCCCAGGGTCAAAGGGTAAGCCCTTTCCATACTAATCACACCAACACCTGTAAAACCACAATGCAATATTTAACACCAGATTTTATAAAATATTTAACCAACTAACCACAGCATCCCACAAAGCTACTGATAGTTTGTCACTGTTGGAGGATGATTGTATATTTTGATGAATGAGAATGATAAAAGACTTTCTTTTTTACCTATGAGTGGTGTTATGGCAGATGTGAAGGCAGAACTACTCTGAACCAAAAATGTCAGGCCAGCCCCAGTTAACAGAGCCAGATAACCTGTCAACCAGGCAAAAGGGAAGGGAAAATCTGGAAACAAGACAGCATAAGAGAAAGAAATCAGAAATGTTCACTTTTGTCTACGTCAAAACGTGTTTGGTTGAGCTCTCATTCTTTTCACAAAACTATTTTAATAAGCTCTGTTTGTAATGACTCATTGGTTAGCAGAACAAACTGGTGGTTTAGTGAAGTTACCTGTGTTAATGATTTTGTTTACAACATTTGCCACGTGGCCCTTTAGCATGGAGTTTAACAGTTTGACCAGCAGTATGAGGCAGCCGCAGAGGACTAACAAGGAGCAGACCAGCAGGATGAGACCGATGGCCAAGTCTGACAGAGAGGAGTCCGCAAACAGATGCTTACCTGACAGAGAGACAGACGGAGACGTGGGAGTTAAAGCTGTACACTGTTACAAGATGGAGAGACATTTTCTAAGAAATCTTTGTGAAAGTAAATGAAACTCCTCTCATTGTTTATTTTGTAGTGCAGGTTCACGCTAGATTGTTTTATGAAAAACACTGAAACTCATGTTTGTGCAGACGTACACTTTTGTGTTTTTTCTGAAAGGTTCTGCGCTCCCCACAATGTTTGGTCCTCCTGTTAACAATAACAGAGTTAGGCAAGTAATAATGGGTCACAAAAATACTAAGTTTAGTTTTCACACAGTATTAAAACAATATTATCATAAGCTTTTACATATTTATGGAGAAACAAAGTCACTTATTGTAAAAGATTTTACCACACAAGACAGAAGGCCAGAAAGTCGGCTGCCTACCTTCATAACAGCAGACTTACACCAACGCTTCACCAGACTCTTGTTACTCTGAATCAGGTCCTCTGTGGCCAGTGCTGAAAGCACTTTTTTATCCAACTAAATCAAATAAAATATAGCACAAAGTAATTTCCATAGAGTGTTCTAAAGAACAAGCAGATAATGTTTTTTTATGGGCAAAAATGTATATTTTTCTTCAGCTTAAACCAACATTCAAACTGAGAAATGAGTTTCCACTCTGAGCAGTTTCTTTCTGTTCAGCCTGGAGCATCAGATGGATATTATGTCTCTATTGTTGGGACAAGTATCTACTGCAGCACAAAGCCTTAATGCTGCTCTCACAGTCCCACAGATGCTGCATGATTATGCAGAATCAGTTTAAAAGGTAAGCCTTTCTCTCCAGGAAAATGCTAGGTCTCTTAATGAGTGACGTTTTCAAAGGACACTTGTTTTCACTTTGTGAGAATGCTCTGACTTCATTTGGTTTCCAAGACATATTAGAAGTTGCAGAGCAGCAGGATTATGTAGAAATAAAAGAGAGAGTGAGTCACGTTATTAAACATGGCTGAAAGGAATGTGACTTTAACATTACCTGGATTACCAACTTAGTCAGTGGCTTAGTGAGAACTTTCAGAAAGTCAGTCGCATTAGCTCTGCCCTTCAGCTTAAGGGTGTTGACTGCAGCGCGTGACATGTGCCTTAACACTCCAGTGAAGACTTCCAGAGGGAGAAGCACCAAAACCGACAACCAGTTAAAGCAGTCATGAACTGTTGCTCCAGCAAATGCCCTGAAAATAAGGATAATGTCAACATTTGACAAAAACAAATGTAAGCAAATCAACAAACATAACATAAAACATGCAGGACACTGGGCCTTGAGGACAGGATTGAGGGATCATTATACAGCTGGATATACAGGAACATACAGAGACAGCTGCCACAGGATGGCAACACAATGTTTTATCCATCTATCAAGCTTTTTGTCTTATTCTTAACTGTGGAGATCAGAAACAATGAGAGTAGATAAGTTGTTATCATTTAGGGTCATTATCTCACCTGGAAGAGATTAACAGAGTTATCAAAGCAGAATTGATCCAGGATGATAATTCTTTTATGGACCCAAAACACACATCCATTAAAACAATTTTAACTGCTTGAAACCAATGCCTCGGCTAAAGCTAATTTAATTATATGTATATACATGTAAATGCCCGTTCAATGTTTATAAATGCTGATTGTAGGTTGTTACCCATAGTACCCAGTAGGGGGTGCTGTAGTTTGGTTCATGTTGAGTTAGTGCCTTCATTTAAACCGAAAAATAAGAGGCAGTGTCGCTAGTCTCCTGTCGGTCATCACTTTGGGCCAAAATATCCCACGGAGAATAAAAAGAGGAGGATATTCTTCGTCTTTATGACTCTGGACTGCAGCGCACATTCTTGAGAACAGGCTAACAGCAGCACAACACGGACTTTACCGCCATAAGCCCTTGGACAGCGGAGCGAGGTACATGTTTAGAGCTGCGTTAGTTCGAGAAGTTAGCGTTTTATATCACATATTCATGTTTTGTTTCAAACAAAAGCATTAAGCAAATGTGTTTTATTATTTCAGTTTTCACGGTGTATTTGGAGCACTGCAACAAACTTGGTTTCTAAAGAAGTAAATATGAATCTACTGCACCCGTCGAAGCTCTCTGTGTTTTGGGTCTGAGGGACTGCTATAATACACAAGATTAACTGACCATGTAGAAATTATATTTTCATGCTCTATTAGTGCCACCAAGTGGTGACATTATAATCCAACTGAATCAGACAGCAAGGGGACTTTAAAGGTCACTGTAATTGTCAAACCACCAGGACAACTTAGTGACATTATTTAATATCATTGCTGTGATTTTGGGTGCCAGTTGCTTTGACTCTGTTTCACTAGAACAAATATTTTCAAAAAAGTTCTGCAGCTGGTTAGTATGTTATCAGTTATCAGGAAAGGTAAAGCTGTCTTGATTTTTGATGTTATTTTCCTCATGTTTACTTCCTTTGCTAATGAACGTTGGCTGTAATAAAAGAAGTGGTTTTCTTTGTCTAAGCTGCTGTGACACGTTTTTCCCTGAACAGACATTCTTTAAACTACAGTACATTTCTACAGCCTCCATTATGGTTCTAGTTGAGCAGTCAGATTAAATGTTTTCCAATCTTCACTCAACAACTGTTTGAAAACTTGTTTGTCCTCCGCTGTGAATTATGGGTAATTTTGTTAGGCTATTGAAAACACACAGTACCTTTCAAACTCGACCCTGTCTCCAGCCTGCATTAAAGCAACAATAGTGTTGGTGATTGATGTTCCGATGTTGGATCCCATGATAATGGGAATGGCTGACTTTACATCCAGCACTGAAGAGACAAGAACAGAAAGACTGGTGTAAACAGACAGAAACACTCTACTGCTGACATGTGGTGACTATTTTCAGAGTTTTGCTAAGTGCTGCTGTTTCTGTAGGTAGCTATTTTTTAATACTGGAAAAGTAATATTCTTACTCACAACCAGAGGACACAAAGCTGACTGTGATGGAGGTTGATGTGGAAGAGCTCTGGACTAAGACTGTCACCAGAATCCCCACCATCACACCAGCCACTGGGTTGGACAGAACACATTTATTCTGGAACATTTTCCCAGCTGCCCTGCCTGTAAGCAGACATTATTGGCAAACAGAAGAAAACTTTCCATTTTTAAAAATCAATGTCTTTTCTGTCCTTTTAGTAAATGAAACCATGTGCTTTCTTACCCCCTGCAAGTTGAAAGGCAGACCTCAAAATGTCAAGTGAGCAAATAAAGAAGTAGAGCAGCAGAAAGAGGAGGGTGATTTTTAGGAGAGCAAGTGCAGTTCTTTTCACTCGGGGTAGTTGTGACTGAGTCTCCATGGTCTGAACCTTCAAGAACTGTGAAATTACAAACTTTGTAGTGAATCCTAAGCAGAACACACATATACTGTTCATAGTGTCAGTGGTATTTTGTATAAGTTAACTTTAAACAAAACTGATCTAACTTTCAGAAGAACGTAGAGCAGTTTATAGAGGCGCCATGTCTAACATACCTGGAGCTCATGAAGAATTAGCACCTCTGATTCAGAGGGTTTAAAAATACACAAAGAAGCAAATTTCATATGGCAGTCACACAAAACGATTTAAAATTGGTGGTAATCAACATCAAATTATATCAAAATTGATGTAATATGTTAAAGTATATATAAATATATAAGACCTTCTTATATATGACTAAAGATGAGCGACTATGCTTGATGATGTCTCAGTCTCAAACGTTTCATGAATATCACCTAAAGTTGATTTACATGTTGCAAAATTTGTTTTTTTTAACTTTCATTGTTTCCAAATCAGCGTCACATAGCACTAAGGGTTAAATATAATTTCTTTAAAAAGGCAGAGTTTACGTCTTTCGTACTAGCAACACTGATATGAACCACTGGGCCATGTCCACTAAACTATTCCAATGCAGGACGAGCAGAAATCTGCCACAAAGTATGAGTAGTGCCATATTATCCGATATATCTATTAAATACGGCTTAAAATAAAGCTGAGAAAATTCGCGTTTCATACATAAATTCTCCCCGGATTCAAATCTATAAGCAGTTTGGTTTCTGTTAGTTCTGCTAAGATGCGTGAAAGAGCGAATTTCTCTTATATTGATGTCACGAAACAAACAAGACTCCTTCAGTTTCGGCAACTTTATTTGCCCCACGCTGTGTGTATTTTTTGTTTTGTTCTTCTCGGAAGCAGCCGGGCACAGACACACAGAAAACCGTTTCAAAGTTTCACTTGTCTCGCGCTACAATGTCTACACTGACCAACTGACACTTCCGCAACCAGAACCAATCAGTGACGTAGCACGCAGCTCAGCTTCTGTAATGCTTCCGCGGCTGAAGAAAAACAACTGGGCAAATATATTAAATAGATGAGTAGACTGTTCATTTAGATCAAATATTTCTACGATGCAACGCCGGTCAATCGTTTTATTTGACATAATCGCCGCTGTAGGAGTTCAGAACCCGTTCTCAAACGGTGACGTAGTCAGAGAAATTATTCGCTGTTTTCATTCAAATGTACGGTAAAAACAAAACGAAACTCCCATTTTCATCTGAAATTGTTCTCGTTTAAACAGAGCCATAGTTTGATGACTGTAAAAATATCGCCACGTTCCTCGAACAAAAAAGAGGGAATTGGTTCAGTTTTTGTCGCTTATTTAACTTTTAGAAATTGCAGCGGCTGCAGTACGACAAAATAAAGGCACAATAACGCAGACAAACAGGTGAAGAGTAAAACCAGACAAAACCACTTCTATTCAGATTGATGTCGCTCTGTGTGTCGGCTTACCTTAAGGCTAACCTTACACGCTGATCCGTTGCCATGACGATCAACAGACAGCTCAACGAGCTGACAGAACAGAGATACGTTCAAGTCCAACAGGGAATCGCCACCAAAAACCCAACTTTTCCCACACAAAAAATTATGCGAAAATACCAAAACCGAACATTCAGCCCGTTACATTATGTTGTCAGGCTTGATGTTCATATTGCTGTTATTTCGCCTGGACACCGCAGTAATTGATTAGCTGTTTAAAAACACCTGCTCAACTCAACTTTAGGGTTTCAACCATAACTGACATATCAATGTTGATTCTACATTTAATCAGTTAGGAATCAACGTTGATTCAACCATCATCTCAACATGGATCTTTGCATGCACATTTGTGTTGATTTGACATTGAATTGATGTTGATTCAACACTCATTTGACTGTGGTCTGCATCATATATGTGTTGATGTTACATTGAATCAATGATGATTTGATTGTGGATCTGCATGCATATTTGTGTTGATATTATATTGAATCCGTAAGGAATCAATGTTGATTCAACCATCATCTCTATGTGGATCTTCCACATTTGGGTTGATCTTATATTGAATCTAAGTTAAAGAATCATTGATTCACGTAGACCTTTTCCGACTCCCGCTCCGCTCCTACTCCCGACCCGCTCCGATTCCCGACCCGCTCTAATATCTGACCCGATATCAATACCAGATATAAAAAGCTTGTGTTGTGATAAAGTTTTGGTAAAGATTGTGAAGTAAAAGGAAGTGTTCAAGGTTTTAAAAAATCTGAAAAGTGTGGTGTTACTCTGCATTCAGCCCCATGAATCAGCAGAGCCAACTCGTTTGGTTGCTGCTGTTTTGGGGATGTTTGTTGTTTTTATGATGTCATGTTGGTTTCTTGTTTCTGAGATTCAATTACATGGAGGCTAAAGAACAAATGCAACAGGACAGAATGTGAGGTTTAGTCTCTGAAGACTTCAGAGAAGCAGGTTCTATTTCTTTATTTCTGAGCATAAACTGGAAACAAACGAACATGAATGAGTTATTTCAGTGTGAATGAAACTGAAATAGCTCAGGATGTTTAAATCAGATATCCAACATTTTGCTGTTCTCATGGGAACAGAAAGAAGAACCAAAACACACCGAATTGCACAACACGTGTCATAGTGTTGAATTAACAGCAAAACAATTGCGTACTTTTTTCAGATTCTTTGTGTTCTTGTGGCATTTTTCTGATCACCGATATTCCCGACTCAGCGTGCGGCGCATGATAAGACACGTAATGTCCAATACGGTAATATATATCCATCGACATACATCAATGCTGCCGACTTGGGCTCTGTCCTTGCAGCTTCTCATACTTCCTGCCACTCAGAAGTACCAGGTTACACTGAGTTGCATTCAATGTTGCCGGAAAAAAAAGAACTCCGTGTTCTTAATGTTTGATTTGCCATAACTATTTCTTGAATTCATAGTCGCCAGCTGGGGTGGCAACAAAGGTGGCAAGGCTCTCAGTTTGGGTGGCAATTGCCACCACTGTAGCTCCGCCCCTGTTTACCAACATACACTTGTTCTCCTACTAAGAACTTCAGCATCACTAACGGTGCTTAAATGTAGATTTTGTGAAGTCTGTGAGATGGGGGGAAGGTTAATTGGCCAAGTTTAAAGTTATTTAAAAAATTTATTAAAACACCAGATATTTATAGATTACTTGGAACACAGTTTTAAGGTTAAAGGTTTTTAATGTAATGCACATTTTGCAGTTTTAAATAAATGAAAAAATATTTGTTTTCCAAACTATGTGCAGAGAGATGAGCAACTTTTAAATGATTAACTTCACCAGGTTTCATGTTTCCTGTGTCTCTGACTGACAGCATCTCTGAATGTTCTCACAGGAACAGAAATGAAACAAATTTAAACCAAGCGAGAGAGTGGCAGTTAAAAAAACCACAGGTACCTTTGGTCACCTCGGCTATCTGTTTGTTGCAGGATGTGAAGAGAAAAGCTCACATTTGAATTACCCAACAAACCACAATGTTGAATATTTGAATCTTCTTGACCCACAATAATAAAACACCTAGCATAAAAAGGAAGCGCCAAAGAAAGCATTCATAGATAATTCTATTATTGTTCAATTATGTATATTTTTATAATGTGCCAAGACCCCTTATCATGGACTACAACTTTGGACTCTCCCGGACGCAGGTCACCGGGGCCCCACTCTGGAGCCAGGCCTGGAGGTGGGGCATGTTGGTGAGCGCCTGGTGGCCGGCTTTTACCCATGGACCCCTGCCGGGCTAAGCCTGAAGAGGAAACATGGGTACCCCTTCCAATTGGCTCACCACCTATGGGAGGGGCAAAAGGGGTCGGGTGCAATGTGTGATGAGTGATGACCGAGGGAGGGGATGTGGAATGTCACCTCTGGTGGGGAAAGAGCCTGAGCTAGTGTGTGAGGCTGAGGCAGGCAGGAGCGGGCATACTTGTTGCCCACCATCTTGGCGCCTGTACGTTGGGGTTTACCGCAGTGAACAACAGGGTAGCCTCCCTCCGCCTATGGGTGGGGGACAGGTTCTGACTGTTTCTTCTTACAAACAGTCAGAACCCGTGGATAATCTGAACAACAGTTCAGATTATCCACCTTTTTGGAGTCCTTGGAGGAGGTGCTGGAGAGTGCCCTTCCTGGGGACTCCCTTGTTTTGCTGGGGGACTTCAACGCTCACGTGGGCAATGACAGTGAGACCTGGAGGGGCATGGCTGGGAGGAAAGGCCCGCCTGATCTGAACCCGAGTGGTGTTCTGTTGTTGGACTTCTGTGCTCCTCACGGATTGTCCATGTGTGCACTTGGCATCAAGACACCCTATGCCGCAGTTTGATGATCGACTTTGTCATCGTTTCATCGGATCTGCGGCCGCATGTCTTGGACACTCGGGTGAAGAGAGGTGCGGAGCTCTCCACTCGCCACTACCTGGTGGTAAGTTGGCTCCGTTGGTGGAGGAGGATGCTGGTCAGACCTGGCAGGCAGTGGTCCCCCTGTTGCACCACCCCAGTCCTGGGGAGGAAGAGGGTCCGTCGGATAGTTTAACCTCGGATTCAGGAAGAGCAGTGTGGTTTTCGTTCCACGGTCCGTGGAACACTGGACCAGCTCTGCACCCTCAACAGGGTCCTGGAGGGTCCGTGGGAGTTTGCCCAACCGGTTTACATGTGTTTTATGGACTTGGAGGAGGTGTTCGACCGCATCCTTCAGGGAGTCCTGTGGGGGGTTCTCCGGGAATATTGGGTACCGAGCCCTTTGATACGGGCTGTCAGGTCCCTGTATAACTGGTGTCAGAGTCTGCTCCGCATTGTCGGCAGTAAGTTATACACGTTTCCGGTGAGAGTTGGACTCCGACAGGGTTTCCCTTTGTCACCGATCCTGTTCATTACCTTCATGGACAGAATTTCTAGGTGCAGCCAGGGTTGAGGGGATCCGTTTTGGTGGCCTCAGGATTGCATCTCTGCTTTTTGCGGATGATGCCGTCCTGTTGGCTTCATTGGGTCATGATCTGCAGTTCTCGCTGGAGTGGTTTGCAGCCAAGTGTGAAATGGCCGGGGTGAGGACCAGTGCCTCATCTCCGGCTCCGAGGCCATGGCCTTGAGCCGGAAAAGGGTAGAGTGCCTTCTCCGGGTCGTCTTTCCCCAAGTGGAGGAGTTTATGTATCTTGGGATCTTGTTCACGAATGAGGGAAGAAGGAAATGGGAGATCGACAAGCGGATTGGGACAGTGTCTACAGCTGTACCGTTCCGTTGTGGGGAAAAGAGAGCTGAGCCAAAAAGCAAAGCTCTCGATTTAACGGTCGATTTACATTCCTACTCTCATCTATGGTCATGAGCTTTGGGTCAAGACCGAAAGAGCGAGGTCTCGGATACAAGCGGCTGAAATGGGTTTTCTCCGTAGGGTGGCTGGGCTCTCCCTTAGAGAGAGAAGCTCAGTCATCCGGGAGGGACTCAAGAGTCCCTGCTCCTCCTTGTCGAGAGGAGCCAGTTGAGGTGGCTCGGGCATCTGGTCAGGATGGACCAGATGCCTCACTGGGGAGGTGTTCCGGGCACATCCCACCGGGTGGAGGCCCCAGCAAAGACCCTGGACACACTGGAGGGACTATGTTTTTTGGTTGACCTATGTTTTCCAGCTGGAACAAGTGGTTGGGGAGAGGGAAGCCTGGGCCTATCTTCTTAAGCTGCTACCGTACCCCCGCTACCCAATCCCGGATAAGCAGAAGAAAATAGATGGATGGCTGGATGGATGAATGGATGTTGTATGGTTCATTAGCAAGGACCACGTCAAGAGATGTAAGTTGATGAAGGGATAAAGGGATGAAGGGAGGAGAGGATGTAGAGAAGAAGGGAAGTAGAAAAGTAGGGACAAAGGGATGAAGGGAGGTAAGGATGAGGGGATGAACAGAAGAATGCATGAATGAAATTAATGAAAGTTGTCTGAGGAGAGTGCTGAAGGACTTGGGAGGTGAAGACTCTTGTATGGGGTTTGGTCTTCAGGAAACAAATCTCCTATTTTCCCGAGTCAGCTTTGATCCCCAGATGGACCTGAAGTGAGAAAACAAAAACGTAGTTATAGATCAGAGGGTGAGGAGGGTGCTGACGAAAACGTAACAAACTGAGTTGAATGAGTGAGCGAGGTATAAGTAGACTGCTTAGAATGATTAGAGGCGTGGATTTGTGAGCGTGGCCTTACTCCCGAACCTAAGTTAAAACATTAACTTCATTTGTGGTACACCATAACACAACCATAATTGCTTCAGTCCTAAATCTAACTTTTAAGCAATCTTTGTGGGTTTTTGGCCTATTTGCTCATATTTATTTAAATGACAGTTGAGCCACACCAAGTGCAACAACATCTAGAGAAAGGTATTACTTTTTGTGGGAGCTTTGTAATCCGAAACCAAAAGTTTCCAGAGTAAATCAACTCTTCTTCACCAACCATGTAAATGATGAACTTCATACACTCAAGTTCTACACCTGCTGGTCATAAACAAGCACAATAAGTGAGTGATTTAAAGTTTAGTGGACCAATTCTGAAAGTCTGTGTGTTTCTCATAGTTTGACATGTTGTTTTCTGAAGTCAAACTCCTTGTTGATTTAATACCCAACTACTATGAATATATTGTTTTCTTTGATTTATTTGGCTTTCATCAATCTTTGAGGACTCCACGTTCTCCTTCCATTCTCCTCCTGCAGTTCTGTCTTGCCCGTCTTCTAGGTCATCTTTGTCCTTTCTCCTTAGACTCCCTAGAATACCATATTATCAGCAGCAAATAGAAAACTGCACCAAAATGTAATTGTGTCAGGTATTGTTAAGGGGATATCTACCTATGATTTGTGCACACCAAAGAGTCGCCCTGGTAATGAGGTCATCCATTGGCTGCAGTGAAGTGAGCCAAACAGGAAGAAAGTTCCAGTTCTGCAGTTTTGGTGGCAAAAACTCAGGCTTCTGTGTTTGGAGGTGGTTTATCATTGTTACAGATGTAATCAGTATTATGACTGGTACACCAATTCCAGTCAACACCTTCCAGCCAGCCATGGAGAGAGCAAACACCAGCAAAGGGAACAGCAGGAAAAACAGGACGATGTAGAGGACAGCAAACCAGCGGTACCTATGAACATTTCATTTCCTTAGCATTTCTTTTTATTATTTGTAATAAAACCATGTATTGATTTTTGGTTTGTTTTTAATGAAATATAAAATATTTAAAGGTATACCTGGCGCTGCATTTTCCGAGTGCAGAGGCCATTTGTATGGGAAAACGACTGGCTGGTACCGGATACCAGAGGAGGATACCAAGGACGTTAAATAAAAGTGGCATAAGGCAGCCTAAAACAAAGAACAGAATAGAACTTTAATGAGGATGATTCAGATTGACTTTGTTCCAGTACATAAGATTCAACTGTGCAAAACATAGTTTATACTAATTGCTAATTTTCAATTATTGTCCATAGTTGAGATTCTTCATTGGCTTAACTAGCTTAAACTGTACATAAAATATGTATACACTGTCATAATAATGCTAAGAATGTTATAATAAAACAAAAACTTTACAAAACAGAAAAGCAACACTTGTTCTAAAACAAGAAAACACTTTCTGAAAGATGAAACCTGGCTGAATAGAGACAAAAATAGATTTCTTTTACCTGTGTGGAAACAGCTAAATGATCTGCAGGACTAGTCAGGGCTGCTAACAGAGCTGTACCTGTGGTTCCAAGGTTGGACCCCAGGGTCAAAGGGTAAGCCCTTTCCATACTAATCACACCAACACCTGTAAAACCACAATGCAATATTTAACACCAGATTTTATAAAATATTTAACCAACTAACCACAGCATCCCACAAAGCTACTGATAGTTTGTCACTGTTGGAGGATGATTGTATATTTTGATGAATGAGAATGATAAAAGACTTTCTTTTTTACCTATGAGTGGTGTTATGGCAGATGTGAAGGCAGAACTACTCTGAACCAAAAATGTCAGGCCAGCCCCAGTTAACAGAGCCAGATAACCTGTCAACCAGGCAAAAGGGAAGGGAAAATCTGGAAACAAGACAGCATAAGAGAAAGAAATCAGAAATGTTCACTTTTGTCTACGTCAAAATGTGTTTGGTTGAGCTCTCATTCTTTTCACAAAACTATTTTAATAAGCTCTGTTTGTAATGACTCATTGGTTAGCAGAACAAACTGGTGGTTTAGTGAAGTTACCTGTGTTAATGATTTTGTTTACAACATTTGCCACGTGGCCCTTTAGCATGGAGTTTAACAGTTTGACCAGCAGTATGAGGCAGCCGCAGAGGACTAACAAGGAGCAGACCAGCAGGATGAGACCGATGGCCAAGTCTGACAGAGGAGTCCGCGAACAGATGCTTACCTGACAGAGAGACAGACGGAGACGTGGGAGTTAAAGCTGTACACTGTTACAAGATGGAGAGACATTTTCTAAGAAATCTTTGTGAAAGTAAATGAAACTCCTCTCATTGTTTATTTTGTAGTGCAGGTTCACGCTAGATTGTTTTATGAAAAACACTGAAACTCATGTTTGTGCAGACGTACACTTTTGTGTTTTTTCTGAAAGGTTCTGCGCTCCCCACAATGTTTGGTCCTCCTGTTAACAATAACAGAGTTAGGCAAGTAATAATGGGTCACAAAAATACTAAGTTTAGTTTTCACACAGTATTAAAACAATATTATCATAAGCTTTTACATATTTATGGAGAAACAAAGTCACTTATTGTAAAAGATTTTACCACACAAGACAGAAGGCCAGAAAGTCGGCTGCCTACCTTCATAACAGCAGACTTACACCAACGCTTCACCAGACTCTTGTTACTCTGAATCAGGTCCTCTGTGGCCAGTGCTGAAAGCACTTTTTTATCCAACTAAATCAAATAAAATATAGCACAAAGTAATTTCCATAGAGTGTTCTAAAGAACAAGCAGATAATGTTTTTTTATGGGCAAAAATGTATATTTTTCTTCAGCTTAAACCAACATTCAAACTGAGAAATGAGTTTCCACTCTGAGCAGTTTCTTTCTGTTCAGCCTGGAGCATCAGATGGATATTATGTCTCTATTGTTGGGACAAGTATCTACTGCAGCACAAAGCCTTAATGCTGCTCTCACAGTCCCACAGATGCTGCATGATTATGCAGAATCAGTTTAAAAGGTAAGCCTTTCTCTCCAGGAAAATGCTAGGTCTCTTAATGAGTGACGTTTTCAAAGGACACTTGTTTTCACTTTGTGAGAATGCTCTGACTTCATTTGGTTTCCAAGACATATTAGAAGTTGCAGAGCAGCAGGATTATGTAGAAATAAAAGAGAGAGTGAGTCACGTTATTAAACATGGCTGAAAGGAATGTGACTTTAACATTACCTGGATTACCAACTTGGTCAGTGGCTTAGTGAGAACTTTCAGAAGTTCAGGCGAATCTCCTCCACCTTTCAGCTTAAGGGTGTTGACTGCAGCGCGTGACATGTGCCTTAACACTCCAGTGAAGACTTCCAGAGGGAGAAGCACCAAAACCGACAACCAGTTAAAGCAGTCATGAACTGTTGCTCCAGCAAATGCCCTGAAAATAAGGATAATGTCAACATTTGACAAAAACAAATGTAAGCAAATCAACAAACATAACATAAAACATGCAGGACACTGGGCCTTGAGGACAGGATTGAGGGATCATTATACAGCTGGATATACAGGAACATACAGAGACAGCTGCCACAGGATGGCAACACAATGTTTTATCCATCTATCAAGCTTTTTGTCTTATTCTTAACTGTGGAGATCAGAAACAATGAGAGTAGATAAGTTGTTATCATTTAGGGTCATTATCTCACCTGGAAGAGATTAACAGAGTTATCAAAGCAGAATTGATCCAGGATGATAATTCTTTTATGGACCCAAAACACACATCCATTAAAACAATTTTAACTGCTTGAAACCAATGCCTCGGCTAAAGCTAATTTAATTATATGTATATACATGTAAATGCCCGTTCAATGTTTATAAATGCTGATTGTAGGTTGTTACCCATAGTACCCAGTAGGGGGTGCTGTAGTTTGGTTCATGTTGAGTTAGTGCCTTCATTTAAACCGAAAAATAAGAGGCAGTGTCGCTAGTCTCCTGTCGGTCATCACTTTGGGCCAAAATATCCCACGGAGAATAAAAGAGGAGGATATTCTTCGTCTTTATGACTCTGGACTGCAGCGCACATTCTTGAGAACAGGCTAACAGCAGCACAACACGGACTTTACCGCCATAAGCCCTTGGACAGCGGAGCGAGGTACATGTTTAGAGCTGCGTTAGTTCGAGAAGTTAGCGTTTTATATCACATATTCATGTTTTGTTTCAAACAAAAGCATTAAGCAAATGTGTTTTATTATTTCAGTTTTCACGGTGTATTTGGAGCACTGCAACAAACTTGGTTTCTAAAGAAGTAAATATGAATCTACTGCACCCGTCGAAGCTCTCTGTGTTTTGGGTCTGAGGGACTGCTATAATACACAAGATTAACTGACCATGTAGAAATTATATTTTCATGCTCTATTAGTGCCACCAAGTGGGGACATTATAATCCAACTGAATCAGACAGCAAGGGGACTTTAAAGGTCACTGTAATTGTCAAACCACCAGGACAACTTAGTGACATTATTTAATATCATTGCTGTGATTTTGGGTGCCAGTTGCTTTGACTCTGTTTCACTAGAACAAATATTTTCAAAAAAGTTCTGCAGCTGGTTAGTATGTTATCAGTTATCAGGAAAGGTAAAGCTGTCTTGATTTTTGATGTTATTTTCCTCATGTTTACTTCCTTTGCTAATGAACGTTGGCTGTAATAAAAGAAGTGGTTTTCTTTGTCTAAGCTGCTGTGACACGTTTTTCCCTGAACAGACATTCTTTAAACTACAGTACATTTCTACAGCCTCCATTATGGTTCTAGTTGAGCAGTCAGATTAAATGTTTTCCAATCTTCACTCAACAACTGTTTGAAAACTTGTTTGTCCTCCGCTGTGAATTATGGGTAATTTTGTTAGGCTATTGAAAACACACAGTACCTTTCAAACTCGACCCTGTCTCCAGCCTGCATTAAAGCAACAATAGTGTTGGTGATTGATGTTCCGATGTTGGATCCCATGATAATGGGAATGGCTGACTTTACATCCAGCACTGAAGAGACAAGAACAGAAAGACTGGTGTAAACAGACAGAAACACTCTACTGCTGACATGTGGTGACTATTTTCAGAGTTTTGCTAAGTGCTGCTGTTTCTGTAGGTAGCTATTTTTTAATACTGGAAAAGTAATATTCTTACTCACAACCAGAGGACACAAAGCTGACTGTGATGGAGGTTGATGTGGAAGAGCTCTGGACTAAGACTGTCACCAGAATCCCCACCATCAGACCAGCCACTGGGTTGGACAGAATAGAATTTTGCTTCAACATTTTCCCAGCTGCCCTGCCTGTAAGCAGACATTATTGGCAAACAGAAGAAAACTTTACATTTTTAAAAATCAATGCCTTTTCTGTCCTTTTAGTAAATGAAACCATGTGCTTTCTTACCCCCTGCAAGTTGAAAGGCAGACCTCAAAATGTCAAGTGAGCAAATAAAGAAGTAGAGCAGCAGAAAGAGGAGGGTGATTTTTAGGAGAACAAGTGCAGTTCTTTTCACTCGGGGTAGTTGTGATTGAGTCTCCATGGTCTGAACCTTCAAGAACTGTGAAATTACAAACTTTGTAGTGAATCCTAAGCAGAACACACAGATACTGTTCATAGTGTCAGTGGCATTTTGTATAAGTTAACTTTAAACAAAACTGATCTAACTTTCAGAAGAACGTAGAGCAGTTTGTAGAGACGCCATGTTTATTGTCGTTTAAACAGAGCCATAGTTTGATGACTGTTAAAAATATCGCCACGTTCTACGAACAAAAAAAGAGGGAATTGGTTCAGTTTTTGTCGCTTATTTAACTTTTAGAAATTGCAGCGGCTGCAGTGCGACAAAATAAAAGCACAATAACGCAGACAAACAGGTGAAGAGTAAAACCAGACAAAACCACTTCTATTCAGATTGATGTCGCTCTGTGTGTCGGCTTACCTTAAGGCTAACCTTACACGCTGATCCGTTGCCATGACGATCAACAGACAGCTCAACGAGCTGACAGAACAGAGATACGTTCAAGTCCAACAGGGAATCGCCACCAAAAACCCAACTTTTCCCACACAAAAAATTACGCGAAAATACCAAAACCGAACATTCAGCCCGTTACATTATGTTGTCAGGCTTGATGTTCATATTGCTGTTATTTCGCCTGGACACCGCAGTAATTGATTAGCTGTTTAAAAACACCTGCTCAACTCATGAGTTAGTGTGTCGGTCGCCTTATTTTGGTGCGACGGCGGAACTAAAACACACCGAATTGCACAACACGTGTTCAGGAGATCATTAGTAGGCTAGCAGCAGCAGACTTTGGCTGCCTCACATTCAGCAGGCTGCGTCCTGATTGGCTGCCTGTCACATTCAGCAGGCTGCGTCGTGATTGGCTGCCTGTCACATTCAGCAGGCTGCGTCCTGATTGGCTGCCTGTCACATTCAGCAGGCTGCGTCCTGATTGGCTGCCTGTCACATTCAGCAGGCTGCGTCCTGATTGGCTGCCTGTCACATTCAGCAGGCTGCGTCCTGATTGGCTGCCTGTCACATTCAGCAGGCTGCGTCCTGATTGGCTGCCTGTCACATTCAGCAGGCTGCGTTCTCGCTCTCTGTGGGGAAACCCCGTAGATCATTCGTAACACACGACCCCCTACAGGACGATTGTCGAAATCGCAGCGACATGTTAGAAGGTTTAACGTTAATATTGTCATAAATCATGTTGTGTGAACTGGGCTTAAGGGAGGAGTGAACTATTGCATCAGGTGGTCGATATGCCATTTTCTCTATTTAAATCTAATCATTATTGGAGGGCAATATATTATATAGACTTCATAATCTGGACTCTTTGGTTAATGTAGTTTTTATTTACACTTTGGTTTTATGTTGTTTAGTTTTATTCAAGTGCATCTTTTTGTTAACGTCGACTGAGAGTTCATTTTATTTTTGTTTTTGGTTCTTTGTTTACCTGTTCCAGCATTAAATGTCCTTTTGAAATTAATGTGGCTCTATTTTTTGCAGGATATGCCAGCATTATTATGTCATTTCCATTAAATCAGTGTAAAAAGGTCTTCCGACAATATTATAGTTTATCGCAATAATTTTTTGAGACAATTAATCGCTCAGCAAAATTTGTTATGGTGACAGGCCTATATAACTCAATTAAATATTAGTTTCTTGATTAATATGGGTTGTTGCTTGTTGTTGTACACTGTTTTAAGATAATGTTCAATGTGTTCCTTATAACTTTGAGCCGCCCCTCCAAAGGTTTGTGTCATTTTAATGACTCAAAGGAATGTTTGTCTCTTTTCACAGATGTAGTGAATGCTGTGTGAGCTGCTGCATTGCAATGGGCGAGGTGCAGCACACACTGAGCGTGACGCCCGACACTGGACTTTACAACCCGTATCAATAACTGCAGGCATTTACAGACTTTGCTGTGATACTTGTGCTTATGCTGCAGTGCATGTGATTTTTACCACCTTTTTTTTAAATTATTTTGCTAAATGAATGTGTTAATTTTCTTGATATGATTTGTAATTAAACATCCAGTTGCATATCAGAGCAAAAACTGAGCAGTCAAAGTAAGGGAATATTACCGGTGTAGTCATAGTCCGGTTCCCCTGTTCTTAAAGGGGGACCGGAGGGTGTGCTCCAATTACAGAGAGGTCAAACTCTTCAGCCTCCCTGGCAAGGTCTATTCAGGGGTCCTGGACAGGAGGGTCCATCGGATAGTCGAACCTCGGATTCAGGAAGAGCAGTGTGGTTTCCGTCCTGGTTGTGGAACGCTGGACCAGCTCTACACCCTCAGCAGGGTCCTGGAGGGTCCTGGGAGTTCGCCCAACCGGTCTACATGTGTTTTGTGGACTTGGAGAAGGCGTTCGACTGTGTCCCTCGGGGACGGATGGGCGGATCTGCCAGCAGATCCGCCCATACTCTTCTCCTCCTGTCTGCTTCCTGTTGCTCTGCACGTTTCTTACCTGGGTGTTGTCCACAAGTCTAGTAAAAGTAAAATGCAGGTTTTACAGTCGATGTTTTAGGAACTTCCCACTGAGCACGGCTGCATGACGTGTTGCTAGATCAGAATCGCCTTTCCCGTTTTCATCGAGACAAAAATCCTTCTCTTCAAAGGCTTACAGCTCCTTACACTGGATCTTTGTTTGAACTAGTATAACTGGCTGTGCATGACTTTACAAGAACTTGCATGTTCAATTAAACTTCCACTGAATTTATGATATGCACAATTGCTTCCCGTCGCCTTCTTGATTATGTAGCATTTAACCTTTGTGTGTGAGGGCAGATGGATCAGGAAAAGAATCACTTAAAAATGAAAGATTATGAGGAGACTGTTGCTTTTTTGGATCAGTGGGGATGTTTTCAAAAAGCCGTCTTTTTTTTGCTCTGTGCGAGCATTATCCCCAATGGATTTGGTGCTTTCAATCTTGTTTTTCTGACTGATGTACCAGATCACCACTGCTTCGTGCCGGACCTCAATCTGTCAGAGGAGTGGAGGACAAGCATTATACCAAAAACAGTAAGTCACCTCTGCCTGGTTCCTACAATATTTAATTTATTGTGCTACTTTGCCTCCCATGAAATTAATTGTACAGTTGCTATAACAAAAAAATGCTTGTTCCTTTACAAGCTTCTTGTGTTTTGTGTTGTATTACAACATATTTTTTTTTTTTAGATAAATTATATGAAAGAAAGTTGATCAGTAGATACAAGGAGCTGTTTTTAGGTAATGCTTTTATTCAAAAAGGGAAAAACGGCATCTAACCAACTTCATCCAATGTGAAAAAGTATTTGTTCCCCTTATTAAAATATGAATTTATTATGTTTAACCTCTGAGCCAGAGATAGCCCTGGTTACTCCTACAGTCTGTTTGGTGACATGAAGTAGACTAAATTATCTTAATATACAACAAATTATCGTAAGGATCCCAGGCTGCAGGAATCTTGGGCCCCATGACAAAAACTTTAATTGGGCCCCCTCTGTGCAACTGCTGTTAAAGTGTCTTGAATCTATCTGACCCATAAAAAGTGTTACAATTTTAAAGGCTTGCAGCTGCCTTGCTTTCTTTGGTCCAGTACTGACACTAGCACAATATTCAATGCTAGTGAATTTTACATGAAACAGTCCGTATACAATACAGCAAATAGATTGCTTAAACTTATTATTATTATTAGTTTTATCTCATTGAAGTGTCTCTTCCCACTTGTAACAGTCACAGACAACGTGCAAAATATACATAAAACCATCCAGACCTCTCAAAAATTCTACGTAGTTGCATTTTATTCAAGCTGCAGTGTATAACTTTAATAAAAAAAAGTTTTTGTCATATTTGTTAAAGCTGCCACCATGTTGTGACTGTCTAAAGGTTAAAATAGAATTTTAAGGCTTCATTACTACAGCAAACCGCAAAGAGAGCCAATGTCCACAAATGGTAAAGTGGGGACTATTCTTTAAATGCCAAAATTACTCATTTTATTTTCAACTCATTAAGATTGCAAAAGCTTTCAGGACAACATCTGAAACACTGAGTTCTGCATTAACTCTGCATTTACTAATGCTGAGTTAGTTAATGCAGCATTAAAAAATATACTTGGGGATGTATGAGAAGCAGTTCCAACTCCAAATGGCCTCAGTGTGGAAAAAATATCTTAAGGATGCTACAAGGATGCTCACAATCAGGTCCACATCATTTCCGCTCAAAAGTACAATGTGAATTAAAAAAATATGTCAAAATGCAACAAATCTTTCAACTCCTTCTGCATACTGGGAAAAGACTCCATGGAGTGTAGTTTGGACAGCTGCTTTCATTACCAGTTGAAAGTATTATTGTGAACATGCTTCAAATTATTTCTGAGGTTTTAACCTTGCTTTGATATCAAATGTATTTTTCATTACCTGACATACTTAAGTGCAACAAAAAGAAAAAAACTGAAGAAATTGGTTGTGATGGAGTCTGCAAGTTTTAAACAGCAATAAAAGCTGTTTATTTTACTTAGTTTTGGTCAGTAATAAGCACAACTTTTCAGACATCATGAAGTTGATTTTCTGTGTTTTTAAGGTTATTTTAAAATTCTGTTTAAGTTTTTAAATGCAATTTATTCTGACACTTCTGGATGTCTGACTTATGATGCTCTCTGTGTTTTTAAGGTTCTGAATGGGAAACAGGAGCTAAACAGGTGCAGCAGATATAGATTGGATGTCGTCCAGAATCTCTCTGATGAAGGATTGATTCCTGGCAGAGACATCAACCTCACTGCGCTGGAGGAGGAGCCGTGTGTGGACGGCTGGAGCTACAGCACAGACATTTACCTGTCCACTGTAGTGACAGAGGTGAATGCAATTTCATTTCTGGTTTGCCAGCTTGTTTTCTGATTAATCTGAACTTCAGACAGAGCTTCCCTTGGCATCCTATCTTTCTTGTTTGTCATGCTGTGTTCTGTAACGTGAAACATGCTTAATTAACCGGCAGTACTGGGCCCTTTAGCTCAGCTTGATATCAGCAATCTGTTATCACAAGCATAGTCTTTAATCTCAGTATTTAAAGACTATATTCAATGTTCAACCTCAAAACCTACTTCCAAACTACAGGAGATACAAAATATTGTTCATGATATGTTTCTTGGCTTCCTTACTGCGGCCTCAAGCAGAGATTGCAGAAATTAAAAAGCAAGCGTAAAGAATATTTCACAAGTCCTGACTAAGCAGGAAGGAAGACTGAGTTCCTTACTGGATTGCTGAAATTATTGTCTCTCACTGACAGCTACAGGGCAAATGCTGCTAGTAACAATTTAAAATGTAAAGAAACATAACAAATCTCCAAAGTTATTCCATTCCATTGCTGCCAGGCTGCCTCAGGGCAGCTGTGGCTACAATCCAGTAACCTCATCAGCGTGTGAATGTGTGCTTGCGTGGAAATTACTGATTTCATGCCAAACGTTTTTGAGTGTCAAAGTAATAATTACACTATGTAATTTCATTGATTCCCTTCTTGAAAATTAAAAGGAAAACTGGATACATTTTGGAACCAAGTTCTTCTTCATAATGACAGGCAAGAGTTTAACTGGTGTTGACCAATCAGGTATTTGCTTAAATATGAAGGAAAAACTTCAGAATTGATCTTAGCAAAGCAACTTTTGTCCAGCAGGATGAGGAGATAATCTCTCTCTAATAAAAAAATGTATTGTCTTCATAAGTGGAAAATATTAATGTAAATGTTTTCACAAAGACATGATTGTAGAGTATGATCCACCACTGAAAATAAAGTTGTTTGCAAACTTTCCAGTGTGTGTCGCTAACAAAGAGTTACCTGAAGGTTTTACAAAGTTTCATCTTTTTTAGTTAAAATGTTTCATAATACGCAGCATAATGATGATGTTTCTTAGGATTTCTTAAATAAATGTTAAGATATAAACTACATCGGTCTTCTTGTGAAGCGTTGTTTGTTAGTCTGAATGAACTCATGTTTCACTGGAGCCTCATTAGGAAATGAGCAGCAGAGAATATCAGGGCAACTTCCAGCACTTCCAATAGAGCCGAAGAAAAGGGAAGAAATCCATGCGAAGCTTTACTGAGCACAGATGATTTGTTCAATGCTGGGATTTAAATAAGTTACATCTTTCAGTTTGACTTGGTGTGCAGTGACCAATGGGCGCAGCCGTTTACCACTTCAGTTTTCTTTATTGGAGTGCTTGTTGGATCCTTCTTCTCGGGACAGCTGTCAGACAGGTAGAGCAACTTTTATTTTCAACTTAAAAGCAGATTTGGACATCCAGCTTAGAGATTGTTTCTGAAATGTGTTTGAAAAAGCTCATTTTAACCTTCCCAGTTTCTGACTCTGACACCTGAAACAGTTCAGCAGCTTTATGACAAAAATGTTCAAACTCCCTTTTTACATTTTGTCAGATGAAACATCAGTTTGTCTTCTTGGGATTATATGTGGTTAGACTAATACAAAATTGTGCACACATATTTCACAACAAAATATATTAAAATAAAAATCTGTTTTCTATTGTCACCTAAATACTAAATACAGTCCATCTGTGTAAAATGTCATGTATAAAACAACTTTGTGTGAGTTCAATGGAATAGAAAAATAACCACAAATACCAAAAAACACAAAAAACAGATAAAGGCACTCAGGTGCATTTTATTCTTGTTTGCTAACAAGCTTCATTTTCAGATGTTAATTTTTATCTGCTGAGACATTTGAAGATCAAAAAGATTCAGTAAACACAATTATCACAGAAGATTCTGTCCTAACAGGTGTAGAAATCACCTACTGTGTTAACGATGTTTTATTCTGAAAAATCTTTTTGAAAAGTTTTTATTCTGCTTTAATTTAGACTGATTAGGACCTAAAATAGAATATTTCCTTCCTTCTTTCTCTAGGTATGGAAGGAAACCTGTTCTATTTGCAACGATGGCTGCACAAACAATATTTACCTTTGCTCAAGTCTTTTCTACCTCATGGACCATGTTTGTCATTCTGCTCTTCTTCAATGGACTTGGACAAATATCCAACTTTGTTGCAGCTTTAGTTCTTGGTACAGAATATGATTTTAAAATATAAACAATTCTCCATACACTCTAACATGTTCCAAATAGTTTTCTTGTTTCGGTTGCAGGTGCTGAGGTTTTGACTGGTGACGTACGAATCCTTTACTCATCCATGGGCACATGCTTAGGCTTTGCTGTTGGATACATTCTGCTTCCTGTCGTGGCTTACTGTGTGAGGGACTGGAAGTCTCTCCTCATCGCTCTCTCTCTCCCTTGTCTAGCCTACATCCCCCTCTGGTGGTAGGTTACAAGAAAACTCCTTACAATTAAATTCACAACGACTTAGTTGAAAATCTTAAAAACCATATTGCAATTCTTCTATTTAATCCTGGACTGTTTAATTGTGAGCAGGCTTCTGCCAGAGTCTCCTCGATGGCTTCTCTCTCGAGGCAGAGTTAAGGAAGCCGAGGCTGTTATCAGAAAAGCTGCTCGATGGAACAAAGTTCAACCTCCAAAGGTCGTCTTTGAGACTTGCAGTGTAAGTTGCCCTTCAAACTAAAACAAATCAGTTCAAGTCAGAAATCCTTTCTTTCAACACAAAACACAAGAACGTCAGAAAAAGAGGGAACACTGACATATAGTGAGCGCAGATGTTACATGTATCAGGTTTACTGAAAATTAAAAACATTCTAAGACTTCAATGTTTAACTTTACATGATGTGAAAGGAAGATTCCCCCCCAAAAAAACATATAAAACTGCTATTCAACAATGATGCAGCAAACAAAACAACAAAACCTTCAAACCTTGACTGGAGGCGAAACAGGAACAGAAAAACCAAATAGTTTCTTTATTTAAATCTCTAATTAAACAAGTTGGAGTTTTGTTTTCCTCTTTTCCAATTTATACCCCCATTAATGGTATTTTGCAATAATTGTTTAGTATGTAAATGCATGAGTTATATGATATGTGTGCAGCAGCGACGGGGCAAAGTGGCCGGTACTTAGTCTTTTTTTCTGACACTTTCTGAAGTGTAAAACTGCTAAAACTAAATCTTGTAACAAATCAAGAAATCTGCACTGACAAATAAAATGCTGGATTTTAATTTTAATTTTGCTGACAATTCATTCTGAATTTTGAGCTGAGAGCTTAAAATTAACATTTTCAACCATTGTAAAGCTTTCAGAAATCGAACATTTGTGATAAAATCTTGCCAAGATGCATAAACAGCATCACAATGTTTACAGAAGCTGAATTTAAAATCTCCCATAACTTCTGTTTTCTGTCTCCACAGGTTGAAGAGACTAAATCTGACACGGAACCAAGCAGCATGTTGGACCTTTTCAGGAACAGCAGCATCAGCACCACAACTCTCATCCTCTGCTTGGTGTAGTGAGTACCATCATTCTCAGACTGTAAGGCGCACTTTAAAGCCTTTCATTTGGGGAAAAAACGACAGCGAGCCTTTATATTGTTCTGAAGTGAAACAGCGCCCTCTTGTGAAATAATAAGGATTAATTCTGGTTGTGCTTTCCGGCCTTGAAATGATTCAGTGTGGTCCACTGCACTCAGTCAAAATGTTTTAGTTATATTACGGCTACAGTAGTGAGAGGAGTAATACTGGCTGAGTTATCTGTCTTATTTTGCTTAATGTGCCTCATAATCCTGTGAGCCTTACAGTGTGGAAAATACAGTAGATGCCTTTATGAAGATAATACATAATATTTGCAATGCAAATAAACTACTTGACTTGATCACTATGTTTGAATAATAAAAGTAAAATTATTATTTTTCACTATATAATATATAATATAATATATATAATTCACTATTAAGTGAATTTTCCATGTAACAATATTTAAATGGGTATTATGTTCTTTCCAGAGACGTTGTGTCATTTTATATCCTTTAAATCAAGGCTATAAACTCTGTTTAGTTTTGTCTTTGATTATCAGTAAAAGGAACATTGATCAATATGTTATTGATTATTGCATAATCCGTTAGTGTACAATATTTTTATGATGTAAAGCACTTTGAACGGCTTTGCTGCTTAAATGGGATATAAAATAAATATGATTTTTTATTCTCAGCTTCGCCATGACGACTGGCTACTGCAGTCTGTCGTTTAACGCAGCTCAGCTCCACGCTGACCCCTACATGAGCTGCTTCATCGCTGCAGTGGTGGAGATCCCTGCATACGTCTCCAGCTGGATCTCACTCAGATTCTTTCCCCGCCGACTTTCTGTCTCTGGGTCATTGATCCTTGGATCTCTGCCGCTGTTCATCTTACTACTGGTGCCAGAAGGTAAGCAAGAAGTTGTGGTTGGTGTTACGGTGGTCTAAAGCACTGTTTCAGAAATGTTTTGTAAATGTTAGCAGTAGTAGTTTCATAATTCGTAGTTTCATGCCTAAATGTGTTTCATTCCACAAACTTAACACCATTTACCTGTTAGATCTATTTGGTGTCTCTCTTGCTCTGGAGATGGTGGGTAAATACGGTTTCACTACTGGGGCGTCGCTGATGTTCGCCTACACCACAGAGCTTTACCCAACATCCCTGAGGAACACCGCCACAGGGACAACCACCACAGTTTCCAGGGCTGGAAGTTGCATCAGTCCTTTTCTGCTAAGTCTTGGTGAGGAAATGAGTTTCTAGAGTTCAAACTCTAGAAACTCTATTTCTAGAGTTTGAACCCCTAGAAATACCTGAATTGAAAGAATCTGAGAGTGCTAACTCTTCTCTGTTGTTCTTGTCAGGTGGATACTTCAGCTACTTGCCTTATGTGATTATTGGCTCTCTGGGTGCCGTTACTGCTTTTGCTGCTCTTTTGCTTCCAGAGACTTTTAAGCAGCCGCTGCCTGAAACCTTTCAACAAATGCAAGAAAGACAAAGGTATGTAGTCAGGTTTTTAACTCATTTAAACTGTTTCTAAATTATTTAGTAAGTATTTAAGAAATAATGTAACTCCATCAGTTTTGCATGTTGCGCTTTTTTAAAAAAGTTTAAAAAAGGTTTTTTTTTAAACTGAAATGTTGAATTTTAAACCAAAATAATACAAAACACAAAGGCAACATTTTCATTTCTTTAGATTGAAAAGTTGGCATTACCTTATTATTTGTAGCTCTGCCTTTAAATTGCATGACTTGGCTTTACGTCCAGCAGCAGCTCACAATAGTTTGGTGGAAAGTTGTAGTGAATATACCGTTTGGACATATAGCTTCATCTTAGTTTAATAAACTGATTAAAAGCAAACCGGACTAACTGCCTTAAACGTAGTTACTTCAAAAGGAAGAAAAATATGCACATATCTGGCTTCAGCTGTTTTTCAGTCAGTTCTTCCACACATGAATACAGTGCAGCACACTGTAACATGCAGAGGCTTTCATTTTCACCACAACAGGGTTTAGAATCCTCCTGGCTAGTAGCCTCACATACAAAAATCAAGAAAGTATTTTTAATTTATCCACAAAGCCAAACATGTTGAGGTATTTGCATTTTAGACTTACACAGCAACAATTTGTAAACGCTTCCAAGTTTACCTCTTTGTTTCAGAACAGCTTCATTACCTTAAATAACATACTAAATTAAAACAGAAGAAGATTTTTTATTTTTCCTTCAATGAGGACATTTCAGAGGCAAGCAGAGGCATAAGGACACACACTGAAAAAGACAACAAAATTGCTTTTTTATTAAGATATTTGAGGCTTAACAAATTTGCATCATACTCAGTCGATAATGTGTAATGATGACAATCAACCGGCAGAAGGCGCTGAATCACAAGGTGTGATGTAAACAACTATTAGCATGCTGCTCCACCCCTAAATGTTGGCTGCAACTTTGTCTGCAAACATTTGCAGAAACATGCGGGGGTGTGTGTGTGTGTGTATGTATGCATGTGTGCGAATTCAGCTTGCTTTTGCTCATTTGTCTTTTTTTCCACCACAGGACCAAAAGTCCCTGCATCCAAAAAAGTGAAGCTCCAGAACCAGTCGTGTTACCAGACAGTCCTCTGTGACTGAGAGTTGCTGGTTCAGCTTAAAATTCAGTTTTTTTAAACACTTCCACAAGTAATTTCTTCTGAATTACATTGGACATCCCACCTTCCTCAATAGTTTTATTGCTGTTTATGTTAAACAAAAGTTTCTACGTCTTAAAATATGTGAACTTAAGGAAACGTCATCCTTAGTTCTCCCTGAGTTTATCACTACAACATAATCAGTTGAGTACTGAACTATATATATATATGAAGAAAGGAGAAAGGATTTAGAAAGAACTGTCCTTCTGTCTTTTTTAACAAAAGTGCAACCTCAGAAGACTCTTTAAGTAAACCTATTGTTTATGAAGAGAACAGCAGATTTCCATAACCTGGATCTTTGTTCTTTTACATCTTTTCTGTGAAGTTTTTACTCTACAGAATTTAGAATTAAGTCAGGCGAGAGACTTTTCTTCAGCAGCGTTTTCCTCTTCTTTAGTGTTGGTGAGGATGTAAGGTCCTTTCTGGCAACATCTGGAAGATAAAATAAATGCACGTTTGTTCAGTCAGATTATCGACACTGATATTTAATTAATAATAGTGTCAAAAGACCTGCTGGGAAGTTAAATCAGCATTTTGTAAAACTTGTCTATGAAGTTTGAATTGCAATAAAATGGTGGACAAAATGATGTTTTGAGTTTGGCTTTGCTTCACAGTCCTCCCAAGCCTGAGGTCATATCTGGTGTTTATGCGTGTTTCTCTATCACACCTCTTCCTTCCACTTAACTTTCTGGACAAGCTGCTTTTGCATAGCAAAGATTTTTTGTGGCTGATCTGCCAAAGAGGTGTAAAGGAGCCACCTCTAACATTGTTACTTTTCAAGTTCTTTTCTACATCATTAAACTTTCTGCTGTCTATCTGGACTGCAGAAAGTTGTTAGTAGTTTGAATGCTTGTAAATAAATGATTTCCCTTTGACATGCACAGTTTAGGATGTCTCACACAGAACTGATCTTTTCTTATTCCTTTAGGTAATAGATACTTTTGTGTTTTTATTTTTAGCCTGCCGAAAAAATACATTTAAAAACACAATAAGCTGCAACCGACATGAAAAATGTGACAGTATTCTTACAAACTCATTTGAGCTTTTAATTCATTTGAGGTTTTACAGGTGCTAAGCATTTCCCAGTCTGGACATGCAGACCCGTCCAGAGGTCTGGACAGGTCTGCATGTTTCAGGTTATGTGCAGGAGACACTTGCTAAGCAAGTAGAGGCAGTTTTCTCTTTAGTTTCTGTTAAACTTCCCAACACCTAACCTGTTTGTGCCTGTGAAATTTAAAATTCGTACCTCCATACAAAAAAATACATTATTTCATTAAATAAATAATATCAATATTAATAAAAAATATTTTTTCAGCTTTTTTTAAACAGATTTCTAAAACAATGTAGAGTCCTAGATGTGCAGGAGTTTTTTTTACCCAGGGAAGCTTTGCATCTGGCTGATGGTGTCGGGCAGAGGCATCCCAAAGCTCTCAGGGAGAAGCAGACTCAGCAGTCCAGTCAGAACCGTGAGGCTTCCCACTATGATGTACGGCAGCGACACAGAGTAGGTTCCTGTGGTGTGAGGAGAGAAAAACAGCAGATCTCTACAAATATAAAGTGTCATTTCAGATGCTTTATTTTTGGCGGGGCCTTTTTTTAACTAAATGTCATTTTTCTGCCAGGTTGCAAAGAAACAGTTTTGATCAACACAAAATAGACCAAAATGTGATGAAGGCAGATCTGCAAGTGTTTATTCACAAACCCAGCAAACCTGGAGGTTTGAATGAAGCAGTTAAAAGTAACTGTGTTATGAAGGGATGAAGCTGAACCCCAGCTTTAATATTTATGCTGAAGCAGCTCAGACTCCATCTGCAGGTGGAAACTCCATAATCTGTCTGTTTGGGCCTGATGAGTTTGTGAAAACAAGGAATCAGAGGAAAACTGCAGAAGAACAAACAGCCTTCTGAATGAAACCATGTTGTTATTAAAACAGCTGATTTGGTTTTCACCCAATAGACGGCTGCATGAGTCTGGCTGCGGTGATGAACGTCTCCATTCAGTAAAACAGCAGGTGAGTCAGACATTCAACGTGTCTTTGTCCAAAACAGCAATAGAGCTTTGAGTTTTCTGCTCTTTTCCTACAATCTTATTCAAATTTAATGCTAAATCTGTGAGCCACATAACTTCTGATTGCACCAGTATTGAATCATGTTATTCTAACCATAAACTTTAATGTATTCTTTTGGGACAACACAAATACTTTTGGATCTCAAACAACTGTGATGTTGTCCAACTTGTAGAACCAAACTGTTTGATTTGGTGTAACTAAGCTGAACTTTGACCCTTGACATATTCCATCCTGTTGTAGTTCTGGCTGCATGTTTAGGGTCTTTTCCCAGTGGGGATAAATCTGCAGACATCAAGAACAAACAGATTGATGTGTGTGAGGAGGCTTGAGGACTGGAGTCTAACTGGAGGAAACCTGCTGGGAACTGATCCAATCACTGCTAGAGGTTACAGTCTGGTTAAACCAGCAAAACCAGGTAAACCAGTGACCTCTGAACCCACTGAGCTGCTGTTCTGCTTCTGGCTTGTTCCTTCTTCTTTATGATGTTGTTTGTTTATTAATATTATCTTTAAAATCTCTGACACAGGACAGCTGGAAACATACCGAGGTGTAAATACGTGAACTCTGTTTCCAATTCAGTGAATTTTATTCGGGATTTAAGGTCAAAGGAGGTCGAATCCACATGAACGCCTGAAAATATGATGAATAAAATATTTTTAAGCTTTGACCTTCCAAAAAAGGCAAATTTCAAGGCATCTTAACTCAAGGATCAGATATTTTGTTTTGCTCAAAGGCTCAGGTAATATGATAGTACTTGCGTAAATAAATGAAGTATGGAGCAATAATGCTGCCAATTCTGGAGGCCGTGGAGCAGGCGCCGACAGCCGTGTTCCTCAGCACAGTGGGGTAGAGCTCTGCCGTGTAGGCGTACACCACGGCGAAGGCAGTGGACACCGCGAACTTCCCCAACATCTCAAACGTTATGGACACAGCAACCAGGTCTGCAGGAAATTAAGCATAAAGCTGGTCAGGATTAGATATCTTGACGCAGCAGGCTTAATGTAGATTTACAAGCTGCCGTACGTCCTGGTATGAACTGTATGACGAATATAAAGAATCCTCCTGCAAAAAGTGCAGCGAAATGGCTGAACCGTCTGGAACACCAGCGGAACAGAACCCAGGACAAAGCGTAGGCCGGGATCTCGACCACAGCAGACAGGAAGCAGTTGAGGAAAGCATTTCCATGGAGGTTGGCCGTGTTCAGGGACAGAGCGTAGTAGGCGATGGTGAGGGTGTTCCTGTTGGAAGCGCAAAAGATGAAGGATTTAGTTTAACTACAAAATAAAGTCTGAACATTGGGAGTTGAAATGTTGAGGTGGGCCAGGAATTTAAAGAAGGATGAAAATGTTTAGGTAAAGAAAGGCAGAGAAAAATCAAAGATGATGGATGAGGATTTGTGTTAATTTTGATCAACTCTGACACAGACATGTCAGAGGTTAGTTATATTTGGGTTCTGAATGGATCTCAAAGCTGTGGCCCATTGTGGCCCGGCGTCTTTTAATGACAACTAACTACACATGCAAAGACATAAAACACAATTAAACTTTTTAATGAACTGGAACCAGCTGATGGTAATTATAATAAATATGTAGATTATGTTGTGAATATTAAGATTTCAGTAAATTTTTTGTTTTTTGCATCTGATTTTGTCTCATTTCCTTTGAATTTGCTGCACATAGCTTAGTTTAAATACTTATGTTGTAACTGAGTGTTGAGAACTAGTTTATGAATAAATGAATTTGTCAGACCTGTAACTGAAGGAAAACCACAGCAGCTTTACTAGTTGACCTGCAGCGAGCCGCAACAGGTGGAGAACGTCCAGAAGTTCATTTACCGCCGCACAGCCAGAAGAAAAGCTGAGGGACTTTCTAATGTCCATTGAAAGCTCTGTGACTTCTAGAAGTCTTATTTAGCTGAATTCCCTGACGACGCCTGACGTTCTGTCTCATAGGACGGCAATAAAGTGAAAGAAGAACACACCACTTTGAGTCTGCTGTCGGTTTATAAAGGTATAAAACAATGAGGCATTCCAGGATCAGAGCAAGTAAAAGCATGTTGCGTTATTAGTCTAAACCGGCTTTTTATCTTCACCACAGGCATCAAGATAAAAAGTGTTTTTATATTCAACTGACTGAGGTGTGTTGAGTTTGATGCTTTAAAATATAACCTGGTTCTGTGCATGCAAGACTGAGTTTAGTTTTAGTTTTTGTGTGTTTAAAGGAATCATCTCAAACTCCAGTCCAGGGTCGTGTCCTACAACTTTTAGATGTTCCTCTGCTTCAGCTCCGTCATTAGCTCATTAGCGTAGCTCTGCAGGGCTACGCAGAGCTATGCTCTATGTAGCCCCCTACGCAGGGGACACAAATAAGTTGCAGGACTTCTGCCTTCAAGGAATACAGTTTGAAAGGACGGGTGTAAATGTACTAGCTCTGCATGTATAGTTGCTAAGCAACATCAGTCAGCTGAGAAAATGTCAGACTAACCAGACCAGCCACAGCGTGACAGAGAGCCATCGGATGTTTGGAGAGCGAAGAAGATCACAGATGTTGTGCACCCTGGTCTCTTCAGCCTTGCCTTCCTTCTGTGAGAAAGCATGAACAACAACTGCTTAGAAAGCAGCACTGACAACAAAGTAATTACAGTGATTGATGAGCAATCTTGGCACCTTTCATAACTCCACTTTTGGCACACCTGCAGTAGTTGCAGGTTGGACTTTTTACAAGTCTCCCAACAGTGGCAACATTTTTCTCACAGCTTGAACAACCAGAGAAGCAATTCTACAAAATCCTGTTTTTGCATCTTAAGAGCAAAAACTACTTAGAATATACATTAACTCATTTGTATCAACTAAACTTCCTGCTGAGGATCTTGCAGCAGAAGGAAAATGAAGGGCCAGTGTCTGCACAGAGGAAGCTGTTATTCATTATTTGTTCATTATTTATCAAGTTTAGACACAATACTGAGACCAGGCAGAAAATATTTTCTAAAAGCAAAATTTAATTTCCTTCCATACAGTGACTAATAACTCTGGGTTTACTTTAAAACTTGTAAAGAACTGTATTGTTGCTCTGGGTTCACCTGTAAACATTTCTAAAAATATTAAAAATGCTGCATGACACCATGCAATATGTGCATGGTGTCATGCACCAATTAAAACATTCATATGTTTTATTGGATTTTATGTAGTAGACAAACACAAAGTATTATGTGTGAATTAGAAGAAAAAGGAGGCATGGTTAACACATTTGTTTATTTATACAAATATATATATATATTCCCATAAATTAGATGAAAAGTTGAGTTTGAATTTGCTTTCTTCTTCATTAAAACAGATTATATATCCAGTGGGCATTAATGGGTCAAACTGAGGCTGTCATAATTTCACAACAAAAAATGAAGATGAATAATTTTCATCAGCCATGACGGTATTGGTTGATTGTCCTTGCAGGACATCTTTTAGTCCTCAGCCTGCCCTGCCTGCCTCTCTGACTGAGGTTATAAACTTTGCAATCTGAGCTGATGAGTTGGAGAGATGAAGAGTGATGGCTGGTGAGGTGGAAGTAGAAAAGCTACAACAAATAAAATGTTTCAAAGGCAGGAAGCAGCAACCAGCAGCTCTGGAGCTGCAAATGACTCTTTGGACTTTCCACAATGGCTCTTTGACTCCAAACCAACTGGCAGCATCCAGCTGGGCGCCAATCCTTCACATTCTGTATAAATGATCATGATGGGCTGGCACGGCTAAAACAGGCAGTGCCATTTCATTTTTGGTCCTCGTCCAGCAGTGGACGAGCTGGACAAAGTGAACAAGTTACAACTTGTTCAATAATAAAGTAGCATGTGGCTGTAACTGGGCAGAATGTGCTCGCCACAGCACTGAACATACAGGAATGCAAAGGCAGCGGCACAGAAGCCAGATATTACAGCTTACCTGCAAACTGTAGCAGGACTTAGCCAGGTCCAGAGGGATTCAACTCTAAAGCTATGTGGTTGCAGAGTTCATGCAGAAGATGGTGGGCGTTTAATGCTCTGACCTTCGGAAGTCTGAAGACGACGTCTGGAGGTTCAATCCCGTTCATCTTGGCAGCGTTCTGGATGATGGCCTCGGCTTCCTCCACTCTCCCCTGGGAAAGCAACCAGCGAGGCGACTCTGGGACGAACCTGACCCGTTTTGCAACAATGTGGACAGAAGGCGAGAGAAAACGAAGACTTCAGTAACGATGCACAGCTGTTATGGTAGGTGATCACATTTATTCTGCCTTTCTGACTGTGTTTTGCACAGCCATAAATGCACACTCTGATTACAGGGAGTTTTATTAAAACAGCTTATCAGTTTCAGAATCAAAACAATGCGATTGGAAGTTTGTGAATCAGGAAGAAATATTAAGTTTTGATTCACGTTTTCTGTACCTATACTAATGTAAATCCATCACATTATTTGTGCATTTTTTTCGGTGCATAGAAGTCATCCATCACACATTTAAATTTATAATATGAAGCATCATCTACAATAGCAGAAAACATTCATTTAGGGCTAACAACCTCTCCTGTTTCTGTTCCAAGCAGCTAATTTAACCTTTGAATAACTGTGACGCCCTCTCCACTTTGCTGGGCAGATTTGTCCCTTTACATTAATTATTATTTTTACTTTTCAAGGCATGCCAAGAAAGTTCTTGTGTGGTTCCTTCCATAAACGTATCGTAAAAAAGTTGCCAACCTGGTTTAAATGGCCTGGTTTTTTTTAAACGGATTTTTTTTTTTTTTTGTTAAACAAGAAGTTGCACCAGCAGTAGAAGTGGATTGGGGGGAAATCCCAAAGGAAATAAAGAAATCACATTTTAGAAGCTTTTTCTGAGTTGCACCTGCCAAACAACATCCAGGACAGGAAAAAATCTGAAACAAATCTTCCATGAAAAGAAAGTCGACTCAAAAGCGACATGCAAACATGATACGTACCAGAAGAGGGGCAAACAAACGCAGCCTGCCAGCATGAAGCCCACCTGAAGCATCCTCCAGTCTCTCACAAAGAATGCGAACAAGGGTAGGAGTGTGTAGCCCACCGCAAAAGAAAGACACACTCCAGCAGTGGAGAAAAATGTTCGGACCTGTGGACCTAAAATCTCTGCTCCTGAACACAAAAATAACGACGTTAAATTCAAATCTGTTTGGGGGATTGGTTGGGCTCACAGGAACTGACATACCTAGAACAAATGCAACCAGGTAGTTGGAAATTTGTCCCAGAGCAAGAAGAAAATACAAGACGACAAACATGATCCAGCTTGAAGAGAAAACCTGAATCAGTGTTGTGACTACTTGTAGTCCTATGGTACCAAACATCACCATTTTCCTCCCAAATCTGAAATTAACACAAAGCACAGAAGTTAGTGAACAATACATTACATTCTGTTGCATTATTGCAGTGAAAGCCAAATATGGTGGAATTTTTCTGCTGTATTAAAAGTTTTGAGAACAAAATGCATGCGATCCTGCAGACTAACCCTGTGTGCTCTTGGATGATGGCAGAAAAATTACCCTGCAGTCAAACCCTTGTTCTACGTTTTGCTCTGGAACCTTTGAGTACTGAGAAATGATTACTTGCTAACATTTGGCCGTGACATTTGTAATGCAACAGCTTCACCAGAGATCGGAAGCTCACTGGGAATGAAATAACACCTCAGCTGTGCCGAGGAAAACATTTTTGCCACCCATAAAATGTCTTAAACATTCCTGCTCAATATTTGGAAGTGTGGCAAATGCAGACTGAATAGTTTCGATACTTTCTCCACTGCTATTGCCGAACATTCAACTCTGTTTGCTGATTGTCCTGGTTGAAATTCCACCAAAGAAATCAAGCTCAATGGGAGAAATCAAAGGTGGAGCACTGAAGCGGGATGAGAAGAATTTTTGACTTGCATAAAGTTTACCTAAATATTTTCTAGATTAAACTGATGTTTTCTAAAGCAAGACAATGTCTTTTGCTGTCAAGTATTTTATACATTTAAAAAAGCTTGTTTTTTAAATGTATAAAACCAGAACAGTGATTGCCTCGGGTTAAGCTTAGTTCCTGTAACAAATATCCAGTCTGCAACCTGTCGGAGAGCTGTCCTGAAACGAAGGAGCCTGCAAGAATGCCACCGAAAAACAAAGAAGAAGTGAGAGGTTTCTTCCAGCTCTCGCCACACACCAGGTTCCACTGTCAAAAAATAAACACAAATAAGTTTAACTCAGGTTGGTCAATAATCTGCAATAAAAGAATAAATATAGCATCACCAAATCAGTTAATGGAGGGAACGAGAAGCTTTACCCCATTTTTATGGCAACTTTAAGTGCCCTAAAGTACTTTTGGTTGGTGCATTTTGGATCAAATATGTTTTGATAGGAGGGGTCTTTTTTATTTTTTAGAATTTGATCTGTTGTTACAGTTGAGAGCAGATATTTTCTATTTTGCATGTTGGTCATTTTTATCCTTCACAGAATGGGACTTTTGGGTGACCATGCTACAGACTCATTCTAATACAAAGTAAGTTATAATAATTTATTGATTTAATTATACATATAGCAAAACCTTCAACCTTGCATAATGGGTTTGGTTGTGTTTTGCAGAGGATCTTTATGAACAAAATGTAAAAATCTTCCTGGATGTGAACCAGGACAAAATCCACACAGCATCCCTTAAATCCACCCACCTCAGAGACAATAGTAGAAGTGTACACGCTGTGGTCAAACTCCCATCCGTCCAGGCAGCTCTCTGTAGGCACATTGGACAGGTTGACGTCCAATCCGGGCAGCAGACCTCTCTCCGAGTAATTTAACAAACTCTCCACTTTGTATCTGGAGCACTTGCTGGGCACCAAAGCGCCGTCGCGGCTCGCATCCTCCTCCAGCGGGATGCTGCTGTTCCTCCACGCCGCGCTGAGGTTGAGGTGCGCGGGCAGCGCGCAGCGGTGAGCCGGCGTGTCCGCCAGGAACACCACAGACAGCGCAGTGAGTCCATTAGGGATGAAGCTCAGGCAGAGGAGGAAAAACATCCGCTGCTGGAAACGTCCCCATTCTCCCAGGAAGGAGGTCGCCGCCTCGTAATCAGTGATTTTACTGGCGTCAGAAGTAGCAGCCGGCATTGCGAGGCAGAGTCCGGCGCATGGATCACTGCGCGCAGGTTGAGGATTTCTCTGCTTGTGCTTTATTTCCTGCTGAGAATCTGTCCAACCCACAAGTGGCTGTGACAATATTTGGAGTGTCTCTTGTTTTTGCTGCCTTTTCCAGCTTCCAATAGGAGTGACCTGTCCTTTATTAGGGTGGATCCATAAACTGACAGTGGCATCTTGATCACATGGTTTGTAAGATTTACTCAGGATTTTCTTGCAAAATTTTTTTGTGTGAAAACTGACCTGAAAGTCCCAATGTGTCTGCATGCTGCTACTTTTCTCTTTTCTTAATGTTTTGCTTTAGAGTATGTAGGTGGAGGTGGTTCATCTGAGAACCATGAGGTTTGGAAATGCATTTGTTTCACTCAGCTCATATTTTAAGCTCTTTCTTTTCTCTATTCAAGTTACATTTCTGTCCATTTAATCTTTGTTCGTTTCAACCAAGTGTAGCTGATAGAAAAAAACACCCAACATCAGGAAATTCATGAACAAGTTGTACAGTGGAGCTTCAGTACAATCTCCACCATGAATAAAAACACAGATAAGCATAAAGTACTTTTATTTTAGAAAGAAATCCAAAACATGTGAAAAAATGTCAGCGTGATCTGCTGCTAGAAATCCACTGGAGCTTCAGTGGTGAGTAAAGTTACTCCTGTTACATGTAGCTTCAGCAGCCAGTCACTGGCTTAAAGGTCAGACGTTCCAACGTCATGATAATTATCTAAAGGAGGAAAGAAACATTCATCACAACCACCAGGTGAACTGAAACTTAACTGCCATCCTCATGGCAGTTAAGTTTAAAGTTAAGTTAAAGTTTAACACACAGTGGGCCGTTCTTTCATCATATGTCTTCAACTGTATGGTTGTTTAGTGAAGGGTTTAATGTCTTTGCACAAAGAGGAGTATCTTTTAGTTGGATTCACACCAGAGGCTAAACAAAAAGGCCAGCGAGCCGAAGGTTACACATTGTTCAGTCGAAGCTGTGTTGTGACCCTGAACACAAGATACAGTTCGCAGAATCCAGTCTGAGAGGAAAACTGTGTCAAGGCTGGTCAGGAGTAAACACCTGCTTTATTTGTTCATGTTTAAAAATGTCTGTAATTTTACCCTAAAAAAGTTTATCGCAGTTAAACACATTTAAACTTTGTCTCTTTCTCTGCTCCTTGTAGATTTTCTGATGCCTGAGTTGAAGGCCATCATGTAGCAACAATGTGTGGGAAGAAGAGCTGCAGGCTGGCTGACAATGGCACGTTTCAGCGCCCTCTGCTGGAATGTAGAGGAAATGTTTTAATCTGGTGAAAGACTAGATTAAAAAACTGGAGACTGATGCTGCAAAGTATTCTAAGGTAGTTTGTAATGCTAATGTTTCTTTAATTTAGTGATCATATAATCACTTAATAACATTAAGATAATTTTATTTTCTATGGATATTAAATATGTTTGGGTGAAAATAAGGTCTTACATTTCAACATGCATACCTTTGTTTTGTTTTGCATATTCTGAATATTTGACATTTTATCGAAATATTTTAAAAACAATATCCGTGCTTTAATAATTCAGAAACTTAAATTTAAACATGAAAACTAATTTTTGCACTGAAAAAGGCCTCAAGTGATTTCTTCTGGAAGAAACCAGAGATCTGCTGGAGCTGATCTCTGTCTGGATCCTCCATGACGCATTAAGCTACTTCACCTTAAGCCAGTTTAAATAATTGGAGCAGAGTTGAACTGTTTGGGAAGTCTGTCCGGTTTTGATATGGCCCAAGTGAAAGTGAGTTTGACATCCTGCTCTAAGGAGGAGAAATCTGCTTTTCATCAGTTCATCCACATATATTTACTTACCTACATCGCCCTCTGGTGGTGGCGTAGATTAAAGCCTTTCGGCCTTAAAATAATTCTCTGCCTTTAAAATCCGGTGAACACCAGACCCAAAGATTTTAAAATGAGAAATGTAAATGTTATTGTGTTGCAGTAAAACTCAGCATGGAGTCACAGCAGCCTGGACATTGGACCGCCTCCACTCCCAGCAGGGGTCCTCCGTCTCCCTGGTCAATTCAATGTTCCTTCTTTGGACCAGTTCTGATTCCCCAGCGCGCTGACCCAGTCATCTGCTCATCACTACTGGACTCATCAAATCCTCACATTTTCACATCTTATCACATGGACTGAAGACCAAGATGATGACCTGTTTACTTCAAGAAATGACAAAGAGCTAAGCACTTTGACCCATCAGAGGTCAAAATGCTTTGCCACCCACAATCACAGGTCAACATGTAACTTCAAAGCACAGTGATAATCAAACTAGCATCAAAAATAAGGAAACTCTTTACAAGTCAGTCAAATGTATCACAGTTTCACAAACGCATGATTTACTAGAGAAAAGTACAAGTTCATGTGACTCTGTATACATATATATATACATATATATATGTATATAATTTCAGTTTTACATGTAAAACAAAGATTTAAGATTAAAACTGTAACCTGTTGTAACCTGTAACTTTACTTTCTAAACTGTTTATTCTGCTACATCATTTCCAGTTTATCAGCAGGATCAACTATGGCTGAAGTTGTATTAATGGAGAGAAATAACAACATTAACGCACAGTAGAGAACCGTCCAGCTGTTTGTTCATGGAAATGTTGGTCAAAGAATCATTCAAAATGTGTTTCTGTTTGGTTTCCCAGATTGTTTCTCCTCTCCTGGACTTCATGGCTGCTGATTGATTTGACGGCGGCTCCTTGTTAGCAGAGATGCTATTTCCACAGCTTTGTCCTCATCTGTACTGGCTGGTGTGTCTAGACAACATCTGGAGAAACATAAAGATGTGAGTGGTCACCTCGCCCATGACCAGCTCCAGCACATCTGACACATGTTGCCAATTAATCCACATGAAGCGTTTGAAGGACTGACTCCATTATCTGGGCTTTGTGGTTCTATTAGCATATCTACATTTCTGAAATCAAAGCAAATAAAAAAAATACTGCACCAAGTACTCTGGTGTTTACCAGGGTAAAGCAGTTTTTAACTGACCTAAAACATAAAAGGTTTAAATCTCATAAAATAAGAAAAAAATCAAATATTTTCAGAGTGTAAATGTCTGGTTTTAACTGTAGATGTCACATTTTAAACAGCTGCAGTCATCTTCCCATCCTTCATGTTGCCAGCTGATGCTATGTTCAATTTATAAGTATATTGACAAAAATAATTTAAAAAAACATACTTTGAAAACACTTTTAAAATGACAAAGTATCTTTTTGCTGACGGTTGTCAGTCTGATTATTCGTTATGCTAAAGTTGGTTTCCGTTCCTGGTCGGTCTGGTTTGACAGGAAGAGCTCCAACATGTAAGTCAGGCTGATGACTGAACATTGTGTTTCACCTTAGAATACAGGCAAAAGGTAACTAAGGTGATTAAACCCCATTTACCCCAAGCCAGCTCAGTTTCCCTTTTTCTGATAAATATAAGTAAATCTTTGTGATAGTATTCTAAGATCAGGCTTGTAAAACATTTAAGACGAATAAAGTGTCATCTGGCCTGCAGGCTCAGTCTTACTCGGGGAATTGTTGCATGTGACTGATTGTGTCCGGCAGCGGCTTTCCAAAGCTCTCCGGCAGCGCGAGGCTCAGTGTCCCGGCCACCAGGGTCAGGCTTCCCATCAGGATGTAAGGCAGGGAGACCGAGTAGGTTCCTGTGTCGCAGCACCAAACGGAGGAGAAAAGACGGTGAAAAACAACCTTGTCTACAATCAATGCACTGCTCAGCTGCTGTAAACACCAACAGAAACAGTCAAAGTCAGGCAGTTACAAAGAGCTTTTGTCTCCAGGTGGCTGGTTGATGGTGGATTTCTGCATTTAGCTCTTCTTGGTTGTAATGTGTGGTTTCCTCCTCGGTTTTACAGCGTCACTCGGATAAGTCCTCAATTTATCGGCCCGTTTTTATCTCCATCTATTACCTATTTATCCCTGTAGGGTCAGTAAAGCTGGTGTCCACAGACACACACTCACCCCTTACACACCAAACTTACCCTCACATGCTTGTGGCCTGTGGGGCTAAAGCGTTAGCGCCCTATAAAAACCAAAGCATAAACGTGAAGAAAATGTAAATTCCCCACAGAAACCAAACCGCAGTCTGAGCTTCTTTCTGCAGGTCGGCAGCAACGAGCTTTGGAGATTTAGTTTGGCCTCTTACTGCTGACTGCATGCTGATGAGTGTCAGGATCTGGGCTTGTTTCACATTTTGGGTTTTGGTTATTATCTGTTTGCTTTAGTTTCCTTGTGTATGTTTTACTTTAGTTCAGTCTTAATTGCTCTAGTTTATTTGTTCCTTGTGCTTCAGTTATTCTTTGTTTCAGTTCATTTGTTTTCCTCGTCTCTCGCTCGCCCCTGGTGCCTCTCTCTCTCTTCAGCCTCTTTCTGCACTGCAAAAATACAAAATGTTACCAAGTGATTTGCTCCAGTTTCTACTGTAAATATCTTCATACACTTGAAATAAAACAAAAATAACTTACAAGTAAGTTTTTAAAGTAAGTTTTAAGAGTTTGTTTTAAATCAATAATTCCTTAATATTTCTGAAGGATCTCTGGTTCCACTGGCAGATTATTTCACTTCATTCATTTTTCTCATGTTACAAATGAAATAATCGACCAATGAAACTATAATGTTTTTGTTAATATGAAGGAACAAGAGCCTAAATCTTATTTCAGTGATTTGTAAGTTAGTTTTGTCTTTTTTCCATTTTACTAAGATATTTGAAGTAAAACTTGGAACAAAATTCTTGGTAAATGTTGCAGCGTCTCCCTTCACACCTGCAGCCTGTTAGCCAATCAGCTCAGTTCTGCTGCTCCAGCATTTAGCCGCCTCCCTTTCTCCCACTCCTTGCTCCTTTTGCATCATGTTGGATCCCTGCAGTTTCCTCACAGATTTTTGTAAGTTTTTTTTTGTATTTTCAACTAAAACTCTTTCTATATCTCCTGGTTATTGATTTGCATTTTGGTTCCTTCCATCATAATAACGAGATAAACTTTATCATCCAACCTTTTTTATCACTGTTCCACTTGTTCTACAAAACCTTTTAACTGACTGCAGACGCAGGTTTCACTTGCTCCCATTTCATGACTGATGAACAAGTGTAATCCCTTGAACTGGCCATTATGTGGATACATGCATCAGTTCTTAACTCATTAACCTAACAAAGCAAAAGAATTTGACAGACTTACTTAAATAGATGAAGAACGGAGCAATAATGCTGCCTATTCTGGAGGCCGTGGAGCAGGCGCCGATAGCCATGTTCCTCAGCACAGTGGGGTAGAGCTCTGCCGTGTAGGCGTACACCACGGCGAAGGCAGTGGACACCGCGAACTTCCCCAACATCTCAAACGTTATGGACAGAGCAGCCAGGTCTGCAGCGAATAAAACATGAATTTAAATAGTTTATACAACTAAATATGCTAAAACTCTGAACGGTGGCGCCGTACCTGTTGGTACGAGGCGTATGGCGAGTAGAACCAGTCCTCCTGACCAGAGGGAAGCGAAAACGCTCTTTCGTCTGGAATACGAGCGAAACATAACCCAGGACAGAACGTAGGCCGGCATCTCCATCAGCGCGGACAGGAAGCAGTTGAAGTAGGCGTTTCCGTTGAGGTTCGCCGTGTTCAGGGAAAGAGCAAAGTAGGCGATGGTGAGGGTGTTCCTGAAGAATAAATACAAAAATATTCAATCTTTATGTGTCGGAATAGTTTAGTCAGGATATTAACTCTATATTTGTTGAATGCATAATTGCATTTTAAACTTAGTGTGATGTTTCCACTGCAAGTTGCTTCTTAATTTTCTAAATTAGAAATATTCATCCATTCCAACAAATGATGTGGCTGTAATTGTCACTTAAAACCACATCTTATATTTGTGATAATTAGAAAGTTTTACTTATACCATTTAACATTTTAACAAATCCTAAACATAAAAAATCTTTTGTTTTACTCCATTAGGTAAAAAGTCCTGTATGTGTAAAAACTATTCCAAGAAAGCTTGTAGTTTGAAACGTGGCTCCTTATAATCCTTAAAAACATCAAACTGCACCTGTTGATCCACACAGTTCAGCCATGCTGGGTAAATCCACAAATCCTGGTTTTCATCATAACGGTCGCTGCACAGGACTTTGATGATCATAAAACGCCTCTGAAATTCACTTTGTATGACACATGAACAAAAGGACTGTGTGTGCAGAACTGTATCTAATCAAAGTGTGAGCCTGTGTGTGTCTGTTGTGTGTGCCTGTGTGTGTCTGTTGTGTGTGCCTGTGTGTGTGGGGCTGTGTGTGGAATGTGGAGGCCCACTGGGACTGCAGGAACTCACCAGATCACCCACAGCGTGATGGAGATCCCGCGGATGTTTGGAGAGCGGAGCAGGTCACAGATGTTGTAGGTCCGCCTCTCCTCGGTCTTCGCTCTGCTCTGTGGAGCAGCGGAGCAGGAAGAACAACAACAGCATCAGCTGAGAGGTACTGCAGTGACACTGAGGCTTTTGGGTTCGCTGCCACTCGCTGAGGGAACTTATAGTTTCATCCACAGGCAGAAACCTTTTTTTTCTTCAGTCAGTTGTGAAAAGCATATTTCATTATTGCCAGTGCTTCTCCAATTAATTTTAACCTGGGCTTTAACTGGGCCCTTATCCTACTAAATAGTGCATCTTTACATCGTTGGTCTGCCTGTAATTATCAGCCTATTGTTCTGCTGAGAGGTCAACCTCTGACGCTGCTTCGTTGGACAGATGAAGCTCCTAGTCAGCTTCGTCTGTCCAAAATCTGACCAATTAGAAATCCCCACAGGATGATGTTGCCATCACCATGTTTCCAGTGGGGATGGTTTTTGTTTGTTTCCAGGTTGTCATTACTTTGCTTTCCAGATTGCCGTCTTCCACATATTTCAATGTTCCTTAAGGTTTCTTATTCTTCACTGCATTTTGTGGTTATAATGTTTTCAAGGCAAGTTGAGAATTTTATGGTGCATGTATGTTTCTGCACGACAGAAATCCAAATGTAGAGGGGGAAAACTGCAAGGAGTTATAATATCCCTTTATTCTTCCCTAAGAACAATTAGCCTGCAAAATAAACTTTTTGCAGGCTAATTCATGATGCATATGAACATTATGCATCACATTAATAATGTTCCTTTAACAATAAGAAACTAACTCCTGAATATATTTTGCTTCCAAGAACACATAAAAACTGAAAACATATTTACATCCACTAACAACTAATCTAAGTAGTTTCATTCTTGATACTCCAGAGGTGATTTCTTTACAGTTTATTTATAGCAGTTATTTGATTAAGACATGTTGAGAAATTGACAAATGTGTCTTTACAAAATATTTATGCTGCAGGAAACTGCAGTGAATGTTTTCATTTCCCTAATGAAGGCTGTTCTCACCTGTAAAGAACTGAAAATGTCTGTTGGAGGCTCAATGTTGTTCATGTCGGCTGCATTTCTGAGAATGGCCTCAGCTTCTTCTGTTCTTCCCTGAGACAGCAGCCACCGAGGAGACTCTGGAATGAACCTGCAACAAGGAAAACGCAAAATTACTGAAGAGATTAATGATGAATCCACATCAATCTGAGCACATATGTAATACAACAGAATGTGTTTCAGAGGCTGCAGACCGGCTCTGATCACATTAACCCACTCACTGCTGGGCTGACATGACGGCGGCTTCACAGGCTTCAGCTATGGAGAGACTTTTGATCTGTTTGTTTTGCATCAAAAATCACATTGATGTTCGTTCTTCTTTCAAACCTTTTCCACCAGATGACTGGAGTGATATTTGCAATGTTATCTGACCAAAGCTAGTTTGGAAAACGTGCCTCAAATATTGTCATAAACACTGAAATAATGTTTCCATAACCCTTATGCCCCCATACAGAATGAGCCGTTTTAGAAATGAGATTGTTTACCTACTAACAACATTGGATGCTTTGCTTTCTTAATCCAACAAGTAAAAACAGTTGAAGGTGCAAAGCCAACATGGAAAAATATCCTGGAAATTCATACTTTTCTATGTATTATTAATGTAATATATTCTGACACCTGGAATCTCTTTTTGATGATGCAAAATCATCTTCAAATAAAAGTCTAAAGTGCATTTTCATACCTCTGCTCATCTGACACACCTAAATAAAATCCAGTGCAGCTAATTGCCTTCAGAGGTGAAATAACTCTGTCATTTAATTTCAGTATCAATAATACTGAAATTATTACTTATTCTCCAAATGGTAGACCAGCTGAAAATGAATGTGTTCAGTACTTATTTTACCTACTGCACTCATTTAATGATCTGAAAACAGAGAATGATGCAACCGCAAACACGTCAAGACCAATCGCTTATCTGAACTGAGATCTGCACCTCAGGTAGATTAATCTTATGACAGAAAATGTTATGCCTTCTTAAAATGTCTTTGAAGTGTGCAAAAAAAGCTCAAATAAGTTAAGTTAGCAACAGCAAACCCTGCAGAAACACATGAAAAAAGTTGCTTTGGTCAGATAATACCAAAAGGAATTAATCTGACAAACATTCAAAATGGTAAAAACAGCAAAATCCACATCAATAAAAGAGCATCACTATAACAAAACATGGTGGGAGGAGTGTCATGCTGCGGGATGCTGGTCGGAGTTGAATGAAAGCTGGATAAATCTCGATCCAGATTCATCCCGCAGAAAACCTGGTAGGTTTGCAAAAGACTTGAAACTGGAGCAGATATTCACATAGCAGTAAATATACAGACAAAACATTTTTATGAGTTAAAATAACCCAGTCAAAGTCCAGAAACTGATTCTGCAAGGTCTTCACTTAGTGGGTACAGCTACATGGAATATTTTATTCAAAAAGAAAAAACTGAAGCTTGTCTAAAAAAGCTTAAGGGTATAAATACAACTGTGAGGCATAAAAGGTTCAAATCTGATCAATCTTTTTAAATTTAAGTAGACACAGTCAATACCCTTTAGTAACTACGTAATTTATTTAAAAGGCAAATCTGTTGAACATAAAACATTGTAAAAAAAGCTAATAATTGATTGATTGGAGCTCCAGATGGGACCGGTCCAGAAGCTATCATTAGCATCACAATAAAGCCTCAATTCAGAAAAACTCAAACTTTGGAAGAGTTGGACACAGACATGGCAACGTACACCCACATGGCAACATACACCCACCTACCACCAGAGAGGCAGACACAGGCAGCTGGGTAGCATCAGGGCCAGCAGCAGCATCCTCCAGCCATTGATGCAGAATGCAAACAGCGGCAGCAGCATGTAGCCCACACCAAAGAACAGACTGACCGCCGCCGTGGAGAAAACGGTCCGGGTTCGAGGGCCCAGAACCTCCATTCCTCAGAGCAAGGTCACCACAGACAAATTTAAGTCACATTCGTTAAACTGGGTTGAAGTATTAATGAGTAATTGGAAAACATTTGAGCTGACTTACCTAAAACAAATGCAACAATATAATTTGAGACTTGTCCCAACCCCACAATAAAATACAAGGAGCAGAAAACAATCCAGCTTGGAGAGAACACTTGAATGAATCTGGAGACCGCCTGCAGGGCAATGGTGGCAAACATCACGATTTTCCTCCCAAACCTGAAATCCAGCATAAATTAATTGGAAAGTAAACAGATTGTATACAGTCAGGTAACAATAAGTCAGTTCATAACAGCTTGGCTGCAGCCACTATTTGAGACAATGTTGAGAGAAATTGGCTAATTTTTAAAATGTGAGAAGACATTAAATGCATCGATGCATTGACATGAAAACTGGGTGAAAATACAGTTTGCTCTAACTGCACAAACAGATTTTCTTCTAAGGTGTGTCTTTGGGAAGCTAAATAAACTTTCCATGAACCTCCTTGCAATCAGAACTGACTTTTAAACTGTGATTTGGGTTAAACATTCTAGGTATCCTGTGATAAGCTCCTTATCACAGTAGTTTGCTTGGATTGGATTTTCATTCAGTCACACCACCTTGATCACCTTCACCTTTCATTCAGATCATCTTAGTGAAGATTTGACCCAGTCATTCATTGCTTTAGTGACTGATTGATGGAACAGCATCTTGTCAAACTCAGATAGAAGAGATTGTCTTGAGTGTTGGGTAAATTTGTGCACAATGATTATCTTGGTCAAAGATTAAACCTACAGATGCAGTGATCAGGTAATCCTGAGTACTGAGGATTTTTTCATGAAATCTAACCTGATGGGTCCAATTTTAACAACTTACACAATTTTCTAAAACATGAGAGAAAAAAAATAAGCTGCAGGTAATTTAATACAGTCAAATAAATCTCACTGTAGTGGGTGAAGGTGTTCATAGCAATGCGATACATCATATCAGCAGGACTGATCAGAGCCAGTCAAAGAAATATTATCTGCTTCAGGGTTTCTTTAGTTATTATTTATGTGAGTGCATCACTCCAACCTATTCCTTCTGTATTCATGGAGATACAAAGATGATTCCTGCTGCCATCTCCCTCTAAAACTACAAATGGATCCACCACCTGTCAGAGAGCTGTCCAGAAATTAAGGAGCCAGTGAAAACACCACCGAAGAAGATGGAAGACGTCAGTGGGCTCTTCCAACTTTCATCACACACCAGGTTCCACTGCAAGACAGGAGAATAAAAAATGTGGAAACAAGCAGAATAGATATGATCAGAAAATCGTGCACAGATAAAATACACATTAAGAAAAAAATTAAGTAGGATTCATAAAAATGATTAACAGTTTTAAAATCACATTCAAATATTTGTCAGCTGCAGCTAAAAGGTTTAACTTTTGAGAATGTTATTTGTGAAACTACCATCTTCCTTAAAATTGGGATTTCATTACAAGACTAAGTAATTTGGTAGGTTTCTGTTATTACTGTTATTACACTATCATCTTGACTGGCAGCAGCAGCATCGGAAGCTGAACCCACCTCACAGACAATAGTAGAAGTGTACATGCTGTGGTCAAACTCCCATCCGTCCAGGCAGCTCTCTGTAGGCACATTGGACAGGTTGACGTCCAATCCGGGCAGCAGACCTCTCTCCGAGTAATTTAACAAACTCTCCACTTTGTATCTGGAGCACTTGCTGGGCACCAAAGCGCCGTCGCGGCTCGCATCCTCCTCCAGCGGGATGCTGCTGTTCCTCCACGCCGCGCTGAGGTTGAGGTGCGCGGGCAGCGCGCAGCGGTGAGCCGGCGTGTCCGCCAGGAACACGATGGAGAAGGCGGTGAGTCCATTAGGGACGACACTCAGGCAGAGGAGGAAGAAGAGCCGCCGCTGGAAGGGCCCCCACTCCCCCAGGAAGGAGGTCGCCGCCTCGTAATCAGTGACTTTGTTGGCAGCGGAGGATTCCTGCAGCATGTTGGAGTTACGCAGCGGAATGAATGAACTGCAGGCTGTTTGAAGCTGCTGCGTTTCAGATCAAATCCATCCCGCCCTCTTAGGTTTCAGCTCAGCATGTTTCATTCTGACTCACAACTTTAAATCCTATAATAATTAACTGGCCTCACAAATAGAGACTTCTCACAGATTTAAGGAGAGAAAATTTGTTCAGTCATTTACTTTAGTTTTTTGCTCATTAACATTGAAGTAGAAATAAATTACTGTTATTTTACAACGTGTTGCTGTGTTGCAGGAACCTTTCAAGGTAGACATGTACATTCTGCCCCAAAAACCAAATTCAAGCAAAATTTCTCTGTCACGTTTACATTTTTGATAATTATAGTTAGAAGATTCAGAAATATCCAAAAATGAATTTCAGGAGGGGAAAGCAGAACTTTCCCAATCAGCTGCTGTCCAGGAGGAATTGCTTGTAAAAGTCAGAAAATCCCATTAAGTTCATCAATAACATCAGTTAAACTGACACCAGTATAAATGCACACAATTAGAGATTCACTCAAAGTGCTTCTGTTGACTCCTCTGAGTTTTCATTCAGTATAAAACTGATCCTTAATTTCACTTTTTGGGATTTTTGTTTGGAATTTAATGATCAGCATCAAAGTCCAGTTTCACCTCTATGGCATCCCGATAATAACTTTTATTTTTCATTCCTTAAAAATAAAAATGCTTGTTCCTCATTCTCCCTAATACATTTAGCAACATTGTCAAATTTCTAAGAGAAATGAAACCTCACTGCCTGCTCAGCCAAACCGTCGAAGCCTTTGAGCCCTAACCCTAACAGTTTGAGCCCTGACCCCTAACCCTAACACTTTGAGCCCTAACCCTAACAGTTTGAGCCCTGACCCCTAACCCTAACACTTTGAGCCCTAACCCTAACACTTGGTTTAAACAGATCATATTAAGAGAGTAAAACAGAAAGTATCTTCAATGTTTTACAGCATGCAGTGTTTCTCAGAGTCTGGGGACCAGAGTGTTTAACTCAGAGGTTACTGGACCCAACTAAGAGAAACTTTGATATTCAGTAAATAACAACAGAAAATTTATATTTTAACTGCTTGTGTTTTGTAATCATTACACAAATAAAACTGCTGGTTCACAAAAGGGGCAAAGTGTTATTGAACCAAAGAGCTTCCAGGAAAACCGTCCTGAGTAATAAATGCCTATAAAATAAAAATAGCTAAGGTGGTAAGAGCAACACATATTTATGTCAAAATAAGTAAAAATAGGACTTTCAGCTCCTCACTTTATCTTCTAGGTTAACCCGTTTAACCTGTTTCAGCTGTTCAGATGAGTTTTTATTTATTCTGCTTATTCTTCACCATCCCAGACTTGTGGATTACTGCTGTTCAAAACACAATCTGTCACTGGAAGATATTGTGGTTTTTAAGACACAACTAACCTGAAATACAACAACCGAAGGGAAGAATCCGTCCCAACCCAGAGGGAGAAAGTGCTGCTGTCCTAAACTGTTTTTAGATTTGGTCAGCTGCCCAGCACAAGCTGAAACAGGCCCTTTTTCTCTGCTGTTGGATGGCTGATGGCTTTTGGAAATGATTTGCAGTACTCTACTCAGCTCCCCCCAATATTCCAGTTTAGTATCCACTGTCATTAAAAACTGCAGATGTGCCAGCTGTCATACTCTTCAAACGTTTCAGTAAGTGACATTTGTAGGTCATGTTAAATAGAAAAATAGTTATTTGTCCTAAACAAAACCAACCCAGAAGCTTCATTCTTGTCTAAGTTAAGGTATCTTGGGAAAACTACAACTTAGCATCTTAAAGGAATTGATTAAATCTTTCAGTCACTCTAGAAATTTAAAGTGTGCAGTAAAATGCAAACACAAGTCATAACTTCACCGACTGCAACTCGAGGTGATTCTCAATCTCAGGCTCTCAGGCTGCAGCCTTTGACTCATCAAACACAAACCTCATGACAAACCTGAACATTATGTGACTCGGAGGCTCCAGAGCTTCAGACGTAACATAATCCATATTAAAGTGATGCTCTTCTTGGTAAGAGAAATGTTCTGCATGTAGGATTATTATGCATAAGTTCCCACTCCCATTTGCAACCAAAAACACCCAACACCTGAAAGGTGGCAGGTCCAAATGGACAAATGTTCTCATGGCTTTTTGGTGCTTGTGTTTTGCTTTACTTGGGTGAACATTTAGTATTCGAAGATAGATGCTGTATTTAAATCAAGAAAATATTTGGAGCCAACAAGGCAGTGGGAGGTAGGGTTCCAATAGTCCACAAGGGGGAGCTGTAGACACAAGGACAGATCAGTTATAAATTAAAAAATAAGACTTGATTTAAATACGCTCTGTTTTCATCTGATGTTGCACAAGCTGTAATACAGTTGTAAAAAGAAAAGATCATTTTATGTATATAGCACATTTTCAGCAACGAGGCATTTCAAGTGCAAAAGACAGGAATTTGGCTGTGCAGAACCAAATGTTTGGAATATTTTTTCCATGTCCATTAAAAGACAAACATATGCAGTTTAACCCCAAATGATTGTCAGATTGATCATTAAAGTTCATCCATTATTTAACATGCTTGTCCTCGCAGGGACACAAGGGGAGCTGGTGCTCATCTCAAGCTGTCTGATAATTAAAGTAAATGTTTAATTTAACCAACATTTTGCTTCTGCAACATATGTGCAGGAAATAAAGCTAAAATAAACCAGACCCTTAATGATTTGACTGAATCCAGGTGCCTGTATATTTTGTCACGTGTTTGCAGTCATGCCTCTGACTGTGTGCACTATGATCCTCCGTATCAGACTAGTAACAGCTGGGATTAAAGCACGTTAATGATTACACAGACTGCAGCAGACACACAAGATAAACTCAGTGACTGATGCTGCTCCTCACAGACTGTTGATGGATTAATTATTTCATAGTGAGAAAAAATTTTAAACCAATAATAAATGTTCCTGTGGACGAAAAATACATACTTCTCTGGAGGGAAATGAATTTAAAGGCAAAATGTAAATAGCTAAACATGTCAGCAAGTTAAAATCTGCCATGAAACTTGAGGGTCATCCAAAGAACATTTTGATGCATATCTGCATCCAGATGTAAAACAAAAGGAGAAACTTTTAAAATATTTTTAGTTTGATGCAATTGAATAGATGGATATTTAATATAAGTGTCAAGAATTTCCCAAAATACACAGAAGGAAACTTTTAAAACTTCCAGTAAATTTTAATTACAAACATCCCCAGATCGAAGCAGTTCAAGCAAGTTCACAATGAAATCCCATCACAATATTCCCAAAATGTCATCCTGAGACCTAAACTAGTCTCGTAGGTGTGGAGCTGCGTCCCTCTGCAATCAGAGGTTCATCAGGGAGAAGTCGGATAAAAAGCCCAGCTTCATTTTGGTCAAATATTCTTTGGGCAGATTAATCCAAACTCGCATCATCTGGACATCAAAACAGAGGCCTGTAGGTCTTTAACCTAATCCTAATCCAGCATGCCAGCAGAGGAACTGTGAAGAATAGAGGAGGAAGTCAGTTTGCTGCAGCTGAACCCAGCCAGCTCAACATCCTGGACTTTACCATGAACTTTACTTTGCACCATGAGAGTTTGAGGAAAGAAATAAAGTTGTTGCAGAATTGGAAAGACCAACATGGCAATGACCAAAATGGAATACCAGACACTGGTATAAACAAGAAGCTCCATATATCTATTAAGAATGCACAGTATATTGCACATTTGTCATGTTTTAACATATCTGCATGGATATGATAAGTAATATTGGCCATAATGGGACCATGTTGGTGCAAACAGAAGCATCTCCTGGCAGTAAAAAGATAAGATGTCCTCACTTCTTCCTCAGTTATATATTTGTTTTTATATTATTTATATTATAATTTTACAGGAGAAACTTCCCCCTCTGTATTTTGGAAAGTCAGAATACACAATGAAATCTAAAATATAATTTTAAAAGACCAGAAAATTGAACAGCAGTTATTTTTCATAACTGACTGAAGTGTTTTATATTTTGAAGTCATCAAACCAAAACAAGCTGACAAATGAGATCACATTCAAAAGTTTGACTAGCTGTAGTATAAAAGACTCAAATAAGCTCTAATCTTAGAACAAAGAGCTTGAAACTGTACAAAATGTCACATTACTGAATGACATTCAGTAATCAGAGTGGAAATAATGAAAATAATCTGGAGACTCTACAAACCAGTCCTGATGATTAATGAGCAATGCACTGATCAAACTAATTCATGTTAAAAGGAGTGTAGAAATTCCTTAAAACACATTAATATTTTAAAATTCAGAGGTTGTTTTTCACATCTGTTTGCTCTTTTCTAAATGTTTGTGTCTAGAATACTAAAGTCCATGAAGCAGCTCTCAGTCCAGCCCTGCAGAATGCATGTGGAGCTGATTGAATTATTTTGGAGGAAAACCTGCTGCTGAACGTCTTGAACTCGACACACAGCAAAACACTGACTTCATTGGGAACATCTGTTCCCTAATTGTGCGAGTAAACCACCAACACAGAAAGCTTTATTTAGTTAAAACGGATTATGTAATCCGTTGGCGGCGGCTGCTGTGCAAGACAGAACTTAATGTCTCCCTCTAGAGTTACAATCTTCCACTGCAGAAATGAAGATCTGCAGACTAGTTCTACTTTTCCTGTTTTGCAAAGAGACAGTTATAAAAACATCAATACACATTCTGACCCAACAGATTTATGTGCCGTTCCACAAATGCTGGTCTGCACAATATGTGTGGTTCTCAGGGACCATGTGAGTAAAGAGTTTATCTCTAAGATAGCAAAGCAAACATCCAATTGATACAGTTTCAGCAGGACTTTCTATAAAGGCAGGTTTGCCTCAACAGTCTGTTTTAACACAGTGCAACAAGAGTCTTAGTGCTACTTAGCAGCATCTAGAGTTCAGTCATGTGGACGACTTGGGAGTATTTAAAAGTGAGGAATGCTGTTTAGAGAAAATACCACAGCTGGAACTTTTTCATGTGTGTTGCTGGGTACAAACAGTAGAATAATAACTGGAGCTTTAATTGACTTTACTTCCAGCAAATCAAATCACTTAGTGAAGGCTCAGAGCAGGTCAACTGGCCTTTGACAAGATTTCGATTTGGGATAGGAACTTGCTCTCCTCACAGCTGGTTTAATACTCACAGGACTTGGAAATGGAAATTTTTCAATTGTGACTCCGGCCCACCGAGGGACCCAGTCCGCTCTACCCCACAGAGAGCTCAGCCCTGTAACTCTGGCACTGAGCTGAGGAGCTGAAAAGGGACTTCAGCAAGGAAGGGGGAGAACATGGGAGACTACGATAAAGAAACTGCATTTCTTGGACAAATCGGTCCTTACTTCTGGCTCACTTTCTTCCTCTTGAACACAGTTTTTGTATCAACCGGATTCAACGGACTTTACATCATCTTTGCAGGAGCAGCTCCGAAACACAGCTGTCTCGTTCCAGATGTCAACCTGACGGAGGAATGGAGGAATGCCATCATTCCCTTCACAGCAGTGGGTGATGAAGCGGTTCAGAGCCAGTGCAGCAGATATAATCTGGCTGTGGTTAAAAATCTCTCTGACCAGGGTTATGTTCCTGGGAGGGACGTTAATCTCACTAATCTGCCTGTAGAAGGATGTTTAGATGGCTGGGACTACAGCAGAGACGTCTACCAGTCCACAATAGTCACTGAGGTCAGTATGAAGGCCCACTTCATGTGAATGTGATGCTCTGCTGGGTTTTAGTTTTGTTTCTTGTTCTCTTTGCAGTGGAACCTTGTCTGTGACAACCAATGGAAAGTTCCTTTTGCATCTTCGACCCTGTTTGTGGGGTATCTGTTTGGCTCTCTGATCTCAGGACAACTTTCTGACAGGTAATCATCCAATTCAAGAAATCTGTGCAGCTTTTATTTCTGCAGGATTTTCTGTCCAGTACCGTCTGTAAGTTTGTCCCAGTGGCATCAGAAACTTGTTAAAGGCTGTTGCTTTCAGAAAGTTCTGACTAAACTCTGAAGTCGACTGCTGACAAAGACAACAGCGCCATCTTCTGTTGCAGTAAATGCATTTTAGGCAGGTTATCTGACCATTTTTCTTTTTTTGGTATATAAATTTGGTATATAATCTGGCTTTTTTGAATTTATGCTTCTTATAAGTAATAATTTAAGCTTTAAGCAGGATAATGCAATATTCATCATGATGAAAACACATCTTAGTGCAAACTTGGCTTCTTTATTTTGAACTATTTGTAGTTGATCTGAGTTGCTTCAATATGTTTTTAATCCAAAGCTGAAGCTGTTTTTGTTCTGCAGGTTTGGAAGGAAGAAAGTCGTCTTCGTTTCTCTTGGGGCTCAGTCTCTCTCCGTTCTGCTGCAGTCCTTCTCCCAGTCGTGGAGAATTTTCTGCGTCATGTTCCTGTTTGTTGGAGCCTCTCAGATATCCATCTACATTTCTGCATTCGTACTGGGTAAGTAACTATGAACCTATAAGCATTAGCTCATTAGTGCATTTCATGCTTTCCTCTAATCCTCTGACAGGTACAGAGTTGTTGAGTAAAACCATGCGGGTTCTCTTTACGACTCTCGGGGCTTTCCTCTTCTACTGCATCGGCTACATGACGCTTCCTTGGATTGCATTCGGCATCAGAGACTGGAGAACTTTGCTCGCCGTTCTGTCAGCAACCTCTGTGGTTTACGTCCCTTTGTGGTGGTAGGTTTGAACTCACTGATTTCTGACATGATGTTCAAACTGTAATGAATATGTTAAACCATTTGTTCAGGTTCATCCCAGAGTCGCCGCGGTGGCTGATTACTCAAGGAAGAGTGATGGAGGCGGAGGCCATAGTGAGAGACGCAGCAAAGAAGAACAAAGTGCCGGCGCCGTCAGTCATCTTCAAAGGGTCAGAGGTGAGACGTGGCTCAGTCATGTTTAGGGTCGGTATCTGGGGGTCAAAGGGCGCTCACATGATGCTATTCACAGAAAGAGATTTAAACAGGAAGTCGTTTCGGCAAATTCCACGTAAACAGATTAATCACTGACGGAGCCATAAGCCTGAATTAATAGAGCTGTGATGATTGTTTGTCACATTACTTTCTTTATTGTTGTTAAGTCTAAGTTAAGAAATGCTTCAGTGATTCTCCATCAACAATAAGACAGATCTTCATGGATTTCAAATTTATTTTTAAAGTCAAGTTTTAGGATTTTTATGATATAGCTGGATGCAGGTAGGATGTGATTAAAGGTTTATTTATCTATTATTCCTAGATTAAATCGATGCATTTGTAGCAGGACTTGTATAATTTTCTCCATCCTGACTGAGCCACTGCAGAACAACGGACAAAATATGTGCAAAACCAGTAGAAACAAAGAGCTGCAGTGCAAGGGAATATAGATTTAGGTTGGAAAATATACACCGTTTTCTATATTAATTTAAAAAACACGTTTAAATACAATATTCAAAACTCTTGTTTGTTGATTTAATTTTTGTGAGTATTATCTCAACACTAAACCATGTAATCTTTATATCAACTGTGGAACAAACAAAAACGTGCATGATACATTTTTAGATATGTATTTAATTTTAGGCTGAGGAAATTCCACCTGGGAAGAAATACACCATGCTTGACGTCCTGAAGTCCAGTAAACTCAGATGCATCACACTGATGTGTCTCCTTTTGTGGTGAGAATCAAAGCTTTTCATTTAAACATTTGATTCTCTGGGGATCAGAAAACGATCATTTATGGATAAACGAGTGAACAATTGTTGTACATAATGAGAAAAATACGCATAAATAGAACCATCTGTCCCTTAAAGCCTGGATTTAACTGGATTCTAATATTGTCTTTTCAGGATGGCCATAAACATTGGGTATTTTGGTTTGTCCCTGAACACTTCTAACCTGAGTGGCAACCCTTTTTTAAATTGTTTTTTATCAGCAATCACTGAAGTCCCTGCCTATATAGTTTCCACTTGTCTGCTGAGGAAATATCCAAGAAGAATAATCCTGTCGGCCTTCCTGGCTACCGGAGGAGGCGTTCTTCTGCTCATCCAGTTCATCCCTGACAGTAAGACTCTGTCATCTGATTACATTACGGAACAGGAACGCTTTGACTAGATGGGGAAGTTAAGAAACTTTCCTTTCAATGTTTAAGATATCATTCTCATGTTTAAAAGGGTGTAAAAAGAAAATAATCTTATTTTATAAGATATCTAATCTTTGAAAAGTTGATTCTGAAATCTATTATTTTAATAAAAAAAAAAACATTTATTCACTATTTATGAAATTTGCATATTTTCTAAAGTGTCAGGTGCAGGAAGTTTGTAAAAATGACTTTCTTCCTTTGGTACAGTAATCATGTACCTCAGATTATTTATGTCTGTTTAAACTGGGCAATGTTTAGCTTATTATAGCTGACTGATTTCAAGGTGAAGCCCTATAAAGTTGTGCTGTCTGTGCACATGTGCATGATGAGCAGCTGTGTCAGGTAAAATACTCAGACATTGTGCAAGCTGATACCCGACTGCTGACTGTGCAACTCAAAGTTTACCAGAAGACGAGAAACGTGTTGATTATGCAAACAACTCGCATTCTTTAAAGTGAAGTAAAAGTTACAGTAAAGAAACACTTTAAACTTAAAATGCAAAGTAAAAACTGTAAATCATGGCTGAAAATGTCCTTTCAACTGTAAAACACAAACATTTTCTCCAAAATAGATTCATTTTGCTTCCCCTAAACAAGCCTGTTTTCAGAACTTGTCTCTGGACAGTTAGCCTGTTTTTAGCATCTATTCAGTTTATCACACCAGCTGCTATAAATCCTCGGATTTGTTGGTCCAATCCCTCATTCTGTCATTATTTGTGTCGCTATATGAACTGCATGACCATAAACTAAACGATTTCTCCGTCTTGCTCCTCTAAGCTCTACATTATGTTGCTCTGGCCCTGGAAATGACTGGGAAATTTGGCTTCACCATGGCCTTCACCATAGTTTACATCTACACAGCTGAGATCTACCCCACGGTGCTCAGGAACGTTGGCATGGGAATGTGCTCCTCTGCAGCCCGCATCGGCAGCATCACCGCTCCTTATGTCATCTACTTGGGTACTTCCTGCCTCTGTTCATGTCACAAAGCGAAAAGCAGCTGCACAAAATACTGGGTGCCATCCTCCAGTGTCTAACTGATATCCTCATATTTAAAGGGACGTATAACAAGGTTCTGCCTTACATTCTCATGGGAAGCCTCACCATCGCCTCTTCTGTCGTTAACTTCTTCCTCCCAGAGACTTTCAACAAAGATCTTCCAGAAACCGTGGAGCAGATGCAAGAATGCCAGGGGTATTTATTTCTTCATTCATTCATCCATTCATTCACTGGAGTCTGAATATAAACTGCAACCAGCTTCATACTTTAAGGGATTTTCTTTGCAGAGATATGCATTTCTGTTTCATATAACTATGTTAAGTACAAATAATATGAAAATTAAATATAACATGAAGCAAAAAAAATCAATGTAATATTTAAGTGAATAGAAAATTATCAGTAGCTGTTAATTTAATTATAAAAACAACTTTACATGAAAATCAGCCTAATTTTTAAAAAGTGTCTGTTCTGATGTTACGTAACGTCCAGATGATTGAAGTTATGAGTTATGTTCAAAGTTGACCTTGAAGCTGGTGTGCAGTGAAAACAGACATTGAGATAAGACCTCAAACAGCTCCACTGTGTGATAAGAAGGTCTGATGACCTAAACTTAGAAATAAAACATCGCAGGTATAAAAAGACCAAAATGTGGTTTTCTTTCTCGCTATCTGACAATAAAATAGTTTTAAAGTTTAAGTTAGAATTATCTTCTTTGTTTATCTGAATCCAGAAACCTCGAAAGACATCTTTCCATTGATTTTAAGTTTACATGCATTAAATTTATGTACATTTTTTCAAACTAATTTAAAAATATATTGCATGCAGGACTTTCTCAGTGTCCATTATAAGAACATGATGTGAAATCTTTGTGCAAATTAGCAAAATACCAAAAAACTGTATGTTCACTTCTGAAATTACTGACCTTAGTTGTTCTGTCAAAAAACAAAAATCAATCAATATTTACTTTTCAGTTTGATGTTGAACTGCTACTAATTTTTTATTTCTAAAATACATTTTAGGTTCTGTGGACAATCTGAAAAGAAGAAATATTTTCAAAATGGAGCATCACGCAATCGACCAATTCTACAAGAAAAGCCTGAAGTGCAAACATTAAGCCTTTAGATTTTATTTGATCTTCAGGAAGTAAAATTTGCTTTGATCTCTCAACAGAGATTTGTAAGTGGATCTTAGAAATTGTCCTAAAAGCCATCAAAAAAAGTCAAATGCTGTGTTTGGTTTCATTGTCACTAAGCTGATATTTAGGAATTTAAAACATTTTCTGGAAATGTTACAAAGCAATAAGTGAATAAACGTTTTTGTTTGCATTTGCACCAGGAAGTGCATACAATGTTGTGATTGGTCAACATTTTTTGTCTCAATGTTTGTTTTTCAGGTGTAGCTTCAATATTGTACACATGAATTTTCTCAACTCAAAACCTGAAACTTGCCAGGATATTAGAGAGAACAGTGTTGTTCATTTCTTTTACTAAAAGGTTTCCTCAGTCCTCGAAGTTCAAATGTTGTTTCATTATTTTGAAAAATTGTGATCTGTTATATTTAGGAATATCTGAATATCCAAGTCAGTTATGACGAAGTAGCATAGAAATATTTAACCTAATTTTGTTTTACGGTGAATTTACCAATGAACTGTTTTAAAGTCATTGCTGTGATCGCCGGCCGGTTCAATACTTCTCTTTTGCTTTCTGCTCTTTTTTGCAAATGATAAAATGACTTAAATATAGTTGTTAATTATAACAGCTCAGCCTTTTAAATACATACTGAGTCTTTGGACACAAACTCTCCAAACTCTCCAGGATTTTTGCAGGAAACTAAAAGTTTTGACATTCTTTCTAAAACAAACTTTCTTACAAAGCGACAACAATGATGCATGATTTATGGCATCATAAATCATGCATCATTGATGCACCAAGCATCATTGGCCGCCAAGGTAATTCACGGTAGAATAAGCACAAATTCTGCATTGAAGCAACATTGTTGCATTTATTTTTGGGTTGTTACGTTCCCAACATTACAGTAAACCAGCATGAAGGAGAATTAAGATTAAACGAATCGCATTTAGACATGAGGAATAATTTGTGCTTCTGTGCATTGAAAACAATTCAATGCCTTGTTTTGCTTTCCAGATTTTCCTGGAACTCCAGTACGATGTGGATTATTATTTCAGCACAATAAATAACCTGGACTTTGCTCCACTAATATTCACGAGATTACTCTTACAAATTATCCTATTTATCAAAGACATAACTCGGAAAACCTTTCATGATAAATGTGTGCCTTAAGGAAGAGGCCTCCGCTTCGTTGTATTTAATCTGTTTTCTTCTTTATGGCTAACTATCCTCTAGGACTTTGGTCCTTAAACCAGTTTATGAACAACCACAACAAAGCCTTGTGCCAACTCCCTGATCTCATCGTTGTTTAACTGGCTGCAGTGGAAAAACAAGTATCCATGGAAACATTACTGTTTTACATTTTTATGAGAATAATTTACGTTTCTTCGAAGAATTATTTTAAGGATAAGTCTAAATAATAAATTTACAATGCTTTTAGTCATCAGACGTAAATTGAACCTGAGATAAATAAGAGATAATCCTGTTTTATAGGTCTGTGTGTTCCAATGTGACCTCCCACATTTCGATGGAGGAATCAAAAAATGTGAGCTCAGCTTTAAGGTCCAAGCCACGTCTGCACGACCCAGAGCTGTGCAGAAAACCGAGTCGTGCATATCAGCATTAAGGACTACATTATCTTCCTTTTTTTATTAAAAATGAAGGAAATCACTCAGGAAAAGGACGACCAAAAGATCCGGGACTATGACACCATCACGTCTTTCCTGGGGTCCTGGGGACGCTTTCAGATGAGGATTTTCTTGGCGTTGGGCATCAGTATCCTCCCAAACGGATTTACTGGGATCTACATCGTTTTTGTAGGCGCCACCCCGCCTCATGAATGCCGGATTCCTGAGAACAGCAGCATCAGTGAGATGTGGAGGAATGCATCAGTCCCACTGGAAACAGTCGACGGCGTCACAAAGCGCAGCTCCTGCTGGAGGCTTAACCTGGAAACAGTCAGGAACTACTCTCAAAAGAACTTCGTCCCAAATGTGGATGTGAACGTCAGTGAAATTCCCCTGGAGACGTGTGTGGATGGATGGACATACAGCACAGACGTCTACCAGTCGACCATCGTTACAGATGTAAGATTATTTTATTCTGAAATATTCAGAGTGGATTTTACAGTTTTCTTCCTTGAGGTTTTTATTCTATATGATCTAATCAGTAAGAGACGGGAAAAACAAAGCTTGGTTTAAAGTTCTAAATGTTAATGATTATTGTAGTTTAGATTGACACAAACTTAAGCAGAAATTACTTCTTGCATGCATATTTTAAAACTACTCTAATTTCACTAAAGTCTTTAAGTTTTAAATATTATTCAGATTCAAAATGCCAAAAGTTTTTTCCAACAACTGAATCTTTTAATTTTGGCAAAGTCTTGTCCTGCAACTTTCAGAGACACGGCTCAGCCGACACACCTGGAAGAAACGGTTCAGCAAGTCTTTCAGCTCTGCAGAAGCTTCATAATGAACTATTATCTTATGAAAAACCATCTTATTTTGGTGTTTTGGGAAAATGATGCATCTAAAAGTTAAAAACAGCAGTTGCTGAGGACTGGATGGGGTTCTGCTGTTTCAGATGTTTGAAACTGTTTTGGCTGTGATAGTTCAGTGATTTAAATGTTTAAAGTCCAGCGGTGGCCGCACAGTGGCGCAGCTGGTAGCGCTGTTGCCTTGCAGCAAGAAGGTTCTGGGTTCGATTCCCGGCCCCGGTCTTTCTGCATGGAGTTTGCATGTTCTCCCTGGCATGCGTGGGTTCTCCCTGGGTACTCCGGCTTCCTCTCACAGTCCAAAAACATGACTGTCAGGTTAATTGGACTCTCTCCCTAGGTGAGTGTGTGGGATGTGTGTGGGTGTGTGTGTGTGTGTGTAGTTGTTTGTCTCCGTGTTGCCCTGCGACAGACTGGCGACCTGTCCAGGTGACCCCGCCTCTCACCTGGAACGTAAAAATCAAGCTGAAACATAAATGTTTTTTCTTACATACTCATTAATAAAGAAACTTGTGGAATAAAAGACCTTTCCTAAACTCTGTGTTTGCAGTGGGACTTGGTGTGTGATAATGCATATAAATCTCCACTGACCACCTCTATTCATTATGTTGGTGTGCTGGTGGGAACCATGGCCTCAGGCCAGATGTCTGACAGGTAGGCATCTTTTCAGGATTTCTTTTTAAGTAAACTAATCTTCCCATGAGAGGAAACTAAAATGCCATCTTGCTGATCAGTCGTGTTTCACAGGTTTGGGAGGAAACCGATTCTTTTTGTCATGATGGCTCTTCAAACTTTAGCAACGACGGCTCAGATCTTTTCACCCAGCTGGGAAATCTTCACCTTCATTTTTTGCCTTGTGGGAGCTGGAGGATACTCCAACTACACCATAGCATTTGTTCTGGGTATGTTGCTTAAGAAAAACAAATAAGCTAGTAATGTTAGGAGCGTTTCTAAATATAATAAGTTAGGACAAAATAATTATCATATTGTGTACATAATGAAGGGTCAACTAAAATGTATTTACAACAAACTTGCACATGAAAGAAGCAGTTTAGCATCTTCTGCTGTCAAAGTTTCCAATTAGACTCGACTAAGTAAGAAGAAAATCTGTCTGTTATTGATTTGTTTGTTTATTTATGTAAATAAATAGAATAAAATTCTTTTATTGTGACAGGAAGCCAGTAACACATTGTCAGGAGATTAAATCTAAGATCATTTTTTAAACTTGTCTGTCATACAAACAAAAACATTAATCTGAAAACATTTAGTATCTGAACAGAAACTGATGAAACCAGATCATAAAATGTGTTTGCTAAGTTTGTAAAACATTGAATAGTTTAGGTTTTTAGGATGTTTACAGCAAATGTTCTTATTTTTAAAGATTCTCTGTTTGAAACCTGCAGGATCTGAAATTCTCAGCCCAAAAACCCGGGTTGTTTTCTGCTCCCTCGGCGTTTTTATGGGCTCAGCTGTCGGCTACATGCTAATGCCTGCTGTGGCCTACTTCATCCGCGACTGGAGAATGCTGCTGATTGCAATGGCTGCATCTGGGCTCATCTACATCCCTCTGTGGTGGTAAAAGAAGGATGCATACAGCAAAATATAATAACTATATTGTTTTACATAATATTTAGTTTATTTAAATTTCTTGTACTTTCTTCACTCTCTGCACTTTAACATTTGCTTATGTCACTTTATGGGCCCTCGTGTTCAAAAGCAGCTTCAGATTCTGGATGCTAATGTGTTTATAAATTAGCTTTTTATCATATTTGGAGGATAAAACATTTGTGCAGGAAAGTATTTCTAAAGATTTCAAAGAGTCCAGCTAATGAGGTAAAACCAATATATGACATAAGGTGAATAATTGTCCAGTACCTCAGGCTTAACTAAAACTACTTTGGCTTATTTATTATTTATACTTGATGCAAATCTACTTTTAAAGTTATTTTTCTTTTGTGGCCTCCTAGAATTATTTTCTGGTTTAAAAGTTTACCTTGGTTTTCTCTAAGTTGAGTTTTTCTGTTAAACTAGGTTTTAAAAGTGTCCATCTTCTGTGCCAAATCTTAGTTTTTCTTTTTATTATTGTCCACAAAAAACAAATATGTTCATGTTAGTTGCAAAAAGCAACCTTTGATAGTTCTGACACTTCTTATCCAATGGTAGCACCACAAACAACCAAAGATGCATTTGGGAAAGTTTCTAAGGATTTGATAAACGGTTGTCATAAGCTGATGTGCTGTGTGTTCAGGTTGCTCACAGAGTCTCCTCGCTGGCTGCTCTCTCAGGGCAGAATAAAGGAAGCTGAAGAAATTATTATAAATGCTGCAAAAATGAATAAAGCAGAAATCCCTCAGGATATTTTTAGACCAGCTGAGGTAAGTTTACCCTGAGCTGCATCATTATGAAGACACAAAAACACCACCAAAGCTTTAAGCGTTGAGCTTAAAGTCGTATATTTGACCACTTCTTGTTTTAGTGCATCTTCAACAGTTGGTATATTAATTAATTGCTGTGATTATTTTCTTCTTGTTTTACATAGATTGAAGATGCTTTGTCTAAAAGTGAAGAGAAAACAAATGTGTTTGTCATCCTGAAAAGTTGCAATGTAGCATCTATTACATTGCTGTGTGCCAGTCTGTGGTATGAATTCAACTTCCTTATCTGGCAAAGTTTTGAACTTTTATACCAGTTGCACCAAATAACTGTCTAGCTTTCTGCTCTGGTAATCTAAAGGGATTAAAGGGAGTTTTGTGAATCTCTTTGCAGGGTAATCATCACCCTTAGCTACTATGCTTTGCTCCTCAACACTTCCAACCTTAATGGTGACCCCTACCTGAACTGCTTCCTGTCTGCTGTGACAGAAGTCCCTGCATATATAATAGCCTTGTTGCTGCTTCGGTTCTGCTCCAGGCACCTGTGTCAGTCCTCCACTCTGCTCCTGGGAGGCGTCATGATCCTCTGTGTCCAACTCATTCCCAAAGGTAATGCCCCAAGCCTTGCTGGATCGCTGTTAATTCACAAAACTTGAAAAATAATGAATATCAATGCAACTCTAACAAGATTACCAGTGCATTTTTAAGGCTAATCTCCTATTCTGATTGCTTACAATGAATTTAGCATAAGAGCAAATATAGGAGATGATGCCTTTTTGTTGCAATAAAAAACTCAATGTGAATCTTAATTTTTCCTCTCTGATTGTCCAGATCTGCCCACTGTGGCTGTGCTGCTCGAGATGTTAGGGAAGTTTGGAGTGACTGCAGCGTTCTGTGTGGTGTATTCAGTCACAACAGAGCTTTTCCCCACTGTTATCAGAAATACAGCAATGGGTTGCTGCTCCATGGCCGCCAGAATCGCCACCATCATCTCTCCTTTCATCATCTATCTGGGTAAACAATCAGAATCAACTGAAAATCATGGTGCCACCTCCCATTCCCTCGAAAACATTTAAAAATGTAATGTATAGATGTCATTTCAAAAATCATTCTGTTTGCAGGTATATGAAATAAAATAATTTTTTAAGAATTTAAACAATATTGTATAATTGTTGAATATTGTTTGAAAAATTACTTAATGTATGCACATCACACATTTTAGATCAAATTTTTATTGAAAAAATAATTTTTATATTTAATATATGTGATACTTTGCATTGGTTTAATATGTAATATCCTAATAAAAAAATTGAAGTTGTAATATGACAAATAAGTGTCAATACTTAAAGTGTATAAACAAAACTAAATTTTAGAAAACTAAATCAATGAGGTGTGAGGATTTGTGTGATGTTGCTTTTTAGCTTATCTTAATACAAAATGTATGTTTTAAGGACGTTTGCTACAAAACAGCAACATTAACAACAAAAAATCTGTTTTTAAATTTGATTTCTTTAAGGCTCCTTCCTTTTTGTGAGGAGGTTAAATGCTTTCAAGTTAAATGCTTGAAAGAAATGTTGATAATGTCTGAAGCCAAGAAATAGTTCGTGTAAAAAGTTATTACAAAAATTAAATGTATGGTCTACGGAAGAGGATTAGGGCCACCGAAAAAAAAAAGAATTCTCAAAATTCTGACTTTAATCTCAAAATTCTGACTTTAAAGTCAGAATTTAATCAGAAAGTTGAATTTAAAGTCAGAATCTCAAAATTCTGACTTTAAAGTCAGAATTGAGATTAATTTTTTTTCGGGCAAATCTCTTCGTATGTCGATAAAAGGTTCCAAAAACATCGACCTAAAATCTTGTCAAACTGCTCCACCTAGTGGTTGTCTGTGGCAATTACAATAAGCTTCAACATGCTCTGCCTGTTCAAATATTTATTTTAAATATATAGATAACTGGTAAAGTGCAATTTATAATGTGTTCTTTGTAACATATTCTGACTTTTTATGAAATAATAACTTGACTCAATAACATAAAGTAAAAAGTTTCCATTGCAGTTATCACAAATTAATTGGGGCAATTACCATAAGATTTTTAAAAACTGTCGGCATAAAATCTGTACTGAAACTTTTCTTTGCCCTCTCACACTCTCTTCCTTGGTTTGCAGGGAAATACTACAAGGCGCTCCCTTACATTGTGATGGGTGTCTTAGCCATTTGTGGCGGGATTCTCTGCTTCATGCTGCCAGAGACGTTTGGGAGAGCGCTGCCAGAGACTTTACCTCAAATTCAGCAAATCTGCAGGTGAGTCCACAACTGTTTAAAAAAGCTGCTTTAAATAGTATTAATATGGAAGCAAATCTATTAAAGTGCTGCTCAAATTGTCATGATTTTAATGAAGAAGAAAATTAATTTTCTCTTACTGTTTTTATTCAAACAGGAGAAGAAAAGAAATGGAAGATGAAACTAAGGAGAAAGAAAAAATTCCCCAGTCTAATGAAACAAAGTTATAGTTTTATGTGTATATACTGCGTTGGTCTTTCTGTTGACATAGTTGCCTTTCCTTAGTTGTATTAAATATTTTTAATATGCAATATCATTATGCCAGTTGACAGAGGGGAGTAAAAGTTTGAATCAGCAACTGCTGATTCTTTTATTTCCTTGTAACTTAAATGTCAAACATGTTTTGTTTCATCTCACCGGCCAGATGAAGATCCAGCTGTTGTGACAGGGTTCAAAGGTCATGTTTCAAAGTTGTCTTTGAGTCGGCGTTCTGGGTTGGAAAGTTGGGTTTGTGTCTGAATTATGAAGGACATTAAATACTGAGTTTTGAACATTAAAATGATTTAAAGCCTGTCAAACTGCAAACCTCCTGTGTCCTTACAACATCCTCCTCCTTATACTTGAAGAAAAGCACAAACTTCTTCGTTAAGTCGTTCGTTCTGGGACATAATGATTCATACTTCACCTTTTTATGCTTTTTTATGCTTCAAAATTCAAAGAGTTAAAATCTGCAAGGGAAAGATTATAACATCTATTTCCCATCCGTAAACCAGGGATGGTCTAGGAAATACTTCAAACTGCCAATAACTCTTCAATAATTGTATAATGGGAGCCAGATTTCTAAAAGAAAAAAGTCTCCATATAATTTACAAAAAGAAAGAAGACAGAACTTTGAATTGCAAGTCAGAAAATGTAGCAGATATTCCCTTTGGAAGTGGGATCCCAGCTGGATGCTCCCAGCTCGTCAGAAGTGAACATGGCTGCCATGTGAATAAGAGCTGGAGAAATGAACAAATTCACATCGAATCTGAAGACGTTTATCTTTTTGCTTAAGATTTATTGCTGCAGAATTTCAATGCAAAAAGAAACACAGATTTGAACAGTAGATTTAGTAAAACCTAATAGATGCTTTATGCTCCTCCGGACTTGTTTGTAATTATTTAATTTGACAGTAATATGGACAAGATTGAGTCAGTAGTTAGTTTTTCGAAGTCATTTCCTGAACTATGGAGGTCTGCTCAGTGCTATGCTCTCTTGTTTTATAAACAGTGACAGAGAAATAAATCTTTGTCTCATATTATTTATGCCTCATGGAAGTCATGGCTCATTAATTCAATCAATTTTAAAATACTGATAACAACAAATCAAAATTCTGGTAGGTTTACTATTTTCGGACTGAGTTGGTCTTGGAGTAGTTTATGATTACAGATAACTTGAGGTGTTGAGACGATTTAAATTCCATCAGGTTTGGTCATTGGGGACACGTATAAATTTAGCTTTGAAGGCTCTGGCAGCGGTAGACAGAGAGCTGGTTCTTCCTCCGTGTTTATGATTACAGACTGAACCAGCAACTTTCCACCAGAGCAGTTATATCAGTTATTAGTCGACCTCAGGATTCTTCTGCACTGCACAAAAGTTACCTCCACTAATACATTATCCACAGGACATTGCAACCCAACTTGGTAAGGTACGTTTTTTTCTTCTTTACCACATACCAAAGGTTTGGTCAATCAAGCCCCTTCGGTCTAAGAAATTCATTATTTATGAATGAATAGAGAGGCGAGAAACCGATTTCTATGCTATGCACTCAGAGATCATGCAGCAAATTAGTGAAAAATCAGAATACATGTCTGCTTTGTGCATTGCTTTGAGAGAGCCTGTTTAACACGCGGCTGGTTCCTGTGAAGAGCTGATGTGGAGCTGGCATCCCTGCTGTGCATCGGCTCGTTAACATGACTGACTGCAGCAGCTCACATTTCTGCACAGACACATGCACAAGTATTATTTTGGGGTCTCATATCTCAGCCATGTATAATTCGAACCCAGGGAGATTCTTGTGGATGGACATTTCAACATTTCTATCTCTAATCCAACAACTTTATTACAAGCATAACAAACTTATCTGACTTTACTGGATTATTCCTAAATATATTACAATCTAATTTCTTGCAAAAAATAAAAATATAACTAATCTATTCAGATTGTCTTCTTTTAAAATATATGCATGCAGACCAATGTTCATGAACTTCATGTCAGCATTTATTTGACAGGACGCCGGCGGAAGTGGAGCAAACCTCCAACAGACAAACTGTAATAAAGGCAGAGGTAGAAGATCTCCCTGCGTTAATCTGGATTATATTTCTTTAGCATCCTGATCCACACTCTACTCCAGTAGATGGAGGTAATGCACATCTAAACGTTGCTTTCCGACTTCCATAATACAGAAAAGAAGAAAAACTCGAAGCTTCAGTCGAAACACGTTTTGAGTCATTTTGGTTATCAGCCAACACTGAGGCAGGCGAGAAAAATCTCCAACCTCCTCCATCAGGTCGGTGAGGTCATGTACAGGAAACAATGGAGAGGTCAATTAAAAGTCCAAGTCTTTCTGAGCCCAACAAAGTCTGGTTGGATGTGAGTGTGAAAGTGGTCTGATGCATTTTGCTGTACCAAACACATAAAATCAAGCATAACTACCTGCACTTATTGCTCTTTGACTTGACTATCAATAAGTGTCTCTATGAGAAAAACATGGGATGTTTGCCATCAGTTCCCTTCGTGGTAGTTTCCGTCAATGATAGTTTCATTCAACTGGACGGGTCGGTTGCAGGCCTTCGTCCATTTCTTGCATTATTCCGTTTAGGTTTAGGAAATGTAATAAATTGTAATTTGCTCTCTAATCGCTTTGGGTAACAGCTGTCAGGCTTTTGTTCCCCACTGACAAACCTTCACCATGACTTCCTGTTTTCCTGGAAACCTCTCTGACTATCTGTCCTACCATGCAGCAATGTGCATGCGCACACCGACGTTACATCACAGGTTGCTGATGCAGTAGATTTCCACAAAATACTGGGAATGTTGACAGAGGTTCAACATTATCCCAACCATGTGGCGATATCGATTATCAATATCTGCTGGAATCTGCCAATAGATAAAGTCGACTTTTATTTTTCCCTTTTACATTTTTCAAAAATCTCAAGAAGATAAGAGCTGAATGAACCAAACATCTGCTTGTGTTTTTATGCAGTCTCCCAGGATTTTCCTGTCAGAGGATGGATATCCAAAAGGTCAGGGACTATGACACCATCACCTCTTTCCTGGGATCCTGGGGACGCTTTCAGATGAGGATTTTTTTAGCGCTTTCCCTCAGCATAGTTCCAAATGGATTTGTTGGCGTCTACATTGTTTTTGTAGGCGCCACCCCGTCTCATGAATGCCGCATCCCTGAGAACAGCAGCATCAGTGAGATGTGGAGGAATGCATCAGTCCCACTGGAAACAGTCGACGGCGTCACAAAGCGCAGCTCCTGCTGGAGGCTTAACCTGGAAACAGTCAGGAACTACTCTCAAAAGAACTTCATCCCAAATGTGGATGTGAACGTCAGTGAAATTCCCCTGGAGACGTGTGTGGATGGATGGACATACAGCACAGACGTCTACCAGTCGACCATCGTTACAGAGGTGCAAAAAGCTTATCTTTATTTCAAAGGGGCGATAAAGATCTCAGCAGATTACTTCAATAGGGAATGTAGAAGGTTTAGCTATTTTTAATGTTTCTATATTTGTTTTAAGGTTATTAAGCATTTCAGACAACAGAAATGGGCAAAAAGGTTTTTGTATTTCTATTTCTGAACCATTAAAATAAGGTCAATCTGTTTAAAGTTCTACCATATTACAAGCTAATTAAATAAAGTGTGCATAGACATAAGCTGGCTAGAGTGAAAAAAATTGTGGTTTCTAGTTTTATAGTCTCACCATGAATGATAAAAATGTAAAATATGCTCATTTTCATCAACCCTCCCAGCTTTCAGAAGACGGTATTTTTTCTTCAGAATCTGTGCAAAGCAAACCGTTTTGTGAGAGTGAAGATGTTTGTGACTGTAGCTTACACAAGTATGAAAATATGATCTTACATATTGAAGAAATATTGTTTGTTTTTTGAGAAATTGATATGTCTGTTAGAAATGGCTGATAAATGATTAAAGCTGCTGTATAACTTTTATAAAAAAATGTGTTTTGTTACATATTTGTTGAAGCTGCCACTATGTTGTGACATTATGTGATGAGACAGATAATCTGTGAACAACCAGTCAGGGAGGCGGGTCTTAGTGCTGTCAATCACAGTCTTGTGTGGTGCAGCTCAACCTGCTTCTTGTGGTGGAGCTAGCATAGCCTGTTGTGAATGCTAGGTTAGTTAGCATGTCCACCATTGATGACAGATAAACAGATTTCCTGTTATGGTTAGTTGTTTCTTTGCAATTAACACATTTAGCAGTGAGTACATGAGGTTGACTGACAGCGCCAAGGCCGAGCTCTTGGCTGTGGTTGGTTATTTTTGGTGCTTTTCTTCAGACAGTAGCTCAGGGAGCAGGTGGATCAGACTGATCTTCTCATATTTTATCTGTCACGACATGGTGACAATTTGAACAAATATATAAAAATCAGATTTTTCAAAGTTACGAACTTCAGCTTTAAGAAGATGTGTCTGATTTTGCAGTGGAACTTGGTTTGTGAGAATCAATACAAAAACCCACTGAGCACCTCCATCCATTATATCGGCGTTCTGATCGGAGTTCTGTTCTCAGGCCAGCTGTCTGACAGGTAGGAGCTGCATATCGACACGAACCAGTTTCATTTCTCACTGAGGAATAATGGAGTTACATCAAATTCATTTCTTCCACAGGTTTGGAAGGAAGCCCATCCTGTTTGCTATGATGGCTGTTCAAACCGTGGGGCTAACAGCGCAGATCTTCTCTCCAAGCTGGGAGGTCTTTCTCCTACTTTTCTTTATTGTTGGAGCTGGAGGATACTCCAACTATGTCATTGCATTTGTTCTGGGTATGCACTTTTAAAGTAAACTTCATAATATTGGTTATTTACATGTATAGCTATTATGTGCTTTTTTATCCTCCTAAGTCAGGTCTTATTGGGTACAACAAAAGTTTCCACATTTTTCAGAATGTGACATTATTAAATATCAACAATTCTCCATAAATACAAATTAAATGTGTCATTAACCAACAGGAGCTGAAGTCCTGAGACCTAAAACCAGACTGGTTTTCTGCTCGCTCGGCGTATTCATGAGCTCAGCTCTGGGATACATGGCCATGCCGGTGGTAGCCTTCTTTCTCCGTGAATGGAGGATGCTGCTGATCGCCATGGCTGCTTCTGGCCTCATCTACGTCCCTCTGTGGTGGTGAGAAGATTTAAACATGCGAGCTACTGGCTCGCAACGTTTTTTTAATGCTGTTGATTTAAAATATTTTTTTCATACTTAAATCAGGCCATATTTATACAGAAGGTTGTCATTATAACGTTTTTTTCTTTGTTAATTAGAGAAATTGCATATTACTTAACTGGATTGTGACGTCTGGGACTCGCTGTGCTCCAAATGTTAGAGCAGCAGAATTTTAGAAACCTAATTATGTTCAATTTTAAGTTGGCATTTATCTGCTATGGACAGGAGCTTTAACACCTTCAGTTTGGAGAAATAATTATTTGATGATTTGTGGGCACTGTGTACAAAATGCTGAACTTTCATCCTCACTCAGTTCTAAAATATGGAAGAAAAAAAAACAATGTACCTGATTCTGACTAGATAGATTACTACCCAATGTCCCAAATGTAACAGACCTACTTCAACATGAATTAGTTCACTTTTCTCACATTTTGACCTGCATCTCGCTGCTATTTTAACATGCCAGGTAAGATGCACCCTGACAGCAATAAGTGTCTTATTAGGACCTGCTTGCATGTGTTAAAAAGTTTGTTTGGAATACATAATGAGGTTGCAGGGCTAATCCGGGTTGGTTAGTCTTTAGAGTATTTCATGTAGCTGACATGTTTTTATTCGAGCAGGTTCGTTCCAGAGTCTCCTCGCTGGCTGCTGTCTCAGGGCAGAGTGGCCGAAGCTGAAGCCGTTCTGAAAGAGGCTGCAATGCTGAATAAAGTCGAAGCTCCAGACGCCATTTTTACACAGTCAGAGGTAAATCTGAAAGTCTGTTATTATATTATTGTTTTAATATTGTCTCATGTCTTTTGTGTAGTTGCAAAAGTTTCCTCAACATTTTCTCTTTTTATGGGAGACGAATGTTTTTTCTTGCGATGTTTGAACTGCCTTTGTTTTGATATTTCTTTTGTCACAGATTGAAAAAATATTGATGCTGCGAGACAAGAAACTCAACATTTTGGTTCTTCTGAAAAGCTGCAACATTTTCACCACAGCGTTGCTTTCTTCAAGTTTGTGGTATGTGTGCAGCAGAATGATATCGTTAGTCTCACCTGTACTGAAGGTTTGTCCTGAATTGTTTGGCAGGATGATCGTCGCCATGAACTACTTTGCTTTAATCCTCAACACTTCCAACCTGCACGGCGACCCGCACCTGAACTGCTTCCTGTCTGCTGCTACAGAGGTTCCAGCATACGTCATCGTCTTGTTGCTGCTGCGCTTCTCCTCCAGACGCCTCTGTCAGGCTGCAACACTCCTACTTGGAGGCGTTATGATCATTTGTGTTAACCTCATTCCAATAGGTAAGATCCACACAGTCTTTCGGCCATATTGTTCACCGCCAGCACAGTCAAGTTCTATGTTTCTAAAAACAGTCTCAGGTGTGCATGTGTTGGGCAGTAGGAGCCACATTTCTTTACCTACAAGCAAGAAACAGTAAAATATTTTACATTGATTTGTAGTTACAGTTTGCATAAAATGTGATTCAAACATATGCAGTGGAAATTATTCAATGCATTAAATTATGCTTCGATAAATATGCATTTTTGAAGATTGTCTTTTTTCTGCTACTATATCATATTCCTTTTAAATTCCAAACAAAAATCTAAGATTTTTAATCAAACAAGCAAAAACAATTCAACAATTATAACTCAAGTAAACAAATTAATAAATAATACCAAGGGGAAAAAAGATATATATAACTAAATAAACTTGTGATCAAAAATATAATACTCAATTTAATAAAAAACACTCAGTACGTTCCGATGATGTCACTACGTCATCACGTGACTCCCTCCTGGCGCGTTAGTTTGGACATGCAAACCCGAGCAGGTGCACCACCATGAACTCATTAAGTCCAGGTGTTCTGAAGGTCTGTGCTTCCTGTCACAGTGCATTAGATAAGCAAACTCCTGCAGTGACACGCATCTTACCAACACAACATCACCAACATCAAAATCTGATAGCATTCTTTCATAAAACTTGTTAATTTTGCATTTTGGAGGTTTTTATAAGATTGGACCAACAGACGTATCTAGAAGTGTGTTCATTCTGATGGCTTATCATTATCCTTATCTGAAATTAAATTATTTTTTCACCTTTCTCACACATTACGTGACAGGTGATCTTAATAAAAATTGTTCAAAAATAACTTCTATTTATCAAAGGGCAGTTTGGATCAGTTGATCTGGTTCTTCTGTCTGACTTTGTGACTCAGATTTACCTGGTGTCTCTGTGCTGCTGGAGATGGTGGGAAAATTTGGCATCACTTCGGCTTTCTGTGTTTTGTACGCCTTCACGGCGGAGCTCTTCCCGACCGTAATCAGGAACACAGCCATGGGATGTTGCTCCACGGCTGCACGGATCGGAACCATCATCTCCCCATTTATCATTTATCTGGGTGAGTGTAGGACATATTTGTGAATCTGTGGAAACTTTTTAACATACAAATAATTTAATTCTCTTTTTTTCTTTAATGCCTCATGTTTTATCTTGCTACTGTTCGCTAAACAAGCATTTTGTTTGGTTTAGGAAGATATTTCTCTCAGTGGATGTTAAAGTAAACGGGTCGGTTACATTAAAAACCTTTTTCACAGGGTTTTACTTCAGGGCTCTTCCATACATAGTGATGGGTGTCATGGCCGTCGGTGGCTCTGGGTTCTGCTTCTTGCTGCCAGAAACTCATGGAAAAGTTTTACCAGAGACGCTAACAGACATGCAGAAGGTGCTTGGGTAAGTTGTTTACAATTATTCACAAAGTTACATTTATTTTTGTTGCAGGTGATTGTTTCTTTGATCGGTTTTTTTCTGATTCTGTGAATTTAGAATGACGGTTAACTTTATCAATGAGCATTTGTGCAGAACTCCTTTTCCTGATAGTTTTGTTCCTTTGTTCAAACAGAAACTGTGTGAATGAGAAAAAGGAAGCAGAAGATGAAGAGAACAGATCTGTGTAGTGGGTAAATGTTATTCCAAGTCTGCTGCTTCTGCCAAAGATTTCATCTATTTGTTGAAAAGACTGAATGAAAATAACTGATTTAAATTTTCAGAAGGTATTTTATTATTTTTATATGTCATTACTTTGTTATGATTTTATGAACAGACTAACCCCCAATTGGAAATAATCAGTAAATGATACAGATGGTCTAACAAATAAAAATCTGACAACTGGTCATGCATTTGTATTCACCGTCTTTACTTCGATGCCCCTAAATGAAATCCAGTGGAACCAACTGCCCTCAGCAGTCATCTAATTAGATAATGAAATCTAAGTTTAAAGCAACACTTGTTTGTTTTTTCAAAGATCATCAGCTAAACTGAAGAATCCAGCAACAATAATTAGTTGTTCAGTTTTCACATTTGGCCTTTATGAAAGAATGAAAAACAGAAAACGTTAAGAAGTTCAGTTCAAACTTTGAAACAAGCCACTTTCAGACCAATTCAATAATCTTAGAATATTACTGAAAAGTCCATTTGTTTCAGTAATCAAGTGAAAAACATTATATAGAATATTTTGATTTTATAAATTGATTTTTTAACACTGTTTAGCAAAAAGAAATGATGGAGATGTTTTTCACTATTGTCAGAAATTAAATGAATACCTCACTTCCAGTTGATTATCTTCTAAAACATGTTCAATACTGCATGTTACAGACCTTAATTTAACACATATGCAGAATCAATTTTGTATAAATGTATGATGTAAAAAGGACTGGGTTTTTAATTAAGCTTTTTTTATTGTGCTACCTATCCAATTAAATAAAAGTACATTTAATATGAATAAATAACATGTTACAGTTATAATAGACTGATATATTTTGGCCTTTGCCCCACAGATTTAAAGCTCTCAGCGAGCAGCGCCCACATTTGACTTTTGTTTTGCTTTTTTCTGTAAAAATGAGAGGATGTTCAGCTGTGGAGAAGCTTGCAGACATTTTCTTTGTGTGACATTTATCAGGGTATTTCAGAGGAAGCCGTGAAGGCGTCACCTGTTACCGTGGAAAGGCCGCCGTCATTTCACTTTCACTTCAGATCCAACACGATGCACAACATCGGCTGTGGAAAGATCCTTTTAAATTCTCTCTTCTTGGATTTAATTTTTCTTTTGAAAACCATCAGGTCTAAGCTGCAGATGTTGGCATTTCGCTGCGTTGGATTATAATTATCTTGGATCTGCTGGGCTGGTCGACATGACAGCTGCTGGGAATTTAAAGCAACTGCAGATTAAATTGGGGCCCAAAGTAAAAGTGAAACCGTTCACTGGTTTTCTTCAACGGTCTGAATCTTTTGTTCGTTTCGCCGAGGCTCTGTGGCTCGGATGGATTTTAATTCACTAAAACTGAAGAATGAGATGGCATTAAGGTAAGTTTCATGTTTTCATAGCATTTGTGGCTTCAGCTGCTCCTCGCGACGACGATGATGATGATGATGATGATGATGATGATGCTGTCGTTAGTTTTTCCTCAGCTGTCCTGATGCTTTTTATTCCATCTATGCCATCTTCTTTTTATTACACAGAGTTATAGTTTCGGCGTCATGATGTAGGTGCATTGCTGTTCAGTGTTTTTACTCATCCCGTTTTTTATCGTTTAGTTTTCTGGTTGTATTTTGCGAAATCGCTCTGATGTCGGATAGTAAAAACAATAACGTTAGTTTAATTCGTAAGCAAATTGAAATACATAAATATTACTCATTCTGTTCAATTTCAAAATAATTTTTAGTTCATATAAGGACAGGCTTTTTATAAGCATTATGTTGTATCAGAAATGACCACTGGATGGCGCCAAACTGGTCGTTGGTGACGTGAATGTCTGCGTCATCGCTTGTGATTTATTTTTTACTTTTTAAATTGAGCTGCTGTGAGGCATAAGTAATAAATACTCATATCCAGCAGCTTTGGTTGAAACTGGAATAAAACACCATGAATATATTCATAATTTCAATCATTTTAAACATGAACATGTGTTTCGGTTTTCGTCTCAACTTTGACCCTGTAAAGTTGCACAATCCAAACCTAATAAGTCAGTACAAGATCTTGTATTGCATCTATTTCACAAAGAAATTCCTAACTTCACTGCTTTTGATTTTGTTTTTTCCCCCATTGGCTGTTTTGATCGTTTACTGAAACTTGACACTTCAAAAACTTTGAAACTTTTAAGAACTGGATGACTCTCTAACTGCTCAAAGGATTACAGTCGGGGGAGTTTTCTGACTGGTCACTAATAAAACTGTTTATTACAACGGTGCTTTGGATCGCTGCTCTTAGGTATCTTTATCTCGGTTTATATGAATAGTAGATGTGTTGTTAGTGATCCCACTGCCCTGGACTCATCCTGACTCCTGAAAAGCTTCAGGATTTTATGCTGTCATCATGACATTAGTCATAGCATTGAATGCTGCTTTTTCCAGCCTGTAGTGAGCTTAATGTGAGAAAACAACCTTACTGCAGACACATTACTGCCCTTCTGGACTCGACGCACATGTCCAGAAGTCCTGCACATGTCCTGCAGGTTCTGAGCTACATGCGCCGGGTAGTTTCTGAGCTACCTGCCGCAGGTAGTTCTGAGCTCATGCCGCGGTGTTTCTGTTCATGCAGCTATCAGGTTTCTAGCTCCTCGCAGGATTTTGAGTATGCAAGTTTCAACATGCCGCATGTGTTAGAGAATCTCTCACAGATCTGGAACACTGACTCACTTGTGTTCTTGTATGTCTTGTTTTGTCTGCTTTGAGCTAATAACGCTGTGATTAGTCCTTCGATATGAGACAGATGAAGGTTTCCAGCGGCCTCGTCTTCACTGGTATTGCAGACAGTCAGTTCCTGCAGCTGCATCATGTTGACACCCTGCACTACACAGTGTTCTCCATTATAGTCTAATTAAACATATTTCTGCTTTAGAGCTAAAAAACATGAATGTGATTAAAAATGTTTACTATTATGATACTAATTTCAATCTGTGCTTTTACATGATCAGGACTCCTACTGGTTTCCTTGAGCCTTTTGGTTTTGGGTGCTTGAATTTGTTAACAGTTAATGTGAAGTACTGTGATATATTTTGCACTTCTACCCTGATTGATGCAAACGCTCTTTAACATATAATTGAAATGGATGCTGGATTCTGATTGTAAATCTACAATCCCCCGATTATAGATTTGAGTGAATTGCACCACATGTTTTTGTATTGAACATAGTTTATCTAATTTTGAAGCAAAAGTCACTCTAAGCTATTGCTATTTAGAAAAATGTTATATATTGATGCAGCAGAGCTTTAAGGCTAAATGGATAAATGTTTAAGTGCTTGTTTAACTTTTATTTGAGCTTGTTAACAATTTATGCAATATGTATATTGAACATAAGCTAACTTTGCAGTAAAATGTAAAAATAAAACAATGTTGCTGCTCTGCAGACTCTACCAAATAAAAATAAAGGTAATGTCAAGTTTATAGACAATGCAGTGTAGGTAGTAATTAAACTAAATATTTTCTTATTTAGTTTAAGAAAACTAAATAAGAAAGTTTTCTTATAATAGTATAAGAAACTTATTATAAACTTATTAAACCTTATTTGTATAAGGAACTATTGTTACTGAAGACCATAATAGACTGATTGCATTAAATGAGTCAATAATATCTGCAAACTTTGCCTTCATTATCCCAAGTAACCACTTGGACATAAAGCTTTGTTACATTTTTGGAAATAAATGCTTTTTTAAAATTTATTTCTAAAAATAAACAAAATAAATTATCACACAAAATGTGTTTTTGTGGGTCACGGGAAAATATAGTTTAATTACGTAACATCAAATGACTTTTCACATTCTAAAAACCATAATGCATCACAAACTATAACAGGTTGGCGACCAGTAACTGGCCATAAATGGTTTTATCTCTAGTGAGATAAAACTTTACAGATTCCTGAAGCAACCTTTACAGTTTACCAGATGTGTCGTCATCCAGTTTACCAGCAGCAGCAATAAAGTCATAAAGTGACACATGAAAATGTTAATAATTCTATATCTCTTCTGCAGAGTCTGATTCTACTGGGAGATGTTTTGAAACACTGGTCATGTCTTCAATCCTAATAAATGAAAAAGAAAATTCAAAGTCTGCTGGTAATATTTTGCATCAGGTTACATTTGTTTTTTGCAGCATTTATTTTGCTTTTCTTCCTAACACTTTACTGCTTAATGTCCACCTACAATAGAAAACTAAAATTGATCACTAGGTGGCACCAAATGACTTAAATCCACCAACAGTTGGATTGTTGGTGTCTTGGTGTCTCATGTCGTGAGAAAAATGCAGTAATATAGTTTATAGAGTTGATAGCAGGCAGGTTTGTTGGTTTGTTGCCATTTTATTGTTTTGAAATATAAAAATAAACCATCAGATTTTTTAAAACTTTGATATGACAAGGAACCTGCAGAACAAATAAGAGGCATATTATTGAACCAGGAAGTGGACCGCAGCGCGAGTCTGTGCTGCTTCATGCCCAACAAGCCTGACTTGATTTTTACATAACTGCTTTGTAGAAATGTTAACACGAAAGATGACGAGCCTCATATCAACACCTGCTTTGGAGAACTTTATGAACAAAAATAAACACAAAACTTCAAACCCGCATCCTCCATAGGCCATGAATGCAGTGTTTATGTTACAGTGAGTGAACACATGAAGCCGCGGTATGTCTGCGTCTGGCAGAATCTGCTTTGCAGCCGAATACTTCCTTTATCAGCCATCAGAGAGAGGATGACATGTAGAGATAGTGAGGCGGGGGGAAGATAACAGGCTGCAGATACCGACACAAATCTGGGGAAAGAAAACTGAAAAAAACGATGTCATTCTACTTAAGAGAATTAAGTCCGGGGTCATTACATAAACCAAAAACTGCTTCTGTTTAAATTGCTTTGCAGCTAATTTAAGTCTGCAGGGCTGTGTGGGTGGGTAGTATTCATTACACATTATCTCTGAGGCACACCTCAAAGCACTTCAGACCCTTCAAGAAGAAATTAGCGGCTGTTTTACAGTGGACATTACCCAGGTAGAGTCTGGATAAGATGACCGGTTCGTCTGATCCATATTTATGGATCATTTATGGATTAAGAAAGTGCAAAATTAACTGAAACAAAATGACCATTTTATGTGGCTACCAATAAGAAAATGTCACAATCTCGTCAATGGATTTGGATTATACATTATGGCATAATCCAATAAATCTGTTGTGCAAGACTCTTAAATCTTCATAATTTAGCACCTATCTGCATTTTAACCTTGTAATGTCAATGTTTTATTTTGGAGTCCTTTGCAAAGTAAAGGACTTCATGATGGGGGACCCAGAAGTCCAACAGTTTGGAGGAGTAGCATGTGACATTTAAACTGAATCGGTTTTTGTCTTTGTAGTTTCGTAGACAGCAGGTTCTTCTAAACAACATCCTGCTGTATGAAAGTGTTATATTTCCCAACTCCATAGGCATTTCCTATAAATGGCTCAGCGCGCACCTGGCAGCAACAGCACCACCTTTTGGCTAAACAATAATACTGCATTAGTTAATTCTTTCAAGTCACGTGATTTAAAGGAAATCGAGGCTTTAGCTTGGAGCAGGTCTGGTTCTACAGACCAAGACTTTTCAGAGTCAGCAGTTTCTTTCTTTTTTTATTGTTTTTATTTTTTTAGAGAGATTTGATTCAAGTGTTTTGCTTTAGTTTGACTTGTCTTTATAATAAAGTGAGGTGGGTACCAGATGAGCTGCTCAGTTTAAGTTCCCAGCATCATGTGACTGCAGCATCACTCAGAGTGTGAACACATTCGGGGAATATCTTGTCAGCTGCTTCTGTTGGATTTTTGTTGATCACATGAAATATAAGAGACACTCTTGGCAGAAGCAGACCAATGTATTTTTAGATTTGCATGCATTAATGAGTAATACTTTGAATAAACTGCTGCAGTTGCTCCAAGGTTAAGCCTCTATCCTTAATTTCAGATTACTTTGTGTTTAGAGCTTTGTGGCTGGCGGCCCGTATTGCCTCCAGCACCGTGTTTACTTCCTGCTGCTGTTGCTATGACCTCAATCCACCTCACCTGTGGCCACACCCTCTGCTCTATCAGCGCAAACATGCTGTCACTGAAGGGTGATTTCATGTAAATGGGGCTGTTTGGCTCATACACAGGCTCTCACGCATACGGGCCAGTTTCAGCATTTTTCAAAACTGAATTTTTATTATGCAGAGTGGGCCATAAGTTTCCATACATCGGAGAATGTAAAATGTGTATTTCTTTTATTATTCAGATATAAAAGAAATGCATTTGACAAAAGAGCAAAGAGTTGAAATTATACTGATGGCTGCATCAGGAAGCATGGTTGCACAAAACTTTAACAGAAAACGTGGAAGGAGCATCACACACGACACTGTGGCAAAAATTATTTGCAAGTTTCAGAAAACTGGAAATGTTGCAGATTAACCAGGAAGTGGTCCAAGCAGTTACACAGAGCGCCACTAAAACGCTCGTCCAACATAAAATGTTTATTTTTTCTATGTATGGAAACTCATGGCCCATCCTGTAAATATAATCTGCATCTTCAAACTGCAACTTGACTCCAGACAGAAGACTTTGGTCATCCAGTTTTTGTTAGAAACTGTATCATGCGATGGATTTCTTGCTTATTTCAGGCCTAACCAACACATGAATGCCAATCTTAATTCACAGGCTGAGTTATGAAAGCAGCCAAGAGGCCTTTGCTCTCTGGAGGAGCTGCCGATATTTACAGCTCAGGTTTTGATGGGATGGTTATCATTCCACTAATATACTAAAGTGGCAGGAAGAAAGCTATTGTTTGAAAGAAAATCTAAATAAGTGTTGGTTAAAGATTGTCACAGTTCATGTGAGGGACACAACAATATGGAAATAAGTTTGGTTAGATAAAAACAAAAAGTACCTGTTTTACCAACAGAAATACCCACTGTAATACATGGTGGTGGTAGCATCATGCTGTGCAAAAGCTTTTCGTTTGCAGAAACTAGTCAGAATTAATGGGAAGATGCCAAAGAAAGAGGCAGCTAGTGGGCGTCTTAAGGAGACTCCCATAGATTTTAGACCTCAGTGGAAAGTTGTTTTCCACTAAAGACACTAAACTACAACTGACTGGGTTTATTCATGTTGAAATCAAAACATCACTTTAAAACTGTTGGATCCACCTAACATTTATAAACTGCTTTATTTTGACCCGTCACAACCAATCCAAAAGTTATTTTTGGATACAAAGAGACATTTTGTGAATACTTTAGCAAGCCACTGCATTTCCTGTAAGCAGAGTTGCAAAGCCTGGCTGCACTACATGACATACTTTGAACATTAACAGTTGAAAAGAAATGTTTGGGGTCAGAGTATGTAGCGGGAGTTAATGTTTCCTGTCTTGGAGGACGAGGGCCGTGTCCGCTGTAATTCGAGAACGATACAGACTCAGTGTAGGAGAGAGACTGTAAGCACTTTGAGTGACATTTGCAGACCTTTTCCGGGTCGTTGGATAATCATGTAGACGATGTAAATTAATCATGTGCTAATTTACACCTACTTCACCTATTTCAAACTGATTCAGGATGCAGGTCAGTTGTCTCTGACATCCACATTGACTCCAGCTTGTGTTTTTCTTTGTGTTGTCTGTTCACTTCATTACATGGCAACGAAAACAAAGCCTCACGTTTCTGTGAATGTGATGGGTGTATTCAAAGAAGTTCTCTGGAAACGAGCTGATGTTTTTACCTGGTCTGCATGACGCTGGAATTACATCTCGGCTGTGACTGACGACAGACTGCATTGTTGACAATGGCATGCCCATGCAGCACCAAGCTGCAGAAAACTAGACCATAGAAATCACCTGAGAGTTGCTCCAAAAAAAAGTTTGAAACATGTTCAAACTGACATGCTCTTGTTTTCATCCAAAGGAAATCCTAGAAAGAAGATATTCATAATCGTCTGTTTGACTTATGACATTGCTAAACAAATAAACTATTTTCAATGCGTCATTTGCAGGACAAGTACATGCTTTTATTTACATTTATGGATCACCTGTACTTGAAGTTGCCTGGTTAGATAATAGCTGGTTTGACCTACATTTTGTCAATAGACATCCTGTGACCCGTGCAGATCCGCCCTGCTTTATGCATGCCGGTTTTATAATCCTAGAAACAAAATGCCAAAGTTCAGATCTTTCCACTAAATGAGCTTTCTTATTTGTTTGCACATGAACAAAAAGAAAACAAAGCATAACACACATTTCATTTCTTTATTTGTTTAGTTGAACTTATATAGCAGTCAAAGCACTTTGCGCTATAACCATGTTGACTCACACATACTTTTACACCGATGCACAGACTTTGGCTTCAGTTTCTTGCCCAGAGGCACAAACAACATGTGACAGGAGAAAGAGGAAGGAGGAAATCAAACCTAAAACCTTCTGATTGTAAGTCGGCTCTACTGAGCCACAGTTTCTCTTGTTTAATGAACATTTAGAACAACACACATGTAAATGCAGCCAAATCTATGGAGGCTGATTTCCTTTGTGTATGATGCCACTGGCTGGGTGACCAACAGTTAACCAAGTTAAAATCAAATCAGAAGACAGACGGATAAAGCATAAGCAATTCTGGTTCTCAAGGCATTCAGATTCATTTCATTACAGCAATCTAATTTATTGTCTTGCCTTATCTGCACCTTTCCCCTCTCGCATGTCTTTCTGCAACCTCCAGCATGCACTGCATTATCCCTCATCAGCATGCACAAGTGAATATATTCACACAAACAGGTTGTCCACGTTTGTCAAGACAGCGGTGGCATCTGCTGCCCTCACAACATAATGTAGGATCACAAATGTTAACTGGCAAAAAAAAACCACTCAGACTAATACAGCTGCCAAATCGCACCCAAAAATATCCTGCTGGTCTCCAGTGGATCTAATTAGATCGACCTGCAGAGATAAACTCATCAGAAACCTTCAAATTAGAAAACACAAATGATAACTCTAACCTTCTCATTGTTTTTCAAAGCTCAGATAAAGGATCAGAAAAGGTTCCAGACTGGATTTAGGATCCCAGTTTTATAATCCCAGAAACAAAACGGCAAAGTTCAGATCTTTCTATTAAATGAACTTTCTTAATTGTTTGCCTTGTTTTTCTTTACATGTAAAGCATGAGGAAGAAGGAAATTGAACCTAAAGCCTTCCGAGTCCAAGACGGCTGAGACGGTTTCCTTTGTTTAATGGACATTTTGATATTTGGTGTTCAAAATGTTCAGTAAATATTCAGGTAAAAATATGGGCTCAATCCTCTTTTTTTAAACATGAACCATATTTAAATCATTTTCAATTCTAAAAACAAATGGAAAACTTTAAAGAAGTTTGTTTTTCAAAGGAAGTGGCTCTGAGTTATTTCTACTGCAGCAGCACAAGAGAAAACTGATCTTATAGATTCTTCTGGACTCAGAACAAGCAGCAGCAGGATTTAAGATTGTGCGGCTTATGTTGTCACAGATGGGTTAAGATATGTTCAGGTGGGAGTGTTGGAGATGAAACGGAATAATTAAAAGCAATCTTATTGCACACGATGTTTAGGCTTGTTCTTTCTTGATATGCTAAAATAAAGTTAGCATTCAAAGGAAAGTCATACAGTTGCATTAACTTGATAAAAGAAGTATTGTTAAAGAAATACAACGGTGTAAAACGGCTCCATAGGCGTGGCTGCAGCTTGCAGGTGGCTCATGCAAATGTTTTATTTGGTATCTGTAACTATTTTTACCTGTGGATGATGAGACGTATAAAAAAAACAAAGTAGAAAGCCTTGTATGTTTTTCTGAAATCTTGTTTCAAAATGAGCTCCATAATGCTTAAAGCATAACAGGATATGAGAGAAAGTAAATTTTTATCCATAAGCTAAATGGATAAAAATTTAGCTTTGGTTTGGATTGGAGGGGATGCAGGATGTGGTCCACTGGAACATTACATCATTTTGATTTGAGCTCCTCCAGTCCACTGGACAGTCGCATTAATCTCTTCTACTCTCCCTCTATCTGTGAGATCCACTCACACACCAAGTATGTCTACTTCACACAACCTCACAAACATCTCAGACTTCAACAAACCTCGACCCCTAAACCTAAAAACATTTCCGTCGCTCTCTGTCGTACACTGGAAGGTAGTTTCTGGTAAATGTAGTTTCTGAGCACAGAGAGAAAATACTCCTGAATGCTGCATGTTTCCACTGACTGGCTGATTTATTTCTAATGTTCATCACAGAGGATTGAAGACCAGACTGTGGTCATTTCAAGTATCTGACTCTGTGAAACACGGTTCCCACACGGGGAGAACTCTAATTCAGGATTTACGTTTAAAAACTGAGTTCAATAAGTTGTTTTTCCATTAGTTGTTTTCAACCTTGTGTGGTTGTTGGTTTTAGTCACTGTTGATGTCGGCTTTGGCAACCTGTCAAATTCTTTAGGTGTTTGCAGAATAATTTCCTTTCAACTCGTTAAAAAGACACACCTTTTCATGTAATCCAGTCTTAAATATTCCTGCATCTGCGTTCAGCTGTTGCATTGAGAACCAAACTTTACTGTGGTGATTTTGTTTATGAAGACGTTGCATGTGCCGTGGTCAGCGCAGTTTCACAGAAACCAGAGAAGGGCAAAATGCTCCAGATTGTGGAAGTGGTTGTGACAGCTGGAGTTCCCTGTCTGATGAAATGCCACTCCACAGGCATTTCATGTAAATGCTTTGGATTTCACCTTCCTCCAACTTCGTGTTGCCTTTACCATTGAAGTGCAACATCAAGAGTCCTGTAGAAACATCCGTCATGGTGTGACAGCCGGTGGAATGTAAAGCAGTGACTCTGCTATAAGGAACCTTTGGGCGAAACGTTGTGCAGACTGTTGGCCAGCGGTGGAACCAAGTCAGTATTTTATAAGCCTCAGGTCCCAAGTCAGGTCTAAAGTCAAACTAGGCAGAAGTCAAATCCCAAGTCTGAAACTTGGGATTTCAAGTTATTTTGAGTCAATTTGCAATTATATGTTAAATGTAAATAATAGACCATGTGTTGTTTTTTTAATTCCATTTACCTCGTGTTAACATATGTGTAGCTGAACACAAAGTATGAAAAGCAGCATGTCTAAAGCACTGACTGCAATAAATCCATTTATTGTCAATATGAACGATGTAGATTTCTTCAAACACTCCATCCGTCCTCTGACTGCCTGACTATAAACATGATTTCTAACAAGTTGGTTTTCTTTCTGTTAAACTGACCTAAACTTGGACGGCACACTAAACTGTCACATAAAAGTGTAAAGGCTTTAGATAATATACAGTTTACTCTTTCACTGCAAAGACATTCAGTGAATATTTAGTGTTTTTTGGCATCAAGGCAACCATTTGTGTTAAAAAATGACTATCTTGTTTACACAGTGGGAGTTTTGCCCAGGGCGGCATTCATGCTGATAACGAGGATCTCCAGTGTCTGCAGGTCAAGTTTGACCAAGTTTTTATCAAAGGCGAGTCGTTTGGGAAGATTCGGTTAAAGTTACCTTGATGGTGGAGATTTTATACAAATTGGTCTGAATCTGTTCGCTGCACAGGTTGCAGCAAACACTGTAAAACTGTTACTTGGGGAGTAAAAATGTTAGTTTCTTTCTTTTGCTACAAGAACATGTGAGGCTCCAGTGAGTAACGGGAGCGAAATGACTCTGGGTTGCATAAGCAACATGAGAAAGCGTCAGTGGTCTGAGGGCCAGGGGTTCCTTTGCCATGTGGGGTGGGAGTGGAAGTCATTTGTCCCACTTGGCAGGTGTAAGTTTTGCTTATTTGAGACACGACAACAGGCCTCCTGCTGCAGCGGCTGCTGCTTGGTTTGCATTGGCACAGACCGTCTCCAAAGCAACATCTGACTTTACAGAGTTGTGTTTGCAGAAACTGACCATGACAAACTGGTACAGCTTTATCACTTACTAGTAAAAAGATTTAAACTTTGTCAAAATCTCCTTAAAAAGCCTTTTTAAAAGTGGAGGTTGCATAAATTTTCTGAGGCGCAGAGATATGGCTTCCAGTTGGCCAGCTGCTCAGTTCGGCTTCCTGCTATTGTTTTCAGCTATCTTGTAAGGAAAGTTACAACTTCTGCCAAACCAGCTTGTGGACATAAAACCTTAACGAATGTGAGGCTGCGGTTCCTCCACGTTACCGTTTGCAACATATTATATATAGTCAGGCATGCTTTGGGAGGAAAAAAGAAATGCATCCAAAAAGTTCTGACATTTTGCCATTTAACTTTCATACATTAGCTAAAAATGATCCCGGCCTATTTTTATCCCGGGAGTGACTCAGACGTAACTGCAGGTTCTCTCAGGATGTGATTCTAATTGCTGCAGTGTTTTAATGAGTCACAACGAAACTTGGGGATAATGTGGCTGACAGTTGAGTCAGAACTCGTAGAGTTTCTGGCAGAAGGTTCACCGTCTCCCAAACGAAACTAACCAGATTAATCAAAAGTTGGTTTAACTGGGACACCTCTACCTGGTTTTTTACATAAACAGCTTTTAGCCTGACAACCATCAGTTGTTAAAGTATGTACCTGTTGTCACAGAGTCTTCCCCTTGCAGCCATCGTTTCTGGAATATCGTTTTACAAGGAAAAGTAGCACAAAAAGAATAATTTAAACATTTTCACTTTTAAGGCTCCTGCACACGGCTCTTGATTTTGTGCAGGTGATGCAATGCAGAATTCAGCTGCGCAGTCAGTGCGGTTAGAGGTGTTAAAACATTTGCTCTGCAGCCCTTGAATGTTTTTTTCCTGTTTTCTCACCCAAATCTGCTTCATAAAAGTGGAGGTTTATGTCTGCAATAAGATCTGCGAATATTGGTCTCTCAAAGTGACATAAAGTTGCTTCTCCAGATTAAGATTTAAAATCTTTCTCATCAAACCAAGAAGCTTTTTCCTGATATAAAATGAGAAATGAATTTCTTAAACAACAATAAAACAATATTAAAAGCAACTAAATGTTGTTAGAATTGGTATGTCACACGACTTATACCCTTCATGATATTCAATAAAGATCTTTATTGATATTGCAGCAATTAAGGTCTTATAATTGCTGACAAAATGACAACATAAAGAGCAAAATAGAAGCAGACGGGTCAGAGATGAAGCTGTGGATTGGTTTAAAGTGGAGTGAAGGTTCAGTCGTCATTTGAATCGGCACACCAAGAATGAACAGTTCATTCTGAATCGGCACACCAAGGATGAACAGTTCATTCTGAATCGGCACACCAAGGATGAACAGTTCATTCTGAATCGGCATGAGGACAGGCTTAATGTGAGGAGCAGTGAAGAGATTTGTGGCTTTGGGGGAGCTGCAGAGATCTGTTAGAAAACTTCGTCGCACTCTTTATAAATCTGGCATTTGTAAAAGAGTGTTTAAAAAATAAAGTCTTTGAATGAAAGGTGTAATAAGTGTTGGGTAAACGACAGTAAGTCATTATTCTAACTGAAAAACAACAACGCTTATTACCCTGAACTCAACATTCACATTGGGAAAAATATTAATAGATTATGTTCAATCCTGTAGAAAACATGTTGGATCTAAGGAGGACGTTCGGCTTCAAGCAGGAAAATTAAAGTTCAAATGTGTTTAAATATCCAAAAGTCCAGATCAGCATATGACTGAGAATATGTTAAACTAATATTCTCCACACTGACTGAACATTGGCTTTCTGCAAATAAAACTGTAAATTCGACTCTAGATGCTGTAAGCCATTCCCCAAACCACAAGCTTCAACAGGTGCTTCTACAAAGAGCCGGCTGAGGCAGACTAAATATAAATGCACGCCACACTTTTCAGATTTTTCTTATTAAAAATCATGCATTGTTTCCCTTTTTGTGCTTCTCATTAAGCACATATATTTATCATTAACATTTAGATCAGCAGGTGCAGAGAATGTGTCTTAAATTTCCTCTGCAGCTCAGCCGTGCAGCAGTCGATGACTCAGTTCACAAATGAACTGAACTATGAACATATTGGAGACGTCCTTGGATTCCTTGGCATTGATGTTTTAATTACCCCCTCAGTAAAACATCACTCATAACCGTCTGTGTGTTGCCGTGGTGCTGAGCCACACAACCGTCCGCCACCACCCATAAGTACCTTCTGTGAGCCTGAAAGTTTGGTATGTGCTAAGTAGTAATTATGACACCAGGAGATACTTTAAATCACAAGCTGACATTTCAAACCTGAAACTCAACCCGTCATTCATCTTTCTTTGTTTTTTTTCCCCCTTTGGTTCCTCTGCTCACCTGAACTTCTAACATTTAATCCAAATGTACTCTTCAGGTACTTGTGGCACAGACTAAAGTCGTCTACACCCATGTTTGCATTGGCTTACGATTCAATCTTTTACAAGAGCGATAAACATGCATGACTGGTTTTTAATTCAACTGCCTGTTTTATACTACAGGAATAATCTGTAAATTAGATTCTAGTAAGCAGACTAAAGCCTGTGTGTTTCTTTCTGCGCATGAAGGTTAAACCAGATTAAGTGTGTCGGCTTTATGCTCGGTTGACTGAAACACGGATGGAGTTTTATTCTGCAAACGAAGTAAAGAAGGAATTGTTTAAGCAGGCTGATCCAGATCAGGACTTTCTTATTCAGTTCTAACTTTTTTACATTTATTCATGTGGGCAGCAGCATCAGAAACAATTTAAACGTTCTTGAGTTTTCATAAGCATATAATCTCTATTTATTTGTTGTTATTTAAAAAAAACACTTTTACAAGAGATCTAGGAAGTCTAAATGACTGGTTGGATTACCAAAGATTAACTACAACGATTGAAAGTTAAAAAATATAATTCATATACAGTGTCTGATAATTGACAAGTGATGATTTTGTGGATTTTGTTAGTTTCTTCTATTTTCTACAAGATTGCTAAAACTGTAATTTTTTCTTAAAATTTAACATGAATAAAAATCCTCTGTTTATCATTCTAGGAGACTATTACTATTATTAACACTAAATCAGCTGTAAAAACATGAGTTTACATTAAATTTGATCAAAGTATTTCCAAAGTGCGGAATAAATGCAAAACTATTAGTTGCTCAAAACAATTTACCATCAAAATCTAATATACAAAATAATCACCGTAGAATTTCAAATGAACAATTTAGTTTCCAAGCAAGGATTTAATACAAATTACATTTTAAAAAAATGTATATTAATGCTATTTATTACTGTGGGGGAAAATTTTCAAAGATTTCCATAAACTAATCTTTGTTGTCGGACATTATGGGTTAAAAAAATAAGTCAAAATGTAAATATATAAGTCGATATATTTGCTGCATGCAAAATAAATGACAATATTTCTTGTAGTTTCTATTGCATTTTGTAAAAAGCTTATCAAATGCAACCCCACGTCCGACCTGATGGGTCACATTTATTATGTCTTTTTAAAGCATAACTTTTTTTGCTGTTATCAGCTTGTTTATCAATTTGTTTTCGTCAGTGAACCAGATTGTGACTGTTTTAGGGCTGCACTGATTAGGAAAATATGTGGTGATTAACGATCGATAGCAGTCTGATCTGCAATAAATAAATACCTACGTGTTTTTTTCTGCATGGGTTTAAAGCAAACATCAGCCTTAGATATTTAGTTTTCTGCCTGAGAAAAAGTTTTAATTATTTCCGTCTCAAAAACAAGGATTTGTTTTTTAGCTTGTCGTTAATTAATCCAACATGTGCAGTCTAATTTTGCTTTCTAGTTTCTGTACAATTTTTGTCAGTGTTTGAAATTGTCAATTTTTCTCAATCAAGTGAAAAGTTAATTTAATTTATTGAGACAAAAATGGGATTTTAGACATCAGATGCTGCAACCAGCATCTGATGCAACTGGCTATTATTAACTACTATTATCTACTACTATTATCGTCATTTGTAATAATAAAAGCCAATTATTACAAATTAGAGCCTAAAACTGGAGATTGAGGGATTAAGCAAAATGATGATTTTGAGAGAATCTTTATTTCAGACCTATTAGTAAAAATGCTGAAAAAATAATAAAAAGAAACAAGCGTAACCTAAATTGATAACAAAACCATGTGAATCTAATGTCATTCAGACAAACACCTTTTACGGTTCATCTGCTGAACAAATGCAAACCTTAAAAGAAAACATCAGCAGCAGTTAAATATGTTAGTTATTGACTCACTTTCTGGAAGCCCAATAAAACCTTTTTTGCAGGCGTGCCAAAGCGAGCATCTTTTTATCGTAATAAAAGTCTAAAACCTGGCAGGCACTGAAGTACAGACACATGATTTTAATTAAAAACATAATTAAAATCAATCCCCACTGAAATAACTTTTAATCAAATAACACTTAAATAGTTTTTCTATTTTTTCAAGAAACAGCATAAAATGTTAGCTGTGACTTTTTAAGTGTAAAGGTTTTTTGTTTTCTTTTATCAAAATTGTATTTTAATCTGGATAATTTAATAAAAAACTTTAAGTTTAGTCTAGACGAATCTTCTGCAATGAAGGTCAAGGTTTACTACTTCACCAAAATTTGCATGTTTAATTTGCATAGAATTTCCACACATTTGCCTCCATTTGCTGCAGGAGTTCAGCTTTGCTTGAACGTCTTCAAGAAGGGAAACTGCTGAAGACATTAAGTAAAATAAATGCTCGGGAAAAATAAATGTTGTCACCTTTGCACTCGTATGCCTCACAGGAAACAAAACCTTACTTTTAAATTATCCTTACTTAATCTAATTTAAGATAAAAACATGCAGGGTTTTTTTTATTTAGGAAGTATTCCACACTTTCTGTAAATGTTCTTTTTTAGCTATTTCATAGCTGTACAGTTTATACCATAAATCTGTATGCAGATTTATTGTATACAGATATACTTATTAAAATTGGAAAATCCAATATAATTATTTTATAAAAGGTAAAATGAAGTCGCTTCATGTAGGTTTTAAATAAAGCGCCGCTGGTCTCTGCAGCCTTGCTTCAGGTTCTTGTTTCAGACGCTCTGCTGCCGTCGCTTGCTGCAGGTACAGACGATTTCCTGACATTCTGTAAATGTTTGATTCAAATAAACCAAAAACATGAAGTGAACAAAGAAAGGTAACAAAGTAACTCAGAATTTAATGATGTCACATTTTTAACGCTCTTCATAATCATAAAAACCTCAGTCATAGTTGTAGCTTTGAAACGAGTGAACAGTTATCGCATGGCTGTAATTTATAACCCCTGCAGTCTGCTGCAAGTGACTAAGCTCTGAAGAAGCTGTTTTTACCCCTGCCTCCCTGTCTGTCGCCCCGCGTCAGATGTGACCCGACTGAAAACCGCAGCAGGGAGTAGCTCCATTCATTTAATACGAAAGGCGTTTGTCAGGAAGCAAAATGAGTTCTCCAGTTTAGGAAAACTCATTGTGAAGGAATGAGGCTGTAATCAAGGAATGGGGGGAAAAGGCCAGGTGTTGCCTTACAGTGCCAACATTTTACTCACACAGCGGTCATGGGACGTTGGGGAGAAATGTTTACATGTGGGCGTTTTGTGCACGCCATCGAATGCTTTAATGTAAATACAAGGACATTTCGTCTTCCTATTGTCTCTTATGCTACAGAGCTTAGAGTTTAAAAAACAATTCACATTTAGTTGGTGCAAACATGTTGCTTCTTTTCTAGAGGCATAAAAGGTTTCTGAGAGCATCGCATTGACTTGAGAATTGTTAATTGTGTTTCTGAGTCAAAGAGCATAAAAGCATCTGAAAACGGCGAGTCGTTGGGGTTATGCTCTGCTCCTCAGGTTTCCTGTGCTGGACTGCCGAGCCAAGTTAAACAAGCTCAGGAACGTTTCTAAAGATGCTGACAGGTGATAAACAGACATGCATCAGGTGCAGCAAAAAGAAGCTCCCAAACTGGAAGGACAGAGACAAACATACAGAGGAACTGCAGCCATTTAACATAAAGTCGTTTGTTGCGTGTAATTCCTCATTATTGAGGGTCACAAAAGGCCTTTTCATGGTTTGATTGTAGAAGACAAAAGGCTCTAAAGTATGTTGATTTAAATTTTTTCACTTGTTGTGACAAGCTGCATCACATCGGATAAGGTCACAAAAAAGTACCAATATTCAGCAGGAGAGTTTGAATTTTTGTTCTCATTAAAACTTTGAAAAAGTCCGATCCATTTCTGTTGAACCCACAGCGTTTTGTGAGCTTTGTAAACAGGAATGCAACAGAAAGGATCGGAAACACAAACACACCGACGGTGCTGCAGACATAAACAGCACATTGTCCCTCATTGCTTATGGTTCGCACATTTAGCCGACCTTATTTTTGACCCTGACAAGATTTTCATGTAACAATGTTTTTTGGGGGGAATTTTTTTGTTTTTTTATTGATGTGCATCTTTAACTTGTCGCTTGAATAAAACATGAAATCATGGATTGCTGCTAATCTGTTTTCACTCTAATTCCCTGAAGCATACTTCATTTTGCTTTTAAATTTTTGTGCTTTTATTAGCAATAAACTAAGGTTAAAGGTTTGATTCACAAAAATATTACATGTATTGCACTCGAAAAGACAGAACTTTGTAAATATTCACCTGGAAGAATCCCCCTTTTTTTCATTTAAGGAAGAATAAATAATATTTCTATCTTGTCCACATTAATAAAGAAACCATAACTATTTTGACTTGGATAATAAATACTTTTGTTGGACAGTGAAATTTACCATATAAATGGAAATATAAGCAATCGCAGTAAGACAGACAGAAGAACTGATGAATCTATTTAGAAACAAGAGTCGGCAAAATCACCTGATAAATGTTTAATACAAAACAATTAATTTTCGCTGAATGCTTATGTAATCTATCGTCCAGTTTGTGCCTGAAAAAAATCACAAGTTTCTTTCTAATTTAACTGATTCAAACTTTGTATTTTAAAAACTGATCATCTCCATCAGTGGTTCCCACAGTGGGTTCTGGAGGCCCGGCTTCCTGCATGGTTTAGTTCCTCCCTGGTTTAACACACCTGGATCAAATCAGAGGAAGGAGATAATTGACCTGCTGAAATGTTTGTTACCTTCACCAGGGAGAGAATAAAACATGCATGAAGCCTCCGGGCCTCCAGGACCGACTTTGGAACCTCTGACATTTTATTGGGCCTGCAGTGGCTGAACATTCTCCAAACCTCTAAAAGGTTTGGAGTTGTAAACATGCATCGCAATGTTTAAACTTTTCCTCCTTCAGTTCTGTTCAGGCTTGTAGCTGATAGTGATGCAGTATGGATCCAACTTTGAGAAATGTATTGATGAATTTAAAAAACTGAAAGAAAGTGAGAAAACAGCCAAAGGTTGCTGTGGAGAAGTCGCCTGTGCAACCCTGACCTGCCGTTAACATTTATTTTGCTGACTTTTATAAGCTTTCTGTAAAACTTTTCACATGTTTACTCAGTTAGTTGTTTACATTTGAAGCCAGACTTGATGTCAGGATTGAGAAGTGACTCAGTAATAAACCAGAAAACACTGGCGTCGCACATGGACCGAATATATTTGCAGATCTTTTATATTCCTCCAGGCATGTTTGGTGCTTAGTTGATGCGTCTTTTCTGAGCTGCAGGATGGCAGGAGTTTTATAACAAATCGCCTCCTCTCATCATTTTGTTCATAGCTGACCTCAGCGATGCCAAGGCGGGAAAAACAGAAAGGAAACGTCAAAGTTCCTAGAGGATCAGGACGAACCACACAGATCAGAGAGCGGCACAGAAAGAGCCACGCTGTCTGAGCCGGTCGGTCCGACTGGGTGAAAAATGACCTTAATGACCGAGAACGTCATGCAGAGTTGGCTGGTAAGTACTTACTTTTACTGGTGTCATTTTATTATATCTTGAGTAAAATTTCTGGATTCTCTACCCACTGAATGAAAAACACGTTTTAGCCAAAACTTCACCAAACACACACACACGCACACCCCCACACACACACACCCCCACACACATACACACATACACACACCCGCACGCCCACCCCCTCTCTGCCCCCCCCCCACTGCACACACACCTGCAGATTCTGTTAAAGTTTCACAAGTTTCTTACTGACAGAATTTTTTTTGCTTTGCCTGATTTTGATTTTTTGTTGCTTAAATACATTTTGGTCCTTAAAATACCAAAATTTCCACTGACCTTTATAGTTTTTAAATATCAAAGAAATGCTAATTTGATCAGTAACTCAGTGCTTGAGTAGATCTTTTACTAAATACTTTTTTATTTGAGTAAAAATATTTGTAGTTTGTGCTTCTCTGACCTGAGTACAATGTTAGGACACTCTCCCCACCTCTGGTCATACAGTAGCATAAATAAATTAATATTCTACAATATTTAAGCTCATTTTGTGCAGATCAAATGTTTATGTTTTAATATGCAGCTTAGCAAAAACACTAGTAAATAAAAAACTGCATGACAACAGATCAGGGTGAATAGATGGATAAATATATGTTTTCTTTCAGGTGGCAAAAATTATTTCAACTGGCTATCAATGCCAGAATAATTAGATTTTTAACCAATTCTTCTTTTTTGCTTTTAGCAAATGGAAAGTGTTGTAGTAACCTCCCAACTTTTCTATGCACAGCTTTTTATTAACCTATGACTTTTAATTTCCTTTGTTACATAAAACAGAACAAATAAAGGTCTTATAGAAGAACAGGACACAGTGACGGGTTGCATCTTATCACAATACTAAGGTTCTTGTAGAAGCTTCTAAACAGACCATTATTCTTAGTTCTTCTGCACATTTTTTATCCCTTTTTGTAAAAGGCGTCTGAATAAAAAGTTCCCTTAATTTTTAAAAAATAATCTAAACTGATAGGACATAGTTTACTGTTCATAACAATTTCAAAAATCTAAACTTTTGCCTAAATAGTAAGTAATGGGTGATGCAGTTTCTGTGTCATGAGTGAAAAACCTGGGGAAATACCAACCCGTGTTAATTTTACCCTGCTGGTTAAAGGCTCTATTGTGCATCTTTGAGGCTGAGAGGGAAATAACGCTGCATATGCTTCTTTCATGGCACTGAACACAAAACTTTGCTGCAGTCTAAAGTAATTCAGAGAAGCTTTATTAAAATTAGAACAGATTGTGGAAAAATAAGTTTGTTTGTGAAGTGGAAAGTACCAGACTGCTCTGCCTTCGTTTGCATTTCTTAAACACGTTACCAAAAAACATTTAATTTACCGTCTTCTGTTTCCTCTGGTGGTGTAAAGTGAAGCTGCTGCTCACTGCCACCATGTCTGCTCTTTTCACGCACGTTTTGCAACCTTTCCTGTAATCTTCACACTTGCACTGAAAGATATAGAACAACTGTAACTTTGTCCTTTTTAGATGCACATTTTTTATAAATATAATGTAAAATGCATCAACTGCACTTTATAAAAACTGTTTTGTCTTTCATGTGATCTGGATGTTATTTTAAGGTAAATGAGCAGATCAGCTAAACTCCATTTAGTTTGATGTATTATTAAACATCCACTAAAAACATATTTAATGGTGGAATATTTGGCTGAAATTTATAGAGAACATAAAACGCTCCAGTATGGAGCTAAACATCATGAAAGTAGATTGTTTTGTTAATGCAGAGATATTCAACCTTCAGATAATGCTACAAAATACATAAAGAAACATAAAATTTTCACTGTTCAGTAATTATTCATTCATTTAGCACATATGCTGCATCATCCTTCTGATTTTAGTTTGCAATGTGGTGGAAAATCCACCCAGGTAGTGAATAGTGAATTTATTAACCTGATGTCGAGTATATCACAATAATATTTTCCACTGTATTTAATCTCATCAGTTTTGTTTTCCGCCCTCCATCTTTGTTTTTTTTCTTGTCAAACTTGTTTATTTCCAGATTCTGGATAAAAGCAGCTTCATGCGTTTCACTGGCAGCCAATCAGAAAGACGGGAATTTAAATTTGGAAAATGAATTAAATCAAATGCTACTTCTATCTCCATCTTCAACAACACATTTAACTTATATTTTATAACAATGACTGAAAATGGATTACATTTGTACAAATAAATCAAATGTTTAGAAAAGCATTTGGTTCCATTTGATCTTTTTCTCATTTTCTCTCCAGCTTTCTGAGCCGCCCTTCTGCCTCCTTAATGTGAATTGTCTTTAACTTCCCCTTTAGAGATAAACTATTCCTGCCCAAGTAGTGAATCATGTAGTCATGTGTGTTGAGGTCACACCAGGTTCAGCTCCCCACCGTGAGATTTCACACCAGATGGTTTCCTGTTTTAAATTGCTGGTATATGTCACTCTAATTCAGACTTGTTTTATTCTTATTACTTATTAAACACATGAATAACATTTATAAGCTCCTCAGTGATTACTGTCGTGCTCCAGACTCTGCATGGCTATGAACTGCAGCTGTGCAGCTACATGACGCTGTAAAATATAAGAACAAGAGTCAAACATTCGCTGTTGCATTAGCTGCTCCATCTGATGCGCTGAGATATGCATCAGCTTGTTGATAGGAAAATGAGCCGTGGCAGTTACAGAACCTCCTTCAATTTGTCCCGTCTCCATCTGCCTTCATGTAGCAGAGCGATACTGCAGCAGATACACTCTAAAGAAAACCAAGACAACTAAACTCTCATCCTACTGATGTATATGAAATATTTTCTTTATATAAAGCTCATAAAGTCATTTTGTCAGGTGTTTTTAAAAGGACATTTCAGTTTATCATTTTTGCATACAAGGTCACAAATTTAGCCAAATTAATTACTTTTCTTCTCGCTGCTTTACTTGTGAAATAACGGCCTCCAGCCAACTGTAGAACCCCAGTTTATAAGATTATAGCTGAAGCATATATGACCTTTTGTCAACCTCTGCTTTGGATTCATAAAAATACATTAACTATAGAATCTCTTCAACTCAAAATTTCAACATGTTATTAAATTTTTTCTCGTGCATATTTACAGAATTTTTACTTTTTAAACAGAAACGGTGATATTTACACCAATAACGTTTCATGCTGCCAATCAAATCGTGTCAGATCTGCATCTGTTGTAAAGTAATGAACTTTTTTCAGGTAACATTTTTTATAATCTGCGTTTAATCGGATGACAGTATTTGATGCCTGCAACAAACTAAAAATAATTTTCTATTATATTATTTGATTTCTCTTTATTAACCTGATATAAATCAATTGTGATTCTAAACCAGTTGATGTTTTTTTGTCAGGTGCTTTTTATGTAACATTGTTTACTCTGCCGTCATATAGGAGAGGAGGAGGGAAGGAATGCATGCTTGTTGAAACTCATTTGGCCCACAGTGACTAGGCAGGAATGAAATCCACATCTTTAATCATGACTTATTTTCTTCTCTTTTGAAAGGACGCCGGTCTGTAAAGCATCGGATCGCTGGGAGAAAAAAGGAAGAGGAGGAGACGGAGACGGATTGTGGGCATCTTGGACTTGTGGCATTATGCACCATCAGCAGAAATAACAGACCTTTTGGACATATAGGAAGTTTCACATGTTTTTTGTGGTTCTTGTTGTTCGTTGTGGATTTTTGTGTCACGATTGTTGAGCCCAAGGATTCATACATTTGAAACTTTTCTCATGTTGCGTCTCTTTGCACAGATTGTAGCATAAAATGCTTCATAATTGCGAAATGGAAGGAAAATAGTTTATTGTTTTGAGTTTTTTTATTCTCACTTAAATGTCAAATTTAGTTATTTATTTATTTATTGCACTTTTAAAAACAAGTTTAAAAGTTGATTAAAAAAGAGAAAAAATAAATAATAAGAGTCAGAAGTAAAATAAAAATAAAACATCAGAACAGAAAAGTTACAGTATCAGGCCTCAATTAAATGACAACTAATAAAAATAAGTTTTAAGAAGCAATTTTTGCTAATGAGTTCAACTGTTTCATCAATATACAATTTTGTCCTTTTATTTATCCTAGGATTTTTATTCAAAGCACCTAAAGTTTGTCATTTTGAATGTATTTTTCCTGGTCAGCCTCCTGAGTCGATGCTTTGTAGAAGCAGCTTTTACTGGAAGCCTCTTCACATATTTCCATTAACTAATTGGTTGAAGTTGAAACAGCTGGTTTTGTTCTCAGCCAGGTGTGGCCTTGTTCCTTTGTGTCCTGTGCTTTGGATCTTCTCTGATTCAACACAACTGAATTAGATGATTGTTTCTCCTGAAGGCTTCGGTAACTGAACCTTTCAATAAGCTGCGCTGGACACACCTAAAACCTGCAACACAGCAACTTTCAGTGGCTGAACTACCAAGCAGGTTTCCTCCCAGAGCAGAATCCCTCAGCATGATGCTCATCTAGTTAATGTTATGTAAGTTGGCCTGGTGTTTTAATAAAGGACTTCACCCTCATTGGAACTGATTCAAGTCGAGCTTCACTCTTGTTCTTTAATTGGTTAATGATTGAACTGATTACACATTTACTCTACTGGAAATAAAATGTTTCTGACTTTTATTAAGGTGCAAACTTCAAAGTGTGATCTACGTCACGTACGGCCAATTATTCCTGGCACAATGGTTACTGCAGCAGTTAATATCAAAGAAATCATTTTTCAATGTTTGCCAAGCTGTCACAGCAACACATTTAAGATAAAGTTACTCTTTATCTTAAAAGATGTTCTCTAAATTAATTATGTTAAAACATTTGCGTTGTCAAAATGAGAATTTCTGCTGAAAATGTTGCACTATTAATGTTTGTTTTCATTTTATTTCTGTTATAATTTTTCATATGATAAAAACACAAAACTTGAGCCTAGAAAACTGGACCAATAAAAAACTGTAATGCACAAAGAAAAGCATGTTTAATATCTGTTTAGTGTCATACTTCTAATTTAATAAGCCTCATTGAAACACATGTGCTAAATTACTGTATGATTACAGTAAAAGAAAATCAATGTGGACATTAGACTTTGTCTAAACAAGTAAAAGTTTTGCATCATTCTTTTAAGAAAATAGAGAAACTTTCCATGTCAGTAGCTTATTTATGGAGATTATTTGTAAAAACAGGCTGCATGTTGGTTACCTTCACTGAGTTTGTAAGTTTCCAGGAAGCTGGTTGCTGAAAGACTTATACAATATATAATAATTTATAATAGTTCTATTATAACATAATGGTCTCAATTCCAGAGGGAAATTTCACAATGTTTCAACTAAAACCTTAACAAATAGTTCTGCACTTCAACAGCAGAAATGAACCTCAACCCAGAGATAAAAGCTAAATGTTTTCATGTTGGATTAAACATCTATAAATAATCTACTGAAGTGCTTCCAGATGGCATAAAAACTGAAGGAATTTTAATTGAAGACAATTTCACCAAGTGTTTTTGAATACTTTTTAGTGAAAATGTATCTTGGAATAAGATAAAACTAACTTACAAGTGATTTTTCAGAAAGAAATGGGATCTTATTTTAAGTCAATAATTCCTTATTATTGGTGAAAAAGTTCTATATCATTTAAAATGTAAGGAAAATGTTTTAAGTGAAATAATCTGCCAATGAAACCAGAACCTTTCATCAATATTTGGGAATTATTTACTTTAAAAAGCTTCTATATCTTACTGAAAAGTTACATGCAAGTTAATTTTGTCTTATTTCAAGTGTATTAAGATATTTGCGCTAAATAATAGACAGAAATACTAGGTGAGACTTTGTGTTTTTGCAATAAGTCTCACCAAGCCCAGTACACTTCCTACTTTCAGTTGAGAGATTTTTCTTGTTCTTGTTCGTGCAGCTTGCATGTTTTTTCTTGTCTTATCCAAATGAAATGGATATCCTTTCCTTGCTCATCAATAGGTGTGGAGTGTGTCAGTCTTCCCCTTCCTGGGAACTCGTGGAGAACAAGCTGACCTGCTGTGTGTTGCACAGAGCCCACTTTCTGAAGCTTCTGGGGAAAAACGTCTCCCAGGGAGGGATGATGTCTTTGTGTCTGACTGGCTGTGACGCAGCAGCTCAGCAATGGCCAGAGGAAACTGCACAGAAGGATGCTGGTCACTCTGCCATCCCTGGAGAAGCAGTAGACCAGGAGCCTCAAACTCACTTTCATTATTAAAAATCTGAATGTTCTTAAAGGGCCGGTAGTCCCAAATGTATTGATAAAACCCATTTAACTGTTAAAATATTAATAAATACTTGTGATTGGATTTTGTGATTGTTTTGTGTTTTTTGTAGATTTTGTGGTGCTAATTTAGAAATATTTGGAGGATTTATTATTATAATGTGACTTTTTATTATTCGTCTCTAAATATGATGAAAAAACAGTGGCTTTTACTGGGGTCCTAACTTTGAAATGAACGTAATCTTGAACGGAAGTGTAAAGTCTACTTACACTTTGGTTTAGTTTCATGACTTTGAACCTCAGTCTGGTGATCACCTGGTAAAAATGGGATTATTTGCTAAATGTAAATGGGCCAGAAAGCAATGCAGGTCCAAACAGACGTTTATGGATCAAACAAACGTCTGCGGGTGTAAAAACACTTTGGTATCCGTTCATATGAGCTGACAATTTGTTTAGGGCCTCAGAATTAAAAGGTTTTTTGTTGTTGTTTTGCTTCAAAATATGTGAAAAGATGGAATATGATTTATTTACTAAAAATTAATACTGGCTCTATGTATTTGAGCATTAGTTCGCTCACTTAGTGCAGAAACTAAACATCTACAGAGTTTTACTCCATTGCATCCAGGCTCAGGTAGAGTTCATCAGCGGTTCTTCCATGTGGGATTCTTATCTCCGGTTCTTCGACCTCGCCGTGAGTTACGACCCGGGAGAGAAGTTCGGATTTCAGACTCTGGACCTGCACAGCTTCAAATCCGAGATCCAAAGATGTTTTATTCTTCAGCTTCCTTAGAAGTGTGAATATTTTGGATTTGTGGCTTTATGACCAAGAGAGTCTGCTTGGGAGTTCCATAATTCACCGCCTCTCAGAAGGTCAAAGGTCATCCCAGGGTCCAGGCTGAAAGAGGGTCTAACTTAGATTTGCTGAAAGAATAAGGTATTCGTTTCTCAGGTCTTCTCCTAAGTGTGCTATATTTAACTGAACTTCAGAGGAATAGAATATAGACTAGCAGGAACAGTGTGTTCGTGTTTGTCTACCTGCAGCCACTTTACATAAAGGGAGAGGAGGAAGGCAGGTTGTGACAGCGTACCCATGAGGCTCCTGGTGTTCTTAAGAGATACAGCCTGAGGGGAGGAACTGTCTCAAAAGTTTTTATAGGTAGCATTGATCTGAAAGGAAAGGTCTGTATGGTTTGTGTCCAGGATGTGTGGGGTCTGCAGAGACGTTAGCTGCCCTTTCTCTGACCCCAGTCTTGGGGAAATGGACAGAAGGAATATTGGGCCTGATGATCTTCTCTGCTGACCGGATTATTTAGTGCAGTTTGGTTCTGCGCTGCAAGCAATTCATTAAACGTTTTGGTTTTTTGTCCTTTAGTTGTTGTAATGTCAATATTTTTTATGATATCTGCATTCATTGGATTCATTTCTGGATTCAATTACGCTGCAAAAACACCCTACCCAGTATTTTTGGTCTGGTTTCTAGTGCAAACATGCTCAACATGTAGAGACTTGATATGGATGAAAATATATCAATAATTCCTTAATATTGATGAAAAACTTCTAGCTCATTGGTGGAGCAAAACATGTTTCCCATGTTTTAAGTGCAATTATCTGTCAATGGAACTAGAACTTTTTCATCAGTATTAAGGAATTATTTAGTTAAAACGAGCCTCTGCATCTAGCTGAAAAGTTGCTATTAAGTTAGTCTTATTTCAAGTGTATTAAGAAATTTGCACTACAATCTAGACCAAAAAATACTTTATTTTTTGCATGTCTTCAAAATGAGCTAAAAATTTATTTTTCTTTCTATGTTGCAGTTTCTTACTTTGAGGTTGGATCTGCATTTTAGATAAAAGGTGACTTGCATGGAAACATGAATTTCTGCGTATCGTCTATTATACCTGCCAGTCCTGGCTGTGGGTCTCAGGCTGCGTTTGGCAGAAGAACCTCAGATTTACTGCTTGCATGTAGGAATCCTTATAGATAGCATCACTGGTACCGACTGCTGATTCTGGAGATGTCACTCTGCAGGATAGATGGGAAAAATGATTACTTGGCGTGCAGATAGAGACAAACCAGGAAATAAAAAGCATAGAAATAAAACCTTAAATTACAAAATGTGAAAAAAGTTGGAAACCTTCATAATCCTGTGATCATTTTGTAGTGCAAAATTCAAAAACATTCGACAGACAACATTTGTTATGAAAAACAAGATGAACAAGCCAAATGTATGAAGGTAGAAGCACCGTCGTTTGGGACAGAGCAGCTTTTGTTAGTGGAAAATATCTATAAATACTTTGAGCATCTATTTGCATTTTGCATGTCAAGATAGAATATTGTCGCAGTGTCCTGACATTTAGCCCATTGTGTGTTATCATTTATGCATTTTAAGGAACATTCTTCAGGTTTGGTTACATTTGAGTTACTAATTAAATTGCTGAAAAGCATCCAGTTTAAGTCCAAACTTTGATCAGGTGGCTTACAGGAAATGCCCCACTTCCCCTCCATCTGCCTCGATGAAAAGCTGCAATGAAGTCACATGACTTAAAATAAATTGTGTTTACGCAGAAAGCAATCCAACTAAACCAGCTTCCTGCTTTTCAGGAATTTAAGGATGAAAACTGAGGCTGAGAAGACGAGCATGAAGACTCCATCAAATGCAGCTGGCAGTCATCCACAAACATCCAGACACACCTGAAAAGCTATTTAGCATGAATGAAAAGAATGTATTCTCTAGATAAGGAACTATCTAGAGAATACATAATTAAACTTTTTTTTTCAGCTGTCATTCATTCCCCTTAAACGTTGCATGTTTGTCACTTGATGCAACAGCAGATTTTCTTCAGCAGCCCCGGGGCTTATAGGGGAATCCCAGAGGAGGAAGAGAAAACACCTGGAGGAACTGTGTTTGTGCTGCACATTAACTGATAATGAGCGATTTAATTGTTACAGACCAAGTCCAGCTTGGTATGTAATTAGTAGCAAATAGCAAATCCTTTAAATGTGCTTGAAGAAAACAGTCGGTCATCTGTTTAAACAAATGCTACTGATATCATTTTGAGTGCTGCTCTACATTATGTTCTTCATCAGTAAAACATGCAATGTAAAACAAAAACACTGTAGATCAGGGACAATACACTTCATTTTATGTTACGTATAAAAACTCAACAGTCATTCATATTTTAAAACATTTTTTATTTTGTAAAAAACACACAAACACAGATATATACACTTTTTACAAATTGTTTAAGCAAAAATGAAGAAGTGTTTCCACATGAAGTTTATAGACTTGAGATGTAAGAATGTATTTATCCCATTAGCAAAAGTTCACCTATAAGTCTAACGGAAAAAAATGTATGTGATCAAATAAATGGCACTTCAGCCTAAGTTAAATATTTATATCAGTGTATAGTTTTCTTTTTGGAGGAATCTCCATATTACTGACATTTGTGGATTATGATGTAATGCCCAGTCTGAACAAAATCTGTATGGTAAAAAGTAAAAACACAAGTGCTTTGAACCAGCCAAAACCACATGCTCACATCATCCGAGCTTCTGTAACACAGACGAGTTCTTCATAACTTCACATCGGCGGATCGGAGGCATGAGGACAACTGTCCACACATGGCAGAGGGGGATGCATGATAGCTTAATGTGGAGAGCTTGACTCTGATAGGGGTGGAGCTTGTGAACAGGAAGCGCTTTAAAAACAGTCCAAAATTTTAAAGGGTCCTCCTGTCCGGTCATGGAGATCTCAGATCGAGGAAAAGCTGTTCCAGAATTCGTATGTGTTGCTCTGGAAGTCTGTGCCCAGTGTTGTGTACTGTGGTGTGTCTTCTAACTCTGCAAAGAAAACACAACATTCCAGCATAAATGAAGGTAGCATTTTCAAAACTGGAGCCAATTTTTAATAATCTCTTGTTTTCTTCTAAGAGTTATCACAGCTACATGCAAAATGTGTTGAATTTAAACTCCCAAATTGCAAACATGCAATGTATTTCTATCTTTAAAGGTTTTAAACTGCTGCAGAGTAAATTTCCTCTTTGGTTGTCAGTATTTACCTGAGGAAGAATCACTCCAACTACTCCCTGGACTGGTGCGTGCTTCATTGTGAAGGAATCCCCTGCTGTCTGCATTGCTCATCCACTGTGATTCGTTCTCCAGTATCTTGCAAATCTGTAAGAGCAACACCAGACTGAGTACAAACTGGAGATTTCTCATATTGTTTTTTAATGATTCGCTTTATTGTTTTATCATTAGTGATGCCAAACAGACAGAACAAGACAAGCCAGGGTATTCCTGCCAATGAAAAAATGCATGCAGTTCAGAGAGAGAGCTGGAGGTCAGGCTTACCTCAATGACGTCTTGTTGATAGTCGTAGTCTGCAGGAGCACAGCGAAGAAGCAGGGAGAGAAAGAAAACAGGATAAGTATGTTGACAGGATATATTTCTATCTAATTCTCTTGCAGTTTTTTTCCCAGTTAATAAAATTTGTCCTGCTGTCTTACCAAGGCTGTGTTCAGGAGAAACCTCAAATCTGTGCGAAAACTGGTTCTGAAGAGGATCTGTCTCAATCTCAACTAAGAGGGACAGCTCTGGAACTTCACCTGTACAATCGAATCCTGCAACAAGGAAACCGCATTAACTCCCCTTGTTTAGAAAAACATTTATCATTTGCATATTGCATAGTTTGTTTTTTGGTTTTTTGCCAGGTTTCTCACTCACCTCCGTGGTCCATGTTCACTGTGCTGTCCACTGTGTTTTCCTGAGTGGATATGGTTTCCTCAGGCGGACACATGTTTACAGGAGACTGAGTGTCGCTGTAGTCGGACTCCATCTCTTCCTTAACTGCTTGTCTCTGCACAGATACAAAAAGTCAAAATCAGTTAATTTCTTTTCCAAAACAAAAGAAAATAAAAGCTTTGTGATTGCATTTACATAGCCTTATCTAGAGTCGAATGATTTGAATAAAACTCTAACTAGATGGAAAATAGAGCCACAATGCTGACAGTATTTACCTTCTTCCTCGACTTGGTGTCCCTCGATTTGGCCCTTTTGTCTGTGCAGAGAAAAGAAAAACATTTAATCACTTTGCAGCTCAAACTTTTAATATCATGTCTGCAATAAAAAACTCTACTGTGAAAATCTTGAAATATGCCAAGAAATGATTCTCACCTTTGATTTTTGAGACAGCAGGCAGCATTCTGAAGACCCGCATGGCTTGGTGGCCTTTGTTGATGCTTTTGTCTTTCACCTCCTCAATGTCAGGCAGGGAGTTCATTGCACATCGAAAGTTGGCTTTCCAGGTTTTGGGATCGCAACTCTGTCCCTTTATGTATTTACCTGTAGAAACCATTTAAACATTTAAGTTTTTCATAACAAAATGTGACATTTCTATTACAAATACAGCTGAAGTGCCTGTCCTGTTTGCTCACCTGTATGGATGGCCCATTCTTTGAACAGAGAGGCGTCTTTGTCAAGCTCCCAACCATGTCGAGCAGCGTGCTTCCATGGAATAGAGAACATTGTCTTCTCCTGCAACATGAATACCAAAAATGTTTTAGCTCAGCAGAGCTAGCATATTTGCTTTCATTTCAAGCTCCATGTCAACGACTTCCTGGTTCAATGTATCATGACATCCTTACCTTGTCCACCCATTGCAGCCCGGTGATGGCGTTGGAGTCGATCATCTTCTCCAGCCACGGCCTCATTCTCATTCTAGACACAGGCATGTTTGTGCCTAAAATATGCACAACACAAAAACAGGACAGTCGTTAGATAAAGGCGGAATCGGAGTTGATAGTTGACAGTAGAGAGAGCAACTGAAACCCCCACATCCGCCTAGGCTTAGATTTATAGCTGCGGGTTGGCCGCGCTAAAAGGAGGTGAGGATAAGTTCATCTGAAGGCTGCAGGCGCAGTCAGCGGAGCGCAGGCTGCGGGGCGCAGGCAGCGGAGCTGCCCGGGGGCGTTACAGGCACAAGTTGTTCAGTCTTTACACCCAAGCAACACACACCGCTCTTCTGAAGTTATTGTTTCCAAATTGATTCGTTTATGGCCAAATAAAGTAAAAAAAAAAAAAACAGTATCACAACTCCTCCTGTCATGCTGCGCGATTCCCATCTATACATTAGAGCCGATTTCAATTCAATGAGTTCAAAATGCACAAAGCTTGAAAAACACGTTCTAAACTGTATTAAAAAATATTTAAGATGTTGCTGCACAGGCGCAAATACTTGACATAAATTCTTAAGTATGAACCTCGAAGCCACTTACAGTGTTTGCTCCTTTTATAATCCGATTGGAAAAAGGGAGATGTGTGAAAACCAGCGGTGCCAAAGTTCGCTGTCGCTTAGTTTCTTCTGGTTATCCTTCTGGATTGCTTTCTTGTTCTGAGGTGAACAGCGTGGTGGAGCTTCGCAGCTTATATTGGCACTGAGCTGGTTTTCCCCCGCCAGCCGCGGGGAGGGGCGAACTGTAAGAAATACCCACGATGAAAACACATGCAACCCTGGCTTTACTCTGATGTCAGTTTTATCAAATATTTGAAGATGTTGCCGTTTCTTTATGTCGGACTTTTTTTTTGTTTTAACACAAAACATTTTTGTCCAAGTCTTTTTCCCCTAAAATTATTCATGCATAAGTTTGTAGTAGAGGAATGAAAGGACGTATAGTTAAATCATTTTAAAATAAATGTTTAATCAGCAAAGACATCTGTTATGGATATTTCATCACTAAGCATGTATTTATGCACATGTTGCAAATAAATGCATTAAGAAGATGAAAATAGGACTTTTACTTGATCTGTTTGGAGATGTTTTTTACAGTGGTGCGCATGCGCTTTGTGAGCCTGTAGTTCAGCATCCGAGTCGTTTCCGAGAAATCACGTTGCTGAGTGCAAGAGGGAAGTTAATAACAACATGGGGTGAATACAGTAGCCCGCTGCACGTAGTGCGCTGCATAAAACTATGACCTGGATGGAGTTTTGTAATCCAGCGTGCAGAATAGAGCAGGGAGCTGTGCAGAGCTTTTGGACGTTTAGCAACATTTGCACATTTATTAAAACTGCAATACTTTGAAAACAGTAAACAACAACTCCATGTTGTATTAGTGTTCTTTTTGTTAAATAGACAGTAAATTAAGTTAACTTATATTGTGGCTTTCTAGTCAGGCCGACCAGTCAAAGCGCATATTATTATTACTATTATTATTATTTTAAAAGAGGTTGCATTAAATGAGGTCAAACAATTGATTCCTTACTCTGTTTTTCATCAGCCAGTCTGTGAATACCAGCCCACACACTGGCATGATAAACGTGCACATGATACCAGACCAGCCCTTTAGTATAAACACAGGGCGCTGTAAGAAGTGGAGCATTTACAAGAAATGATGTAGTGATTTTTTTCTACCACTAGAGGCAGTACACGCGTTCCTGCACAGAGTCAGCTTAGAGAGAGTAGACATGAGGAAGCTGTTCTTTCTCACACACACACGCACACCCCCACGCACCTTATCAGATCTGACAGATCCACGCATGCGCTCATGAAACAAAGCAAAAAGCGCTAAAAATGTATAATAATGAATTAATAAAAATAATAAAAGGTGATGAAAATCTCCCATAATTCATATCAATCAAATGTTTTGTTTTTAGTATGCTTTGATTATTATCAACGGTTAGGTGTGTGGGTGTGTGTGTGAGGGGGTGTGTGTGTGTGTGAGGGGGTGTGGGGTGGGTGGGTGTGTGTGTGGGTGGGTGGTGGGTGTGTGTGTGTGTGTGTATCAAATAATGGCTTGCTATTTAAAACCATGAGCGCACGATTAAAACGTTTGGGAAGCCCCACAAATGCCTTGTCACATCTCCCCCTCCTGCTGTCCTCACACTGGGGCTTCCCGTGCGGCGCGGCTCCGGGCGGCGCGCATGCGCCGAGGCTGCGCGTCTTCACGGCACACGAGCCGCCTGGCAGGGAACGGCAGGGAGTTTTCCTACGGAGTTTTTCACCGACAGTAAATGTGTGGGATTTCCCGATGAAGGCAGAAGAATTGAACTCCATGCGGGGGGCGGGACTCGGCTGGATCCTCCAGAGTTTCCGCCCTTCTGTTCTTGAAACGCTGTCAGCTGTCAGGCAGGAGAGAAATAGGTGAATTATAGGAATTCACTCCAGCTGATGTTCACTTTTAGTTTGGGTTTATTGGATTCTGTAGATGTTCCGCGAAAGCTGCAGGAGTTTGTTGGATAACATTAGCTAAGAAAAAGCATCAGGAATAATACAAGTTATAAATATATAAGGTGGAAATTATCCCATGCATGGACATCCTTAGAGGGGCAGTAATATGTGTTTTCCATGCAAATGGTGCCATTTTATAGCACAATCAAGTAAATATGTTACTTTCAAATGCTATATCAAATATAACTTTTACTTCCTGATTTAATTCCTTGAATTTGGGCCTCTGTCTTTTTAAAAACTCCTGCTTGAGCAAAGTCATCACAACATCCTCTATTCACGCTTTAGCAATATTTTTACCACCAACTGATAAAAGTCATCAGTCTGTTGCTTTGATCTCTAAAGGTCAGTTTGTTCACACAGACTTTATAATTTATTTTATTTGTTTCTGTTGTTTTGTTTATTTATTTTGGATATTTAAAATGTCTTCCATTTTAAATATGGAAGAATTTGAAGAATTTAAAGTTTCTCAGCTTTGGCATGAGGCGAGCTCCATTCTTTCTCTATCCCCACTGGATCTCCTGCTTTGACAGCTCAGTGATGGGATCAGGCCAAAGCCCTCATGCATCAGCCACACAATTACAGCACATTGTACAGGTGGGAGATTGCAGGCAGGGATTACAAAAACAAACACTTGAATTTTAACATAATTCTGCACTATTTCGTAACAGCATTTGCTGAAAAGCAATTCAATCTCGTTTTAAGATGGCATACCAGCCCAGAGGACCGTTTTGCAATCCAACGTGAATGCCATTCCTGAGCTGAGCTTCCTGATGCCATCATGTCAAATTCTGAACTTTTTAATTCACACAAGAGTTTAACTTCCTCAAAGTGAGCTAGAAATAAATTCCAATCATTTTTAAAAGTTCTCATTAAACAATAGCTCAATAATCAGAGTCTTTCCATTTGTATTAATAAAATCATGTCCATTATTCACCTTTTAAAGGAAAGAGTAGTGGAAGATTTCACTTACTGTAACACCAGGTCTAGAGGTCGCAGCATTAATGCAGGAAGATCCTTTATTATCTCTGAGATGTGAAACATGTCCAGTCCTGCATCAGGCTGGCTGAAGAGGAATTTTGTAGGCTTTGGAGTTCCAGTCACACATTTTACACCAAATACCCGTTAATTAAGAACAGAAGCAAAAAGTATGAGACAATCTTCATGTTCTGTCACAACGAGACAGAGGGGCAGATCTCATGCAGCCTGACTTTAGAATAATCCAAATAATGAATCATTTTAAATTGCATAAGTTGGCGTCTACTGTTTATTGAACAGACCCAGGCAATTCCACACTTAATCCCTCCATTAACTGTCTCTAATTCTCACTGTGCTTCCTATTATACAATCATCAAACAAATGGGTTATTTTAGAAATTAGGAGTTTGGAATAAAAACGTCTCCAGGTGCCTGATCTTTTATTTTCTCATGCATTTAGAGTGTTTTTCTATATTTTTGACATCTAAATCCAAACAACATCCACTTCATAACCATAGACAGTAAGGAGGACGAGAGAGAGCATCTGGATTAAAACAAAGTGAAATGTGTAAGGAAACGAAAAGGGAAACAGATTCAGTTTCCCATGAAAAGTCAGTGATGTTTTAGAAACTTCCTGAAAGTTTAGCGCCCTCGTCAGGTCACTCGCTGTATTGTTTTTGAGAGCTGAAACATTACAAGTCTGTTTTTGCAAGTTTAAACAGAAAAAGTCTGATAACTTTTATATCCTGCAATGTTTTTGCTTCTAAAAAGATTTTTGTGTTTGTTAGTTTATTTTTGTTTGATTTTCTAATAGGAATTTTGATTTTTGTGTGACCCGGAAATGGTTGCTTCTTGGTTGATTTGAGAAGAATACAGAATAATGATTAGAGAGGGTGAAAAAACATAAATAAATCATCCCAGCTGCCTCATTTGTCTCCCTTTTAGCTGTTAAACTTTGTACTTTCTCCGTTTGGCAGAAACATCTGCAGGCTGTGGTTTGCTCTGCAAACTTCCCCCTCAGTGTCAGATATTAATATAATGGACTGTAAATAACTTAAAAATGTCAAAGGACTTTTTATGTTCTTTAATACGTGTTAAATATAATTTTATTTCATTTGGACTTTAGGATGTCTTTAAGCTGGCAGCTGAAACAATGTGGTTAATGGTTAAAGAGGAGGTAATAACATAAAAGTGCCACATGAAGGTCAAAGTGATTCACTTTACATGGTGACTTTCAGTGTTGATAAAACTAACAAGTGCCAAGAAATTACATAAGTAGAGATAGATCTGTCATTATGCAAGCATAATGATTTCCTATTGTCTTGTATTTAATTGATAATTCCCTCACTCTTCTGTAAAATATTTTTGACACCAAGAACATGCAGGAAATATTGATTAAAATATTTTACAAGGGAAACTTTATTGCAAGCATTAATTTAGTTAGAAATATGATTTTGAAGCATCAGTAATCACGTTTTACACACATCGTCCAGTAATTCATATAGAATATGAGGATGCTGTGATTTTCAGTTTAAAATGTTCCAAAACACCTGAAAGTAAATGAAATAATCCTTTATTTTGATCTCTGGCTTCAGTTTTAGGGGCCTAAGATGCCTGTCATCATTACAATTATTAGGAAATGTCACAATAAACTATAAAAATAAAATACTTGACACCTATTTGTGTGGGTTTGCCTTAATTGTTAAGGCAAACCCATTAATTTCTGTTAAATGAATGGGTCTGCAGGTAAATATGCTGTTCAATTGACTACCACTCACATTTAAAGCAAAAGTGAATTTTATAAATTGCATTTAAGATGTGAATGATGTGGTCTGTAGTGAGTTTCCACACTTCATTTCAGAAGTCATGCAATAAAACTATGTCTAGTTTTTTTAAGATTCTGACGCTGTATATAAAAAGCTGTTGCTTTAAATATTTTTTAAATGTTCTGTTCATGTTGGTTCTTTGTGAGTTCAGAAGTGATCTTTCTTTCACCGGCTTGCAGGTTTTTACCTGAAGCTTTGCTAAAATTAAATTTTTGCTTTCATTTTTGCACAGAATTCAAAATAGTAATTTTGGGGGATTTTTTTATTCTGATGGGGAATCACAAAGATTTTTCATTCCTTCTCATTGAACGTCACTCTTTCCTGAAGGGACATTGTTCCAGAAAACTTTGATGAAAAAGAAGCAGGAACTTTCTTTACTTTTCTTGTGCCTTTTTGTTTATTAAGTCAAACAAACTGACTGGTGGTAGACTGGTGGTTTTCAGCACATATGTGCTATATATAGCACATATGTGAAAATGTGCTATATATATTACTAGTCAGGAAGCTGGGTAGGGGTGGGAATGTTGCATTAATTAATTTGATTTTAATGATTTATTAACGCGGGTCTTTTCCCAGGGTGGGATGTTAACACAGGGAACAATGTCAGTGTTGTTTTTTTAAGAGTTTGGTGTAAAAGTTTGATCTTATATCCAATTTTCTCTAATCCACAAAGATTCAGAATCATAGATGCTGATTTGTTTTAGTTCATTACTTCAGGTTTTGTTTAGTTTGTAGTCTCTACTTCCTTTTTTGATTTGTAAACCTTATTTCATGTTTTATTTCTGTCTTTTTTGTTTTATTTGCTTCCTGTTTTTTATTTTTGTCATTTGTTTTGCGTTTATGTTGTTTTTATGTTAGTTTCTGTTCGTCTTCTATCTCTTTAGTTTACCTGCAAGCAGCAGCTCATCGTCAGCTGCTCTGGTAATTCATCTCGCCTGTTTCTGATCCAGTAATCACTTCCCCCAGTGTAACTTTCTCTCTGCCTCAGTAATAATTTCTTCCATCTTGTTCTGCCTGAACTTAACTGGTTCTGTTTTTGCTGCCTTTGTTTTGGATTTGTGTCTGTACATCTGACTGCTCAGGTGAGTTTTTTCATGGCCTCAACATGCTAAAACTTTCATATACAGACTCAATGTATTAATATACTGCATTAATATTTGTTTTAATGTCTCTCAGTGATCATTTTAACTTGAAACTTTGTCTCTCTCTCTTCTTCAAACTGAGCTCATTTAAACTGTTCTAGATAATCAAATACATTTTAATATAAGACTATAAAGACTCTTCTCTCTTTAGCTTTTGAATTCAGTAATTATTACCCATTTTTATTTTTATATAATTTTTATTTTGGTGTGGTTTTTCTTAACTGTCCTTATCAATTATTTTTGTTCTCGCTGCACTTTTGAGCAACCTGTGTGTAAAATGACGTATAAATAAACTTGATCATGACTTTAACGTCTCTTCTGTTATCCAGGACAATAAACTGCAGTCACACGTTCTCCTCTGAATGCCTAAACAAAATTACGTTTTTTCATATCTGCTCAACATGTCGTGGCGTTACATTAAGCAGACAGTACTTTGTTAAAACAATACGGCTATTGTGGCTTAGTTAAGCAATTAAGGATGATCATTTCAAAGATGGATTACATGATGCTACAAATGCTTGATGTCTGTTGGCACAACCATCTCTGAGGCTTAGAGGGAAATTATCTTTAGACCAGGTTGGTTTTGATGAACTTTTCCCTGTGAGTCAGAATTTGAAACTTGCTCTTTGTTTTTTGACTGATGTTAGAAATTGTTTATGTGAAATATAAAAGTGAAAAGATGACACTTGGTAGCTCATGCAGTTCTCACAGCTCTGCAGGTCTGGTCTCTGTTTGCTTTTAGGTCTGGTGTCTCCGCTTCACAGCTGAATTAAATGATCGGGTCGAGATCCAGGTGACTTTGAATATTAATATTTATAATATTTACCTCCAGCCATCTTACAACCAATGCTGGCCAGTTTTCTTTGGACTCTCGAGCTGAGGATCTGTGTGCAGGAAATAATCTCACTAAACTTATTTTGGATGAGAAGTTGGAAGAAATGCTCAACTTTAAACTGACAAATGTAATTTTATACATGTTTTAGTTTACAATTAGGAGAATTATATCTTTTTTGCAGCTAATAATGTTATTTCTTCCTCCTGCTTCATTTTCACTCATGTAGAGTAAATGTTATTAGATAATGTGTTTGTTCATTAATAATGACATTTGTTAAATCAAGTGAATAAACTTATTTGAGTTTTAACCAAAGGGAGTTAAAACATCTTAGCTAAAATGCTCCTCTTTGTTGAAAAGTGTTTGTTACTGAGTGAAATCAGTTTTGCTTCTTTCCTGAATCAATTCATCAATAACTGAAGATTCAACGGGTGTCCTGATTTTTTCTTCTGTCTCCACAAGACAGAAGAAATTCCTGTATGTTTTGTTCAAGATAGTGAGAAGGATGTTTTAATGAAACTTTTAACCCAGAGATGTGTGTGTACTTTGATCCCAGTGCAAAATAAATAAAGGCAGCCATCAAATGTGTGGCATCACCTCGCCCACTTGCATTCAGCTTTTCTCCTGACATGAAATTGCAGGTAACCTGATAAACATTCGCAAACTTAATTGCGATAAAAAGAGGTTTGCTTGTAACTTTATTGTGAATTTGCTTGACATTGTGCATGAATGAACGGCTTAGCTCTCTCTCTTTTTTTCTGTGTGCTTTGAGTCTTTTTTCTGCCTGCAGATGTAAAAGAACAGGTCTTTACCAGTGACCCATTTAATAAGGTGAGTCAGCAGAAGCAGAATAAGAGGAAAATGTGAGAGAAGACATCTGCATGAAACTGATAAATGAACCCGCATCAGAAACGCATCGATTCATATATTATGTGGTCCTGTAGTTATTTTTATGTAATTCTTGCTTCCTCCCCTCCATCTGTGTTTAACCCACCCTGTGTCTGTGTCAGCCTTTCTCAAGGTTACTTTAGTTCAGTGGGCGTGTCTTTCCGAACCACGTGACTCTGATGCAAAGTTACTCGGTGTCACAGCGTGCAGAGCTGCAGGGATGGCGTGATGTAGCCGCGCATCCCCTTCAAACAAATCAATCAAATTAACTAACAAACAAAAATAAATCAACACTCAGATACAAAAAGTTGCATTTCTTTACATTTTCCTGATTAAAAATAAAACACAATAATTTTCCAGGAAGAACCAGGGGTCATATCGGATGACTTCTTAAATTTTTGGTTGATGATTAATTGACATAGAGAACAAACTTCATTAGAGGCTCAACCTGACCTACAAACCGTTTAATGTCATCAGGACTGTCTGTTTGCCTTTGCGCAGCGTCCAACTAGGTGAAGGTGGACGGCGCTGGAGGAGGGATGCTGGCCGCTTCTTCCTCCTTCGCTACACGTGTTGTCGTTTATTTTAAGGCAGATTCTGCACGCTGGGACCCCCTCCTGCCCGGAACGACCCTTTCCCTTCAATAGCCGGTCTCAGATATACCCCCCCCCCGCCCCCGCTTGCAACCACTCAACCCCCTCCCCCTCCTTAATCTCTTAGATTGTCGGCGACTTGCTGCAGTCGATGCTGCAGTTGTGAGCCGCTCCCGACCCGCACCGGGACACCTGACTCCATGAAAGAGACATGCTCGCATTCGTCCTGGTCTCTGGGTCACTCTGGATTATATTAGGTGAGTTTCATCTCTGCCGGTCTTGTTTTTAACATGCATTCTTGTTCTCCTCTCGTTTAGCGGATAGCCGCTGCACCTGCTGTGCCTCGCAGGGCAGAGCCTCATTGTGTGCCATTCATTGCCGGTATTCCGGCTCTTTTGCTCTACAGACGTGGAGATCCGTCTGTTTTTAACCGGAGTTATTTGATTTGTGTAAACCTTGACACGGTTTTGCTGTTGGCGCGTTGCCTGCGCTGTAATAACGCCATTATGGATTTTTAAATTATGTTCAGGAAACACGTGTAGCCTCCAAAAGCAGCATCGTTGCGAACCTTAAAGTAATACAATCTAAAATCTTGCTTTATAATCCGAGAAATAAAGCTTCGGTCAAATTGGCTCCCTTTAATCAGGTGCATGTTGGTCATGTTGCCAAGCGCCGTAAAACAAAACGCGGACATCCTTTCATTTAACCAGACAGAACCACGTAACCCTCCAGATGTTACATTATCGCTCTTATTATGAGCGAAATGGGATAAAGTCGTGCTTTTATGGCCTGCCAGCTGCCATAAGGTCGTGTGACATTGTGCGTGGAACCGGACACACGTCATTTTCAAACCTCCCCACCATGTCCAGCTCGTATCTCTTGTCTTTTGGGCTGATTTGCCGCAGTGAGCCTCATCCGAAATGAGGAAGCGTTCAGAGCGAGAGCCGCAGCGTTTTCTCTATTTACAGTCAGGGCGCCGTTTTACACATATGCAGACGCTGAAAGTCAGCATTTTGTCTGAGATGTCCTCCGCCATGCATGCTCCGATGATGGAGGGAGGGAGCGAGGATGAGGAGGATGAGGAAGGATGACGCGCTGCAGAAGAGCGCCGCTGATTGGCGGGAGCTGTCCAGAAGCGACGTGGTGCTGAATCCTGCGGCCTACCGGCAAAAACATGGCGAGAGCTGCGTGCTGCTACCTCCACCCCAACCCCCACCCCGTCCCCCACCCCAACCAGAGGCACACAGGCTCATATTATAAGGTGCTGCGAAGATAAGCTGCGAGAAATCTCCAATAACCCTGATGAGATTTGTTTCCTCCATCATTGCACTCTAACGTTACTTTATTTCTGTGTAAAGAGTTGAATCGGATGATCGCTACGTTTAAAGCTAATTCCTCCTCATCAGGAGCAATTAGAGATGCTCCAATCAGGAGAAACTGTAGTGCACATAATGAAGAATATTGTATTTAATGTATTCCCAAACATGCTTCAGATACTGGTGCTCACCTGACTTAAATCATTGGCTCGTTTGCTTTAGTTAAACATTAAAGGAAGAACGTTCAGTTTCTATCTACTTCCTGTGGAATAAAGAGGAAATGACCCAGATAATTATAAAAATGTGTACCATTTAGATGAGCAGTCCTGCTTCTTCATCTAAACTAAAGGAAAATATCTCCAGAATTATTAGTATATTAATATTACTATAACTACGTGTGGAACTCAAATGTATTTATAAGCTCCGTGTTTAATATGAATTGACTCAAGTCATGATTATTTTATCTGATGTCTTTATTTAATTATTTGTCTGAGACAGAGCTCTACCACTTTAATATTTAGCGCTTAGTTTGTCCAACAATTTGTAAAATAATGGTGAATAATCCACATCCAACATCATTTATATTTGCAGGATTAGTTACTAGACAGTCATTTTCTTGTTAGCTGTAGAGCAGCTGAATCTACTTTAAGATCTGTGGCTTTATTGGTGCATGAAATGTTGGTAAAATGCTTAAAGCAAATGAGTTGGTAACAGTGAAACTTGACAAATGTTTCTATTGATGATGAAAGAGGTTACCCCGCGGGATGTGGGAGAGAATCCTCCCGAAATAGCTAACTGAATTAATATGAGTGCATTATTTCACTCCACAAAAGTTTTTTTTAGCCCTTTTTAGTTGCCTTTTGTAAGTTATTATTGGTGGCATAACCCACTGTAGCAGTCTGTGTCCTATCCAGGTTGTAAATATTTCTACTTTGTGTCAAAGTTTTCCATGAAGCTGCCAACATTTTCAAACCTTACATTCTCCATGGCAGATAGAGTTTAAAGGCTAAATAAACAATAATAAAGAGACATTCTTTATTATTTTTAATTAATATGAGTGTATTATTTCACTCCACAAAAAAACATCAGCAGCATGTTTCTCTTGCTGCTGATGTTTTATTTATGCTTTATTGCTCTTTGGTGAAACTCAAGAGTTTCTCTTTTGCTGTAACAGTCCAACAAAACTTCAGTTACTCTGAATGATGATACAAACCCACCTACATCGCTCATGCTGAGCAGCCGTCCGATCAAAACAAACGTTCATCGCAAACTCCTTCATACATTTATTATTTTTAGCCCAAATTTTGATTTAAAAGAGTCTTTTAATTTTCTAGAGTGTTTTTGGACTAGAAATAATATTATTTTGTAAGAAAGGCCCAGCATACATCCAGAAATGAGTCACATAGGGAAACTGTGATTAGGGTGATGGCTTGGAGGACTTCCAATGTCAAGGAATTGTGTCAGAATATGAGTGGAAACAGGCTAAATTCATTAAGGTGTTGATTGTTTTAATCATAATAAATGTATTTCTACTGATTATTGTGACTGGTATAAATTCATTTTCACATACCATTTTTAAAAAACACAATGTAATTTACAGTTTTGAACTGATTCCTTTTAGACTACCAAATTTAGCCTGAGATGATTCCCTTTATGTCTGATTGCATTGGCTGGAGGTGTTCCTCAGGGAGAGGCTCTCATCACATCTTCTACCTGCCTTCTCACCAGGACACCCTGCTGCTCCTCACTTTGAATAATTCAGTGTAATCTTCATCCACTGCAGCCCTGCGCAGCATGTAATTCAAGTCTTTTCCTTCTTCAATATTTCATTGAAGTAGTAAAGGTAGCTTCACCTTCACCACACCCATCAGGCAGGAAGCAGCTAATACAACATCTTCTTGCTTTTAATTAGCCATCAGGAATCTTATGACTCCTTTTGAGTGCTTGCTTTCCTGGTGCAAAATATCTAGTTCACTGCTGCCAAGCAAATTTCTTCACATCTATAGAAAGGAACTGTAACGTCCCTTGTAATCAATCTTTTGCACCAGCTTGGTCAGACAGCAGCGCTCCATCTGAGAGCCCTGCTGCTGTTTCAGCATTCAGGGCCGACTCTTTCCTGTGTGGGACGATGGGCAACAGCTCAGCCCAAAGTGCTAAAACCGAAGACATAAAAATACAGGATTTAGATTTGATTTATTTATTTTTCATCAAGTGGACAATAATTATCATTAATATGTCACATAAATATGGCGGTTTTTGCTAAAGAGGCGTAAGAAATTTTTTTTTAAACTATTCATTAAAAATGTATTTGCAATTTACTATAACAAGTGTTTTGTTTGCCCACTGAGATTTAATTGTTCATCAGAATGACACAAGAATTAGAGATATGTTCATATTACATGGGAGCTTCCAGATTTAAGATTTTAAAGGTGTCATTTGTCCTGATTTGGCAGTCAAATGAAAAAGAAAACCACCTCCCACTGATGTGTCTCTGCCCTTTGTTTGAATGTGCAGCTGTAGTTTGGACAGGAGGGTTTTATTTGCATGCTAGCTCTTTGTCACTATGTGACTCTCCCTCGCTATCATTTTCCTGTAGTGAGGGAGAAGGTGAGCCTTTATTCAGAGATGGAGAGTGGTGAGAGGAGGGAGGCAGGAGGAGGGAGGGGTGTGGCAAGCGTCTGTCGAGCTCAGAGTGGTGTGATACGGAAGCCAGCGAGGGCCAAGCTGATCCAAAGCGCTCCTTCGCTTGCTCTCCTCTTGCTTGCCTCAGCTTAATCTAGCTGGTGCAGATTCGCAGGTAATCACCAGTCTGCAGAGCATGATGCGATGTTCGCCTGTTTCCCTTTGAGACATCACACACATTTATGCACTTACACGCACACACACCTGCCAGGCACGCATTGCACCTCAGCGGCTCCTGGACATTTCTGTAAGTCCTGCTGCTTTGACCACAGCCCCTTTAAAGCTTCTAGAAATCGTATTTGCTTGTCATCTTTTATACTTTCACTTGTCTCCTTACTTAGAAATCCCTGCTGCTGCTGCTTAATTTTCTGTTTGTTGTGTCATTTTGTTATTATTTCACTGCACATGGGATGATGGCAGTCACCAGCTGTGCTGCATCAATGAAGCAGAAGGATGTTTGTGTGTTAGTGTGTGTGTATCTGGATGTTAGTGACTGACCTTCATAGAGATTGACAGGAACAAGTTGAGATCAGTATTGCAGCAAAAGTAAATGGCGACAGAGCAGGTACTGAGTGTTAAGAAGGAAAAACACTGAGACAACAGGCGAAGTAAAACCGTGACTCCAGGATGAATTGCATTTTAAAGGAGAAAGCTGAGACAGTTCTTTTAAGATGAATAATGTATAAATCAAGAACAGCAGTGAGGTTACTACTGGTCATCTGCCTTTGTGCTAATAGGCTGTAATCTCCCCACACTGGACTGTAATCATTGGTGATGGATCTCGGATGAGGCGATGGGGCGGGACTTAAGGACGAGAAGTCGACTTCCCTTCCCTCTAAGCCTGATTCGCCGTAAGAAGTGTGTCTGACCCGTTCACCAGCGCTCAACCATTCTGAAACTTTTAATTATGGTGCTAAACATGTTTGCTAAGTCAAATCAACAAAAAGAATGGATGTAAAAATAGCTGAACTTATTATTTTTGGCATCAGTTTCCAATGCTCTGGTTTTAAACTGTGTTACAGGAACACTTTATTTTATAGAAATGAATACCACAGCATGCAAGTCATTCTATGTGAAGATTTCTATCCTCTTTGAATGCAAACTCATTATATTCTACCATTTTTTTAATCCCAAATTGAATTTGTTAATTTTAACAGTCTGATTCTGATTTTTGGCAGCTGTATTTTCTGCTCCTGTAGCCTCATGTATGTATGAAAAGGTCAAATGTTTGTTTTTGTTTGCTCAATGTTTGTGTTTAAAGTGTACATCTGTTCAGTTTTTCATCCAAACTTCCTGCTAACTGGAAATGCTGACGTCTACCTCATGACATCTACTTAATATCAATCATAATTTATTAAGTAGATCTGGCGTCTTGTTATATTGACAGCATATTTATCATTAAATTTTAAACCACAACCATTTTCCACTTTTGTGGTCCATTTAGATTAAATCCCATGTTTTTGCAAGCTGGCCGCATGTTTCAAGGACGTTTATGTCTTGATTCTGGTTTGTTTGGTGCAGAAGACCACATTTTATTCAGTCATAATAATTTCCTGAATCATTTTCTATATTTAAACATTTGGTATTGAGCAAGACAGAGTAATGCAAGAAGTCTCCTGTTACTTCACTTTGCTTACTTTTTCCCGTTTTGAGAAATTTAAATCCCATCTGTACAAAACGGTGTATTTCTCTGCTTATCTCACCATTTGTTGATGCATCTGTGTGTGTAATATGTCCACATGAAGTCTGAGAGGATGGGATGTAGAAGTTTTATTGTGATGCAAAACCTGCATCATAAGCAAAGACATTATTCTTTGCAGTTCTGCTGCGTTTGCAGTATAAGTCATTTCCGTCTTTCAATCAACACTGACCAGCTTCCTCGTCTCTGTGGAAGAAAGGAATTTACAAAGCATGAAACTGCCACCACCATTATTTTATGAGGAAGGTCTGTTCAGGGGGATGTGTCCATTTCTGAGACACGAAGGCCAGAAACTCACATTGTGCTCTCATCTGAACAAAACTCTTTCCTCCTAATGTTTGCTGTGTGGAACACTGCAGAACTTCTTTTCTACTTCCAAATATTCTGTAAGACACAGATTTATGGGGAGTAATGTTATTAACCTCAAAAGCCTGAGCTTTAGTTTGTTGCATCTCCTCTTGATTTAAAAACAAAAAACAAAACTGCAAATCATGTACTCAATTTTTCATCTTCTTAATTTTTTTGTGTCTTTTTAGGAGCAGAATATTTATTTTGACAAGTTTATTAAATAGGTGCGCATAAGACTGCATTTTAATTAAAGCCTCTGAATGTTTTTGTCCCTATTACTAATAAATTAAATTAAAAGTTAAATCCTGGATGAATACTGTGTTGCACCTTACATTTTCCATTTTAAGTAAAACGTCACCCCAACATCCCTTTTAAATCTGCATGAACTGTGATCAAGGGCCGAACAGAATCACTCAGAGGGCCGTAAATGGCCCATGGACCTCACTTTGGACACCCAAAGACTAAAGCATGTCCATTTGCTTTAAAATAGGTGAATATATTTGCCCTCCTGTTAAATTTGATTAACCAGAACTTCAGTCAGACTTCTCTTTTTGAACATTTTTAAAGTCCTGTTTTAATAAAAACATTGCAGTTATATTATATGAAGGATATTCCATCCGTTTTCAATTCTCTCAGGTTAATTTAATATCAGTGTTTGTGAAGAGTGTGTACATTTGATCTAAGCTAATTTCTGGGGAACGGCAGTGACAGCTTGCCACGGCATGTCTCACTGACTCTCAATAGCCAAAGTCAATGGAGAAAGCAGCTTTTCAGCCACACAAGAATAGTGCAGGAAGAGAAGAGGCTATAAATAAATGGCACTATTCAGGTTATAGTTTACTTAATTTATGAGTGGAGCGCCTTGCAACAGTTCCAGAGATGTGATGAACCCAATGGCTTTCAGCAAATTTTAAAGTTTTTCATATCAGGTCATAGGAACATAGTATTTACTTTTTTTTTTAAGCAAGGTCTTAAAGTCCTCCTCCTTATGGAGGTCATTGATGTCACTGATGGGGATTCTGCAGGCCTGCTGTTACTTTGTCCCTCCAGCTGAAGCAACAGCCCTTGCAGAGGGCAGCAGGGACAGGTTTCAAACCCTGCATGTGGATGTATTTATTTGGATGCATGTGTGTCACTGGGGTGCCTTATTGAGGTTACTGCAGGACAAAAATGGCTTTCAGATGTTTGAAGAAACTACTTTGTTTATTCAAATTAATTACATCTCCTGATTAAAGGCATTCTGTACTTTTTGGATGGTACATCCATTTTTATCTTGTCTCTTCATGTTTTTCTATTTCAGAGATTGAGATGTTATAATTGTTTCCTTTTATGATTTGTATCTCTGCCTGTGTCTTCTGGTGGGTTTTACCCTCTGATCCTTGCAGGATTAAGTTTCCTCATGAGATTTGAAGTTGTCGTTCGACATTTCTGAGTCTTAGCTTCTTTCTGATTTGTGTTGAATGTGTAATTTTATTCCCTACATTCTTGCATTTGTTGTATCATCGCTTTGTTTATAGTCAAAGTTTTTTTTGTTTATATTATCTTCATCTGAGTTCTTTTAGAGTTTATGTTACCTGCATGTGGGTCGTCATTACATTCAACACGTATGTATTATAAGAGACTTTGGCGCAGACTTTGGTCATGTCATAATAGATGTAGTTTCAACCAATTAGCTATCAGCTTGTTAGGCTGTCAGTGGCGACGCCTTCCCTGATCTAAACATGGTTTAAAATTGTATCAACTTGTTTTCCTTAACAGTGTGTGCCTAAATTCGATTTGTAATATTTAACGAAGTTTAATGTCTTCGGGGCGCCATTGCTATGGCAGATGTCGTAAAGCACTGGGTTGCTATGGTGATCCAGTCGTTCGATGGCGTCGAAGGCAGTGGAGGGAAAGTTTAGACCGTGAATCCACCTTGAATAACAATGCAGAGGATTTTAAAACTATTAGGTAAGCTTCTGTTCCTCGACGTGTTTTATTAGTTTTCGTTGCTGTCATTTTCTGTTCTTTTTTTATTGTTTTGCTGTACATCAGCTGCTATGATTTACTCTTTGCTGATAATTAGTCAGGAACGTTACTCTGGTTAGCATAATGCTAATGCTACTCTGGATATATGTTAAAAATTATGTTGCCTTTTTTATTAATGGGTTTCTGCTGCTATTAGGTTGATATAATGATTGCTGTGTCAGATGGCCATGTAGTGTCGGCCAACGGGGCTCTGTAGTCCCGTTTGTTGACTCAGATCCACGAACATTTATATCTGTAAAGTTTTTCATCAGTTTGTCAGATAAATCCAGGGATTATGCTTGTTGCAGTTTCAATAGAAACTGGAATATTTTGGATTCCGGGATTAATAGTTTGTAGCCGTGATTATTTCATCAGTATTTTTTAGGTATATGTGCAAAAGTTGTATCGTTAGGCTGTGCATCCACACGGATTCAGCATCTTGGGAGATCTGAATCCCAACATTTTTGAAACCGAATTCAGAATGGATAATTCTCAGAATAAGCCGCACCTTTATTTTGTTAAATTTTTTAACGTTGATGTAGAAGCTCCATCTCTCTATCCGCATTCTCCTCTCGTAGACATGAATACATCCTCACTAATGAGAGCAAACATGGCGCCATTCGGCAGGGTTGCCAGATCCGACTGTTTCCCAAAACCCACCCAACGGAAAAACAAACGCCAGTTTAAATCTCAGCCTCCAATAAAACTCATATTCATATCGCATCATGACGTTTTTTGTTGACTCTTATTACATTCTAACCAGAACCAGATTCCATTGGGACTCCAAAGGACGTGATTCTTGAAACATGACGTTTTTTGTGTATTTGTGTGGCACTAATTTTAAATGAATGAATGAAATGAGTATAAGAATGCAATTTTTTTATTAAAATGTACAAGTTTTATTTTTTTGTTTCTCCGCTGCATGGCTAAAAACTCGTCAAATGTTGTGAAAAGCAGCCTAAATTTTAACAATCTGACCAAACCCATTTTGCCAGACGAATTTGTTCAAATGAAACCTAATTGGGTGGAAACCCGCCAATCTGGCAATACTGCTGTTCTTTGTTTTTGTGTCGTTCTCGCTGGTTACAGCGCCACCGATTGATCCGGCATACATACTACACCATTTTCTGTGGCGCCCCATTTTTTTCTTAATCGTTTATAAAAATGTACCGGGCTATTCCTCTGGTGTGTAAAAGGCCTTAGCTATTTTAGAAAGTCCCCTGCTGTCTGATGTCATTTGATTCTATTCAGTTATAACAGACTTTAACCTGTTGTTTGTTCAGAGTTACACTTTTAGGCAATTATACGTTGGTTTGGTATTTTCTGCAGTTTTGAGTCAAATCCAGTGTTAGCTGTTGACACTGATGAATGATGGAATACTTTTATTCATTTCAGTTATCTTCAGCTCTATGTGGCAGAATCCAGATAAAAATAAATACATGTTATATGTAACATTATTATACTACTTTAGAGCTACATGAAGGTGTCTCAAATGTTCAAGTACTTAGGCCTTTGGCTTAAGTTCAAGAATGATTTAAATATTTGTTTCTTCTTGCCTCAGTGCAGTTTGCATGTATGTACAGTCAACAGTAGAGTTGATAAAACAATGGAGGGAAAGCAGGAATAATGAGAGCCAGTTCGAGGTCTGGATTGGTTGTGTGTTTCCTGCTGTTGTCGGGCTATTTCCAGGTAGGAATATGGGGAGCATTGGCATGTCTGTTCTGGATTATATGTTGACTTATGTCCACACTGTAGGCTCTACATCAGATTTTGTGACTTGTTTAGACAGGTAAAGGTGTCCAAGGAATAATCAGCAGATGTAAATTTATTTGTGATGTACAAATAAATCTAGAAATTGGTGTCAGTCAGACAAATTTCCCATTTTAAAAAGTGGATGTCTGACGCTTATTATACTGTAACTACTTATGTTTGCATAAGATGTGCAGAGTTAAAAATAACATCCATAATTAAACAAGGGATTTCTAGAGAAGACACTCGTCCTAAATGACCAAACGTTGCTTTACAAGCATTCCAGCATATCAACTTTTTTTGCTGTATTATTTTTCTTTCTTGTGGATAACTGTGTCCAGTTTGAGATGAAGCATTTGTATGCGTCTGTATTTGTGTGCAAGGATGCTTTTGTAACCACCTGCACTCTATTTTTTTCCGGCTATCTGCACAGTGGTGTCAGTGGGTTAGAGAGTCTGCCTATATTTAGAGCAGGTCCATTTCTCTTCATCAGCTTCTCTCTTCAGACTCACCACTCCGCTGTCCAATCCTCGTTTAACTCAAATAAATAATCTACATCTTGCAGGCTTTGTAATGCAGATCTACCCAAGTTGGGGTTTTTTTTGTAAGATAAGCTAAAACATTTTCACTCTCAAATTTAAAATGTTTGCCAATTAGGATGACTATTCCCAATAAAAAGGGAGAAATTAATAAATATTAAGGATGGGGATAAACAGGATACAGGAGAATTTTATTCACATAGCAGGTTTGTTGTTTAGCTCCAATTATTGTTTTTTACAATATGAGAGAAGCTCATATTGCAGCTCATACTGGGATTCTAAGACCCAGTTCTCCACTTTTTTGTAAATCTTACAAAGAATCAAACAAGACAAATGAAAAAAGAAGAAAAGAAAAAATCTATCCTCAATATTGACTATTTTTTTGTGCTAATCACAGTTAATTCCAAGAATGCAGAAATGAATTTTCCAAAAATAAGGAATATGATTTATTCCATTAGTTTTATTGTTATTTTAGGAGTATTCTGTTGATAAAGTGTGAGAATTTAGCTACACCTTTTTAAAAAGAATTACATTTATCACCTAGAACTGTTACTTTATTAATTTATTTCACTTTATAGTACATGATATGCAGTTTCAGAAGAGTATAAAAACAAAATTTTAAAGGACAACCTCATATTTTTAATGCATATTTTTGCACTTTGTAGCTAACTGACTACAAAGTGGACTCAAGCTATTGGCTCAGTTTTGCTTTGTAGCATAGTTGATATTTTATTCAAGGGATTGAACATTAAAAAATGTTTAGAGACTTTAGATCATCAGGCTGCATGTCCTCATCTCAAATGTTTTACTTCACTCAGTATTCCAAACTCTTGAAACTGTGCCAGACATTTTGTGGAATGCACTCCAGCTGTAACCACCGGGACGCTGTTTATATTCATCAGAACAGTACATTATTTAACCCGAATAAACTCATAGCTTCTTCTCTATCCTTACACATGTCAGCAAACTGTGAAGTTTATGTACTCAAGAAGGGAAAAGAAGTTGGAAATAAAAACATTCCTGACTCTTAAGGAGCTCTTAATGCCTATTATTTTTACATTAACTGCATACATATAAAAATGAATGACCAATATAGAAGGGATATCTGTTCAGCAGTGCTGTTATGGTAAACATGCTTCTGGTGTTTATGGATCTGTTGTCAGACATATTAGAGGGTTGTTGTGGTTTTCCAGGCACTCGTGTTTTCTGTCACAACACAGACTCAACTGAATTAAATGGATGAATGCCCAGTGTGTGATAGGGGAAATTAAATTTGAGGAATCTACAGCTGAACACCTGAAGAGAAAACGTGATGAGTTATTGCTACAACATACAACATAATGTTAGTCTGGTACCACATTCTGTGTGTTTGCTAACATAGAAGAAAGCTAGCTCTTTTCTTGTTTAAAAAATATGTTTTTCTCTGCTTTATGACACTAATCACTGGCATTTCTGTAAAGGAGAAATTTCAGATGGTGATAAATCATAGAAGGGATATTTCTAAATATTTATAAGGATCATCATGCAATAGTCAGCAGAATTTTGTTTGTTTGTACAAATTTAGTAAGCTTTCAAAATATGTATTTAGGCTTTGCAGCTATTTGGTCAAAAGGATCTCAAACTAAATGCCATCAAAATTATTATTATAATTTTTACTACTAGGCCTGCCGCAATAAGCAATAATCAGTAAATCAATCAATTGCGCGATAAATTAAAACAAACACAGTAATTTGAGCTTGATTTGTCATTTTTTAATTTTCTCTCTTCCAGAAACTGGATAAAAAAGTATTCTGCTTGGTGACTCAACTAAACCTTTTTTAAAGGATCATTTTTTTGCAGAGACTTCATAATTCGTTTTATTTTCTGTCGTTTTGTCTGTTTCTGTGGATATTTAAAATGTCGTCCAGTTTCAGTGTTTAGATGTTCATTAGAATTTAAAGTTTATTGATCTTTGATAATGATACACATTACCATTGCATTACTTGAAAATAGTCTCAAACAACAATATTATTGTTTATTGCAATAACTCTTTAAACTATTCATCATCCAGCAAAATGTGTTATTATTATTCAGCTTTCCTTGTATGTAGTAGTTGTAAACAATAAAAGTAGCCTTTTGCCAAATATGTGAAAGAGGAAGCCAGTGCTCGCATAGTTTTGGACATTTTTATGTTATTGGTCTGCAAAGTTTGAAGATAAGTGATTTGGTGTTGGCGTGAAAGAGGAAGTGACTCTGATTGGCTGTACTATTTCCTCAGCAATGCATGTGTGATCAGGTGATATTATCTGTGACTCATTTCAAGGGGATGGAAGGAAACCATTTAGTCATTGTTGGAAACTGACTCCCCCTTGGCTAAATTATGCACGTTGCAGTGTGTGTGTTTCTCTGTACACGTATGTATGTGGCAGAAACTGAACAATGAGAATGGTAGGTGTAGATATTATTGTAATACTCAGGAGTTGTTTTAGACAGTCAACTTAGAAATCTGTGGGAAGACCCCTTATTTAAACATTTGCAACCATGAGCTTTTGGTACCAAAGTCTGATTTTAGTGAATCAATTTAAGACAATGTTTGAAAATGTGTTTGAAACCATGTGTGTTTAACTCAAACTGGTACGGAATAATGTTGGGTGGTTGGACAAATTTATTGACCATCAATCAATAGGCTGAGTCCTTCACCGATATTTTTCAAAACAATATTTTAAACAAACTACTCTGTTTACACATCTTACACAAATGACTTCCAGAAGCTTCCTGTCTGAGTCATGACGCTTTTATTTTGAAGGGACACCTTCCTGTTTAACTGTTAGTGCAAAAGCAGCTAAACGGTAATCTAAAATGTATTTTATTAGCCGCCTTGATAGAGCCACAAGTTATGTTTATGATGTAATAAGTACACGGTTTAGACGTTGTGCGACTTAAAACTGTGCTTTTTATTATTAGTTATTTTTTAGTGGCAAACAAATTTTAAGATTATTTTAAGTTGAGGATTTATTGCCATTAATTAAGCCTAAAAATTCATCAGTAAATTGCCGTCCTTCATCGAGTGGATGAAGGACGGTTTGTTTTAAGTTTTAGTACAATAAAACTTTAACAGAAACACAGTCAAGTAACGCCTGCATAGATGATTACGAAATTGATGATAGGCTGCCGTCGTAATGTTAAAATAATAATAAAACTTAAATGCCAAAATAATCGGCAGTTTGTTAATGAAGGCTGGTTAAAAAAGACCAAAAGAGACAGATAAGAAAACGGAATCAGTGACATAAGGCTCCAGGACTAGCTTAGCCTGGCTGTTAGCCTGCTCCGGAACAGGCTAGCTGTGCAGAATAAATCGCCATGGCAACTGCTTTTGAAATCGAGTCGAGGCTTAATTCATCTAGAATATCTGAAAAATCCCGTCTTAATCCCCTTTTCTGGACTTGGGTTAATAATTTTATTAGGCGGTTCAAAAAATGAGCTCCGAAGGAGTGCTTATGGCCGGTAGGTATATTTTTCTGCCATTTGTGGGAAACTTTTTTCCTTTATTTTTCTTTGAGATATTTACAACCAAGGTGCGCTGCCTCCATCCGGGGCTTTTCGTAACCGTGTTTCTGCTGTCGGAGCTTGTTGATAGAGCTACGTCTCGTGACTGCGTAGCGTAATCAACCCGAAGGGGAACATTTAAGTTTGTCATGATTGTCGTTTGCTGAAAATCGGCTGGGAGAATGTTAAATATATCCCAAACACAGTAAGGAGCTACCACTTCCTGGTCAACATTATGTTTAAGTTCTGCACATCCACTCTAAAGCCAGTCCCAATGCTGCGCCCAAACAAAACAAATACAGGAAAAATGACCCACTTTCAAGTACTTAATTATAAAACCACAGAAGAAATTATAAGTCAATGAAGCTCAAGTTCCTGCTGTCTGGATGTCCTACTCACACGTTTCTTTAAGAAAGTCCTGCCTGTCATTGCTAATGATTGATCCAAACTCTTGGCTCTCATCAGGTGTTTTGCTCCACATTAAAGATCAGCAGATCTTTAATGAACCAGACCCCTCAGGTTCTGGTCCTGGTCTGCTCTGCATGCCCAGAACCAGAACCAAATGGGGAGAAGCAGCATTCAGCTTCTATGCACCACAAATGTGTAACAAACTGAAATGTGCTAGACAAATAAAATTTGATTTGAATTTGATTTGACATTTGCTGTTAATTTATGCAACTATATTAATTTGAAAATAATTTTTAAACTTTTAGATTTGAACCTAACATAAAAAACACATTAAATGTTTTTTTTATTCTACAGATAGTTGAAAAGAATCAATTTATGCATATTTTCTGTAGTCTTATGTAGAGATGAACATTGAAAGAAACACATATTTGGCATTCAGGAGTTTTAGGAACAATTTGCCACTTTTCTCACGTGATTTATTTTGTGCTAATGCCAGCAGTCCACTGTCAGATGTCAGTGGTTTTGTGTTTTATTCCCTTGTCTACTTCTACTTCTTCTTTTTTCATGGCTCCAAAGAAATATACATTAATGTGTAGAAGCCTCATGTTTGGTTTTCCTGCTGCACAAGCAAAAATGATCAAAATGATGCAGTCTAAGCTGCAAAAGCAGTTCAGTTTAAATTACAAACCATGTTTAAAATCTCTGATTCTTCTGCAGAATTGAGTTCCACCCTAATGGAGAAGATGCAGGTCCAGGACATGATGACTGGCCTGAGGATACCAGAGATGGACGAGCTGGGCCAGTTCTTCAGCTCCCTGCCGACCTCCACCTTGGTGGGCATTGGCGCCCTGGCAGCTGTGTTGGCGTACTGGTTTGCCACCAGGCCTCAACCCATCAAACCCCCCTGTAGTCTCCTCCACCAGTCTGAGGAAGTGCCGGTGAGAGCCCACAAATGTGGAATATAAATTAAACTGATGCAGGAGGTCCAGAACATTATTAAGGAATTAAACTTATAAGTACTTTTTAAACTAGAGGTGTCAATGTTAACTTGTTAATGAATGTGATTCAAATTTAATCAGAAAATTTGAGGGCGTTAATGTTACATAACACAGAGAGTTTGCTAGATCACAGCAGCTCGTTAAGGACAAAGTTTTCTGCCGGTTACTTGCCTGGATAAGGACAAGCAACTGTCGCCTCATCGCACAAATTCCCTAAGAAATTTATGGACAGAAACATTTCTAAATTAACGTTTAAATGGCTCCCTTTAATACTTCCTGGATGGAAAAACCCATAATTTCTGGTATTTTAATTGTTTGGAATGCGACAGAAGGCAAGCATAGAGAACCATTCCTGCAAGAACCAAAACTGCATACATATATTTATATTTCAAGCTTACAACATTAAGCTTAGTGATTAATCTCAGCACCAGAATGTGTTTAATATGATGCATTTTTTTAATTGATTAAAATTTTCTAGTTTTTCTACTTCTGCCTTTTATCACAAAAATGTTTCACTGTTATCACATTACAAACTAGTCATGCCATTACCTTTCTTTGCAAACCCACCTGCCTGGGCTGACTTGTTTTATGTCGTGAACCTTAAATAATTCCACCCACTCTTGGTTCACCACCACCTCCACCCAACATCTGTTCTTACACCGGCACACCACAAACCTCTCACTGACAGAATTTCACGGCGATGGAAAAAACTGTCAACCTCACCTGTGGCTTCATAGTGTTTTCTAGTGTTTCCTTTTGTTAAGGTGTTTGAAGCAGCAACAAGCCACAGTGTAACAGGCCGAACTGGGGCAGGGCAAAGCCACGTTTCAGATGCTGAGTTTAAGGATGCTTGGAAGTTTCATAACCTCCCATCCTCTGCAGTCTTATCAATCTGAATGAGTCATTTAAACAAAAAAAATCTCATGTTCCTCATGAGAATGAAATCTCAAAATGAATAAAGATGTGTCAGCAGTATGCCTCTGGGTGTAACACCAGATAATATCAGGGGCTTTTTAAAAATGAAGACATCAATAAACTTAAAGAGGATTGTTACGTACCGCTACTCTCTCCCTTGCTCGTTCTTCTTCTTTTGAGTTGGTACCAGTCTCTCATTCGCAAAATCTGTCGACTTCGTCGACTTTGAATTCCTCCATAACTTCTCACTACTTTCAACCACCGTTACAGGGAACAACGAAACATCGATAGAATTTAAATGGTAGCTTTTTATAAAGTCAAAAGGAAGTTCCGCGATCCCAGACGAGCCCCCACTTGTTACGCACCGCTACTCTCACCCTTTCTCGTTCTTCTTTTGACTGGTTATGGGAGAGTTGGGTACATATTGATGTGAACAAAAAGAAAAGAGAAAAGAAATGAAACGGGGCTTACCTGAGATGTCCGATCAGAGTTCCTCAACCAGCTGACATCCGTTCAGAAGGGCGAGCCCACACAATCCTTCATCCGTCAGACGATCTGTTCGATCGTTTTTTTCTTAATATATATAGTTTTTCTCTTTTCCTGAAAACGCACCACTTGTGTTTTTATCGATGGTCTTATCAGACGTGTAAACTCTCCGGTGCTAAAAATCCTTTAGCTTCCAGCCGTTTTTTAAAAAAAACAAAAGAAAACAAACTTCATCCCGGCCAAAACATCCAACGCTCCCCTCTGGGTGGATAAAAACACTTGGACTGGCTGTGCCCCGCCAGTGAACCATCAAAGGTGCCAAAATGAAAATAACAAACAATCAGGAGACGGAAGCAAATGTGACCATGTAACAGGATCTCAGTTTAGTTTCATGTGTTTTTCTGCTTCTTCTTCTCTTTCTGTCAGCATGAAGATGGAGGACGAAGATCCATGATGGGCGACCCGACCAGGTTGCTAACTCATTACCATGACGACGCCAGGACCATGTATGAGGTCTTTCAGAGAGGCCTGCATATATCCGGTGGGTGTTCTGTAACTCAAAGGGTGCAGACAGCTGAAGTCTGGGTACTCCTGGGTACTCTTCTGGTCCACATGATGAAAACAGCAGAGCATTTATGTTTCTGTCTTAATGCCATAAAGCGAATTAAGCTGACGTCATTTGGTGAAGGTTGAGGGAAAATAAAACAGATCAGCCATTTAACAAATGATTATCATTAATTTCCAATGTGAGAAATTTGAATGGTGAAAATCAACTTCAACTCTGCAGGCGCAAAAAGAAAACACAAAAGTATTTTATCTTCTGAAAGAGATACATAAGATTTGCTGGAGGTGTTTTCTTACTGGCCTAAATAAAAATGACAAAAACAGGCACTGCAAAGACAACCAAAATATTAGTTTGCTGCATTTTATTTATTTACATTATTCTTATATAGTTCAGCATTTCCAGCACTTGGAAATGTGCAGTTTGAACATCTGAAGGTGGATTCAGTGACTGCACATACAAGTTTAAAAAACATTTTAGTTTATTTAAAAAAGGCTTAAATAATGGTAAGTTTGTCCCAAAACAGAAGTCAACACATCAGACTTTAACTCATGTTATAGAAACTCAGGCACAAGCTGACTAAACAAGGCATGAGGAAAACTAATAATTACTGTTTGTCCACTTGGCTGCTGCCACAGTGGAATTAAATATATTTGTGTTTATTCCTCAGGCGATGGACCCTGCCTGGGCTCTCGACTCCCAAACCAGCCCTACAAATGGATGTCCTACAAAGAGGTGAGCAATTCTACAGCTGCCTTCAGATCATTTCACTGACATATTAAATGATTTAAAATATGTTCAGACTGATTTTAATTTCTTTCAAGTAGTTGTGAAAGTCATTTGTAGCTTAAATGGGGGGAATTACCTGGTGTGTCTTTCAGGATTCTTGAATTGAGGCCAAACATGTTTCAGGTTTGACTAAGCCAAGTCAGTTACTAATGGCTTAGTAACCAGATTAGTTCCTGGTTTTACTAATTTCTCTCTTTGAGTGTTGCTGTAAACCTCAGCGATGCTCGCGGTGAGAAAACGGCTCAGTTTATATACATAAAATATTTTAGTTCTGTTAAAAATGCAAATTTACAACAGACTGCAGCCGCCTGGCTCCAGTCTGGGGAAGCAAAACCTGCCAATACACATTTTTCCTTCCATTTTTGTGCTGAAATATGCAAAACAAAAGGTTTAAAAAGGTGCCATGCAGCTTCCTCCACATTTATTGACAACCCAATAAATGAGATGTTTAAAAGCCTTAAAATAGTCTCCCCAATTTATTTGAAAGATTTAAATAGTTTGTAGATGCTTTTTCTTTTGTACTAGCAGTTGATTTTTCCTTTATTGCCTTTGTGAAGTGAGGGACATATATTAAAGGGAATTTCATATGGGATCACTAAAATTTCCTCAATTTCAAAAGTTTAAAACTGGTCTGGTTTTCATGTTTTCTCATGACAGCTGTAAATATCCCACAGTTTGCTGTTGTTGTTTAACAGCATCCTGTTAAATGCCCTCACGAGATTATCTCATGTTCCGCGAAGCCAGCAAAGTGGATATGATGATGATTTTAGGGATGTTTGGTTTAGACGGTAGGAATCTACAGTGAATATAAGAATTGCGCCACCTCCAGCAATCATCTGTGACATCATGATGTCACAGGATGAAATATGGGGGTGGAAATATATTTTCGTTCCCAAAAATTTCCAGAGCAGCAAAACAAATCCAGACTTGCCTGCGCTCATGTTTGGGAAGAAGCCGCTCTGTCATGAAATCAATAAGTAATTGATTCAAGATGGAAAATAGCTGTCAGGATTACGTCATAAGGTGCTGCGTCTGATCTAGTTTTGCTTTTACAGTAATGTGAACCTTTTTTTCAGAGTTTCAAAGTCATTTTTACTTTAGGACAGTCTATTTTTACATAACAGACTAAACTCTGCTGAGTAGCACCATATTAATAGCAGTTAATCAAGACGATATAATCCGTCACTTTTCAGGTTTCTGCCCGGGCCGAGCATCTGGGCTCAGGCCTCCTGCACCAGGGCTGCCAACCCAACCCCGACCAGTTCATTGGGGTGTTTGCACAGAACAGACCCGAGGTGAATATATTTTTATTTTGATATTTTTTGTGAAGAATCTCCTTTGATTTGTTTGAGCTTATCTCTAACTGTTTGCTTCCAGTGGATCATCTCAGAGCTGGCTTGTTACACCTACTCCATGGTGGTGGTTCCCCTCTACGACACGCTTGGTGCAGACGCCATACGGTTCATCATTAACACGGGTAACAACACACACCTTTCAGCCATCAGTGCTAAACCTACGGAGCGTTTAGTTGTCAAATTCTTCTATTTTCCCATCAGATGGTGAATGAAATAATGTGATGGGAACGTCAGATACAACATAGGTTCAGATTTTGAGACACCAACTGAAACCAAAGCAGGATTTACACTGAGGAGACATTTACACGCTACTGCAGCCATTACACATAAAACCTACCAGGCGGTAACCTTTAAACCGCAAACGACTGAATAACTCGTTCATTTGATAAGATCAAAGCCGATATGATCAAAGAATGTAGAAAAAACACAGAACTAACTTATGACTCTTGTGATATTTATTATAAGTAAATATACATATTTTGTTCATATTTGTTATTCACAGCCTTTGACTTTGTGTATAGCTTGTTCTTATGCTTTAGGTTTGCTTTTGAAATCTTAAAGTTATATTTAAATCAGTTTAGAAGCTGATAAAGATTTTTACTGTTAAAGTCACACAACGTAAATCAGCTGATTTTCCTTTCCACTGACTAGATGCTCAATGAAAACAAACCACAACAGGAACAGTTCCCACCACATTCCTTTTTTCTGTTAAACAGTCTTTACATCTACGCTGCCATAGATTTACATCAGGCGAAGCCATAATCTGCTCAAATATATTATTATCGACACTTGAAATATAACATCCTACCAAATGTTGGGTACAAGCAGTACTTTTCAATGGAGATATTGCACACACTGACATTGGAATGATTGCAATTTGATATATTATGAAACTATTCTAACAAATTAACATTGCAGAAAAAAAACTTTACTGGTGGTTTCCAAGTTTATGTCCACATAAGTCCAGTGTGGTCTTGACTGGGATGCCACAACTTCAAGATTATCATGAACTGTAAACCAAGATGGAAGCAGTGAGATTGATGATTCATACCTTAAAAAAGTTTTGTGGTGTTGCTCAAATTTAAAACCATAAGCATTGAGCTCCTATGCTAAAACTTTCTATCATCACGCTTCTGATCACTTACCAACCAACTCTGCATGTATTTCTTGTCCTTTTTTGTTTCTCATTTGGTTAAATTCACACAAGGCTTTATTTGCACTTGTGTGCTTGTTTCGTTGTAGCTGACATCTCCACGGTAATCTGCGACAAAGTCGAAAAAGCTCAGGTTCTGTTGGCCAACGTGGAGCGGAAGGAAACACCAAAGCTGCAAAGAATCATTCTGATGGACGCCTTTGACTCTGAGCTCAAGACGCGTGGCAAAGCCTGTGGTGTCCATGTGCAGGCCCTGCAGGAAGTTGAGGTATGACAAACAGGAAGTAGCTCTAAACTGAGGCTCTACAATGAAAACTAAAGGCCTAAAACATTTTAGGTTTTTACAGGGAGATGGACATTTCAACCAAGATAGAAAATTATCAGAGTTTTTCACTTACCCCTCTTCTAAAAGAAAAAAAAAATCCTCTGGTGGTTTAGTGATACTTGATGTTTATCCATTTTAGCAAATGCTTCACTGATTCCCCCCAAAAAATGAGTCCTCCAGCTGCAGCTGATGCAGAACCTGCTGCTGGTGTTCTCACCAGAATGATGGAGCACATCACCCAGCTCTACAGTCCTTCCACTGAGAGAACAGACCTTAAACTACTGCTGGTAGTTTATAAATCACTGACTCAAAGACTCAACCTTCCAGACATCCCAGGTCTCTACTTTGCATCCCCAGTCAGAATTAAACCCACAAGGAGGATTCAGGTTTTATGCTCCATTAATCTGGAACAAACTTCCAGAAAAGTGAGAAAATGCTGAAACCCTGAGTTACGTCAACATGAGGCTAGAAACCATTTCCTTAAAGAAGCCTTTGATTAATAACTGGAACATAGATTCAATTTTAGTCTTTATTACAGTCTTTTATGGTGATACATTTTGATGATGACATTTGAGAAAATGTTAGTTTCTTGTTTGCTGGTTTATATTTTCATGTAAAGAATTACTGAAATGGGCTTTATTATGCTACAGGTAACATGAACTCTTCACAATGTCTCAGTACAAAGGTCAAAACAGGGTTGTGTTTTTGACAAAGATTAAAACTCAAAAGCTATCCCACAAACAAACTAAAAAAAACTCAAAAATGTGCAAGTTTTCCATGGCAAGGCGCCGTAACCTTTTTTACTTAGTAAGAAATGTTTTACACAATATTCTGTTGTTTATGTTCTGAATTTAAACATCTCATTTAATTCAGTGTATTTATATTCGGTTGTTTCACATCACTAAGACCGGTCTGATGTAGATGTGATACTGTAATGCCTTCTTGTTGAAAGACATTAAAAAACTTAACAAACTGCTAATTTGAAAAGTGATGATGTTTGTAATCATCTAAATTAACAGCACCTGAGCATGTTTAGTTTTAAGAAGCCCTGATGTTTTCCGTCTGTCATGTAACATCATGAGTAAACTTTTGGATGCCTTCCCACAGTAAAGCCTGCAGCGAGACCAGACCTTTTATAGTGGAGTTACAGTCAAGAGTCTTTAAGAAAAACACAGAGACAAAGACACATGCCAAGAGAGGCAGACAAAACAATCAGATGTTCAGATTTGCTGCTGTTGGACATGAATGACCTGGATAAGCTTCTGCTTTGATGGGCTTATCAGCACGATCCATTGGTTCAGATATGCAGACAGGTTGGACTGGATGGAGTCAGAACATTTACGCAATGTTTGACTCAAATCACATTTTCATGTTTTCGTAAGGGAAACCCTAGAAAACCAGATGCTCAGGTAACAATCAGCCTTCAGCTACATAACAAATGCTTAGACTGAAGGGGTTTACATGTTTGCTGAAAATTTACCCACAAAAGTTTGGCTCAGACCTACTAACAGAAGATAATAAAGTCTTTCCAAGTTATAGGATATTTTCCCTGATGATATTTTCCCTCATCATATCATATTAGATATGATGTGAAGCCACCAGAGGAAACAAAGCAACAGCGTTTTTGTTGTTTTGCATAAATGCATGTTACTTTTTGCATTGTTTTTGTTTTGTGTAACATTTTTTGTGTATTTATTCTTTCTGACAGGCTCTGGGCAGAGAGCACTACAGAAAACCTACAGTAAGTACAAACTGAAGCAAAAGCCTTGTTATCGTGTACATGTTGGATTTCTTGGAGGTGAAGAAAACTTTGAGCGAGTCGTATGATATTTTTATTTGACACTGTCCTGTGTGATCTCCTTCAGATAACACTGATAGAAAGTGGTTGTATAAGCCTGTGTTGACTGCTGTTGCACCTGCGCAGGCAGGCTGTTGACAAGCGAACAATGACAGGTTAAAACCCAGCGTTCACCAGCTGGGCCTCTGCAGCTTTTGCTGCTGTCTTAAAATGACACAAAAGGAAAAGCAATACATCCTGTATGTTTGTTATTAAATTTGATCAATCTTGAACTAGACTGAATGCTGCTCTAGCAGTATAGTTTATAAAAATGGAAAATAGACGATGTTTTATTTTTATCTCAACAGCCGCCAGCCCCTGATGATCTGTCCATTGTGTGTTTCACCAGTGGAACAACAGGTAATATTTTCTATTTTAAAGCAACAGGTTAATTAGCAAAATAAGTAAATACGTACAGCGCCACCAAATTCGATCAGTCCAGTCGATTCCTGATCCTTTACGATGCTTCCTTCTGGATGCTTTTCTGTTTATTTGCAATTTTTAAAACGTTTAGTAAGCTATCTTGTTTTTCTTTTCACAAAATTGCCACTCAGTCAGAGTGGAGAGAAAATATCTGAAAATGAATTAGTTTGATTTAGATCTGGACTTTGACTGGGCCATTCTAGAATTAGAACTAATGAGTTACATTTAACTTTCCTTTGGGATCAATAAAGTATTTTTACATTTTGAATTGAATTTGAACAATATATTTTGGCGTAAACATTTCCTTTCTACTTCACAGTTTGACATACTGTGTGTGAGTGTATCATCCAAAATCCAAATAAAATACACAAAAACATTGGATTTTCTTGAGTCAGAACAGAAATATTCTAAAAAAAAGACTCGGTAATTTGTTAGTAAACTGGGGCGTTTATGTTCCCTGGGACAGAGAGGAGGAAGCTGCTGAGCCGCGCACCAGCTGCCCTTTGTTTCCTACATGTTGACACTTTGCCTCTTACTGAAAAGCTCATGTCACCAACCCTGCAGAACAACAGGCTGTGTGCATAAAGAAATGACGGAAGAGAAAAGCGCTTATTTGTGTGATCACATGCAGTTTATGAAACATTTATGTGGCGACTGTTAAATGAAGTTTTCGTTGTTGGTATCTGGTATCTTAGGTGGGGGTTTCCTGAGCCTCAGGAGGTTTGAGAAACCGGAACACTGACTCAAATATTGACATTTTCCGTGCATTTACTTGGCGGCAGTCCCAGCAACAGAACCCTGAAATAAGGACAAAATAGTAAGATTTAAAGAGAAGAGAATCCCCTGCTTCAGATTGTAACTGTAACACTACATTTACTGTAAATCCAGCTTGTTCACAGCAGCAGAATGAGACAGTAATGACAGCATGATTTGCCCTCCCTTTTTAAATAAAACGTTGACTCTGGATTCGTCCGCCTACATGTTTTATCATGTCAGATGGCGGGAAAATCATGTGAGAAAAAGAGCGCTGCTGCTTTTTAGGGAGGTCTTGGCCCGCAGCAGCACCTCCCGCTCAAACCAACAAAGAGGTCATTTGAGGACCCACTGGTATCAGTTTACAACAGATTTTGACCACCTCTGTTGTAAACGTCGCCATCTACTGGTAACGGCAGAAAACTGCATCTGTCTCAGCCTTAAGTTTTGTTTTCCAGACATCATCCAGCGTTTCTCAGAAATGCTTTCCGGCTGTGTGGCGACATCGGCTCTCTACTTTGCAGGATATTGCAAGTGATTACAGCTACAGAGCACAGCTTTAGGAAACGGGAATCATTTATTTAAAACTCTCTGCTTTCTCGTATGTGAGTCAGGGGATAAACTGTGGGATTACGGAGTTAAGAGCAAATCTTTTTCAAGGGTCAGTAAAAATGTCAGGAAGAAAGTTCGTGGCATTTTCAGACTATTTCCCTGCCAAAACAAATTGAATGTGCCACTTCACTGTGAAGTGAAAAGAAGATAATACATGTTAGTTATATTTCTGTATAAAATCTTAAAAGTGTGGCATACTTTTATTTTCATGCTCCTGAAATAAATTCCCCCAGAAAGATGGAATGAAAAGGAAACAATGAAATGAATGTAGTCAAATGAGCGATGGTCTGCAGGTCCAACCTTTAGCTGGTATCAGTGAAACATGATGGTGGCCCTGGTAAAGCAGGGTCACCAGCTCCAGTCCTCCAGGATGACCATTGTGCAGCTTTTAGATGTGTCTCTGCTCAAACACACCTGGACCAAATAAACTGCTAATTTACAGCCTATTGCAGAGAGGAATGAATGCTGGTGAGGGAATTCAGACATTTGGGAGCAGAGGTGAATCTAAAAGTTGCAGGATGGTGGTCATGGAGGGCTGGAGTTGGTGATCCCTGCACTAAAGCATCTCCAGGTTGTTTCTGGGTTGTTGGTTGAATTCCGATCAATGATGATCTCTGTCCAAAACAAGCTGCATTGATATTATATGATATCTCACCAATCCTTTCTCCTGCCGCAGTAATTCACGCTTCACAACATAAAGTGTCACATTTATTCAGTTTTATTACACTCTGGAGTATCATATCATAAAATTCAACACCTGAAACTGGGCCCAGAAGAACAAAGTCAGTGTTTAGTTCCCACATCTTTGGGCCGACTGTCATCCACCTGAATGGCTCAGAAACGTTTCACCTCCTGTCATTTGTGGCTGGTGCCGCTACGCATTGTGCTGCTAATCAAATATTATAAGTTCAGATTACGGTGAAGAGTTTTCTGACATGGAGTGTGGATAAAACTCAGTGAATGTCTTTGAATGGCTTGTTGTTCTCCATGTGCTTTGTCCCTCAGGAAACCCCAAGGGAGTTATGCTCACCCATGGAAACGTGGTGGCAGATTTTGCAGGATTTCTTAAAGTCACAGATGTGAGTTATTCTCTTTCCTTTCCTTTGGTGTCAGTCATTTCTAATGACTCCAAAATGTATTTGTTAAATGTAGGTGAATCATTTTCTTTTCAAAAACATTTTTTTTGTTTTACTTGAGATTTCTTGGGAAGATAATAGGAAAATCATCTAAGCGCTTCCTTCCTTCCTTCCTTGTGTCCTGCAGACAGTCATTTTTCCAAACCAAGACGATTGCCTCATCTCCTTCCTGCCGCTGGCTCACATGTTTGAGAGACTAATTGAGGTAAATGAGCCGACCCGAGGTGTGTGGGAGCAGGAATGTAATGGTTGTGTGTAGGAGTTTCGGGATGTTAGCGTGGGCGTCGGAAGAATGTTTTTATATAAGGGGGTTGTCAGTAGCTGCAGGAGGGACGAAGAAGCTACACGCCCATTTCCTCCTCCTCAAGTTTCGCTTTCCAGCTTCCAAAATAAAAGGAGTGACCTGTAGTTTGCTCCCACTGGAGGGCAAGTTGCATTATTTTGATGTCTGCAGAAGAGCATACACTCACCACAGTCCAAAAACACGACTGCCTCTCTACAAAGTCCTGAGCTGTAAAGCCTGATGCTGAGTGGCTGAAGGAACCGGCTAGTTTTCAGTTTCAGATTTAGTCAAACTATTGTGGCTTGGAAAAAGGAGAACATTTTCCAATGCTTTCACTGTTTGCAGATTTGTTATACTCATGGTATCCAAAACGTGAACAATGGAAGCCTTTTGTTCTTTAGCACACTTCAGAGGACAACGTGCCTGAAAAACGAATCATATCACGTTTCATATCAGTCCATAATAGTTATTTGTTAATCCAGTTTCCTCTCCAGCTCTTGGTCTCATTGTCTCTCTTAACTTCACACCATCAATTTTATTTTTAAGCAGTTTTGAGAAACATTAAGCTGCAGCTGCGCGGGTTACAGTGTCACACCCAACACGCTTTGCTCGCCCGGCGTGTCTGGTTTACATTCATCGTCTGTGTGGAGGGGCGCTGAGGAACCGGCAGACACATCAGGTGCATCCAACACATCCGACAAATAGTCCGGCAACAGAAAACAACGGCTGGAGCCATTTTGAATGGCCCTCGACGCGCCTCCACGTAGACGCTGAGTATAAACCAGATGTGCGAAACGCGCTTGGTGTGAACACACCATCGTCTGCATTCAAAGTGCAACGCATCGAACTTGAAGCGTCGGGTTTTTGACAGAATCTTTCACCTGTTCACCCGCTCCTCCAGTTTTACCATAAATAACGTGACCATGAACGTGTTGCCATCCCAGCCTTAAGCTTTTTGCAGCTTCCTAACAGGTTTTTGTTGTTGAATTTATTTGCATTTAACTCCATCCACACATAAGCAGGTTTTACATATTTGATAAAAAGTTTGTTTTCACTTGATATAAACATGAGTCAAAGTAACTTGTTCCATGTTTTTGGTGTTTTCTCTACATGCTGTGGGACTTCTGATAGTTTTGTTCTTGTTCATTTTAAATAAAATAAAATTGTTAGGAATAGTTTTCTACAGCTTTTTCCGTCTGAGCTGTGGATTTCTGCTGCTTCTCCAGAGTTTATTGACCTGGTAAATTTGCAGTTGTTTCATCCTCTTTGCATTTTGGATGGTGAATTAAATGGATCTCTGTGGGATATGAAAAGCTGGCTGCATTGTTATTAACTGTTAGAAAAAAAGTAGTTGGTTTAGCAGAGTTGTTTTGAAAAGCTCTGCTGATTACAGTAAGACAGACAGACTTCAAAACAGCAAAACAGGCTTTAAGAGCCATCTGAGGCTGCTTGCCAGCCCACATTTCTGAATTTGCATACGGACCGTGTTTGTTGCATCACATCTCAGTAGCCAGGTGCACACCCAGGCACGAACCATTTACAGTAACAGCTTAAAACCGTGTTGCATTACCTTTCATGTTATCCATTTTTAATTTTGTCTGGAGATTAAGGGAATTTGTTTTTATCCTGTATCAATCCAAGATGCCATTTTTGTTAGAAATATAAAGGTGTCTGTGTATTTATGATTATGTCAATTTGTGCAGCATGTGGCTGAGGTTAGTTTGCAGGCAGGCTTGGCTGCACAGGGGTGTTGTCAGAGGCGTGAGACCCAGACACAGGAAACCACCTAACTTCCCCAGAGATCTGTATTTCGGGTCACACAATTAAGCAACTTCAGCAATGTCGCGCAAACATGCAGCGTTGCGCAGTTCTATGCCCTCAGACGTCCTCAGAAGCCGGATGAAAGCCTCTTTATTATTATCATATGACAGAAACCAAAGTTTAAATTGTTAATAAATATAACAAGTATTCAAATTAAACCTGCATTCCTGCGTGTGAGGGGTTAGCTTTGTGTGCACGAAGTTGCAAATTAAAAGCATCAGCTTGAAATGTGCTCAGCTGTTACTGACTGACTTCCAACGCTGCTAATTTGAGTTGCTGCCTGTCAGAGTTCGTTTTCCATGCTATTTTAAAGCGGCTTATGCAACATGACAGTATTGTTGAGTTGTTGCAAAGAAACATGTGTTATTTCATGTTCAACCAAACAAAGGGAAAATCCCTGGTGTTTGGTTGGCTGATGGCAGGTTGATGGTTCTTAAAGGTTACAACAACAATGACAAACACACCTGAATTAAAGGGGTGGGCAGAGTGCTGTTTTATAGCACAGTCAAATAACTGCTGCTTTCAGTGGTTGTAAAAATACCATATATACTGGACTGAGAAGTAGTTCTTATGATGAGACAGGCGACCACCTGGCGTTTTGCTAATTGCTGCTGCCGCTAGTCTTGAGGAGCCGAGTGGGGCAAGGCGCAGTGGACTGAGTGTTAGGCTGGAGGCACTTTTTGGGAACGAGCATTTAGAAAACCCTGAATGGTTGCAACAAGAGACTCAGTGATTCGTCAAACATGCATGACAGAATCACAGCGACTCTCCAGGTTTGGTTTTGAGGAGGGAATAACATAATAACATGACATAAAGCTAAAAAAAAAAACTTGATTTACATCATAAAAAGTGGGCTCTGAGAACTAGGGCTCTTGGGTTTCAGTAAAAAATACTCAGAAAAATTCCAAGTGTTCAAAAGTTCCTCACTGTGACTTAGATTTACAATAATAATTACATTAACGCAGCAGCGTCCCTTACCCACATAAAGTGATAACACAACTGGAACGTCATGTTTAGCTTCCTCTTTTGACAAAATGCCATGAAACTTGTGAGTGTGGTAATCAAAGCCATGACATTTGCAACGACTGTGATGACAGTAGCACAAACTGGCACTGTGTGAATGTCCAAGCAGGTTTACCAGAAGGGAGGCTCTCGCATTACAGACAATAAATAAAAGCTTCAAAGTATTTTAGTGTTATATTATGTGATATAACAAATGCAAAGAAGCAGATTGTTCTTTACTGCTAAATGAAATGCCAATTTTTTTCAGAAGTGACTTAAATAGTGTGAATACTTTTAGTTACATTTATTTGATCTTCTTTTTCTGTGATATTTGTTTGACACTTCTTGCATTATAGGACTGGACGAACAGACACCTGAACTTTAGGATAACAGTTTGTTTTGTCCGCCGGTGCAGAACGTGGTCTACTGCCACGGCGGCCGGATCGGCTTCTACCAGGGAGACATCCGGCTTCTGCCCGACGACATGAAGGTCCTGCGGCCGACCATTTTCCCCGTGGTGCCTCGGCTGCTCAACCGCATGTACGACAAGGTGATGTGAACAAACACAGAAAGGCTTTTTTAAACCGTGGTGCAAACAAATAAACTCACACAGTTCTATGCAAATCTTTTCTTTTCCAATTCTGTCGCCTTGTTTATCCGTCAAGTTTAAGTTGGAAAAAATATAAGTAGCTAACCTGGGATCCACGGTATAGACGGTCGTTTTTGACTAATTTCTATTTTATCTTTATATATTTCTCAATAGGAGCCATTAATATTGCCTTATGTGGTCTCAGTTTTTAAGCACAACCTGAACTTTGTGAATTTTCACTTATTTTTTCCTTTTTTACTGTGATTGCATATTGAGTCACATAAAAACATCCAAGTTGGAAAAAACTTTATTTTTTCATTGTGAAACCTACAAACATTCACACAAATGTTTTTTGTAGTTTAGAATGACAATGTGAATTTCTTAAACTGATGTAAAATTTCATGTTAATAAAATTATTAGCATGAAAATGAAGGCAGCTTGTTTGCTGTGAGGACATCACCAATCAGACATGTTAGAAATGTCCATGGAGTCCTAAGGGTTAAAAACCTAAATGTAAACCAGGAGGGATGGAGAAAAGCCTAAAAGCTTGTACCTGTCATAGTGTGTGGTTTTAAAGTAAATCTAAATGCAGCAGGTGGAAAAATTAAGAGAAAAAAGCTATGAGGAACACAGAGAACCAGAGCAGAGCAACAAAACAGGAATCCAGAAGAGAAGATGGCAGGAAGCAACAGGAGGAACCGATGAGAAGTGAGAGGAGAACTGGGACAGTGAATGCTGGAATAATGGGGGGAGAGAAAGTGGCACATGGGGCTAACAAATGAATCTAACACTAATGAATGACTAGACATGAGGAACATAGTAAAACTAAAGGAACTTTAAATAACCAGACGATAGAAAGAAACTCAATTAACTAGAACCTCTGGAAAGGACTAAAGCAGAACAGAAATATGGCTGATCTAATCAAAGAACGAGATGAAGGATCAGAGAATAATAATGAAACTAGAATCAATAAATCATAACAGGGTCTGTCCTTAGTAACTCTGTTGGTGCTGTTTGAACCAGTGGAAAAACAGACAGCCAGGCTACGCCCCGCTGAACAACATGTCTTTTATTTTCAGATTTTTAGCCAGGCAAACACCCCGGTGAAGCGCTGGCTGCTCAACTTTGCTGCCAAGAGAAAAGGGGCCGAAGTCAGCAGAGGCGTCATTCGCAGTGACAGCATCTGGGACAAAATCTTCTTCAGTAAGATTCAGGTAAATCACCTGATTGGGACGAGATGGAATCAGACATTCCCAGTTACTCTCACCCCAAATATAGTTTGATTCCCCTAAACACAATGCAGAAGCTCCGTCTCAATCCCAGCATGTGGCTAATCTCGTCCAGAGAGTAAGAATGAAACTAGCATAAAGTCTCAGACTCTTTACGGCTCTGCAGCCCACAAGCCTGACCCACAAACAGTCCCTGAAGTTGTTTCAGTTTAAGAGTGGCATCCAGGCATGTTTGAACTGTGCCCTCCATAGTTACTGTCTGGGAAAGTTGATTCAGAAACTGGAATTAATCTTCTATCGCAGCATAGATTCTTGGAAAATTTTCTGAAAAGCTCCTGTTTTCTGTATAACAAAAGTGCCTCAATTAGTGACTCAATTTTACTTTCTAAAGTTAATCAGATTGTTGATAAACTTTTAATTAGTTATTGAGGACTTTCAGTTTTCCATCAGCACCATAAAACATTCAAATTCAAAGATACTTTTTTTGTCAACAAAAAACATAGGATTGGAGATCAAATAGTGCTGTCATAGCCAAATTTAAGACCTGTTATTGACATATTTCCAGAAACAAACGAGTTAAACGTTGTTGTAACTCATTCATTCAAATTCTCCAAAGAGTTACTGTAGATTTGCTGCTGTAGCAGTCTGTACTACAGTGAATTTGAAGAAGCCTCTGACTGAAGACACTTTGGCAGTGGCAGCATCATGCTGTGGGATGCTTGGTCAGGGTTGAAGCAAACAAAGGCAGATGGAGCTAAATACAGTCCAATCATTGAACCGGCGGTGACATGAGAACCTGCTCATGTCACAGGCCCTTTTAAAAATGGGAAAGACATGAGAACATGCCAATCGAATTAGGCAGATCTTCTAGAAATGACTAGCATGGAGGGCACCGATGTTTTTTTAAATAGTTCGGTTTTTGTAGCTAGTATCCAAAATGTTTGTCTTATTTCGAGTGTATTTGCGGTAAAATCTAGATAAAAATACTGGTTTGGACTTTGTGTGTTTGCAGTTGAAGCTTGGCTAAAATTCCTGCGTCTTGTTAATATTCTCCATTTCGGTGCAGGCCAGCCTGGGAGGACGGCTCAGGATGATTATAACCGGAGCGGCTCCTACCTCACCCAGCGTCCTGAGTTTCCTCAGAGCTGCTCTGGGTTGCCAGGTCAGACACACCCTCACATGCCAGGCATATTTACATTAACTGAACCAGTCCAGCATAAAGACTGTGGAGGACCTGGAGGTGCAGAAAGTTGGTCACATTTATCAGAAGGAAGAAGAAGTGCTCAGTCTGGGTTCTGCAACACAAACTGACCCAGCCTGGGAGGTCCACAGACTGTAGCTCAACAGGAAGACGGTTCCCACTTCCCTGTTCTCAGCATTTCCCATGTTCCTGTGCAGGTGTATGAGGCATATGGACAAACAGAGTGCACAGCTGGCTGTACCTACACCACACCTGGAGACTGGACCTCAGGTGAGGCCTCATCTCCCATCTCAAACAGTGAGCTGTTTCCTCCAACCAGAGGTCAAAGGGTGATGACAGTGAGTGAATGTAGGTGAAGGTCATTGCATGAACTCTCTGTGAGCTGCTTTGATTTCCACTGAACTGCCAGGGCGTCACTGTGGCGTAACATCTCAGACACTCCAGCTGTGTCTCCTCGTCTCCAAGTGGATGATTTACGGACGGGAATAAATGAGGGGGAGTGAGTTTGGGAGAGCGAGGAGGTCTTTATCCGTTGCTCTGAAGAGAGGAAAGAGGGAGAGGCCTGAGGGATCCGGTGCAGATGAAAGAGCTGTTCAGCCTGCTCGCCCAGGTGCTTTCCCACAGCCAGGTGCAGAGACAAGAAGCGGCTGTGATTCCATTAAGCTCTATTGCTGAACACAAATGATCTCCGTCATGTTAACACAGATAACTGCTTTGGAGCTGCATGTACAACTAAAACCTGCCAACGTTTCTTCCATTGATTTGAGATCCCATCCTGTGGTCAATGCATTGGCCTTATTGCACTTGATGAGACATTTTAATATTTCTGAGCTGGAAAAGAAAAATTGAGTTTGTCATTAATTTTCAATTTCTCAGTTAGGATTTTAAAACTCGTAGAAGTTTTGTGTTGGTGAAATATAAATAAACTGTGTGACAGTGAGGCTCAGACAATCCAGAGTATCTGTAAGGATGTTGTTATAAGAACATCCAACTTATATATTTATCTAATAACTCGTCAGACGACTTCGTTTGGGAGGAAAGATGGAAACATCATTTTATTGCTGCAACAGGTTGTCTGAACAATTAAACATTTTATACAAGTAGCTCCTTTGAAGTATAATTTAATTAAAGGTTTCTGCAGAGTCATGCCATGAAAGGGATTATATAACTTTTACAATGTCTGAGCTTCACTGCACAAACCAATCATAAAGGCAGTGTAACATCGCCCCCTGCTGTTCAGTTTTCAAATAGATTTTTTTAATCCATGGAAAATAGTAGACAGAAATAATTTGCTAAAACTCTTAAAAATTCCCCTCCCATTGTTTTCTTCATCTGATTTCTAGGCCATGTTGGCGCTCCGCTGCCGTGTAACCTCATTAAACTGGTGGACGTTCCTGAAAAGAACTACTTTGCATCTAAAGAAGAGGGAGAAGTAAGCAAAGGATTTTTTTCCTGCCATAATAACATAACAAAGTGCTTATTTCAATCATGGTTTGTTTAAATTTTAAGTTGAATAAGTTTCCCACCTGAACTCTCTCAGGTCTGCGTGAAGGGGCCGAACGTGTTCAAAGGCTACCTCAAAGACCCAGAGAGAACGGCCGAGACGCTGGACGCAGACGGTTGGCTCCACACCGGAGACATTGGCAAATGGTTACCTGTACGAAGCTACACCGCGCTGTGCAGCTGTATCACACAGAGACCATCCCAAAGGTGTTGAGCTTCTGTTCGCTTTGTCGTCTGGTTTAGAACGGCACCCTGAAGATCATCGACAGGAAAAAACACATCTTCAAGCTGGCGCAGGGCGAGTACATCTCCCCGGAGAAGATCGAGAACATCTACATCAGGAGCGAACCGGTGGCGCAGCTCTACGTACACGGTGACAGTCTGCAGGTACGATGCCAAACCTGTCCAATGCACAGAGTTTCATTTGGCTGTGTTTTTTTAATCTCTTGGATTGATGCTGTGGCTGCTTCTTCCAGTCCTGCTTGGTGGGAATCGTGGTTCCCGACCCCGAAGTGATGCCTGAGTGGGCCAAGAAGAAAGGCATTCTGGGAACTTACAAGGACCTTTGTAAAAACACGGTAGGTAAAACTTCATTCTAAATGATTCCACAACTAATCTAAATTTAACACTTATATATTCTGTTAACAGGAATTGAAGAAGGCTATCCTGGAAGATTTGGTCAGTTTGGGCAAAGCTAACGGCCTCCTGTCGTTTGAGCAGGTAAAACATTTCCACACGTTGCCAATAACCAAATTAACTCCACAATTATTTGAAACCTGCAAAGATTTTTCTCTGCAAAAAGCAAAAAGACAGATTAAACTTTGCAAATGCAATTACAGGACAAAAACTCATGACTGTTTTCTCTGGATGGTAGACTGAAAATTTAAGTATCACGATGTTGATATTGGACCTGGCTGTTTTTCTTGGTCTGCACTATCTCGGCCCATGTTGCTGTCAGACTGGGTCCAGTGACACTGGTATTCCACCAGGTCCCAGCAGACTTGCTTCTTGGTTAACAGATTCCATTTTTCTGAGGGAAAACGTTTGAGTCAGAGGGTTTGAATCTCAAACGGCTCGTTGTTTCCATTCTCCAAAGGTGAAGAACATCTACATCCACGATGAGATGTTCTCCATCGAGAACGGCCTCCTGACCCCGACGCTAAAGGCCAAGCGACCCGAGCTGAAGGAGTTCTTCAAGAAGAAGATCGACAGCCTCTACAGCAGCATCTCCATGTGAAGGCCACCATGAGCACGTTTTCCTTTGAGCATCCTGACACAAAGATCTGTTTCTACCTGCAGTGGGACAATACTGCATCTCATGAGCCAGAACATGCTTTGGGAAAGTTAAACAAAACTGTCCCAAATGTGGAAGATTTAAAATGGCTGTTCAGAACAACCTAAAAAAAGAAAAAAGGGAAGATGGTGCACATTGTCATATTTATTTCTCATATTTATGCATCTACTGTATGAGTAAATTCAGCTACATGCTCCAGCAGTTGTTGTTTAACTTTAATTCTGGGATAATTGGTCGTAGTTTCCCTGGTGGCATGAATCTGCCACATCAAAAACCAATCAAAACGAAAGCAGCAAGTCAGTGTTTAACACTGGACTGTCCACTAGAGGGAAGCATCGGACATCATATTCAATCTGAAACAGTAAATGCAACAGAAATATTTATGACAATGTGTGTTTTTACATATGTTTCATGCTGTCTTTTGTTATATTGGCTTTAAATTAGGCACATTAAACTTACCAACACTGCTACCTGCTATTGATCCAAACAAATCACTGCTAGGATCCCAGAAGCAGAAAAAACTCCTGATCATCATTTCCTGTCACTCTGCTCCCCCCTTCAGCTTCAATCAGCCAGACAAACAGCAAGTGTGTGACCACAAGTTTGACGTAATTGTGTGTAGAGTAGCTGCAAGAGATTTCTAAAAGTGGGAAACAGGACTAATGTAAATCCACCTTTCTGCAAACCTCTGCACTGCTTGGTGCGGTGCATTTACCCAAATGAAAATCTGTTTTTAACTCATTCATTGCAGGGAGAGTCATCACTACACGACTGTGGCCAGACATTCAGCATGCATGCACTTTGTTCAATGTAAGCAACTGGCCCAGATGAAGCTGCCGTCTCAGCTGGTGCAGTCGCTGCTTTATTTTCCATTCTTTTCTGCACAAAGAATAGGTCTGGTAAAAACAAACAAAAAAATCAATGAATGAATGAATGAATGCAAAACCAGGGATTAGGGCAAAGCATGCAGTTTGCCATGCAATGCTGAGACCATTTGGCTTTCAACGCAAACGGTTTTAACATGAGGCAGGGTTAGGAAACTCCGCTCAGAGCGATGGAGGGTTAACAGAACAAACAACTTTTAAACATACGGTACATCTGTTTTGTTTGAAGGGTTTACAAATAGTAGTAATGCATTCGCTTTTAAAATTGATTATCGTCCCAAAGCATAAACAATGTGGATGTACATAAATGAGGACAGGTAGATGTAAGCATATTTATTAAAATCAACCGTTTTGAATGACGTTTTGTTTTTGTTCTCTCTTTTTTGCGTGTTGTAGGAAAAATTGTACTTAATTTATTTATGTATTCTGATGTACAATGCAATCGGCACCATATCCTTGTAATGATTCATCGCTGCAGAGGGATCAGGGAGGGAGGGGAGCAGGGCAGTGAAATTAAAGACATTCTGGAATGATTTTAAATGAGTCTGTTGTTTTTCTCTGCTATAAACAGTTTGCATTTTGTCTGTCAGAAACACAATCCAAGCATCATTTAGTATAATGTTATGTGGAAAGTTTGGCAATTTGATGATCAAAATGAAATTAATTCATATAAATTACATTGAGGCAAAAGAAACATTTTTCCATGTACAACTTATGAAACGTAAAACCTGAACTTCTAGTTAAAACAAGCTTGTTCTTCATCCAGTGAAGTTACTCGCATTGAGTATCCTGAAATTTTACTCAAGTAAGAGAAGTGATACTTTGTGATACTCAAGAAAAAGTAAAAAGAAAGGTGCAGTAAAAATATTTATGAAGGTACATTTCCCCCAAAAGTTACTCAAGTAAATGGAACTAGTTACTACCCAACTCAGGTACAGTTCATTTGATTACTTCTAACAAATTAAGTTGGATCAATAACAATAAAAATAAACAAAATGTTCTTTTTTATGCTAATCCTGACCCAGACTCATCAGACCTGTAGATGTGTTTCCTTTAGGTTCTTGTTACGGTTATTTTGGTGTTAATAAATGACATTGGACACCTGGCAGGTGTTGCAATCAGTTCATCCGTCCATCCATTTCCTAAGAGCCTGGTCCCTTAGTGGGTCTGGAGGTTCTGGTGGGTCACCTGGACAGGAACTCTGCAGGTCGCCAGTCTGCCGCAGGGCAGCAATCAGTTCATCTGATGTTTAATGATTTACTTACCAACACATTTAATTGCCCTCTGGGATTAAATCCCCTATTTTTATGGAGTTGGATTTTATATTTCATACTATTTTTTATTTATTAAACAGCCTCAAACTATTCACAATTCAGAACCGAACCTCGAACAGGAAAACACGTCAGCAGTCAGCAGCTAATGACCCGGCAGGTGTGCATGGTTGCTAGGCAACGCCCGGACCCTGGCGGTTAACAAGAACTATTTAACCCGCGATTATTGCAAACGTTAAAATCTGAGAATATGTTTAGAAGCAAATGGAGCAACTCAAGCGCAAAGTTAAAGCCCGTCGTGACAGTGGGATTCCCCACAAAGGAGGAACACCTGTAAGGCTGGCGACCTGGAGGCCAGAGAGTAAGAAACTGATAAAAACCGAACACAGGCGAACCGAACTTTGACCCTCAGCGCTGTTTACCTCTCAGCGCTGTTTACCTCAGTAAAGTTTATTTATTGTTTTACTGCTTTTTGGGAAGATAATCAGCTGTAGATAATGTTATTATCTAAATTTAATTAGTATGTCTGAACACTACGGAATAAGATTAGGGACATTAAGAACATTCTGACTTTAATATCAGAATTCTGACTTTTTTCTGAGAATTTTTATTTTAATTTGAGAATTTTTTCCCCTCAGAATTCAGATTTTTATGTGAAAATTTTGACTTTTTTTATTAGAATTCTGACTTTTTATCAGATTAACTGAATTTATTTTGTCTGGATTCTTAATCTCTGGATTCAGAATTTTCAGTTCCAAAAATTATGTAAATTCTAATGTTGGTTTCCCAAATCATTTAGGTTTCAAGATCTAGACTTATGTAAATGCCACAAAAAAACAACAAAACAATTTGGGTTCTAAAACAAACCCAAAAATAGGATAAAATGTTCCTTCTTTATGTTTGCAGTCTGAGAAGTCGTTTATTGTTTTTTTTTTTATTGTTTTTTAACTCGATCAATGTTTCACCCGTCTTCATTTGATTTTTGAGCTACAGATGGTCAAAATGTAATCCAGAGTCCTTAAACGCAGTCATAAAGCTCACTTTAGTGTTGTCAGAGTTTGATACTTTGTTCTAAATGTTCAGGATATAAGAAACTTCTGACCGGCAAATGCTACGAGCCATTACCAGAAAGGATAGAGGAAGAAGAAATAAGCGAATCCAAAGGCAAACCAGTGAGCCCTGTAAGGGTAACTCTTTTATTTATGTTTTTAACTAAACCTTCAAATTAGTTTTAATGATCCACATTTAATATATATTTGACTGTTTTAAATCGACCGCTGCTTCTCAAGCCTGGTTCATTTTGCTTTGCATTCCCAGGTTGGTGCATCTGTGCCGTTTACTAAAACCAGACAAAGACAACCTGCTCCATGTGTTGCATCAGCTGCTAAAGCGTCTGGCCAACAGAACGCATCAGGAGCTGCTTCCCCAACAGTAACGGTCCAACTCATCCCTGAGGCCCTGCGATGTGGCGGGACTCCAGAGAGTGGGACGTCTTATGCCATGGAAGCAGAGCCCACTTTAGACTCAGAGGACGATGACTATGATGACGATGACGATGCTGATGCTTCAACAACCATTAGCAACTCATCGTCCCCAGAAATCTTCAGAAAGGAAATGTGTGGTATGTTCATGAATCCAATGTTTGTGGTTTGGTGAATGAATGAATATTTGAACATGTTGGTCACCAAACCTCAGTATGTTATTGGACAAACCGACACAAAGTAGAGCAAGTGATGCGAAAGGAAAGTGATCTACTGTTTCCACTTTTTTGTTTTGATTCAGAAATAGTCTGTAAAGTGTGTAGTGGGTTTGTATTGACCCCAAGTAAAATCCAGATAAAAATCCAAACAAAAGTTAGATAAAGAACATAAATGAACCAACAGATGAAGACAGATTTTGGATAAGCTTGAACTTTAGATGCGACTTTGGGTTTAAAACTGGGATTTTTCACTTACTTCAAATGGAAAATGGAAGATGGAGCACAAAGTATTACATCTGTTAATAATAGGGACCAAAACCATTCTGAGACTTTAGCTAACCTGCCATCTTTGGCTCAAATGTTTAATAAACCTGTCAAAATGAAGCAAGAGTGAGCCATGCTCTTTTCTTGTTGCTAAGACACAAAAAAATGCAAAAGAAGATCAAAAATTTAGTAAATGATTTGCTTTTTTTTCTAATCAGGCTGTTTTTGTTATAAATCTGTAATTTACACTATTTTGCTTACTTCATTAAAATATTGTGTGTTTATTGTTTATTTAGCAAGTAAAAATGAAAAAAGCTTTTTGCTATTAAAAATAGGCCTGAATTCAAATGCACATCAAACCTTTCAGATTTTTATCCTTAAAAAAGGAAAAACATTTATGCTTTCATTTAACAAGTATCTGCTACTTAATAGGCTGAATTTTAAAATAAATACAGTTCAATACTTTCACAAGGTAAAGTATCCATCATGATGAAGCTTCTTCTTCTTTTCTTGTCAAAACAGGAGACATGATGACTTTTCCCAGTAAAGATGAGCTGCTGGGTTTTCATCTGCAAGTGAAAAATTCCACCCTGTTGGAAGACAGCCATGCGGAGAATATTCACTCTCACCATCCACCCAACCTGTCTACCATCATCGGTGATTCTAGAAAGACGCGTGTTGACACTTTTCCAACAACACAGAAAGCTTTGGTCACATTCTGAAAGCAGAAATGAAGCTGGCATTTGCACTGAAACAAAAATAATTTGCAGCTTTGTCTTTGCAGATGCTTCTCTGAGTTTAGCTGAGGAAAAGTGTGAGACCAGGTAAATGTTGATGTTTATTTCCGAACTAGAAGGTTAATAATTGATCTTTACCTGGCCAATACTGATTAATGGTTTTCTGTAATAATTGAGATTATTTATAATTATGTGAGGTAGTAATTTTGAATCCAGCAGAAAATGGGTGGAGTATATAAAATATTATTCCAGTTTATGCCATAAATCAAAAATTCTACCAAAAAGCAAATTAATCACAGTACAGTCTGATTTTAAATTAATTTATAGACCAACTATAGTAAAAATTCTTAGTTTCAATACATTTAGTAGTTATTTTAAATCCTCAAATTATTATTTTTATTTGATCTGCCTGTAAGACTGAAAAAATGTCCAATAACAACCTAATGTGTTTTTCCTTTCTTTGTGGATCTCTTTAGAAAAGTCTCATGAACACTTAAACCGAACTGTGATCATGTGGAGGATTAACAATTGTTTAATCTTTTATTTCTATCAAGCTACCACAAAACTCCTGAAGATGAAGGAAAAATGAACATAAGAGCAAGTAAGTCAGGTAATATACCAACTTTAACAAGACGTACTTTTATCTAAGAGTACATTTTAATTTTCTTTTTTTAATTTGCAGATCAAGCCTTTAAGAAGGAAACCTCTCCAAAAGTAAGTCTCACTTCTTTTTTTCTACCCATTTAAAATGAATATTCATAGTCATGTTCAAATATAAATCCACTCCAGCTCTCAGAGAGGAAGCCAGTTACCTTTAGGAAGAAAGTTAGGTTCAAAAGCCTTGATGCATCTGAGGTTCAAAATGAGAAAGAAATCAAATTCCCTGCAACGAGTGCAAAAAACAGCAGCAGTTCCTCACGACCTCTGGAGAAAATAAGCCCTCATCCCATGACATCCAGAAGAAGTGTGGCCATCTTTAAAGATCAACCATTAATGCTGGCTGTAAAACGGCCTGGAAGAACATGCACAGAAAAAACATTGTTCTTTCAGTTTGTGAGTGATGATGAAAGAAGAGCCTTTTTTCACAAAATGAAAGAAAGATCTGTCAAACTTAGAAGTGTTGTTTTCTTTCCTTTCAAATCAGGTATGCAAACCAAGAGTTAAACTACAACACAGTATGAGATACTTAAATGTAACTGAGCAGTGAAGGATAAGGAGTTGAATCGATGTTGTGCAAAACTAGATTCGAGCTTCAGTGTGTAATATTTAAAGGGAATTGGTAGCAGTTTCAAACTTATTTTTGTACTTGAACATGATCTAAGTAACAGTTTGACTTTCTTTAAATGGTTTTCTTTGTATCATATCTTATTTTAATTTAACACTGTATCTTTACTAATCACTTTATGTTTTTTCCCCGAGTTTCTGGTAATAATTGAAAACGGTGTCTCAAATGCTGTATTTTGATTTTATCTGCTGATTTAAATGTTTTGCTGATAATCGTAACTTTTTACATTTTTGCTAAGATGCATTTAAAATGTACTTGCCAAAAATGGCCACTAGATGGCAGATGTGTGTTTAAAAACCCTTGATAAATATACATGTAACAATAACTTTTTTGTGTTTAAAAAACTCTATATGTATTTGTTGTGTTCTGTGTTTCTCTCTGTTTATATGTGTACTTTTGATGCTTTGCGTTTTCCATAAATTTAGTCCAACTTAAAAAATAATAAAAAATGACATGTGTAACATACGAATTTCTGATTTTCGTTATATATGTCTCTTGAGTGTCAGTTTGAAGATTTTACTGATTTAGGAGTTTGCATAAATAAAGCTTTTACGATAGAAGGTGAAATAGTTTGTTTTTCATACATGTATTTGCTTACTTATCATATTTCAATATGCACGTATTTAATGGATGACTGCTCGTGTGTCACCACTTAGTTAAAAGCCGAATTTAAATTATTTCTGCGAATACATTTCACGCCACCACGATTCCCGACAAAACATCAACACAGTGAACACACTTACCACGTGGTTACTTCACCAAAAATACCAGCCAATCACGTAAATCCGTCTCAATAGCCGCGTACGAGCCTGGCCAATCAAAATGAAGTAGCAGGTTACCAAGCAGCCCCTGTGACTAATGCCCGTCATATGACTCTGACACCCATGGAGATCGTTACAAGGAACGAGATTCGCTTCTGGATGTGAAAACAAAAGAAAGCGTGTACCGAATTTATTTTTGGTACAAAATGCCTCCGACCCTTTTTCAGAAACTTTTTAACAAGAGAAATGCGCTGTCGTCGCCGCCACCGAGATGTAGCAAGGAGGACCCAGCTTTCAGGTACCTTTTGTGTGTGTGTGTCAATGTTTGTATGCAACGTTGGCTACGCTAACGTTAATTCTGACATTGGCTTTGTTGTACTGCTGTCTAACACTTTTCAGGAGATACTTATTTTAAATTAAGAGCAGAATGTACGCAAACAGCCTGTATAATTTTGCTATTTCAACTTGACTGAGGCAAACTCCACGGAGACGTGAGAGACGTGTTGTGCCTGCTGGTCCTGCTAGCTAACACGCTAATGCTAGCGCGCAGCGAGGCTGCTGCACGCGCTGTGATGGTTTCCTCATCCCTTAGCAACCACTTTTCACTGAGCCGTTCCTGTCCCTCTGCCATTTATCACAGTCTACCGAGAAATATCAACATTTAAAGTTTAATCTTAGCATCTTATTGTGTTAGGAGTTCCAGAAGCAGCGTCCTCCTCTTTGTTACCGTGTTTCCTTAATGAGTTATCCCCCACTCCTTTGTTTTTGGCTACAGCTTTTAGAGGTCCATTACTGTGATGAGAAATCATGCATGTACGTCTCAACAGCTGCTTGGTTTGAGTTCTTATGGGGCAAAGTAGCAGTGGTTTCTCTTGGTTTTGTTCTCCCTGTGGTGCGGTCTGTCAGCGGAGGACACTGTGTGCTGTGGTAGCGGTGGAGAGCATGTGATTGCTTCAGTTGGCCTCTTTAGATCAATTCCAGATTTTGCCTTTGTCTCCTCAGCGTTTATATCGTTAATATATGATTGCAAAAATATTTTCCAATAATCTCTCAGGGCTATTTATATTTAATTTCTGAGCTTGCATCCATATGTCTGCAAACCACCTGGTTTTAAACTCGGTTCTGTCAATAAGCTATTTTTTATCCTACAGATTTATAGTGTTGTGGTTTTTTTGTCACACAAATATTACTAATGTTGAAAAAGTTATGCTAGCCAACTTGCATTTGTGAGAAAGTAACTGCCCTCCTATTACACCAAAACACATTTTTTTGAAGCTGATTTTGGCCACACCTGAAAAATTATAAATAACTTGAATTTGTCTGACATGAAGTATCCAAATCTTAAGAAATTCTGACAAACCATTATAAAACCAGTACTTAGAAATGAAGTAAACAAAATGATGTACTTGGCATTCATACAAGATCTAATGGTGATAATTCAACTGTAAGAATGGCAAAAATCCATCCATGAGAGCTTTGAGGCATATAACCCCCAAAAATAACATTTATTTAAATGTGATTTTAGCCACATTTCTGTGGCTAATTTCTGCTTCTGGATCTGGATGATGTGTGTTGTAGTCAAACTCCAAACCTAAATCTCATTGAGATGCATTAGCATGACTGCATTATGGTTTGAGTGACTGAAATTGATCTTCGGTAGTTATCACAAACGCTTGATAGCAGTTGTTTCCTCCAAACGTGGAACAACCAGTTTGTTAGCGTTAGGAGACAATTACATTTTTACACCAGCCCTATGAAAAAATTCTCGATAATCTTTATATTAGCTGAAGTAGAAATAATTTAATGTAGATTTTTGTTCATAAAATCATTAAATTGAATAGAAAAGTCCTCTATTGGGAAATTATTTTGAGTAAAAATAAAAGGAGAATACTCCATTAGAGTACAAACAAATTGTACTTGAAGAAAAACATTTTATGTCTTACTTAAGCAAAAGCAAGAAGTAGCCATCCAAGAAATTACGCAAAAAAGTATTTGGCATGAAACCCACTCAATTACAGAGTAACTGATTAAATGATCAATTATTTAATATTTTTAAAAATACATAAAAGACGGACCAAAAGTGCGAATTTTGGTATTTTAAGGACCAAAATGACAATAATCCAAATAAGTAAAAAAATTAAAAAAATAAAGCAAAAAAAAATTTCAGATCAGTTTCTTTCAATATAAAACTTTAATAAAAACTGTGTGTCTGTGTCTGGTGGGTTTTTTTAGTTAAAACATGTTTGTTTTTCATTCAGTTTGTAGAAAATCCAGAAATTTTACTCAAGTAAGAGTAAAAAAAAAAAATCCTAAAAGTAAATTTTAAAAGTTATTCACGTAAATGTAACTACGAGCCAACTCTGGTTTCTAAGGAATATCAGCGTGAGAACTTTATTAAGGTGATAGAGAAGAGCACTGAGCGACGCGTCAGACCTGGTTGGCATGATACCCGACACTCCCGGGTTGATTTTCCGGCTCCACGCCAGCATGGTGTGTTCTTGTGCACATTCCTGTTCAGGGTCAGGCATGCCACTCAGGGGAAAGTGCTCTTTTTAGTTGTAAATACCTGGTGAGTGAAAGAAACCGCTCCCACTGTGTGTCTGCCGCTGGATAAAACTACTAGCAGACCTCAAAGCTCACCTCCGTGTGGTGCTGCTTGCACTTTGGCCCGAGTCTATGCCTGAGCACGCTCCGTGGCCGTAAAGGTGCCATGGCCTGCAGCAACAATATACATGCTGTGTGTGGGCTACAGGGGGCTGGGAGTCTGGCATCAGTCCTAGAACAAACAGAAAGTCAGCAGGCGTTTCTGTTAACTCCATGGTCAGCTGTGCTCTCCATACCTCTGGCATAGGCTGTCCATTCATCAAGCATGAAGCGGCTCTGGAGGGGGGACATCTGTGAGACGAGATGTTTGAGAGGACACTTTGATAGTCGGACAAAAATAAAGATGCTTCTTAAAGTGGTAAATTAGATCAATTGGAGTATAGATAAAAAATAGATAAGAAATAAGAACAGTTGTTCCTTTAAGACGAGATGACAAATTTTGCCAGACAATAAATTGTCTATGACGTTATTGCAATAAATAATGTTGCTTTGAGAAAATGTTTGAGTAATATAATGGTAATGGCATATTAATGCCAGAATATTCTCAAAGATCAATAAACTTTAAATTCTAATGAACATTTAACACCACAACTGAAAGATATTTAATACCCAAAAAAAAAAAAAAAAAAAAATGAATTATGAAGTCTCTAAAGACATTAGCCTTAAAAATGGCCAGTTGAGACTGAAGACTTTTAACATCCAGTTTCTGGTAGAGAGAGAGAAATGATTATGCTTGCTTTAATTTGTTATGTGATTTTATTGGGGTGATTCTTAAATTAGATTTGTTGGCGTAGAGATAAAAAAAGAATTGATGTTGTAATAATTAGTTTTATAGCATTTCTGGCCTAAGACGTTACAATTAATGATAAATGTGTCTGTGCCCAGAAATGGACTGCAGAAATGAGATGGATTTTAAATAAATAGATATTTCAGTTCAGTATTAAAAATCCCCTCTGACTTAATATCTTAATCCAACTGGGTTTGCAAACCCATTGCACTCTGCAAGTCGTCTCACCCACCAGAAGCACTGTCGCACCGCATCGCTGTGGCTTCCAGAATGCCGCGGCGGGCAGCAGGTTGGATGACCCCACAGGAAAGCCTAAAAAGCCTCTCCTCTTTCCCTGGCCGCAGCACATGACCAGAGACGGCATACTGTACATTACACCAAGAGCCTCTGGCTTATCCTTTCGCCAGCCTCGGCTCTCGCCAGCCTTCGCCAGCCTCCCCTCTCCCCTCTCTGCCCAAGGTCACGTTGGTCGATTTTGGTTGGCTGTGGGAAACCTTCCTCTTTGACTTGATTAGGGAAATGCATCTGCTAATAAACTAGATTTTGCTGTCATATTTAGTTCCATAAGGTGCAGTTTATTAATAACAGGTAATATTCTGATCAGCGCCATCTTGGTAGGCCAGCGAATCCTAAAGTGTAGATGAACCACGACTTCCAGACCAACAAAACAAAAGAAGCTACATAGACACTCTTGACCAATCAAGAGGAATGTAAACAAAATGGCTGCTGTTGGTATGGAAACATGTCGGATGATGGGAACAGTTGCTTCCGATCTCGAGAGCGTATGTACAACATGGAGGAGGTTTTTTAGCTAAGCTAGTTTGGCAGTAAGTACCATATTGCTAATATTTCTGTTAGCAATATGGTTAGGTGGGTAAAGCACTCAAATTGTAATCAAGTAGTGATTGTAATGTACTTGTGAGGTGAGAGCTATTTCTAAGCTTGTGGCTTGCTTGTTGTTGTCATAGCAACCGTCATAAGTTAGTTACAGTCTCTACCAAGATGGCCGTCAGCTACAAAGTTCTTGGAAGTGTGACAACTGTTTTAAATTCTTGTCAGCAGCTGTTTAATTTTGTGGGGTTTTCCTTAAAAATATTGTTCAGTCATAACTCATGCAGAATATTTGAATTTCTATTTATGTTGATTTCATATTTAGAACAGGATGACAAACCTTCAGCTGGCTCTGACTTGTTTATATGTGGAAGTCTTTTTGGTTTTCGATGGTTCAGGAGAAGCTCCGTCTCGGGTTGCTGATTGTCATGGTATCCTTCCTCCACTGCATAGTTTCATAACTGAGAGTGTCATGTGAGGCTTTCATCCATCTCTGGCTGTCATGGTTGTGGAATGATCACATGGCTGCATGTTCAGTCACTGGCACAAAGCTGAGTAGGATGGGATGAGTCATCTGGACCTGTTTAAGAATATGCATCTTAATATCAAAACTCTGCTGGAGGTGAGAAGATAGTTTGTTTCAATCTGCTGTGCATTTGGCTGCCACTTCATCTCATCTACATTTTTAGCAACAGTGAAAACTACCGTCTGCATTTTCATGTGACTTGTTCAAAAGATGTCATTGTCTCTTTTTCTTGTCATGTGAAATGCTATAAGTCACAATACTCTAAGATCTTTGAACTTATTTAGCTGTGCTCGTCTTTCCCTGCGTCTGCTCGAGGTTCTTTAAGACTCAACTGTATAAAATTGACTTGAGTTGTCGAAAACCTGACTTGACCGACGACTGCAGATAAACGGACAAAATGCTGGGAATAAGGAAGAGATAAAAACAGCATTTGAAAATGAGATGAAATTGTGCAAAATGACTTGAAAGTAAAATGTAATTTAGTTTATAACTGTAAACTTTGTAGGCAGTCTGAAAGCACAATGTAAGTTTGTTGTTTTTTCTATTCAAAAGGAAACCTGATAGACAAAAAGTTCAACAGTTTAACTGAAATTAATGTTCTCCATGTTGCTGTCGGGTAATTTCTCACTCTTGATGTAAGATTATAGGAAGTTAATTTCCTTTTCTAACCAAGTAATTAATTGGTTTCTATGACAACTCGCCATAAACTTGCCTTCTTGAGCTTTCTGACTAGTAGCTTTCTGACACCCTATGAACCAATAAGCAGACTTCATAGCCAAGAGAGCAGCACGCAAGACTTCTTTACCTTCTCAAAAACAGATGTAAGCTGTTCAGCTTTTTGCAGGAAGGTGCATGATTCAGACTCATGCGTTTCTTACTAATGAGGGTTCATGATCCAGTTACATAGCTGAGCTGTAGATCTGGTTTCACTTGTCCTGCTCCAGGTAAGTTGATTGAAGTTTTCAAGTTATAGCCCACATGCACAGCTAATAGGATGCCTTCAGTGGTTTTCTCAGGATTTATTGTTAATGTGTAAATTTACAGCCTATTAGGATGGTGCATTCACATGCACAGTTTGGCTTCATGTTGCAGGCCTGCCAAGACTCTAGAAAGACGGCGGCTGTCATCGAGTTCCTATCGACACTATTTTGAGTGGCCATACTCATGTTTCTAAGAACTGCAGGGGACATGATAAAGATATACTTTTACGAAAATCAAACGCCACAAATCACTCATGGCTACACACAGTTGTAGTCGAAACAGATCTAAATTAAATTATTTTTAGAAAGAACAGTAAGCGCAGTCGTTGCTACGTGAGAAGTGTTAAAGGTAGCAAACTTGCCCACTTTCACAATTTCTAAAATAAGAATTTTAACTGCAACTCCACAGTTTCCCCTTTATTCTGTAGAAATGCTGCTTATATTTTGTGGTAAAGGAAGAAGAGGACAATAAACTTTGTGCAGAATGGATGGTATACTTAAGAATTTTATCAGTTAGAAATTTGTTTATTTTTTAGCATTTAGTTTTGGTATGCATGCTCTTTTCTCTCATACACAGTGATGTGTCTGTGTTAAAAGTCAAATGAAATACTTATTACCTAATTAATCTACTTTCCGCTGCCTGATGACTTGGAGGAGCAGGTTTTTCACACCTCACTGCAAATTCAGCATTATGCTTCCCATTAAGATACTTTTTTGTTACTAAAATCTTAATTTCCCAATGTTCAACACTACATTTAGGGGAATTACATTTTGACTCGCTTTCCACCTCTTCGGTTTCCGTCTTTCATCTGATTCTGTGGGAGAAACAGTCAGGAACTCATTATCGGTGCTGATTCAGCTAAATGCTTATTCAGTCATTAAATAAGGAGTATTTATGTTTGTTTTGCAGTTTTGTTTACCACCCAGGTTCCAGATGACGTAAACGATCATACAGAAATTGGCAAATAACTGCAGAGCATAAAGTAACCGACTGCAGTAACTTTTTACCGTTTCAGCTGCAGAGCATCGTCTGGCTGCTGGGAGGCACAGGTCATTGATTTCTCAACATGCTGCTACTCATCCTTGTCTATTTTCAAGGAAGTCCCTGTGGCAGTTTTGGTTGTTTCTGAAGCCTCATTTTCAAACTAAATGCTTGTGTTTTTTCAGTTGCTCTAGCAATTGTTTGGGTGGTGAAAAATCTAACATTCAAACTCATTCAATACGTTTTAGAGAGAATTTACACTTGAGAAACTGGAAGTGCAAGTATTTACACCTTTGCATAAAATAACCAATGGTCTAAATAGTGGTGTGCATGTATGCATTTTAAAGTACCGTATGCTGCATTCTCCTCGGGGAGTTGCTTGTGCTGCCACATGCAGGTTAAACCCATGATGCATCTGGCAGGTTTCCAAAACAAAGGGGCCCAGTTGGTAACTAATTGCAACATCGGTGTGAAGTTGGAGCAAAATGGTTGATGGATTTTCTAGGAAACCTGATACAGTTTGCATGAAATACATGTCAAGTTTTAATGACTCCAGAATGTTGGATGGTTTGTGTTTTAAATTTTACAGTAATCCAAATATTTCTGCCCAGTTTTGTTTCGAGACTTTAGAATTTGACTAATTATGACAATGCTGCTGGACCCAACAGTGTCTTCAGCAGCACTCAACCAGAAGAACGTCACACAACTTGGACTGTAGGGATGTTTATGTAACCGACTCAGAGTGTGTGTGAGACGCATGCAGATGTTCCAGTGGCAATCGAGAGGGAGAGCTGGGGCTCTCTGATGTCAGACTCAAAGCAGTCTAGGAAACTACACTGCTTTGTTGTGACAAAGGGAGGGTATTGTTTGGACAGTAACCATACCGCCGCTCTTATTGATCCTGTTGATGCACCTAAAATTACTCTCCACTTTTCTATCGTTTTACTTACGTATACTGAAATGCATAAAAGCATTACAATACATGTTGCTGCATTTTATGACATGCATCCCTATTTATGTGCTTCAGGTGACGAGAAGAACCTGATTCCTGTCTGGAGATTAGATTAAATGAGCTTTACTGGATGCATATCGGCTGATTTTATAGAGATTTGGTTTGCAGCACACTTCCTTACAAATGGAATCTGAAAAATTATTTAATTTAAAGAAACTTATTTTTATGCAAAACTGAAGATTGCAAATTATTTATCATCAATTATACATTGCCAATGTGTCAAAGGTATAAACTGTGAATCCTTTAGTTAATCAAATGATCTAAACGAACATGTGGAACATGTCTTCTCGGGTTAAGAGTCCTGATGTTGCCCTGTCTTAGTGTTGTCCTAAAAGCCAGTAATTGCTCATTTACATTGAATTGTTGGATGAAGATGAACAAAAGGGAAGAGGAAATTCAAGTGAGTGAAGAACAAAAAGAGTGGGATTAGGAAACAATACACAAACAAATCCCCTCTGTTACCGTCTTATCACAGCGCTTTCTGGCCGTCAGCAGACCAGGCTGCCTGCTGTTGCTGCCTCTGTACTGTCCAGCAGTGTTGCTGGGATCACCTGATGGTCTCATGTTGTTGTGTGAATTTAGTCCACCGCTATTCTTAGACCCCCAGTTTGGCTGGCAGAGGAGAAGCGGAGAGGAGAGAAATAAAGAGTTGGAGAGAGGGCTGGGGAAAGACTGGCGGACCCGCGATGATGCTCAGGTAGGAGTGGGTACCGTCTGACCCGGCTTGTGCTGATCCCACAGGGCAGGATTGCACGTTTGTAGCCTCGCCTATCCAATCGGTCGTTTTTGTGGCATAAACCTGATGATGTGGGTTACGAGGATTTTTTTATTTCAGCAGCGCTGCTTTGTTTTTAACATTAACTTTACTGTTTAACATACCAGGATGGTTTTTTCTTTAGTTTGGCAGTATCTCCAGGAAGTCTTTACCTTTTTATACCTGCCTCCTGAGAAACTTTGAGTCAGAACCGGTTTAAACAATCGAGGTCAGACAAACAAGAATGTAGCAGTCATGAAGTCATGTGCTGCTTTTCTGAATGACTCCTCTCTGCTCCATCAGTGCTGTGACTGTCACACGGTCCCTGACGGATGCTCCTTCCTCTGCTCGCTGTCCAGCTCTGGCTCAAAGGTTTCTGCATTTATCGGATGTTAAATTCGCTTACAAGCTTCATTTCCATTGGGAAGTTTGAACTGTTGAAGTTAATCTTGAAAAATGTTTGGTCATGAGTCTCTTTGTGAAGTAGGAATGCAGACGGTGATCGTATCACTTTGGATTTGAAAAATTACATGTTTTTTTCTTCTACAAATAATTAAATTGTTGTTTTTGGTTCGGTGGCTGAAAGAACAGATAATCAATCAGTCTGAGATTGAAATGGAGAAATTTCAATCAGCAGGTCGAATATAGAAAATCTTCTTTTTGTGTCTGTTATAAGCTATTTCAGTGCATTTTTGTAAAAGTAACAATAATCATGATATTAAAGTATTTTTTTTTTATCTTTGCATTTGAAAACGAAAGTAAAATAATGAATTTAAAATGCCCTATTCGTCCTTTTTGACTGTTTTCTGGAAGTGTCGGCCCATTTTACCTGCACAGAATGAATAAGACCTTCATCAGCAGCAGTTGCTCAGCTGCAAACATGCATATTGTAGACTTGAATGGCCCGAGTCATCTTACACTGAGGGCTGTGAGGTCTGTATTGACCCAGCCCCCATAGAAAGCAATTTGAGCCCATTATGCAAGCGAGGCAGGTTTACGTCACGCACTAAGCACTCAGACTGGGTGAGAGGTCAGGCCTTCCCTCGGATCCCAGCCAAAAAGGGAAACTGAAGAAGATGGCTTTGGTTTTGGCAAAATTGCCAAAACATTAACGTGAAACGGCAGCATGAGCAGAAAACGCCAGCAGAACCAGCTGAGTGTCTGGTGAGACGACGGGCAGCGTCTTCGTGTTTCTGGAGCGATGCATTGAAGACCTTTGGTGAGTGTGGAAATCCCTGCTCCCTGTGGCTCGGGCAAACTGAACAGTTTGTTTTGGATCATAATTTATATTCAACATCAGCAGAATTATTTGGGTTCGTTTGAGAGACTTTCACAAATGCAGCATTTGGCGCAACATAAACAGATGAGTGTCAGCCTGTTGCATTACTCATGAATCCTGAAAAAGTCTTATTTATCATCAGCAGTTGTCAAAGTTGCCTTTTTTTTCTTCCTTTTGCTACACACTACCTGTCAGCTGGCTGAAAAAAGGTTCCCATACTTTATCAGCGCTTAAAGGCTTTTTTGTTTTGAATTTGAGTAAATGTCAATAATATATACTTGCTTGGCTTTATTCAGTATTTTGTATGGATGAGGCAACAAATGCACAATGCAGCAGTGGAAGTAAATGAGTGAATGCGTCTCGACTCGCCTGGCGTTCGTCTCGCATTGGGTTCGCCTCCTCTGGTCGCTCGCCTGGTCGTCTCGTCTTCGCCTGGCGTTTCTCGTTCGTCCGCTCGCCAATGGGTCTCTGGCTTCGTCTCGCCTGGGTTCGCCTCGCTTCCCTGGACGCCATTGTTTGGTAAACAGAGCTGAGACGTACGGGAGTGATCAACACCGACCTGCAGCAACTGGTCTTCCCTGACCTTTCAACGCTCCCCAACAAAAACTGAGCAGCTGCTTCAGTGTGAAACTGTGTTGGTTTGGTGAAAACAATTGTTCCTCTACTACTTTTCCTAATCAATCAATGCAGTTTCAGCACTTGTGTTTAGAGAAAGCCACTGCTTCCAGTTATTAAACTATATTTAGTTTCTGTGTCTGCTGTCGTCTTTGCAGCTCATAGTAAATCATTCATGTCAAAGGGGTCTTTCAGAGTTCGCTGAAGGGTCACAAATATAGTTATATGGGTAAGATGAGCTAAAGGGTGTGAAAGTTCATTTTTCTCCCATTTTCTGAGGAAGTTGGGGTATCATGTGAGCAGCTTTTCAAATTAAGACTTTATTCACAAGATATCTGCTTGCATTGGCAGATCTGAATGTATCACAAGGTTTTCTTTCTGTCAGCTGGTCAGTGAATCCAATCCCATGACTGGAAGTCACTGCAGCTTCGGCTGTAAATGGCTGCCTTCAGGCTTAATCATGACGCAGATAATCTGGGTTTGAAGTGAGAATGACTCATGCTTTAATTGGTACAGATTTCTGTTTGGATAGATCTATGGTGGTTTAGTGGAAGCAGGACTTGGTGCCCTTTGACCCCGCCACCCCTGTTCCTGCAGGTTGAGGTGTGAGATGGATTTGCCTGGATCTGACATGGCCAGGACAAACGTTGGAGCTTAAACTGTGTTTATTACCAGCCTGCTAATAACCCATATTTACATTTCCAGTCATGGGTGATTCTCAGTCATCCAGAGGATTAAACTGTTTCAGTCTCAAAGGAAGGACGCTGGAATTGCATTTCCCTTTCTTTATGTTCATGTTTTTCTAGGGCTGCTTCATATTAGAAACTCTTACAATGGGAATAATTTTGGTAGATATTAGAAAATTAATTATTCCTACACACACTTCTTCCAGATCCAAACCTTTATGTGAAAAATGTTTTTAAAAATGTGATGCATCTTTCCTTTTACTATACATAGTTTAGTTTTTCTAGGTTTTAGGTTAATAACTTCTAATTATTTTTTATCATTTTGTCCACCTCCCCATCTTCCATCCTCTTGTTTCCAATCTTCCTCTTCCTTTGCCGTTGTTCTTTTTCCTTTTGGTCCCTCTTCCCTGTATCCATCAACCCCCCATCTAGCTGGCCTCTTCCCCAGCTGGAGCCCAGTCAGATCAGACTCATCGTGTACCAGGACTGTGAGAGGCGCGGCAGAAATGTCCTCTTTGACTCCAACGCCAAGAAAAAGGGCACAGAGGAAACCCCGATCACTGTGAGTCACATGTTTACTTTGTTTCTGTCCAGCATCTTCCTGAGGCCCAGCGTTGTTTTCTATGGCAGCAGTCCATTAAAATCTCCCTCTGTTCTTCTTCCGCACTTTAAATTAAACTAAAAACACATGAATTGGGTTTTCTTGCTTTGACTCTCCAAACCTCCAGAACTGACACAGAACAGAGACGAGCCAACAGAGAATCTGTCAGAAAATTTCACTTCTCCTCTGCGAAAAATGTTTTTAGATTTTAAGTCATCTGGTTGAACTGAGGGCAAAACTAATTAGTTAAGATGCTTTTTGTTTTAATTAAGCTTTTTTCTTTACCAGAACAGAGTGATGGCCATTTTTTCAGTTTTGATTTATTATATCAAATGAAGAGCCACTGATCACCTCTAAGTTTCCTGCCTTATTGTAAAACTTGGTTGGGCAGATTAGATTTTTATTTGATGTAGCTCTACTGTAATATAAAAGCATTAAAAATCAGTTTTTGGTCTGTGATGAACAAGCACCGCTGGTGTGAAGCAGAGGTGATGTGAGAGGCCAGTCCTGTTGAAGCAAAGTTTATTAACAAGACATTGCGTTTTAACAAGTCTTTGGCATTTATATTTCAGGTTAGTGACGTCAGGATCCATGGCAGGGTGTCGACCTCAGATTAATTCTGGGGAATGTCAAAAATCAGAATAATTAAACTGTTAAAATATTAATAAATACCTGTCCCTCCTGGGTTTTATGATTGTTTCTGTAATCAAAATCACATTTTGTGATGTTAATTTAGAAATATTAGTAAGGAGTTTTTGCGCTAATGTATGATGCTAAATGTGACTTTTTATTGCTTTCCATTTGGATCAATAACGTCACATCAGGTGAGCTGAGGCAGCAGTCGATTAAACCCAGAGTTCTTGACCAGTTATGAGAAAAATCTGCAGTAAAATCATTGTTTTGTTCCAAGTTTTATGTGAATGTTGATATTTTGTGAAAAATTACTGATGGACTTAATGATGTCATTTGTAGTCTAAAGGGCCACATGAAACGCTACGGCGGGCCAGATTTGGCCCTCAGGCCTCCAGTTTGACACATGTGATTTATGGTTTCAGATCCAACTTCTTCCATGACAGAGGCTGAAAACTGAACAGGATGAATCATTTTACATAAATTTTGAAAATAGCTAGCATTAAGCAATCCTCACTCAGTGGCGGCATCAGTACTGAAGAGTGTTGTCAGGATGTTGTTTTGTTTTGCTGCATTCATGGATCAGAAGCTGATGTTTTTTTGAACCTCCACGCTGGGAATCGTGTGTTTCTGGTCACCAGCCAGTCAGTTACTGAGCGCCTCCAGGATCAGATGACAGAACCAGTGGAGTTCGCTGCTGTTTTGCTGACTGTTTGAAGCATTGTGCAGTCTTGTGATCAGTTGTTGAGGGCAGGTCCTTCTGGGCAGATCTTATCATTTGTGTTGCTAGTGTTGCAATATTTATCAACACACATGTAATTTTTTGTGTGTCAGTGTATAAATCTTCAAACAAAAACGCCTCTCTGGCCACTTTTCGTGCAAATGGCAACATGCAGTGGCTCTTTTTACTTTTAGATGAAATGCGCAGTGTTTTTGTAACCATATTGTGTTCTGCTGTCTGACACTGACTGGTTTGTTCTGGTGCCCTTATCTCCAATAATAATACAATCAGGTGACGGTGTGTAACAGCATTCTTTCGTTCTCGCATGACAAGCGTGTCATTCACTGGTTCGTTTGTTTTTTATTGGTTTTAATCCTTTTTTTTTTGCTCTTAGACTTTGATTCCTAAGTTATGTTTTGTTTTTCAGATTATTCTGTTATGTTTTTCTTTCTGCGGTTGCTCCACCTCTCATCCATGTTAAAATGGTGACGCTCTCGTTTCTTTGAGAGAACCAAGTCGTTTCAGATTTTACTAAATGTCTTGTGATGTTCATTTCTCTGAAACATCAAACATGTTCTGTTAGATGCCACCATCTTATCATCTTCCCCTGTGGTCTGCATATTCTCTCCCATATCAACTCTGTACTGTTGCACCATGTTTTGCTAGATTATATTCTTTGTCATGTCTTTTGCTTTTCATGCTTGTTTTTCTGCAGCTTACGAAGTAACTGAAATCTGTTTTACTCAGATTATTTACTCAGGCAGCTCATTTCAACAACAAAATAAATCCTGCAAGAGTTATATTAACATTTTAATGCTTGAAGCTGATAATACCTTTGTTGCATTCTGCAGATCTAAAGCCATGGAAGCTATTTGAGTTTTCTTTTTCTCTTCTTCTTTTTGGAGAGTTGATTTGGCCAAACCAGCAGCTCAAACATGCAACACCGTTATGGGAAATGGAGAAACAGTTGCTTAAGTAATGAAGGAGTCTGCAATAAAAAGAATGACTTATTTATAAAAAAGATTGTGCAGGTACATTAAAGAATTGTGCATGGAAAGGGAACTAAACCAACAGGAATTGAAGAAGGATGTGGAGCTGGAATGGTGGACGGTGAGGAGGAAGAGGGTGATTGCAGTGCTGCTCAGTCACGAGTTCTCAAAGAGTCATATGACTGCCAGTCACATGCTGCTGGACTCTGTATACGCCTCACTCTGCACTGCAGCAGACAAGCACGCACACACACACCCATGTGCATACTCCAACACAAGCTCCCTCTGAGTCAGTACAGCCTCACTATCATGTAGGTGTGCTTCAGAATCCTGTGAAATTTATTGCACAATTATTTTTGGCCTCAACTTGATTACAGGAGAGGAAGCAACTATTATCTTTTTCCAACCATCTGTTTGTTTTCTCTCTCTGCACTCTTTCTTTTTTTTCTTTCTCTCTTTTACATGGGCTACAACTCTGGTTTCAGCTGTGCTATTAGAGCTGACACACACGCCCTCTCCCTCCTGAATGCATTCCTCCTGAATAGGCTGCCAAGTTAAGAAGGCACATGACTCGGGCTGATTGGGCTCACATTGCTGTTTACCCAAGTGCCTGTAGGTTGGGTTTCTGTGGTTTTGACCAACGGTTTGACTTTATTCCCACAAAAAAAATAACTTGTAGCTTCAGAAATTCTGTCATTTTAAAGTAAAATAATTGCTTTTTTTCAACATTGTGCTTTAAAAGCTGCCTGATGGGGTTTTTAAAATTACAGATCAGATGTTTATAAAAGAATGTACTTTTATTCTGCACTCAAGTTTTAACCTCTTAAGCAACCTTAGGTCACATAAGGTCACTCTAGTGCAAGGCTAGTTGTTTAAAACGTCTATATTTTTTGTGCTTTGTGCCCCAGAGCACCGACGCCCCGGTGAAGGTGTTTGGGAAATGCTGCCAGCTGCGTCCAACGCGAGGCAGCAGCAGCTCCCTGGACAGCTCCTCTTCATGCACGTCTGAGAGGGAATCCAAGGAGCACGGCCATCGCTTCCAGGTAATGCTGGAGAATAAAAACTAAATGCACCCTTCAGTTTTTTTCCTGCCTCTCTATCTCTCATTTAATATGTATTTAGAAAAGTGTATATATAGCATTTTAATCAGCTTAAAGCATCGTATGTTGATCAGCTTCTAACACTAGCAGTGCAGTTAAATCCATATTCATAACTGGTTTAATCAGGAGAACCGTATGAAATGATGGCCGTCCTTTTCAGGGTTCCAGGTGTTCGTCTGATGTAGTGATGCTGGGAGAGATGATGTTTGGCTCAGTAGCCATGAGCTACAAAGGATCAACTCTCAAAATCCATCAGATCAGGTCAGAAAGCTACAATTTCTACATGTGAGTTTTGATCCCATGGATGATTTTGATATAAAAGTTAGTACAGATAAACATATTTTTACATTCAGTGTTTTGTATTTATTTAAAACTAGCCAGTCCCTCCGAGCCGGGGTGTCCAAACTTTTTGCCATGTGGGTCAAAATTCTCCACTCAAAAGTAGCCAAAAAAAAAAATCAAGCCAATAAATACATTTTTATCACAAATCTTCAACTTTTGGAACTCAGAATTTACCTTTTTTCTTGAAAATTTCTGACATTACTCTCAATTTTTTTTAACAAAAATTAATTTTTTAACAGTGGCCCTAATACAATGGTGTAGATTGTACATGTCTGCTGCATTAAATTAAAGGGCTTGATTGAATATATTTATTTTCAGAAATAAGATTGGTTTCTTTCTTTCAAAATGTTTGCTACATTTAACCAAGTTTACCGAGGAATAAAAGCTGATTTGTGCAGAAACCTTTTTTTTTTGTAAAAGTCTGTGGACACACTTGTTTTTACCTTTTTGTTAAAAATTGGTTGCAAAAAGACTAATATGTTTTGTACCTTACATTTTCCTTTGTAAGAAAATTATGTTGGTAATAATTTTTACCATGATTACAAGTTAAAAATCTGCACTGGCCAAATTTGTATCATCTTTGAATTCCAGTTGGGAGCCGCAAACGGCCCACTGGCCGCATTTTGGACACCCCTTGCTTAGATATTAGACAGCTAATTAAGGAAAGAATAAATGCAGCGAAGGAAAAAAATAACTGCTGCACACGTGAATATTTCTAAGTTGACCTGCTGATAACCTTTGCCCTGTGCTATCGTGGTATCAGATCGCCACCTCAGCTGATGCTGAGTAAGGTCTTCACGGCCCGGACTGGAGGCAGCGCGTACGGCAGCCTCAACACGTAAGCACACACCTGTCTCACTTTGGTTACCATGGCAGCTCCTTGGTAAACAGAAAACAGTCCGGCGTTCCTCGTTGTGTCAGATAACCGTCGGTTGCCATGGACAGCTTCTTGGTGTTCATAGTTTACATGTTTCATATGGAAGATGGTAAAACATGAATCGTTTTTACAGGTTGCAGGACAGCCTGGAGTTCATTGGACCAGAAAGCAACACCTTGAGGCCAGATCAACACCTGGGGACCAGCAGTCTTTTAGGGAGCATAGGTAACCACAGTGACACTTTATTCAGAATCTACATTCACATTTCTGACTGCACAGATAGTTTCAGTTGTTTAAAACACAAACCTGGAGGCTTTCTGCCACAGAGACATTTCCTTTGGTTAGTTCACCACCTGACCTATTTGGTGTTCTCTCTCAGTTTACTGCCAGAAAGCTCTTCCAGCATTTCCTCATTACATTTCAGCTTGCAAACAGTTAGAAACTGTCTCACATCTCCTCATCAAACACCATAAATGCTTTTAGTGCCTTCCTGAATCTCTGATCTGTGAACTCGCCGCTGATTGTGAGACTATCAGCTTTCTGCAGAGCTGAGTCAGTTCAGGTTGTAGATGCTCCTATTAGTATCAAAGTAATTCCTAAATATGTTGGCAGCTTCTATCCTTTTGTATATTTCCTTTTTTTCTTATCCTCACAGAAAACACTAAATGTGCAGTTTTACACCTTGACTGATTGATTTGATGATAAATTATGTCTTATAAAGTTGTTTCCTGTGAATGATACCAGCTGTCTTGTTTGTCCAGTTATCTGCTTATTTCCAGACTAAAAATCTTAACTAACGAGTTGGTTCATCAACGGGAGACCGCCGGCTTTCCTCCTTATCCATTCACTAATCATGGTTCATGTGTTTGTTCTTCCTCTTTCTTTTTTTATATTTCTCCTCCATGTTTTGTGTGTTTGCTGCCCAGGATTTTCTCAGCTCTGCAGCCCTCGACGGGCCTTCTCTGAACAGGGCCCGCTGCGCCTCATCAAGAGTGCCTCTTTCTTTTCAGGTTGGCGCTCAAAACTGGCCACGAATGCCGTGTGCCGGTTGCATGTATGCGTAGCAGCTGTAGTTGGCGTAGTGGCGGTTGCTCAGGACGTGTAGCATGCATGTGTGGTTGATCCTGCAAATAGAGGTGATAACGGTCGTTACAGCATGCCGTAACGCACCATGTCTGCAGAGCACCTGGGTCGGATCATTCAGGATGAAATTAATCAAATGCCTGTTTCTGAAACGATGAAACATTGTTTCATTGGTGTCCAAACCCTTCAGCATGGGGGCCAAAAATGTCAGTTTGAAAGGACAATTATAATTGTTTAAATATAATTGCAAACACTATTTTATTATTGGACATTTATCAGCTAAATAAATAAGTCGGATTTCTGTAGAACGCTTTGTGTTGCACAAAGTATTCATCCACTTTAAAATGTTATTTCTTTTGAAAAGCCCAACATGAGTTTTAAATCTGGATCAAACCAAATTTTGGCTGTTCTTGAATTGGTCCGCACAAAATAGTTGCAAGGGCTCGAAATGAGCCCCGCGCCGCACTTTGGACAAAAATTTGTCAATTTCTAGTTAAATTCAGAAATGTGCTGCAGCTTCTGACGGCTGTGAGGTTTTACTTGGTAAAAACATCAGCCTGTAGTTTCTGACCAGGTGCCTTGCAGGCCTATTAATGCATGATGGGCTCTTGGGTGTTGGTTACTGTAGTATTACTCATCACTTTAGGTTCTTTTGCTCCTCTTCCTTCTGTTATTCACTCACTTACTGTTACTGTATCTGTAAAGCCGAGCTTCTGTAAACTACTGAAGCATGCTTACTCCAGGGATACTCCTGCTGGTATCCATGTTGTTAAACACAAGGCAGGTTCAAGACGCAGTCCTTCCTTTATGAATCCTTTCAGATGGCTGTCAGGAGAAATCTACAACATCAAACCTTGGCTCTTCTCTTCCTGAATATTTTAAACCTCTGTGGTTATAGATTTTGTAATAAGTCTTTATCAATGCATTATTTAATGTTCTAGACAATTTAGACCGACTTTTGTCACTTAAGATTGAGGAAAATGAGATTCTGTCTTAGATTAGAGGAATAGTAAAACCATCTCAAGGACATGATAGTGATTTATAAAATGGTTTTCTATGAATATTTACTGCCATTTATTTTCTATTGGGTGTTTATTTCACGTGCAGCACCAATGGCCTGTGAAACATGTAAAGCTAAAGTGGCCTTCAGCCTTATGAGAGGAATCACAAGACTTTTTTTCTCTCCACATATTTCAAAACGCCGAGTCTTTCAGCGATATCAGCTTCTGTTGAGAAAGCTGCTCATCAGCTTATTACAGCAGTGGTGCTTGTTATGTCTTTGGATTTTCACTCATTGAGTTGCAAAATCAGTGCAGCAACAGTTCAAGTCAGGACACGTCCCTTTGTTTGTAGTTTGTTTTTTTAATTGTGCTCCAGAGTCAAACTCCTTTTCTTAATTTGGCAAATCAAGATCATGATGATCTTACAGTGGTTGTGTCCAATAGTATAGTGAAACCAAACTATCCAACATATTTTAAAAATTTAAAGTGAAATCAGCTTGTTGAAATCTCATCAGCTTCAGCAGTATTTTTATTCTTTGGGATTTCTTTGAATATCAAAAGCTCGGGTAGTAAGTTTGGAAATATTTCAAGAACTTTAGCATCAATCAGAAAGCTTAAATGTGGCTTTTTTTTAAAATTACTGTTCTCTGCTCAGAAATCTTGGGTTCTGACTGTTTAATTGTTTACAAATTAAGACACAACTCTCTGACAGTTTGAGTTTGAAAAAATAAACTCCTAGTTATATATTGGTGCAAAAAGTGCAGGGTTTGGTGATTTTGTGTTAATTTCCATGAAAATAACTAAATAATGTAGTTTGGCAGTAAAAGGATAAAAACTGCATTGATTTGATTGCCAACATAATATTTAAGCACAACTGGCTTTTTATGTGGCCTTCTAGTTTCTAGACTAAATATTATGGCGGGCCAGTTTTGGCCCACGGGCCTTGGGTTTGACACGTGTGACCTAAGTCGTGGGCTTCTCTGCTTCTTCCCTCCAGGCCACAGCCACCCGATGGACATGCCGGGCCGAGGCCCTCACGACGAGCGGGACAGCGGCATCGCCAGGTCAGGTAGGTTAATCAGGAAAAGCCCGGATTGACCTACAATCCAAACCCGAACGCTGCTTACAGTTTATTCTGACTGGAGGACCAAGACGTTCACCTTTCCTTGTCAGATCAATTATAGAGTTAAACATTTATTTTTAGTCTGTTTGTGTTGGTGTGAACTTCCTCGAGTGTGCGTTGCACAGCAAGCGTTGTTTTTGTTTCTCTCCCCGAAGCACTTCCTGTGTCGATGCGGTCGACTCGCTCTAACGTCTCATCAGGGTCACAAGAGACAAGCTGTTATTTATTATCAAGGCTTTTCACTTGTGCACAAAAACCCTCATATTGTGCAAAATGACAAACAAATGATTGAAATAAGAATTTCTTTATGAAAAATATTTAAATCCAAGAGGAAAAGGAGGGAAATTGACCCCAGGAGGGAGTTGGAAACTTTGTCCAGTGGAAACTGACCTCTGCCCCCTCACCACCGCCTCCCTCTCCACAAACATGACATCCAACTGGCATGGCTGGTATTGGGCCTGGTGCTCAAACAGACGTCACATGCTGCCAATTAAATATAGCTGCTCTCAAAACCAGCTTCTAGTAAATGATCTTCTAAATCGAGCCGCATTCTGTCATCCTGGTTTTGTCGCTGGCCTCCGGCTCCCAGTGGGATGGAGGTTCCTGTCCCGCTCTGACGCGCATCCAAACATGCTTATGCATTAAATCAGGTCATGTGATCGATTGTAAATAACTTTAATCAGCAGTAGCAGACACTCTGATTACTAAGCTGAGCTGTTAAAATCTGACAATTTTAACATGCAATTAATCAAAAGTTGAACTGAACACATCTCTCTCTCTCTTTGTCTCTCTCTCACCCCCTCATTCGCACTCTCTCTCTCTCTACTCCTCTCTCTCTCTCTCTCTCTGTCACTCACCCTCTCTCTCGCGCACTCAGCAGTGTTATGGAAGACTAATGATGGCAAAAATGTTCGCAAAAAATGCGACTGTTCCACAGGAGGTGACAGGAGATTTACATTTCTAAATTAATGTCTAAAACAAAATGACCTCTTTTAAACCTTCCTGAATATAAAAGCCTGGAAAAACTGAGAATTTTGAGACGACAAAACATTTTTTGAGAACATGCCAGAAATGCATGTTTTTTATCTGGGCAGAAAGGGGTTTGGCACCAAGACCTAGAAAATAAAACGTATTATTTTATTTGTCAGTTGTCCCTGAAAGCGTTTGCTACTCATGTGTGCCTCTGTATTGGAGTTTGTTAGTTGTTGTTGAGTGCTGGGAGACATTATTACCCGACTTAAAAATATCTGACAATTTCTTTGTTTTTAATTGCTTGTTGCGGCAGAAGGGGATTTCACTGCTGCACGCATGTTTACATTTCAAACCTACAGAGTTAGGCGATTAATATGATTAAAGGTTTTAATCGATTGACTGCTCTGGTATTAAGCTTCTACAGTCGCATCGGATTTCCATTTTTTAACTCTTGAAGGTTTTTTATTATTGCTGTGTTAAATATCAAAATAAGTAAAAATAAAGACTTTGTAATAAATGATGGTGACGCTGAAAGTGTTTCAGTGATTGCATGTTATTTTTTCTTCAGCGTTTTAGTCTTTGTGTGTCACCAGAAACTTTTATGACTTGCGTTTCTCCAGAACTGAGTAGGAACCGTGTGTCACTGTGAATCAGGAACCCTTCATGTCCGACTCGCACTCGACCCGTTTGCTTTTGTCTGCCACTGTCCTCTGTATCTACTCTGTTCTCCTCCGTCTTGATTTGTCTCCATTAATCTGTTTCTTCCCGTCCCTCCTCGTGTCTCCGCAGCGTCTCTCAGCAGCCTGTTGGTCACTCCCTTCCCGTCCCCCGGCTCCTCGCTGACCAGCAGCTGCGCCTCCAGCTACCAGCGCAGGTGGCTGCGCAGTCAGACCACCAGCCTGGAGAACGGCGTTTTCCCTCGATGGTGAGGCGCCGACAAGCAGCCGCATCGGCTCTAAAAGCGCCTTAATGCACACATGTGAACCGAATAAATAGATTATATTTACAGCCATGTTAGTTTTACAACATAAACCTTCTTATAAAACATGTTTTAATTTGTTCCAGTTTGCCGCAAAGCAACTATTTTATCACTTCCAACTTTATTATAATAAACAATGACATTGTTTTTAGACTCTTTTCAAGTAATATAATACTGGTATAATGACACAAGAACACATTCTTAGATCAGTAAACTTTAAAGTCTGATAAATATTTAACATTTGAACTGGAAAACATTTTAAATATCCAAAATAAAGAAACAAATCAAATTAATTAAGGAACAAAATTACTCTTAAAAAATGGCCAGATGAGACCAAAACACCAGAATGAAGAGTTCTGTCATCCACTAGAGAAAAAATGGAAAAACAATAATCATGCAAATAAAAATGATTGAGCTTCTTTTAACTCTTTTAACTAACATTAATAAATACAAACATGATCTAAAAAAATACAGTGGGAAAAAAATGATGTAAAAGTCAAAATCAGCCGAATAAGACATAAGCATTTATTCATCAAATTGCCCAGATATTTGTAATACTCAGTAATAATCCATACAACATGATTAAATAAGAATATAGAAGTTCTTTAATTTCTTTCAAATGAAGAAATAAATGCCTAGTAAACAAAGTCAAACTAAAAGTCTGAATAGACATGGATTCAGGTTGTTTCTGAACTCTCAGCTTCTCCCAGGCTTTCAGGAATCATGATGCATTTATTAAAAATATTACTCCTAGAAAGTTAGTTTTAGCGTTTAGTCTTTAGTTTGCCGTCACATAAAGCTCTATTCACTGAGTCGTCGTCTGTCTGCCTTTCCTTTCTGCTCAGTCTGGCTCTAGTAAAGTTTATGGGTGATTTCCTCTGAGCCAGGAGGCAGCTGGGACAATGACAAACGATGCTGCTATGCGCTAATGATCGCTCACAATCACGCAGTCCTGTGACTAGACAGGATGTTAATGTAAACCCAGCTGTCGGCCTGCTGATCTGCCCAGCGCTCCCAGCCTGCCAGCTCCAGCTGCGACACTCAAACATGTCAGGATCGAAAACGTAGCAGATTTTATGTTAGCATTCTTATTTCCGTCTCGTTTTGTTGAGCTCCTGTGAACTCTGCTCTTGTTCAGGTCGGTGGAGGAGAGCTTCAACATGTCGGATGAAAGCGGCGGCCAAAGCCTCGGGGTGATGAGGAAGAAGAAGATTGCCATCGGAGTCATCTTCACGCTGTCGCCGAACCCTGAAGAGAGCAGCCGCTTCCAGGACTTCTTCTTCTCCCACTTCCCGCTCTTTGAAAGCCACATGAACAAATTAAAGAGTGCCATTGAGCAGGTACGGTGGCTATTTTAAAACAAACTGCTCTTCACATTCATGTCAACCATTTTATTAATGAGATTCCCAGTTTGATTGACTTTTGCTTTCTAGAATTCATTCAGCTTATCTTCTGTCCCACTTTCTGCCATTTATTTCCCCACAAATGTCTCTGTTTAACAACTTCAGTGCCAATATTCAAACTGTGTGTCTGTGTTGTCAAGGCCATGAAGACAAGTCGGCGGTCAGCAGACGCCAGTCAGAGAGCTCTGGCTTACAGCCGGATGGTCGATGGGCTCAACGAGTTCAGGTTTGGCTGCAGCCCACTTCCTCCCATCTTCACACTCAGATTATTTTCTTTTATTTTTCTTCAGACTGATTTTGGTATTTTAACAAATACTTAGCATGCAGTGCTGAAAACAGTCTAATTTTTGATGCTTTTATGTCGGTATTGTGTGTTGCCAGGATTAGATGCAAATAACTGGGTGTTATTTTTAGTTGGCAATAAAATCTGTCAATATTGACTAAGTGGCTGCAAGAGACCGAGTGGAAAAACAAGCATAATGTCACAATGCAGCATGAAACACTCCAGGCATCATATCTTCCACATTATTTATGTTTTTTCCTTTCAAGACAAAGTACATTTTAGATCCAGAAAACCAAACTTCCTAAACTTCTAGTGCAGTTTGTCTCTACTCAGATTGTTCTGAATGAATAAGTAATTACAAACCACAGAGTTTTGAACTCGCATCATTTAGATGATGTGAAGTTTCTGGCTGTGAACTGGAGTAAGGAATATATTTCTGGTTCTGTTCATCAAAGTAACTGGAAATTATATCCATCTGACATTATTTATGTTTTTCACTTAACGATTAATTTGCAACAGTGATGAGTTGCAGTTAGGCAGGATTTGGAGAACTTTTCAATCTCTGCCTAGAGTTACATTTTATTGACTTTACTTTTTAAATACCAGTATAAATCTTAGACTTATGTTACTCTTCTGCAACTTTTGGCTTTATTTTCTGCTGCCAAAAGGCCAAAATGTTGCTTATTGCAGAACTCGGGCCTGATGCAATAAATTAATCACATAATGAATTAAAACAAACTCAATCATTTTTCTTTTTACCAAAAACTGGATGAAGACCTTCAGTCTGCTGATTTGGTCTCAATTGTCCTTTTTTTACGGACAATTTTGTTTAGCAATATCATCATTTATATTATTATTTCTGTTGTTTTGTTTATTTATTTGGGAATTTTAAAATTAAATGTTAATTAGAATTTAAAGCTTATTCATCTTAGTGTTCTTCATTATTGTTCCAATATGTCACTTGAAATTATAGTATAGATATTATTATATTATCGATTATCACGATAACTTCTGGGACAATTTATTGTCCAGAAAAATTAAGGTAACTATCAATAAGTGTCACCTTAAAGACTTTTATTTTTACCACATTTTATAGTACAGAAATCAACATTGTTCCAATAGAAATGTTTCCCTACATTGTAGCCATGATATAGGATGGATGACGGCATCGGATAACAGAGTAGTTTTTATTCTGAGCTGTGTGAAGCGCCAGTTCCAGGAAGGCTGCATTTATGTTGACATTAATTACATACTTGCACATATTGGGCTGCATCGGCGCATACGTGCATGCACCTCTGCGTCTGTAAGACGTGCTGCCACTGTTCCATGACTGTTTGTTTGCTCGTCATAAAACACACAATTCGCTGTTTGTTCATGCACATCCCTTCCTTTCTCAAGCTCTGCACAACTTTCACTTGCTGCATGCGTACTGGCAGGTCCTCGTGTGAGGTCTCCGCATTGCTGCGGTCATGTGGCTGTTGACACCTGGCATCAGCAACCCAAGCTGCCCAAGTGGCAACCCTACCTTCCCCAGAACCTGGTCACAAGCAAGCACCAGAATAGTAAATACCGAGTGCCAGCAGGAGGAACACTTACGGCCTGTTCTGGAGAAGCATCTGCAAAATTTCACCTCTAGACTCGGGGGCCACCTTTGCCATTAAAGGGCTTTTGACTTCATGGAACATTAAAGAAAGAAACTGGAAGATATTCCCGCCCGCAGTGCTGATGTGGCTTTGATGTCATAGGAGGGTGGACACACACACATGCCGGCAAAGATAAGCTGCGCACTTGGCAGAGGCACGAGTTCATGAAAGTTACAGCAGTAGAAATGTCGCGGCACAATAGCAACGTCTGCTGCAGTTCTTTAATTTTCCCCTGTCGCGAAAACAAATGATCCCAGAAGTTATTGTAATAAAGAGCAACATTGTTCTGGTGAGACAAGTGGGCATAAAAATGCTAAAAGATCAATACATTTAAATTCTAATGAACATTTCACTGCAAAGTGAAATAATCTGCCACTGGTTGCTAGGTAACGGGCTGGGGTTGCTAGGTAACGGGACAGTTCACTGTAAAAATCTGCCAGTGGAACTAGAACATTTGCAGAAATTAGAACTTGTTTTAAGTCAATAGTTCCTTAATATGAATAATTTCACTGAAAATATGGGGAAATATTTTATAGGAAATAATTTGCCAATGGAACTAGTTTTTTTTTTTCATCAATATTATTGATGTAAAATAAGTTCACATATCTTGCTGATGGTGGTTTTGTCTTATTTCAGAAGCACTAAGATATTTTCACTAGAAAGTAACCAAAATACTTGGTAATATTTTGTTTTTGCTGTGTTAACACTGGACCTGGAAGACATTTTAAATATCTATAATAAATAAACAAAACAGAAAAAAAACATTAAAATGAAGTCTTTCAAAAAAAGGACAAGCTGAAACCAAAACACCAGACTGAGGATTTTATCAGTACCAATATTTTGTAGAAAAGAGGAAAAAAAGATAAATTTGGCCAATGGAAATTGAGGTTGTTTTAAGTTATCGTGTGATAATTGATTTTAGCTGCTGTTTTGTTTTAAAGGGCAGTGCGCATCATTTCTATTTGTTTTAGTCATGAAGACATCCTTCTTGCACAAAGCCCAATGGAAACCAACCGTTAGAATCACGGCCTCTAGAAATGGCCCAGTGGCACCGATCGGTGCAGTTTGACCTCCATAGTGAGGTAATAAAAATATCGTCTCATTCCCCGATGTGAGGCCGGCGCTTCTTCAGTTCACCTGAACAGCTGCTGCAGGGTTTCTGAAGCTAGATTTCCCTGCTCTTAGTGCTGGATGGCAAGTTAAACTTGCTGGACTCTCAAATGTCATTTGTAGAAGTTTGCTTGCAGGTTAAAGTTGCTTCGCTGAACCTCTTTAATCACAATAAGCAACAATTTAATTAATCACAAATTTAGCTCAGTATTTTCCATTTGCATGATTTATTTTCTCTTTGTACAAAAAGCTTCATTTTGGTGTTTTGGTCTCAACTAGTCCTTGTTTTTGAAGGACTTAATTAATTTTATTAGTTGTTTCTGTTTGTTCCATTTCTGTTTATTGAGGAATGTTTTCTTATGAAAATGGTCTCAAAACAACAATATTATTCTGTTAATAATCTGTTATTGTGACAGACCTGGGCTCTTTCAGTGAATTGAGTATTTGTGTAAATGCTGCCTTGGAAATCTTTTTCTTTGTCAATACGTTGAACGTTTCGCCGTCTGACACCAGGTCGGTTCGCTGAACTCTCTACAGGTCAGAGGTCAGGAGTTAAATCTGTTTCCAGACGTCGACCTCCAGAAGCTTCCAGCGAGACGAGATCAATTGCTCGAATCGTTTTCATCCCTTATCAGCAGCTCTTTGCCGGCATGTGACCGGGCTGATTGCTGCTGATAACCTTTGTTACACCGAGCCAAACCACTTCAAGCTCCGCAGACGGCCGGTGAATTTGCATCTTTAAGGTTTTTCCAGAGCGTGAAGGTTTTGCCTGAGGCCGAGACGCGCTCGCCAACGCCCCACGATCCATGGAGAACGCTGCGTGTTCCCAATGGACAAATGCCCAACGAGCTGCGCAACTTACACACACACACACACACCGTTTAGTTCAATACACAGTTGCGATAAACGCTCACAGAGAGGGTCTCCCATGGCCTCAGTGCAGACAGTGAAGCTCTGTGAACTGAGATCTCCTTTGTTTCCCAGGAGACAATAATGTGTCTGTTTTCTCCTCCCTCGCTCCCTCTTCCCCTCGCCAGGATGACCATCTGTGACCTCTACACGATGCCCCGCGTGGCCGAGCCCGTCTGGCTCACCATGATGTCCGGCGCGTCCGAGAAGAACCAGCTCTGCGGCCACTTCATGAGGGAGCTGGCCTTACTGATGGAGCAGGCCTCCAAAAACCAGTTGAGTCGTCTTTTGTCAAACATGGAAGATCTAAGCTATTATTCAAACAAAAAACCCAAATCCTTCCTCAAAGTGCAACAAAAGCGGATGCTCGCTGTCTAAAATGTTTCTGTATCTGCGCCGGTTTGTTACTTCAGTGTGCAGAGAAATGCCTGCAGATCGACACACACACTGTTCATTCTCTTCCCAACAAACTTGCACACTCGCTGTGACAGCTTCAGCTTTATTCTGCTTCTGTGTTGAAACAAGGAAACTAAATGAAGGATCCCTGCCAGACTCCTTATTGTTACAGTAGCAAAGTCCAGTCAAGCTGCAGATCATTGTGCTTCCATGAATCAGTGATTTGTTGAACATGGTCTAAATGCTTCTCCTTTCCGATCTAAATGTTAAACTTCATAATTAGAGGCAGCGTTTTGTTTAATCTTATAATACCAGAGAGGATTCAGAACATGCTCTATTTGTCAAGATTGGGAGCAAAAATGAAGGAATTTTATCAGAACAGCATGTACAAGTATAAGCAGCTAATTTTGTTTTTTGCATTACAAGAAAGAAAAATCCAGTTTTTCAGTCATTTATTTCTCATTAAAAGGGTTTTAAACCGCAAAGGAAAATTATAGTTCAGAATTTCAGAGCTTTAGAAAATTTAATGACTTTGTAAAAGACAAGCAGCCCATGCATATTTATTATAATCATTTAGCTTTTCTTTCCAAAACAAATAACAATGTTCTGCATAATAACATGAGCCTGAGCTGATTAAAATCAGGCTTAGAATAAACCTGGGTCCAGGTTTATCTGGGTCCAGCTACCAGAGCTGAAAGGTAAAATAGAACAGGAACGTGAACAGAGAATATTTATTGTTCATTTTTAAAAGTAGAGTTTGGACGTCTAGATTCTTTGTACTCCATTTATACATCAGAGTATAAACATTGAATAAACTCAGTGTTAGGTTTGCACCCTGTTGGGTCTCTAGGCTGAAGATGGTGAGAAATCTTAGTTTTGATTCTTTAATCAATAGAAAAGCATCAGATTCATCAGCAGGCCACCAATCAGATCCAGTCTGGAGATGATCTGATTCAAAGTGAACTTAATTGACCTCATTGCCAGGCGTTGCGTCTCACTGAGACTCCAAACCCCTGCAGACTCATTAACTAAAATCCTAAAATGGAAACAGCGTCGGCGCGGCAGCAGCTCATTTCCTAACAAGCATGACTTCATAGCCAGAGTTTCCATTTCTGCCGGTTACCGTGACAATGGCCGGGCTACATCTTCATGCTGTCGACTAGAGGTTGCCATGGGAACTTGTGGTTGTGCTCATCATGAGGGACTCTGTCACCAAACCCTGTGACTGATGTGGGTGACGGCCGCCGCGTTTGTTCTGGCACGTGATTGAACCGGGCTCCCATTATTGTTACTATTGCTGCAGCTTTGAGTCATGAGACGGGAAGGGAAGTAGACGCTCGCTGCGAGGAAGAAATGAGAAGTGAATCATGAGAATCGAGTGTTCATGTGCGTTTCTCCTCTCATACAGCGGTTTGCTCGGAGAGGGAAAAGCGTGGTCAAAGAGCTCCATGTAGTGACAGGAAATTTGGTTTTACCCAAATAAGGTCAGGAGGAAACTTCTTTCTGAACGCTCTTTTGTTTCGGCAGGTTCCTTCCTGCGTTGCTAACAGCCATCCTGACCAATCATCTGGCCTGGGTGCCCACCGTCATGCCCAATGGCCAGCCGCCAATTAGGATCTTCCTGGAGAAGCACTCCTCACAGAGCGTAGACATGCTGGCAAAGACGCATCCCTACAACCCGCTGTGGGCACAGCTGGGTGAGACTGGCACACACACACACTCCTGCACAGACATCTAAAGAGAGATAATAACTTTATTCTGTCAATGCTCTTCTATCTGAACTTCCAGTAAGACAACTTGAATTAAGATAACCTTCCCCACATAAAGATATTTTTAAATTGTGTATTTAATCATTTATACAGGCTTAAAAACACTAGAATAAGTCAGCAATTTTAATTTAAGGTCTCAACCAGCCAGTTGTTTAATAATATGTGGATCTTTAGATGTGTTTTAATAATTAATGTGTTGTTTTTAAGCAGTTTTTCCTAAAGTTCTTGAAGTTTAAGCAACAAATGATTTATTGATTTGGGTTTTCAAAACTTGATTATACTGACACCTAGTGCCGACTGCAGAAACTGCAGCTTAGTCAATTTAATTTCTATCTTTAAGAAAGAGGCCAAGTGGAGACAAATTACTGTTTTGCACATGATAACATCTGGAGTTATCAAGACTAAGGTCAGACAATAAAGAAAGTAAAAAAAAACAAAAGTTAATCAAGTTTATTTGTATTGCACATTTCAGCAACAGGCAGTTCAAGCATTAAAAAACCATCGAGGTTTAAAAAAGGTGCTTCATAACATAAAAACACAAAAATAAAAAGTCATAAAAATAACATGAAGGCACCAATTACATTCTGACATTTAATTGAAGTTCCCAGCTGTGTGTTGACTTTAGATCGCTGCTCTTCACTTCAGGTTGTTCAGTTAATCAACGCGATAAAGAGAAGCACCTGGATGAGCTTCTCTGAATCTTGTTGGGTTTTTGGTCCTTTAATCCTGGACGACTTTGTTGGTTGAATCTGTAAGCAAAGCATTTGTGATGCTATTTGGAAATCATCCCCTCTTGTTTTTTCCCTTCTCTCTCTGTTTGCAGGGGACCTATACGGAGCCATCGGGTCTCCGGTGCGGCTGTCGAGGACGGTGGTAGTCGGGCGCAGGCAGGATCTGGTCCAGAGGCTCCTCTACGTTCTCACATACTTCATCCGCTGCTCGGAGCTGCTGGAGACCCACATGCTGGACAGCGCTGAGGACGAGGCCATCGTCATGCCCGGCTCGCTTATCACCACTTCCCTTAGGAAGGGGGAGGTGGAGGAGTCGGACTATGTTCTGGTTACCGTCCACAAGCCTAGCGGGGACTACCTGTCCCAAGGAGCCCACAGCCAGCAGACAGAGGCTGAGGACAGCAGCTACCGCTCAGACAACAGCCTGCAGAGCAGCACCTACACAGATATGGAGGTGGAGCACAGCGACCCGCCCAAAGAGGAAGACGAGGAGGAAGAGGACGAGGAGGACAGCAATGTGAGCCAAGGGTCCAGGAGCAGTGTGCTTCAGTCAAGAACCATCGAGGCCACCATTTCCCAGATTAGAGGCGCAGAGGCCGGAGAGCTGCAGAGGGAACCGTGCGACGTCCCGGTGGAAACGGTGCTGCGACTCGGCGCCTCCTCCCCCAGGAAGCAGGCCTCTGTCCTGGAAGCTCGCACCCAGGGAGACTTTAAGCTTCCGGATTCAGCCTCACCCACAGAGCTTGCATCAAGTTCGTGTCTCTCTTCTGTCACTGCAGACTGTAGAAATGCTGAAGCTGAGACGGAAGGACTCCAGGCCAGCAAAATGCAGGTTCTCTGGCCTTCAGCGGTCACTTCTCAGAAGAAGGCCCCTGACAAGACCTCTGCTGCAGCAATTCCAGTCCCTGTATTATCTGGAAGTGCTGTGACTTTACCAATGGTCCTGCCTGAGGAAGAGGGGCCAGCAAACAAAGTCACTTTCCTTATCGGAGACTCCATGTCTCCCGAGTCGGACACAGAGAGTCGGAGGTGGAAGATGAAGGCGGAAATCAAAAAGCACAAGCAATACCTGCATTCGAAGACCATCAGCATCGGTGCAGCTAAGGACCAAACCAATCAGACCAAGGCGCCTGCAGCGCTGCAGCGGGTGTCCAGCACCATCCCCCAGTGGAGCAGCAAATGCTCAGACTATTGCAGCGAGTATTTTGGTTCGGAGAACGAAGAGACGAGGGCGCTGCGCAACCAGGAGGCAACCACGGACAATATGCACAAACATTTACTGAATCCGTCTGGGATTCCTCCACTTCATGAACACAGTTTTCAAAACCCACTAAGTATTGGGAGTTTGGACACGACTTTGGGCTCCAGCAGGAAGCGGGACGCTTCTTCTGCTTCTGCCTCAGCTCAGAGGAGGTGCAGGTGTAGTTCCACAGACTCGTCCGACGCCTGCTGCTGCAGAAGCTGTCCTGCAGAGCACGACAAAGATCCACGGCCGTGTGCCGCTCTGCGGCAGGAGGGAAACGACGGCAACAGGGACCAAAAGTACCAGGCGGCCTCCGTCAACGACTGGGAGATTCCGCGCAATGAGAGCTCTGACAGCGCGCTGGGAGACAGCGAGAGCGAAGAGACGGAGGACTGGCAGGAGGAAGTGGTGGTTCCCTTCCCGGGGTGAGTCCCATGAGCTCCTTCTGTCTTCGCTCCAATCAGCTCAAACAGAAGCATACATTTACATTTTCACTGTATGTTTTGGTTTCTGCAGGGCAAAATTAGTGGAGAACTACTCCAAGCCGACCATTGCCAATTTCGGTCGGTCTCTGTTCGGAGGGTACTGCCCCGCCTACGTTCCAGACTTTGTACTGCATGGCGTCCCGAGTGACGAGAAGCTCCGGCAAAACCTCATGTCGGAGTTAAACCATGCTGTTCAGGTAAACAACAGAAAATATCTGTGCAGATGTTTTTCCTGAAACACCGCGGCGATAAATTGTCCCAGAAGTTATTGTGATAAACAATAATATTATTGTTTTGAGGCCATTTTTAAGTAATTTAATGGTAATGAACATTTAAAACTGTGAGACATTTTTAATATCAAAAGTAAATAAAAATAATAAAAACAACAAATAAAATAATCTGACCAAAGCACCAGAATTTTATTGTCAAGTTTCTGGTAGAAAAAGAAAAAAATTATAAAATCATGCAAATGTAAATTATTGATACCATTTTAATTTATCATGCAGTTAATTGATTTAAGTGCACTTATTTTAGAGTCAAAAATAAAGAAAAAAACAAAACTAGTACAGAAGTGGATAAAAGTATTTAAATTCCTGTCAGAGCGCAAAGTTTAGACCTTATGATCTTATTTTACCTTGTTGTCCACGGAGCATCATCAAAACCTCGTCTATTTTCTATGTCATGTTTTACAAAGTAGACGAACTCATAAAACAAATAAACCTTGTTATATTTGTCAAGCTAATTATTTGTAATCATTTATTGCTTATTGTGACGGATCTGCATGGATGCAGATGTTTAAAGAAATGCTGCAAATCCTTGTTTCTGTCTTCCACAGAAGACATATTTTCTTTCTTCAGTTACCTGTTGAAGGATCTTCTGATAATCTGCTGTTTGTCCTGTGCAGCATCCTGTGCTGGATGAGCCTATTGCCGAGGCCGTCTGCATTATTGCAGACACAGACAAGTGGACGGTCCAGGTGGCCAGCAGCCAGAGGAGAGCCACCGACGCCACCAAGCTGGGAAAAGAGGTTCTGGTGTCCAGCCTGGTTTCCAACATCCTGCAGTCCACCTACCAGCTCTACAAGCTCAACCTTTCGCCTAACTTTGTACGTCAGAACATCCAGGTTCCCTTTTACTAAATATTGTTCTTGTTTTCTAATTGCTGCGTTCATCCTCCAGTGTATAATGCACCTTGAAGATCGCCTGCAGGAGATTTACTTCAAGAGCAAAATGCTTGCAGAGTATTTGAAGGGCCAGACGAGAGTCCATGTGAAGGAGCTGGGCATGGTGTTGGGGTAAGCACTGGTTCCACTTCCACTGGAAAACTATCCTCACGTAGAATCACTTCAACAAATTTTCACTCAAACATAAATGACTCAAGTAAGAGTTACTGATCAAATGATCAATCATTTAATATTTAAAAATTACACCCTAAATGTAAAGTTAAATGGACATTTTTGTATTTTCAGGACGAAAATTACAATAATTCATGGAACTAACAAAAAATAACAAAAAAATAAAATCAGGCAAAAGGAAATTTGGTCCATCTGTCATGAACATGAAAGTTTATGATGGTTATTATTCAGTTTTAATCCATCTTTTAGTACAACTCTGCCTTGAAAGTGTGATTGTTTACTGACTGACTCTTCATTAAAGTTTCTGTCCTGTTTGCAGGATTGAGTCCAGCGACCTGCCCCTGCTGGCGGCGGTGGCCAGCACTCACTCCCCGTACGTCGCCCAGATCTTGCTATGAGGCTTCTGGGTTTGGGTGAACAGAACATTCAGCTGGAGAAACTTCGGCCCTCACAAACAGCCGTCCAATGCCTGCTAACCCGACCCGCTCTGCTGCACATCGTGCAGTGTGGATGTTTGGCCACTTGGTGGCGGCAGAGAGTCGAAATGGAGCAGGCGACTGAATGTTCATTTTTAAACTCTTAACTGTTCTGGAAGCAAAAGCCAAAGACTACAGATTTATCCAAGTGAAATCTAAATTTGAAGACACCTACAGCATGGTTTGAAATCATTTTTAATTACACGACTGCTTTCATTTTCTGTACAATCTTAAACGTGGCACTATGAAGTTGAACTTAAGGCTAATTTTCCCTGGTTGCCATGTTTCTCATTTTCATGTTTTTGTTTACAAATTCTTCGTTTGAATGATTTTAATGGTTTTGCAGCAAGAGACGCCTCTTCTGCCTTAAAATAACCCCACTTCTTTTTCATTTGGTTATATTGAAGTAATCAGTTTTTTATTATTATTACAAAGAAGTAATAATATAGTAAGTATATTTGAATTTGCTAAAAGTGCTTTGATGCTATTGTCCAAGGTACATCACTACCTCAGATCTTATGAGCAGTGGCTGATTTACAGTTGCTCCACAGGAAACCGTGAGGTAAACTTTATTATAAATTTTAATCAAAGGAATGTTGACTGTGTAGACTATATGCTGTGTTCTTTAAAATAAAAAGGGAAGGCTGAATAAATGTATTTTTGCTTCTCAAAGTGACTGAGAAGGGGCCCTTTATACTGTGGAAAAGCTAAAACCTCCATTGTCTGTTTTCCAACCAAAATGCTGAAGTATTTTCTAATTTTTCTATATATGTCACCTTTTATTTTTATGTTTACTACTTTAGGACAGAAGGACTAGTGTGTAATGAGTGTATATGTACTGGTTAACACTATTTTCAGTTTTCTTTTTAGGACAGTTTTACGCAGAATAACAAAAACTACAGCAGGATTTAGTGGCAGATCTGGTCTAATGTCAGTTGCACCTCTGCTTGCACATAAAGTAAAACCTGCTGCAGGAAAAACATGGAAGTTTCCTAATTTGCAACATTATCTGTTCCTTTGTGACTCTAAAAATGCAGAAATGGCAGGTTTGGCCATCATCCTGGCTGCTTTTAAAACGGCTTCTTCTGCATCATGTCATAAATCAACTTAATACAAGATTTCTTATTGCCTTTTTTTTAAATAAAGCAGCTGTAATCCTGAAAAGTAGACAGTGGTTCTCAGTTTGCTCATCCAAGTTGCACCCTGAATATAATCCAAGTCTTAATGGAGAACGGGCACGAATGTTTCTTTTTGCTGTTGGTTAATAAATGCTTCTGTGTATTAAAGATGCTTCACTCTATCAGCCTACCTTAAACAAGATGGCTATAATAGGTTTATATCTCTGCTTTTCCTTATTTGTACATGAGTAAGTTATTTAGTTGCTCCTATGTTTAATGGGTTGTGTAAACTGTACATTGGGGTTTTTTTTCCATTTTTTGTACAGAATGTCTTTTATGAATTGTCACCTTCAATAATTTTTTCCCAATTTTCTGGGAATGTTGTGCAATAAAAATGCAGAGAATTTGAGATTCTGAAAGTCTGATCATTTAATTTCTGGAACAAATTAAATGAAAAGGGAGCAAACAGATTTTATTACCGATTTTATTACAGATTTTATTTTTGTTAATATTGTTTCTAGACGTTTACATAATTGCATAATTTCAGAACTTCACACAATCTGAATAAATATGAGAAAATATTTGGTTTCCAACCTTAACTGCTTCTCTGTCTCCTACATGTATTTTTATTTATATTTTTATCCATCTGTCCCACCACTTTGGTCATTCTTTGACTTTCTATCCATCAGTCTATCATTCCCCCCCCCATTATTTAAATTGTCTTCTTCCATCAGTTTATTCATAAATCTGATTAGTCATGCATTCATTTCCTCCAATCTGTTGTTTCATACATTTTTTTGTCCAGTTTTCATATTACCTTTTCCGTTCTGCTTCTGTATGCGCTTTTGTATTGCCAACTTTAAAAAATTCAGGCTGGAAACTTAAAACCATGAAACATGTGAGGGAGGCCTAAAAGAAAAGAACTTTTGTTCTCCTGATAGGCGGCAGCTAAACTACATCTGGACCACACATTTTTATTTTTTGCCACCTTTAAATTCATCGCTGGTCCTCAGCTCCACCCGACAGAAGGTGGAACGAACACAAACACACTTATGCAATAAAGAAAGGGAGGAAATCCGAGGCTCAGAGTAACGTATGAGCAGCTGCGGCCGCCTTCCTTCAGACTTTGTGGTAAAATCAAGTTGTTATACTAAATAGCAACTTTTTTTTAAAAAAAGGTACAATTTCTTGGTTTTAGAAGACAAAATAAAAATTTCCCTTTATTTTTAGCTGTACTTTATTTTTGTAAGGACAACCCTGTGTATAAAATAAACAAAAATCTGTTTAATTTGATGTATTATGCTGCTGAAAAGTAATTATGCTAAATTTATTAACGTGGACACACTTTTATATAAAATATTAATCAATATACTTAAAATCTGTAATTTTGAAACCGCTATTATAGTAGCAATCTGATTTTCATTTACAATTATTTATATTTATTTCAAACTGGTTTTTAAAACAAGTAATAAGTAGGAAACAGTTTACCAGTTTGAAAAGCAGTAGGAAGTGAACACTTATTAACATTACCCCTTAATTTAATTAAATATATGACCTTCCGGCTCAGTATTTAACATGGGACATAAAGTATTAAGTTATGTATTTTTCGTAAGTGGTGGACTGAGAATTGAAATGACAATAATAGATGGAAGTTATAATAATCCTTGACTAACCAAGAATACGTTGAAAGTGTTGCTGCCTTCAATGACATGACACAAACTCCGTATTTTCCAGTTTTTGTGCTGACATCTGTGTTAGAAATGTAAGATAGTTAGGGACAAGTTTTAAGCACACTGTCGAGTGCTATATTTATTTCCACTAACAAATCATAATGGCAATAAAAGCAGCTATAAAGTGAATTTAAGTGTAGGATTTTTTTAAGATCCAACATTTTATAAGACGAAACTCACATCAGATTCTGAAACTTCTACAAATACCTGAGTGTTTATTTTCCAATCGCCATGAACGCAGCACCACTAACAGATGTCGTCAACTCTCGGCTCTGCTGGAGGAGGGATCAAAAAAAAAAAAAATCTGAACTCCTGGGTATGACTGCCGCTGGCTGCCGAAGTGGGCTTTCATTTTTTACCCAAAATGTGCCGAAAACAAGCGAACAGGTCACACAGACGTTAGTTCCTGTCACACTTTAATGGCGTTGACCAGTTTCCGTGCGCGTGGGGACAGCGAGTCAGCGGACAGTGAAGCTTTTTCCCTTCTCTCCAGGAGAAGAAGGAGTTCCCGGTCGGTTCGTTTGGATTAAACTCCATCCACGCTCGGCTGGACGACCACGATATCCATGAGGATGGGATTTATTTTTGTTCGGTTCGGCTAAGGAGCGGCCAGGAGGCAAGAAGTGATATCATAGAGGAGTAAAGAAATAAACCTGAAGAGGGTTTGAACCGAAGTTATGAAAATGACCGGAGCCATGGAAACTTCTTTTAAGCAGGCTTTAAAGAAGCCGCCCCTCTTCCGGACGGCAGAGGTAAATAAAACCATCCTATCTTCTTTTTATGGGAAAAATTAGCAATTCCTTGCTAAAGTTAGTTAAAATGACACATTAGCCCCACTTTGGAGGTGGAACTCTTCCTTATCTCTGCTTTCTGTGGAGTTTCACTGAACTGGGTCAGTAATGAGCTTCTTGCGGCTTAAATTACCCGTTTAATGAGAACTTGTCATCAGGATCACATGCTAATAGGTGAGGGGACGAGACAGCAGAGCCATGAGGCTGTAAAACGGAAACAGGGCAAGATGCTTTTCTGGTTGTTTACAGTTTGAATTCAGTGCAGAAATAGAAAAGGAAAGTGACCAGAGAACAATTAACCAGTCTAAATTAACTTTCTGTAAAACAATTCATCTTTGAAATTGTATCTTTTAAAAAACGTTCATAATTAATTAATAAAGTTAATATTATTTATGTTGCCAGAAAATTATTGACATTTCATCTTTCAGTAACTCAGCATCCTAAGTAAAATACATAATTTAACTTTTTCAAGCCATTTTTTTAGTCAATTATGATTATTTTCCACTTGAATGAAAACTTGGTATTTAATTTTAGGATATTTTATCATAACATTAAAACCTTTTAACACAGATATGTGGCCTCCATTAAAAGTATGTTTAGTACCTTCATAAAGGTTATTTTCAAAAATTAAATGATAAATTGTCTCAGAAGTTATTGCATTAAATGATAATATTATTGTTTTGATACCATTTAAAGTAATATAATAGTAATGGCATAATGATGCAAGAACATCCTCAACTCAATCATTTACATTTGCATGATTTATTGTTTTGTCTTTTCTATTTTTCTGCCAAAAACTGGATGATTAAACAAATCATTTTTGTAAACAAAAGGTTTGTTTACAAAGATTCATAATTCATTTTATTTGGTGTGTCTGTTATTTATTTTGCATATTTAAAATGTCTTGCAGGTCCAGTGTTAAATTAGAATCTATGGCATCACCACTAAACTACTTAAAATGGTTTTAGAGCAACAATATTATCATTTATCGAAATAATAACCTCATTTATAGTGCAGAGCAAAGTGTTGCTTGTTGTGGTTTTCATACAGATGATGGACGTATTCCACGTTTAAACATTTGACTTCTGTTCTGTTTGAGGTTTTGGTCACGTTTGGAAAATCCGTCTTTATTACACCTTGTTGAAACGTCACAGCTTCTCCTCTTGCATTGATTGCCCTCAGGATGTAGTTTGGGTGACACCAGTGTAAATGTGCTCATTTCTTCGTTCCCATCCTCCTCTTCGTCCTCCTCCCTTTCATGAAGCTGGGGAAACACAGCTGGCCTGTCAGCTCTTCGGTTACGCTCCCTGCCCCAAAAATAGCTCCTGCTGTACTCCCATCCATGTTCAACTGCTGGCAGCCGTTTTGGGCGCGCACTTTTTCAGCCGACTACCAGAAGAAACCGTTCAAAAGGAAAACGGTTTCTGAAACGTTCTCCTTGTCTGTGGGTGAACGGGTCAGAGAGGCTCCTTCAGCACCTTCACAGAGAGGCTTTTGTGCAAATCATAACAGTAATGTTTTGTTCACAAATATAAGACATAGAGTTGAAGATTGTAGACCACATATGTCAAACTCGAGGCCCGGGGGCCAAATCTGGTCCGCCTTAGCCTTCTGTGTGGTCCTCTAAACTCTAAATTACAATAAGGTCCAGAAACATTGAGTTTAAGTGGCGCCTGAGTTACAGTCTGTGATCGTTACGGCGAATAATCACACAGCGCATAACGGCATTAATTAATAATCTCAGTCACGTCTTTGTTCCCAATTGGACCCAACTCAGAGCGGTTGGTTCTGTGTCATGTGGCGCTTTTGGAAGCTTTGTGCTGCAGGAAGGTGAGTCTGTCTCCCGCTCAGGTGTTGAGCTCGGCAGGACCGTCGGCCTGGCCACATTTGGTGCTTCGTCAACGTTTCCCCGTCTCGTCCAGCCCTGGAGGGCAAGGAGCGCCGAGCTCCCTGCCCTGTTGGTAACAGACGGGGTGATTTATGGCGGTTTTGGCTGCGCCCAGCTGAGTTTGGACTTTATGGGAATTCCAGCCAGCTTGAAGCCGCAGGCTCTCCAGGGAAAGTGCGAGTGAAGGAGAGAGAGACTCTTAAGTGGCAGCTTGCTGCTTTCGGAGCCACCAGGAAGAGAGCAGAAGAAGAAACGGACCAGTGTGATTATCTGCAGCGGCCACAAACCGCACGCTGGCTTATCAGCAAATAACGTGATGCTCAAAGATGTTGGAGGTTAATGTGTGTGTTTTTAAGAAAACACACACACCTCTATGAGGCAGAGAAGATGCTGACAGACCAATAAAAACCCAGTGGAGCGACTCTAACTTACAGTAGAAACCAACTACTCTTAATGAGTGCTGAAAGGTTTTGCTGGACGATAGTTATTGTGATAAACTATAATATTGTTGCTTTCAGACCATTTTCACATAATTTAATGTTAATAAAGAAAGAACACATTCTCAAAAATCAATAAGCTTTACAGATATTTAACACTGGAACTGGAAAACATTTTAATATCCAAAATAAATAAACAAAACAACAGAAACTAAAGTGAATTACGAACAAACATGATTTAGAGCTGCTTTAGACAAAAACACCAGACTGATGACCAGTTTCTGGTAGAAAGAGAGAAAACATAAGAAAATGATTCAAATGGAAAATATTTTAATTTATCACACGATTAATTGATATATTGCTTATTGTGACAATAATTGATTTTAAAGGAATAACTTGTACAGCTAGCCAGAATATTTATGGATCTATCAGTTTATATCGCTGTGATAAAAGTTCAGATTGTTTAATTTCTCTAACTGCCTCGGTTAATATTAAGAAGCTTAACGTTTAGTTGGTCGTATTAATTGTCTGTTAACCAACCTGTAAACATAATTAACCATAACAGCAGTTTAGTTTTCTTACACTTGATGAAACTGTTTACATTATAACTGAACTTTTTAAATCTTCATAACTCTCAACTTCATTTGCTATTTTTTAAAGTTTGTGTCTCAAGTTTAAATTTTACAAAATACAGACAAAAAGTCTTTAGAGTTTTTATTAACATATTTCTAAGTGGCTGACATTGGGAAACGTAAACATTTTCTGTTTAAATATTAAACTGCAGCGACATGATTAGATAATTAAACATGTTTGTTAAAAAGCAAAACCAGAACATTAGGACAGAAACACTTTGCTTTATGCCTGGTTCTTGTTTCTGCATCGTTTTTGTCTTTGTTTCATCTGGCAGTAGGAAGTTATTAAATAAAATGGCCTGAAGTTGCACCGTTTCTCTGTTTAAATGAAATCTGAAGGGAATTATTTCCTCCAGTTCGGTACAAACTAAAAACATGATCACATTTTTAATATGTGGAATACAATATTTGTTCATGTTGTCACTTTGTAAAAACCTGAAACCTTAGCAGAGTACTTTGTTAATTGAACATAATTTTCCAACCCAACCTTTGTTCCTTTGTTAAAAGCAGTAAGACTCTTTTCCTCTGGCCGGGCTGAGTCGGGCCCCTCCTGGTCCGAGGTATTGCTTCCACTTGTTGCCTGCTTGAGTCAGAGGAAGTGGCTCTAAATCCTGCTTCATTTGCCTTTCCGACTGAATTATGCAGACAAAGGGTCACATTTAGTTGTTGCTTACTTTGTTTTATGGCTAACTGGGTTTAAATGTGACCCTGGGCAGTTTTTACAGAGCAGCAGTTGTACCTCTGCTGTGATTTATTAGCAACTGTAGGTGTTTGAATAAAAAGTGCCTCCCACTGGCAATTATGAAACTGGTAACTTTGTAGTTGCATTAGTCACAGAGGCTTTCCAGCTAATTTCCTTAAAACTTTGGTGGCTGCAGTGGCTTGTTTCTGATGACGTAGTGCTAAACGTCTCCGCTGCAGAGAGCTAAACCTGCCAGATGTAAACAGAAAGCTGCTAACCAATAAGAGAATCTCTCAACCAGGAAGTGTTTTGTCCATCAGAAGTGATGCTTTGGTGTTACCTAAAGCTCCCAATAACTAGGCTATAAGAGCAGTGACTTAAAAAAAGGAAAGGCTTCCTTTTAAAATGAAAGCAAACATGCATGTTCAAGCACAGTCAAGAAACCAGTTAATAGACCAGAAACACCAGACACCCCCCCCAGGCTGCTCTCCTAAACTCGTTTTAGGCTCCAGTTCATCCTCTGCTTTTGGGCGGTTAGACACGAATGAATCCTTCAGTCCAAATTAAAAAGGCTCAATAATGGTGCAGTTAGAGGTAGAGCAACGTATTAGGAGTCTGGAAAAGTCTTTAAATATATTTTAAATTCTGGATAAGTTTGGGAAAACATTTAAAATATTCCTTGTTCCATTGTTAAATTATCCATCCGGACTACCTTTTACTCGTAAAGGAAGTAAAAAGGACTTTGAAGTCCCCCATTTTTTGGCTTTGAAAATGAAAAACCAGTTTTTCTGTTTGAGTTTTTCTGTGCGTTTACTTTAGGTTTCTGGTCTGAGTCTCCATGTTGTCCTGTCTACCCCTGATTGTTCCCAGGTGTGTCTCGTTCCCTGATTGCCCTCTGAGCTTTATATCCACCTGTGTTTCTTGTCCTTTTGTCCATCTGTCTTGCTGTTTGGCTCATGTCTCAAGTTTTTTACCAGTTGCTACCAGAATTGAGCCTCAGCCTTCGGCTCATCTGCCTGGACTTTGGACTTTGGACTTTGGACTTTTCTTTGGCTCCTTTGTCATAAACACAAATGGCAGCTACGTGCTGCCACAATGTGCCGGCCATGTATTTAGTTGTGACCAGCATGGAGGAAGATTTATTTTCTGGTTTGCCTGTAAAGCTGCGCTTGCGCTACGGCACATTGATCTGCAGCTGGTGTTGTGTCATTCCTGCTGTGTGTGTTTTATTACGATGATAAAAACCCAGACATTATCAATGAATAAAGTTGAACATTTAAACGGAAAGCTAAAGTTGATAAAGTTGAACATTGGATTATCCTGCTAGCACTAGAGCGCTGTGCAGCGTAATCAATCACCAGGCCGGCGCAATAAATAATAAAACAGAAGTTAAGGAAGCTTCGAGGCAGAAGATTTTCCCTGAGGGATTTTAATAGTCGAATCGTTTGAGGAATCGTTGCAGTTCAAACATCAGAAGTTCAGCCGTCGCATCGTTGATCTTTGTCCTGTTTTCTCACGTTCATGAAATCAAGTTTGTTGCTGCATGATAGCTGTTCAGCATGTGAGGGCGTTGTGGTTGACGGTTTGAGTTAGTTTCCCATGTGACGTGTTATTATTGGCAATGTGAAGGTAACCCACTGTGGCGTCCCCAACAGCTGTTGGTTCAAGAGGCGACAGACGAATTGCAGCAAGTCAAGAGCCTAAAAGTGGCTTTTCATAAAAACAGTCAACCTTAAGAGGAGCAACAAATGTTTATATGGAAGTAAAGAGTTTGTTTTTAGTTTGTCACCTGGTTGGAGCCCCACTGGTTTCAACATATGTTGATGTGAAACTGAACTGGTGACACATCCTGTCACAGTGGCATCCTCTGAACCTCACCATTCTGCAGGGAGCAGACAAAAACATCTGATATGGTTCATGTTGCAGGGGAAGTAATCGGCTTCATCTGCAAAGGTGTAGAAAAGTCCAAAACACAAAATAGAAATGATGCGTCACACAAAACCTGTTACTATTGGTGCACAAAACCAGATCAGAAGCTGAAAAAAGGTTGTGAGGTAGAGATAAATGGTTTCATAATGAAGCAGGCTGTCGTAAAAATCCTTCCACCCCATAAAACGACAGAGGTTGAAAACACGAGGGAGAGTTTTTACAGAAACCTGTGGTAATATGTAACCTGACCCTGGAAGTGTTGAAGTAAGACGTTATATTTCCTGATGAATTTGTGTTGCAGTAAAATCACAATATTATGCATACGCCCACTTACTCACACAAACTATCCAATTAGCTGAAGGCCGTGAAAACACAGAGTAATATTCAGTTTTTCCGTCAACAGTTTTTATGCATAAGTTTGATGGAAACGGCAAAATTTGAAAGAATTTCCTCAATTTTGAAAAAATCTAAAAGTTTTAAGGCTTTCTAATAAGTTCACTGGTGAGCTCCGTCCATTTTTGGCCGTTGCTAGTTTGAAACGCTTTGATGAGTTAACGCAACATATCTGGCTTATTTGTGGACTAGTCTATGGTTCAAGGCGATAGTCAGTAATTGATGAGGTAAGATCTGAACTGGGAGTCATAAAATCAAACTTGAGCAGCAGGCGTGACAACAGTTCAAAAAATGAGCCAATAATTAACCAGACAGGAGGCATGTTGTCCTTCCTCTGTTGGGTAGGACCAACAGTAGGTGGATCAGTCTGGACAGAAACTGATTTCCAGTTTTCTTCAAAGTCTGTTGATTAAATAAAAATCAATTGTTCAAAACTATAAACGGTTTTAAACACTTCCTGACTCATTTGTGTGAACTTGGATGTAATGCAAACCCATCAAACGTTGATCATAAAAGAAAACATTTATGAATCCATCAAACAGTGAAATAATTACAAGTTTATTTACACATTAAAGCATGTTTTCTAACGCTGAAGTATTTCACCTGTTGACCATCAATCAGAGGAAATTGTCCAGCAGATTGGCTCTTCGTTGGTCCATGTACTTTACAGTTGAGTCAGAAAAATGAATAATTTTAAGGGAGTAGCAGCCAGACAAGCATCTGGTTCTGCGTGTGATTGTTTTCATACACACAGTAAGAGTGTTTTTAATTTTAGCTCTAGCGTACAGTTGCTGCCAACATGCGCTGCAGATGTTGATAAAAAGCACATCTGCACCTTGTGCTGGCACAGTTCTCAGTCTCTGAGCCAAAGCAGCAGATAGCTGCAAACATCATCAGGTTGAGGCTTATTCTCTAAAGCATGATGGAAATGCAGCGCAACTGGACGCACCCACGCTGAAAGCATGCACAGATACGCCAGAAAAAACATCAACACAGAACAGCGTGCCGAAAACTGGGAGCAAAAAACATCAGCCTGAAATGAATGGGAACAATAAAGTCTGTGTGTAAGAGAAAAGCCTGTGGAAGGTAGTGTGTTTGTGTTTGACTCGGGGAGTAAACGTAGCCTCCTGCTAGCCCGGCACTCTGAAAGCTTCACTCTGTGATCCAGTAAAGATCCTTCCTGACTGGAGGAAGGGGCTGGAGAGGCTGGGGGGTTTGGGGAGTTTGTTCTTGGTCATTTCTGCTAAATGAGAGCTGAGCGCTTCATAGATCTGTACGCCATTTTCTCCCGATTGTTGCAGTCAATTTTAGCCTTCAAGTAATCTGTGTAGAAATCTGCACTAATGCAGAGAAATAACATCCTGAGCACCTTAAAGGTTATATTACTCAAAAAGTCACATTTGCATGCTTCTTCTAAAAATGTCAGTTTTTCTGTAATAAGTTGATGTTTTTTGCTGCATGGAAAATGAGCCCTTTCAAAAACATCCAGAATGTAACATTAGCAATCAGCAGGCACCGCCCGTCACCTAGCAACCTAATCAGTCAGCTGGTTTCCCACTGGGCAATGGCTGCTAGAAAAGACAATGTTTTGTTGTTGACTTTGTGCAGGAGGGTCCACTTCTGCTTTTCAAAGATGTACGGTTGTGTAATTGACAGGTTAACTTTTTAGAACCTGATGCAAACTGCAGCACTTCCATCTGAAACTGCAGTCATATTTGGTTCTGCAAAGTGTTCACGCCTGGTCAATTCAGACTGTTTTCTGAACCAGGTTTCCTTTTCCTTCTTTCATCATAAATATTTACGTGATGGACTAACAGTCGTGATGGACTGGTAAAGTCCCACTGAAATAGACGGTTGTAATGTGAAAAAGATCAATGTCTGCTTTGGCAAGACGTTCAGCTTCATATTTCTGCAACGTCATGAATATAATTACAAGGTGAAGTTCAGACGGCCGATTGTTTTGGAGTCGCTGGTTTACAGCAGCTAGCTTTGTTTCCTCTGGGCATTGTTGAAGGTAAACACAGGAGCTTTTCCTGTGGGTACAGCGGACCGGCCAGGCCTCCCCGTCCGCACGCATGTTTGCCTGGTGCATGGATCTGCAGCTGGTGTTGTATGTCACTCCTGCTGTGTGTGTGTGTGTGTTTTTATTATGAGGTGGGAACTGCATTCCTGTCATGGCAGCAGGTGAGAACAGGCAGATGATATTAGATTAGCTCTGACCTGTTGGCTGCAACAGGAATGAGGATGAAGCTGCTGAGAAATGATTGGATTTTTTCATTATAAACTGGTGTCAGTATGTTTGTGCCGACCAAACCCTTTTTTCTGCAAAGGCCCTAATTCACTTTTGTTTGTTCTGTTAAAAGAAAGACATGTAGTTTCCAGTTGTTCTTTGCTTTGATTGAAGAGATTTATTTTCAGAAATAACAGGATTTGGGTCCATTTTTTCAAGACGCTCAATGTGTTTAGACAAATTTAATAAAGAATAAAAGATGATTTTGGTGCAGCAAAGTAAAAGTCTCTCTTTAAAATTGGTTATAAAAACACAAATACTTTGTGTTTTACCCTTGTACCTTTGTTGGAAATTTACACTGTTAATAACTTTACCCTGATTACAAATTAAAAGCCTCCATCTGCATCTACAGGACAAATTTGTATAATTTTTAGTTCAGTCCAAGGGCCACAAATGGCTCCTGAACCGCAGTTTGGGCTCCCCTGGCTTAAATCTTTTGTTAACCGTGTGAAATTACAAAAATGCAGACAAATCAACAAAAGCAGATAAAAACAAAGTTGCTGTATCAACTTCCAGAGATTCAGCCTTTAAAATGCTTTCATGTTTTGGACGCAGATAGTTTTCACTGAGCACAAAAAAGCAGGAAGTTGTTAGAGGAGTTAAACTTATGAATGACTTCACTATCGAATCTTTTGATCCACTTTCTCTGAGCTCTGGGTTCTGCTGTGAGGGAGTGGTTTGGTTGGATTTGGCGCTCGTTTGTACGAACCTGCCGCGCTCCTATCCAGACAGTTTTATGAGCTTGTTTGCATAGCGCGTCTGGAATGTGTATCAGAAAAGGGAAACAGGAGATCCTTCCAGCTATGCGTTTGAATATGTTGCAGAGATTTTGTTTGGATAGCGTCTCGGTCCTGTTTTCCATGCTTGTACTCTTTATGACAGAGTTTGAAAACAACCTCATGCCTCGAATCTGTTAGCAGCTCATATGTTGAATGTTTTGGATATTTTCCTGATAAGAAAACCATATATCTGCATATTTGAGACCTAATAAAGTGACCTTCATTGCTCCAGTCTCATTGCTTTTCAACACAATCTGGCTCAGATATTTCAGATATCGTTGATTTATTGGACATGATGTATTTTATTTTGTCTGCTGGTCACATGATCCCAGTTTTCCATGACATGCTTTCTGTAACTTAGTATTAAGCAGAGATTGTAGTATTTTTGTTTTAACCTGACATAAAATCAGGTAAATAAACTTTAATTGCTAAGATTTTGTGGCTCTTATTTGGAAGCTTCATCACATCCAAAGTAAGACAATGAGGCGGTGCATGAGGCATGAGGCGGTGCATGAGGCATGAGGCGGTGCATGAGGCATGAGGCGGTGCATGAGGCATGAGGCGGTGCATGAGGGCATGAGGCGGTGCATGAGGCATGAGGCGGTGCATGAGGCATGAGGCGGTGCATGAGGCGTGAGGCGGTGCTTCCTTTTCACAAACAGATTTGGGTTTTTTGTTGTTTTTCACCTTCTGATTTTCTTGCCAATGAAATAAATCTGTCTCTCTCTGTAAGTGGTGCTCTCAGTGGAGCACGGGCCACATATTGGTTGAGCTTTTCTTTCCAGTAAATCCCTCTGAAACTGGACCGCAGTCAACAACCAGAGCATTCCTTTCAGTAGCCAGGCGGCACCGATTCACAGAGCAACAGAACCGGTAAAAACGAGCTCCTTTAAAGTCGACTTGTTTACTTCTGGAAGAGTGAAATATCAGGAACATCTGAATATCCGAGTCGTCTAAGTGGCCTGACTTGCTCTGTCTTTCATGTTTGTTATAGAAGAAATGGATTGAGAAAATGTTAATTTAATCCCAATATGATTCAGTCTGGATTCAAAGTTCTTCTTCCTTTTTTTCTGCTGCCTCTAATCTTCTTCATGGACATTTTGGAGACAGTCTTGTAGATAATGGCAAACATTTTCAGTAGGAGGTTTTTAAGGAGAAAAGCCTTCTACCTGCAGCACATGTGCTGCACATCTCTTCAGCTCCATAGGCCTGCAAAGGCCACATCGTGGCTTTGTTCACTTCACTTACTATTATTACGGATGTTTGTAGCTTTGAATTGTTTTTACTCTCATCCGCAGTGTAAGAACCCAATTTGTCTTCAATGAAAAAAACTACAAATGATCTATCAAACATGAAGAATCTGGAAGCTTCCCGTTTTCTGAGGACAGGAAGGTTTTTCCCGCCCAGCTGCCTCAGAGAGCATCAACTCTCTCATTACGCCCGTTTGTCTCTGACTGGCTGCCAGCTGTTCCCATTCAGCACGGTTCGGTACGAACGCTGACAGAAGCGGTGTTGTGGGAAGCCTCTTGTTCAGCAGATCCCATTGTGGAAACACTGAGTCACTGTCCACAACAGAACCCAAACCGCACGCCGCTGACTACCTCCGCTCTCATCCAACTGCTCTGATCTGCAAACGACATTTAGTGTCACATTTAAGGGCAATTAACTTCCTCAAACAGAAAGTTGAAAAGTAGGACAGGGCTTTGATTTTTAGGATTACAACTACAGGTCTGTAGCGATAAACTGCCACCTAAATTATTGCAATAAACGACAATATTGTAATTTTGAGACCATTTTCAACTGGCTTAATAATAATGGGTTATTAATGCAATCATACCCACAAAGTTTCTAAAAAACATTTAAAACAGGAGCTGGAAAACCTCTGAAATATCCAAAATAAACAACTGAAACAACAATAATTAAAATGGATTATAAAGCCTCAGTAACCAAAATAGCATTAAAAACAAATCCTTCAGCTTAGACAAGGAAAACAGGCAAAAGAGGAAGGTAGTGCAAACCAACTCATCAACCAATCAAGTTTATTTGTAAACTATTATTATATTTGTAGTTTTTCACTGAAGACAAATTCAGATCAGACTGAAAAAAGTTCATCGCTGCGTCTGCAGTTTTAAGCTTTGGTGATATATCAACACCAACATCGTATCGGCCGATATTAGTCACTTTTACCATAGAGGTAAATGAAACTGTTACATATATTTAGTCAAGTGCCACCGTTACACATCAGGTGATTAATGTTTCATTTATGATGCTTCAAAAGCAACACAGGTGCGTTTTAGTCTAGATTTAAAGGAAGTCAGTGTTTCAGCTGTTTTGCAGTTTTCTAGAAGTTTTTTACAGATTTGTGGTGTTTAGACTTATTTTATTGAGACTTAGACCTATAACTACTTTGTACTGGGTGTTTAATGTTTATGGTGTTTCTCTAAATGTCGAGTTTTCAATAAAAAAATAGAGGAGCAACAGTACAGATCTCATTTTAATTGATTTATTGCTTATTTTGAGGTTCTTACCCATGTTAGTGTCATTTTTTTAGTTTTTTCTGTTGCCTGTCACAAAGTATGACGAACTCCTCTCAGAGACTTGCTGATGTTTTTGAAGTCGACTTTCAGTTTGATTGTTGAGAAAGTGCATTAAGTGAGAACAAGCAGGATGTTGCATCGAGTTGGACGGACAACATTCCTGTCTTTCCAAAAGCATTCCTCTTTCTGGGAATGAAGTCGGACTGGATGTCACCATTTTGTTCTCATGTGAAAAATCACCTTGAGAAAGTTGTTTTTGTTTCATCTCTAAAAATAACTGATAAGAAAGATGTCAAAATAATCAGAACTGTGTTTATTTGCAGTTTTTCTTGCACCGTGCGCAACACTTTTGTCATTTCTCTAGGCTTGCTGTGCATCTTCTTTATGCATCTTATTAATAACCGTAAATAATGTAATTTAAATGACATTAATAACATTATGTTGTCCTGAAGGGAGCAGATGTTTCAGTATGTTAGAGAAACAATGACATTGAGGTTGTGTATTTGTATATCTTGGTCATTATAACTTTTTCCTTTTCTTATAAAGTTCCTTGAGTCGACTTTTATTATAAATTGGCACTATGTAAATAAAGTTTAGAAATATCATTGTATTCACATAAAAATCAAAGTCAAAACTTCTATTAAGATCTGATTGGTTTTTTAAAATTCCCAATAAAACTTGTTTCTAAAATAGTTTTTATTTTTTGGCCCATATTACAAAACGTTTGGATTCCCCTGCAAGATCTATTATCAATAAAACATATTTTAGTATTCTGTTTTAATTGGTTGTTTTAAGACCAAATCCATAATTTAAAAAGACAATTATTAAATCAGAGTTTTGTCTGTTTTTAGGGGAAGGAATCTGTGTTTTCAAAGCGTGGGAAAGTTTTAAGTTCAAAGTCAGAGAAAGTGTTTCCCCTCAGCCGCTGTGGGCGAGCCGCTTACTCACTGACCGAGTTACTCGTGTTGGGTTGTGTGTGTGCACATCAGAAGCCATCCACCAGCAGCTCTGTGTGCGTAAAGTTTGAATAAATTTGAATGGTAAATCTAGCACACTGTCGAGCTGCATCCCACTTGAAACCCTTCAGTGTATTTGAATTCTGGCACACGCCGCATATTCAGGTGCTGGGCTGTTTGTAATGATCCTACTCAGACCACAATGTTTTCAGTGAGATTAAAGTAAGTTTTTGCAGTGCAAAAAGACACAACATCATTTCTTTTTTGTTTGAATATGTTGATGATGGATCAGAAACAGAGCTGCCTGTCAGAGCTGCAGCGGTTAGCTCACATGCTTCTTCGGGCGGCCCCGAGGAGGAGCGGGCTGACCGGCCGGACCCGAGGAGGAGCGGGCCGGCCGGGGCCGGGAACCCCTGAGGAGGATTGGGCCGGCCGGGGCCGGGAACCCCCGAGGAGGAGCGGGCGGCTGTTTTGCACAGCTGAATGGTTGCCATGGAGATGACACTCCATGTTTGTGATGAAGGAATAACATTATAGAATGATGGAAAGCTAATAGAAAAAGCTGATTTTACATGAAGCCCCTTTTAAGCAACTTTCCCTGCAGCCATATTTCACGTGGAGCAAAAAGAACTTGAGGCGTGAAAACAAACAGATAAAACCAGCCGATTTAAAGGAACCCTCCTATGTGCCGGAGTCATTTCTGCAGAAAGAGCTGGAGCTTGGGTTACATATAGCGTCAGATTTTCCATTTCTGTGTGTTGCGGCGTTTTTGTGCGCATGTGTGTGGATATTTGGTTTGGCTGGTGAAAACATGGCAGCTGGTGTTGTGCTTTCTGAGCAAGGCTCGCTCCTCACCCTTTGTGTGCAAGTTCAGCGGTCATAAGCTGTTCTAATGAGACCTACAAACCCAGCAGCGCTCCAAATGCAAACCTTTCTCATGCAGACCTCTTTTCTACCATTATGCAAGAAATTCCTCGAACTCTTCCTGCTTTGCTGGTGGCTTGACAGTCATGTACATGAGGTTTTTCTCCTTTCTGTCCTGACTTGCTCTCCTTCCTCACCACTGCCAGAGCCACAACTGTCGTCACCGGGCTTTTTATGAACCCAGCTCCAGAGTTTTTATAGTGTGGGAAATCTCCGGGGCTTTCTCTTTGCACAATCTGTTTTTGGTGTTTCTGCTTGGCAAACGGCTCATGCTTGACGTGATTTGCACCAGATTCGTGTTTAATTCTGAACCAACCTTTGAGGATTTCTGTGCGTGCTTACTGAATGGGATTTGCTTGTTTTTCCAGTAGAAAAGAGGATGAAAAAGCCTAATTGCTCCAAGTCCTCTTGAAACTTCACAGTGATGCTGACAGCGATGAGGTTTTACAGCGCAGGGAAGCAATAAAGCAAGAAACTCTCAATGGGTTTGTTTGATCATGTCAAGAGTTTGACTGTAATTGAACATGTTTGTTGTTAAACTTGGAGCTTTGGCAAGACAAATGTAACATTTGGCCTCATAATTATTATTGTGCGCGCTTGTTCTGTTGTCCTGCTTTGAAGTTTTAGTGAAACTTACTTGGAAGTTCAGTTATTGAGCCAGCAATAGTGAAGAAGGAAAAACTAACAAACATTTTTAAACTTTGAACACCAAGAAAAAGGATCTGGCAAAAGAAATGGCTCCTTTTTTGACTTAAAGCTACTGCATTAGGTTTTGTTTTAAGTTTATTGTTGACTTAAATTCAGGTGTCCTGATTACTTCCACGCCTTATTATCAGTCATTTAATATTTAAAAATTGATCAGAAAATCTAAAAGTTAGGTGGAATTTTTTTTATTTTTTGATGATTATAAAAATAATTCATATAAGTAATAAAATCAGGCAAAATATTTTTTCCAAATCTTTCAATAAAAAAACTTCTGAGACTTTAACAGAAACTGTAGTTAAATGCAGCGGTCCAAATGCAAACCTCTGGTTAGCATCCAACTCTGAGCACAGGTTCTGGTTCGAGCACCAATCAACCGGTTCTCTGAGTGATTTGAGATTACGTAGGCGTCGGATTAGCATCTGAAATACCAAATATTTGTTTTAGTTTGCCGTTCTGACGCGCCTGCAGTTTGTGTTACTCATGCCTCAAGAAGCTCTGGTAGGCCAAAGCTGTGGTTAGTCATAGAAAAGCAGGTTTATCTCAACACGTCTCTGCTGTTGGGCCTTTTCCTGTCAGACGCCAGCACAGTCAGCCAGACTTTGAAACGAATAAAGGAGCATTTAAGAGGAACGCTGCGAAAACACAGAATCTTACCAAGTAAAGTTGGTCTAGATTCTACTGTAAATATTCGTTCACACTTGAAATAAGACAAAACCAACTTACAGGTGACCTTCCAGCAAGGAGTTTGATTTAAGTCAATAATTCCCTGATATTGGTGAAAACGTTCGAGCTCCATTAGAACTGTTCTGTTACCTAGCAACCCCAGGCAAGCCCAGCCCGTTACCTAGCAACGCAATTCTAGTTCCAATGGTACATCATTTAATACAATGGAACTAGAACTTTTCCTTTAATATGAAGGAATTATTTACTAAAAAAAAGCTCCTAAAAGTTATTTGTAAGTTAGTTTTTCTTATTTCAAGAGTGCTATGATATTTGAACTACAAACTAGACCGAGATACTTGGTAAGATTTTTTATTTTTTGCAGTGAAAATAGAAAAAGTAAATTATTTATCATACTTTTTAATTACTCTGTGTTCATGTATGACCAGGTCCTGTTCCCAAACCAACAGGATTTTATTCAATAATAATATCAGTCATTCTGACCCTTATTCTGGTCTGTCATGTTCAGTTTCTGTTGGTTTTCTTGAGCTGATCTTCCTGTCTTCATGCCTTTAACTTGCTTACTTCAGCTGCGGCTCTAAGTGCTGCTTCCACCCACCGGTACGCTCAGATTTATGGCGCATTAGTGAGCACTCAGGCCTCTTTTGTTACCCACCTGCAGACAAGCTTTCATTTCTGTTTACCGTCTCCCAGTATGCTGCAGAAACCGAAATGAGATACTTTCAGTTCTCACATTCCAGGTAGAAACAAAATACCAACTCTTCTGTTGTCTGATGTAGAAACTTTTATGTTGTCCTTCAATTTAGCCTTTTTTCTAACGTGGAAGTCACTTTGATTGTTCATTAATGACCCTACATTAGCGCTATGCTGATGTAGGGTCAGCATAGCGCAGATAAAATCTGCCGCTTCAGTTCACTGAAGCATCTTAGTGGCTGCCTTAAAGGCGTTCACGCTGAATCCCAACTTGGTGTTGACACAGACTCTTGGGAACCTGGCGGTCAACGTGATCTGAAAGTTATGAAGGCAGGATGTCAGCCAAGCCGTTTGTTCTTGCAGCTTTATGTCGACGGTGTCCTCTCTGTGTTGTTGACGGACACGGCGGACATACTGTGCATTCTGGTGAATGTGGGTGTGAGCGGCTGGCTCATTGTACGGCCCTGAAGCTGAGAACAGGACCTGGTTCATTCCTCAAAAGAGAACATTTGTTTTCCCAACTCAGCAGAAGGAAACCCTACTGTGTTACAGACATGGAGTAAGAGAAGTTTAGATCAAACTTTAGTGACTTGGGCCAAAATCGGCACCTGAACAGCACTCACAGGACAAAACAGTGGTCAGCAGTAAACAAAGCATGAAATATTTCATTTAGACAAATAACATAGGAAATGAATGTGCAGTGGTAAACAAACAGACAATATTTGAATAAAATAAGAAAAACAGCAAGACATATTTAGACAGGATTGTAGATTAAATTGTAGATTTGAAACAAAAAATGTCATGCAGGTTTACCAGGAAAAAACCATTTCAAAACTATTTTTCATCTTATTTTGATTTTTTTCTTTTTAGCATCAAGTAGAGAATTTGGCTTTATTTCATTCAGTTTATTAAATGGATGTGTCCAAAACTGCATTTTAGTTAAAGGATCTAAATGTTTTTCAGATTAATAAATTAATTTAAAAGCAACAGACAAATACTTAAAACATGAAATTGATTGAAGAAATTAGAAAAACTGTAGTTTGTTCTCAGCAAATAAAACATGATTTAGGTCTCTCTTTATTTATGTATTCTATCAAATCCTAATCCTAATTGAAATAAAAGTTGACATCTGTATTGTGATATTCAGGGGCCGAAAATGGCCCTTGGACCGCACTTTGGACCTCCCTGGTTTAGATTCATTCTGCTTTCTTCTCAAATTTGTTTTCATCTGGCAAAAAAGCAGCATATTGGAGCAAAAGCATCTCAGTGAGTCTCTGCTGCGAGCTGCATGTCATCACATCGATATCCTGTCAGAGTTGGAGGATAAAGCAGAATCAGAATAAAGCTTCAAACTGGGCTGCACACATCGACATCTGTTCCCACGTCCTCCAGTAGGGGGCAGCAGCACGATGTGAGACTTACTCAGCAGGAATGTAAAGATCTTTTCTCTGCATTGATGTTATTTCTGATTATTACGGGGTTATTTGTTCGTTCTGTTATCTGGATATTTGCTCAGTTTGCTTCAGACCTTCTCCTTCTGAAGTCTCCAGTTTTTCATCCAGAGACTTTTAAAGCACGTTTACCTTTTATTTTTCGGCTTTTGAATTTTTATTTTACTGTTCCCCATTTTTAGTGTTTATTTTATCCATTTAGGTTAAAAGTCTTTACTTCTCTTATAATGTTACTCCTGTTATTCTTACTGTGATAAAGGGCCAAATAAAGTTGACTTTGGTATATTCCCACTGTAATAATGTAATGTGTCAGTTATGATGGCATGAAGGGAAAATGTCCTGGTTTTAGTGGATTTTTATAAATAATGTTGAGCTTCATAAAAGCCCAGTAAACTACTATATTACTATATGATACATATATTAATAATTAGATTGTTTATATTGATTTACTTTGTATTTTCACATCATTATTTACAAATTGTGTTTGCAGCCAGGCAGGCCTAATAGATTTGTACACTTGAGCTGAAATAATTGTCTTGCTTTTCAACCTGGCGTCTGTGTAAATGTTTATTTGTGAAGGTTGAATCATAACCACTGGCGTACTGTAAGTATTGATGGCTGTTCTCATGTTACCCTCCCATCCCGGGCAAACACTCGAACAGATACCCCATTCTCTGGCATCCTGCGGCCCGATCATGACCTGCTTTAGGCAGATCGATGCCTGCAACAGGGACAGTTGGTGTCCCTGGTGTCTCCAGTTGTAATCATTCTAATAGAGGTTGTAATGCCCATCCTGTCCAGAGTTGGGTCATCCTCTTGCCTCTGGGTAATATTTTATTTTGTCACCGACCTGGCTGCATGCAGTAAACATTATGAATCTGAATGATGTTTTATTTTGTTTTATTTAACTTTTATTTCACCACAAAAATCCAATTGAGATAAACATATATGTATACATATTGTATGTATATATATTTTTTGTTTCGTTTTGTTTTTTGCAGTAAAATCCTTCCCAAAACTGAAGTGACACAACATTCACGACAGAAACAGAAAGACTTCATTACCGTATATTCCAGAGTATAAGGCGCACTTAAAATCCTTTAGTTTCATCAAAAAGCGACGGTGCGCCTTGTATATTGTTCTGGAGTAAAACAGCGCCCTCTAGTGAATTAATTGGATTCATTCTGGTTCTGCTTAATGACCTGGATGTGATTTTGTGTGTTAAACGAGCTCACGGTGCTCAGTCAAAAGGCTTTAGGTATAGTACATTACGGTAGCTACCGGCGCGTCACGGAGTGGTACGTTCTGTGCTTTGACTGACTGACCTAACTGACTGTTTTGTTGACGATCCGTTTAGCGCAGCTCCATCTACTGGATGCATAATGTAACCACAGCCTCCACTGTAGCGTTTATTCTATGCGTCTTATAATGCGGTGCGCCTTATATATGATAAAAGTTTTAAAATAGGCCATTCCTTAGAGGTGCGCCTTATAATGTGGTGCGCCTTCAAAATACGGTAATAATGACGTTTCAGAGAAGTATGCATGCTTCAGCCTCAAGACATAAACAGGATCTGAAATCAAAGCCCAATCAGAGTTTTTGGTAAAACGTGATGTTTATTGTTTAATCAGGTGACGTATGTGAATCCCTACCAAGTGGGGACCAGCTTGGCCGGGTCCACATCGCCCACCGCCTCAGGGCTGTGTGTAGCATGAGCGCTCTGCAGCTCCACAGGACTGCTTACTGCAGCACATTGCTGAGCTCACTAACCCAGTTTACGCAGATTTAAAGTCAATATGCTCTCGCCTTCTCACTGCTCTGATCCAGTGAGATCTCTGCTCACATCTCTGCCTTTCTGTCCGTAACAGGAAGGAGGTTTCAGAAAGCAGAGGGGGCCCAACAACTGAACTAAAGCTGGTCTTTGGTCTCAACCAGACCTTCTGGAAGAACAGTTTTGCCTACAGAAACTTTATGATTAATTTATTTGTTTCTGTTGCTGTTTGTTTATTTGTGGATATTTGAAATGTCCTTCAGTTCCAGTGTTTAAATGCTCACTAGAATTTAAACTTTATTGATCTTTGAGAATCTGTTTCTGCATTATTTTGCTTTTATTACCATTATATTACTTGAAAATGGCCTCTATACATTATTAATGTTTAATGATCTGTCATCTTCAAGCAAACTTATTCATTGGATTGTCTTTTCATCTCGTCTTTTCTAAAGTATTAATCTTTTAAATCTTATTTATACTTCATCTAAATTGATCTCTGGTGTTTCCAATGTGTTTCATGCAATAAGAACATTAAAAATTTAAACACATTCTAAAGTATCTAAATCTAAATCTCCACCTTGTTGCTTTAAATGCCTTCATGTGAATTTAATCACTTCATTCTTACACTTGATGCATATTTTGACCTTTGCCTTGGGAGGCTATATGTCCAGCATTGGAGCTGTGAGTTTAGTGAAGGATAAAGGAGTTCATGAAGAAGCCAGTTCATCTTTATCATCATCTAACCAGTTAAACTTCAAACAGCTTTAATGACTCAAGCAGCTGCTAGTTTCTGTATTTTTACACTGAATTCTAGTTGCATCAGTCAGTTTCATGGGCCGAGTCAAAAACCTTTGGATGTTTAAAGTGTTGTAGCGTCAGATCGTCTGCATCTGTTAGGCTTTGAGCATCTTCAGACTTAGATAACTGTCACAAAATCTTTCACGTCTCTCGACTTTGCATTGCTGCTTCAACTGTTTTCTAAGATTTTTCTGCAGAGAAAAGAATCAGATGTTTTTTGTGTAAACCAGTCTCTTCTCATTGTGTGCCGTCTGCTCAGTCCACCTGTTTAAAATGAACGTCTTGCAGCCACAGTTTGATCTCACATATGAAGCTGCTGCCTTCCTGCCACCCTCTGTTGTCCTCTAAATGTTTTGACAGCTGTCCCTGATAGAGCTCTATTTTAAGTCCATCAGTGGGTATATGTGTGTGTGTGTGTGTGTGTAATGTGGGTGTGTAAGTGGTTTGGCCGCCTGTTTGCTTTGAGGGTGTCGACTTAATAGTTGGTGTTTGACACAGGCCAAGTGGCTTCTGTCAACTTGAAGCACTCGATGTGATTTTTACAGTGCAGATAAATTCCTCTGAAAACTGAGACGATATGTGAAAAGCTTCAGGTTATGATTAACAGGAAACAAGCAGTTTGATGTTTAAAGAAGCACTAATTAGTGTATTTTATGTGAGTTTATGTGCGTTGGTTAGAAATGTGGATGGGGTGTCCAAAGTGCAGCCCGGGGGCCATTCAAGGCCCTCTGAAGGATTTTTTGTGGCCTCCTGACCTCAGAATTGAGTAAAGTGTATTTTCCATATTTCAGGGAAATACTTTTTTATAAATAAATGATTCCCAATAATTAACAATATTTCTGCTTTTGTCTTAGAACCACCAACATCGACCCACTTTCATCTGCAGCTCAAACAAAAAAACAATCAGTTCCAAAACGTTTGAAACTGTCTGACAATAACACACAAACATTTTTATATTTTGCATCTACAATGACTCACTCATCCATTTTGTTGATTTAAATAAAATTATGTTTTTTGTTAGAATTGAACAGAAAAAGTTTGTTTTAAAGGGGCAGTATTTGTGACGACTTCCTGGAGGCTCAGGGTCAGAGTAGGAGCTTCTTAAAGAGACAGAGACCCTTTAAGTCATGTTTGATATATGTACCATTTTTATAACAACTGAAGGCAAAACAATTACTGGATTGTGCTATAAAATGGGCTTTTAAAATAATTTTTTAGTTATTAATTTCATCCTCATGCCAAAAGGTTTTGCTCGCTCTGTTCCTAAAAATAGTTTTCTTCTCTTTCTGTCTGGCAGGATCTACACATCATCTACTGCCACCTCTACCAAATGGACGTCCTCTCGCACCTCAGGGAACATCAGCTAAGGTACTTTGTTACTTTAATACTGATCCATTAAGAGCTTCTACATTTGCTGAAGTTTGTTTCCCGAACTATCTTTGGACATTAATATTTAGGATAAATTAGCTTGGTGAAAACAAGACCTGAATCTGGTGAAGAGCCATAAGATAACGGTACAAAGTGATCAGTGCTCTTTCTCTTTGAGCGAACCAATTGGTCAAACGAAATGTCTGTTAAATTTTAAAGCTGTTTAAACATAATATGACAATTTAGCTCTAATAATCCTGTCACAATAACACATTTTGCTGGATGGTTATTTGTCTCAGATGTTATTGCGATAAACAATAATATTGATGATTTGAGACCATTTTCAAGTAATATAATGGTAATAATAATAATGCAGAAACAGATTTTCACATTTTATTTGTTAAATCCACAAACAGTAAGATAATACATGTATATGTGTAACTAAGCCCATGTCTACAAAATGAGAGCCGTTAAGGCCTTCCACTTTCACTGATGCATTTATCTGACGAATTTATGTCATAGCATTAAAGTTGTGCGTCATTCCAATCCTACTGTCTTCTATAGAAGTGTAGCGTCATTTCTGTGCGTTTTAGTGGATAAATGTAAAAGTGCAGTAATAAGCAGTGCTGCTGTGCACACAGAAAGCAGAAGCCATCCGTCTTACTGCAGCAGGCTGCCATGCAGTTCATGCGCTCTCTGAGCCTCCGGGGAAAACATGATGGATCTGTGATGGTTTTCATGAGCGAGAAGCGTACTGATGGCTTCTGGGAGAAAAGCTAACATGTTTGTGTGTCTCTCAGGTCGATGTGCACCTCCGCCAGGTATGAGAGGCATGAGGCTAACCACCACCTGTTCTAGTAAGTACAAGCTCTCACAATGAACTGAAACTGTTTCTGCTGCATTTGCTCGTCTTCTGCTCTGATCATCAATAAGAAATGCTATTTACCCTTCAGTTAAATGACTTTACTGTTTCTCCAGTCCAGCCTGTTGTCCAGGTGAAGTTTTCTGCTCCTCCTCCTCCTCCACTACTTCTTCTATGGTGGAAATAGTGTTTGATGAAATCCAGTTTCTACTGAAGTCTCCACTCATGTGCAGGCTTGTCATGATAACAGATGTTGTCCCAGATGTTATTGCGATAAACAATAATGTCGTTTTGAGATCATTTTCTAGTAATATAATGGTAATAATGTTACATAAACTTTAAACGCTAATAAACATTTAAAACTAGAACTAGAAAACATTTTACACATCAAAACGTAAAACAACAGAAACAAATAAAACTAGAACTGCAAGCAGGTATTATGGGTTCCTCGCCCGACCCAACAGGCCTCGCTGCCGCGCACCTCACAGCCGCACGCCACGCAGCCGCCCGACCCAACAGGCCTCGCTGCACCTCACAGCCGCACGCTGCGTTGCTGCACGCCGCGCTGCCACCTGACCCAACAGGCCTCGTTGCCGCCAGCCTCGCTGCCAACGAGATAATTTAAGTAATACCATAGCAATGTGTTTGGTGCGTTTGGCGTGTCTACAGCTACGCTCAGTGGTGTGATTTATTGTGTTTGTTTGGATGATCACTTTTCTTAAACGATCAGGAAACAAACATCTCCGCTACGTTATTTTAAAAAGACCAGCTACATGTGGACTAGGCCTTCATTTTTCTGAAATAAGTTTAATGTCACACCTTTGCTCTGACTCCTCCTTGACTTGGAGAACATTGAACTAATATTAATATTGACACAGTCTGAGTCTTTTCGCTGCTTTTTGAATATTCCTCCTCCTGCAATGTCCTGGCTCTTTGTGGGGGTGTCATTAAAAGTGTTGCATCATCAGAAGCAAAGTTTGCATCATAAGCTGTGCAAAGTCAGACAGAACCGTGATTAATGACCAGCAGGACGGAGAAAGATAAGAAGCATGGCAGCAAGAGTTGGCAAGATGTGATGGAAGCCCCTATGAAATGAGAAGCTGCGAAGGAGTTTTAGTCAGAAAATGAGGAGAGGATGCAGAGGAGGAAAGAAAACAAGATGTGAATATGCTAAACAGGTGGAAGGAGGAAAGAATAGCTGCTTCAGGACGGAGGGAAGATGACAGATGAGCCGAGCGGAGGAATGAGGAGGGATGAAGGCCTCCGAGATGTGGAGGGAATGAGGCGACGTGGGGCGGACAGCAGCAGATGAAAGACAGAAGCTCCTCATGCTGCTGATGCATTATCATCCTCACTGGAATCACATTAGACGCTCCGTAGTTTAATTTACCATCAAATAAACACACACGCCCGCTCTCGCTCCGTTCCTGTGATAGATACTCGCCCAGACGTGTCTCCACCGGCGGCACGTCTGGAGTACCTTAACCCCGACCAAAGCGCCTGCCATGTTCAGTTACTCTTGAGCTGCACACACAGAAACAGCAATGAACGCGATCAAAGTCTGTTCAATAAAGCTGCACTGATAGTTAATCGAGTTCCTCTCACTTAAACCCAACAAGCCAAGAAAAACACAAATCTTTGTTACCTTTTAAATGGGATTGTGGGGGAAGTTTTGCCATCTTACAGAGCATGTAATGAAAGTAGAATTATGAAATTACCCAGTTAAATGGGCGCTTCTCGAGATATACGTTTCTAATTTTGGTGCAATTAAAAATAAGCTTTCTAATATTTGATTACAACTAAATAAATTAGCTTTATGTAAAAATATAATTGTCCTCTTTCACCAGCCGTACCCCAATTTCTGGCAGAATTAAGAAATCATCTAAAAGATCTGAAAAAGCAATTTATCATGTTTCAAACTAAAGAAATGTAGAAACTCCGTTTCTAACCAAGCTGCCAATGAGAAAACAAACTCCTGACTGCAAAAACACAAATCTTACCAAGTTATTTTGGTCGAGTTTAGAGCAAATATCTTAGTAAACTTGAAATAAGACAAAACTAACTTCAGTAGCTCTTCAGTAAGAAACAGGAGCTTGTTTTAAGTAAATGATTCCTTAATATTGCAGAATGTGGGAGTTCTTGTTATCCAGCAGGTTGTTGCTAGGTAACCACAGTGGGGAGGCGGGACTTGGAACTAACCCAGCAGGTTGTTGCTAGGTAACCACAGTGGGGAGGCGGGACTTGGAACTAACCCAGCAGGTTGTTGCTAGGTAACCAAAGAGTGAGAGAGTTAGTTGATTCCTCCCATTTTTCTCCCAGAATGCTGTGCGGTTCTGGGTTAAGTGAATATTTTACATTATAAATATTGAATATTTAATCAGTTATTGATTTATTATCCAGCCCTCCTGAAACGATACATTTGGCATAAAACTAACGCAGAGTTTCAGAGTCAGAAATGTGTAGTGTTTTTGAGTCTAATCTCTCTTATTATGGAAATACCTGCAATGAATTCAGAGTGAACTTTTGTATTAATACTCAACATTTTCGACATGAAAAATGTGCAGGAACCCTGGTAACGGCATAAACCTGTCTGTCTTCTCCAGTCCAGACACCCTCGCTACCTGTTGGTACATCCTGCTCTCTGGATCTGTCTTCGTCAAGGAGGACATGTACCTGGCTAGATGCTGGTATGTACCCACACACACACACCCCCCCACACACACACAAGGATGGAAAGACAGGAAAACAGCAGCGTGGTGGTGTGGCACTGAGGTGTCATATAGTGAGAGAAGCAGGTTTTATCTGACATGACACATGAAGCTGCACTATCTTGACAGCTTGTCATGAGGCAGATGTTTTGTGTGTGTGTGTGTGTGTGTGTGTTTGTGCTCATCTGTTGGATGATAAGAGAGTTGGCACGTCACAGAGCTGGGAAGCATGAAAATGCTGCTTTTGCTGCTGTGTGAGGAAACATCCACACACGTTTGTCGTCTCATGTTCATGTTGGGCTGAACAAATTTATTCTAACGTCCATCAAGTGCCGTCCAGTCCAGAACCTGAAAGGGGTATTTTTATTTTCTAACAACTACGAGACGTTTGTGCATCTTAGACCGGGAGACATTTGTGGCTGTCAAAAAGCAGATTTGACCAGGAGATTTTTAATTTGTAACCAGGTTAAAATTATTACCAAAATAATTTGATTGCAAAGGAAAATGTGATGTACAACATAAAGTATTTGTCTTTTTATAGCCAACCTTTAACAAAAGATCAAATCAAGAGATTTTTCTTTTTCTATTCAGAGATTAATTAATACATTTTTGAGGTTTTTTTTGGACAAAATTTACTATGGATTGTTTTTATTGTTGTTCATATCTGCAATTAGGACAAAGCGTAGTACATTTCTGCCAATTTTGAGAGTAATCTCTTCCTAGAAAAAACAAGGAAACGTCTGAGCTCCAAAAGCCAAAATTTGCAGGAACAAAAACAGGCATTAGGGGATTAATGCTAACATTTTCTACAAAGTTTGAAAAGTTGAAAATTTGCTAGGAAAAATAATTAATTACTGGATTAGTCGCAAACATTTTCTACAAAAACATGAAAATTTATTAATTTCAAATGGCAAAAAAGATTTTTTTAGTAAAATTCTGAGATTTTAAGTTCTTTATTTGCTTGATTCCATGTTTTTTTTTTGACTTGTGACAACTATTGAGTGAAAACGTTTGGACGCCCCGGGCTTGGAACAAATTGTTAAACAGCAGTGAACTAAATTTCCTAGCATGAAAGTCCAGTCGGGGTTAATTGTTGTGGAAAACTGCAAAACAATCCTCATGAATTCATAGAAACCAGCTGAGTGTTTCTGTAACAGAAATAACGGTTGATGTGTTTTTTCCAGCTCTGGGTTTGCTTCTGCCTGACTCAGAAACGCCAACTGAAGAGGTTTTGTCTGTTTTGCTCTCCAAGTTTAAGTATTGAAACAAACATGTAGCCAGAGATTGGAACATGGCAGTTTCTCCTCCATCTGTTTGGTGAATTATGGGATAATTACTAACAATTAGATTTTTTTTTTTACCCGTTTATTAAATAAATCAACTCAGAACTGAATGGGAAACTATTTTGGTCTGTTTACTTTGGTCCTGTTCTTATAGTTGGACTGAAAAGAAGCGATCAATGCCAAGAACTGCCAGGAGGAGACGGATGCTCTGATAGCAGCAAAACAGGCTGCGGTTTTTGGCCTGCTGCGTTTCTCCCGTTGGAAACGGAAAAGCTGCTTTAGATCATCGTTTCTGCTGAACTTTCTTGTTCTGTGATTATGATTCAGCTCATTTTATTCACACAATAAAAGAAGCTAGCTTTTTATTCAGAAGATGAATAAAACCCATTTATGGCGACATGCATTTGTTCCCCTTCAGGGTGAAGGGCTGAACGGATCAGCCTTTTGCTTTTGTTTTCGGTAACAAGCGCAGTGTGTAATCAGTCCTGGGTCAAATGGTCGTTTGGTAATTATGGCTAATTTATCAGCTAGTCACCAATCAGAAGCCGTTTGAAAACATGACGGTCTCGTTTACGATGATGTCAGCAGTCACTGAAACAATGCAGGCTTTGACGCCATCAGTTCCTCCATTTTGGCTTCACTTTGTCATTTATTCTTTCTTAAATGTGTTTAAATATAGAAACATTTTAAAAGAAAATGACCCAAAACATGATGTTGTTACTGAAAATAAATATGTCTGATTGATAAAAAACAAACGGAAAACTTTGACTTCTATTTAATATAGTAAACTTGCAAAATATATGACAGCATTTTAGTGCCATTGCAGAAAAAAGTAATACATTTGAAGAAGTAGTATATTTCTACCAAAAAAACAAAAAATAGGGAAGTTTCTGAGCTGTGAAAATCAAAGAGAGAGAAAAACATGCTGTAAGTCATGCTCATGTACTTGTTGCTAATCGTGCTAATGGCGAAGAAACAACTTATAGGAAAACCGTTTATCCGCTGTCATCTCTAGCTATGCTAACTAGCATTAGCATTCATAAAGGACTCATGATACATATATATGCTTACACATGTGATACTGCTAAAGAAATACACTTTCTGACTTGGCAGAAGGGAAGCGTCCGCAGCAGTTTTGTCTCTGTTGAGACGAGTTGTTTTTGGTTCTGCAGGGGTTCTGTAGGGGTTCTGTAGAGGTTCAGCAGGGGTTCTGTAGAGGTTCAGCAGGGGTTCTGAAGGGGTTCTGTAGAGGTTCAGCAGGGGTTCTGCAGGGGTTCTGAAGGGGTTCTGTAGAGGTTCTGTAGGGGTTCTGCAGGGGTTCTGCAGCCGACCCGCTAACAATCCCCCCAGGCTGCTTAGGACCGCCTGTCAGTCCAGCATGGGTCAGCAGATAAACGAGTCAGGGGTGGAGAATGTTGGTGCCATGCAGAGGACCAGAGGCACTGCGGGTGCATGGGGGTGTGGGGGTGGGTGTGTGGGTGTGTGTGTGTGTAAAAAAGAGAGAGAGGGAGGAATGCGGAACCCCTGGCAGAGCAGAGGATGGCCATGTGTTCCTGAGCAGCCTGCCCAGAAGCACATCCAGGCAGGAAATGAGACTACGCACACACAGAGAGAGAGAGAGAAACACACACACACACAGAGAGAGAGAAACACACACACACAGAGAGAGAGAGAAACACACACACCTTGTTGAAGCAAGCGGACAGACAGAAGTGACACTCCTTCCTCTGTTAAAGACAAACTGGTATTTTGCTACTTCTGCTTTCTGGGAAAACTTCTCTGCTGGACGCTCAGCAGCTCGACATGACCGTACTCGGACCTGATTTTGGATTATGTGGTTGATGACCTTTCACCCCTGCTTGTTGTGGATAATATGCTTCTTAACGGAGGGAAAACAAAGACCTGGATCCATAGTGCTTCTGTTGCTGGTTGGTAACTTTGGAATATTTGCATTTCTTTCTGTATCTGGTGTTTATTTTCCTTCCTTTATTCGTTCTTTAGCCCAGCATGTTTCATTTCCTGCCTGCCATCGTTCCAACACTGGAAAGCCAGGAAACTCCCTGCTTGCAGGATAACTTAAAACCGCCGGGCCTCTTAAAAACACACCAGCAACTCTCGTTTTGTCTCTTTCTTTATCTGCACTGACTGTCAGCAGGAGAACTTGTCCTCTAGCTGTGACACTTTACAGCCAGCAGTAAACACATTGGCGTTTGTGCTGTTGGCCTTTCGTTGGTAGCTACTCTTAAAAATGGGAACTAGATGAGTTTCTGTCAGGAACATATCAAGTTAACTGTTTTTTTATGGACAGATGCTATACATTTAAAACAAGAGCACAAATATAGAAATGGTTCTTCATACCCTTTGATTTTTCCCATGTTTTATGTTACAAGCATAAAGTTCCAGGCATCAGTTTTGTGCTGCAAAAAGCAAACTGCTGTAGAAAGAAGCAATGTGGATTAATCAATCAATCAGGTTTCAAACAACAAGGCAGTTTAAAGAACATCAAGAAACATAAAAATCAACCACTGAAACGTGACGTTTTACATCAAAATGTTTCAGTGTTTCATTTATTATGGCATTTAGATGGCAAACATGTGGAAGAAATTTCTGTGATCAAACGAGACAAATGCTAATTCTGCTGATCGTCATGACGATGTCCGCAGTAAAACACGGTGGTGACGGCATCATGCTGTGAGAATGCAGTGGCAGCTTTAGAACTCATTTTATTTTTGCTTCCTTTGTTCTACTTTTTGTTGATTATCTCATAAATCCTCCTCAGACTTTTTGTTTGCCCCAGGCTGTGAAAAAGTCTACTTTGACTTTAGTCTACTTTAAAGCCCCAGTTTTTATCTGAATGTTTTGGTTTAATTTAAACTTAGTCGCGATCATGCAGGTGTCTGCAGTGGCACCTGGACTTGTTTCGGGTTGAGAAGCAGCTGCTGCTGGTGCGTTTCTTCGGTGTCCTGCTGGCTCCTTAAAACAACATGCCTGCCAGTTTGTCTGTTAAAACAGGCGCCGGGAGCAGAAATTGACTCTTTATTGCAGGGGTGTCCAAACATTTAGGCAAAATTATCAACTCAAAAGAAGTCGCTAGCCAAAAAAGCAACTCAAAATCAAGCAAAGGAAGTTGGCTGATATTTAATGACTACATTTCTGCTAAAAACTCAGAAATTTTCTGGAAAACTTGGAAATTTTCTCAAAAATAAGACATTTGAAAATCAGTAATATGCATGTTTTTTGTAGAAGTTATCTATTATCTAAAAATGTTAAAAATTTTTGCAGTGAATCTTTGGCTTTCCTGTCATAGATTTTGTATGTTTAATCTAACAGAAAGACATAGTTTTCAGTTTTAATAAGATTATTTTCAGTAATAAGAATATGATTTGGGTCATTTTCTTTCAAAATGGAAAAGTTTTCAGTGGAGTCTGGATAAACTTGTTGTTACGTTTTATTATAACTTGGTTTTAAAAAAGACAAATCAGAAGTCTGTGTTCTAGCGACTTTGGTCGCTACATGAAGTAAGGGTGCCAAATTGGGACAAACTTACACTTTTTTAACTCACAAAAGCTCTTTGCCACTGCAGTGTTGACAAAGTAACAGTAGTTTCGGTCACCTCAGGACACTAAATGCTCAGAATTTGAAGAATGTGGATCGTTCACTGATAGTATCTTAGCACGAAGAAAATGTCCTCATTCATTTCGGTGAACAAGTTTGACCAGGCGGCTGAGCAGACATGCAGTTTAAACTTCGCTCCACTTTCTGCTGAGTAAAGTTTGAGGCAAAAGTGGCTCCTAACATTTATAATTCACATATTATTGTGGCTTTAATTAGAAAAATACAACTTATTAGACTGATTTCTGTTCTTCTAAGTGACAAAGTTAGGTTGCACTGCAAAGCTCCAGCAGAAGTTGGGAATAAACCAATGGGAACCACATTGATGTGAGATTCCTAATCCCATTGGCCAGAATGGAGCTACAGCATAATTTATTTATAATCAACATGTACATTTATTTTATAAATTCTGACTGACATGTTTCAGGCTCTTATCTCTGTCCATTTTGATGGTTTTGACCTGCAGCTGATGAAAACTCAAACTTTTATCTTAAAACCTGGAAGATTTCATAACATTAATAAAAAGCTGTGCCAGAGATAAACCAGCCGACTCGTCACTTATGGCAGCTTAGTTAAAAACAATTTGACTACAGGAGAAATGTGTTCAAATAAAGTTGCAAAAAAAACAAACTGTAAAACCTGAAAGGGATTTTAACAACATAAATTATGGCCATTATAGATATAAAAAAGGTAAAGTAAACATTTAATGATTCATCTGAGAAAATATTGAAAAAAAAAAAAACCGAAAGTAAAATTTTACTTTTGGAAATTTTATAAGTTTCAAAAGTTTAATTTTTTTGACATTTGAAACTCAGACATTTCCATGTTTTTCTATTTTCAGAAAATGTCTGAGATTGATCTCAATATTTAGTTTGTTGCTGGCAGATTACTCATTTCTAGAGTCGTTTAATTCTTACTTGGGCAAAAATTTACGAGTTTTTTTAATTACTTATTTTAGTTTTTTTTCATTCCTATATTAAACTATATTGTAGTTTTCTGTTTCTTTTGGGCCCCAATGAATACATTTATTCTTAGTAATAGGAACATGTTTTGGGTCTTTCTTTCAAAATGTTAGCTACATTTAGCTTCAGAAAGAATGAAAGGTGCAGAAAATGTTCACCGTTTGGCACATTTACTGATGTTCATAATGAACTCGATTTAGAAAGAGAATAAAAGTTTCAGCTCGGCTGGATGATGCTAAATAAAAGACAGAAAAACAGAGAAAATGTGTAAATAAACCAACAAAACATTTTTATTTTGTCTGTTTGGAAAATTTGTTTAATAATGTCTGAGATTTGGCAGACAGACTGGTGGTTTCCCCAGGCTTCAGTGTGTGTGCGCGTGTGTCTGTGTAGGGGTGTGTGTGTTGGAGTGTGCATGTGGGGGTGTGCATGCGTGTGCATGCGTGTGCATGTGTGTGTGCATGTGTGGCTGCAGAGACTCGCTGGCTGTCATGGTTTGTTGCCCGGCAGCTGCCACTGGACCAGATCTGAACCTCGGTCTGCCAGCAGCTTGTTTCTCCAGGAGAGGCAAATCATCACCTGCTGAAAAGCGGCAAAGTCTCACCGATGTGGGGAGAGACTTCCATTAGCCAGATGATGACTGATAAAATAATCGCAGTTATGTTGATTAATTTTGGCTTGAAATTGGCTTGAAGAACAAAATATTCCTTGCAAACATTTTACTAAACAAAGGTCATCTTACTCTGACCTGACGAAGCCACATAAATCTTCCTTTAGTCTCAATAATGTCAGGTTGTATTCAACCAGCATCCACAAACATTATGCCGTTTAAACTTCAACTTACCAAAGATTGTTGTGCTTCAAAATAACTGAGACAAAATGTTTTGTCATCAAAATAACTTAAGAGAGAAACTTTGTGTCCTTTTCCTGTGTTTGTCATTCAGTGCATGAAGTTTTAAATTGTGTTTTTTTCATGGTGCTTAAGGATAAAGTTTGGCGATTTTCTGGCTTTAGATGTTCATCCAGATTTAGCTGACAGGAGACGGGTGTCGCGTTGCAGTTCAGGCATGGCAGTAGCTTCGGTTTGGGGGCAAACTCATGCACACACACACACACTCTGTTTATCACTAATATTTGGCTTAAAGCTGTTTATCCTGCTGCCGCCGTGGGCATGCAGTAACTCGAGGAAAAATGAGAAATGATGGAGCAAACAGCGGTTGCATACAAAGTAAAGAAGCCTGAAGATTGCAGCTCTGCAGGGTTTCCCTTCACTGGCCGTATTTCTCCTGTACTTCTGTCTCACACTGAGGGAGAGACAGTGAAGCCCTGGCAGGCTTTGTTTAGGCCAGACAGGAACCAGGCGTCTCGCCTCACTGGAGGGTAGAGATCTGTCAGAGTTGGGCTGACCTTCTGCCTGAGAGCTTTGGATTCCTCCTGGCTACTGAATTTGGATGTTTTTACACTTTTTCCCATTATATTTCTGGCTTTTACAATATATAACGTCAATTACTTCCAATGTCACAAAACTCAAACTAGCATAGAGACAAACACCTTGATCAACTCTGATCGATTATTAACAGATCAAACTGCACGACACCCATATTGAGGCCTTAGTCCTCGTGGCGGTGGTCGCAGGTTCGATTCCCGGCCTGGCGACATTTGCTGCATGTCTTCCCTCCTTTCTCATTTCCCTATTTCCTGTCAGACCACTTGCAAATAAAAGCCACTAGAGCCAACAAAACAAAAAAAGCCTCAATATGGGCCCCACATGTCTGATTCAGGTCAAAGGTCAGATTCGTAAAGTTTAAAATTCAGTTTTAGCAAAGCATAATGGAGACTAATTTCTTTATTCCTCCTTTATTTTGGGGCTTTTATTATTTTGACATTGTGTCTAAATGAAACGGCTCTTAGTTCAGGATTTTCTGTAATTCTCCGTTTTAATGAGGACAGACTTGATTTGAATGGAGATCGTGACTTTGAGCAAAGTCTCTGTTCAGAAGCTGCGTTCAGGATGAGAGGAAATGTTGCTTTTCAACTCGGAATGAGAGAGAATCCAGAATGAGATGCGGCAAAAGGGAACAAAAGCCAGAAATATAATGGAGGAAGGGAGACGTCTAGTGTTCAGTGTTTCCAAAGAAGAGCAAACAGATTTTAGACTGAGAAGTGATCACCAGCAGGTCAAAGAGAAAAGCGGAAACTCAGAGAGATTCACAAACTTATGAGTTTCTATGATGAGATCCAAACCGTAAGCGATGCTGAATCAGCGATTTTCCAATCCCAGAGGAGCGAAATGCACAGAAGAGACACGATCAGCCTTCAATCTGCAGGTTTTTACATGAAGCACATTAAAAATGACTGTGTTCACTGCTTAGTCTGTGAGCATAAAGCAGACATTCGCTTCCTTTTCCTGACAAAAGACTAAAACTCTTGTGTCTCTTGCTGTAAGACAATATGAGTTCTGGTGGATCGATATGCATTTGGCTAAAAAGGTTAAACTTTGTTTCATGTGATTTTTGAAAGCATTTAATTGGAAGGTCTGGTTGGTGGAATGCAAAGGTATTCATGCACTTGTAGTTTGTGCAAAACAATCCAGTGTTGGATTGTTGTTTAGATTTTGTTTGGCTGTAGATCTAAGATTCAGTCTTATATTTGTCCTTATCTGGCTGATTTAGTCTGTTTCCAGTTTTCTTGTTGGTCGCACGCAGAACTGAATGTTCTCCATAAAAGCCCTTAACTCACATTCTTTTTGCAGCAAACATGCATGAAATAAAAACCGTAACAATGGCAGCAAAGCGACGGTACAAAAAATTGATTTAATCTTTTTCAGGACAGCTTGGTCCCAAAAATGACATCAGAATCTAAAACTTTGCCGGATTTACCCCTCAGCTGTTAGAGCTGCTGTTAAATCTGAGCACAGATATACCGGTACTGACTGAACCCAGGGATGCCAAACGCTGCGTCGTTTTAAAACTCTGAATGCTCTCAAAAGCCAGAATATATTGATAAACCAATTAAACTGCTAAAATGTCAATAAATAGCTGTTCCTGCAGAATTTTGTGATTTTTAAAACATTTTTTTATGATGCGTTCACATCGAGCGCGTTTGGCGTGTCAAACAAGCGTCCGACGCTTCAAGCTCGACACGTTTGCACTATGAAGGGAGATTTTTTTCTGGAACATCGTTCGGTTTGGCAGATTTATGGAAACCTGGAGGGGCTTATTGATGTAATTTGGGCCACATAAGAAGCTCCGGCGGGCCAGATTTGGCCCCCGGGCCTTGAGTTTGACACCTGTTCTTTGCTCCTTTACTCCCATCAGATGCACTATCTTTAGTTAAAGATATTAGCAGCTATACATCAGGATGGCCTTATTCCTAGTGCTGCCTCAGCGTAATGATTTGGTCATTACAGTAATTTAAGGGCCTCGTGTTGGCGCTGTGGGTCGGCGCCTGGGGCCCAACGCTTCTGGCCTCTGGTCAGTGTGAGCAGATTGTCTGGATTTATTTTATATTTCTGTTCTCTGCAGCTTTGGAAAGCAGCTGGGCGGCAGGCGCGGCTGTGAATGCATCACTTTGGAGCCGTCAGAGATGATTGTGGTGAGTATCGATGCGCTCGCTCGCTTTCATCCCTCCTGTCCTGCTCTTTGATATCAGTCCGGTTTTTCATCTTTATTTGATGTTTGCTTTTTTTCTCTCTCGAATCCTTCTGTTTTATCTTTCTCTTTTTTCTCCATCTTGCTAAAATATAGAAGGATAGTGGCTCGTGTTTTTAGACTGGTGTTGCTTGTGTGGACTTGCAGTTTGCAGGCTTTCCTGTCAGATCTTCTGCATTTAGCTGTGTCTGCTGTCTTCTGCTGTTCAAGTCAAATACATTTACACGTTTTAGATTTTGTGTGAATTTGTGAAAGATAAACTTACAGCAGTTTCAACTTTTTATTAATTTTGCCAAATATCCAGGAATTTTTAAATTAGTGCTTAAAAAACTGAATGAAGGAAAAGACAGGAGTGGGAATTATTTCCCAGAATGCTCAGCTCCCATTAAAACTCATTGAAATGAGTCAGAACAAAGAACTCTGTGATGTGTGGATGCAAACGGAGGCGTTAGTTTTTAGGATGTCGTCGTTTATGTTGGCATTAAGTCATGGGAAACATGATGGAACCGTCCTCATTATGAGGCGGGCCGTCAGTCTGCTTAGATCTGAGCGAATCCTTGGCAACATTCTCATTGTCCCTGCTGCTGCATTTCATAAAACACAGTTTGTGTCGACTCCCCTTGCTTACTGGAAACCAGTTTCACTGGAAATTAAACAGAATATTTGACACAAACTTGGACAATTTTAGCCAAATGTTTCAAAACATTGTGAGTTTAATATTTAGTTCCAGACACAGCTTGAGATTTTCAGCTTAAACGGCACTCTGTAACAGTTTCTTTAGCATAAAAACAAAACATCACCTGGCTGATTATTATGTAATGATAAAAAAACTATCTGAATATTCAGATATTTAGAGTACTGCAAGTAATGAAGAATCTGGTTGAAATAAACCAAATAATGAACATATTGTACATTAAAGTAGAATAAATCTACTCATCTTAAATGTTTAAAGCTGCAATAATGAACTTTTGTACAGATTTTTCACCATATCGTGACAGTTTATGGGGAAGATAAGAGTCGCCTTGAGACTTTTTGAAACCAGGAGCAGCCTTGAAGGCTCACCTTGATCCACAGATGCCAGGAACCCGACTTTCCTTGAAACTTCTCATTATTGAGAGTTTTATAGGAGAGGTTTGTTCTTTCAGCAACATATTTAATCTGATACGACCCCCCAGGGGGCGTTCAGAGAACGTCGGCGCTGTGAAAACCAGCAGTGGTGCCGACTGCGTCACTGAGGGGATTTATGGTCAGAACACAAAATGAGCTATTATTTATTATTATTTATATTATTTGGGAATAAAATGACTCTGCTTTTCTTGTTTTATAGAGAAGATTTGCCCAAATCCTCGTCTTGTTCATCGTTTTTTAATGTTTTTATGAACAAAGATCTATGATAAACAGAAGTTACAATTTCAACTGTAAAAAACTAAATGTTTCATTTCAAACATCTTAGACTTATTTAATAAAAATGTTTCATTTCAAATGTATCATTTTAAGATTATTTGAACCAGGGGTGTACAAACATTTTGCCAAGTCGGTCAAACTTTAGACTCCAAAGTGACCAAACCCCCAAACTAAAACAGAGAGAATAAAGTAGCCAGATTTTTATCATAAATGGGGAAACAGAAAGTGATTCTTATGAGGGGGAGTTATTGCCATTGTAGACAGAAAAACAAGATTACATTTAAGACATTTTGTGATTATTACTATTGTTATTATGCAATTTCCTTGAGGGAAAATCCCAAAGCGATTAATAAAGTTTGTTATTATTATTGGTTCTAAAGTAACTGGTAACTGGACCCAGTGATAAATGTCACCAGAACCAAGATTAGTGTCGTTTCTCCTCTGTAATAATGAAGGTTAGGAATTTGTCGGCGTTTCATGTTTGCACAGCGGATCGTCTCAGACGCTGCCTGCATGTCTGACTGGTGAAGACCCCACTACGCCCCCCCGCCTCCACTGGTCCCATGATCGTACGCTGACCTCACTTCCTGCCTCCTCTAAAGCTCACAGACATGAAGCTTCACATCAGCTCATCTTCTGGGTTACATTCCTGCTCTATCTCGCATCACCTCGCATTCTTTCCTCTTCAGTTGTACTGTCGTTCATTTCCCGTTGCGAGCGCCTGTGACTTCTGTCTATCATGTGACCAGTCATGACAAGAGCCACAGATCACATTCCCTCCTCTGTTCCCAGGGCCCCAATTAACTGATTGGCCGCAGTGCGGTGTGGCTCTGCTGCAGCCCCCTCTAATCTTGTGCACAGAAAGAAGAATGCTCATGCATGCCTCTTTTTGTCAATTGCATTTATTTTCTCTTTCTCAGGAAGCAAAAATGATAATATTCAATCCCTGGTGCTTTTGTTTTGTGCAAGTCTAAACTCGGAGGATTATCTGAGCCACTGCAGGGGTTTATCTTTATTTTATCTGAATAAAAACACGACGCGACTCGTTCAGAGAAAAGTTTGAACCAGAAATTTGTGATTGAAATCTGACAGAAGCTCTAAGCTTCTGCTCACTGGGTTTTATTTGCCCAGAGGGATTTTATACATTTTCACTGAAGCTTTCCTGCAGATGCATGCCAGCTATTGTTCATAATCGCTTCCCCAAAATGTAAAAATCAAAGAATACCAGCTCAGCCATTTTTACGGGGGTTGCACCGATCCCGCTTCCCCGCTGTCTGACCGTGACATCTGCCGCGCTCCTCCTGAGCGCCGCGCTGAGTCCGCTGCACATTAAACCTGAACCAGGTGTAGATAATTTACGTTTTGCCTTTTCTACATTCTCAGTCACTTATATCTACTTTTAGTGAAAGCAAGATTGATGAAAGCTGACTTGATCTCAAATTTAAGTCGGTTAAATATTTTAAAAATCCATTTGTTTTTCATGAAAACAGAAGCTGTACTGATATTTTAGCCCTCCTCTTTGGCTGTTGTGGGCCGTCATGAGTTTTTATGTACAAGATGTCAGTCAATTCACATGATTAACCCGAGTGTAGCACAGCGAAGCTGCTAACAAAGGCGCTGCTTCATCCAGCCTGAGCTCTGGTTGTAAATCCCCTCAACACAGTTTGACCTTAACGAAGGAAATCCTGCAGTCATATTTATGCTTCTTGGCAGGTGTTTCATGCATGTCTTTAAAAACAAAACATATAATTTACCAATAATGGTAATTAATGGTTCTTGGATACAAAAAAGCAAATTACAAAGCAACAAATAAGTTAATAAATAATTCCTTCATGGACAGCAGCAGCTGTGAAAAGGAAAAATGTTAATTCAGCCAGTTTTTCTCCATATCATGCAACATTACTGTTCAAACTATTTTAAAACAACAAACATCAGAATAAACAAAACAGGATGTAAGGAAGGAAAAAGTGAGTGAAAGATAATGTAAAATAATCAAAGCGGTTTGTTTAATAGGTTCTGTAACACGATTTCCTGACAAACAATGTGGTTCAAACTGACATAATACGGCTGCTGAGTTACTATTATGCAACGGAGAACGAAAACAAATTCTTCCCTCAAAGTGAGCAGCTCAAAGCCTGTGGGGATTGAGTTGTATGGCCGGATTCTGTGCTGTTTTTCTGTGTATCTCCGGCTTCCTGGAGGAAACTGTGGGCTGACTTCATGCTCTGCGCGTGTCAGAGGCGACGCAGTGAGCAAGAACACATGATTGTCACTGTGCATCTGGTTGAGCTGCTGAACCCTCGCTGGAACCTTTGGACGGATTTATTCAACCTTTCCTGGATGATTTCTCTGCGAAGGATCTTGGATTTAAACTTTTTGACGCCTTTTCGTTTTGGTTTCCCCTCCCCTGTGGTGTTTCCTGCTTCTATGTGTTTTTCTGATCCCGTCCTTGAGTCCGGATGAGTGTGCTGCGCTGGCACCGGCTCTCTGCGCTCTGGAGGAACTGGATGTTCAACCAGGAGCCAGCACAAGAGCAGGGCCAGATTCCTGAAGCTCCGCGCGACGAAGAGGAACCGCAGCAGAAAGAATGCAGCACGTTCACAGACCCCAGCCCGGATTGTGTGAATCCAATGGGAGCTGACGCCCAAGACTCGGAATACGAGGAACAGAATCTGGATTTTATAAATCAGAATGTTGTTCCAAAGGTCCGGCGGCCTGAGCTGCTGAAGCGGAGCTGCTCCGAGCCGTGCCCTCAGGCGCCCAGCCACGTGGACCGATCCAACAGCTGTGGCTACGTGGCTGAGGGTTGTGACCTTACATTACAGGTGGATAACGGCACCGAGGGGGACGACGGCTTCCTGCAGAGAGACGGGTCCCAGCGGCGCTCCAGGCGGCGCTTCAGGAGGGTCAACCCGAAAGGAGAGCGGGAACTCATCACCGACGGCCAAGAACCCGGCGGCTACAACAACACGGTAAGACGACGCTGCTGCTGATTGGTTTGTTAGGAACCTTTAAACATCTTTAAAGGCCCCAGTTAGTCGCATCATGTCTGTTGAAGCTTCGACTTGGTTGTTTATGAAAATATGTGAAACGTTTGTCGCCAGCTAAAGCTTAACTGGCAATAAGCAATGAATCGCATGAGAAACTAAAGCGAGGATTTCCCTTCCTGTGTCTTTTCCTCTCTTTTCTCTTTTGTTTTGTAGTTTTCAGACTTTCCTTCTGTAGTTTTACTGCCATGTTTTGCTTCTGCATCAACTTCATGTTTTTCCATCTTCACGATTCCTTGTTTTTCTGTTTTCTCTCTTTCTACCAAAACTGGCTGATAAAAGTTTTCAGTCTGGACCTTTAGTCTCAACTTTAGAAGGATAATTCTGTTTAGACACTTTATTTGGTGTTTCAGTTGTTTTGTGTATTTTGGATATTTAAATCTTTAATGAATTTCACTGCAAAAACACAAAACCTTACCAGTAATTTTGGTTGATTTTCAAATGGAAATACCTTAGTACACTTAAAAAGGTTACTTAACAAGAAATTGGAGCATGTTTTAAATCAATTATTCCTTAAAATTGCATAAAAGTTATAGATCATTTTCACTTATAACAAAACATTTTTCCCTTCTCATCTGCATGATGGCTTGTCACCTTAACTTACCAAAAAACATTTGGTCAGTTTAGAAGTCAGTTAACCTGCTGCTTTAACAGAACCAGAGCATCCTGCTTTAAAAAAGCTGTTTTTTAAATCAATATTAAGAATTTATTGCTTGAAAGCAAGCTGAAAAGTTAGTTATAAGGTGTTTTTGTCTAATTTTAAGAAACTGGACCAGAAATTCTTGGTGACAATATTTTATTGCAGTAACTTCTGGGACAAAGTGTGTTATAGTGACAGGACCAGCTGTAGTTCTGCAGCCTTGCAGCCTTATTTTATGACTGAAGTTTGTGTCACCTCAGATCGTAGGCTCTGAAGATTTAAAGGTTTCTCTCAGAGCGGTTAGCTCTGGTAGCTTTGTTTTCTCTGACCTTTTTGGCATTGAGACTGTAGTCATGTGGCCCCAGCGACTTTCCCTCCCTCTGATAGGATCTCTGGGTTCGGCGTTGTGTCAGTTACAGTTGCAGCTAATCGTCTGGAGACACACAGGCAGCTGCAGGTTGCAGGCTGCAGGCTGCGTTGGCGCGCGCCTTGGGCTCCCCGGGGGCCACAAAGGGCCGTAACAGAGAGTTTAAGCAAGTCCTCTGTCGACCCTAGAAGTCTCCTGGTGATTGTTCTACTTTTTTTAATTATATGTAAAGTTCTCAGAGATACCAGAATACCATCACATCCATCTTTAAAAAGCACTCTCCTTGAACCTTTTTATATTTTTCACTTTAATGTCACAAACTTATTGTATTTTATTGGGATTTTTTGGACAAACAGATTTGGCCCCTGGGCCTCGAGTTCGTCACATGTGATCTAAACCATGTCCCTTTTTGGAGAATATCTCAACCAGATTTGCAGATAAAGAGGCAAAAATTTGTTAACCCAAATTCCACGTCTGACACAGGTTTTCAATTTGATTTTGGTCTGTACTTTGACTAGGTCACTGTGGCAGAAGAATAGTTATTTCTAAGCCTGGCGTGTTAAATTACAGTCCTAGTGGGTTTATGTTGCGTAACTGAGTTCTACAGACTTTTCCTAATGACCTAACAGAGGAAGGCTAAGCTGAGAAATGTTGGTGGAATCAACTCACTCTCTTTGGTTGCCTAGCAACTCGCTCATTCTCTGGTTACCTAGCAACAGCCCGTTCAGTAACTGCCACAGCGGCAGTTTAAGTTCCAAGTTGTTCTCTATAAATGCTTAAAAATAAAAACCAACAGCGTGGAGTGAAAACCGTGGATAAGAAAAGGAACCAGTTTGTTAGTATTTCAGATATTTAAAACAAAAAACTAATCAATTATCGTCTGTATCGACTGATGCGTATTTCAGCTACAAGCGTGTATAAACTTTATAAAGCAGCCCTTTAAAAACGTCTATCCTTTTATATCTTTGCAATTAACTGTGTTGGTGTTTTAAAAATCCCAATAAAGTGAATTGATTTGATGAGATGTTAAAGTCAAACATCTCAACTTTTGACCAATAAAATCAAAGCCTTTCCACTCCAATAAGCTGTCAGAGCAGAAAATCGGGACACAAACAATGTCCTGCAAACGCACAGAATTAGAGACGGACTTTGGGATTAAATTCAAGCTGAACAGAAGAGCAGGAGGAGCTAGTAGCACAAAAAACAGAATCACCACAGATTACTGCGCTGTGACATGCAGGGCTCTTGGCATACTTTTAAATCTCATTTCTTTCCTCTTTCCACATATTTTCTGCTGTGTTCAACCTCAGGATTATGTCAACAACAAGGTAGGAAGTAATTCAGCAATATTTCCCACCTTGACATGTTGGGGTGTTTTTCTGTTGGCTTGTGTGTGTGCTGATGGCTGATGGTTCCCACCTGAATCAGACACCTGTTGTTTGGAAGCAGGCCGTGTTGAGAAAAGCAGGTCGTTTTGATGTCGCCACACACATGCGCACGCCGCTGTCTGCTGACGCTGCGGGTGGCTGATAGGAATGTGGCAAACAGACGGATCACAAGATGCATGTTGGGAACCACAACATGCTGATTTACACAAGGGTTGATGGAAACGTTGCAGGACAGAGACGGGTTTACGAGGCTTTTTATTTTTCACTATAGCTGAGGCAACAATACAGCAACATATGCTTTAAAGTGACAGCATTACTGAACAGTAAACACCTTTTTACAGTAAATTGTCCCAAAAGTTTCTGCGATAAATGACGATGTCGTTGTTTTGAGGCCATTTTCAAGTACAATGATAATAATGCAAGAACATTTCTCAAAGATCAATAAAACATTCTAATGAGTTTTTTTTATCTATCATTTACAATAAAATTACTATACAGAGAACAGAGAACAACGATGAACTGGTTTTCCTGTTTCTCCATTAGCACATTTTGCAGCGAGTACATGATATTGATTGACAGCGCTAAGCCCCTCCTCTTGACTCTGGTTGTTTTTGGTTCATTTCTTCAAATAGTAGCTCATGTGAAGGTGAAGATCCATCTTTTCACGGATTATTTGTCTTACTTTTAAAATGTCACAATATGGAGACAGTTAAATATGTTTTTAATAAAAGTTACTGCAGCTTTAACTGTCTTATTTTTAACAGCATAACAAATGCTTTAAAAGTACATTTCACACACATAAATGCATCCACTCTGCAGAAGTGAAGTGTAGTTCTGGCAGTAGATCAGGAGATGTTTGCAGCTCTGACTGAACCATAATAACATCAGTAATCCATTATCACTGTTCTGCACTGCGCCTGGTGTCTCTCTGCCTCTTAATGCTTCAACTTCGAGTGAATGGAGTCTCTGAATGTATGAATTAAGAAGAACACACACACACACACTACCACCAGTAAATCATCATCACCATCAGGAAGTCTGAATGACAGAAAATGTGCAAACATGCTAATAACCTGCACATTTTGCTTTTTTTTTTTTGTTTAATTTAAGTTAAATTACTGATTTTTGGACCAGTGAGGCAAAAGATCCTGCACATTCTGCAGCAGCAGACTGCTGGGATTCACTAATGACCCAGACTACACACACACACACTCAGACATGTTGAAATGAGCAGAGAAAGGCACTTCATTTAGACATCAGAAACCTCAGAGTGACTGTCGGTCCTGTGCTGGAGAGGATGGATACGAAGCCATCACCTCATTTGCCTTGCGGGGGAAACCCAGGCTGCGGGGCTTTTTTACAGCCAGGCTGCTCCCCGTCACCTCTGGATCATTAATGCAGAACAGACTCAGCATCAACAGAACACCGAGCAAAGATTGCCATACAGATTAATTGGTGTTTGTATCAGTTTGTCATCTGAGTAAGCCTGAGACTTTTAGCTTTTGTTTTCGGGTTGCTAAGTGTCGTCGTGAACGTGCTTGTGGACAGTGAGGCAGTTTTCTTGATTCTCTGAAGGAAGTGACTTTCTTTAAACGTTCAGCGGAAGACACAGACGTCTCATGCAGGGTTTGTGGTTTTCTACCTTCCTGTGTCAGAGGCTGAGATGTCTGACATGCTGTGTTGTTTTTCCTGCCAGAAAATAATGAAGCATTTAGTTTGTAGTAGCAGGTAGACTGATGCATGCTAATTGGGTTACCAGTGAAAACCAACACCACTACCGAGCATCAAATAACTTTGAGGTGACAGATGCTGAGATTGTTGATCTGCTCATATTCACAACAAAAACCAATAAAAATCATAACCACACTCTGATCTGATGTACTCACTCCTTTCTGATCTGATACTTCCAATTAGTGCAATCAATTATTTTCGAAGGTCAAATAATTAGTGTCTGCAGTTTATCTGTGTGTAATTTAATTTCAACAATCATCAGGAAGACTGCAGCCATTTAACCTTTTATGTTTTGGTGACATGCGAACAGCGGTTTGGTTTGACTCCAGAGAGAAACGTTTAGAGACGCAGATCAAAACGTGGGTTTTGATGTGAACCGAAAACATTTGGAAGTCAGTCCAGTTTTCACTGCTGCACCTCTTCATTTACCATTTTAAAGCCAAATCTGATTATTTTGAAATGTTTATAAAGCAAGATCACATGTGACTATTTCCACAAGCCAAGAGTTGCAAAAATATTCCGCTGGATCAGAAAGTTCACAAATGTTCACCGCCCCCTACAGGCCTGGCATGCTCACTGCATCGTTTACAGTTCTATGTGTTTTTTCTGCACAGTAGCATCTGTTGTCAATGCAATTATTTCCCAAGTGTTTTTAGAAAAAACAGGATAGAAAAACACACCAGGCAAGAGAAGATATAGAACAATATACTAAAGAAACAACAAAGCCTTGTTCAATTAATCATCTAAAACTGAAATAAATGTGGCAAATCTGCACACCTACCAGCTCATTTTAATCAATTAATATGCAGATCTGACTTCTGGTCCAGTCAAAGTTCAGACCTTAATCAAGTCTCCGGATGGGAAATTGGTTGACTAATATCTCAAAAGCACAAAAAAACAAAACTTTTCAGATTTTGTTGCTGTAAAATGATGGAATGTGAAGAAGATCTGAAACCTTACCTAATTTTATGAAGTCATACAATGATGCTTCAGCTTTTCCCACTTTCACTTCAGTGAAAACAAAGTGGACTCTGATTCTGTCTGGGATTACATGACGTTGTGTTGTATTGTTTTACTCGTTTGATGAGCTTCTGCCCGTCATGCAGGTCCATTAGTCACCGTTTACAGTCAGGTGAAATCTACAGTTGCACTCTTCATGTGGTTCACAAGTCATTGCTGTGACTCAGCAGGTGCTTCGTCATAACGGAGTCGATCTGGTGGAAACATTTAGAAACGGTGAAGAAGTCTGAGTCGAATATGGTATTTTTGATAACTTTTCATTGACTGCAGTTAAAAGCAGCTCTAGTTGTAGAAGCAGTTTTTAAATAATGGACTTGTTTGAGAAATGTAAGATTAAAGCTTCTGTGTTGTTAAAAAAGTGAATTTTTGTGTGATTTGGGAAGTAACTTTTGTTTTGCTTGGCGTCAAAATGAAAGATAAAGGCTGTAAGGATGTTGCTGATATATTCCCCATCAATGCTCCTGTCATTAAAGCATATTGTTTATGAGTGTTTTCTTCTTGGACTGGTCCTCATGCTGGGCTGAAATGTCCTGGGAGGCTTGAGTCTGAAATCTTAATGCAGCCAGTTCTCATCTCGTCTCCTCCGATCTGGACACACATGGGGCCCGTTTGGCCCCGGGGGATTTCTCTACCCCTGCTAAGCTCAGTCAAGCCCCAGGGAGAGATGGAGTCAGAAACTAAGAGAACAGGGAAACCTAATCAGAGCCAGAAGATCAAAATGAATGTGTATGAAAAGAGGATGAGATGAAGGTCACTTTGACATTGTTTACATCAGTGCTTGAATCTAAATTAAGGTTGTTATAGTCAAACTAGCACAACCAGCCTATTTCCCTCTCTTTATATGTGTTTTTTTTAAATGAAGCTTTTTTCCTGACCCTGTTATCTTGCTGTCTCAGTGTTGACAATTAATTTCTTTTGTACATCTCCATATATTTAAGATTTAGAGCGTTAATCTTGGTTTTAACTTAACGGCTAAAACCAATGCTAGTTTTCGTCTTGACACATGATTTTACCTTCCAACGTCTCTGTAACAAACTGAAAGGTAAATATTAAAGTTTTTTATTTTCTCAATGATGGCATCAAGTTTTCTGTGCAGGGAAATCTGTAGCAGGTCAGAAAGCCAACAAATGAGCTGGAACTGCTTTATAATGTGGTACTTTTTACTCCTTTAGTTGGGACATTTTGTTCGCTTTATAGCTCTTAAAATAGAAAGTATTGGGTATGAATTCACTGTAGAAACCACTATTATACTACAGTTCTTTGCTTTTGTTCTGACTTAATTCTCTGTGCAACCACAAATCATTGCCAGCAAGTGAAACATATGCATAAGCCATTACCCCTGGAACTGGCAGCCAGACCTCATGGTCTGATCTGCGGGGTGTTTACTTCCTCAAACTGTTACCACGGCTCAAAAATACTCAGACTGTTCCTGAACTGGTACATTCAAGCAGCTTCACTCACCCAAACTCACAAAACTATTCAGACTCCTTGAATCTTTACACATTTTTAATGTGATGGAGAAATAATTTATTTGCAGTCGCTTTTCTAATTTGGAAGATTCCTACTAACTTTTGTTTATCTGAATTAAATAGTGGTTTTAAAGCCTCTGGCCATCATGTATGGCTGCATGTAACATACAGCAGTGTCTCCCAGCCCTGGTCCTCCAGGCTCACTGCCCGGCATGTTTTAGGTATCTCCTGCTTCAGCCCAGCTGATTTCAGTCGATCACTGATTAACAGGCGTTTGCTGAACTGCAATCAGTTGAATCAGGTGCATTAAACCAGGGAGACCTCTAAACCATGTAGGACAGTGAGCCTTGGGTTGGGAAACACTGGCGTACAGCAGCAGCTGGGCAGCACCGCTGTCTGTGGCTGCTGCTAATTTTAGTGATTACATCACCAGCACTAACATGACAACCCTGTTGATCTCCCACCATTCATTCTCTGCTGTCTCCTCCCTCTCAGCTGCTTAACCTTTATCCTGCCCGTTTCGGTTTGGGCATCTGCTTGGTAATGTTTCAGGCTGCGATTAGATTAACTTGAAAACGAGGAGCAGAAGCAGATTTAATGGTTGTCAGGAAAAGCTGAGCCTCTGTCAGATAAAACATGTGTCCTGCAGAAAAACAGAGCCTTTAATCCTCCTGTCTTACCTCTTTTTCACCTTGTGAAATCCCTGACAGTTTTTACCCCAACCCTCTTTCTCCTCATGTCTGAAGTTTTTATCCTCTCATCACTTGCTTGTCTTCTCGTTTATCCTTCTTTGGATAAAAATGGGGATTTTTATCCGTTGTGTTCATCACATCAACTTTGTTTTAAAATTTCTTTTAGGGAAATTGTAATAAAACTACCTGCTGCATTCACAGCAGGGCTGGCAGTGTTGGCTCAGTCGAGTTGTTTTGTTTCCTTTCGTCTCTCCATCTCCTTCAGGCTTGGTCCTCTGAGGCGGTCTCTGCAGAGACCAGTCGGAAAGGGAAGGGTTGATTTTAAATAGCAGGAAGTCCTGTCCTCATTCCCTCTGAAACACAGCGAAGGAATAAACATGCAGACCTACGATATGATGGCTGTCTGTCAGCAGAACTCCATGAAGTCATTCTGTTCATAAAATACATGAAACAATGTTTTTGAGACAAATATAGAGACAGTTATATCATAGTTTCTCAACTGTAAACCAAACCACTGTTAAAGTGGTGAGGAATTACCGAAGCAGGCGTTCCTCAGGGCTCAGTACTTGGGCCACTTATTTTTAATTTATTTATGAATGATTTTGTTTGGACATTGCACCGGTTTAACTCAGCGCGAATAGCGCCACCCTTCACACTGGAAGAATAAAGACGATGAGTTAAGAGACTAATCATTTAATTCCAGGTTGTGTATATTAAACTGCCTCTTGTTGCAGGGGGCAGTTTAAGGTTGGTGGTCTGTTTGTTAAATGAGATAAATGCTTTTGGTGGATGTATGGCTGCCTCACATTGTTGCAGAGCTTCAGTCAGATGACTGGTTTTAATTGGCCGGACAGAACTGATTAGATGTGATCTGCATTTAAAAACTGCCTTTGACTCTGTCTGCATGTGACAGTGGACTGATTAGCCTGATTCCTAGGAGACCTTTGGTCTCAGCAGCCTCCGGGCGAAAGACACCCGACCGTACACACAGGATGCCTTGTCTGGCTGCTGCACGCTGCACAGCATGTGTGGTTGCCTGCCGGCTGTTTCCTGTCGTTTGTTGCCTCTTTAAATTAGTAATATTTCTAAAAATGTTTAAATCACAGTTCAACCTCCCAGGATGCTCTGTTTGTTTTCATATTTGCATGATTGCCTTGCTGCTTTTATTCTCTTTTTCCATTTTCTGTGCGTTTAAACCTTCACCTGGCTTCACCCGACTCGTGTTCACAAACGCAGAATGTTCCAGGAAGCGTTTCCTGTGTGACGTCTGTCCTGCTCGGTGTTTTGCTCACACATCTTCATGTTCAGTTATGCCTGAACGTCCTGAAGGTTCGAGTGCGTTGTGCGTTTCTCACTTTGTGTGGAGAATCGGGTCAGACCAACTGTCAGAGGTGACTGTCTCTTTAAAAACCAAAGCAGGTTTGGTCTGAATCCTGCATTTCAAATGCACAGATATACTCGGGTTACTGCAGTAACTTTTCTGAAAAAAATTACTTTGAGCTGTATTTTATTTTTACTTTTACTAGAGTAATTTTATTATGAAGTATTTCTTCTCTTACCTGAGTACAATTTCTGGATTTTCAACCCACTGAAAGGAAAACAAATCAGAAATTCACCAGGCACAGACTGGCAGTTTTTTATTGGAAGAAACTGATTTGGAAACATTTTCTTGTTATTTTTTGAATTATTGTCATTTTTGTCCTTAAAAATATCAAAAATGTAACTTTATATTTTGGTCCATGTGATTTTATAATTTTTAACTGATTGATAATTTGATCCAATAGACTTTTTACCAAATGCTTTTATACTTTTTGCTTTATGTTTTAATCTGTGGGAAACCAGCAGCGGCGCTCTTTCAGTTCGGACGGCGTTAGCAGAGCTCAGTTTCACACCCAGCTCTGCTTTGTGTTTTGTGACCTAAACCAGCTTTGAAGTTCCTCCCAGCTTTTTATCCCTGACGTTCGTTTCCCATCTCTGTGATGCTGTTTGTTCTCTAACAAAGGTTTTCACAGAACAGCTACATTCATACCAACAATAAATTATACACAAATAATCTCTGTTTTGTATTTAGATTACTTTTGAACTGGACTTTATTAGTAGCATCAGAGTAAAAACAATTGTCATGTTTTTATTTTACAAAATACTGCTGTTCACAATTATTCTCCATTTTCTATCACATAAAACTGTAACAAAACACATTGAGGTTTTTAGTGGTAAATTTTTACCTTAAGAAAAATCATGTTTATAATGGAAATGTTCATTTTAGTTTTTGTTTTGAAAGTAGCCTAGTTTATTTTAAAATCTGGACATAAAAAGTACCAGTTTGATTGTGCAGATGGCACTAATGGTGTTTCCATGTTGGCCTATAATATTTCACTGCTTTTCTTTTATGTATCATTTACATGTTCAGATATCCCATAAATAAGATATCCATCAAGCAGAGTCACATTTTTCAATTTTTAAAGAGGAAAAACGAACGTTGAATCGTTTTGCAGTATATTAAAAATCTTTCTACATTTTTCTCTTCTGTATTTATCCAAACATGTTAAATTGATTCAATAATCAATATCTCAGGTTTCAGGTGATTCACTCTGACCTGCTGCCTGTACATGGTTCTCATGTGACGTCACACTTCCATGACGGCCATCTTGGTAGGTACCAGAGGTACTAATGCTAATAAACAGAAATATCTCTCACCTCATTCCTGTCCAAGTCTGTTACAACTATTACTGGACCACAATGTGAGTACTCTACCCAGCTAGGTGTAATACTAAGATAAATATCAGTGATATATTCTCTAGTACCTACTGCAAAATTAGCTTAGCTGAAGTAGATTTTACCTGCTAGCTAAGTGTTGCTACAGGTACTCATATCTTACTTTGCATTAAGAGTTCGTCCTTCCTTTTCAAAGTCGGTTAAACTTTGATTCTGTGTCCATGAAGCTCCTCCATGCTTGCGAACTCTTTATGTTCAGTGAACTAGTGAACTGTCTCGTATTGGGAGCTTCTTTTTGATCCCAGCATTAGCCATTTTGTCTTTCTCGGATGTCGGTGCAGAGTGTCCGAATCCTCTCTTTTTGTTGGTCTTGGTGCTGCGCTTGCCTACCAAGATGGAGTTGATCACTTCTGGTTCAAAACTATGTATAAACTGAACATTGAAAAATAATTTCTTAAATACATCTAAACTGAAAACATGTAGTTTTGGGGATAAATCTACACCAGCCAGTTTAGGTTTTCTTATTGAATCACTAATTTGTTTGTGTGGGTAAGTAAAAGCGGCAGTGCATTAGGAAGGCCGGACTGGTTTTAAACATGTGCTTCTGTGCAGAGTGCATATTTGTTTCATCTTTTAGTTACCCATCGACTTTATTGGAGAAAGAACAGAAACTGCTTATATCTGTGGGCTTATTTATAAAGCCCAGACATATGCAAAAAGGAAGAAAGCTGCAGCTGGTGCACACTTCTTGTTTTTAATGGAAGCACAGATATACTGCATGCACTCACTAGACCGGCCCCATCCATTAAGCCGAGAGTCTTTAATCCATTCAGTGATCTGTAATTTCATTCATATGAACTGGTGGGGTTTAATGGCCGAGTCTCTGCAGGTCTGTGTGTGTCTGATTCATCCTTTCATCCCAGTAACTATCTGCTGCGTCCGCCGGCCTCCCATTTTGGTTTTCTGCCCGTTTCTCTGCGCTCCTCTCCGTCTCTCTTGTGTACATAGTGCTCCTCTGAAGGCTGGGCTCCATGTGCTCGCCTCCGATTGGCTGCTGAGGGAAGAGATGATGTCATTCCTGGTCGGGAGGAGTATTTCTCCTCGTTGGCACAGAGCGCAGAGGAAAGAGATTCTGATTCAGAGCAGCTAGCTGAAACTGTGAAGCCATAATGAGATGGTTGAAATAAAATATCAAACAGTTTGAGGGAATTGTTTCAGTCTTGATTCTGCGTCTCTTCCTGTTGGGCTAATAATTAGCGTTTCTAATTGACAGACGGCTTCCATTGTCTCTGGTTGGAGATCCTCCCCCACTCCTTCATCTCTATTGTCCTGGTGTCATGAGCACAGTGCACTCTGGGTAATGCATGAAGAGCAGGGAAAGGGGGAATGGAAACACTTACTGATGCATTTTGTAAAAATAATTATCACTGGAATAAAAGCCACTTGACAGGATAACAGCCTGAACGTTTCAAGGAGTCATAAGTTACTTGAATCACAGTTTGAGTTTATTAGAATCTCTTCAGCAGAAGGGTGGTGATAAAAATACTGCAATACTTTTCAAATTTAATTGAAAAATAGTATTTTACAGTTTTTTCTTTGATACTTTTTAATTTCTTAGTTTTTTGTAGGAAGGAGCATCAACCAGTTTTGCTTTTCTGCTAAGAACCTTTAAATAAAAGGTGAGCAACGCTGGAGCAAAGCAGCCGGCTGGCGAGTTTCTCTGAACCTGCATGATATGAAAAAGTCATTTTTACCACTTTCACATGTATAAAAATCACAAATCAAGAAAAACGGCCAAGAAGCTTCTTACATTTTGACTCCATGGCAAAACTTAATTACATTCAAAGTGGACTAAAGATTTTTAGACGCTTCTGATTATTTTCAGATTAATGTGGTCAAAATGAGAAACGACGCCTTTATTGGGGTTCTGAGATTAAATTTCTTCATGATTATGAACGTCCGAGGATTCAAAAGGCCGTTCGGTTTGTGTAGAGTTGGATCTATTGTCCTAAAATAAGTTGCTGAATTTCTTCCTCATATTTATTATCTATTAAAATGTGGGAGCAGATGCAGATTTGTGTTGAAACGTAAAAATAAGTCTCAGGTTCCCTCTTGTTGGACAGACGTCACTGTGGTGTTTTAACTTATTTTGTCTTTTTTAGCTTGAGATTTGTCGAGATCTTTCCTGCATCTGTTTGCAAGAGTCTTAGACGTCAGATTCTGTTGCAAATCTTCCTGAGCCGTTTGTTCGGCTGCAGTCTGTCCTTGTGTCTCTCTGGGATTTATCCCCCTCCTCTCCTCCGCCGCCCCTTTTCCTTTCTCGTTTTCTGTAATTTATGCTCACAGGGGCGGGGGTCGCCTCCATATACTCGGCTTTATGTTACCGGCAGATCAATAAACATGTTCCCTCGCTGTCCTCTCCATCTCCATCTCTTTCTATCTCTCCTTCTCCCATCCACATCAGTGGTCAATCCATTTAATGCAGTCCCTGCTGCTGCGCTGCTCTCGCTCGCCTCGTTTCAGCCGCCTCCCTGCCCCGTCTCTCTCTTCCCGCCCTCTCCCGCTGCACGGTTTTTTTCCCCTCCTCTCCCAGCTCCCACTCTCTCCTTCCCATTAGCGGCTGACTCTTCTCCGTGCAGCATCCGTCCGCCGCGGCTTCTCTCTCTCGGCTGGGGGGGACACCGGCGTGAGGAGCCAGGGTTGGCCACTGGATGGTGGGAGCTGAGGGTTTACTGGAGCGCTGGGATCTGGCATGGAGCCGCCGCTGGCGTTTCCATCACTGGAGCTTCGTAGAGTCCAAAGAGACGGAGAAAGGAGTTTGTCAGATGATTCAAGCCTTGTGGACTTGAACCCTGGGATGAAGTTTCTCCAGCTTCTTGCTGGATCTTCAGCAGGACAAAACTGACTTAATAGCCTTCTCATAAAAGTTTGTCAGGTTTAACAAATCTTTCTTGCTTCAGTAGAAGCAAACTTTGGTTCTGCCTTGACTTGAACTACCTAATTAATACGGACGTCTGTTTTTGAAACGCATCTGGACGGTCCTGTTGCAGCAGAAAGAGAGAAAGAAAGAGTGGCGTCAGTCGTCCCCCTCTTCTCCTACTTATTTCTTTCTTTCCTCATCCTTTTGCCGAATAAGAGGGGAAACTTCCCCCTCTCCGGCTCCCTCCCGCTCGTGGAAATGGCTTTCCTGGTCCGTTGCTATGCCAACTGCCTGCAGCCGTGGTCCTCCAAAGTAAGCGATGTCGTAATCCCTTTCGTGGCCGTTCCTCCGGCGTGTGCGCTGCTGATAGGGGGGTTGGAGATGAAGATCTCAATTAGCATGTTACACGGATAAATGTTGTCTGGTTAGAGATGCATGACTGCTCCGCTTTGCGTTTTGAATCATGTTGGGGGGTTTGGCGGGATGAGAGATGCACCAATCAAACCGAAACACCGGAATCGACCAATTTTTCTGATTGATGATTGAAAAATAGGCTCTGAAAAGCAACATAAATGATTTTTCTGTGCATTAAATGCAGCAAAAGTAGAAATTCCCACCATTTTCATCTGAGAATTACTTGGGAATTGGCTGCTACCTGGATTCAATAGCCTGTTGCATGTCACTTTTTCCTCTTTGCTAATTTTGGAATCAAAGTGGCTCATCTGGAAAACTCTGATTGGTGGATCTCTAACATAAATAATTTTTTAGGAGGGAATATTCTGCCATTGAAAAGCATTTTTCTCAGCGTTTATAAATCCAGTCATTGAGTAGCTGGAATGTTTTGGAGATTTTTTGTCTTTTCTACCAACATCTCATTATTCTCAGCAGCTGCAGCTGCAACTCGGCTTTAAGGGTTTCCAAAAATAATATTCGGAAAGCTCAGCGCTCTGTTCCCCCGGCTTTAAATTTGGCTTTTTCCCCCTCTTGTTAACAATATGGGGACTCAGCCTGTTGAAGCTGTGCAGATGGAGTCGCAGGCCACAGAGGAGCTGTTTGTCTCTACATTTACTCAATCTGAACTCAAATAGCTGCGTCGTAGCTGAGTTTATAATTAACAATTCCTTGGCCTAGTTTCAGTTTCTGAAAATAATCTACTGGCGTTATCCTCTGCTGAACTTCTGATGATGTAAGGAAAGCGGCGGCAGCGTTCGTCTGTTTCATTGTTTCTCTATCTTTAAAGCAGCTGATTTAAGGGAACATGAACGCGCCGCTTGTCCTAACAGGAGGAGTTTTGCGTGGATCTGTCTGTCTCTCACGGAGCGTCTATCTGAAAGCCTCGGAGACGTTTGTCTTCTTCTGGGATCGGCTCTAATTAGGTCCCTGGAGATTAAAAAGGAAGATGATCAGTCTGAGGTGAAGCGTCGTTGTTTGGTGGCTTGTTACTTTTCATTCTTGCAACTCAAATCATCCTGAAGTTGAGATGCAGTGGGACTCCAACATGATTGATTATGGGTTGAATTCGATACATTTTGCTAGAAATTATTGCGATAAACGATAATATTGTTGTAGTTCAAGTGATATAATTCATGCAGGAATGGATTATCAAACATCAATAAACTTTAATTATAATAAATATTTAACACTAGAACTGGAAGATATTTTAAATATCAAAAAAAACAAAACAACAGAAAACAACAAATGATGATATAAGTCCTTAAAAAGGTTTATTGAACAAAAACCAGATGGTTCCTTTTGGTTTTTGAGAGAAAAGTGAAAAAACATTAAATAATGAGTTTAAATTATCTTGCAATTACCTGATTTGTTGCTTATTGCGTCTTTGATGACTGAGTTTCTAAATCTTGAAGCAAAACTTTCTGATTCCAAAACATAAAGTTAGAGGAAATGTTGGTATTTTAATGACAAAAATGACAATAATTCATAACAGTAACAGAAAATAACCAAATCAGGCAAAATAAATTGTTTCTTTTAATAAAACTTATAAACTTTAAGAGAAATTGCAGGTCTGTGTCTGAATTTGGTTTGCTTTTCATTCAGTGGGTAGAAAGTCCAGAAACTCCAGTGATAGTAGAGAGACTTTATAATAAAATTACCCAAGTTAAATTAAAAATTACAGCGTCATAAAGTATCAAAAAAATTACTGAAGTAAATGTAACTAATTGCTTCCCAACTCTGACCTAAAGGTTTAAATGAAAAAATGGAAACTTTTCCTCCTTCAGATGGTTTTCATTCGTTCTTCTTCATGTGCTTAAACTGCGCAGGCGGCCATATTTACTTCAAAAGTTAAAGTTCCAGTTATTTAGAGACTCCAGGCGCTTGGTGCGCCAACCTGTCAGTCTGCCCCCCGGCTTCGTCCTGCCCCGTCCTGCCCCATTGGCCCCGTCCTGCCCCATCCTGCCCCGTTCTGCCCCATTGGCCCCTCTCCCCATCTTGCCCCGCCGGCCCCATCCTGCCCTAGCGTTACATCCTTTCCCCCACCAAAATGCACACGTCCCAATTGCTATGCAACACAGACAAACTGATAATTTGCCAACGTTGAGCACGGATTAGTGATTTCTGAGGGAAGCAAAGGCAGAACCCTGAGAAGTGCTAAAGATGGAGACATGCAGTTCTTCTAAACATCAAGCCAGAAACCTAAAGAGGCGTTAAAAATCTCTGCAAACCCAAAGCAAAGCTGGTTTCAGAAGGAGTTTGTTTGGTCCAGGAGACAGGAAGGAGCAGATCGGTGAGGACACAGCTGTCTAAAATAACAACAACTGCAGTAACGGCAGGCTGGCGACAACAGCAACAGGCCCCATTATTGATGCCTAAATAATAGATGGAGAGATGGAAAGGTAAAGGAAGGAGCGAACAAGTAGGAAATGGCAGAGTGTCGACCTGAATACAAATTGGAAAAGAAGGGAAGGACGTGAAAAGATGGAAAAGGTTAGAAAAAAAAAATTAAAAATGCCTGTCAGTATTTTCTACCACTGCAGTTCCAAGCATGAGTCCAAATTTAATGGTTTAATACCAACAACCCAGGTAAGAAATGGGACCTAAACGTTGACCTGAAGCGGCACCTTAAAAACGGTTTCCTGTTAGTGAGGGTTGTGATGACGTCTTTATTGGTCCGTATAGAAAACTAATCAGACGACCAGAATCATCCTCAGTTCTAATGTCAAATAAAGTATTTTAACATTTCATTATTCTGTAAAGCTCTGACAGGTAAACAAGGAAGAACCAGACCGACTCCAAATCAGGTCTGAACACGTTTATCATGTTTTTCCAATTTGTTTGTTTTAATGCAACTAAAAATAACTCGGCTCCACTGGCCTGCATTTTGATTCCTGTGCGGGTTGGACCTTCGTCAGGTGAGGTTTTTGCTCTTCACGTCGGACCCGGCCGGTTCCCTGTGACCTCGGTTCCATGGACTGGGGGACTGACGGGACCCTCACCGAGTCCAGTACGGCCTTTGAGCTCACCAGGCGGCGAGTGCCTGAGCCGCTCAGACAGCAACACAAGCAGAGAGATGTGGGATTTTGAACATGAACCATGCAGAGAGCTTTCAGCATGCCGAGGGAGCGCTGGGATATCATGTGCACAGGAAGTGGGGGTGATAAGGATCAATATGCATTGCATTTAGCCAGGCCGCGCTCCGCTCGCCTCCCATAAGTCATAAATTACTATTCAGTCCGAACAATGACAGACACCATCACTAATTTTGTCCTGCAGACGTGTGACTCTCTGCTCTCTATTCTGAGAGGTTAGAATCACATGTTCAAGGGTTTTGCATCCCTGCTGGAAGTTGTGAGCTGAAAAACCGTGGCAGGATTTAAGTGGCCTCTTGGTTAAATGTTTTTTGCCTCTTTCTCATGTTGTGAGAGATAATTGCAAAAGCTGTTCAATAAAACAGGAGCGCTGCTGCTGCAGCTCTGTCTGACTCTTTTGTTGTGAAGCTGTCAGGCTTTTTAGACTGAATAAGCTGAAAGCACAGATTTTTCATTCTGAATGTAGTATTTAGTCATTTTTTACTGTAGAGAAGTGCGCCCTTTGTCCAGTATGCAAACATTTTATGTCTTTATAGCTGCACTCATGTAATAAAACTAACAAAACTGGCTTGTTTTTAAACACTTTGCCTAAACCTATGGAGGTTTTGAGAAAAGATGAAAAATATACAAGGCTAAATATAAGATCCCCATGTTTAATAAGAATAAAAACAAGTAGTCCTAATTTATAAACTAATAGGGGTTCGTTCTGGATTAGAGAGGCATAAAACTAAATGTTGGTTGTTTGATCATAAAACCAACTGTTGGTTCCAGTAGGTGATACTGCCTTAGTGTGTTTGTCCAGTATAAAGCTAAATGTAGCCTCACTGAGCCTCACTCATTACGTATTTTATGATTCTCCAGCTGTGACAGGCTTGAATGGTGGAAAGTCAAAACCGATTGTTATCATGAACCCGTTCATTCTGCTTATGATGCTTGAACCTGGACAGTTTCACTGCTTCAAATCCACACAGTGGCTAAAATGGAGCAAAATGACCAGCACTTTGTGATGCTAGCACGTTACGCAAACTCCAGCTGCTATCCCCCATGCATCCTTCGAAACACACAGGCATACACTCCTCTGTGTGCTAATAGTCCCACCACTTAGTGCCCCCAGCCCACATTATCTCACTGCTATTGATCCACATCCTCTCGTCAACCAGAGAGCCTTTCCTGGATAATTTTCAAGGGCATTTATAAGTACTAGATTGGGTGGCTGGGCTGATTTCTCTGCGGCTCTTGGTGAATTGCTGAGTTAAACAAAGAGCAGGGCAGTGAAAGTGTTTCGGTCCTGAAGCATTTATAGCAAAGACTCTTATTATTTTCTGTCAGATTGGAGGATTTTCCAAAAAACTTTTTTTTTCTCTAATCTAGAAGTGGAGGAAGCTCTGAGCGTCTGATAAGATCCTGCAGTTCAGGTCTGGTTGAAAAAGTTAGTTTCCCGTCCCGATTCTTGTTGTGCCAGAATCACAGTCAGCCTTGTCTGCGCCAAACTATGTTGGCCGACAGAGCAGAAACGCGATCCAACGCTAACAAAAACTCCCCAGGAGAACCGCAGGGTGGAGCTGGTCCTCCAGCCGCGGCCCGGGTGGGCCAGCGCCCCGGGTCGGCCCCGGGTGGGCCCCAGGTGGGCCCGCGCGCCGTGCCAGGGACGCGCTGTGTGAGTGCGGCTCGGTTGCAGGGAGAGGCATTGCTGATTGGGCTGCAGGGCAGGAAGCATCTGCTGGCGGAGGGAAGCCTCGAGGTTTTATGTAACTCTGTGTGCTTTGTGTAATATTTTATACGTTTGTGTTGGTGTGAAGGGTTTTCCTGCATCCAGGAGACCCGACCATGACCCTCCTTCCTCCGGGTCCCAGACACCCAACAGCTAAAACAGAATTAGAAAGGACAAAAAGACAAACAAACCAAAGCCTCGTCAATACATCAGTCAGGTTTAGGTTTAAGGTTTAGCTCAAACAAATTACATTTAACTGGACTCTTATACCCTCTTTTCTCCTGTTTAGACCAACATAATCTCCATTTTTATGTTAAAATTTGAGATAAATCCTGCACAGGAATGGCATAAATGCTCAAAATAAATCCATCCTGGGGTGCTTTGGTGGCGCAGAGGTTTAGCACACCCACATACGGAGGCCTTGGTCCTCGGTGCGGCCGTCCCAGGTTCGAGTCCCGGCCTGGCGACCTTTGCCGCATGTCTTCCCCCTCCCTCATTTCCCTCATTCCTGTCCACTAACTATTAAATAAAGGCCACTAGAGCCAATAAAACCTTTAAAAATAAATAAATAAATCCATCCCACCAGTTTCTCTTTCTATCATCTCGCCCAACACTGGTGCAAAAGTCACAGGCCCCTGGCAGCGCTGATCCAATTCAGCCTCCGTCTGTCACAATACTGGCACTGCTTAGTGTTGAAGCTGCCAGCTAATGGCTGCTGATCCGCTGCAGAAACTCGCCGTCTCTGCCCAGGCCAGGAACTCAGCGGCCAGTGATCGTCCAACCTTGCAGCTCTCTCTCCAACTCGCGCCAAATCACAGGCTGAGTGTCTCCCTCTCAACTGAGATAAACTGAATTTTCTGAGCTAATTTGTTGCCATGTAAAAATCTCTCCATGCTTCTGAAAACACGTTCAACTGAAACGAATGAAAACAGGAATTCAGCTGCAAATATTTTAGCTGTTTCCTGAAAATACAACATTTTGTATAAAGGGAAGTTTTGGAGTTTTGTGCATTTGATGTTCCACATTTAAACAAAACAGACACTGGAGAGAAATTGAAATTAAAATCAACTGCCATCAAAAGCAACATAAATCTACTTAACGGGAAAATGTTTTTTATTCAGGTGTGAAGACGTGAGGATTTAAAACGGCTTGAATTTGTTCTGTCATTCATAGCAGCTGAACTTTAAAACATCATAATGTTGTTGACATCATTTGTGGCAGAAGTTGCCACTAATGGTTAATATAAATAACTAAATTTTCAGCTAATTAATTACATTTTCTCAGCTCTTTGTTAAAGCTTATAAAGCATCATGGTGCGTTCACACCAGACGCATTTTGCACGTCAAGCGCTGCGCGACTTAAAGCAGTTTGAAGAGATAAGTGACATGAAGCGTTTGCAGAGTTTTCAGCGTTTCCAGCGTTTTGAGCGCCGATGTGTTCAATGTGTCCAAGGCTGCAGCTGGAGAGTCTGAACTCTCAGCGCTCGTAGTAACTATGGAGGACAGAGTCGCTGTTTGCTCCAGTCACGTTGTGACTACAGAGAGGGAACAGAAAGGACGTTGCCTGGAAGAGGATCAGCCAGGAAGTTGGAAGGTCGAGCAAATTATTATTTTTACTATTGAAAATAATTTTCCACATTTGAGCTGTCCAGTCGAGTCACGTTAAACAAAAGTTAAATAAAAATTGTATTTATTTATCTACTGAAGAGAAAGTTCACTTTAATGAGGTGAAAGTTCACCAGAGTTTTGATTGGTCAAACCTCCTTTTAGGACCTTAGAGGATTTAATTGCTACAACTTAGGACAAATAAATTAAACACTATTTCTATCAGACATTTGTGACATTTGAGGAAATTAGAGGTTCAGTTCTTCCCTAAATTCAACCCAGGGTCAGTTTCTATGTCTGAACAGACAAAGCGTTGATTTGAGGAGCTACAAGTCTCCTTGGTGTCTCTGCGCTTTCGTCTTTCTGTGTTTCTGAAGCCTGTTTCTAATTTGTGCCGCAGCAGAAACGATTAGCGATAAACACTGACGCATTTCAGTTTGACTTTTGTTAAAGATTTTCGTCAGAAGCAGATTTTTAGAAAGCAGGGCTTGCTGCAGATGAAGTGGTGAAAACGTCTGTGTGTGTTAGAAATGCACACAGACAAACACACAAGATGTTATTTGCATCTTGTGTGTTTGAGTTCCTGGTCTCCGAACTCCAGCCTCTCTCTCCTCTCCTCTCTCTGCTCCATGTCTGTCTTTGCAGTTGTCACCTCCAATTTCAGCTTCAATTTATTACATCTCCCCTTGCTGCAGCTGGTGCACACAATCACACACCCCTACACACAATCACACACACAATCACACACCCCTACACACAATCACACACCACACACAATCACACACATACACACAATCACACACACAATCACACACAATCACACACATTTACACACAATCACCCTCATTCACCCTCATTCACCCTCACATTGCCTGGTCGTCTGGACTGAGGCAAAGAGAATTTTGTAGACCTTTTATCTTCATCTGCTGCCTCACTTCATCCTCGTTCCTCCTCACACTGTCGGTCCTGTTTTTCACTGCTCTCAGTTTTGTCTTTTTCCTTTCTTTGTCTCTCATTTATGCCAGGTGACTCTGTTCTCTCTCCACCTCCGTCTGTCTCTCTGCTCTGTGTCCAAGCTGAGTCTGTTTGGGATTCAAAGCTGAAGTTATTATCTTTAGACCTGAACGGTCTGGACTCAACGAACAGCTTCAGTCGTTACAGATAGAAACTAGAGATCAGGATGAACCTTCAGAGCCACATAAAGAAGGTTGCAACGTCGGCCTTCTACCACCTGAAGAACATTTTCATGATTAAAGGATTAATGTCTCAGCAAGATCTAGAGAAGCTCATCTTTAGTTGCATTGATTACTGCCTTAAAAAACAGAAGATTTAAAGAACCTCATACAAATAAAATAAGCAAAAATATCCAGGCGGAGATTTTAAGCTTAGAACTCAGAGAGTTAAACAACTGGTGGTTTATAAGTCACTGATTTAAAGATCTGCTGTGTTTGCATCCACCTTCCAGAACTCCCAGATCTTCTGGTTCTGGTTTTGTGGATGCAGAGCAGAACCAGAACATGGAGAAGAAACATTCAGCTTCTATGCATCAAATCTGGAATAAACTTCCAGAAAACTGAAAAACAGCTGAAACACTGAGATCATTTAAATCTAGACTAAAACCTGCCTAGTTAGAGTTGATTTTAAAACATTATAAATGAAATAATCTGATGTGTAATGATGTGTGATCTATGACTTTGTGTTTTGATGATATAAAGCTCTTTAAAATGCCTGGTGCCTGAAATGTGCTACATAAACAAACCTGACTGATTAAAGTTGTGTACGTTTAGCGTTATGCTGGCCTGGATTCACCAAAGTTTTCTTCACTGCTAAATCTGGTCCCGTTTTCAGACATCAGAGCCCCATGCAGTCATTTTACTCACACGGTTTTAAAAAAGAAAGAGTGAACATGTCCTGTCGCCAAATCAGGAGGCGACAGAAACTCTGCCTCTGTCACGATCAGATAAATAATGCAAAAATCCAGCATTGGGTGGGATAAGTAAGAAAATACAAGCCTAATCCAATTAAAGCAAAAATAAACAGGAAAAAGTTCTAGTAGAAAACTAAGCCTTTATTTTGGCAGCTATTCTTTTTTTTTATAGAAAAAAAAGAAACTCTGTCACAACGAGTTAATTACCAAAAAGGCGAGATGGGCCTGAAAGAGATAAGTGCAAAGAAGTGGACAGACGCCTCACAGAAAGCAGCGGAAATCAGACTCAGGGACGGAGTTAAGTGGCGTATCAGAGGAAGGCCGAGACGTCTGTGCAGGGAGACGGTCGCTGCATTGTTCCTCTCCTGCAGAGGTGCTTTGGCTGTGATGTGGGTTCTGGGTAAGCAGTCTGCTGTGAGACTTGAAGTAACTTCACTGATTATTTGGAAACAAAGCGACCACAAAGTGCTCTGCAATGCTTTAGCACCTTCCAGATTCCTCACCCTGAAAACAGCATCCTCACCGGGAGACGTGGCGGTGGCAGCATTATGATGTGTGCATGCAGGAACACAGAGTCTGGCTGCAGATTTTAATCGTTTGAGAATCTGTTGCAAGACTTGAGCTGCTGCTCTCCATCTGATCTGACTGAGTTGCTGCTTTGCAAAGAAGAAAAATAAAAACTCAGTCTCTTTGTGTTCAAACTGGTAGAGAAATTCCCCAAAAACACAGATAAAAAACTCACTTCTCCTGTTTTCCAGCAGAATATTTTCCATTTTGTTTACCTTGACTACCTGACAGGTAATGTCACGACTGTTTGTCACTGCTGACACCTGCAGGCCAATATTGTTAGTGTGATTCGACCCGGCCGTGACCTCAGGAGGCCGGAGAACCCAAACTTTTACTCTGGTAAGAGCAGAGATACTTCAACATGTTTTCACTCCAGGAAAAGTAAAAAATACAAGAAAGTCTCATGACATCATCAACAGATAAAAATATAAAGTGGGAAAAAAAACATTTTTAGAACCAAAATGACAAAAATAACAAAATCAGGCAAAAGAAAATGTTTCCAAATGTGTTTCAATAAGAAAACTTATGAAACTTTAAAAAAAACTGCAGGTTTGTGTGAATCTTTGGTTAAAATGTTTGTTTTTCATTCAGTGGGAAGAAAATCCAGACATTTTGCTCAAGTAAGAGAAGAAATACTTCATAATAAAATTACTCAAGTAAAGTAAAAATAAAATATTTCAAAGAAGCTACTAGAATAAATGTAAAACTCTGGAATCAGTCAATATTTACTCGGACTGAAGTTTTTTTATGACAGGATTTGTTATTCCAGTATTAATGACCACAAACCTCATCGGTTGAATTATCTATACGTCATAAATTAAACTGGGGTTAAATAAGTGACGCAGCCTCGCCGTGTTTTTGTCTTTTTTCTGGTTTTTATGACGTTTCAGTTTTGTTTCCTTTTGCATCGTTTTAAATATTCATTATTTTTTTGCCTGTACTTTAATTATAAATCTCATCAAGATTCATTAGCCACATTATGGTTTAATTATTCGTTCTGCTCATCGTCATGGAAATGTATTTCTGTACGTCTTCCTGATATTTGATCTCTGCTCCATGGAGCCACACATTGTTTGTTTTCTCCTCTTCGTCTCCCCAGAATGCAGGAGAGATTATTCTGAGTAAAATGCATTTAGGAAGAATGTTATGTGGCTAAAAAGCCAGTCTGGGGCTTATTGTCCATCTAAGCACTGAGGGAATGGCAGAACGAACCACTCAGGTTTCAACCCTTAAAATGCCATTTGTGTGAGTTTTCTTATTGTGTTTTAGCTGATTTGTTTAGGTCAGAATGGCTGGAGAGGGTTTAATGGTACTCTAACATAAAGACTTGAGATAAAGAGCTGTTGTTGGAGGTTTTTCTTCATTCCTGATGGAGGGTAAACCCCTAATTTGCATGGCAAACAGCATGCCATTTCCTAAAAGCCGCCTTTCACTCAAATTCCTATCATTTGTGTTTGGCTCCAATGTATTTAATCATATCTTAGTGGGTGGCTTAAGAAAATCACCAGCTGCATTTGCACGCCACATTTAACATGAAGGCAGGAATAAATCATGGATGTTGCAAGTTAAACTCGTAGCATAAACTACGTTCATAACCTTTTCTAGTTGCTGTGTGTTATCGTTAATTTTTCTGCAGTTAGCCTGGTTTTCCAATAATTGCTGCGGTGAAAGTTCAATGCTCCATGATTGGAGCCGCCGCCTTGACATGATGAAATTGTACAGCTGAAGGAACCACACACATTTATATTTAATCTCCTAATGCTCATCCTTAATGCATGAGGAGAGTGGAAGACCCCTTCTCCCCGCTGGGAGAGGGAGAGACAGGGATTAGAGCCGGATTAACTCTGTGGCGTGGAGAGGAGCCGCGAGACCTGCACTGCGCTCCTCCCGTCTCTAAGCAACCCATAAACACACAAACTCCTCTTTCTGTCTCCCATTCAGGTCAGAAACGCGCATTAAATCCAAAGAGTCGATAAGATGGTAACAAATGCTGCTGGGCAATAAATTGTCCCAGAAGTTATTGCGATAAACGATAATATTGTCATTTTGGTGATTGCATAATAATGCATGAATACATTCCCAGAAATCAATAAACTTTACATTTCAACACTGGAACATTAACTATCCGAAATAAATAAACAAAACAATAAATAAAATATAAGACGTTATTGTGTTATAAATAGTTTGAGAATTTATTGCGATAAACTGCAATATTGACGTTTTGGTGATGATGCATGAACACATTCTCAAATATCAAGTAACTTTAAATTTCAGTACTGGTTCTTTAAATATTCTAAATAAATAAACAAAACAATGAAAACAACAAATAAAATGAATTTTAAAGTATCAGTAAACAAAATTATCCTTCAAAAAAACGAGCCAGTTGAGACCAAAAGTCTTGATCTAAAGTTGTACATGGAAACTGTACATGGAACCATTTTGTTTTTCTGTTGTTTTTAAAAATATGTTATTTTTAAAAGTACACAAATTTACTTAATTCAATCTTAAGACAAGCAAAAACTCTAAAATTGTGTATGCAGGTGCTTCTGATTTCAACTTTAAACAAATTGTTAGTGATGAGTGAATATTTCAGCTTTTATGTCAGTTTGATAGTAAAATGTTTAGAAGTAACTTCATTATTTAAAGGAGGTTTTGTCTCCTTTTTATTGACAGGAATTATAATTTTGCAGATTTATTAGAGGTTGCTGTTGCTAAACGTTGTTGCTGAAGGAGGTCCAGTATTGATCAACTATTCAATACTTTTACTTCATCAAGTTTTCAGACTTCTGAGACTTAAAAAGCAAATGTTAAACTTTGTTCCTGTTGCCTCATAAATGCACCAGTTTTCCGCTTCAGGCTCCCAGTCGTGGTAAATGTATTGGAAGAGCAGCTCATAACTTCTCCATCATACAGGAATCGATATGCATTCGCTTGGGTGGAATTAGCAATTATTCACTGCCGTTCTCATTCACACAGAAACACGGTAAACATGCAGTTAGTCAGCAATAAGTATTAGGACTAATGGAAGGGTGATGTGTAAAAGTGATTGGATGTAATTCAGTCAATAACTCCAAGATTGCATGTTGTCTTTGGGTCAATAAGTGGATCACACAACGCATTGCTCTGCGGTGCTTAATGGGAAATGGATTTCACTTAAAGGCTTCGTCAGTCGGGACCTTCACCTCGTTCCACAGCCAATATAATGTTAAAATAACGGGTTTTAAAATACAAATCCTTAATTGTTTTTATGAGAAACAGCTGTGCTGTTAATGCGGTGACATCAGAGTCTGAATCGAAGAAAACCACAAATATTTCATGTTTAAATAGCTGCTGAAGCAGAACGCTGCATACTGATTGGTATTGCCTTGATCAATAACAATCAATCAGTCCAGTTTATTTCTACAACACATTGCAGCTCAAAGTCATGAAAACAACATAATTTAGGGCTGCAATTGATCAATTATTGTAATGATTAATCAGCAGATTTTTTATTTTACCACTCAGAACTTTTTGCATGATATTAGAAACACATTAAAATATCTAATATGTTATTTCCTTTTCAAATAATTTTAGTCTATACATTAGTTGACAATTATTTAATTGAATATTGTAATAATTAATCAATTTATTGGATGCAAATGTTGTCATTTTACCACTAAAAACCCTTTTTATATGTTAAAAATGCATTAAAATATGCAAATAAATGGATAATTTATTTCCTTTTTTAAAATAATTTGAGTCTATATACTCCAGTTAAAGATTAATCAGTTGCTAAATTAGTTGACAATTATTCAGTTAGTAGATTAATCGTGATTAATCATTCCAGCTTTAACATATTTAATCCTTTTTTACCTGATTTGACCATTTTCCAGTTTGGTTTTGAATGGTTTTGAATGGTTATTTCTTATGTATTTTGGGAGTAGAAGAATCCAGTCCAGCTTTGAAATGGAGCTGATTTAAATTTTTTTAGTCTTGATGTAAAAATATGTGGAAAATCTGCCGATAAGCCAACTTTTGCTATTGTTTGTGGGGCATGATGATGGTTAAAACCCAGCTAGCTAAATATGTGGTACTGAAATGTCCACAATGCGTTTTACTCTGGAAAGTCCGGAATTGGAATTTTCTATGAAGCCTCGAAGTTACGTGGAATTAAATTTAGTACATTTTGTTAGCAATGTTCTGTATTACACATTAACGTCATGAACTTCCTCGGTTCTGTTGGTGTTTCCCTCTGGGGTTGAAGATAGTGAAGCTTAAAGGCTCCTCAGGTTGTGCAGAACATCGGACCTGTCAGGGGGAAGCGCTGGTAGCCCCCAGTCTTTAATATTGCATGAAGCCGCTGCGGTTCCTCTGCTCCAGCTCGGCTCAGTGAGGCTTCAGCAGTCGGTCGAGCGTTTACGGTTGAGTGGTCGCCGCGGTGTGATGTGGCGATGGAGGAGACGAGCTGCAGGTCGTCCCTGACCCGACCTCGACCTCAGCTGGTGGGACTGGAGACTGAAAGGTCGATAAACGAGCCGCGCTGCGGCTAATTCAAAATCCACTGTGTTGATTAGTAGTAATTAGTTACATTTACTTGAGTGACGTTTTTGAAAAAAAATTACTTTCAGGCGTATTTTTATTACTCGATACTTTTTACTTTTACTTGAGTAAAAATATTTAGAAGTATTTCTACTCTTATTCAAGTAAAGTTTCTTGCTACTCTGCCCACTTTTGGCTAAAACATACAAATATATTTTCCTGGTTTTAATGACTTTTGTTGTCTAAATGCCTTTAAAGTGAATGAGTGCATCAGACTCTGTGTTGCTCTGGAGGAGCTGCAGCAGTGCAGTTCTCATGTTTTTAAAAGTCAGTCATGTTCAGACTCTGAGTCTGGACTGTTGTCTGGAAATGAGATCTGTGCAGTGGAGGTTCCCTCTACTGTAAGACAGGAGAAAGCTTCAGACTGGCTTTGCCTTTTCCTTCATTTCCCCAGAAATGTTTGATTGCATGTGAAGCTTAATTTAAACAGTTCCTGTTTGATTGTTTTCTGTCTGTGTGAGAAGAAAGTCTGGATTTACACCAGAAGCTCAAATCAGTGGAAACGGCTGGATCCCGATTCACACCCATTGGAAGTTATTCTCTGCAGCTGTGGCTTTCAGCCTGATGAAAACCGCTGCATGCATGTGTGTGTGCATGCATGTGTGTGTGTGTGTGTGTGTGTTTTCCTTCTGCAATACTGGGAATGTTGGAAAACTCAGCCTCTTTTCTCTCTGTGATTCTTCCTGTGTGAACAGCTTCCTGCCGATCTCAATAAGATGCACCTGACGGACCACGCCCACCAGCAGGTGATGCACATGGCGCCCAGCCAATCAGGGTGCAGCATCACCAGCGACTCGGGCAGCAGCAGCTTGTCAGACATTTACCAGGTGGGTAAAAAGAAAAAGATATGTCGTTGGGTCACAGAATTGGCTGGAAAGAGATTTCCAGCTACAGATGAATAAATGATCAATGCTTCTCTACCATGTTGCCATTAATAAATAAAGAGGAATAAATTATGAACCCTGCTAAAATTAGTGACTCGTTTGCTCACCTGTTGCTCATCAGTCAACCTTTAATCCTCCTAATTATTGCTCATCGGTTCTGATCTTCCAGCTGTGGACAAAAGGTCACGTGTAGGAAATAAACTTGACCTTTTACAGCGCCATCTTTCTTCCAGTCAAAGTACTGAAACCTCATCGCTGTGCCTTCGTTAGTGGTGGCCATTTTGCAGGAACTCTGATGATGTCGATCTGATATTGTGAACTTAGCAAATATTACTATATATAAATTTATGTTCAGTTTGACAGACTCCCACTGATGACATCAGAAACAGAAAAACGTTTCTGAGTACTGAGTAGATTTTCTACCTAAACTCTTAAGTGTGGATGTTCTCACTGAGGGAAGCAAACTCACAGTTAGCCGTTAGCATCAGTTAGGTGGAAGAAATGGCATTTTTTACCTGGAGACAGTCAAGCTCAAAATTATTAATACCCCTGCCAGATTAAGAAAATTGTTTTAACAACTTTCTGCAGAGTGAGTCTCAGTTGTGTCAAATAAAATAAGAGCATTTAGTAAATTCAGAAAACCTGGGTAATATTTTTTCACTGTTGTCTCCTTTAATTTTGAAATAGTTTGTTTCTCTCCTAATTACTCCATGGCAGCAGATGGAGAGGTCACCTTGTGCCTCTTCCTCTGCCTTTGTGACATTTCTCCAGTATTTACCAGCTAAGTGTGTTTTGACAGGCCTCTCTTGAGAGCTTGAAGGACTGAGAGTCAATAACTGAGAAAAGAGAACATAATAAACCTGTCATCTAATCGTTTTAATCCACCGACTTCTCTAATCTCTGCTGTTTGAGGAGAAAGCCATTATAAATCCAAGAATGTTTCTTTTAGCCTCCACAAGCTGAGGCTTACAGTAATTATTTGGCTGCCCCGCCCTCCATGCTGTGTTTATAAATGGATTTTAGTTTCTTACTGACACAAGGCTGTTTATTTTAGGTAGCTTTAATCATGGCAGCCAGGAAGGTGAGTTTGTTATTGAGCTGATTTATGATCTGTTGACAAAGCTATTAAACTTAGTTACATTTAAATAAGAAAAAAATATGTCATACATTTTTGGCAGCCCATATTACTATATAGTAATTTTAATTTAAATGGTAGATAAAAAATGTTGAGTAGCTCAAATTTATTAAATCTTACAGTGTTTATAGTTTTGATGAACAGCGCTACATGGAGGCTGATTGACAGCGCTAAGACCCGCCTCCTTGCTCTGATTGGTTGTTTCTAGTCAGTACTGGCACTAGGAAGAAGAGGTCGATTTTTTTTATTTATGTTTTTTTCCACATCAGCTAAAGTTTCAACAAATATGCAAAAAATATTTTTTTTTATAAAAGTTGTGTTCTGCACCTTATTCATTATTCATATTTTATTTCTAAAGAAAAATACAGGAAATAAACAGCATAATATTGACAGGAAAAGCAAAACAAACAAAAAATGAGATGCAGAAAATAATCAAATAAGCTGTCTTTTCCCCTTTTTTCAACCCGCAGGATTTTTCTCTGCCTGGTTGTTTATGAGCAGCGCAGGTTATCCAGGGTCTGACATTTAACACAGAGCGCAGATCATTTCACCCTCAGATTAGGTATTTATCACACGGATTTGATCCCATCGGCTCGCTGCTGACCCGGCTCCGTGTTTGTTTACAGCTGTCTTAAAGGCTGACCCTTCCAGTCAGCCGCGCTCCTCAGCTGTCACTGTTTCACAGACTTTCTCCCATGCATTTAGATTTTTTTTAACCCCAGAAGTTTGTTTTTCCCAACTTCTGGACTTTTGCCCTTTCCTCCCTCAGCTAGTTTACATTCTGAAGCAACATTTGCCACATCTCTTCTTCTTTCTAACATGAGGTGTTTCCTTTGGATTTGATGTCATTCATGTCCTTTGAGCTCAAACTAGTCTTGACATTGGTGAACTCTGCGCAGTGAACGGTCAGGTGTGAGTGAGGAAGAAATGAGGATTTATTGAGGATTTATTTCAACCTCATTTAACACTGGTGTAAAAAAGTTATTTTAAAATGATTCAGCATCAAAGTCTTTTTTTACTGAAAGGAAAAATAATCACTTTTAAATCAGTAAGTAGTAAAAATATAAAGTAATTTTATTGTAAATGATGGACAAAAGAGCTTCAGATGTATTAATAAATGTATTAAATCATTTACATTTTCTGTAAATGTGGGCTCTTGCCTCTGGCCTTCACTTTTATTTATTAAAACACTGATCATATGGAAACTTCTTTACTTCTCCAAACTAATTTAGAAAACAAAAAGTTTTCTTTCACCAGTTACCAGATGTTTCTCGTCAACACTTTCACTACGGCCCAAATTGGGGACATGTGAGAACTTCATCATACAATCACTTGCAAAAACAGAATTTTGATAGAAATCTGAAAAGTGTGGCATTGGTGGCCCTGCCACTAAAGGCCTCCACTTCAAACCTGCTGGTTGATGGTTTAATTCCCTCCGGCTCCTTCTGGGCCTCATGCTGCCAACCCGGACCGCTGTGCAGCCAGAACATCTGGATATTCAGAGGTTTGGACTCCAGAATGTGATTTTGCTTTGCAACTCCAGGTCACAGGTGCAACGAAGCAGCTGGAAATATTCAGAGAATATGAAATTCTGACCCAGTTTAGTTTTGAACTTGTGCTGTAAAGATTGCTCCAGATAAAGACGTCGTTGTCTGTAAATATTCTGGGTATTTTAGAATGAAGTATGGATTTTTTAAATGATTTTTTTTCCACCCAGAGGCAAAATGCATTGACCTGCAAATTCCCAACTGATTCAACATGTAAAGAGTTTTAACTGCTACTTTTATTATAAATATCAGCACTTTTATGTATTTATAATTTTTATGTTTTTTTTTTTTGTTTTTTTGTTTTTTGTTTTTTTGGTTTTATTGGCTCTAGTGGCCTTTATTTAATAGTTAGTGGACAGGAATGAGGGAAATGAGAGGGGGGGTAGACATGCGGCAAAGGTCACCAGGCCGGGATTCGAACCTGGGACGGCCGCGTCGAGGACTAAGGCCTCCGTATGTGGGTGTGCTAAGCCCCTGCGCCACCAAAGCACCCCCTATCATTTTTATGTTTAATACGCCAACTTTAATGTTGTTAGATTTTATGCAACAGAACAACAGAAAGTAGAAAATAATGGATAGCTGGAAGAAAAAGTAACAACATTATCAGCTGTTTGTACAAATAAAATGTGAAATTTAATAAATCAACTGTAACTGGGATTATAGGTTGGAGTTAAAGTTCTCCATATTTGGGTATCTTTAGGCTGAAATTGCAAAAAAATGTCCAGGTGATGCACCTTGTGGTGAAGAGGTTGGTGTTTATTTAATTTTGGCGCTTTATTTCACCATGATCCTTGTGTTTAGAGACACTGCAGCAGTTTTCCTAAAAAAAATTAAGATAAAAATGTAAAAACTTGTCTCATCCCACTGTTCTCTGGCTTTTGGTGGTTGTGTTGTGTCTGTGCAGAAAACGCTGATCAGTTCCCACCTGATTGTGATTATTGTGTTCCTTCAGGCCACAGAGAGCGACCTGGGAGACGTGGACCTGTCTGGACTTCCAGAGGCTCCAGTGGACAGCGAGGAAGAGGAGGAGGAGGACGAAGACCTGGAGAGAGCGTCAGACGCACTTCTGGGCCGGGACCTGGTCCGAGAGTGTCTGGAAAAAGATCCAGTCGACCGCAACGATGACGACATCGGTCAGTTTCATTGGCTTTTTATTCTTATTAAAATGTTTCAGTAAAAAACTTCTGAAACCTTATCAGAAGCTGTGAGTCTGAGTCTGGGGAATTTTGTTTAAACAAGTTTGTTTTTCAGTCAGAGGGAAGAAAATCCAGACACTTTACTCAACTAGGAGTAGATATACTTCATAATTAAATTACTCAAATAAAGGTTTAAACAAAATACTGCTAAAAGTACCTTTTTCCAAAAAAGTTACTCAAGTAAATGTAACTAGTGACAGCACTTGTCAGTCAATGTTTGCTCAGATTTAAGTTTTTAATGCCAGAATTTATGATTTCAGCCACTAATTCAGTACAAATGACCAAAAACTTAATCAATTTGAATTATCTTAATAAAAGTAAAATGTACAGTGTTGTAAAAATACACCTAATTTTTACTTACTTGAGTAAATGTAACTAGTTACCACCCAGCTCCAGAATCGGTAATCGGCCAGAAAACTGCAATCTGATCACATGTTAGTATGAAACTGTTAGAAATGAATTTGGTGTGATTTTGTTGCTCTGTAGCTCTTTTGGGACATTCAGTCGCTCAGCTTGAACAGACAGGGCGCCCTCCCCTCATGAAGCCCCTGTAGAGGTATCTAAACAACGGTGCCCTTCTAATGTGTATTTTTAAGCAGGCAATCACTTAAACGGCCTCATTAGTGGGACCAGCGGGGTCCTGGAGAAGAAGGTGACCACATCAGAGAGCGCGGCGCCGTGGTTAAGGCCCGGCCTGCTGCGTGCCCACCAGGCCGGCCGGGGTCTGGCCTTTTCACCGCCTTCCTTTCAGCTAATATTATGTTTAAAAGACACACAAAGAAACACTTTATTTGAGACTGACATGCCACGAACATGAAGGAATCTGCATCAGCTGTTATGTGTCATAAATAATAACACTTTTAATGCAAACTTCCATTAAAAATGAGACAGATTCTACGTCTCTTATGGGATTCCACCTTTATGATTAATATTCACTTCTGCCAGAGTAATTTCTGTTCTGGTTGTCATGTTTTAAAAGAGGAACGACTTCCTGCACTGCAAAAACACAAAATCTTACCAAGTATTTTTGGTCCAGTTTCTAGTGCAGATATTTTAGCACATTTGAAATAAGAAAACTAACTTACAAATAACGTTTCGGCAACTTTGCAAAAAAAAGAAAAAGTCTTATAATAAGTGAAATGATCTGCCAATGGAACTAGACCTGGGTTGCTAGGTAACCGGACTGGGCTTAGCTGGGGTTGCTAGGTAACGGGCTGAGCTTGGCTGGGGTTGCTAGGTAACGGGCTGGGCTTAGCTGTTGCTAGGTAACGGGCTGGGCTTGCTGGGGTTGCAGGTAACGGGCTGGGCTTGGCTGGGGTTGCTATCCAACAGCACAGTTCTCTTTGGGAAACAATCTGCCAATGGAAGCAAAACTTTTTCATCAATATTAAGGAATTAGTGACTTAAATCCAGGGCCATTTGTTTTCTTTCAAGTTAGCTTGTCTTGTTTTAAGTTTACTAAGATATTAATAGAAATATGAGCTTGTTTTAAGTCCATAATTCTTCAGTGTGGATGAAAAAGTTCAGATTATTGTACTATACATATGGGGAAATGTCTTGTTACAGGTGAAATAGTTTACCAATGCAAAGTATTGTTGACATAAAACACGCTCATATTTCTTTCTGAAAACGTGTAAATTAATTTTGTCTTTTTTCAGTAGTACTAATATATTTTCACTAGAAACTAGACCAAAAGTACTTGATCAGATTTTGTGTTTTTACTGCAGGGATGTTCTCATTAAATCTGTATTTCTGTTGTTTTACTGTCAAATTTTGCAGAAAGAGAAGCTTTAAGAGATGCTGCGATTCTCTTCTAACAAAGTTATTGTCTCTTTGACAAACAGAACAACTCCTGGAGTTTTTGCACCAGCTGCCTGCGTTCGCCAACATGACCATGTCCGTACGGCGAGACTTGTGCAGCATCATGGTGTTTGAGGTGGTGGAGCAATCTGGTACGGTCATCCTGCACAACAAACAGGAGGTAGGAATGATTCACCTTCTCATTTCACAGAACATTTAGAGTTTTTCTGAAACTCAAGCATTCCTTTGGGATTTTGTCACATACAGAGTTTATGGATTTCTGCCTTTAAGAAACAAGCCCACATAAACAGATTCACCCACAAAAATTCAAGAACATTTTCTTTTCACAGCTAAGTCAACGAGGAACTGATAACATACAAGATGTATTCAGTTAGATATCAATGTGATTCCCTTCCCGCATATTAAAAAAATCACATCTATATTCTTGACAAGAGAAGAAAAAGTTTGAAAGACCACAATTGAAAATCTTTAGCAGAATAAAGGCAGCTTCATCTGAAGGAGCAACACCTTCCCAGCATTTCCTCTGGGAAACCTGCATTTTATTGGGCATTTTAATATTGAATTTGATATTTTGCATGAAAAATGCGGGGTGCTACATGCTTTTTGTACAATTTGTGTTAAAAAACTTTTGTTTTCTATCGATAATTCTCTCTTAATATAATTCAAATATAACTGCTAGCATATTTTAGGCGAAAACAGCAAAAGAAAAGTCGGAGGAGCATGTTCTTGCTTCTCGATGTGTGCAGAGCCACTGCAGCGTTAGCGCTGCCAGCCACTTGAGCTGCTACAAAGCAAATTAATTAAGTTACATGTCTGAGAGACAAGAGATCCATTCTGACTGTTTTCTTCCACACAGCAGCAGAAAAACTGACCGAAAATTGACATCAAATTGACCATTTCTGAGATCAGGAAGATGGAGATTCATCTCAGCGTTGGTAAAACTTAGAGACTCTCAAAAAATGTGTATCTGAAGAGGCGTGTGTTTTTCTGTGTGCCTCCCTGCTGACTCTGTCAGGTCGATTGATGGGCAGCGCTCCTCCACAGTGTCTCTGGATTCACATGGTGAATGTCAAAGAGAGGCACTTGGCTGCACTCAGAAGTCAAAATGACTTGGCTGAGTGAGAGGCAAAGGACAATAAAGAGGCTAAAGTGGTTCAGAAGAGGAGAAAAGAGCAGGGACGTGCTTGAGAGGAACAAAAAAGCAAAAATAACTTCATTTTTACTGTCATATTATGGTTGCTAATTATTTCTGTACATATTCATTAAGTAAATCTAAAATAGCACAGCAGAGTTAGCAACTTTTGTGTGCTATATGTTTCTACGTGTGGTTGATTGCCTCAATTATTTCCTTTTCAACAAACAAACAAGAGGGGCAGCAGGTAAAGCAACTGAAACAGAAACCTGTGGGGCCGAGAAAGACAGAAACACTCACAAATATCAGAGGGAGCCCAGGGTTCGTTCGCCTCCTTCCTGAGCGAAGTGAAGCAGTTTCTATTTAAAAAGCAACAGACATAACTCAGAAACACAACGCGCTAGCACCAAAATATACTACAAGTCCATTTCAAATTTGGAAACATCCAATAGATGTTTTGACTCCAGTGAGACAGACCAACCCTGTATGCACTAGTGTTCATGCCGGAGAGCAAAAAGCTGCTAGCTAACAATGACTAGCATTGGTTTTAGCTGTTCAGTCGTCAACATAATTTGCTAAATCTTAAATGTGCGCATAATATTTTTTTTAAATGACACAGTGCTTTGCTACTAATTGTCAACACTTCAACTAGATTTCAAGGTCAGAAAAAAGTTTTAACAAAAAAAAATTGTGAGGAGACGGAAGTAGGTTAGCTATGCTAGCTTGACTATGACAACCTCAACATGTAGATGTGCTGCGGGATTCTGCGTGTTTTGGTTCAGTTAAAAAATAAAAGGTGTCCCAAACACCAACTCTGACAGATCATCAGAAGTGTTTAAATTAGCTAATCTATCACCAGTGTTAGCTTAGCTAATGGCAGCAGGAGCTAATCTACGACAGCGATCATTTATTAATAATCACAAAATAAGCATCAAGCCGAAAAACAAAAAACTGTAACTGACTGAATGTCCTGTTCTGTGTGTGAGAAATGTTTTTTGGTGTTGAATCTTGATTTGTTGCCAGTTGCTATGGCAACAGGTCTGTGTGTAGCGTAGTCGACACAGAGAGTGAAGAGAACCGGAGAATATGAGTGGCGTTCAGTTGCTCTTGAACAGTTCTTCTGCGTCATTTCCTCCCTGCTGTGGCTAAATTAAATTCTAATCTCCAGGTTTCACTTTGGGAACTGAATCGTTCTGGCACGTCGGCATGCAGAATAATCGTCTTTTTGTCCTCCGGCGTTATGTGCACGTGCGAAATTTCTGGTTGTAACAGCAACATGTCTGTATTGTTAAGCACTTGAAAAAACGGCGCTAAGAAGCAATTATGACCCGTTTCCTGGGATTAGCTGAAATGTTGTTGGTCTGTCTGCAGCTCGACCACTGGTATGTGATCTTGAATGGAGCCGTGGAGATCAGCCATGCAGAAAGCCGGACAGAGACTCTTTGTATGGGGAACAGCTTTGGCATCTCGCCCTCACTGGATAAGCAGTACATGAACGGGGAAGTTCGCACCAAAGGAGACGACTGCCAGGTAATGCAGAACAAACAGAAACAACATCTTCAGGGTCAGAAGATCAATTCCTGTTTTTCAAAATAAAATTCCTTTTTGTCGATCTGCAACAAATCTGACGGCACTTTTAGTATTATTATTGATCTATTTAATCTTCATAAATAGTCAGTAATAGTACATTAATTTAATATTTAATTAACAGTTTAAAATAATCAAATCATCAATTCATAAAAAGCAGGATTTTCCCCCTTTGCTTGTTTTATTTAAGTTATTTAATTCCATAAGTGGTGAAACATTTTACACCATTTGAACCAAAAGAGCAAGAGAGAAAACTGTTTCTGTTTTGGATTTTGTTAGCTACACATGACTTGTAAGCATTGATACGGTAAAGTTTAACACGGCACTGCCCCTCCCTCACATATTTCTGTGCACTGCCTGTAAGCTGACTGAAAGAAAACACTTTTACCTCGCTTACATGAAAGATAATTTTGACTGTTAAATATTTCCTGCTGCAAAGAAATACAGTTATTTGTGGTTTTACTGCTACAAAAGTGTCACATTTGTAAAAATACAGCAGGCCAACGGCACAAGCTAACAGGCTAGAGGTTAGCAGGAAGCCTACTTCATTAAACAGATTATTACTTTCTACAGGGCAGAATGGCTGGTGTTTTTATTCTTTACTGTAATAGCTTCATAACTTGTACAACAGCAGTTAAATAGCTAAACAGATTAACTCTGACTGATCGGGAAGCTTTAACTTTTTAAGGGTTTTTAGCTCCTTCCATTCACTAAAGGTTTTATCATGAGTTTGAATTAATTCTTATGACTTTTTCTTATAATTTATCATTTTTCTGACATTTTTAAAAGCCTGAATTGGCTCTATGATTCCTCCTTCCTCTTTTGTACACAAAAATAAGTCATTTCTGTACAGTATTTATTTTTACAGCTACTGAGTCTTTTAATTTTAGCCCTGCTTTGCTTTAGCCTATAAAGTAAAATGTGTGTCATGGAGCAGAATACCAAAGTTGAGTTGATTTCATTTCTGCTTTTCCTCTTGGGGTTCATGTCTGCCTCTGCAGCCCAATCATTTCTCCTCCTTCTTGTTGTTTATATAAACTTTTCTTTCTCAACAGAATCCTAGTAACAACAGTTTCTTTGTTACAGTGACCTTCTCTAAAAGAAAAAACACATTCTTAATAAAATGGCGATGTGAAAAGTCACAGAAGGTCCCTTTGTCCACACTGACTGGTTCCTCTGCAGCACATATCGTTTCCTTACCACACACAAACAGGAAGTTACAGAGGTAGAAGTTAGTGAGACAAATGCAGAAACCGATGAGTTAGACGAGAGGAGCAGGTCATGTCTTAGCGATTTCTTGTTCAAATAGCTGAGATGATTTTGGACCTCCTTTTCTCCCAGCTCAGTTTTATTTCAGCGACAGCTTTCCGCTGCTGGACGTTTCCTTCCTCTGTCTGTGCGATCCTCCCATGCCTCACTTTGCCAGCTCTCATGCATCCACTCTGCTGTTTTTTGAGTATCCGAACGTGGTGCAGAGCAACCTTCTGCTCTACTACAAGTTCACCCGCTGTCCGCATGTCGTCCTCGACCAGTTCGTCTGCATCGCCCAGGAGGATTACTGGCGCATCCTCAACCACGTGGAGAAAAACACGCACAAGGTGGAGGAGGAGGGGGAGATCGTGATGGTGAAGGAGCACCGCGAGCTGGACCGCAGCGGCACCAGAAAGGGACACATCGTCATCAAGGTTGGTGGGGTTCGGTAGCCTTTTTGAAACTTTCAGGAGCGCTGTAGTTTTTACTTGAGTCATTTTATTATGAAGCATTTCTGCTCTGACTTCAGTAAACCTTCTGGATTTTCTACCCGCTGAATGAAAAACAAACATGTTTGAGCCAAAGTTCACCAGATTCAGACTCACACCTTCCATTCATAGTCAAAGTTTCATAAGTTTTTTTATTCGAAACATTTTCTTACTTTTCTTATTTTTAGTTATTTGTATGAATTATTGTCATTTTGGTCCTTAAATGCCAAAATTTCCACTTAAGTTTATATTTCAGTCTCTCTGATTAAGTAGTTTTGGTCAGTGACTCAGTATTTGAGTTGACTTTTTACCACTTCATTTGAGAATTTCGGCTACTTTTACTTTTACTTCAGTAAAAATATGCAGAAGTGGTGCTACTCGGGTTCTCTACTCACCATGAAAACCCAAAATCTTATCAAAATCTTTTGGTCTGATCTCTATTGTAAATATCTGAGTACAAATTAAATAAAACAAAACCAACTTACAAATCAGCCAAAACATTGGCCTTATTTTAAATATAGATGAAAAAGTTCTGGATCAATTGGCAGATTTCTTCACAGAGAGAACTGCGCTGTTGCCTAGCAACCCCAGCCAAGCACAGCCCGTTACCTAGCAACCTAATTCTAGTTCCAGTGGCAGATCATTTCACCTTTAACAAGATGTTTTTCCCATCTGACAAGTGAAATGATTTTCCAATGAAAATAGAAGTTTTTCATTAATATTTAGGAATTATTTATTCAGAGCAAGTTGCTTGAAATATACGTCTACACAGTTTTTCTTATTTTAAATGTACTTAGATATTTGAACGAGAAACCAGACCAAAATATTTGGTAAGATCTTGTTGTTTTTGTTTTTGTGTGGTGCTCAAATGTCTGCTGACTGGTTACATTGTCAAAAACTCTGCAGACTCATTTCAAATGCCAAAAAGTTTGACTTGAATGTTTTTCCTCCTATTTTGCAACATTATGTACAATTCTACAAAAAGACAACTAAAAGGAAAACTAAAAAAGCTGCAATAACCTGATTGGGTAAATGTGCAAACTAACAACCAATGATTTAATCTCAACATCCCACATCTTGACGTATGAATAGTTCATCATTTTACCTTTTAACGGACAACCAAACAGACATCTCTTGTCTAAAATCATTTTTCCTTTCATACAGTTATTCTTCAACAGAAACCTCAGTTTTCTTTAACCCTAACATCTTTGCATTGAGTTCTTTCAATGTTGAGTTTTCATGAAAAGCTTCAGTTTGGTTTTGTTGGACTTTAACTCTTTCCCAAACGGGGGGATATTTTTTGAGAAGAAAACATTTTGTCTTTCTTCAGTCCAGAAATGTGCTGAACGCAGGAGATCGTTGCCACAATCTTTCAGTAATCCTTCAGTGTTGTTGTCGCCGTCTTGGCAGACTCTCTGGGACACTTTCAGTGTTTTGTTCTCATCACTTTTGGAAAAATATTCTGCTTTTGCATGTGGATACAATATGGAAACACAGTCAGAAAGTGGCGTTTTTCTTTAATGCCAAAGTCAAAACCAGGTTCTATTTAACCTCAATTTTGACTCAAACTATTTTATAAGAACCTGAACTCTCATATAATTTGAATTTATTGACTTCACTCACTCATGCCTCGTAAAAAACAGACAATACATCAGCTCTGTGTTGGTTGTTGATCGTTATGATCGCTGGCAGTTTATTGTTTGCTGGAGTATTTTCTTGTCAGCTTCCTGAAGCCCTTTGATCCCAGCGCCTCGGCTCCAGAGGCTGCCAGGTATCGATCAGCTAATGGGCCTGAACGATTCTCTCTCTGCCCAAGGAAAGCTGCTGGCTCTACATCACATCCACTGGGGATGAGTCAGTTCACAAGTGTTAGCATTTCCTCTTCTCTTTCCTAACTTTGTTCTTTTTTTGTGACTGACACAAAGCAGTTGCGTCTTCTAGTTTCTGTTCCCCAACCGGACAAATCGTTTCCTGCAGAGTCGGCCGCTGGGGGAGGTCAGCAAACTTGGTGAAACAGGAAGAGTAGAAGTGTGTTGATCGTTGCACATCGCCGCTTGACGTTGAAATTTTACACCAACCAGGAGCATTAATATATGGGTTTACCCTCAGATTGGTTTGAGTCGCCTCGTTCTGTAGGTTATGGTGACATAATCTGGAGTTGCTCTTATCATTTTCATGATTAATGTTAGCATCATACATTCACTGTAAAAATATTTAATATTACCACGAACTTTTGTTGTAGTTTGTGGTGTAAATATTGAGGTGTTGGAAGTCAATAATCCCTTAATATTGGTGACAAAGTATGAGTTTTATTTACAGAAAGAGAACTGTGCCGTTACTTAGCAACCCAGTTCTAGTTCCTTTGGCAGATTATTTCACTTATAACAAGACGTTTTTTCCATGTCGCAAGTAAAATAATCTGCCAATGGAACTGGAACTTTTTCATTTATCCAAAACAAATCTTGCTCAAAAGCTGTTTGTGAGTTTTATTTGGAGTGGAGTAAGACATTTGAACTAGAAGCTAGACCAAAGTATTTGGTTTGTAAGTCCTGTGTCCTTTTGTAATTGTTGCCAACTTTCCTTAAAATGTTCATAAAGTCATCGGATTATTATCGTATTATTTCAACTTTATTCTTGTTTTATTTCAGCCTCTTTCTCATATGACCTTATTCTTGAAAATGACTATATTCTCATAATTTTTATTTTTCCTGTTATGGCCCTAGTGCTTCATCGTACAAAGTAATGCATAGTTTCTCAAAGATTTTACAGTTTTAATGTCTGGAAAGTTTGGTTTCAGTTCTATTCAGTTCATCAGGTTGTGTTGGGTTCAGTCAGACTGGATTCGGGTTTGATTTGAGCGACAAACGTCCTGACTGCATGATCCCAGTGTTGGACTTCAGTGAAGCTTTCTGTGTGTTTCCAGGGAACCCCAGAGCGTCTGATCATGCACCTGGTGGAAGAGCCGTCGGTGGTGGACCCCACCTACATCGAGGACTTCCTGCTGACCTACCGGACCTTCCTGTCCAGTCCCATGGACGTTGGCAGGAAACTGCTGGACTGGTTCCAGGTGGACGGCTTCCGGGATACGGTCAGTTGGGATTACTTTGTTCAAAAATGTCTGTTTCAGGGCGAAGGCAAATTAAAAGTCTGTTTGGTTGAAGGCTAAAGAAAAGCAAAAGCTTCTTTTAAAGGGATCTGCAGACAAAAAAACGACTCAACTTCTGTTTGCTTATTTACACCAACGCTCAAGCTGCAGCGTTCAGTAGCTTTTCATAAGTTTTTATTGGAAGATTTGGAAAAACTTCTTTTGCCTGACTTTGTTATTTTTAGATACTAATATGAGTTATTGTGATTTTCGTCATGAAAACGTAACTGTATATTTTAGTGTGCCTGGTGATGTAATTTTTAAATGACAGTACTTTACTCTTACCTGAGTAAATCTGCCCACCTCCCTCAACTATTTGCATAAACCAGAGGAGTCTAAACATCCCTGAGGGCCAAAACTGAAATCAAATCTACAAAATCCATTAAAAAATATCTTTATTGAGATTTTCTTTTTTTTTAGTTTCTTTTTCAATATATTTATTTTCTTCTTTTGTCAGATCTTTTCTTTCCTTCAATGCCCCCTTGCATCTATCCTTCCTTCTCTTACTTCTTCATTTCCTAGTTTAACTTTTCTTTCCTTTATGGTCTTTCTTATTTCCATTCAGGTTTTTTTATTCTACTCTGGTATGAATACATTCAGAGTGAATATTATCTTTTATATTTTAAATTGAAGTAAATTGCTGTGAAGAAGCCTGGTTGTTTAATATAAGGATTTTGTGATCATCCAGTGTTTATGTGATGCAACCAACGCGATGCTCTAGAGACGTGAAGACCTCTCACTCTGCTCTATAAATACTCTGCTGCAGCTCTTAACACGTTTCTTGTCAAACTACACAAATAGCTTGAGGTTTTTAAACAAACCCACAGGGACACAGAGCATTAGAGAAACTGTTCAGGATAAATGAAGCAACTGTTTTCTCACTCAGGTGACGAGAATCGTGCTGCTTTGGGTCAACAACCACTTCAATGACTTTGAGGGCGACTTGGCCATGACGCGCTTCCTGGAGGAATTTGAGAAACATCTAGAAACATCAGTAGGAATATAATAACGATGGCCTGAAGTTCTCCTTCTCTTTCGCTTTTCAGATTATAATTCTGTTTTCTCTCTTTCTTTGTGGCAGAAAATGAAGGGCCATCTGAGGCTGCTGAACATTGCCTGCGCAGCCAAGGCGAAGTGGAGACAGATCACGCTGCAGAAGGCGTCCAGGGAGTCGCAGCTGCATTTCAGCGTGCAAGGCGGCAGCGAGAGAGGATTCGGCGTCTTTGTGGAGTCGGTGGAAGAAGGAAGCAAAGCGGCAGAAGCCGGGCTGAAGCGGGGCGACCAGGTGAGGCGGCTCAATGAAATAAACATTTAAACATGTTAGAGGTTCAAATTCCTACAAGTTTAATCAGCTCAGAACAGAAGAGGAAGTAGATTCTTTATCTGGATTGTTCATAATAATTACAGCAGCTACAGAAACTATTAGAGCTGCACTTCTTTAGTCGCGACAGAGTAGCAGAGCCGTAATTTTCTAAGTGAGTTGCTTACTTTTGACTGACCTTTGACCTTGGAAGCGCTGCTGACAAGATATCAGAAGCAAAGAGCAGATAGGGTCAGTGTGGCTTCTGGTTTTCATAGTTGACCTATGACCCCTCATGTGCGCTTTATAAAAAGCAGCCTGGAAATCCCCAGTGACCCAGTTTGGTACCGTTTTGCAGAGTAAAGGCAGATTAAACAGCAGATGAGCCAAATCATCTCCTGCCTTTAGATTTTAAAGTTAAAAAAATGTGATGATGTTGCATTTCCTACGTTATAAAATCTACTGTTCATCTGTTGCAGATCATGGAGGTCAATGGTCAGAACTTTGAGAACATCGCCTTGTCCAAAGCTGTGGACATCCTGAGACATAACACACACCTTTCCCTCACTGTCAAAACCAACATCTTTGGTGAGTAAAGTTGCATTCTTACTTTACCACAAGCTAAAAATGTGGAAATGGTTTAGCTTTAAGTAAACCAGCTGGAGCTCCTGTTTTACTCCACATGCCAGTTGACTTCAGTCTTTGCTGTAAAGGTTTTTGTGGCCCAAAGAGGGACATGAATAAAACCGCAATAATAACCATTGTATGTTTAAATAATATTTTATCAATCAGGTGAAACCAATGAATTAGGATCACAAAAAAATCTGAATTTTTACTTTTATTTCAGAATTTGCCTGAATTATTCTGACTTTTATGTTCTAAGATCAGAAATCGGAATTCCAGGGGGAAAATTCAGGATTCTGAGAAAAAAAGTCAAAATTATGGAAAAATAAGAAATTTGGGAGGAAATTCAGAATTCAAAATTCTGACAAAAACTGTTTTTCCATATTAAATTTAAATTATGTTCAGTATTAAGAAGTACTATTTATTCAAATTTTAACGGTTTGTTTGTGGGTTTTGTCAATGCGTTTTTCCACATCTGGCCCTTTAAGGACATTTCATAATCTGGATTTGGCCCAAGGTAGAAACGAGTTTGACATCCCTGCTTTAGATGTGTGAAGCTAATAGTTTTCTGGTTGTAATGAAACAAAATAAAGAGATTAAGAATCACTGTAACCAACATCTACTCTTCGTTTTGCTCTGTCTCTCCAGTGTTCAAAGAGCTGCTGAGCAGGATCATGCATGAAAAGAAAAACGGCGGCCCTCACATCCCTAAGATCCAGGAGAAAAAAGGCAATCGTTTCTCCATCGCCGACTTTTCCGGAGACATCGAGTTCCCCACGGACAGCAAAAGCACCCGGAAGATGAAGGCGAACACCGTGTCGGGGGGACGCAACAAGATCAGGAAGATGCTGGAGAAAACGCGCTTCAGTATCCTGCCGCCCAAACCCTTCAGGTGGGAAAAACACTGCGAGGGATCAGTGGGAAATGGAAAATCATGTTTCCTCTAGTCCAGATTGGCTAATCTTAACAACCAATTATCTAAAAAGCATGACTTTATGTGGTCAGGTTTATCATTGTTAAACTGTTCCTCTGACAGGATGAAAAACCAAAGTTTTTATTTTTTTTATGTTTCTCTCGCTGGAATAAGTAAAAAAAACAAAACACAAAAATTCAACAATTGAAAGATTAAATTTTTCCAAGTCATTACAAATCAAAATGTTGGTCAGTGTTTCATTTACTATGTTTCAGCTATATAATTATTACAATAATTATAATTTCTAAACAGATGGGCTGTTGGTCTGGATTTGGAGGAACTCTGCGTTTCGGCTGAGTTCCTTTACAATTTTCCAGAAGTTTGTTCCAGATTTGTGGTGCATAGAAGCTGAATGCTGCTTCTGTTCTGTTCAGAATGTTATTTAAAGCAGTTGGTGTTTTACAGACAGGTTTAAGTGAAACAACAGAAAAGTATCGTCAGCATATAATCATCCTGTAATTGTTAGCATCAGCCATAACGAGCCGCCGCGTTGCTGCAACTGGGGCAATTGTGCAGATGGAGCCCGTATTCGATTTTCCACCCGTAACGTGGCGATCCAGATTTGATTTCATTTCATCATTTCATTTTCTCTCCATGCCTCGTTTAACTGCAGGCTGCGTCAGCGCTGCAGAGGGACAGCAGATCCTGTTCTCACCCTGTTAATTACGCAGCTAACTCACTCAACACACACACACACACACACACACACCCCTATCTGCTTCTCACTGCTGATTGAATGCTCTGAAGTAAATCATTTGCATCAAACCTCGACGTTCTCTGTCTCACACCAAACATTGGATGACTGTTTGATCCAAGCTCAGCTTTCAAAGGTTCTCCAATGCCATCTATTTATCAGCCGAACTGGGATTTTCATCTCCTTTGTTCCTGCTGAAGCCACATCAGGGGATTAGATGTCTGATTAAAGGGACAGGATAAGATAATAGGAGTAAAGCAGGTTATTGGGGCCAGTAAGGATCCAGGAGTTCCTTTCATGAGGTAAGAATATGCAAGCAGGAAACTTAACACCCGAGTCTGGGTGTGTGTCCAAACAATGCATTAAATAAAAGGAATTTAAAACTAACATGTCTGCTTTCAGAAAAATACCTGAAGTCTAAATTAAATGCAAAATTATTCCACTTTTTAAGGCTTTATGAGCTGTTAAAGTTTTATTTTTGTGGTGGAAGTTGACTCTGTTACATCATTATTTTTTGTTTTATGTGAAAATGTGAAAAGCTCAGATTATTTCTGAGGAAAGATTTACATTGCAAAGTTTAATTTTTAATAATTTCTCAAACCAAATTCAACAAACCGCTTTAAAATTCTCAATGAAATGGAAAAGCCTTCCAGCTACACAGCTTTATTTGTTTACTGCAATATTTTAATTTCTTTTAAATTAAATAAATAATAAAATAATCAAAAAATGTCATAAATAAATATAAAAATTAAAATAATCAGACCTTCAATGTGTAAAACGTCTCATTCATGTGAAAAGTTGATATATTCCCATTACTGGCAATTAATTTTCAGACTTAACTTATTTAAATCTCACTGATGAAGTTTGAACCCAACATCAGTTTATAAACTAATGTGACCATTAAGATAATAATTAATCATGTTAATTATAATTAACCTATTCTGATTGTGAAGCAATTTATTTAATCATTTCAGAGAATAATAATAATTTGCTGTTCAGTTGATCTGTTATTGAGTCGACACTCAGTAACAAAAGCCAGCCAAACAAAACAGTAATATCTTCATAGTTTGTGACATTTTTCTGCATCTCTGTCGTTGCTTCTCTTTTGTAGCAGGAGTCTGTTGCTCCTGCTGTTCGGTGTGAGCATAAAGTTTTGACCCGCCGCTGCTCTGATTCTTGTTCTTTAGAAATAATTTCCTGCCTTTCATGCGTTTTAAATGTTGTCTCTCTCCTATCTGTCTCTGCTGCTTCAGGGGCCTGTTTGGGTAAGAGGAGCTCTTGTTGTGTAATTCCCCATCCATCCTGTTTCAGTGTCAATGTGTCAACAAGCTGCCAAACTAAGACACGACTCATCATCACACCTAGTCTAGACTATATTTGAATGCTGCTTTCTATAAACTGCAGGTATTTATTTGAATATGAAATTTAAATAATTTCCAGATCTGGATCAATATTAAAAAATAGGATATGTTCGCATTTCCAGACATTATTTGCTATTCTATACTTTAAATAATCTGCGAAACTCTCAAATTGATCTAATTTATCCTTTTGTTATAAACATGTTTAGTAATGTTTTGTAATCTCCTCGGTGTTAGCGCGCTCGTCCTTTAGCCCTGAGCTTTGCAGAGAGATCTAACGTTTTCAACAGAAACTATGTGATCCATAAATTCAAAAATTAAGAAATGTTTGACCTCAGTCATGCTTCCTCAGTCCAGCTATTCAGACATACTGAGTGTTTAGGAATATTAATAATAAAAAATAATCCAGGACTTTATTTAAACCTTTGTTTAAACTAAAGCAACTTATTAGAGAAAAATATAAAAATAGTCTTAAAAAACAAAAATCCTTGGGATTGCTGAGCTCTAGTAATCCTAGTATCATGTCTGGATAGAAGTAAGATTTTCTCCTCTTTTATTGTCCAATAAATTAATATGGTCACTGATATGATGTATTCACAGTGTTGCTGTTGTTTTTTCAACCCTTCCTTTAAAAGACAATGAGTGAATTTATGAATCCGTAGTAAAATCTGACCTTACCAGAGCCATGATTTAAAACCTGACCTGGGTCTGGACTGCTTGCCTTTAACTTAAATTATTTGACTGGTTTATCCATGAGGTATTTACAGTGAACATACAGAGATCTACTTAAAGCATAACAAAAAATACAAACAAATCAGTTTTTGTTGTTGTCTTGTGAGTTTTCTACCCATCAATGCTTCTGCTCCGTTGTTCTTTATATATCAATCTCAGAAAGATGATCTCTGCTAAATGTTCTTATCGTTGCGCCACAGTGGACATTTTGATTGAATCATATGTTAATATTCTGTCAGGGTGAAGCTGCTACTCTTCCCCCTTTCCTCTAAATTCATAACAAAGAGTAATTTTATCACCTGCGCTGTTATTTCATGCCTAATCCCTCTGCGCCTTCTCTGATTTCTCTGCGCAGTGATGGCGGCCTGGGTCAGAGTCAGGATGACAGCATCGTGGGCACCAAACAGTGTCGTCACAGCGTCGCCATCATGCCCATTCCTGGAAACCTGTCGTCAAGCAGCCCTGACCTGCTGCAGCCGGCGACCAGCGTCCTGGACTTCTCCAACCCCGCCGGTGAGGAACAGGCATTAAAACCGCTGAAATCACAACAACACAAAGTCAGAAAAGACACCAGGAACAAACATTACATTCTGGTGCGAAGACACAAAATGTTACCAAGTCATTTTCGTCTCATTTTTAAAGCACACCTGAAAAAAGACAAACTAGCTTAAAAGTAACTTTTCAGCACAAAATAGGAGCCTGTTTGAAGTAAATAATTCCTTACTTTGACAAAAAAGTTCCAGTTCCGTTGGCAGATTATTTCATAAGAACTGCGCCGTTACCTAGCAACCCTAGCCAAGCCCAGCCCGTTACCTAGCAACCCAATTCTAGCTCCATTGGAAGATTATTTCAATAATAAGACAATTTTCCCATGTTTCAACGCATTAGAACTTTTATTTACTGATTTGGCTCATTTACAAACACTGTGCATCTTTTATAAAGCACCAAGTGAACATTTAGCAGAAAATATTCAAAAACTCGTTTCTCAAAGAAGAAGGAGTTCATCTTCATCAGAGGTAAATTTAAAGGTTAAGAAAATGGCTTACACTAAATATGAGAAATTATCTTGATATACTATGTTGTTGTTATTGTAGCATTGTTAGCATGTCATAATTAATATGTAGTAGAGTTACTATTAGTAATACTCTTACCAAAGGGAATATTGTAATTGAATAATTTATGTTTTTAAATTACTTATAAATAGCAAGAAATCATAATTGTGTGTTGCTGGAGAAGTGTTGGACTTTAATAACTCCACTCCTTTAAACATTTATTATCTAATGTATTACTGTTATTTTACTTGTAAATTTTGACGTTCAGTCAGGGACATAATGGCTGAACTCTGTTTTCCTTTTGGTTTATATTTATCAACTTTTCTCTCTTGGAAGTCGAGTGGATTTTACAGCAGACAGGCTCAATGGATCTGATATCATCTTGGATAAAACGGGTTTTTAGGTTGAAACTGTCTGCAGATGTTCTATAGGATGAAGGTCTTTGCTCATTATTGATGGTTTTCTTTCAGCTGGGTTGTGATCCTGTTGCTAAGCAGACAGTTTTGTCTCACCAGTCAAAAGATTTTATCCCTGAAACCTTTGCACTCGTCTCCATCCATCCTGTCTGTTTTCTGTTTTTTATCCTGGCTTTTCTTCTACAGAGGTCAGTTGGGTTCAAACTGTGAAGGCGTGTTGGTCACAAATTACATCCATTTACCTTGGAGTTCAGCATGAACAGTTATGAAACCGTTTATTGGCTGCTTCTTTCTCTTTTCTTCAACAAATCTGGTGCAGCTTTGTTAAAAAAAGCAAAAATATATGCATATTTTTTTACACATACTAAAAATATAAAAGCATGCGTTAGATTGTGATTACTTTGTCTCTTTCAGGAGAAATAAAGCAATATTTCACTGAATCATCAAGTTAGCGTCCAGTTTGAGGGAAACCAGTAACATAAATATGATTTGGTTTTTGTGACTTCAGATAGTTAAAAAATGACATTAAATGTATTGAAAGGTCTTTTTATTGTACCATCATTTTATGCATACATGTTTTAGAAAGTGAATCAGGACAAAATGACAGGGAAATATTGTCATAACCTTCTGATTTGTGTCAGATTTTTATGCTGTTTGCAGATCTAAATACATCAGCATGTTCACTTTTTAGTTTATAAGCTGCAGAAACAATTTAGTTTCTCTGCTCTTACGAAACGAACATCAGGAGAAAGTCTAGATCATTTCTGTGAAATGTAAAAGAGAAACGACTGAGACCCAAATCCTGCTTCTCGAGCTGACTGCTTCTCTCAGAACGTTTCCTCTGGAATCCTATTAATAATAAAACTAAAGGAAACTCTGAAAGTAAGATAAAAAGGAGCAACTTTGGCAGATTTGTGTTATATTTAGTGACATGCTTTTGAAGATGCGTTGATATGAAAAGAGAAATATAAATTAAAAAATAATGTCTGAGCAGGAAGGAACGCTCATTAAGCTGCTTTTTGCTGCGGCTCATGTTACTAAGCAGGTTGTTGCTAGGTAACCGAAGTCGGGCGGAACTTTAAACTGGCAGGTTGTTGCTAGGTAACCAAAGAGTGGGCGAGTTAGTTGATTCCAGTAGCGTATACAGCACAACTCTGTCTTCACACGTTTGCTCTTTGTTTCCTTTCTGAGGATACAGGAACTGACAAGTTTCATGTTTATCATCAAAATAACCAGAACAGAGAGGCTAATGGAGGAAAGAATCCCGGGGGTTTTCCAAACCGTTTCACCTCCAGGGTCATTACAGGCCGACTGTAATCTGCTCCTGTCACAAAGGTTCCCCACTATAGGAACTAACAGGAGTCATCGTTCTGTTATTTATGTGGATGCAGACAGAATGTCAGAGAGCAGACTGAGAAAGAGAAAAACCACAAAAATTGTTGGTGACATGATCTTAATTTATTCCACAAGCCGTATTTCTGCTCTGACAGACTTATCTGTTTTTATCACCTCCATCCCTGCTGCTCTCCTTCCTCTTATTAAGGTTTAATAGTAAACTGAAGAACTTCTTTTGTCCGGCAGATTTGATCATCCCTGCATTAATCACAGTAGCATAAAAACTAAAGGTTTTGCCTTTTTCTTTTGTTTACTTTGCCTTATTGTAAATCTGTTTTTGTAATTTCCTCCTTTTGTTTCACTTTGATTTTTTTTTTACTTTACTTTGTTTTTGCTGCAGTTTATACTTATTTTATGCACCAGCAGCTTTTTTTTTCAACCAAATGAGAAAATCCTTTGCATTTATACATAAATAAATCTAAATTCAAAAATGGAGCTAAAATAAATGCTGGTCAGTAGAATAGAATGTAAAGGTTTTATATCTGAAATGGTATAACTTTATGCTCTTAAAATGTCCAGATTTTCCACATGTAGTTACCTATTAAATGTCCATGCTCATTCATTCAATGCTTATTATTTTTAATTATCAACTTAAATGTCAGTTATCAAGTAACTGAGGTTCTATTTTTTACATGCTGGTGTATGTTAGACATTTATAACATATTAAACATCTTTAATTTGACATCCTGAAGCAGGAACCCTTTGAATATTATTTTGAGACATAATGAGAGTTAATGGGTCTGATTAAAAACAATTAATATTCAAAACTGAAGCTCTGAGTTGCAGTCAGACATCCTCCAACTTGTCCTCCTCGCCCGGCTCATAAATCTTTGCTTCAGACATCACAGTCTGTCAGTGTTTGTGAAGTAGAGCATGAATCTCAAAGCTCTTGCTTTGCAGGGCGACTAAATCCGTTTTCTTGCCATCAGGCGCTGACGTCTCGCCTGGTTTTTTGCCTCAAACGTGTGGAGCTATTTTCTCAGATCCCCATTTCTCTGCGTTCCTCTTTCTGCGTTTCTTTCTTCCTGTCTTGTTTTGTGATTTTAAACATGCTCTAGTGTCGACATGTTGAGTCATCTCTGGTTTCTTATCAGATTAACACTGGAGCAGCAGCTCTTTGGGTCTTTCCAGCCAGAGTTTTCATTTGTTCTCACTCTGGTTTCTTTTTCTCCCTCCTGCTTGCGTAGCGCTTGGATTGTACTGTAAGTATTTATAAACCTCTACAGCTGCTATTTGCCCAAATCTCCCCCATATCTTGATACTTCTGACTTCCTATCATCTCTACGTCTTTCAGGTTGTAAAGAATATTGACTTGCATTTTTATGTTTTGTGCAGTTACAATAAAAGTGCATCAATAAGTCAGACATTGAAAATATTGTACACCTTCGACTCTAACAGAGTTATCGCCATGACAACGTGGTTTCTAGCATGATTTTACGGTTTGTAACATTTTCAATCCTGAAATAAACTGGAAATTGCTGGAATATCTGTGTCTGACCACAGAGAAACAGGTTTTACTTTACAGTAGACTGAGAACATGGTGGCCATCAGCTAACAGTCAGTTCAAATCTACAGGAAATCTGGAACTATCAACGTTGAAATGCAGAAACATTTCTAGTGAAAAGTTGTTTTTTGATGGTCAGAGGATATAAAGATTCACCTACAATAACAATAAGTTAAATTTAAATGTGATAAGATCTCTGTACTAGCAGTAAGTCAAAATACTTAGAATATTTAACTTCTTTAACATGAAATAACTGTAAAAAGCTTGAAAAAGGCTGGGAATGAGAACATAAAATCCATTCTCCACCATTGGTGCAAAAATGACCCAAAAGCCCAAACTGAGGAGTTTTATCATCCAGTTTGTGGTAAAAAGAGGAAACCGATGAATTGTGCAAATAGAAATGATTTGTTGCTCTAAAAAACTGTGGAAAAAATTAAAAAAATGGCAATGAAGAAGCCAGGTGACCCTATAAGAACATTCCCATTAACCACCAGTAGAAATCCATTTCCAAAAGTTTCTTTTGTTAAAGTCAAATGATACTGAAGTAGATATGTTTATTAACTGGATGTGAGAGCAGCAACTGTCCTCATGCATTCAGGTCAAGTGTGCAGCAGTGGATTAAATGTAATTATCCCTCCTCCTTTCACAGGATATAATAGGCGGATTTCTATCCAAGAGCTTTTCACACTTTAATCACAAGTCATCACGGCTAATGAGACACGAAGCATTTAGCTTCCATACAACCTGCACTCTGCTGGCTGGGAGCACATGCAGCTTCCAACTGCTGCAAAATACTCACAAACAGTAAATGTTATGTTATTGATATTAATGAGCTTATGGTCTGCAAAGTGGCCATTTATCTGCAAGAAAAAGGGCCAATGTCAAAATATCAATATGTCCTATTTCCCCTGAACAACCCATGAAAGGGAACTGGAGGTTAAAGCTGATTAATTGCTTCTGAATTATTCAGCTACACAAAGAAAACATAAATTATCCATCCCTTGAAATAAATTATAATTATGAACATTTGAAGTGAGAGGAGATCATTCAAGCTGCTTTCGCTCTAGTTAACCTGTATTAAAAACATATTTTATATATTAAAATATTACATCCTTATGCAGTTTGTTTAGTGTTCAGTTCATCAGAGCATCAACATGACGTCTCCACCGTGTGTTAGGTTTTATATACAACCGATAAAATACCCAACTGCTCAAATGGATGAATCTGTCAGAAAGTGAGCTCAACTCTCTGCTCAGCATCTGCATAGCTTAGCATATTGGTTGATTGCTACAACATTTCAGTGTTACAACATTTGTCTAGCTGGACATTAAATTACAACAAACTCAATAATTTCCTTTTGCATGATTTATTGTTTTACGTTTTTCTCACTTTATACCAAAAATTGGATGATAAAAATCTTCAGTTTGGTGTTTTGGACTCAACTGGCCCTTTTTTTGAAGGAGAGTTGTGTTTACATTCAGTCCTGTTTCTATTTTCCAGTTCCAGTGTTAAATGTTCATTATGAATCCTTCTTTATTATTACAGTTATATAAGATATGATCTCAAAACAACAATATTATCATTTATCGCAAAAGTTCTGGGACAATTTGTTATGACACTCAATATTCTGATAGGAGTGTCAGAATAACCTTCAATGCTGCATAAACATTAATAAATGAAATAAAAGGAAACCTAAAGTAAGAGAAACAGCATCTTTATCTGTACTTGGAAAATAAACAGGAGAAACTAAAGAATCAATTTTACAGCTCCCTAAACAAGCAGGATGATCGATTATCTGCTTTTACTGCAGCTGTATTGTTATTGGTTTTGCCTTTGGCAGCTTGTTTGTACTCATGTGCTGCTGCTGCTGCTGCTGCTGCTGTAATGATGCTAATAAAGGTTTTGTCATCTGAACACTCAGACTCTGCAGCCATGACTTTATCTGGCTCTGTATCTGTCTCCAAGTAATGGACCACAGAATCCTCAATAATATAAAACATTTCTATTATTTAAAACACACACTGGTGTGTACGTATTTGGTAGTTTTGATTAACAGCAATTCTGTTTTATTCCCTTTTTTTACCAAAAGGTGAAGCATCTTTATTTCAAATTAAGAGCTCTTGAATCTCACTTTTATGCTTTGCTGCAGTTTTAGCTAAAACTGTCACAATAACAGATTTTACTGGACAATAAATTGTCCCAGAAGTTATTGCAATAAACAATAATATTGTTGTTTTGAGACAGTTTCAGTAATATAATAGTAATGACATAATAGTGCATTCACATAGATCAATAAACATTTAACAATGGATCTGGAAGTCATTTTAAATATCCAAAATAAATTAACAAAACAACAAATGAAATGAATTAGGAAGTTTCTGTTTTCAGAGGGTAAAAAGACTCTTTAGACTCTTTAGCTGCAGTGACAAGAAGCAAGTTTAGAGGAGACGAGATCAGAGTGCCATCAGTAAGGCATGGTGGTGGTAGCATAATGCTGAGGGTCAACTGCCAGTGAAAAGAAAGAAGAATTTCCCCCGAGTCAACCTGGATGTTACAACAAATAATCATCCCAAACACAACTATTCAAAAAATCACAAAAAGAAAAGTTCAGATAAATTCATATTTAAAGCTAATTAAATAAATCAAATTACTTAACATGATATATAACTTGTTTAACATGGAATAAATTAAAAAAGTCTTTAAATGGCAAGAAATGAGATGCCAAAATGATGTAAACAGAATTACCCTTAAAGAAAGACCCGTTGAGACCAAACTGAAGGATTTTATCCAGTTTTTGACAGAAAGAGAGAAAAACAATAATCATGCAAATAGAAATTATTGAGTTCATTTATTATTTGATGAATTGATTTATTGATGTGACAGACTTTAAGTTAAATCTACATATATAACACGACTAAGTGCTCCTTTCTGCAGACATCCCAGACCAGGTTATCCGCGTGTTCAAGGCAGACCAGCAGAGCTGCTACATCATCATCAGCAAGGACACAACAGCCAAGGACGTCGTCTCCCACACTGTCAACGAGTTCGGCCTCCTGGCGGCGCCGGAGACCTACTCCCTCTGCGAGGTGTCCGTCAGCCCAGAGGGGGTCATCAAGCAGCGCCGGCTTCCCGACCAGCTCTCCAAACTGGCCGACCGGATCCAGCTGAACGGCAGGTGAGCAAACGGCGATTTTAAGCTGCTGTGGGTTTGTTTCCCAGAGCCTGCATGGTCCTGCTGGACTCTGTGCTTCTTCATAAATACACAAGTAAAGCTGCAGTATGAAATTTCTATTAAAAAAATACTTTTCTTCACATAGGAATGATTTAAGCATTTCAACAAATGTGTAAAAGATATTTTTTATCAAAGTTCCTGTAATGGATGTGGAGACAAATCGCTCTGAGAAAATGACTGAAATCTTAATCCACAGTGGAAAACAGGAAGGAGCTGGAAGCAAACCACAGACGTTCAGATTAGAGACTGCAGCCGTTGGAAAGCTTTCATGAATAACCAGAAGCAGATGTGTGATATTAAACATTAAGAGTCAGAGCTTTTCCTTCCCTTTTCTTGACAGATTATTTCTAGATTGGTTGAAATAGCAGAAGGTTAAACAGCCCTGTGTAATCTTACACTTAGAGGTCTTGTCTTGACCAAAGTACCATCCATATCTTTCACACTGTGACTGCAGACTTCACACAGTCTGCATGAGATTAGCTGTGTTAGGAGGCAGATCATGTCCCTCTGCTACGGCACAGATTAAATCCTTCCTGAGGTCCAGCTCTCAGTCCTCTTCCTGAGGACACCAGTGATTTATTTCATTCACTGAACATGTTTTTAGCTGCACAACATGAATGCAAACTGCTCAGGACTCCATCTGTTGAACTGAAATACAATGAAACAAATGTAACTCTTCTTTGTTCCCGGTCCAGCAGGTTCACTTCACAACAGACACACTCATGTTCTCTGTTTTCATCACAATAATAGAGGAAATAAAATACAATAACCATTAACAAACAGCTAAACATTATCTCCCAATGAGCAGTTAGAGACAGTTATAAAGTTAAGCATCAGTAAAATTAATAAAACATTAATAAGTGAACAAAATATACAAAACATGGAAAAATTACTCTTGGAACACCATGTATGATTAAATTAGTCTAAAATATGATACTTATAAAGAAAACCCAGAGCTGATCCTAATGCAGTTACAGACGGCAACAGAAAAAAAGGGGGAGGAGCTAGTTACTGGTTGCTGTGGTAACCACCAACCGTCAAGAGCAGCGCAGAAGTTAAAACACTAATAAACAACTTCTGCACCAAACAAAATGAATGTGAAGAATAAATAAACACATTTTTACCAACTTTACATCCATACTATTAAAATAATACCTTTTCTTTTGTCATAATCCCAAATTTCTCCTGTTTTTCAGGAAGTCAGTCGTTTTCCTTCTCACTGAAAGTCAGATATCTTTGTCTTTTTTGCCTCCTTCCCATCTGAAGCCCAGCAGAAAAGCTGAAGTGGAGCAGCAGATGCTGCCTCCTCCATTACTTTTTCACAGTTTTTCCCGTCTCTCTTCCCCCCTCCTGTCGTGAGGGTCCCTCGTCGGTCCCCTCCCAACCAGGCGAGCATGAATTTTTCATCCTCTGTCAGGGCGGAGGCCTCTGCAGGCAGCATGGCATGTATGGAATTATTCATGCATCCTCATACAAACAGTCCTAATACAATTAAGATACTTCTTTTGCACAACTGAGCATGTCTGGAGCTGTACGCTAATTAAAAAATGCACATTACGTCTTCCTTCAGTTTTACATATGAACAATGGGGAGCATTTAAGGCGTCGGTGGTGTTTGTTGATGCACTTTGTAGCGTCAGCAGCGTTCGTTCACAGCAGAAGTTCCCGTTTAGCAGAAGCGTTTGGGAGCGCTGGGTCTCTACGCCTTTGTATCCGCCGCCCTCCAGACTGCAGCTGCTGCTGATTGACAGCAGCTCAGGGAGTGGCAGGCTGAGCCAATAGCAGGCCTTCCTGTCAACCTACATAGAAATGAAGAGAGAGGATGCTGTCCTCACACGCACACACCCCGACAAACGCACACACACACTGGGTATTTTTCAAAGGTTGCGCTGATTCTGTTTGGTTATCTTTAATTTGGTCTCGTCTGCTGCCCTCATCCTTTGTTTCTTATCAAACTCTGATCTCTTCTTTGTTTTTCCTTCTTTGATCAAATCCTTTTCTAAACTTGGCCGAATATTTTCTCTTATCAGTTACGGGGCATTAAACCAGCAAATTCACATTAATACCAATGTTTGATTTGATGCCGTTTTCTACCAAAACTGTTAGAAAACGGCATCAAGAAGGGGCATGCTGGGTTTATAAATCTCCATGAGAACCGTCACATGCCATGTAAACGCTAAATAATGGAAATATGTTAATCGCTGCTGAGATTCAGCAAGTTAAAACATGTAGAGAAACAACTTCTGCTCTCTGTAAAGTACAGTAGAGAGTCTGTGATGCTGTGGGCTCACCTCCCTGTTTGTAAGATAACGCTGCTGCTGTACAATCTGACCTTTTAAGGCTTTTCAAAGCTTGTGGCCACCAGGCTAAATGCTGCTCTTCTTCTGTTGACCTTGTTTCACATCTTTTATGGGAATTTCCACCTCCTGCTTTCCAGCTTGTCTGTCAGCATTATCCTGCAATTTAGTCTCAGATCTGTGCCAACACTTTACTGCTGGAGAGAGCCGCTCCAGGCCTGGAGCCCTCAGAGGGTCTGGTTCCAGGATGCCTGCATTACGGCTCCATTAGAGGGAAAGAACGAAGGTTTAGATTTATGAACAGCAGCATATAGATGAAGAGATGGCCTCCTGTTGAAGGCTGCAGACCAGGAGAGTCAAACTCAGGTTCATATTCTTCTATGTACTTTAAGACTCAAACGGTTAAACGTTATGCAGCTTGAGAAAAGGCAAAGAAAGGCAACTTGCAGAGTGTTTTTAAGGTAAATCATCCTGCCTCCCTGTCTGATTGGTTTTCCCTACAGATACTACCTGAAGAACAACATGGAGACGGAGACGTTGTGTTCAGATGACGACGCTCAGGATCTCCTCAGAGAGAGTCAGATCTCCCTGCTGCAGCTCAGCACCATGGAGGTCGCCGCCCAGCTGTCAATGAGGGACTTTGAACTCTTCAGAAACATCGAGTCCACAGAGTTCGTGATGCCTATAATACTTTATGACCCTAACAAATATATGGCAAAAAGTATAAATTGTTTTATCTCCTTGTTCCTGTTGCCAGGTATGTGGAGGACCTGTTCAAGCTGGACTCCACTGCTGGGTGTTCAAACCTGAAGCAGTTTGAGGAGGTGATGAACCAGGAGACCTTCTGGGTGGCGACTGAGATCCTGAAAGAGCCAAACACCCTGAAGAGGATGAAGACCATCAAGCACTTCATCAAGATCGCTCTGCACTGCAGAGAGTGCAAGAACTTCAACTCCATGTTCGCCATCATCAGGTGAGTTCAGCCTGTCTGCTCACCGGGCAGCAGCTGGTTGGATTCCTGATTTACCTGGGAAACACCTCCAGGTGTCAGGAAAAAGACCACAACACTCTTCAGTGTGGAAGTCGTTAGTGGGTAGAAGACCAAAGAGAGATATTCTCAGCATTTAAAAAGGAAGTCAGAGGAAAACAATGAGAGACGATGTTCAACGGTAAGCGTGGCTGCGCTGGTTGTTCTGGGCATGAAGACAAACCGTCTCAGTGGACATCATGGTTTCCTACGTGGGGAACTAATTGACCCAAAGCTGACTTTAGTAGACTAGAAATAAACGCTGTAAACACTGATACTGACATAGAAATCTGAATCAGATCAAAGCTTCACAAATACTGAAAATAAGACACAAATAACTTTAAAACTCCAGACTTCTGAAAACATGTTCTGGAGTTAAAAACACTACCAATATGAAAACATCTGATTTACTTAACTTTCTGATTGCTGAATGTTTTAGTCAGGAGAACCAGGATCATGTCTCAGACATATTTTAGGTGTTAAACTTTATTGCCAGCAGTCTGAACTTGCAGCAGAAGCAGCAGCTGAGCGTAACGATTCCCGGCTGTGTGAAACACGGTGAGAGGAGTCTGACCTCCATGTCCCCTTACACTGCTGCTCACAGCAGGGAGTCTTCATGCATTCGGCTCTCTGATGCTTCCCCTGCGCGGTGTCAGGGGCACATCTGCCGTCCCGTGCAGGAAACAGGAAACACAATGTTTCCTACCGACTGAAATATAAACGACGCTGTGTTCTACCTAAAGGTTTGAAAGCACAAAAAACTCCCATCTTCTGTAGAGCAGAAGGTAGTTTTGCTTTATTGCAGCAGGATTATATTTTGTGCTTTGGATTCTTAGTGAACTTCTTTCTTTTTTTAAATCTTTTATTCAGAAAATCACAGAACCCAGTTTCCTTGTGTTTCTTTCTTTTGTGATTGTGAACTAAAGTGACTCGTTTACCAAACAAAATGCCCAAGATGAAATAAGCGTCAAAAAGTTTTTTATTGCTTTGTATATTTTGTCACACAAAACATGAGTTTATTAAAATGAACAGAATTTACAAAAGGTACAAAATAACAGAGATAGTAAAGTAAGAGAAAGAGAACATGTACCATCTTTGTCATCACTTCATCTTTCTCCTCCTTTTTCCTCCATTCTGCCTCCATCCTGCCTCCATCCTGCCTCTCTCCTGCCTCCATCCTGCCTCCATCCTGCCTCTCTCCTGCCTCCATCCTGCCTCCATCCTGCCTCCCTCCTGCCTCCATCCTCTGCCCCACCTGCACCTCCTGCCTCTCTCCTCCTCAGCGGGCTGAACTTGGCACCGGTGGCTCGGCTGCGGAGCTCGTGGGAGAAATTGCCCAGTAAGTATGAGAAGCTCTTTGAGGACCTGCAGGACGTCTTCGACCCGTCCAGGAACATGGCCAAGTACCGCAACGTGCTGAGCAGCCAAAGCATGCAGCCGCCCATCATCCCGCTGTTTCCTGTGGTCAAGAAAGACCTGACCTTCCTGCATGAAGGTAGGAAACCCTGGTGACCTTTCTGTCTCATTTAGCTGAAAACGGAGGTTTATTAAAGGTTTCCTTAATCTGTCACATAA